>OX438995.1:9052934-10450434 GCA_949316085.1 Hypercompe scribonia
AGGCTCTGCCCCCACCGCTATCGCTATCATTAGTAAAAGCGTAGATGCTAGCGGACATCTGTAATAAAATATATTATGTAGAATAAACAAGTTGTGATATAAAAATTATAAAATTGTAAAAATTGTTACTTTAAATAATTTATAGAGCTTTGTCAATCGTTTTTAATAGGGTCAAATTTTTTTCATATGCCAAAAAACTCTGAACTGAACGTAAACAATGCTAATAGCTAAAGGCAAAGTGTATAATATTATTCTACCTGACAATTTCAGGCGTATGATGTTGTTGTCGGGCCTTGAAATCGATTTCAGTATAGAGGCGGTAAACCCGGAACGGGAGCCGGGAAATAGCAAAAAATTGCTATTTGAAAATTAGAAATGTCAGTCTGAATCAAGTCTGAAAGAAGAGCACTGTTAAAACCAACAAAAATTGTACCCTTCTTTCACTACGCCTGCATCGATGACATATCTAATCCCAGGTATAGTAACAGATGTCTCAGCAATATTTGTGACCAATATTATTTTTCTAGTTCCGGGAGGCACACTCCGCCAACCTTGCAATTGTTTTGCTGTAGGCATATCTGCATACAGTGGGTATACCTTCATAGGGGGACCTGTGGCTTTCTGGGCTATCTCTTTAATTTCATACATGATTGTCTCAATTTCTTCTTGTCCTGTCAGAAATACTAAGAAGTCATGGCTGAAAATAATAAAAACTATTAACAATTTATTAAGGGAATGAAAAACATCACAAGATTTTCTTTAATTATAGGTAGATATTTACTTTGCGGGTGTTGTAGCGTGTCGTCGAAATGTTGTGCAAACAGCAGCATATTGATAGTCTTCATTTTTCATCTTGGAGTGATGTATAGTGACTGGAAAAGTTTGATCCTCTAAGTAAATTACAATTGTCTCCTGTTCATTCCTTTCTTTCTGTGCTAGTTTTGCAATACCAAAGAGCGCATCGGTTATAACTGTTCTCTCGTGTGCGTCATCCAGTATTATTATTAGAATATTTTTTAAGCAAAGGGTCCACGATAGCTTCTCTGAGTAACATTTCGTCAGTCAAATACTTTACTTTAGGTTTTGGACTCGTAGCATCTTCAAACCTCACAGAGTACCTGTTACAAAAAGATAAATAAAATTCTAACTGTACTACTACCTACCTTGGTAGTAATGAGTAGCATCTTTAGGGAGTAATCCCTCCCACACCCCAACCCACCGATTTATTGTACAGGTAACTCTGACAGGTAACCATTTTATATCTATTCAACTTAGTAAACTCGAGCAGAATATGTGACTTCACAATAATTCTATTGTCTTTCAAGGTTTAGTACCTACTGCTATTGTTATCGTAATAACAAGTCCCTTCTTTATAATAGTGTTGTATTTAAACAAAAGGAGGCAGGTAAAAACTACAACAAAGAACGCTGCTTGTAGTCTAGGCCTATGTTAATGCCGGGCGTCTATTTCGAAGTTGCTAAAACTATTGGGGTAAGGGCAGTTTTTAAATGAATCCACTCCGAGTAATCCACCCTTGGGCTAAACGTAATACATACTCGAGTGCTGACATGAGCTCTCAGCCACATATTGGACCGCCTCTGGGAGGTTCTGCACTGCAGCTTAACGAACGTGGGTATAAGCGGGTAAAGAAGCTGAGACGGTCATCAGTGACGACTGAGGTTTCGTGTGCCTTGGCTGAAACTGCGACGTGTGGTTTAGGGGTAGGCGCAAGTGGTCACCGAAGTTTATCGGCGGACCTCTGACTTACATGCGGGTAACAGCATATGGTTCCCGCACGAAGAGATTTACAAGTGACGTGAGACCGCTAATCAAACCACGATAGCTTATTACTTAGGGAAGTATCTGTGTTCGGTCGCTAAGAGGGAATGGAGTTCCACCTGTCGCTTCTGTAACTGAAATGGGGCCCTCACTACAGTTATTGAAAAAAGTCTCTGGCTAACGGCCGTCATATGCTTCATGACTGGTAGCGGTAGCTGTTTTAGCGCGGTCGCAACCTCCTGTGAAGACATTACAGTGTTTTTAGTTCGAGGATCTCAAGAATATACTTTTATCGGTGTTATGTCGACTAACTATTTACCTCATCTAAACAGCTATGTTCCGTCGCACTTAACAGAATATCGGAGTATTTTACAAAAGAAAATAGTCTAAAAATACAACCCGCTGCAAATATAACTCGACCCTCACTAAGAAATTGTTATTACCTTATTATTTGTAAAGATTTTCGTTGAAGCTTTCATAGTTAGTAGTAAAGCTAGGGCGTGGTGTTATTTAAATACACCACGTGTAGGCGATATGAAAGGGATTGTGTGTAGAAAACCAACACAGGCTATCAACAGGTATTGATCAGAAGCTTCGACTTGTTTTACATCTTTTATGTATTAAAATTAAAATCAAATTTTACTTGGAAAGGTGTACAAAGGATTACCTTTACCAGCAACTTCATAGTTTAAAGTATTTTCTGACAAACTTCAGTATAATTTTGACTTTTAAATAAATTAAATAACATTCGAGCCTTTTACCGAATGTATTTCTAGGGATTTTTCTTGTTGTACTACATTAAAAGTACCGAAACACTGGCGTGAGCTAAATAAGCGTCAATGTAAGTCTTGCTAACTACTAAAAGTTACTGTAACTAAATGAGTAGTTGTAAATTGTATCCAGTTCCAACACACTCTGGTTTAACTCCCACTTCTTTGAAAGTTGGTCACAATATTGTTATATGCGAGTTCACTTTAACATATTCGAACTAGTAGTAACTACTTGTAAATCTAAATAATAATTGTAATGAATAAAATTATTAAATCACTAAATACATAAAATTAAGTAACTAAAATAAAATAAAGAAAATAAAAAATTAACTATCATGCGTTTGCGTGTGTGTATTTTAATATATACGTGCGTGCATGCGCACGTGCGTGTATGTGCGTACGTGTACATATATGAATATGTGTGAGTGTATGCGAGCACGTGTTTGTGTTTGCGAGCGTTTATTGCGGATGGTTTTATACCCTAATCTCACTAAGTTTTCAATTGATGGGTACGATTGATCCCGAAGCCCTTGTTTTAATTTATTTTTAGTTTGTTCTCCGTTTAAATTAAAAATGTTTAAACTCATCCACTGCCAAGTTTCTTGCTCAAGCTCCAGCTTGCTTTCGCATGAAGGTCTTGCCATTCATAACCCAACAGAAATTACACTCGTGAAGTTTTGCATGTTCTAAAATATATTCTCCTTGTCCGTGCTGTTAAGTTTGCCGCAATATATATCGGTCTCGATGAGCCTGGGAGCCTTATAAGTTATTTTCTTTGTTAAATTTTTTGTAAAGTGATAATGATAATTCTTTAGTGATAGCAGACGTGAGGTCCACTATAATATATTAGTATATTTTAGTCCTTCTTTGTATATACTCTATATACATATATCCTTAACATTTATGTCGTGTATTTTCATATCAAGTGTTGGTTCTGAAAAACCCGTCCCGAACAGAACTAAACCCTCGTTAGACAATTCCTGTCGACTCTTTTTTTTATTTCATTGTAATGTAATAGGACACATTTAGATAATAGGAGAAGGAATATGCAAAAAAAACGACCACTGGTAATTTTGTTACCTGTTAAATTCAAATCGGGGGGAGAGTCAGTCTTCAGTAGACGCTCAAAGAGTACAGACGTGCCGTGTACAATCGTATAAGTGTTGTGTTGTTAAAAAAATTGCAAAAATGGTAAATCTATTCGCGTGTGGGATTTGTCTGACGGAGAACGTTAGTCGTGAACTGCACCCGATCGGTGACACTGTTCTGCGGGTGGTTTACGAACATTTAACTGCAACGCCGGTAAGCGATCTTATATTTGAACAAACACCATCATGTCTTACTCTTTTTCACAATTTATGTGTAAATCTTTTAGATTTTTCTTTGAAGGACCCCAGCTCTAGTGGGTTGAATTCACAATTGTGTGTGTGTGATGAGTATTATTTCTTTTTTGGTGAAAATTGCTTTATTGAATCTTTTGAATTTTTGTTTAATTTTTCTATAATATGTAGTAAACAAATAATTATCATTATTATTGTCTTTATTACTGTTGGTTTAAATATAATAGGAAGAACAAATACATTTTTCAAAATTTTAAGTCAGTGAACAAGACATCTGTAATTAGGGCTCAAAAGACAAGAACCACCTCACTTTACATTATTATTAGGATCAGACAGCCGTGTTTCAGAACTGTGAAGATGTTACGTCTCTTCATATCCTCTGTTCTACGCATACCTACTACACTCTTCAACCTATGTCTATGCCACGTTAACTTGTTACTCGTGCCCGTTCCTTAAATCATTCACTTTGAGATGTCTTGTCTACCCTCATTCCGGTTCTTGTTCTCTGACATTTTCGTACATCTCTCCTATAATTTGGCATGCACTTCAATATTTATTTGAACAATAAGTCTTAAGGTTTCTTGGTCCGATCGTAGTATATTATGTTTCGTAGATAATTGCCTTAACTTCACAATCGTTTCTTAGAGTCATTGTAACATATTTAAGGCAACTTCTCGAAAGTTTGGCAGGTTACAGCTATAGATATGTACCTATAAGTATGGAAAAAATATTAATAAGCTTTATGGTGCGTAACACAGGGACATACTGAAGCAAATGTGAATGTCAACAAAATTGCGGGTTATAAAACTATTTTTGTTTAACAGCTCGGGACTAGAGCAGACAGAGTCTGTGACATCTGCCGTCAAGAACTTCGCCACTGCTTGGAACTTTGGCAACAATGCAAACGAAGTGAAAATATCTACATTTTAATATCAAACTGCCATCCGGTGAGTGTAAGATTGTAAAACTACTACTACTAACTATGTCGGTGTCATATGTTGCCATATGTCCACACTTAACTGAATGATCGACAACAAGTTTTTAATTGTGTTTCATTGTAATCTGATAGAAGGCGGGGTGACTGTAACAGTTGTAAACTATCCTAATGTAAATCTAAACAGAGTAGCTGAAGGTAAAAATTTTCATATTTCTAGATTCACTTCCTCGTTATACTAAAGAGTTATGGTTAATGAGCCGGCTGAAATCAAGATTTTTTCCCTATAACCTAAGAATAAAGTGGTCTTGTATCATCGTTAAATTTGCGTGAACATTTCATGTTGAAAAGTTTACGAGGGCTTTAGCGTAGACAGCATATGACTCAAAATCTCCATTACTTACTATGAGACAGCTCCTCAAACTTCTAATGAACCTATGTAACAACGTGGTGAAATAATTAAAACTGTTTATAATTGTTCAACAGCCCCAAATATTCGACGATAACAATAATATCGCGAAGGTGCCGCTGTGTCGATTATGCTGGCAAGAAGATGGACTAATGGAGGCCACTGTGGACAGAAATCAACAAATTTTATACAATTGTTTAACTTCAGAGCCGGTAAATAAATCTTTTTACCCTTATAGTAAACGTATTTAGTGTTGGTACAAAATGCTGACTTCCATGCAGCTCTATCATTTTTACCTTACTACTTACTCTCTTTGTACCTTTTTCAGACACACCATACCTCTCTTCTCCGTAACCATCATCTCTCCTCATCCCATGTCCATACCACAGTAAGCTGTTGACATTGACCCTTCCTTGAATATTTTCCTTTAAGATGTCTTGTTTGTTCTCACCCTTCCTTGCTCTCGGTGTTTTTAATACAATCGATTCAATATTTTGCCGTGTATTTGTAAGAAATCTGATATTAAGACGATTAATACTTTAAAAAGTATTATTTCTACTACCTATTATCTACTTTTATCCTTCATTAAAAATCTCTTGTATAGTTCCACATCGATCGCAATATTGTGTGTCACTAGACAGTCAACAGTATCACAGTTACAAAGCTCATTTTTAATTAACAGTTCGAGACCTTTGACATCAGACCTAACAGAGTTTGTGGCCGCTGTAGTAAAAGACTCCGGATCTGCTACAAAATCTGGATTCGCTTCGTCCAGCGTGAAATACTTAACAGTAGTGTGGTGAGTGCAAGATTAACAAACCCTAATGAATACACATTTGTGTGACGTGATACATTGTGTTACTATTGAGTAACACAATGTCACGTCTGTCACAACAGTAACACTATAACAGCTTTAAATGAAGTCCGGATATTCTAAATACATCTTTCTAAAAACATATATTTATTAAATCTGTTCACAAAAACGAAAACTGGAGAAAGTTACACTAAATGTGCAACCACTTTAACGTCCTTTGTTTTTCTTGCAGTTAATTAATAAATTAAATATAAAATAGTCCCATACTGACACTCGGTACAGTCAACCACATAATTTACACCAGTTTGAAACGTATTTTATTTGTTTCCAGCCAGCCCAAGTAGAAGGAGTCTGAGGTTAGCAGGGTTTTGGTGACGTACACAAGACGTTCTCTTCGTGAATGAAGGACTCAGAAGGCATAGCAATATCTTCGAACGTATCGCCACCGAAGCGTCACGTTCCGCCAATAACAACAAGAGGTCTGCGATCAAATCTATGGAAGTGCAAACCTCCGCAAGGCCTCTGCTGCTAAACGAGCTAACCCAGCACGATGTCATTACATACTGTTAAATAGGACCGTAAATTACATTGAAAAGGGAATATTCGTTATAACAATTAATTAAATTTTATTGAGGACGCCATACTTTTTTAATCAGAAGTGTTGTGTGTCCACAGACAATAAAAATATATGGACCGGATGCATCGGGAGCGCATGCATGCATCTTAATTCTAATTTGTTTTTCATAGATTTTGTTTTAAGTAAGCTTTTTGTTAATAATGTCTGCCAAATTAAAATCTGTGTCAATTTTTACGATATCAATTATTCCCCATGTTCATGTTCATTATATATATAGTCAGAATCTACCATACAATCTAATACTTCTGTGTCTACGTTATCATAGTATGTTACTGTATTTATTATTATCCTTCAGTCATTGTATTATTATCATTACTGTAATCAATATCTATACCAATATAGCTTTTAACTTTTCTCAAATGTTTCATTGCAAACCTTGTCATTTAACTAGTTTTTAATTCGATTTCATGTTTATCTTTGCAACAAACTTGAAGGTCATCAACAAATACTAATATATATATTGGATCTTTGTTTGTTCTGTTGACATATAAACAGTAATCATAGTTACTTCTGAAAACATTCAACTTTTTAATAAATTTATCGAAAAAGTGAAACCGTACTTTAGGACTTTCTTTGAGACTATAGAGTACCTTTTGCAATTTGTAAACCTTTCGGTTGACTTGTATAAACTTCAGACTTTACATACCATTAACAACTTAAAAAGGCTGTCTCGACATCCATTTGTTCGATGAATAAATTATTTTTACAAATGTACGACAATTAAATTTTCAGTGTTTACATTTTCCCTACAGGTCAATAAACATTTTCATTGAATTCCTTTTGCTAAAAACCTCTTACAACTAATCTTGTTTTAAAAAAAAAATTGAATTTTTTTCTTAAAAATCCACTTAACATCTAGAATCTTTTTATCGTGTGGCCTTCCAACAATTTGTCAAGTATTATTGTTATGTAGGTTATTTATTACTGAGTCTATTTCTATTTACCATTGTTTGTAATTATGAGAGTTCATCGCTTCCTCACAAGTGTTTGGCTCATTTGCATCAGTGTAGTTTACATGTGCAAAAAAAGATGTAAAACTGATGATGTAAAATTAGTCTCACCTGAATCTTCATCAATAACTTTTATCACTTTAGTAAATAGTTTTTAATATGTCATCAGACAAGTTTGAACTAGGCCAATTTCTATATCATTATCATTTTCTTTTTGATCATTTTTGAGGAGAGTTGTGTGGTCGCCTAACGGAGACAGGAATTTTTGTTTCATTGTCAAAGCTTCTTGTCTCTTGTGCACCGGTGTGTGGAATAAGTCTTCACTTGACAAAACTGCTACCAAACTTACCAAACCTAAACATATAATGGTATCATTACACGAGTGTTTCTAGTTCTACGATCTCAAGAATATACTTTTATCAGTGTTATGTTGATTAACTATTTACCTCGTCTAAGCAGCTATATTCCGTCGCGCTTAATTGAATTTTGGAATATTTTAGGTCGATCGGGAAAATTTACATTTTTTTTGCAAGCACCATCAGTTTAGAATTGGTGACGTTGTCGATTGCACCTAAAATAGAAATAACGTACAATATAACGTTTTCAAGATGGTCGTGTCTCTTACCTAATTTCTTGAGCAGTGCTAATGAAGCTTTCACAGCATCTGGTGGCGGTGGATCTGTCCACGAGATGTTACTAGGCTCTGCCCCCACCGCTATCGCTATCATTAGTAAAAGCGTAGATGCTAGCGGACATCTGTAATAAAATATATTATGTAGAATAAACAAGTTGTGATATAAAAATTATAAAATTGTAAAAATTGTTACTTTAAATAATTTATAGAGCTTTGTCAATCGTTTTTAATAGGGTCAAATTTTTTTCATATGCCAAAAAACTCTGAACTGAACGTAAACAATGCTAATAGCTAAAGGCAAAGTGTATAATATTATTCTACCTGACAATTTCAGGCGTATGATGTTGTTGTCGGGCCTTGAAATCGATTTCAGTATAGAGGCGGTAAACCCGGAACGGGAGCCGGGAAATAGCAAAAAATTGCTATTTGAAAATTAGAAATGTCAGTCTGAATCAAGTCTGAAAGAAGAGCACTGTTAAAACCAACAAAAATTGTACCCTTCTTTCACTACGCCTGCATCGATGACATATCTAATCCCAGGTATAGTAACAGATGTCTCAGCAATATTTGTGACCAATATTATTTTTCTAGTTCCGGGAGGCACACTCCGCCAACCTTGCAATTGTTTTGCTGTAGGCATATCTGCATACAGTGGGTATACCTTCATAGGGGGACCTGTGGCTTTCTGGGCTATCTCTTTAATTTCATACATGATTGTCTCAATTTCTTCTTGTCCTGTCAGAAATACTAAGAAGTCATGGCTGAAAATAATAAAAACTATTAACAATTTATTAAGGGAATGAAAAACATCACAAGATTTTCTTTAATTATAGGTAGATATTTACTTTGCGGGTGTTGTAGCGTGTCGTCGAAATGTTGTGCAAACAGCAGCATATTGATAGTCTTCATTTTTCATCTTGGAGTGATGTATAGTGACTGGAAAAGTTTGATCCTCTAAGTAAATTACAATTGTCTCCTGTTCATTCCTTTCTTTCTGTGCTAGTTTTGCAATACCAAAGAGCGCATCGGTTATAACTGTTCTCTCGTGTGCGTCATCCAGTATTATTATTAGAATATTTTTTAAGCAAAGGGTCCACGATAGCTTCTCTGAGTAACATTTCGTCAGTCAAATACTTTACTTTAGGTTTTGGACTCGTAGCATCTTCAAACCTCACAGAGTACCTGTTACAAAAAGATAAAATAAAATTCTAACTGTACTACTACCTACCTTGGTAGTAATGAGTAGCATCTTTAGGGAGTAATCCCTCCCACACCCAACCCACCGATTTATTGTACAGGTAACTCTGACAGGTAACCATTTTATATCTATTCAACTTAGTAAACTCGAGCAGAATATGTGACTTCACAATAATTCTATTGTCTTTCAAGGTTTAGTACCTACTGCTATTGTTATCGTAATAACAAGTCCCTTCTTTATAATAGTGTTGTATTTAAACAAAAGGAGGCAGGTAAAAACTACAACAAAGAACGCTGCTTGTAGTCTAGGCCTATGTTAATGCCGGGCGTCTATTTCGAAGTTGCTAAAACTATTGGGGTAAGGGCAGTTTTTAAATGAATCCACTCCGAGTAATCCACCCTTGGGCTAAACGTAATACATACTCGAGTGCTGACATGAGCTCTCAGCCACATATTGGACCGCCTCTGGGAGGTTCTGCACTGCAGCTTAACGAACGTGGGTATAAGCGGGTAAAGAAGCTGAGACGGTCATCAGTGACGACTGAGGTTTCGTGTGCCTTGGCTGAAACTGCGACGTGTGGTTTAGGGGTAGGCGCAAGTGGTCACCGAAGTTTATCGGCGGACCTCTGACTTACATGCGGGTAACAGCATATGGTTCCCGCACGAAGAGATTTACAAGTGACGTGAGACCGCTAATCAAACCACGATAGCTTATTACTTAGGGAAGTATCTGTGTTCGGTCGCTAAGAGGGAATGGAGTTCCACCTGTCGCTTCTGTAACTGAAATGGGGCCCTCACTACAGTTATTGAAAAAAGTCTCTGGCTAACGGCCGTCATATGCTTCATGACTGGTAGCGGTAGCTGTTTTAGCGCGGTCGCAACCTCCTGTGAAGACATTACAGTGTTTTTAGTTCGAGGATCTCAAGAATATACTTTTATCGGTGTTATGTCGACTAACTATTTACCTCATCTAAACAGCTATGTTCCGTCGCACTTAACAGAATATCGGAGTATTTTACAAAAGAAAATAGTCTAAAAATACAACCCGCTGCAAATATAACTCGACCCTCACTAAGAAATTGTTATTACCTTATTATTTGTAAAGATTTTCGTTGAAGCTTTCATAGTTAGTAGTAAAGCTAGGGCGTGGTGTTATTTAAATACACCACGTGTAGGCGATATGAAAGGGATTGTGTGTAGAAAACCAACACAGGCTATCAACAGGTATTGATCAGAAGCTTCGACTTGTTTTACATCTTTTATGTATTAAAATTAAAATCAAATTTTACTTGGAAAGGTGTACAAAGGATTACCTTTACCAGCAACTTCATAGTTTAAAGTATTTTCTGACAAACTTCAGTATAATTTTGACTTTTAAATAAATTAAATAACATTCGAGCCTTTTACCGAATGTATTTCTAGGGATTTTTCTTGTTGTACTACATTAAAAGTACCGAAACACTGGCGTGAGCTAAATAAGCGTCAATGTAAGTCTTGCTAACTACTAAAAGTTACTGTAACTAAATGAGTAGTTGTAAATTGTATCCAGTTCCAACACACTCTGGTTTAACTCCCACTTCTTTGAAAGTTGGTCACAATATTGTTATATGCGAGTTCACTTTAACATATTCGAACTAGTAGTAACTACTTGTAAATCTAAATAATAATTGTAATGAATAAAATTATTAAATCACTAAATACATAAAATTAAGTAACTAAAATAAAATAAAGAAAATAAAAAATTAACTATCATGCGTTTGCGTGTGTGTATTTTAATATATACGTGCGTGCATGCGCACGTGCGTGTATGTGCGTACGTGTACATATATGAATATGTGTGAGTGTATGCGAGCACGTGTTTGTGTTTGCGAGCGTTTATTGCGGATGGTTTTATACCCTAATCTCACTAAGTTTTCAATTGATGGGTACGATTGATCCCGAAGCCCTTGTTTTAATTTATTTTTAGTTTGTTCTCCGTTTAAATTAAAAATGTTTAAACTCATCCACTGCCAAGTTTCTTGCTCAAGCTCCAGCTTGCTTTCGCATGAAGGTCTTGCCATTCATAACCCAACAGAAATTACACTCGTGAAGTTTTGCATGTTCTAAAATATATTCTCCTTGTCCGTGCTGTTAAGTTTGCCGCAATATATATCGGTCTCGATGAGCCTGGGAGCCTTATAAGTTATTTTCTTTGTTAAATTTTTTGTAAAGTGATAATGATAATTCTTTAGTGATAGCAGACGTGAGGTCCACTATAATATATTAGTATATTTTAGTCCTTCTTTGTATATACTCTATATACATATATCCTTAACATTTATGTCGTGTATTTTCATATCAAGTGTTGGTTCTGAAAAACCCGTCCCGAACAGAACTAAACCCTCGTTAGACAATTCCTGTCGACTCTTTTTTTTATTTCATTGTAATGTAATAGGACACATTTAGATAATAGGAGAAGGAATATGCAAAAAAAACGACCACTGGTAATTTTGTTACCTGTTAAATTCAAATCGGGGGGAGAGTCAGTCTTCAGTAGACGCTCAAAGAGTACAGACGTGCCGTGTACAATCGTATAAGTGTTGTGTTGTTAAAAAAATTGCAAAAATGGTAAATCTATTCGCGTGTGGGATTTGTCTGACGGAGAACGTTAGTCGTGAACTGCACCCGATCGGTGACACTGTTCTGCGGGTGGTTTACGAACATTTAACTGCAACGCCGGTAAGCGATCTTATATTTGAACAAACACCATCATGTCTTACTCTTTTTCACAATTTATGTGTAAATCTTTTAGATTTTTCTTTGAAGGACCCCAGCTCTAGTGGGTTGAATTCACAATTGTGTGTGTGTGATGAGTATTATTTCTTTTTTGGTGAAAATTGCTTTATTGAATCTTTTGAATTTTTGTTTAATTTTTCTATAATATGTAGTAAACAAATAATTATCATTATTATTGTCTTTATTACTGTTGGTTTAAATATAATAGGAAGAACAAATACATTTTTCAAAATTTTAAGTCAGTGAACAAGACATCTGTAATTAGGGCTCAAAAGACAAGAACCACCTCACTTTACATTATTATTAGGATCAGACAGCCGTGTTTCAGAACTGTGAAGATGTTACGTCTCTTCATATCCTCTGTTCTACGCATACCTACTACACTCTTCAACCTATGTCTATGCCACGTTAACTTGTTACTCGTGCCCGTTCCTTAAATCATTCACTTTGAGATGTCTTGTCTACCCTCATTCCGGTTCTTGTTCTCTGACATTTTCGTACATCTCTCCTATAATTTGGCATGCACTTCAATATTTATTTGAACAATAAGTCTTAAGGTTTCTTGGTCCGATCGTAGTATATTATGTTTCGTAGATAATTGCCTTAACTTCACAATCGTTTCTTAGAGTCATTGTAACATATTTAAGGCAACTTCTCGAAAGTTTGGCAGGTTACAGCTATAGATATGTACCTATAAGTATGGAAAAAATATTAATAAGCTTTATGGTGCGTAACACAGGGACATACTGAAGCAAATGTGAATGTCAACAAAATTGCGGGTTATAAAACTATTTTTGTTTAACAGCTCGGGACTAGAGCAGACAGAGTCTGTGACATCTGCCGTCAAGAACTTCGCCACTGCTTGGAACTTTGGCAACAATGCAAACGAAGTGAAAATATCTACATTTTAATATCAAACTGCCATCCGGTGAGTGTAAGATTGTAAAACTACTACTACTAACTATGTCGGTGTCATATGTTGCCATATGTCCACACTTAACTGAATGATCGACAACAAGTTTTTAATTGTGTTTCATTGTAATCTGATAGAAGGCGGGGTGACTGTAACAGTTGTAAACTATCCTAATGTAAATCTAAACAGAGTAGCTGAAGGTAAAAATTTTCATATTTCTAGATTCACTTCCTCGTTATACTAAAGAGTTATGGTTAATGAGCCGGCTGAAATCAAGATTTTTTCCCTATAACCTAAGAATAAAGTGGTCTTGTATCATCGTTAAATTTGCGTGAACATTTCATGTTGAAAAGTTTACGAGGGCTTTAGCGTAGACAGCATATGACTCAAAATCTCCATTACTTACTATGAGACAGCTCCTCAAACTTCTAATGAACCTATGTAACAACGTGGTGAAATAATTAAAACTGTTTATAATTGTTCAACAGCCCCAAATATTCGACGATAACAATAATATCGCGAAGGTGCCGCTGTGTCGATTATGCTGGCAAGAAGATGGACTAATGGAGGCCACTGTGGACAGAAATCAACAAATTTTATACAATTGTTTAACTTCAGAGCCGGTAAATAAATCTTTTTACCCTTATAGTAAACGTATTTAGTGTTGGTACAAAATGCTGACTTCCATGCAGCTCTATCATTTTTACCTTACTACTTACTCTCTTTGTACCTTTTTCAGACACACCATACCTCTCTTCTCCGTAACCATCATCTCTCCTCATCCCATGTCCATACCACAGTAAGCTGTTGACATTGACCCTTCCTTGAATATTTTCCTTTAAGATGTCTTGTTTGTTCTCACCCTTCCTTGCTCTCGGTGTTTTTAATACAATCGATTCAATATTTTGCCGTGTATTTGTAAGAAATCTGATATTAAGACGATTAATACTTTAAAAAGTATTATTTCTACTACCTATTATCTACTTTTATCCTTCATTAAAAATCTCTTGTATAGTTCCACATCGATCGCAATATTGTGTGTCACTAGACAGTCAACAGTATCACAGTTACAAAGCTCATTTTTAATTAACAGTTCGAGACCTTTGACATCAGACCTAACAGAGTTTGTGGCCGCTGTAGTAAAAGACTCCGGATCTGCTACAAAATCTGGATTCGCTTCGTCCAGCGTGAAATACTTAACAGTAGTGTGGTGAGTGCAAGATTAACAAACCCTAATGAATACACATTTGTGTGACGTGATACATTGTGTTACTATTGAGTAACACAATGTCACGTCTGTCACAACAGTAACACTATAACAGCTTTAAATGAAGTCCGGATATTCTAAATACATCTTTCTAAAAACATATATTTATTAAATCTGTTCACAAAAACGAAAACTGGAGAAAGTTACACTAAATGTGCAACCACTTTAACGTCCTTTGTTTTTCTTGCAGTTAATTAATAAATTAAATATAAAATAGTCCCATACTGACACTCGGTACAGTCAACCACATAATTTACACCAGTTTGAAACGTATTTTATTTGTTTCCAGCCAGCCCAAGTAGAAGGAGTCTGAGGTTAGCAGGGTTTTGGTGACGTACACAAGACGTTCTCTTCGTGAATGAAGGACTCAGAAGGCATAGCAATATCTTCGAACGTATCGCCACCGAAGCGTCACGTTCCGCCAATAACAACAAGAGGTCTGCGATCAAATCTATGGAAGTGCAAACCTCCGCAAGGCCTCTGCTGCTAAACGAGCTAACCCAGCACGATGTCATTACATACTGTTAAATAGGACCGTAAATTACATTGAAAAGGGAATATTCGTTATAACAATTAATTAAATTTTATTGAGGACGCCATACTTTTTTAATCAGAAGTGTTGTGTGTCCACAGACAATAAAAATATATGGACCGGATGCATCGGGAGCGCATGCATGCATCTTAATTCTAATTTGTTTTTCATAGATTTTGTTTTAAGTAAGCTTTTTGTTAATAATGTCTGCCAAATTAAAATCTGTGTCAATTTTTACGATATCAATTATTCCCCATGTTCATGTTCATTATATATATAGTCAGAATCTACCATACAATCTAATACTTCTGTGTCTACGTTATCATAGTATGTTACTGTATTTATTATTATCCTTCAGTCATTGTATTATTATCATTACTGTAATCAATATCTATACCAATATAGCTTTTAACTTTTCTCAAATGTTTCATTGCAAACCTTGTCATTTAACTAGTTTTTAATTCGATTTCATGTTTATCTTTGCAACAAACTTGAAGGTCATCAACAAATACTAATATATATATTGGATCTTTGTTTGTTCTGTTGACATATAAACAGTAATCATAGTTACTTCTGAAAACATTCAACTTTTTAATAAATTTATCGAAAAAGTGAAACCGTACTTTAGGACTTTCTTTGAGACTATAGAGTACCTTTTGCAATTTGTAAACCTTTCGGTTGACTTGTATAAACTTCAGACTTTACATACCATTAACAACTTAAAAAGGCTGTCTCGACATCCATTTGTTCGATGAATAAATTATTTTTACAAATGTACGACAATTAAATTTTCAGTGTTTACATTTTCCCTACAGGTCAATAAACATTTTCATTGAATTCCTTTTGCTAAAAACCTCTTACAACTAATCTTGTTTTAAAAAAAAAATTGAATTTTTTTCTTAAAAATCCACTTAACATCTAGAATCTTTTTATCGTGTGGCCTTCCAACAATTTGTCAAGTATTATTGTTATGTAGGTTATTTATTACTGAGTCTATTTCTATTTACCATTGTTTGTAATTATGAGAGTTCATCGCTTCCTCACAAGTGTTTGGCTCATTTGCATCAGTGTAGTTTACATGTGCAAAAAAAGATGTAAAACTGATGATGTAAAATTAGTCTCACCTGAATCTTCATCAATAACTTTTATCACTTTAGTAAATAGTTTTTAATATGTCATCAGACAAGTTTGAACTAGGCCAATTTCTATATCATTATCATTTTCTTTTTGATCATTTTTGAGGAGAGTTGTGTGGTCGCCTAACGGAGACAGGAATTTTTGTTTCATTGTCAAAGCTTCTTGTCTCTTGTGCACCGGTGTGTGGAATAAGTCTTCACTTGACAAAACTGCTACCAAACTTACCAAACCTAAACATATAATGGTATCATTACACGAGTGTTTCTAGTTCTACGATCTCAAGAATATACTTTTATCAGTGTTATGTTGATTAACTATTTACCTCGTCTAAGCAGCTATATTCCGTCGCGCTTAATTGAATTTTGGAATATTTTAGGTCGATCGGGAAAATTTACATTTTTTTTGCAAGCACCATCAGTTTAGAATTGGTGACGTTGTCGATTGCACCTAAAATAGAAATAACGTACAATATAACGTTTTCAAGATGGTCGTGTCTCTTACCTAATTTCTTGAGCAGTGCTAATGAAGCTTTCACAGCATCTGGTGGCGGTGGATCTGTCCACGAGATGTTACTAGGCTCTGCCCCCACCGCTATCGCTATCATTAGTAAAAGCGTAGATGCTAGCGGACATCTGTAATAAAATATATTATGTAGAATAAACAAGTTGTGATATAAAAATTATAAAATTGTAAAAATTGTTACTTTAAATAATTTATAGAGCTTTGTCAATCGTTTTTAATAGGGTCAAATTTTTTTCATATGCCAAAAAACTCTGAACTGAACGTAAACAATGCTAATAGCTAAAGGCAAAGTGTATAATATTATTCTACCTGACAATTTCAGGCGTATGATGTTGTTGTCGGGCCTTGAAATCGATTTCAGTATAGAGGCGGTAAACCCGGAACGGGAGCCGGGAAATAGCAAAAAATTGCTATTTGAAAATTAGAAATGTCAGTCTGAATCAAGTCTGAAAGAAGAGCACTGTTAAAACCAACAAAAATTGTACCCTTCTTTCACTACGCCTGCATCGATGACATATCTAATCCCAGGTATAGTAACAGATGTCTCAGCAATATTTGTGACCAATATTATTTTTCTAGTTCCGGGAGGCACACTCCGCCAACCTTGCAATTGTTTTGCTGTAGGCATATCTGCATACAGTGGGTATACCTTCATAGGGGGACCTGTGGCTTTCTGGGCTATCTCTTTAATTTTATACATGATTGTCTCAATTTCTTCTTGTCCTGTCAGAAATACTAAGAAGTCATGGCTGAAAATAATAAAAACTATTAACAATTTATTAAGGGAATGAAAAACATCACAAGATTTTCTTTAATTATAGGTAGATATTTACTTTGCGGGTGTTGTAGCGTGTCGTCGAAATGTTGTGCAAACAGCAGCATATTGATAGTCTTCATTTTTCATCTTGGAGTGATGTATAGTGACTGGAAAAGTTTGATCCTCTAAGTAAATTACAATTGTCTCCTGTTCATTCCTTTCTTTCTGTGCTAGTTTTGCAATACCAAAGAGCGCATCGGTTATAACTGTTCTCTCGTGTGCGTCATCCAGTATTATTATTAGAATATTTTTTAAGCAAAGGGTCCACGATAGCTTCTCTGAGTAACATTTCGTCAGTCAAATACTTTACTTTAGGTTTTGGACTCGTAGCATCTTCAAACCTCACAGAGTACCTGTTACAAAAAGATAAAATAAAATTCTAACTGTACTACTACCTACCTTGGTAGTAATGAGTAGCATCTTTAGGGAGTAATCCCTCCCACACCCAACCCACCGATTTATTGTACAGGTAACTCTGACAGGTAACCATTTTATATCTATTCAACTTAGTAAACTCGAGCAGAATATGTGACTTCACAATAATTCTATTGTCTTTCAAGGTTTAGTACCTACTGCTATTGTTATCGTAATAACAAGTCCCTTCTTTATAATAGTGTTGTATTTAAACAAAAGGAGGCAGGTAAAAACTACAACAAAGAACGCTGCTTGTAGTCTAGGCCTATGTTAATGCCGGGCGTCTATTTCGAAGTTGCTAAAACTATTGGGGTAAGGGCAGTTTTTAAATGAATCCACTCCGAGTAATCCACCCTTGGGCTAAACGTAATACATACTCGAGTGCTGACATGAGCTCTCAGCCACATATTGGACCGCCTCTGGGAGGTTCTGCACTGCAGCTTAACGAACGTGGGTATAAGCGGGTAAAGAAGCTGAGACGGTCATCAGTGACGACTGAGGTTTCGTGTGCCTTGGCTGAAACTGCGACGTGTGGTTTAGGGGTAGGCGCAAGTGGTCACCGAAGTTTATCGGCGGACCTCTGACTTACATGCGGGTAACAGCATATGGTTCCCGCACGAAGAGATTTACAAGTGACGTGAGACCGCTAATCAAACCACGATAGCTTATTACTTAGGGAAGTATCTGTGTTCGGTCGCTAAGAGGGAATGGAGTTCCACCTGTCGCTTCTGTAACTGAAATGGGGCCCTCACTACAGTTATTGAAAAAAGTCTCTGGCTAACGGCCGTCATATGCTTCATGACTGGTAGCGGTAGCTGTTTTAGCGCGGTCGCAACCTCCTGTGAAGACATTACAGTGTTTTTAGTTCGAGGATCTCAAGAATATACTTTTATCGGTGTTATGTCGACTAACTATTTACCTCATCTAAACAGCTATGTTCCGTCGCACTTAACAGAATATCGGAGTATTTTACAAAAGAAAATAGTCTAAAAATACAACCCGCTGCAAATATAACTCGACCCTCACTAAGAAATTGTTATTACCTTATTATTTGTAAAGATTTTCGTTGAAGCTTTCATAGTTAGTAGTAAAGCTAGGGCGTGGTGTTATTTAAATACACCACGTGTAGGCGATATGAAAGGGATTGTGTGTAGAAAACCAACACAGGCTATCAACAGGTATTGATCAGAAGCTTCGACTTGTTTTACATCTTTTATGTATTAAAATTAAAATCAAATTTTACTTGGAAAGGTGTACAAAGGATTACCTTTACCAGCAACTTCATAGTTTAAAGTATTTTCTGACAAACTTCAGTATAATTTTGACTTTTAAATAAATTAAATAACATTCGAGCCTTTTACCGAATGTATTTCTAGGGATTTTTCTTGTTGTACTACATTAAAAGTACCGAAACACTGGCGTGAGCTAAATAAGCGTCAATGTAAGTCTTGCTAACTACTAAAAGTTACTGTAACTAAATGAGTAGTTGTAAATTGTATCCAGTTCCAACACACTCTGGTTTAACTCCCACTTCTTTGAAAGTTGGTCACAATATTGTTATATGCGAGTTCACTTTAACATATTCGAACTAGTAGTAACTACTTGTAAATCTAAATAATAATTGTAATGAATAAAATTATTAAATCACTAAATACATAAAATTAAGTAACTAAAATAAAATAAAGAAAATAAAAAATTAACTATCATGCGTTTGCGTGTGTGTATTTTAATATATACGTACGTGCATGCGCACGTGCGTGTATGTGCGTACGTGTACATATATGAATATGTGTGAGTGTATGCGAGCACGTGTTTGTGTTTGCGAGCGTTTATTGCGGATGGTTTTATACCCTAATCTCACTAAGTTTTCAATTGATGGGTACGATTGATCCCGAAGCCCTTGTTTTAATTTATTTTTAGTTTGTTCTCCGTTTAAATTAAAAATGTTTAAACTCATCCACTGCCAAGTTTCTTGCTCAAGCTCCAGCTTGCTTTCGCATGAAGGTCTTGCCATTCATAACCCAACAGAAATTACACTCGTGAAGTTTTGCATGTTCTAAAATATATTCTCCTTGTCCGTGCTGTTAAGTTTGCCGCAATATATATCGGTCTCGATGAGCCTGGGAGCCTTATAAGTTATTTTCTTTGTTAAATTTTTTGTAAAGTGATAATGATAATTCTTTAGTGATAGCAGACGTGAGGTCCACTATAATATATTAGTATATTTTAGTCCTTCTTTGTATATACTCTATATACATATATCCTTAACATTTATGTCGTGTATTTTCATATCAAGTGTTGGTTCTGAAAAACCCGTCCCGAACAGAACTAAACCCTCGTTAGACAATTCCTGTCGACTCTTTTTTTTATTTCATTGTAATGTAATAGGACACATTTAGATAATAGGAGAAGGAATATGCAAAAAAAACGACCACTGGTAATTTTGTTACCTGTTAAATTCAAATCGGGGGGAGAGTCAGTCTTCAGTAGACGCTCAAAGAGTACAGACGTGCCGTGTACAATCGTATAAGTGTTGTGTTGTTAAAAAAATTGCAAAAATGGTAAATCTATTCGCGTGTGGGATTTGTCTGACGGAGAACGTTAGTCGTGAACTGCACCCGATCGGTGACACTGTTCTGCGGGTGGTTTACGAACATTTAACTGCAACGCCGGTAAGCGATCTTATATTTGAACAAACACCATCATGTCTTACTCTTTTTCACAATTTATGTGTAAATCTTTTAGATTTTTCTTTGAAGGACCCCAGCTCTAGTGGGTTGAATTCACAATTGTGTGTGTGTGATGAGTATTATTTCTTTTTTGGTGAAAATTGCTTTATTGAATCTTTTGAATTTTTGTTTAATTTTTCTATAATATGTAGTAAACAAATAATTATCATTATTATTGTCTTTATTACTGTTGGTTTAAATATAATAGGAAGAACAAATACATTTTTCAAAATTTTAAGTCAGTGAACAAGACATCTGTAATTAGGGCTCAAAAGACAAGAACCACCTCACTTTACATTATTATTAGGATCAGACAGCCGTGTTTCAGAACTGTGAAGATGTTACGTCTCTTCATATCCTCTGTTCTACGCATACCTACTACACTCTTCAACCTATGTCTATGCCACGTTAACTTGTTACTCGTGCCCGTTCCTTAAATCATTCACTTTGAGATGTCTTGTCTACCCTCATTCCGGTTCTTGTTCTCTGACATTTTCGTACATCTCTCCTATAATTTGGCATGCACTTCAATATTTATTTGAACAATAAGTCTTAAGGTTTCTTGGTCCGATCGTAGTATATTATGTTTCGTAGATAATTGCCTTAACTTCACAATCGTTTCTTAGAGTCATTGTAACATATTTAAGGCAACTTCTCGAAAGTTTGGCAGGTTACAGCTATAGATATGTACCTATAAGTATGGAAAAAATATTAATAAGCTTTATGGTGCGTAACACAGGGACATACTGAAGCAAATGTGAATGTCAACAAAATTGCGGGTTATAAAACTATTTTTGTTTAACAGCTCGGGACTAGAGCAGACAGAGTCTGTGACATCTGCCGTCAAGAACTTCGCCACTGCTTGGAACTTTGGCAACAATGCAAACGAAGTGAAAATATCTACATTTTAATATCAAACTGCCATCCGGTGAGTGTAAGATTGTAAAACTACTACTACTAACTATGTCGGTGTCATATGTTGCCATATGGCAACATATGACACCGACACACTTAACTGAATGATCGACAACAAGTTTTTAATTGTGTTTCATTGTAATCTGATAGAAGGCGGGGTGACTGTAACAGTTGTAAACTATCCTAATGTAAATCTAAACAGAGTAGCTGAAGGTAAAAATTTTCATATTTCTAGATTCACTTCCTCGTTATACTAAAGAGTTATGGTTAATGAGCCGGCTGAAATCAAGATTTTTTCCCTATAACCTAAGAATAAAGTGGTCTTGTATCATCGTTAAATTTGCGTGAACATTTCATGTTGAAAAGTTTACGAGGGCTTTAGCGTAGACAGCATATGACTCAAAATCTCCATTACTTACTATGAGACAGCTCCTCAAACTTCTAATGAACCTATGTAACAACGTGGTGAAATAATTAAAACTGTTTATAATTGTTCAACAGCCCCAAATATTCGACGATAACAATAATATCGCGAAGGTGCCGCTGTGTCGATTATGCTGGCAAGAAGATGGACTAATGGAGGCCACTGTGGACAGAAATCAACAAATTTTATACAATTGTTTAACTTCAGAGCCGGTAAATAAATCTTTTTACCCTTATAGTAAACGTATTTAGTGTTGGTACAAAATGCTGACTTCCATGCAGCTCTATCATTTTTACCTTACTACTTACTCTCTTTGTACCTTTTTCAGACACACCATACCTCTCTTCTCCGTAACCATCATCTCTCCTCATCCCATGTCCATACCACAGTAAGCTGTTGACATTGACCCTTCCTTGAATATTTTCCTTTAAGATGTCTTGTTTGTTCTCACCCTTCCTTGCTCTCGGTGTTTTTAATACAATCGATTCAATATTTTGCCGTGTATTTGTAAGAAATCTGATATTAAGACGATTAATACTTTAAAAAGTATTATTTCTACTACCTATTATCTACTTTTATCCTTCATTAAAAATCTCTTGTATAGTTCCACATCGATCGCAATATTGTGTGTCACTAGACAGTCAACAGTATCACAGTTACAAAGCTCATTTTTAATTAACAGTTCGAGACCTTTGACATCAGACCTAACAGAGTTTGTGGCCGCTGTAGTAAAAGACTCCGGATCTGCTACAAAATCTGGATTCGCTTCGTCCAGCGTGAAATACTTAACAGTAGTGTGGTGAGTGCAAGATTAACAAACCCTAATGAATACACATTTGTGTGACGTGATACATTGTGTTACTATTGAGTAACACAATGTCACGTCTGTCACAACAGTAACACTATAACAGCTTTAAATGAAGTCCGGATATTCTAAATACATCTTTCTAAAAACATATATTTATTAAATCTGTTCACAAAAACGAAAACTGGAGAAAGTTACACTAAATGTGCAACCACTTTAACGTCCTTTGTTTTTCTTGCAGTTAATTAATAAATTAAATATAAAATAGTCCCATACTGACACTCGGTACAGTCAACCACATAATTTACACCAGTTTGAAACGTATTTTATTTGTTTCCAGCCAGCCCAAGTAGAAGGAGTCTGAGGTTAGCAGGGTTTTGGTGACGTACACAAGACGTTCTCTTCGTGAATGAAGGACTCAGAAGGCATAGCAATATCTTCGAACGTATCGCCACCGAAGCGTCACGTTCCGCCAATAACAACAAGAGGTCTGCGATCAAATCTATGGAAGTGCAAACCTCCGCAAGGCCTCTGCTGCTAAACGAGCTAACCCAGCACGATGTCATTACATACTGTTAAATAGGACCGTAAATTACATTGAAAAGGGAATATTCGTTATAACAATTAATTAAATTTTATTGAGGACGCCATACTTTTTTAATCAGAAGTGTTGTGTGTCCACAGACAATAAAAATATATGGACCGGATGCATCGGGAGCGCATGCATGCATCTTAATTCTAATTTGTTTTTCATAGATTTTGTTTTAAGTAAGCTTTTTGTTAATAATGTCTGCCAAATTAAAATCTGTGTCAATTTTTACGATATCAATTATTCCCCATGTTCATGTTCATTATATATATAGTCAGAATCTACCATACAATCTAATACTTCTGTGTCTACGTTATCATAGTATGTTACTGTATTTATTATTATCCTTCAGTCATTGTATTATTATCATTACTGTAATCAATATCTATACCAATATAGCTTTTAACTTTTCTCAAATGTTTCATTGCAAACCTTGTCATTTAACTAGTTTTTAATTCGATTTCATGTTTATCTTTGCAACAAACTTGAAGGTCATCAACAAATACTAATATATATATTGGATCTTTGTTTGTTCTGTTGACATATAAACAGTAATCATAGTTACTTCTGAAAACATTCAACTTTTTAATAAATTTATCGAAAAAGTGAAACCGTACTTTAGGACTTTCTTTGAGACTATAGAGTACCTTTTGCAATTTGTAAACCTTTCGGTTGACTTGTATAAACTTCAGACTTTACATACCATTAACAACTTAAAAAGGCTGTCTCGACATCCATTTGTTCGATGAATAAATTATTTTTACAAATGTACGACAATTAAATTTTCAGTGTTTACATTTTCCCTACAGGTCAATAAACATTTTCATTGAATTCCTTTTGCTAAAAACCTCTTACAACTAATCTTGTTTTAAAAAAAAAATTGAATTTTTTTCTTAAAAATCCACTTAACATCTAGAATCTTTTTATCGTGTGGCCTTCCAACAATTTGTCAAGTATTATTGTTATGTAGGTTATTTATTACTGAGTCTATTTCTATTTACCATTGTTTGTAATTATGAGAGTTCATCGCTTCCTCACAAGTGTTTGGCTCATTTGCATCAGTGTAGTTTACATGTGCAAAAAAAGATGTAAAACTGATGATGTAAAATTAGTCTCACCTGAATCTTCATCAATAACTTTTATCACTTTAGTAAATAGTTTTTAATATGTCATCAGACAAGTTTGAACTAGGCCAATTTCTATATCATTATCATTTTCTTTTTGATCATTTTTGAGGAGAGTTGTGTGGTCGCCTAACGGAGACAGGAATTTTTGTTTCATTGTCAAAGCTTCTTGTCTCTTGTGCACCGGTGTGTGGAATAAGTCTTCACTTGACAAAACTGCTACCAAACTTACCAAACCTAAACATATAATGGTATCATTACACGAGTGTTTCTAGTTCTACGATCTCAAGAATATACTTTTATCAGTGTTATGTTGATTAACTATTTACCTCGTCTAAGCAGCTATATTCCGTCGCGCTTAATTGAATTTTGGAATATTTTAGGTCGATCGGGAAAATTTACATTTTTTTTGCAAGCACCATCAGTTTAGAATTGGTGACGTTGTCGATTGCACCTAAAATAGAAATAACGTACAATATAACGTTTTCAAGATGGTCGTGTCTCTTACCTAATTTCTTGAGCAGTGCTAATGAAGCTTTCACAGCATCTGGTGGCGGTGGATCTGTCCACGAGATGTTACTAGGCTCTGCCCCCACCGCTATCGCTATCATTAGTAAAAGCGTAGATGCTAGCGGACATCTGTAATAAAATATATTATGTAGAATAAACAAGTTGTGATATAAAAATTATAAAATTGTAAAAATTGTTACTTTAAATAATTTATAGAGCTTTGTCAATCGTTTTTAATAGGGTCAAATTTTTTTCATATGCCAAAAAACTCTGAACTGAACGTAAACAATGCTAATAGCTAAAGGCAAAGTGTATAATATTATTCTACCTGACAATTTCAGGCGTATGATGTTGTTGTCGGGCCTTGAAATCGATTTCAGTATAGAGGCGGTAAACCCGGAACGGGAGCCGGGAAATAGCAAAAAATTGCTATTTGAAAATTAGAAATGTCAGTCTGAATCAAGTCTGAAAGAAGAGCACTGTTAAAACCAACAAAAATTGTACCCTTCTTTCACTACGCCTGCATCGATGACATATCTAATCCCAGGTATAGTAACAGATGTCTCAGCAATATTTGTGACCAATATTATTTTTCTAGTTCCGGGAGGCACACTCCGCCAACCTTGCAATTGTTTTGCTGTAGGCATATCTGCATACAGTGGGTATACCTTCATAGGGGGACCTGTGGCTTTCTGGGCTATCTCTTTAATTTCATACATGATTGTCTCAATTTCTTCTTGTCCTGTCAGAAATACTAAGAAGTCATGGCTGAAAATAATAAAAACTATTAACAATTTATTAAGGGAATGAAAAACATCACAAGATTTTCTTTAATTATAGGTAGATATTTACTTTGCGGGTGTTGTAGCGTGTCGTCGAAATGTTGTGCAAACAGCAGCATATTGATAGTCTTCATTTTTCATCTTGGAGTGATGTATAGTGACTGGAAAAGTTTGATCCTCTAAGTAAATTACAATTGTCTCCTGTTCATTCCTTTCTTTCTGTGCTAGTTTTGCAATACCAAAGAGCGCATCGGTTATAACTGTTCTCTCGTGTGCGTCATCCAGTATTATTATTAGAATATTTTTTAAGCAAAGGGTCCACGATAGCTTCTCTGAGTAACATTTCGTCAGTCAAATACTTTACTTTAGGTTTTGGACTCGTAGCATCTTCAAACCTCACAGAGTACCTGTTACAAAAAGATAAAATAAAATTCTAACTGTACTACTACCTACCTTGGTAGTAATGAGTAGCATCTTTAGGGAGTAATCCCTCCCACACCCAACCCACCGATTTATTGTACAGGTAACTCTGACAGGTAACCATTTTATATCTATTCAACTTAGTAAACTCGAGCAGAATATGTGACTTCACAATAATTCTATTGTCTTTCAAGGTTTAGTACCTACTGCTATTGTTATCGTAATAACAAGTCCCTTCTTTATAATAGTGTTGTATTTAAACAAAAGGAGGCAGGTAAAAACTACAACAAAGAACGCTGCTTGTAGTCTAGGCCTATGTTAATGCCGGGCGTCTATTTCGAAGTTGCTAAAACTATTGGGGTAAGGGCAGTTTTTAAATGAATCCACTCCGAGTAATCCACCCTTGGGCTAAACGTAATACATACTCGAGTGCTGACATGAGCTCTCAGCCACATATTGGACCGCCTCTGGGAGGTTCTGCACTGCAGCTTAACGAACGTGGGTATAAGCGGGTAAAGAAGCTGAGACGGTCATCAGTGACGACTGAGGTTTCGTGTGCCTTGGCTGAAACTGCGACGTGTGGTTTAGGGGTAGGCGCAAGTGGTCACCGAAGTTTATCGGCGGACCTCTGACTTACATGCGGGTAACAGCATATGGTTCCCGCACGAAGAGATTTACAAGTGACGTGAGACCGCTAATCAAACCACGATAGCTTATTACTTAGGGAAGTATCTGTGTTCGGTCGCTAAGAGGGAATGGAGTTCCACCTGTCGCTTCTGTAACTGAAATGGGGCCCTCACTACAGTTATTGAAAAAAGTCTCTGGCTAACGGCCGTCATATGCTTCATGACTGGTAGCGGTAGCTGTTTTAGCGCGGTCGCAACCTCCTGTGAAGACATTACAGTGTTTTTAGTTCGAGGATCTCAAGAATATACTTTTATCGGTGTTATGTCGACTAACTATTTACCTCATCTAAACAGCTATGTTCCGTCGCACTTAACAGAATATCGGAGTATTTTACAAAAGAAAATAGTCTAAAAATACAACCCGCTGCAAATATAACTCGACCCTCACTAAGAAATTGTTATTACCTTATTATTTGTAAAGATTTTCGTTGAAGCTTTCATAGTTAGTAGTAAAGCTAGGGCGTGGTGTTATTTAAATACACCACGTGTAGGCGATATGAAAGGGATTGTGTGTAGAAAACCAACACAGGCTATCAACAGGTATTGATCAGAAGCTTCGACTTGTTTTACATCTTTTATGTATTAAAATTAAAATCAAATTTTACTTGGAAAGGTGTACAAAGGATTACCTTTACCAGCAACTTCATAGTTTAAAGTATTTTCTGACAAACTTCAGTATAATTTTGACTTTTAAATAAATTAAATAACATTCGAGCCTTTTACCGAATGTATTTCTAGGGATTTTTCTTGTTGTACTACATTAAAAGTACCGAAACACTGGCGTGAGCTAAATAAGCGTCAATGTAAGTCTTGCTAACTACTAAAAGTTACTGTAACTAAATGAGTAGTTGTAAATTGTATCCAGTTCCAACACACTCTGGTTTAACTCCCACTTCTTTGAAAGTTGGTCACAATATTGTTATATGCGAGTTCACTTTAACATATTCGAACTAGTAGTAACTACTT
Organism: Hypercompe scribonia; assembly: GCA_949316085.1. Classification (NCBI taxonomy): domain Eukaryota; kingdom Metazoa; phylum Arthropoda; class Insecta; order Lepidoptera; family Erebidae; genus Hypercompe; species Hypercompe scribonia. The sequence continues at coordinate 9,080,726 of OX438995.1, forward strand.
GTAAATCTAAATAATAATTGTAATGAATAAAATTATTAAATCACTAAATACATAAAATTAAGTAACTAAAATAAAATAAAGAAAATAAAAAATTAACTATCATGCGTTTGCGTGTGTGTATTTTAATATATACGTGCGTGCATGCGCACGTGCGTGTATGTGCGTACGTGTACATATATGAATATGTGTGAGTGTATGCGAGCACGTGTTTGTGTTTGCGAGCGTTTATTGCGGATGGTTTTATACCCTAATCTCACTAAGTTTTCAATTGATGGGTACGATTGATCCCGAAGCCCTTGTTTTAATTTATTTTTAGTTTGTTCTCCGTTTAAATTAAAAATGTTTAAACTCATCCACTGCCAAGTTTCTTGCTCAAGCTCCAGCTTGCTTTCGCATGAAGGTCTTGCCATTCATAACCCAACAGAAATTACACTCGTGAAGTTTTGCATGTTCTAAAATATATTCTCCTTGTCCGTGCTGTTAAGTTTGCCGCAATATATATCGGTCTCGATGAGCCTGGGAGCCTTATAAGTTATTTTCTTTGTTAAATTTTTTGTAAAGTGATAATGATAATTCTTTAGTGATAGCAGACGTGAGGTCCACTATAATATATTAGTATATTTTAGTCCTTCTTTGTATATACTCTATATACATATATCCTTAACATTTATGTCGTGTATTTTCATATCAAGTGTTGGTTCTGAAAAACCCGTCCCGAACAGAACTAAACCCTCGTTAGACAATTCCTGTCGACTCTTTTTTTTATTTCATTGTAATGTAATAGGACACATTTAGATAATAGGAGAAGGAATATGCAAAAAAAACGACCACTGGTAATTTTGTTACCTGTTAAATTCAAATTGGGGGGAGAGTCAGTCTTCAGTAGACGCTCAAAGAGTACAGACGTGCCATGTACAATCGTATAAGTGTTGTGTTGTTAAAAAAATTGCAAAAATGGTAAATCTATTCGCGTGTGGGATTTGTCTGACGGAGAACGTTAGTCGTGAACTGCACCCGATCGGTGACACTGTTCTGCGGGTGGTTTACGAACATTTAACTGCAACGCCGGTAAGCGATCTTATATTTGAACAAACACCATCATGTCTTACTCTTTTTCACAATTTATGTGTAAATCTTTTAGATTTTTCTTTGAAGGACCCCAGCTCTAGTGGGTTGAATTCACAATTGTGTGTGTGTGATGAGTATTATTTCTTTTTTGGTGAAAATTGCTTTATTGAATCTTTTGAATTTTTGTTTAATTTTTCTATAATATGTAGTAAACAAATAATTATCATTATTATTGTCTTTATTACTGTTGGTTTAAATATAATAGGAAGAACAAATACATTTTTCAAAATTTTAAGTCAGTGAACAAGACATCTGTAATTAGGGCTCAAAAGACAAGAACCACCTCACTTTACATTATTATTAGGATCAGACAGCCGTGTTTCAGAACTGTGAAGATGTTACGTCTCTTCATATCCTCTGTTCTACGCATACCTACTACACTCTTCAACCTATGTCTATGCCACGTTAACTTGTTACTCGTGCCCGTTCCTTAAATCATTCACTTTGAGATGTCTTGTCTACCCTCATTCCGGTTCTTGTTCTCTGACATTTTCGTACATCTCTCCTATAATTTGGCATGCACTTCAATATTTATTTGAACAATAAGTCTTAAGGTTTCTTGGTCCGATCGTAGTATATTATGTTTCGTAGATAATTGCCTTAACTTCACAATCGTTTCTTAGAGTCATTGTAACATATTTAAGGCAACTTCTCGAAAGTTTGGCAGGTTACAGCTATAGATATGTACCTATAAGTATGGAAAAAATATTAATAAGCTTTATGGTGCGTAACACAGGGACATACTGAAGCAAATGTGAATGTCAACAAAATTGCGGGTTATAAAACTATTTTTGTTTAACAGCTCGGGACTAGAGCAGACAGAGTCTGTGACATCTGCCGTCAAGAACTTCGCCACTGCTTGGAACTTTGGCAACAATGCAAACGAAGTGAAAATATCTACATTTTAATATCAAACTGCCATCCGGTGAGTGTAAGATTGTAAAACTACTACTACTAACTATGTCGGTGTCATATGTTGCCATATGTCCACACTTAACTGAATGATCGACAACAAGTTTTTAATTGTGTTTCATTGTAATCTGATAGAAGGCGGGGTGACTGTAACAGTTGTAAACTATCCTAATGTAAATCTAAACAGAGTAGCTGAAGGTAAAAATTTTCATATTTCTAGATTCACTTCCTCGTTATACTAAAGAGTTATGGTTAATGAGCCGGCTGAAATCAAGATTTTTTCCCTATAACCTAAGAATAAAGTGGTCTTGTATCATCGTTAAATTTGCGTGAACATTTCATGTTGAAAAGTTTACGAGGGCTTTAGCGTAGACAGCATATGACTCAAAATCTCCATTACTTACTATGAGACAGCTCCTCAAACTTCTAATGAACCTATGTAACAACGTGGTGAAATAATTAAAACTGTTTATAATTGTTCAACAGCCCCAAATATTCGACGACAACAATAATATCGCGAAGGTGCCGCTGTGTCGATTATGCTGGCAAGAAGATGGACTAATGGAGGCCACTGTGGACAGAAATCAACAAATTTTATACAATTGTTTAACTTCAGAGCCGGTAAATAAATCTTTTTACCCTTATAGTAAACGTATTTAGTGTTGGTACAAAATGCTGACTTCCATGCAGCTCTATCATTTTTACCTTACTACTTACTCTCTTTGTACCTTTTTCAGACACACCATACCTCTCTTCTCCGTAACCATCATCTCTCCTCATCCCATGTCCATACCACAGTAAGCTGTTGACATTGACCCTTCCTTGAATATTTTCCTTTAAGATGTCTTGTTTGTTCTCACCCTTCCTTGCTCTCGGTGTTTTTAATACAATCGATTCAATATTTTGCCGTGTATTTGTAAGAAATCTGATATTAAGACGATTAATACTTTAAAAAGTATTATTTCTACTACCTATTATCTACTTTTATCCTTCATTAAAAATCTCTTGTATAGTTCCACATCGATCGCAATATTGTGTGTCACTAGACAGTCAACAGTATCACAGTTACAAAGCTCATTTTTAATTAACAGTTCGAGACCTTTGACATCAGACCTAACAGAGTTTGTGGCCGCTGTAGTAAAAGACTCCGGATCTGCTACAAAATCTGGATTCGCTTCGTCCAGCGTGAAATACTTAACAGTAGTGTGGTGAGTGCAAGATTAACAAACCCTAATGAATACACATTTGTGTGACGTGATACATTGTGTTACTATTGAGTAACACAATGTCACGTCTGTCACAACAGTAACACTATAACAGCTTTAAATGAAGTCCGGATATTCTAAATACATCTTTCTAAAAACATATATTTATTAAATCTGTTCACAAAAACGAAAACTGGAGAAAGTTACACTAAATGTGCAACCACTTTAACGTCCCTTGTTTTTCTTGCAGTTAATTAATAAATTAAATATAAAATAGTCACATACTGACACTCGGTACAGTCAACCACATAATTTACACCAGTTTGAAACGTATTTTATTTGTTTCCAGCCAGCCCAAGTAGAAGGAGTCTGAGGTTAGCAGGGTTTTGGTGACGTACACAAGACGTTCTCTTCGTGAATGAAGGACTCAGAAGGCATAGCAATATCTTCGAACGTATCGCCACTGAAGCGTCACGTTCCGCCAATAACAACAAGAGGTCTGCGATCACATCTATGGAGGTGCAAACCTCCGCAAGGCCTCTGCTGCTAAGCGAGCTAACCCAGCACGATGTCATTACATACTGTTAAATAGGACCGTAAATTACATTGAAAAGGGAATATTCGTTATAACAATTAACTAAATTTTATTGAGGACGCCATACTTTTTTAATCAGAAGTGTTGTGTGTCCACAGACAATAAAAATATATGGACCGGATGCATCGGGAGAGCATGCATGCATCTTAATTCTAATTTGTTTTTCATAGATTTTGTCTTAAGTAAGCTTTTTGTTAATAATGTCTGCCAAATTAAAATCTGTGTCAATTTTTACGATATCAATTATTCCCCATGTTCATGTTCATTATATATATAGTCAGAATCTACCATACAATCTAATACTTCTGTGTCGTAGTCGTGTACGTTATCATAGTATGTTACTGTAAATATTATTGTCATTCAGTCATTGTATTATTATTATTACTGTAATCAATATCTATAATAATATAGCTTTTAACTTTTCTCAAATCTTTCATTGCAAACTTTTTCATTTAACTAGTTTTTAATTCGATTTCATTTTTATCTTTACAACAAATTTCAGAATTTACATAGCATTAGTAATTTAAAAGGGCTGTCTCGACATCCGATGAATAAGTTATTTTTACAACTGTGTAACAATTAAATTTTCAATGTTTGCATTTTCCCTAAAGGCGAATAAACATTTTCATTAAGTCCTTTTGCTAAAAATCTCTTGCAACTGATCTTCCTTTAACAACATCATTGCTTTTTTTCCTTAAAAATCCACTTAACATCTGTAACTTTTTTATCATGTGGCCTTTCAACAACTTGTCAAGTGTTATTTTTTTTTAGGCTATTAATTTCTCAGTTCATTGCTATTTGCCATTGTTTTCAATTATGAGAGTTCATCGCTTCCTCACAAGTATTTGGCATATTATCATTTTTTTTCTCTATTAAGAACCTGCTAAAGTGACTCTACTCTGCCTGATGGAAAGCATGAATAGAATCCAAGAGTTGTGGTCACCATACATATTGCAAATGCTGACAATGCAGTATGGTGACCCACACTATGGCGGGCTTGTGAGATGCACACCCCGCTTAGGGACGTAATAGGCATGACAGTCATCGTGACAATGTAAGGCTTACACAGAAACCACGATAACTGTGACTCCTGCATCAATGGGCCTCCGGTCTCACACTCACCAACGAAACACGACAACACAGATGCTGGCGCTTGAGGTTGGTCTTCTGTGGGAGGATAGTACTGCCCCGTCGAGCCGGGCCGCTCGTGCTGAAATCAGCGTGGCTCTACTACCTAGTATAGTTTACATATAAAAAGGTGTAGCATCAGTGTAGTTTACATATAAAAAAGGTGTAAAACTGGATTACTATACTTAGAGATTGGAGTTTGCTTTCATTTTGTCTTTTCATTTCAACATGCTTATCTTCATTATTATTTGAAAGATCATTACTTAGAAGACCGTTTACAGTGTTATTAGAATTAATCTCACCTGAACCTGTATAAATTTCATCACTGTAGTAAATAATTTTTAATATTTCATCAGACAAGTTTGAACTAGGATCAATTTCTACATCATCATCATTTTTTTTTTAGATCATAAAGTTTTTCTAGATATGTTAATTGCGTATTTTCTTTGCCTACCTGTACTAGCCTAGCATTAATTATTTTGTTATTATTTAAAACTCTACAGCTGTTTTCATTATAACCCACTAAAACGTCTATTCAGGCTTTATCTTCCTATTCACTTTTTATCAAAACTTCAGGAACCCTGACCAAAATTCTACTTCCATAAATTTTTAAGTGTTCTACATTTGGTTTGCTTCCAAAAAATATCTCACAAGGAGTTTTGTTTTCTACTGTATTCGTAATAGTTCTGTTCTTTAAATATGCTATTGTTTTTGTTACTTCTGACCAAAACCTTCTATGAATTGTAGCTTCCCTCATTAAACACCTACCTATATCCATAACAGACATATTATATGTTCCTGCTACTCCATTCAATTCATGGACATGGGGCACACATGGTGATAACTATTTACCCGTTTGCTTTAAATATTACCAATTTAAATAATGCCATGCTTACTCACGCAAAGTTCGTGAATAACCCGCAGAGAAGACACTTCAATAAAAAGAAAGAGAAAAATCGGTGTTTAAATGCTTCCTTAACGCTATTAAAATAATTAACACATCAATTAACGTAATTACTGATTCCTGAGTGAGTAAAGTTACCGGACCTCATGCCCCCCTTATCTCTCTTAGCCTCTCATATCACTTTAGATTGTATCTAAAGTGATATGAGCTATATGAGCTATATGAGCTAACTCATATTTCTAATTAAGTATATACAAATAACAAAAAAATACATCTTTACCTGGTCATAATTTTGTCCACAACTGCTTACGTTCATATTTAACTTTTGACAAATGGCAAGCAATTGCCGACGCACTTCGGATGCGTATGTCAAATTCTTACAGTTTAAAAACACTCTCTACTCCATTGCTGCAATGAGAACAATATTGCATTGATGATAACTATATATTTGTTAATTAGAGGTCAATAAACAGGTGCTGTGCTGATAATCACTTTCTTTGAAGAAAAGAGAAGAGAAAACTTCGAATACATTGAGAAGAGTTATGTGGTCACCTAATGGAGATCATAACTTTTGTTTCATTGTCAGAGCTTCTTCTCTCTTGTGTACCATTGTGTGTAATAATTCTTCACTTGACAGAACTGCTACCAAACTAAAAGCTTAAACATATAATGGTATCATTACACGAGTGTTTCTAGTTCTACGATCTCAAGAATATACTTTTATCAGTGTTATGTTGACTAACTATTTACCTCGTCTAAACAGCTATATTCCGTCGCACTTTGATTGAGCTGCTTATGATATTGATATTTAATTGCTCTCTATTAGGTTTATTTACGTATGTTCATATTTACTAATAGGTAGTAAATAGCACATATAAATAATAGGTAGTATATAATTAACATTAAAGCTTTATTAGTTTTTACTTTTTAGTTTTGAAGTCGTTTTTTTTAGCGTAGTTATTTTTTCATATTCATAATGTAAGTACATCAGAAGTAATATCGATCGTTCTTCATTGTCTTTGAAATGGATTCATTTATGCAGAAATAAAAAAACTCAGAACGGTTTTAAAAATTATATTAATATATTAGTACAACTTCCATTGAAAACAATCTAAACACCAATGATAAAAGTGACTTACACAAATAGTTAAAGAGCCACTGAAAGATCGTCTTACACCCATCTGAAAAGCAGGTGACGTATTTTTTATTAAATTTCATAAATTAATGAACACTATTGATCCTTTATACTTAGCGCTAGCCTATTGCAAAGCTGTCATGACTATTTCTTGATTAAAAATTTTTAACATCAAATAAATATCTAATAAACCCAGATGTGGGAAACCTCACTGAATTTCTTGTTTACATATTGAAGATGGCAATGTTATGAAAGAAGTGAGATTGCCGACTTGTCGATTTTGATTCTGCACAACATTACACTTTTTTTGTTATACATATGTGAAGGATGATTAATTAAAAGAATGTATAAGTATCAGACAGGTAATGCTCAACATTAGTAATAACTATTTTACAGTTAAAAAGTACTACATATTAGTGTGGCCAGCATGGTGTAGTAGGCAAAACCTACTTCTAAGTGAAGGCCCATATCCTATTGATGATAATGACATTACAGCATATCACAAATCATATATGTTCGACTTAAAAATAGGTAGTTATTAAATAATTATATAACAAACATTTTCTCTGTGTATTGGCATAACTTAAAAATTGTTTACGCTTAGAAACATTTTGATTTCAACTGTGCAAATAAAAGAAACTGAAATCTATTCGGCTTTATACATTTTCTTCTGTAGAAACACTCCTATACGTCTTAAAATTAACGTGAAAATAAAATGTTTGTCTACCTGATCTCATTACATTATAGTAACGTGACTTTATTTTGTAACACGACGTCACACTTTACTAAACGGTCCATGTAATCTGATTAGAAAACATGTTTATTTGGCACAACACTTATTATCAATACCAAGTTTATATCTCTATTTGAGGTAATATTTGTAAAGTAGAAGCGAGTGCGAGGTGCCACGTTCCTGTTCTAATAAAAACATCATGTCGCGCTGGTTGATGCTTTTGAGTGGAGTCCGCAACGCCATCTGACTGCGACCAGTCTGTCGAACAAAAGAAATATGTTAGACATCTGAAATAAGACAATCCACTTCCCTACGTATGTACAGTCACGAGCATAAATACGAGTATATTAACTATGGGCACATACCTCTTGGAGTGCAAAAATATGTGCCGTTTACTAATTATGTATTTCTCGTGACTGTACGTTAGCATCACACGAAGCTACTTACAAATCCGCTTCCGGAATGTCCAGCGCTACTCGAAAGGGAGACGTCAGCAGCGCCCGGCACTTCTAATCTGGGTTTTTTTCTAGGTCCGATAGCTTGCAAGGCTGTCAAGTTAGCATCTCGTTGCCTGAGCTCTTCGAGTTCAGCTCGTTGCATTTCTTTCACTTTGGCCTTTAATTTCGCTTGTTCAGGGTTGTCATTCTTGGATCGAGACTTGGCTGCCCTTAACAGAATCTCCCTCTCCGAATCCTCCCGCCGTTTCCTGTCAGCACAATCTAATTCCTCGAGGAATTGGAATTGACCTTTTATATCTTGGGTGACCTCGTATCGGTTGTCAGTCTGTGTCAAAAGAAAAATCATTAGCAACGAAGAAAACTTGACGTCACACGTACTTATGGTACTTGTGATTATGTCGAACAGTCAAATAAAAATGTTCATAGCTACCTACAGTTCTGCATTGCCAGTTAGGTGATTTAGAAGCACACCTAACGTTCCTTTATATGCAAGCACCTAACATTCCTTATAACAAACATTTTATTTATGAATATTTGTTTAACAAATTTTCTTCTAGGTCCAATGAAAAAATGAAATTTCAAATCTTACCCGTATTACATGATCAATTCTATTCTTTGCGATGACAGCGAGCTTCTCTATAAGGCTCTTCAGTCTTTCTTGCAGCGCGTGTGATAGTAGACCAGCTACTTCGGGAGGAGGTTCTTCTAAGTTGTGCTTGGCTACAATAGTTTTTATCCGCGCTTGCATTATACCCAGAGGTACCAAATATTCGTCCTTGCATGACCTTAAAATAGATTAAATGTTAGTTTAGCTTCTACTTAATAAGATATTCAACTACTTAAAAAAAAAAGTTATATAGTTACCTGGTTTGTGTGCCAACCATTTCTCTCTGAGTTTCTTCTGCCAGAATGACACCGCCCATCGCGACTACATCGTTGAGGTCATCGTCCCCAGCCATTTTATCGTCTCCGAATGGTTGTGAGAAAGATGTCTTCTTCTCCTTCTCTTTTAATGACTGACGGATAAGTGACTTCCCAGGTGTCAGCACGGTTGCCAAACCAAACGATACGTTAGATCTGGGTAGTTTGGCTATATTATTGACTGTCATGGCTTTCGCTTTGCTGCTACTCGCTTTCTTCACGATGATCTTGGAGGCACCGCGTAAACGAACATTTTGCAACACAGTTATGCTGCGTCCAGGTTTTGCTTGCGCAGGCTTCTGGTACAGATACAATGTAGTTAAACGAATATCGGACAATGGTTTTTGACTACGGGAAATGTGTGCGAGGACTGGTTGGATTGGTTGAATGTGAATTAAAACAATTTAGAAACAATGGTATAAGATTCCGAATAAGAGAAAAATGGTAGCTCCTGGTAGTGGGTAATATTTGGTATAAAACATATATTTAAGTAAGTATTAAGATAAAGCAGTAGGTACATACCTTGGAATCGCCTGACGCTATGACTCCCCCAACGGGTACGTACACTTTTAAGAGAGACATGGCGTTATTATCAACTTGAACTGACGGCGGTCGCAGGCAGAATGCCTTAATTTTCATCCTACATCCTTACCCTTACGAAACGCCTTAGATTTTTTTTTGGGGAATTAAAGTAATTACCTGTTGTAAACTGTTATAACAATAACAATGAGCATTGTTACCGTTGGTTAAGTATGAATGCATTTTTTTAGTAATAGAGAATAGCGATTGGGTTTTAAATGGACCAGAGCACATCTATCGTTAGAAAAAAAAGAAATTGAGCCGACTTCAAACAATAGCAACAAAGGGCACAAAACATAATAATAATAATGTTTTTTTAAATGGAGGGTTGCGTTTATTTTACTTTAAAAACTAGTTTTTTTATTTTTATTAGTAGTGTTCTTTGTTGATTTTGTTTGAAATCCTCTTAACTTTATTTGTACTAACAAAAAAAGAAGTTGAATCGAGCCGATTTCAAACTGAACCAACAATGCGTGGGTGGTTCAACCCAACCAGGACTCATGGTGGGCGTTAAAAAGTCCCAGAAACACCAGCTCGGCTGACTCTCTGATTACGAGTTGTAGACTGTTTGAACATTTTCCAATAAACTTGTTACTTTTACGACACCAGTTGGCGATAACTTACTGAACCTTGAAAACAGTATATGCAGTAAAACACCGTATAAAATCGTTGCTTAATTATTGCAACAAATTTATTGGTTTCGTTTGTTGCTAAAAATATTTTTTCCACACTTATGAAACAAAGAATTTTAATATCAAATATCTAATAAGCCCACATATGGGAAGCCTCACTGAATTAATAGCGGCCGAAAAGTATTGGTATCTTCTTCACCAGGTTCTTTTATGCTTGAAGATACCTCGTTAAATGCTGCACATTTAGAAGTGAAGAAGATTTTATTCACAGGCTCATATCAATTTTCACAAGCTATATCTTACTTGGCCGAAATAATGGACGATCAAAATAATCTCTCAGTACAATATGTGAAATCAGCACCTAATATCATCAAAGCAGAAGTAAAATCAAGACATATAAATAGAAAAGTCTATCGAATTTACATTCACTATATTTCCGAAGGTAATGACTACAATAGTATTTTTCGTTATTGCTGTGATTGCCCCAATGGCGAACGTACAGTGGGATGCTGTTCTCATGTAGCAGCTATTATTTATTATCTATCATATGGACGATATTTGTCCAAAATTGTACGTCTTGCTGAAGTCCTAACTAAGTTATTTGCGACTCAAAGTGTTCCGATTGTATTTAATTTCAACAGTGACGATGATTAATATTTTGTTTCTTGTATTTTGATTGACACGAAAAAGTAATAATAAGTATTGAACACTGGCTGTTTTTTTTTTTTCTTTTTTTTTTAACTATTATCCCATCTCTTAAGACTATTTACTTATGTTTTAAAACAAGCTGATGTGAAATTTCGAAAAAAAAACAATGATGTAATGTGCACCTTATAATACAGGGGTATACCATAAGACAGAAATCACATATTTTTTTTTCATTGTGTCGCACCAATTTTTTTTTGATGCAATTTTTATGGGTAATAGAGTACACAAAGGATCATAACATATATTAATTTCGTGATTGTAAGTCACAGAGATCTCAGAAAAAAAAACATGACTTTTTTATTTTTTATTTTGTTAATGTAATTTTTTATTCTAAAAATTATAAAAAAATATATGTGATATACTCTGTAATGAAACCTAACACCTCGCGTTAGTTTCACTTCTTTATCTTAATTAGCTTCAGAGATATATCACATTCAGTAATAGTCAAGCATACGGATATTTTGCTCTCTATCTCAAGGTCAAAGCGGAAGTCGGTCGCGAAAAGTAGATAAATCGTGTTTGAACATCAAGTCGATATTAAAACATAAGTTTCGATATCGATTCCCATTTGGGGGCCGACTCGTCATACGTATCCGGCTAAACCCTTTATTAAATGTCATATCACACGGAGATGAAAAAAATCAGTAAAAATGAATCGAATGCAGTTATTGAGAAGACGTTCTGCTTGTTGAGGTGATCTGCGTTCAGGCTGTGCTATTACGGCCTGAATAGAATAGAATTTATTATTTTATTTCCTAAAATACTGAATTTCCTAAATACTTTCTTGTACTTAAATAAAAACTAATCAGCAAAATTTAAGAGAAAAATGAAGAAAACCTACATAAAATTGAGCACGATTTTTTTTTGCAAATTGTGTCGATTCCACATTATCCGAAGGAACTTCGTTCCTACCTGGTGTCCCACGACACCATTCATTTTATTTAGTAACAACTCTGGATAGACACTTTAAGGTTAGTAAAATGGATTTGTCTGTTTTTTTTTGTATTGTATTAGTTGTGTTGTGTTGTATGCAGAGCCGGATTAACCCTGTCATGGGCCTGTAGGCACTACAATTTTCGGGCCCCTTTTCTTTACCTATTCTGACTGACTAAATCATGTGATGTATTTTTTTTGCCTTCTACTAGGGTTGCCAACATTTTAGTGTCAAAATATAGTATTTTTAAGAAAAGCTTTTAAAAATATAGTACCTTGCACATAAATATAGTATTTTAGTAGGGAACAATAAAAAATAACCTAAGTTACATTTTACTAATTTATTTTTTATTTTTTACTGGCCAAAAACTATATTTTTTTGCACTTCTTGCATTTTTTAACAATTTTTTCTCTCCAATAAAACTGGCAGAAGGTTTATCGCAGTAATTTTTTAAATTACTATAAATCAAAAGATATATGTGCTCTGTTTCTTTCTTCACACCATTTCGAATTCATAATCCTTTCTATGAATGCCGAAATAGCGGGAACAGAACGCAGAACATTGATATAAAATATAGTATTTTCGCGTACTATATAATGATTTCTTCAACAGTATATAGTACGGAGTCCCGAAATATAGTACAATACTATATATTATAGTCCGGTTGGCAACTCTACCTTCTACCCACATTTCTGAATATAATTCCAGATATAGGCATGGATGACATGACGTCCTAACTCCTATGGGTTCAGACATCGCAGGCTCTATCCGTGCTCAACGCGGATTGGTTCCGTGTTAGTACAGAACAGTCTTTCGCGCAGCACACGCATAGAGTAAGCGTACGTTTGATTTCGCCCTAAGTCTAGGTGTTTTCTATGTATAAGTACATGAAAAATTAAACGCTACTCAATAATTTTTAATTTAAAATATATATTTAGCCAAACGCAATAAACAAAGGAAAAAGTGAAGTACAGTTCTGTTAATTTAAATAGGGACTTTTCTAACTTTCTTAGATATAAAGTCGTTTACGACTTCTTCGATGTGGACCTTTTCCAATATATCATTTTCAATTGCCATTATCGACAATGAATTTAAACGATGTTGAGACATTGTTGCTCGGAGACAATTTTTTAATAATTTTTATTTTGAAAAATTTCTTTCTCCGGTCGCGTTTGTTATCATCAAACTTCTATAGATTTGCAATGCTATCATAACATTTGGGAAAGCTGATTGAACCATATTACTAAGGATCAATTTATAAGATTTCTGAGCAGCTACAATATTATCTTTCCCGGCATCCTCCAATTGTAAGACGAAGTACTTGAACTGCACCATCTCGTTTATAAATTCACGCTCAATATCCTCAGAATAAAGGTCACAAAATTTTGTACAAGCCTCTTTGATTTGATCGTCCGTCTTTATTAAGAAATCTGTTAAAAATCGAAATAGAGAGTTAACTTCCTGGTAGCTTTCTAGTCGTCGTGTCAATTCTGAATGCAGCACGTCCAGTACAGGTAAATAAGTTTCGATTTTCAACTTCTCTCTTCCACTGAGTATAGCTTCTTCTGCAGGTCCGTCATCATGGTGTCTTTTCCTTTTTCGTACGCGCTGATTTTTATCACTGTAATTGGTACCACTTATCTCAGATGCCTTCAACTCGTAGTCGTTAAATGAATCTCTTTGCGAAAGCAAAAAATCTAAAAGCGATTTTAAAAGATCAACTGCCGTTCGAAGTTCAATGGTTGCTTTTTGTAGTGATATACTAACGCCATTGATTCGATCCAGTATGGCAGCCCAGAATACTGACATAATGGCATTTTCTTTTTTTTCAGAATCCTTTAATAAACATTTGGCTTCGTGAATTAGTTGCGGTGTCTGCGTCTTATCGTCAACAATAGACTGCAGAGCTTTCTGAAAACTCTTATAACCTTTTGACAAAGCCTTAGTCGCATCGGCTCGTGCACACCACCTTGTGTCAGAAACTTTTTTTGGAACTAAAAACGACGATTGTTTAAGTTCGTCTTGTGTTTCGAGACTCTGGAGCATAATTGCCCAGCGATGAGTTGATGCCGAAAAAAAGTTGTACAATTCTTGTACGAATCCGAAGAATGAGATTGCACCAACGCAGCTCTCCGCAGCACGTACTCCAACCAAATTCAACGAGTGCGCAGCACATGGGACATAGTGTGCGAGGGGATTTATTTTTTTAATATGCGCCTGTAGACCATTGTAACAGCCAGACATATTTGCTGCATTGTCGTAAGACTGACCTCTTGCATTTTTTATATCAATGTTATTTTCATTTAAAAAATTTAAAATTGTAGCAGCTAGTTTTTCCCCTTTGTGACTTTCAATAGGAATAAATGTAAGAAAACGTTCTGCTACTTCTCCATTTGATGTAACGTATCTCAGGACTACAGTCAACTGATCTGTATGGGATATATCAGGCGTTGAGTCGACGCTCAGTGAAAAATATTTTGCCATTGTAATTTCATCTATAATATGTTTTAAAACCTTGTTTCCCAATATTTCAATAAGCTCCTCGCATATCGTAGAAGACAAATACGATTGTCTTCCTTTTCCGACATTACCATATTTGGCCAAATGCGAACTGAGGAAGGGATCATACTTCGCGAGTAATTCTAAAATACCCAAATAATTGCCATTATGCTGGGAACCAAGAATTTCGTCATTGCCACGAAATGCTAGTCCACGGGATACTAAAGATTTAATGACTGACACCACTCTTTGTAAAACATTGAACCAATATTCTTTGTCTTTGTTATATGCAATTTCTATAGAAGTGTCAATTCGGCCTTGACAACGCCGTCTACTAATCAGGGTCTGTACACATTCTCGGTGCGTTCCTGTATTCTCATGAGATTGAATTCTATGCGATGCGTTTTTCCAATCAGAAAATCCTGTTTGAAACTGTGATTGGTTTTCAACGCCGCCAAAAAGAACACATGGCAAACAGTATACTTTTCCAGTCGATGGAGAATACATGAGCCACTCTCGTTTCATTTTACCACCACTTATATGTTTACGAAAAAACATTGACTGAGAAAAAAATCTTTTGCTGTCTTCGTATTGACGGCTTGAAGCAGAAAAATCACAGTCAAAGTGTTGACATTCGTTTAAATCTCTGATACACCAATAATCTTGTATTTCTTTGGTAATATTTTTCCATAAGCCAATGTCGTTCTGGTATCCTACATCTTGATAGGCTACGTTTTGTTGTGGTACTGGTGATTGGAACTCGTTCTCTGCCTCACTTACCTCGGCACCTGTTAAAGTAGCTGCTTCTTGATCCTGGTTGGCCTGTTCAGAACACTCGCTAGGAATGTCTCCTGAGTCCGCCTCCAAACTCCCGGTTTGATCAGCAGCAGACGTAGCCGTACTCGGAAAAGGTTGATTTTCGAGTGGTTGGCGAACAAATCCAAGTTGGAAAAGGTTTTGCGTCTTCTTTAATACCTCATCACGCTTATTTTGTTTATCTAGCCGCTTTTTACGTTTTTCTGCACCGCTCAAATGCTTGTTTTTCACGGGCTCATCGGACATTTTGTTCCTTAAAAGAAAGATGTAAATGAAAAACTAAGACAGAGAAATGGTTAAATTTTCAGAAAAGTAAAGATATTATTGGCCAAATAATTATATCACAAACAATTAGAAAAAATAAATAAACTTACCTTATTTAATTCTGTTTTATAATCAAGAAGATTTATTTTCTCGTCAAGTTTTCAAGACCACTGTCATAAAAACAACTAATACTCAACAGTCGAGTCGAGTCTACTTCTACACAAAAACAAACGCTCCTGCCTGATAGTATCAAACGAATCGGGGATTTCCCCAACGTAAAACGACATAAACCGTGGGCCTTCTCGCTGCGTTCTGAATGTTTTAAATACTTTTGGTTTTGTGTATGTGAAAATCGTAAGTCTTCAAATACGGAGAACACATAAACTTTTTAAAATTTACCTTGCAATCGCAGAACTCATATCACATATTGTAATTAAAGATACGTAGGTTATAGGTATTTTGAAAGTTTCGGAACTATTACGCTACAAATTATTATCACGCTACGGAAGCTTACAGAACGCACCCAACAAATCGGGGATTCCCCCAACGTACATGAAGTCCAGTTAGTTGCGTTTCGAAGGATTATATTAGTTCTAATATTAGATACTAGATGGTTCTGTATGTATAAAGTGTTACAGGTGTTGAAAAAGAAAGAATAGTTTTGTTAATTATCATTTTCGTTCAATTCAAAAAATTTATTTTCGGAATGCAGTGCAGTGGGCGGGGCCCCTGTCGATGCTGGGCCCCTAGGCAGTTGCCTACTCTGCCTTAAGGTTAATCCGGCTCTGGTTGTATGGGTATATTTAATTATGCTATGTATTTTCTTTTATTTGTTTTGTTTAGTGTGTGGTGTGTTGTTATAAATTTAGATTTTATAGTATGTTGTTATGTAACAGATGTTTGAGTGAGTTGATGTGAATGCTTTTACGAAAATGGACAAAATCGAGTAACGAGCTGTCATTAAATATTTGTTTTTGAAATGCGATACACCTACTCAAGTCAAAAATAAGCTGGATTCTGTATATGCGGACTCTGCATCATCATTTACCACAGCGAAATTTTGGACAACAGAGCTTGAGATACGATGAACGTTCGAGGTGTCCAAAAACTGCAACTACCGATGGAAACTTCACTAAATGGTGTTAGACGAGCGCCGAATTAAAGTGAGGGAGATGGCAGACGTTATGAACATGTCAAGCGAACGTGTTTGTCACATATTAAATCAACATTTAGGCATGACAAAGCTGTCCGCACGTTGGGTGCCGCGTTTGCTCACGTTAGACTGAAAACATGTTCGAATGAACATTTCCATCACTCTGTTGGCACAGTTTAAGCGCAACAAATCCGGGTTTTGGCACCGATTAATTATTGTAGATGAGACTTGAATACGCCATTATACGCCTGAAACAAAAATACAGTCCAAACAGTGGACCGCAAAGGGGAAACCGTATCCAAAATAAATAAAATTTTTGTTTTTCTTTTGACTAAAATTTTAATCAACTAAGAGGCAATCACCTTCGTGAACAATTGTTCTGCAGAAAAAAACTCCGAGTACTATTTGGACAGGTTACAGAACTGGGAGCATCGCTGGGAGAAGTGTGTAGAGTTACAAGGAGACAACGTTGAAAAATAAAATAAAAAACTCTGAAAATATTCTTATATCTTTGTTAGGTCGGACCACCCACGTATTGTACAGGTAACTCTTATAGGTAACCATTTTATATCTATACAACTTATTAAATTCGAACAGAATATGCGACTTCCCAATAATTCTATTGTTTTTTAAGGTTTAGTATCTATTGCTATTGTTATCATAATAACAAGTCCCTTCTCTATAACAGTGTCGTAATAAAACCAAAGGAGGCAGGCAAAAGCTACCATAAAAAACAATGTACACACTGTGTTGTAATCTAGGCCTATGATAATTCCAGACGTCTATTTCGAATTTGTTAAAACTATTACAGGTAAGAGCAGTTTTTCTTTGAATCCACTCCGAATAATCCGCCCTTGGGCTAAACGGGATACGTACTCGAGTGCTGGCATGGGCCCTCAGCCACATGTTGAACCACCTCTGGGAGGTTCTGCACTCCAGCTTAGCGAACGTGGGTAAAAGCGGATAACTGGTCTTATTAACGAAGCTGAGACGGCTATCAGTGTCGACTGAGGTGGCGTGTGCCATGGCTGAAACTGCGCCGTGCGATTTAGATGTAGGCGGAAGAGGCCGCTAATCAAACCACGATAGCTTGTTGCTTCGGGAAGTATCTGTGTTCAGTCGCTAGGAGGGAACTGAGTACCACCTGTCACCTCTGTAACTGCAGTGGGGTTCTCACTACAGTTATTGGAAAAGGTCTCTGGCTACCGGCCGTCATATGCTTCATGGTCGGTAGCGGTAGCTGTTTAAGCGCGGTCGCAACCTCCTGCGAAGACATCACAGTGTTTTTAGTTGAAGTATGCGTCAATACCTAGGTAATATACTATATTTTTTCACTAACATGCGACCTGACCACCCGAAACGAAAAGTATAATATATATATATATATTAAATGTTATGCTTCTTGCTCCCTACTCCCGCTTCACGTCGTCTAATCACGACAGAAATTTACGCTCGGAAAGAAATCTGTTTCTATTCTGTTCCATCCATAATTTCGGTTTGGTGAGTTCTTCTTTCTTTGTTCAAGCAAAATCCTCCGGAATGCGCTCTCACTTGAAGTCAGGATCTTCACTAACCGTTTTGTATTTAAAAAGTAGATACACGATCTCTTTCTCAATGATATGGCAGAGTCATCGCAGCGATAGTACATCAATCAATTTTCCTACATTCATAGTGCGTGAATATTGAAATATACACGATTACCATGTGTACATATATGAGTATATAAACTTATGTACATAATGTTGTATAGTGTGTGACTCAATTAATTAATAACATTACCCAAAGATTGATTGAAAATCCCAGGTAAAAAGCACAACGTTGTACAAAAGCCGACCTAAACAATTAAAAATCCAAGGGATATCGGCCAACCAATTTTTTTGCCATTTTTTTCTAAATGCATGGATCTTCTTTTCAAATTTTTAAATAGTGAATGTCAATTTTACATCCTTTGGGTCGACAAAAATTAGAAAGTAGGTATGCCAATGATAGCTGTCTGTTCACTTGTCGTATCTCTGCCGCAGTAGTTCGTCCAACTTGTAGACAAGTAAGCTTTTCGAGAATAATCACATCTATAAATACATGTTTTATACATACGTCCTTGTTAATAGTTTTAAGAGCCTGCCAAAGTGACTCTACTCTGCCTGGTGGAAAGCATGCATAGAATCCTAGAACTGTGGTCACCATACTTATTGTGAATGCAGACAATACAGTATGATGACCCACACTGTAACAACCCAGTAAAGTGTTTTTTTAAGCCTCGCTTGAGGACGTGAAAGGCAAATGCAATTCTGTATTTAAATAATAATAATGGACTAAAAAGATTATGTCACAAACAGCATATAACGAAAATGTAAAACATTCAATTATTCTATTTACTTATCAAAAAACCTATCAAGACATAAATGATAATATGTACACTGTAATAGATACTCTAATACTAACGATCAAATATGATATCAAATTAAGTAATCACTTCCAAGTGGACACGTCACCATTACTGTAGTAGCTTCAAATTAAACAAAGTCCGGTCACGACCAGAATTCAACCCTCATTAGGCAATTCTTGTTTACTCATTATTTGTAAAGACTTTTTTTATTTCATTATAATGTAATAGGACACATTTAGATAATAGGAGAGAGATTATGCAAAAAAAACGACCACTGGTAATTTTGTTACCTGTTAAATTCAAATCGGGACGAGAGTCAGTCTTCTGTAGACGCTCAAACAGTGCAGGCGTGCCGTATACAATTGTATAAGTGTTGTGTTTTTAAAAATTTTGCAAAAATGGCAAATCTATCTGTGTGTGGGATTTGTCTGAGGGAGAACGTTGGTGATGAACTGGAGCCGATCGGTGACACTGTTCTGCAGGCGGTTTACGAACATTTAACTACAACGCCGGTAAGTGATCTTATATTTGAACAAACACCATCATCTCTTACTCTTTTTTTCAATTTATTTATAATTCTTTTAGATTTTCTTTGAGGGGCCCTAGACCTAGAGGTAAGTAACCCTGTCTGCTAAGTCGGCAGTCGTGCGTTGTATGCACAATCGTGTGTGTGATGAGCATTGTTTCATTTTTAGTGAAAATTGCTGTATTGAATTTTTGTTTAATTTTTCAATAATATGTAAGAAACAAATAATTATGATTATTATTCTCTTTATTACTATTGGTGTAAATATAATAGGAAGAACAAATACATATTTCAAAATTTCAAGTCAGTGAACAAGAGATCTGTAAATAGGATTCAAAAGACAAGAACCACCTCACTTTACATTATTATTAGGATCAGACAGCCGTGTTTCAGAACTGTGAAGATGTTACGTCTCTTCATATCGTCTTTTCTACGCATACCTATTATACTCTTCAACCTATGTCTGTGCCACGTTAACTTGTTGCTCGTGCCCGTTCCTTAAATCATTCCCTTTGAGATGTCTTGTCTACCGTCATTCCCGTTCTTGCTCCCTGATATTTTCGTACATCTCTTCAATAATTTGGCATGCACTTCAATATTTATTTGAACAGTGGGTCTTAAGTTTTCTTGCTCCGATCGTAGTATATTATGTTTCATAGATAATCGCCTTAACTTTACAATCGTTTCTTATAGTCATTGTAATATATTTAAGGCAACTTCTCGAAAGTTTGGGAGGTTACAGTTATAGATACCCATAAGTATTGAAATAATGTTAATAAACTTTATGATGCATACACAGAGGCATATTGAAGCAAATGTGATTGTCAACGAAATTGTGGGTTATAAAACTATTTTTGTTTAACAGCTCGGGAGTGCAGATGGAGTCTGTGACATGTGCCGTCAAGAACTTCACCACTGCTTAGAACTCTGGCAGCAATGCAAAAGTAGTGAAAATATATACTATTTAATATTTAACCATTATGCGGTGAGTGTAAGATTGTAAAACTACTAATTATTCATCATCATTATCATCATCAACAGCCCTTACAGTCCACTGCTGGACATAGGCCTCTCCTTAGCATGGAGGTTTTGGCCTACTATACCGCTCTGGCCAAACGGGTTGGAAAAGGGGTTGTTCCAAGTTTTCCTTCTCTTTGTAATGATGTTGTCTTACATAATTTGTTCCCTTAGTCGCCTTTTACGACACCAAAGGGATGAATGGGGGGGGGGGGGGGGGTTGAATAACACTATGTATTCTTAATCCGTCACTACACGGACGTCTAATTATTATTCAACTAAAATTCAAGCAAACCCACTATGATTTTCTAAGAATACTGTCATTTGTCGGTGTCGTGTGTTGCCATATGTCCACATTCAACTGAATGATCGACAACAACTCCTTAATTGTTTTTTATTGTAATCTGATAGAAGGCGGGGTGATTGTGACAGTTGTAAACTATCCTAATGTAAATCTAAACAGAGTAGCTGAAGGTAAAACTTTTCATATTTCTAAATTCACTTCCTCGTTATACTAAGGAGTTATGGTTAATGTGCCGGCTGAAATCAAGATTTTTCCTGTAATCTAAGAATAAGGTAGTCTTGTATCATTATTAAGTTTGCGTGAACATTTCATGTTGAACAGTTAACGATGGTATTAGCGTGGCCAGCATATGATTCAAAATCTCCATTACTGACTATGAAACAGCTCCTCGAATTTTCAACGTACCTATGTAACAATGTGGTGAAATAATTAATCCTATTTGTAATTGTTGAACAGAGCCAAATATTCGACGACAACAATAATGTCGTGAAGGTGCCGCTGTGTAGAGTATGCTCGCAAGAAGATGGACTAATGGAGGCCATTTTGGACAGGCGTCAACAATTTATATACAGTTATTTAACTTCAGAGCCGGTAAATAACTTTTATTTAAATACGTGTCATCTCTTTACCCTTATAGCAAATGTATTTAGTGTTGGTACAAAATGGTGACTTCCATGCAACTCTATCATTTTTACCTTACTACTTACTCTCTTTATACCTTTTTCAGACACACCATACCTCTCTTCTCCGTAACCATCTTCTCTCCTTATCCCACGTCCATACCACAGTAAGCTGTTGACATTGACCCTTCCCTGAATATTTTTCTTTAAGATGTCTTGTTTGTTCTCACCCTTCCTTGTTCCCTGAGTTTTTAATACAATTGATTTAACATTTTGCTGTGTATTTGTAAGAAATCTGATTTCAAGACGATTAAAACTTTAAAAAGTAGTCCTTCTACAATTTTATTCTTTATTAAAAAATCTCTGGTATAGTTCCAAAAGTGCACTACAGCTCTGCTGTAACTTGATTTTCTGTTTATTGGTTGGATACTTATCTTGTTTCTACATCGATCGCAATATTGTGTGTCACTAGATAGTCAACAGTATCACAGTTACAAAGCTCATTTTTAATTGACAGTTCGAGACCTTTGACATCAGACCTGACAGAGTTTGCGGTCGCTGTAATGAGAGACTCTGGATCTGCTACAAAATCTGGATTCCCTACTTCCAGCGTGAAATACTTCGCAGAAGTGTGGTGAGTGCAAGATTAGTAAACCTTAATAAATACTTATTTGTGTGACGTGACACATTGTGTTACTATTGAGTAACACAATGTCACGTCTGTGACAACAGTCACACTATAACAGCTTTAAATGAAGTCCGGATATTCTAAATACATCTCTCTAAAAACAGATATTTATTAAATCTGTTCACAAAAACGAAAACTGTCAAAGATACACTATAAAAGTGCAACAGCTTTAAGGTCCCTCGTTTTTCTTGCAGTTAATTGACAAATTAAATATAAAATAGTCACATACTGATACTCAGTATAGTCAACCAAATGATTGACACAAGTTTGATACGTATTTTATTTGTTTCCAGCCATCCCAATTAGGAAGAGTCAGAGGTTAGCAGGGTTTTGGTGACGTACACAAAAGAATTGAGGACTCGGAAGGCATAGCAATATCTTCGAACGTATCGCCACCGAAACGAGCAAAGCAAGCAAGCAACAAGAGGTCTACAATTACATCTATGGAGGTGCAAATCTCCGCAAGGCCTCTGCTGCTAAGCGAGCTAACCCAGCACGATGTCATTACATACTGTTAAATAGGACCGTAAATTACATTGAAAAAGGGAATATTCGTTATAACAATTAATTATGATATATATTGACCAGATGCATCGGGAGCGCATGCATGCATCTTAACTCTAATCTATTTTTCATAGATTTTGTCTTAAGTAAACTTTTTGTTAATAATGTCTGAGAAATTAAGACCTGTGTCAATTTTTACGATATCAATTATTCCCCTTTCATAATTCGTTATATATATAGTCAGAATCTACCATACAATCTAATATTATACTTCTGTGTCGTAGTCGTGTACGTTATCATAGTATGTTACTGTATTTATTATTGTCATTCAGTCATTGTATTATTATTATTACTGTAATCAATATCTACACCAATATAGCTTTTAACTTTTCTCAAATCTTTCATTGCAAACTTTTTCATTTAACTAGTTTTTAATTCGATTTCATTTTTATCTTTACAACAAATTTCAGAATTTACATACCATTAGTAATTTAAAAAGGCTGTCTCGACATCCATTTGTTCGATGAATAAATTATTTTTACAACTGTATAACAATAAAATTTTCAATGTTTGCATTTTCTCTAAAAGCTAATAAACATTTTCATTAAGTCCTTTTGCTAAAAATCTCTTACAACTGATCTTGCTTTAACAACATCATTGCTTTTTTTCCTTAAAAATCCACTTAACATCTGTAACTTTTTTATCATGTGGCCTTTCAACAACTTGTCAAGTGTTATTTTTTTTTAGGCTATTAATTTCTCAGTTCATGGCTATTTGCCATTGTTTTCAATTATGAGAGTTTATCGCTTCCTCACAAGTATTTGGCATATTAGCATTTTTTTCTCTATTACGAACCTGCTAAAGTGACTCTACTCTGCCTGATGGAAAGCATGAATAGAATCCAAGAGTTGTGGTCACCATACATATTGCAAATGCTGACAATGCAGTATGATGACCCACACTATGGCGGGCTTGTGAGATGCACACCCCGCTTAGGGACGTAATAGGCATGACAGTCATCGTGACAGTGTAAAGCTTACACAGAAACCACGATAACTGTGACTCCTGCATCAATGGGCCTCCGGTCTCACACTCACCAACGAAACACGACAACACAGATGCTGGCGCTTGAGGTTGGTCTTCTGTGGGAGGATAGTACTGCCCCATCGAACCGGCCCGCTCGTGCTGAAATCGGCGTGGCTCTACTACGTAGTATAGTTTACATATAAAAAGGTGTAGCATCAGTGTAGTTTACATATAAAACAGGTGTAAAACTGGATTACTATACTTAGAGATTGGAGTTTGCTTTCATTTTGTCTTTTCATTTCAACATGCTTATCTTCATTATTATTTGAATGATCATTACTTACAAGACCGTTTACAGTGTTATTAGAATTAATCTCACCTGAACCTGTATAAATTTCATCACTGTAGTAAATAATTTTTAATATTTCATCACACAAGTTTGAACTAGGATCAATTTCTACATCATCATCATTTTTTTTTTGATCATAAAATTTTTCTAGATATGTTAATTGCGTATTTTCTTTGACTACCTGTACTAGTCTAGCATTAATTATTTTGTTATTATTTAAAACTCTACAGCTGTTTTCATTATAACCCACTAAAACGTCTATTCAGGCTTTATCTTCCCATTCACTTTTTCTCAAAACTTCAGGAACCCTGACCAAAATTCTTTTTCCATAAATTTTTAAGTGTTGTACATTTGGTTTGCTTTCAAAAAATATCTCATCAGGAGTTTTGTTTTCTACTGTATTCGTAATAGTTCTGTTCTTTAAATATGACCAAAACGTTCTATGAATTGTAGCTTCCCTCATTAAACACCTACCTATATCCATAACAGATATATTATATGTTTCTGCTACTCCATTCAATTCATGGACGTGGGGCACACATGGTGATAATTATTTACCCGTTTGCGTTAAATATTACCATATTAAATAATGCCATGCTTACTCACGCTGAGTTCGTGAATAACCCGCAGAGAAGACACTTCAATAGCTGAAAGGCGGATAAACGTTAGGTAAAGCAGAATCTTATTTCGGCAAGAAATTTAACTAACGGAATCCAATTAATATGATTCCGTTAAATAAACCTATCCGTTCTGCTAAAAAAAAAAAGAAAAATCGGTGTTTAAATGCTTCCTTAACGCTATTAAAATAATTAACACATCAATTAACGTAATTACTGTTTCCTGAGTGAGTAAAGTTACCGGACCTCAAGCCCCCCTTATCTCTCTTAGCCTCTTATATCACTTTAGATGCAAGCTAACTCATATTTATAATTAGGTATATACAAATAACGAAAAAATACATCTTTACCTGGTCATAATTTTGTCCACAACTGCTTACGTTCATATTTAACTTTTGGCAAATGGCAAGCAATTGCCGACGCACTTCGGATGCGTAAGTCAACTTCTTACAGTTTAAAAATACTCTCTACTCCATTGCTGCAATGAGAACAATATTGCGTTGATGATAACTATTTATTTGTTAATTAGAGGTCAATAAACAGGTGCTGTGCTGATAATCACTTTCTTTGAAGATGCCAGAGAGAAAACTTCGAATACATTGAGAAGATTTATGTGGTCACCTAATAGAGATCATAACTTTTGTTTCATTGTCAGAGCTTCTTCTCTCTTGTGAGTAATAATTCTCTCATCGTGTGTAATAATTCTTCACTTGACAGAACTGCTACCAAACTTAAAGCCTAAACATATAATGGTGTCATTACAAGAGTGTTTCTAGTTCTACGATCTCAAGAATATACTTTTGTCAGTGTTATGTTGACTAACTATTTACCTCGTCTAAACAGCTATATTCCGTCGCACTTTGATTGAGCTGGTTATAATATTGATATTTAATTGCTCTCTATTAGGTTTATTTGCATATGTTCATCATTAAAGTAGGCATTTTATTGTATTAATTTGCTTGTAATTATTTAATTTTTTCATATTCATAATGTAAGTACATCAGAAGTAATATCAATCGTTCATCGTTATCTTTGAAATGGATTCATTTATGCAGAAAAAAAAAACTCAGAACGGTTTTAAAAATTATATTAATATATTAGTACAACTTCCATTGAAAACAATCTAAACACCAATGATAAAAGTGACTTACACAAATAGTTAAAGAGCCACTGAAAGATCGTCTTACACCCATCTGAAAAGCAGGTGACGTATTTTTTATTAAATTTCATAAATTAATGAACACTATTGATCCTTTATACTTAGCGCTGGCCTATTGCAAACCTGTCAGGACTATTTCTTGATTAAAAAATTTTAACATCAAATAAATCTATATATATAAAAGAAAGTGGTGTTAGTTACACCACTTATAACTCAAGAACGGAAGAACGGATTTGGCTGAAAATTGGTGGGGAGGTAGCTTAGAACCAGGAGACGGACATAGGATATTTTTTTTACCCCGTTTTTTTACGACCGCATATCGGTCCAAAATCCAAAATCTACCTATTTATTGTCTCTTAGGCGGAACAGAGTTCGCGGGATAAGCTAGTATCTAATAAACCCAGATGTCGGAAACCTCACTGAATTTCTTGTTTACGTATTGAAGATGGCAATGTTATGAAAGAAGTGAGATTGCCGACTGGTCAATTTTGATTCTGCACAACTTTACACTTTTTTATTATACATATGTGAAGGATAATTAATTAAAAGAATGTATAAGTATCAGACAGGTAATGCTCAATCTTAGCAATAACTATTTTACAGTTAAAAAGTACTACATATTAATGTGGCCAGCATGGTGTAGTAGGCAAAACCTACTTCTAAGTGAAGGCCCATATCCTATTGATGATAATGACATTACAGCATATCACAAATCATATATGTTCGACTTAAAAATAGGTAGTTATTAAATAATTATATAACAAACATTTTCTCTGTGTATTGGCATAACTTAAAAATTGTTTACGCTTAGAAACATTTTGGTTTCAAACTTGCAAATAAAAGAAACTGAAATCTATTCGGCTTTATACATTTCCTTCTGTAGAAACACTCCTATACGTCTTAAAGTTAACGTGAAAATAAAATGTTTGTCTACCTGATCTCATTACATTATAGTAACGTGACTTTATTTTGTAACACGACGTCACACTTTACTAAACGGTCCATGTAATCTGATTAGAAAACATGCTTATT
The DNA here is from genome assembly GCA_949316085.1 of Hypercompe scribonia. Lineage (NCBI taxonomy): Eukaryota > Metazoa > Arthropoda > Insecta > Lepidoptera > Erebidae > Hypercompe > Hypercompe scribonia. The sequence goes on from OX438995.1 coordinate 9,107,658, forward strand.
TGGCACAACATTTATCATCAATACCCAGTTTATATCTCTATTTGAGGTAATATTTGTAAAGTAGGAGCGAGTGCGAGGTGTCACGTTCCTGTTCTAATAAAAACATCATGTCGCGCTGGTTGATGCGTTTGAGTGGGGTCCGCAACGCCATCTGACTGCGACCAGTCTGTCGAACAAAAGAAATATGTTAGACATCTGGGATAAGACAATCCACTTCCCTACGTATGTACAGTCACGAGCATAAATACGAGTATATTAGCTATGGGCACATACCTCTTGGAGTGCAAAAATATGTGCCGTTTACTAATTATGTATTTCTCGTGACTGTACGTTAGCATCACACGAAGCTACTTACAAATCCGCTTCCGGAATGTCCAGCGCTACTCGAAAGGGAGACGCCAGCAGCGCCCGTCACTTCTAATCTGGGTTTTGTTCTAGGTCCGATAGCTCTTCGAGTTCAGCTCGTTGCATTTCTTTCACTTTGGCCTTTAATTTCGCTTGTTCAGGGTTGTCATTCTTGGATCGAGACTTGGCTGCCCTTAACAGAATCTCTCTCTCCGAATCCTCCCGCCGTTTCCTGTCAGCACAATCTAATTCCTCGAGGAATTAGAATTGACCTTTTATATCTTGGGTGACATCGTATCGGTTGTCAGTCTGTGTCAAAAGAAAAATCATTAGCAACGAAGAAAACTTGACGTCACACGTACTTTTGGTACTTGTGATTATGTCGAATAGTCAAATAAAAATGTTCATAGCTATCTACAGTTCTGCATTGCCAGTTAGGTAATTTAGGAGCACACCTAACATTCCTTTATATGCAAGATTTCTTATAACAAACATTTTATTTATGAATATTTGTTAAACAAATTTTCTTCTAGGTCCAATGAAAAAATGAAATTTCAAATCTTACCCGTATTATATGATCAATTCTATTCTTTGCGATGACAGCGAGCTTCTCTATAAGGCTCTTCAGTCTTTCCTACAGCGCGTGTGATAGTAGACCAGCTACTTCGGGAGGAGGTTCTTCTAAGTTGTGCTTGGCTATAATAGTTTTTATCCGCGCTTGCATTATACCCAGAGGTACCAAGTATTCGTCTTTCCATGACCTTAAAATAGATTCAATGTTAGTTCAGGTTCTACTTAATAAAATATTTAACGACTTAAAAAAAATAAATTTATATAGGTACCTGGTTAGTGTACCAACCATTTCTCTCTGAGTTTCTTCTGCCAGAATGACACCGCCCATCGCGACTACATCGTTGAGGTCATCGTCCCCAGCCATTTTCTTGTCTCTGAATGGTTGTGAGAAAGATGTTTTCTTCTCCTTCTCTTTTAATAGTGACTTCCCAGGTGTCAGCACGGTTGCCAAACCAAACGTTACGTTAGATCTGGGTAGTTTGGCTATATTATTGACTGTCATGGCTTTCGCTTTGCTGCTACTGGCTTTCTTCACGATGATCTTGGAGGCACCGCGTAAACGAACATTTTCTAGTATAGTTATTTCGCGTCCAGGTTTGCTTGCCCAGGCTTCTGGTACAGATACAATGTAGTTAAACGAATATGAAACAATTATTATTATTATTATTATGTTCTTGACTACGGGGAATGTGTGCGAGGCCTAGTTGGATTGGTTGAATGTGAATTAAAACAATTTAGAAACAATGGTATAAGATACCGAATAAGGGAAAAATGGTAGGTCCTGGTAGTGGGTAACATATGATACAAAACATATATTTAAGTAAGTACTAAGATTAAGCAGTAGGTACACACCTTGGAATCGCCTGACGCTACTACTCCCCCAACGGGTACGTACACTTTTAGGAGAGACATGGCGTTACTATCAACTTGAACTGACGACGGTCGCAGGAAGAATGCTTTAATTTTCATCCTACACCCTTATTACGAAACGCTATATTTTTAAGTTTAGGAGCGTAAAGTAATTACCTGTTGTAAGCTGTTAATATGAACAATGAGGATTTTTACTTTTATTAAAGTATTAATACATTTTTTTAGTAACAGAAAATAGCCATTGGGTTTTAAATGGACCAGAGCACATCTATCGTTCGAAACAAAAGAAATTGAGCCGACTTCAAACAATAGTAACAAAGGGCACAAAAATAATAATAACATTTGTTTTTTTAAATTGAGAGTTGCGCTTACTTTAGTTTAAAAACTAGATTTTTTATTTTTATTAGTAGTGTTCTTTGTTGATTTTGTTTGAAATCCTCTTAACTTTATTTGTACTAACAAACAAAGAAGTTGAATCGAGCCGATTTCAAACAGAACCAACAATGCGTGGGCGGTTAAACCCAACCAGGACTCATGGTGAGCGGTAAAAAGTCCCAAAAGCACCAGCTCGGCTGACTTTCTGATTACGAGTTGTAGATTGTTTGAACATTTTCTAATAAACTTGTTACTTTTACGATACCAGTTGGCGATAACTTACTGAACCAAGAAAACAGTATATGCAGTAAAACACCGTATAAAATCGTTGCTTAATTATTGCAACAAATTTATTGTTTCGTTTTCGATTCGTTTGTTGCTAAAAGTATTTTTTCCACACTTATGAAACAAAGAATTTTAATATCAAATGTCTAATAAGCCCAGATATGGGAAGCCTCATTGAATTAATAGTGGCCGAAAAGTATTGGTAAATGAACTAAAACAATATTGTCTACCATAGAAAAAGTCTTTTGATTCCAAGAAGGTTTATGACCAAATTGTTTTTGCTTTTTTTATGCATTGTGTATAAGTTAGCTAGTATAGTAGATAGCTAGGTAGTTACCTTTTGTTGTTTTCGTTATCTGTGTTAAGCATCTCAATGAATTTAGTTTCAAAAATTAATTGCCAATAAATATTAGAAGAGCACACAAGTTGTTTCCTTGCAATGTTTAAAATGAAACGATAGTATACCTTATCACGTCTGTATGAGGAACATAAGTCTGTAATGAGACGAATTATGTGCTACGACCGACCGATAAACGAACAAAAAAAACCTTATAAACGGCTGGCCGGTGATCCCACCAACGCTTTTACCTGCTTATCGAAGCTGTTAATGAGTTGTAATGAATTATTCTTTATACAAAACAAATAAAAAAAGTAAAAACATAAAGTTCTCGACAATAATTTGCACTATTTCACAAATAAACAGGACTGTCGTAACTAGTAGAGGGTGATTGTAAACGTATAAACTATAAAGTAGAGTGGTTCTGCATATTAAAATTGGCAAATGATCATGGCACAAACTGAAAAAACATTCAGTGAAGAGTACAAATTTATTTATAGGTATGAGTAAGATTCACCATAATATAAAGAAGTTTTTCAAGACCAGATTAACGAAGAGATATTTGGAAACAAAACTACAGTGTCTCGAAGACTGTTGGGGCTCATATAAAGTTGTTAACAGAAATTTATTAAATGTCATATCACACGGAGATGAAAAAAATCAGTAAAAATGAATCGAATGCAGTTATTGAGAAGACGTTCTGCTTGTTGAGGCGATCTGCATTCAGGCCGTAATAGCACACGTCAGATCAGAGGGAAGATTAACGCGCGATTGCACGAGCGTTGCTTTAGTTTTCATAGGAAGGAAGTTTTTCAGGCGGTATAGTGTTCTCAGGATTCCGGTAACCTTCTGGCATACGTATGTAACTCGATCACACCAGTTCAATGTATAATCAGGCTGTAAGCCTAAGTGTTTCACTGTTGCACAAATAGGTATAGTGGTACCATTTAAAGTAATCTTGGGCAGCACCTCAAGGTTGACTCGGGTCATCAAATGGGCCGAGTGGTTGGGGTGACAGCACGGGACCCTTTCCTTCCGACCGACACAGATTCTTTCCGGACACGATTGCTTCGGGAAGTGCTAGGAGGGATTTGGATGTCGTAATAACAGCTGTTCCCGGATCCCTCCTATGTCAAACGCAGAGTGGCACACCGTCTGGTTTTAGTCGGCCCGATTCCGACATTCCAGCCCGCCGTAAGCCCCGGTGGGATGACGGTCCCGGGGGTTTCCACGTATTGAAAAAAAGGGTCATCAAACGGCTCCGCTACCCGCACGGAAGTCAGAAATCCGCCGATATACTTCGGTGAGCACTTCCGCCTAAAACCTCAGTCGTCATTGATGGCCGTCTCAGCTTCTTTACCCGCTTATACCAATAACGTAACCGTTTGTTTTGGGCATGGTGGGATGCTACAAGCCAGAAGTGAGGAGGGAGGTAGCGTTAACCATGTACGTGCTTAAAGTGCTTCGTGGCTACATACACAGCCCAGATATCCTGTGAGAGATTAAACCGTGCGCAACGGAAGAGTACACATCCCAGCGTAGGCGTTCATGCATGTTGGAGGTAACGCGCGCGCGCACCAACCTGATGCAGTACGCCCCACTCACGCGTGCACTGCATACGTTTCATATGGTGGTGAACTGTGTGGATTTATTTTCGTGGTCCCTCTGTGGAATGAATCCTCAAAAAGGTACTTATTTCATTTTTAGTAACAACTCTGGATAGACACATTAAGGTTAGTTAAATGGTTTTGTCTGTTCTTTTTGTAACCAATATAAACCATTAGTAACCATTTTATATCTATACAATTTAGTAAATTCGAGCAGAATATGCGACTTCACAATTATTCTATTGTCTTTCAAGGTTCAGTGCCTACTGCTATTGTTATCGTAATAATAAATACCTTCTTTATAACAGTGTCGTATTTAAAGAAAAGGAGGCAGGTAAAAATTACAACAAAGAACACTGCTTGTGGTCTGGGCCTATGTTAATTCCAGGCGTCTATTTCGAAGTTGCTAAAATTATTGGGGGTAAGGGTAGTTTCTCTATGAATCCACTCCGAGTAATCCGCCCTTAGACTAAACGGGATACCTACTCGAGTGCTGGCATGAGCCCTCAGCCACATATTGGACCGCCCCTGGGAGATTCTGCACTGCAGCTAAACGCTGACACGAAGCTGAGACGGCCATCAGTGACGACTGAGGTTTTAGGCAGAAGTGCTCACCGAAGTTTCTTGGTGCGGGTAGCGGCATATGGTTCCCGCACAAAGAGGTTAACGAGTGACGTGAGACCGCTAATTAAACCACGATAGCTTGTTGCTTCGGGAAGTATCTGTGTTTGGTCGCTAGGAGGGAATTGAGTTCCACCTGTCACTTCTGTAACTGCGGTGGGGTCCTCACTGCAGTTATTGAAAAAAGTCTCTGGCCACCGGCCGTCACATGCTTCATGGCCGGTAGCGGTAGCTGTTTTAGCGCGGTCGCAACCTCCTGTGAAGACATTACAGTGTTTTAGTTCGAGGATCTCAAGAATATACTTTTATCGGTGTTATGTCGACTAACTATTTACCTCGTCTAAACAGCTATGTTCCGTCGCACTTAACAGAATTTTGGAGTATTTTAGAAAAGAAAATAGTCTAAAAATACAACCCGCTACGAATATAACTCGACCCTCACTAAGAAATTGTCATTACATTATTATTTGTATAGATTTTTGTTTAAGCTTTCATTGTTAGTAGTAAAACTTGGCCGTGGTGTTATTTAAATATAACACGTGTAGGCGATAGGAAAGGGATTGTGTGTTGAAAACCAATACAAGTTATGAACAGATATTGATCAGAAGCTTCGACTTGTTTTACATCTTTTATGTATTAACATTAAAATCAAATTCTACTTGGAAAGATGTACAAGTGATTAGCTTTACCAGCAACTTCATTACTTAAAGTGTTTACTGATAAACTTCAGTATAATTATGACTATAAATATAAATAACATTCTTTTTTCTTGTTATACTACATTAGAAGCACCGAAACACTGGCGTGAGCTAAATAAGTGTCAATGTAAGTCTGGCTACCTACTAAAAGTTACGGTAACTAAACAAGTAGTCGTAAATTGTGCCCAGTTCCAACATACTGTGGTTTAACTCCTACTTCTTTGAAAGTTGGTTCCAATATTGTTATATGCGAGTTCACTTTAACATGTTCGAACTAGAGATATTCACTTCTAAATCTTAATAATAATTGTAGTGATACATAAAATTAAGTAAGTAAAATAAAATAAAGAAAATAAAAATTTAACTTTCTTGCGTGTTTGTATCTATACACGTGCGTGCTTGGGCATGTGTATATGTGCGTGCGTGTACATAATGTGTGTGTGTGTGTGTGAGAGTAAGCGAGCACCTGTTTGTGTTTGTGAATGCGTTTGCGAGCGTCTATTGCAGATGGTTTTATGCCATTATCTCACTTAGTTTTCAATTGACGAGTACGATTGATCCCGAAGCCCCTGTTTTAATTTATTTATAGTTTGTTCAACGTTTAAATTAAAAAAGGTTAAATTCATCCACTGTCAAGTTTCTTGCTCAAGCTCCAGCTTGCTTTCGTATGAAGGTCTTGCCATTCGTAACCCAACAAAAATTACACTCGTGAAGTTTTGCATGTTTTAAAATATAGTCTCCTTGTCCGTGCTGCTAAGTTTGCCGCAATGTATATTGGTCTTCATGAGCCTGGGAACCTTACAAGTTATTCTCTCTGTTAAATTTTTTATATAGTGAAAATAATGATTCTTTAGTGATAGCAGACGTGAGTGATTTTAGTCCTTCTTTGTATATACTCTATATATATCCTTAACATTTATGTAGTGTATTTTCATATCAAGTGTTTGCTCTGAAAAACCCGTCCCGAACAGAACTCAACCCTAGTTACACAATTCCTGTCGACTCTTTTTTTCATTTCATTGTAATGTAATAAAACACATTTAGATAATAGGAGAGGGGAATATGCATAAAAAACGACCACTGGTAATTTTGTTACCTGTTAAATTCAAGTCGGGGGAGAGTCAGTCTTCAGTAGACGCTCAAAGAGTGCAGGCGTGCGGTATACAATTGTATAAGTGTTGTGTTTTTAAAAATTTTGTAAAAATGGTAAATCTATCTGTGTGTGGGATTTGTCTGAGGGTGAACTTTGATCATGAACTGCAGCCGATCGGTGACACTATTCTGCAGGCGGTTTACGAATATTTAACTGCAACGCCGGTAAGTGATTTTATATTTGAACAAACACTCTTTTTCTCCATTTATTTGTAATTCTTTTAGATTTTTCTTTGAGGGGCCCTAGACCTAAAGGTAAGTGACCCTGTCTGCTAAGTCGGAAGTCGTGTGTTGGATGCACAATCGTGTATGTGATGAGCATTATTTCATTTTTAGTAAAATTTGCTTTATTGAATTTTTGAATTTTTGTCTAATTTTATAATAATCCGTAAGAAACAAATAAATATGATTTTTATTCTCTTTATGACTGTTGGTGTAAATATAATAAGTAGAACAAATACATATTTCAAAATTTCAAGTTAGTCAGGGAACAACAAACCGGTAATTAGGGTTCTAAAGGTAATAACACTTTACATTGTTATTAGGATCAGACAGCCGTGGTTCAGAACTGTGAAGATATTACGTCTCTTCATATCCTCTCTTCTACGCATACCTATTACACTCTTCAACCTATGTCTGTGCCACGTTAACTTGTTGCTCGTGCCCGTTCCCTAAATCATTTCCTTTGAGATGTCTTGTCTACCGTCATTCCCGTTCTTGCTCTCTGATATTTTTGTACATCTCGCAAATAATTTGGCACGTACTTCAATATTTATTTGAACAGTAGGTCCTAAGGTTTCTTGGTCCGATTGTAGTATATTGTGTTTCGTAGATATTCGCCTTAATTTTACAATCGTTTCTTAGAGTCATTGTAACATATTTAAGGTAACTTCTTGAAAGTTTGGGAGGTTACAGCTATAGATATGTACCTATAGGTATTGAAATAATATTAATAAGCTTTATGGTGCGTAACACAGGGACATACTGAAGCAAATGTGATTGTCAACAAAATTGTGAGTTATAAAACTATTTTTGTTTAACAGCTCGGGACTAGAGCAGATGGAGTCTGTGACATCTGCCGTCAAGAACTTCACCACTGCTTAGAACTCGGGCAGCAATGCACCTTCAGTGAAAATATCTACACTCTAATATTAAACTATTATGCGGTGAGTATAAGATTGTATACTACTAATTATTCATCATCATCATCATTATCAACAGCCCTTACAGTCTACTGCTGGACATAGGCCTCTCCTTAGCAAGGAGGTTTTGGCCCACTATACCGCTCTGGCGAGACGGGTTGATAAAGGGTTTGTTCCAAATTTTCCTTCTCTTTGTAATGATGTTATCTTGCATACTTTGTTCCCTTAGTCGTCTTTTACGACATCCAAGGGATGAATAGGGGTGGTAACACTATGTATTCTTAATCCGTCACCACACGGACGACTGATTATTATTCTACTAAAATTCAAGCAAACCCACAATAATTTTCTAAGAATACAGTCATTTTTTGGTGTCGTATGTTGTTTAACTGAATGATCGACAACAAGTTCTTAATTGTTTTTTATTGTAATCTGATAGAAGGCGAGGTGATTGTAACAGTTGTAAACTATCCTAATGTAAATCTAATCAGAGTAGCTGAAGGTAAAACTTTTCATATTTCTAGATTCACTTCCTCGTTATACTAAAGAGTTGTGGTTAATTAGCCGACTCAAATCAAGATTTTTTCCTATAATCTAAGAATAAGGTGGTCTTGTATCATTACTATATTAAGTTTGCGTGAACATTTCATGTTGAAAAGTTTACAATGGCCTTAGCGTGGATAGCATATCACTCAAAATCTTCATTACTTACTATGAAACAGCTCCTCAAACTTTCAATGTACCTATGTAATAACGTTGTGAAATAATTAAAACTATTTATAATTGTTCAACAGCGCCAAATATTCGACGAAAACAATAATATCGTGAAGGTGCCGCTGTGTCGAGTATGCTCGCAAGAAGATGGACTAATGGAGGCCACTGTGGGCAGGAGTCAACAAGTAATATACACTTATTTAACTGCAAAGCCGGTAAATAACTTTTATTTAAATACGTGTCATCTTTTTACCCTTATAGCAAATGTATTTAGTGTTAGTACAAAATGCTGACTTCCATGCAGCTCTATCATTTTTACCTTACTACTTACTCTCTTTGTACCTTTTTCAGACACGCCATACCTCTCTTCTCCGTAACCATCATCTCTCCTCATCCCATGTCCATACCAGAGTAAGCTGTCGACATTGACCCTTCCTTGAATATTTTTCCTTAAGATGTTTTGTTTGTTCTTACCCTTCCTTGCTCTCTGAGTTTTTTAATACAATCGATTCAATATCTTGCAGTGTTTTTGTTAGCAATCTGTTATTAGGACGATTAAAATTTTGAAAAGTATTACTTCTACTACTTTTATTTACTTCTATCCTTCATTAAAAAATCTCTTGTATAGCCCCCAAAGTGCACTACAGCTCTGCTGTAATTTAATTTTCTGTTTATTGGTTGGATAGTTATCTTGTTTCCACATCGATCACAATATTGTGTGTCACTAGATAGTCAACAGTATCACAGTTACAAAGCTGATTTTTAATTCACAGTTCATGAACTTTGACGTCAGACCTGTCAAAGTTTGCAGCCGCTGTAATAAGAGACTCCGGATCTGCTACAAAACCTGGATTCGCTTTGTCCAGCGTGAAATATTTCGCAGTAGTGTGGTGAGTGCAAGATTAATAAACCTTAATTAATACACATTTGTGTGACGTGACACATTGTGCTACCATTGAGTAACACGATGTCACGTCTGTCACAACAATAACACTACAACAGCTTTTGATGAAGACCGCATATTCTATATATATATTTCTAAAAACAGATATTTATTAAATCTGTTCACAAAAACTTAAACTGGCAAAAGTTACACTATAAAAGTACAACCACTTTAATGTTCCTTGTTTTTCTTGCAGTTAATTGATAAATTAAATATAAAATAGTCATATACTGACACTCGGTACAGTCAACCAAATGATTGACACAAGTTTGATACGTATTTTATTCGTTTCCAGCGAGCCCAATTAGAAGGAGTCTGAGGTTAGCAGGGTTTTGGTGACGTACACAAGAGAATTGAGGACTCAGAAGGCATAGCAATATCTTCGAACGTATCGCCACCGAAGCGTCACGTTTCGCCAGTAAGAACAAGAGGTCTGCGATCACATTTAGAGAGGTGCAAACGTCCGCAAGGCCTCTGCTGCTAAGCGAGCTAAACCAGCACGCTGTCAGCGAGAACACCAAAGCCATAACCAAGTACACCAGCTACGAACGAAAAGGCCAATGCTACCGACAACCACATCTACAGTGCATTACATACTGTTAAATAGGACCGTAAATTACATTGAAAAGGGAATATTCGTTATAACAATTAATTAACTTTAATTTAGGACGCCATACTTTTTTAATCAGAAGTGTATGTCGACAGACAATAAAAATATAGCGACCAGATGCACACTCTAGTGAGGAGGCGCTGCAATGGATTATGATTATAAATTTAGCATACATACTATAGCATAAATTGTGTGATATATTAAAAATAATCTTAACTCTAATCTGTTTTTCATAGATTTTGTCTTTTCGGAAGTAAGCTTTTTGTTAATAATGTCTGCCAAATTAAAATCTGTGTCAATTTATACGATATCAATTATTCCCCTTTCATAGTTCATTATATTCGTTTATATAATGATACTGAATCTAAATGTGTTTTGAATTTATTGTAAAGTTACCATATTCAGCAATCACAAAAGCATCCGAATTATCTTCATTCAATTTGATTGTCACACCTAACAAATTTTTAATAAAAAGTACTTCTGTCACTGCCTCTGACGTAGCAACATATTCTGCAAAAGTTGAACATTTGTTATTCTGTATTCAGTTTATCTGTCTTCAAAAAAATTAAGTTTCCAAACAATCTAATTATAAAACCTGATGTAGATTTACGATCCACATTGTCTTCTGCATAGCCAGGATCTACCATACAATCTAATACTTCTGTGTCTACGTTATCATAGTATGTTACTGTATTTATTATTATCATTCAGTCATTGTATTATTATCGTTATTGTAATCAATATCTATGCCAATATAGCTTTTAACTTTTCTCAAATCTTTCATTGCAACCTTTTCATTTACCTAGTTTTTAATTCGATTTTATTTTTATCTTTACAACAAATTTGAAGGTCATCAACAAATACTAGTACATATATTGGATCTTTGTTTGCTCTGTTTACATATACACAGTAATCATAGTTACTTCTGAAAACATTCAAGTTTTTAATAAATTTATCGAAAAAATCGAACCGTACTCTAGGACTTTCTTTGAGACTATAGAGTACCTTGTGCAATTTGTAAACCTTTCGGTTGACTAATATATATAAAATTCAGACTTTACATACCATTAACAATTTAAAAAGGCTGTCTTGAAATCCATTTGTTCGATGAATAAATTATTTTTATAACTGTATGACAATAAAATTTTCAATGTTTATATTTTCCCTACAGGTCAATTAACATTTTTATTGAATTAATTTTGCTGAAAACCTCTTACAACTGATCTTGCTTTAAAAATATTATTGCTTTTTTTCTTAAAAATTCTCTTAACATCTATAACCTCTTTATCATGTCAACAATTTGTCAAGTATTATTTTTATTTAGGCTATTTATTACTGAATCCATTGCGATTTGTCATTGTTTGCAATTACGGGAGTTCATCGCTTCCTCACAAGTGTTAGACACATCTGCCTCAGTGAAGTTTACATATAATAAGATGTAAAACTGATGATGTAAAATTAGTCTCACCTGAATCTTCATCAATAACTTTTATCACTTTTGTAAATAGTTTTTAATATGTCATCAGACAAGTTTGAACTAGGTCAATTTCTACATCATTATTATTATCTTTTTGATCATAAAATTTTTTTAGATATGTTAACTGAGTATTTTCTTTGACTACCTGTATATGCCTAGCTTTAATTATTTCGTATTAATTAAATCTCTATAGCTGTTTTTATTATAATCGACTAAAACGCCTAGTCGGGCTTTACATTCCCACTTACTTTTTTCTACTAAAATTCCACTTCTATAAATTTTTAAATGTTCTACATTTGCTTTGATTCCAAAAAATATCTCATAAGGAATTTTGTTTTCTACTGTATTCGCAATAGTTCTGTTCTTTGAATATGTTGCTGGTTTTGTTACTTTTGACCAATACCTTCTAAGAATTTTAGCTGCCTTATTTAAACACCTACCCATATCTATAATAGATATATTATATTTTTCTGCTACTCCATTCACCTGTCATCAATAAACGTCAAGAAATATTTTGCCCCACTATAGCCAGTTTTGTTATGTGCACCATTCAAATCAGTGTGAATCAATTTTAAAATTTCAGTAGTTCCTATTCTATTATTTCAAAAGGTATATTAGCCATTTTACTTTTAATACAGTTTGAACATTTCATTTCTGTGCTTTCCATCTTGTCTGCCGTTCTCGTACTGAACGGGGAACTACGGGAAACCTTCTTCATTTCATGACACGTTTGGTGCCTGCGGTGGATGTTGGGCTACAGGCGATACCTACTTTGATTTCCAGAAAGCTTTTGACGTGGTTGACAAAAATTTCCTTTAAACACGTTTGGCTACAGTGGGCTGCACACCGCATATGTTGGTGTTCTTCGTAAGCTATTTACGGGACAGATGTCAGAATGCAGATTGTGGGGGATACCTCTCCGAACCATACTTTACGAGATCTGGTGGTAATTAAGGAAGTAATTTGGGGCTTCTGTTATTTGTTTGAATAATTAATGGCTAGCGTGAATTAGTTACTTACGTCACACCTATAATTTCTGTAGATGACTTAAAATTGCTTAAAACAATTTCGTAAAATGTAGATCATTACATGCTGCTAAAGGTCATAGATAGAGTGATGGAGACGGAGTTTGGAAACAAACTTTATTTTAATATATCTACATACACAGCCCAGACATCCTGTGAGAGATTAAACTGCGCGCAACGAAAGAGTACAAATCGCTATGTCGGCGTCCATACCTGTCGGAGGTAACGCGCGCTCGCAACAATTTGATGGAGCACATCGAGCCCACGTATATTTAGTTGCATATTTAGTTTTGTTCTAGTTTTTTTTTGTACTGTTTATTGTGTTATATTGGTTGGGTAGTATTGGTGTGTATGTTATAAATTTAGCTTTTTTAATTTTTTTTACTGTTTTTGTATTCTCAAGGTTGTGTTGTATTGTTTATGTAGTATTAATTTTAGTTCTGTTCTGTTTAGTATTGTATTGGATGAAATATGTAATTTTTTTATTAAATAAATAATCGTTTATTAAATAATTATCACTTGTCGATAGATATATACCGATAAAGGTATGTAAAACCTGTACTTGTTCTTAAAAAATAACTACGTTAAAAAAAACCGACTTCTAAACTGAAAAGTAAAAAATAATAAAGATTTAATATTAATTATATACTATCTTTTATTTATATTTGCTATTTACCTATAGGTTGGAAGTCGGTGTGATTTATATTTAAAGTAAAACTAGCTGACCCGGCGAATTTCGTACCGCCTTAGCGTAGCAATGATGTACGATTATAAAAATGATTGATGATGATTATAAATATATTTTTCTCCGTTAGAACCTTCTCCTAATAATAACAAATACAACAAAAAAAGAATTAGTGAAATCGGTCCAGCCACTCATGCGTAATGCCGTGACCAAGAAAAACGGGTTTCATTTTTATATATATAGATTGATAACCTCTATAGTATTAGTATAGAGTATTGCGCATGTAGTATCTACTTATTTATTAACAATGTATTATTATAATGTATTAGTCATGTATTTTTATTTAGTAGTAAGTTCATGTATATTACTTATATTTAAAGCATATTGATAAACTCAATGACTTTGCATCTACCGCATCTTATTTCTGCATCATCTACAGGTCGACTGGAAGAGATATATATAGATTGATAACCTCTATAGTATTAGTATAGAGTATTGCGCATGTAGTATCTACTTATTTATTAACAATGTATTATTATAATGTATTAGTCATGTATTTTTATTTAGTAGTAAGTTCATGTATATTACTTATATTTAAAGCATATTGATAAACTCAATGACTTTGCATCTACCGCATCTTATTTCTGCATCATCTACAGGTCGACTGGAAGAGAATGCCACATGGCATTAAGTCCACCTTTGTACAACAAGTGCAATAAGTTTAAATAAATAAATAATAATCTGAGAATGTAAGTAACAGAATTTTAGGCAATTTAACTAGAAGTGATACAGTTGTTTGTTGCATGGGTTTTTGTGCTACTAAAGGGCTACTAAATCTACACTGTTCGCTCTTTGTGTCGGTATGTTTATCCACACAATTTTCACACTTTCACAAACATATTGGTTCAAGTACTCTAATTGATAATGTTCTCCGTGTGAAATGATATTTAATAAAGTTCCGTCAACAACTTTATATGAGCCCCAGCACTCTTCGAGACACTGTAGTTTTATTTTCAAATATTTCTCGTTACTCTGGTCTTAAGAAACTTTCTTATATTATGGCGAATCTTACTCATACCTACAAATAAATTTGTACTCTTCACTGAATATTTTTTCAGTTTGTCATGATTATTTTCCAGTTTTAATATGCAAAACCACTCTACTTTATAGTTTATACGTTTATAATCACCCTCTACTAGTTACGACACTCCTGTTTATTTGTGAAATGGTGCAAATTATCGGCGAGAACTTTGTGTTTTTACTTTTTTGTTTGTTTTGTATGAAAATTATTTCATTATAGCTCATTAACAATTTCGATAAACAGGTAAAGCCGTTGGTGGGATCGCCGGCCAGCCGTCTCTAAGAATTTTTTTGTTCGTTTATCGGTCGGCCGTAACTTATAATTCGTCTCATTATAGACTTATGTTCCTCATACAGGCGTGATAAGGTATACTATCGTTTCATTTTAATCATTGCAAGGAAACAACTTGTGTGCTCTTCTAATATTTATTGGCAATTAATTTTTGAAACTAAATTCATTGAGATGCTTAACACAGATAACGAAAACAACAAAAGGTAACTACCTAGCTATCTACTATACTAGCTAACTTATACACAATGCATAAAAAAAGCAAAAACAATTTGGTCACAAACCTTCTTAGAATCAAAAGACTTTTTCTATGGTAGACAATATTGTTTTAGTTCATTTACCAATACTTTTCGGCCACTATTTCGTGGAATCGGAATTCAGTGAGGCTTCCCATATCTGGGCTTATTATATATTTGATATTAAAAATTCTTTGTTTCATAAGTGTGGAAAAATACTTTAGCAACAAACGAAACCAATAAACTTGTTGCAATAATTAAGCAACGATTTTATACGGTGTTTTACTGCATATACTGTTTTCAAGCTTCAGTAAGTTATCGCCAACTGGTATCGTAAAAGTAACAAGTTTATTAGAAAATGTTCAAACAGTCTACAACTCGTAATCAGAAAGTCAGCCGAGCTGGTGTTTTTGGGACTTTTTACCGCTCACCATGAGTCCTGGTTGGGTTTAACCGCCCACGCATTGTTGGATCTGTTTGAAATCGGCTGGATTCAACTTCTTTGTTTGTTAGTATAAATAAAGTTAAGAGGATTTCAAACAAAATCAACAAAGAACACTACTAATAAAAATAAAAAAATCTAGTTTTTAAACTAAAGTAAGCGCAACCCTCAATTTAAAAAAACAAATGTTATTATTATTTTTTGTGCCCTTTGTTGCTATTGTTTGAAGTCGGCTCAATTTCTTTTGTTTCGAACGATAGATGTGCTTTGGTCCATTTAAAACCCAATGGCTATTTTCTGTTACTAAAAAAATGTATTCATACTTTAATAAAAGTAAAAATTCTCATTGTTCATATTAACAGCTTACGACAGGTAATTACTTTACGCTCCTAAACTTAAAAATATAGTGTTTCGTAATAAGGGTGTAGGATGAAAATTAAAGCATTCTTCCTGCGACCGTCGTCAGTTCAAGTTGATAGTAACGCCATGTCTCTCCTAAAAGTGTACGTACCCGTTGGGGGAGTAGTGGCGTCAGGCGATTCCAAGGTGTGTACCTACTGCTTAATCTTAGTACTTACTTAAATATATGTTTTGTATCAAATGTTACCCACTACCAGGAGCTACCATTTTTCCCTTATTCGGTATCTTATACCATTGTTTCTAAATTGTTTTAATTCACATTCAACCAATCCAACTAGGCCTCGCACACATTCCCCGTAGTCAAGAACATAATAATAATAATAATAATTGTTTCATATTCGTTTAACTACATTGTATCTGTACCAGAAGCCTGGGCAAGCAAACCTGGACGCAAAATTAATATACAAGAAAATGTTCGTTTACGCGGTGCCTCCAAGATCATCGTGAAGAAAGCCAGTAGCAGCAAAGCAAAAGCCATGACAGTCAATAATATAGCCAAACTACCCAGATCTAACGTAACGTTTGGTTTGGCAACCGTGCTGACACCTGGGAAGTCACTATTAAAAGAGAAGGAGAAGAAAACATCTTTTTCACAACCATTCAGAGACGACAAAATGGCTGGGGACGATGACCTCAACGATGTAGTCGCGATGGGCGGTGTCATTCTGGCAGAAGAAACCCAGAGAGAAATGGTTGGCACACAAACCAGGTACCTATATAAATTTTTTTTTTTAAGTCGTTAAATATTTTATTAAGTAGAACCTGAACTAACATTTAATCTATTTTAAGGTCATGCAAGGACGAATACTTGGTACCTCTGGGTATGATGCAAGCGCGGATAAAAACTATTATAGCCAAGCACAACTTAGAAGAACCTCCTCCCGAAGTAGCTGGTCAACTATCACACGCGCTGCAGGAAAGACTGAAGAACCTTATAGAGAAGCTCGCTGTCATCGCAAAGAATAGAAGCGATCATGTAATACGGGTAAGATTTGAAATTTCATTTTTTCATTGGACCTAGAAGAAAATTTGTTTAACAAATATCCATAAATAAAATGTTTGTTATAAGGAATGTTAGGTGCTTGCATATAAAGGAATGTTAGGTGTGCTCCTAAATCACCTAACTGGCCATGCAGAACTGTAGATAGCTATGAACATTTTTATTTGACTATTCGACATAATCACAAGTACCAAAAGTACGTGTGACGTCAAGTTTTCTTCGTTGCTAATGATTTTTCTTTTGACACAGACTGACAACCGATACGATGTCACCCAAGATATAAAAGGTCAATTCTAATTCCTCGAGGAATTAGATTGTGCTGACAGGAAACGGCGGGAGGATTCGGAGAGAGAGATTCTGTTAAGGGCAGCCAAGTCTCGATCCAAGAATGACAACCCTGAACAAGCGAAATTAAAGGCCAAAGTGAAAGAAATGCAACGAGCTGAACTCGAAGAGGTCAGGCAACGAGATGCTAACTTGACAGCCTTGCAAGCTGTCGGACCTAGAAAAAAACCCAGATTAGAAGTGCCGGGCGCTGCTGACGTCTCCCTTTCGAGTAGCGCTGGACATTCCGGAAGCGGATTTGTAAGTAGGTCAAGGCTTTTTTATTTCTGCATAAATGAATCCATTTCAAAGACAATGATGAACGATTGATATTACTTCTGATGTACTTACATTATGAATATGAAAAAATAACTTCGTTAAAAAAAACGACTTCAAAACTAAAAAGTAAAAAATAATAAAGCTTCAATGTTAATTATATACTACCTATTATTTATATGTGCTATTTGCTACCTATTAGTAAATATGAACATACGTAAATAAACATAATAGAGAGCAATTAAATATCAATATTATAAGCAGCTCAATTAAAGTGCGATGGAATATAGCTGTTTAGACGAGGTAAACAGATAGTTAGTCAACATAACACTGATAAAAGTATATTCTTGAGACCGTAGAACTAGAAACACTCGTGTAATGATACCATTATATGTTTAGGCTTTAAGTTTGGCAGCAGTTCTGTCAAGTCAACAATTATTGCACACAATGGTGCACAAGAGAGAAGAAGCTCTGACAATGAAACAAAAGTTATAATCTCCATTAGGTGACCACATAACTCTTCTCAATGTATTCGAAGTTTTCTCTCTGGCATCTTCAAAGAAAGTGATTATCAGCACAGCACCTGTTATTGACCTCTAATTAACAAATAAATAGTTATCATCAACGCAATATTGTTCTCATTGCAGCAATGGAGTAGAGAGTGTTTTTAAACTGTAAGAATTTGACATACGCATCCGAAGTGCGTCGGCAATTGCTTGCCATTTGCCAAAAGTTAAATATGAACGTAAGCAGTTGTGGACAAAATTATGACCAGGTAAAGATGTATTTTTTTGGTATTTGTATATATCTAATTAGAAATATGAGTTAGCTTGCATCTAAAGTGATATGAGAGGCTAAGAGAGATAAGGGGGGCTTAAGGTCCGGTAACTTTCCTCACTCAGGAATCAGTAATTACGTTAATTGATGTGATAATTATTTTAATAGCGTTAAGGAAGCATTTAAACACCGATTTTTCTCTTTTTTTTAGCAGAACGGATAGGTTTATTTAACGGAATCATATTAATTGGATTCCGTTAGTTACATTTCTTGTCGAAATAAGATTCTACTTTACCTAAAGTTTCTCCGCCTTTCAGCTATTGAAGTGTCTTTTCTGCGGGTTATTCACAAACTCTGCGTA
The DNA here is from genome assembly GCA_949316085.1 of Hypercompe scribonia. NCBI lineage: Eukaryota > Metazoa > Arthropoda > Insecta > Lepidoptera > Erebidae > Hypercompe > Hypercompe scribonia. The sequence continues at coordinate 9,126,322 of OX438995.1, forward strand.
AGTAAGCATGGCATTATTTAATATGGTAATATTTAAGGCGAACGGGTAAATAGTTATCACCATGTGTGCCCCACGTCCATGAATTGAATGGAGTAGCAGAAACATATAATATATCTGTTATGGATATAGGTAGGTGTTTAATGAGTTAGTTAGTTAGTTAGTTTAAGGTTTTGGTCAGAAGTAACGAAAACAGTAGCATATTTAAAGAACAGAACTATTACGAATACAGTAGAAAACAAAATTCCTTGTGAGATATTTTTTGGAAGCAAACCAAATGTAGAACACTTAAAAATTTATGGAAGTAGAATTTTGGTCAGGGTTCTTGAAGTTTTGAGAAAAAGAGAATAGGAAGATAAAGCCTGAATAGACGTTTTAGTGGGTTATAATGAAAACAGCTGTAGAGTTTTAAATAATAACAAAATAATTAATGCTAGGCTAGTATATGTAGTCAAAGAAAATACGCAATTAATATATCTGGAAAAACTTAATGATCAAAAAATAATAATAATGATGTAGAAATTGATCCTAGTTCAAACTTGTCTGATGAAATATTAAAAATTATTTACTACAGTGATGAAATTTATACAGGTTCAGGTGAGATTAATTCTAATAACACTGTAAACGGTCTTGTAAGTAATGATCATTCAAATAATAATGAAGATAAGCATGTTGAAATAAAAAGACAAAAGAAAGCAAACTCCAATCTCTAAGTATGGTAATCCAGTTTTACACCTTTTTTACATGTAAACTACACTGATGCTACACCTTTTTATATGTAAACTATACTAGGTAGTAGAGCCACGCTGATTTCAGCACGAGCGGGCCGGCTCGACGGGACAGTACTATCCTCCCACAGAAGACCAACCTCAAGCGCCAGCATCTGTGTTGTCGTGTTTCGTTGGTGAGTGTGAGACCGGAGGCCCATTGATGCAGGAGTCACAGTTATCGTGGTTTCTGTGTAAGCCTTACACTGTCACGATGACTGTCATGCCTATTACGTCCCTAAGCGGGGTGTGCATCTCACAAGCCCGCCATAGTGTGGGTCACCATTCTGGATTGTCTGCATTTGCAATATGTATGGTGACCACAACTCTTGAATACTATTCATGCTTTCCATCAGGCAGAGTAGAGTCACTTTCGCAGGTTCTTAATAGACAAAAAAAAATGCAAATGTGCCAAATACTTGTGAGGATGCGATGAGCTCTCATAATTGAAAACAATGGCAAATAGCAATGAACTGAGAAATTAATAGCCTAAAAAAACGTAACACTTGACAAGTTGTTGAAAGGCCACATGATAAAAAAGTTACAGATGTTAAGTGGATTTTTAAGGAAAAAAAGCAACAATGTTGTTAAAGCAAGATCAGTTGTAAGAGATTTTCAGCAAAAGGACTTAATGAAAATGTTTATTCGCCTTTAGGGAAAATGCAAACATTGAAAATTTTATTGTTATACAGTTGTAAAAATAATTTATTCATCGAACAAATGGATGTCGAGATAGCCTTTTTAAATAACTAATGGTATGTAAATTCTGAAATTTGTTGTAAAGATAAAAATGAAATTGAATTAAAAGCTAGTCAAATGAAAGATTTGAGAAAAGTTAAAAGCTATATTGGTATAGATATTGATTACAGTAATAATAATAATACAGTGACTAAATGACAATAATAAATACAGTAACATACTATGATGACGTACACGACTACGACACAGAAGTATAATATTAGATTGTATGGTAGATTCTGACTATATATGTATATAACGAACTATGAAAGGGGAATAATTGATATCGTAAAAATTGACACAGATTTTAATTTGGCAGACATTATTAACAAAAAGTTTACTTAAGACAAAATCTATGTAAAACAGATTAGAGTTAAGACGCATGCATGCGCTCCCGATGCATCTGGTCCATATATTTTTATTGTCTGTGGACACACACTTCGGATTAAAAAAGCATGGGCTCCTTAATAAAAGTTAATTAATTGTTATAACGAATATTCCCTTTTCAATGTAATTTACGGTCCTATTTAACAGTATGTAATGACATCGTGCTGGGTTAGTTCGCTTAGCAGCAGAGGCCTTGCGGAGGTTTGCACCTCCATAGATGTAATCGTAGACCTCTTGTGGCTTGCTTGCTTTGCTCGTTTCGGTGGCGATACGTTCGAAGATATTGCTATGCCTTCCGAGTACTCAATTCTTTTATGTACGTCACCAAAACCCTGCTAACCTCTGACTCTTCCTAATCGGGATTTATTTTTTTTTTTTTTTATTTATTTATTTATTTATATAAAAGAGTTACAATAGTTCTTACAGCATTGATACAATCATAATCTCATTCGAGATTTACCGTGCATCATGGTCATCGAGCCATAATAAACAAATTACAAACCATATCCCACTACGGTAATATTATCTAAAAGTACAATGTGGGTAGTTGCCAACACATTTATGTCGATTGTATGGGCGCAGACAACGCCCGCTGTCCACACGAATCACTTATTCTAAAATATTACAATTCAGGCATGAATGAAAACAAAAATAGTGTGATACAGGCTGTTGCTCCGTTTTAACAAGTTTGTATTAACTGTTTTATAGTTTATTTTTTATTGTGTATCGTTTTTAAATTATTTATTTTCTTTATATAATAAGAAATATTGTTGTAATTTATTTTTTATATTCTTGTGAGTTATAGTGTCTCTCAAAGATATTGGTAGCTGATTGATAAGATTTGGAATTGTATATTGTAGTGTCCTTTTACCATGTAGATTGTTATATTTAGGGAGTAATAACTTTGAGTTTGTAATACTACGTGTCTTAATTTCGCTGTTATCAAGTATTTTAGTTCTCTTGAGATTTTTGTTAAAAAATTCTTCTATCAGTAATATTAACTTGGTTTTTTCATGTACAGGTATGATTTTGCAGAATTCAAATAGTTTATGGTAGTTATGTTCGTAATTGATTTTAATATTATTTGGCACAATGGTTTTTAAAAAACGTAGTTGTAGTGTGTATATTTGGTCAAGGTGAGTCTTACATGTCCTACCGTAGCTGGATAGCCCATATGATATAGTTGATTCAACCAGAGACTTATAAAGAAGCAAGAGTATTTGATATGGTACTTTATGTCTGATGATAGAAAATTTTGCTAGTATCCCTCTTAATTTATCACTAACTTCATTTATATGTTCCCTCCAGTTTAGGCGATTGTCTATAGTTAGGCCTAAGTATTTTTGTTTATCAACTAGTTCTATCGCGCTGCAGCTACACAACAAGGTTTTAGAATGGTGGCTGTGCATGCACTTATGAGAATGTGCTTTTAATGTAGGTACTATAGCACTTCTGTTTCGACTAGAGCTAATGTACATTAGTTTAGTCTTATCCGCATTTAGCACTAGACCTGCATCGTGTGTCCATTTATTTAATAGATCAAAGTCATCTTGAAGCAAAGCTTGGGCTTGTTCGACATTCCGTCCAGTTGCTAAAAGACACGTATCGTCAGCAAATTGATAAGTCTCGCTGTTTTTGATTACGTTAACAAGGCTATTGACGTATGTAAGATAATGTAGTGGCCCAAGAACCGAACCCTGCGCCGTACCCTCTGTTACGCTAATTGATTCACTCCTCACACCACCAACCTGTACCACATAATTTCTACCGTTTAGGTAGTCCTTACACCACCCCAGCAGGATGGCTGGAAACAAATAAAATACGTATCAAACTTGTGTCAATCATTTGGTTGACTGTACTGAGTATCAGTATGTGACTATTTTATATTTAATTTATCAATTAATTGCAAGAAAAACAAGGGACCTTAAAGTGGTTGCACTTTTATAGTGTATCTTTGACAGTTTTCGTTTTTGTGAACAGATTTAATAAATATGTGTTTTTCGAGAGATGTATTTAGAATATCCGGACTTCATTTAAAGCTGTTATAGTGTGACTGTTGTCACAGACGTGACATTGTGTTACTCAATAGTAACACAATGTGTCACGTCACACAAATAAGTATTTATTAAGGTTTACTAATCTTGCACTCACCACACTTCTGCGAAGTATTTCACGCTGGAAGTAGGGAATCCAGATTTTGTAGCAGATCCAGAGTCTCTCATTACAGCGACCGCAAACTCTGTCAGGTCTGATGTCAAAGGTCTCGAACTGTCAATTAAAAATGAGCTTTGTAACTGTGATACTGTTGACTATCTAGTGACATACAATATTGCGATCGATGTGGAAACAAGATAACTATCCAACCAATAAACAGAAAGTCAAGTTACAGCAGAGCTGTAGTGCACTTTGGGAACTATACCAGAGATTTTTTAATAAAGGATAAAATTGTAGAAGGACTGCTTTATAACGTTTTGATCGTCTTGAAATCAGATTTCTTACAAATACACAGCAAAATGTTAAATCAATTGTATTAAAAACTCAGGGAACAAGGAAGGGTGAGAACAAACAAGACATCTTAAAGAAAAATATTCAAGGAAGGGTCAATGTCAACAGCTTACTGTGGTATGGACGTGGGATAAGGAGAGAGGATGGTTACGGAGAAGAGAGGTATGGTGTGTCTGAAAAAGGTACAAAGAAAGTAAGTAGTAAGGTAAAAATGATAGAGTTGCATGGAAGTCACCATTTTGTACCAACACTAAATACATTTGATATAAGGGTAAAGAGATGACACGTTTTTAAATAAAAGTTATTTACCGGCTCTGAAGTTAAATAACTGTATATAAATTGTTGACGCCTGTCCAAAATGGCCTCCATTAGTCCATCTTCTTGCGAGCATACTCTACACAGCGGCACCTTCACGACATTATTGTTGTCGTCGAATATTTGGCTCTGTTGAACAATTACAAATAGGATTAATTATTTCACCACATTGTTACATAGGTACGCTGAAAATTTGAGGAGCTGTTTCATAGTCAGTAATGGAGATTTTGAGTCATATGCTGGCCACGCTAATACCATCGTTAACTTTTCAACATGAAATGTTCACGCAAACTTAATAATGATACAAGACTACCTTATTCTTAGATTACAGGAAAAATCTTGATTTCAGCCGGCACATTAACCATAACTCCTTAGTATAACGAGGAAGTGAATTTAGAAATATGAAAAGTTTTACCTTCAGCTACTCTGTTTAGATTTACATTAGGATAGTTTACAACTGTCACAATCACCCCGCCTTCTATCAGATTACAATAAAAAACAATTAAGGAGTTGTTGTCGATCATTCAGTTGAATGTGGACATATGGCAACATACGACACCGACAAATGACAGTATTCTTAGAAAATCATAGTGGGTTTGCTTGAATTTTAGTTGAATAATAATTAGACGTCCGTGTAGTGACGGATTAAGAATACATAGTGTTATTCAACCCCCCCCCCCCATTCATCCCTTTGGTGTCGTAAAAGGCGACTAAGGGAACAAATTATGTAAGACAACATCATTACAAAGAGAAGGAAAACTTGGAACAACCCCTTTTCCAACCCGTTTGGCTAGAGCGGTATAGTAGGCCAAAACCTCCATGCTAAGGAGAGGCCTATGTCCAGCAGTGGACTGTAAGGGCTGTTGATGATGATAATGATGATGAATAATTAGTAGTTTTACAATCTTACACTCACCGCATAATGGTTAAATATTAAATAGTAGATATTTTCACTACTTTTGCATTGCTGCCAGAGTTCTAAGCAGTGGTAAAGTTCTTGACGGCACATGTCACAGACTCCATCTGCACTCCCGAGCTGTTAAACAAAAATAGTTTTATAACCCACAATTTCATTGACAATCACATTTGCTTCAATATGCCTCTGTGTATGCATCATAAAGTTTATTAACATTATTTCAATACTTATGGGTATCTATAATTGTAACCTCCCAAACTTTCGAGAAGTTGCCTTAAATATATTACAATGACTCTAAGAAACGATTGTAAAGTTAAGGCGATTATCTGAAACATAATATACTACGATCGGAGCAAGAAAACTTAAGACCCACTGTTCAAATAAATATTGAAGTGCATGCCAAATTATTGAAGAGATGTACGAGAATATCCGGGAGCAAGAACGGGAATGACGGTAGACAAGACATCTCAAAGGGAATGATTTAAGGAACGGGCACGAGCAACAAGTTAACGTGGCACAGACATAGGTTGAAGAGTGTAATAGGTATGCGTAGAAAAGAGGATATGAAGAGACGTAACATCTTCACAGTTCTGAAACACGGCTGTCTGATCCTAATAATAATGTAAAGTGAGGTGGTTCTTGTCTTTTGAATCCTATTTACAGATCTCTTGTTCACTGACTTGAAATTTTGAAATATGTATTTGTTCTTCCTGTTATATTTACACCAATAGTAATAAAGAGAATAATAATCATAATTATTTGTTTCTTACATATTATTGAAAAATTAAACAATAATTCAAAAATTCAATACAGCAATTTTCACTAAAAATGAAACAATGCTCATCACACACACGATTGTGCATACAACGCACGACTGCCGACTTAACAGACAGGGTTACTTACCTCTAGGTCTAGGGCCCCTCAAAGAAAATCTAAAAGAATTATAAATAAATTGAAAAAAAGAGTAAGGGATGATGGTGTTTGTTCAAATATAAGATCACTTACAGGCGTTGTAGTTAAATGTTCGTAAACCGCCTGCAGAACAGTGTCACCGATCGGCTGCAGTTCATCACCAACGTTCTCCCTCAGACAAATCCCACACACAGATAGATTTGCCATTTTTGCAAAATATTTAAAAACACAACACTTATAGAATTGTATACGGCACGCCTGCACTGTTTGAGCGTCTACAGAAGACTGACTCTCCCCCGATTTGAATTTAACAGGTAACAAAATTACCAGTGGTCGTTTTTTTTGCAAAATCTCTCTCCTATTATCTAAATGTGTCCTATTACATTATAATAAAATAAAAAAAGTCTTTACAAATAATGAGTAAACAAGAATTGCCTAATGAGGGTTGAATTCTGGTCGTGACCGGACTTTGTTTAATTTGAAGCTACTACAGTAATGGTGACGTGTCCACTTGGAAGTGATTACTTAATTTGATATCATATTTGATCGTTAGTATTAGAGTATCTATTACAGTGTACATATTATCATTTATGTCTTGATAGGTTTTTTGATAAGTAAATAGAATAATTGAATGTTTTACATTGTCGTTATATGCTGTTTGTGATATAATCTTTTTAGTACATTATTATTATTTAAATATAGAATTGCATTTTCCTTTCACGTCCTCAAGCGAGGCTTAAAAAAGCACTTTACTGGGTTGTTACAGTGTGGGTCATCATACTGTATTGTCTGCATTCACAATAAGTATGGTGACCACAGCTCTAGGATTCTATTCATGCTTTCCATCAGACAGAGTAGAGTCACTTTGGCAGGCACTTAAAACAATTAAAAAGAACGTATGTATAAAACATGTATTTATAGATGTGATTATTCTCGAAAAGCTTACTTGTCTACAAGTTGGACGAACTACTGCGGCAGAGATACGACAAGTGAACAGACAGCTATTATTGGTATACCTACTTTCTAATTTTTGTCGACCCAAAGGATGTAAAATTGACATTCACTATTTAAAAATTTGAAAAGAAGATCCATGCATTTAGAAAAAAAATGCCAAAAAAATTAGTTAGCCGATATCTCTTGGACTATACTCGTAAACACATTTTTAATTATTTAAGTCAGCTTTTGTACAACGACGGGCTTTTTATCCGGGATTTTCAATCAATCTTTGGGTAATGTTATTAATTAACTAAATCACACACTATACAACATTATGTACATAAGTTTATATGCTCATATATATGGTATCATGTACACATTGTTATCATGTATATTTCAATATTCAGGCACTATGAATATAAGAAAATTGATTGATGTACTATCGCTTCGATGATATATCATTCTGCCATATTATTGAGAAAGAGATCATCTATCTACTTTTTCAATACAAAACGGTTAGTGGATATCCTGACTTCAAATGGGAGCGCATTCCGGAGGATTTCGCTTGAACAAAGAAAGAAGAACTCACCAAACCGAAATTATGGATGGAACAGAATAGAAACAGATTTCTTTCTGAGCGAAAATTTCTGTCGTGATTAGACGACGTGAAGCGGGAGTAGGGAGCAAGAAGCATAACATATAATATATATATATATATATATATTATACTTTTCGTTTCGGGTGGTCAGGTCGCATGTTAGTGAAAAAATATAGTATAGTACCTAGGTATTGACGCATACTTCAACTAAAAACACTATGATGTGACAGGTGGAACTCAGTTCCCTCCTAGCGACCGAACACAGATAATTCCCGAAGCAACAAGCTATCGTGGTTTGATTAGCGGCCTCACTCTTCGTGCGAGAACCATGTGCCGCTACCCGCGCGTAAGTCAGAGGTCCGCCGATAAACTTTAGTGAGCACTTCCGCCTACGCCTAAATCGCACGGCGCAGTTTCAGCCAAGGCACACGCCACCTCAGTCGACACTGATGGCCGTCTCAGCTTCGTTACTAAGACCAGTTACCCGCTTTTACCCACGTTCGCTAAGCTGGAGTGCAGAACCTCCCAGAGGTGGTTCAACATGTGGCTGAGGGCCCATGCCAGCACTCGAGTACGTATCCCGTTTAGCCCAAGGGCGGATTATTCGGAGTGGATTCAAAGAAAAACTGTTCTTACCTGTAATAGTTTTAACAAATTCGAAATAGACGTCTGGAATTAACAGAGGCCTAGATTACAACACAGTGTGTACATTGTTTTTTATTGTAGCTTTTAACTGCCTCCTTTGGTTTTAATACGACACTGTTATAGAGAAGGGACTTGTTATTATGATAACAATAGCAATAGATACTAAACCTTAAAAAACAATAGAATTATTGGGAATTCGCATATTCTGTTCGAATTTAATAAGTTGTATAGCTATAAAATGGTTACCTATAAGAGTTACCTGTACAATACGTGGGTGGTCCGACCTAACAAAGATATAAGAATATTTTCAGAGTTTTTTATATTATTTTTCAACGTTGTCTCCTTGTAACTCTACACACTTCTCCCAGCGATGCTCCCATTTCTGTAACCTGTCCAAATAGTACTCGGTGTTTTTTTCTGCAAAACAATTGTTCACGAAGGTGATTGCCTCTTATTTGACAAAAATTTTTGTCCAAAAGAAAAACAAAAACTGTTTTTTTGTAAAAAAATGTTTTTGTTTGGAGATGATTCGGCGCCAAAAGTCGAATTTATTGCGCTTAAACTGCGCCAACAGAGCGATGAAAATATTCATTCGAACATGTTTTTAGTCTAACGTGAGGAAACGCGGCACCCAATGCGTAGATAGCTTTGTCATGCCTCAATGTTGATTTAATATATGACAAACACGTTCTTTTGACATATTCATAACTTCTGCTATCTCTCTCACTTTAATTCAACGGTCGTCTAGCACCATTTGGTGAACTTTGGCGATATTTCCGTCGGTAGTTGCCGTTTTTGGGCAGCCCGAACGTTCATTGTCTCCCAAGCTCTTACGGTCACGCTTAAATTCAGCTGCCCAAAATTTTATTGTGGCAAATTATGGTACATAGTCCCCATACACATAATCCAGCTTATCTTTGACTTATGGTGTATTGCCTTTCAAAAACAAACATTTAATGAAAGCTGTATACTCGATTTTGTCCATTTTCGTAAAAGCACTCCCATCAACTCACTCAAACGACTGTTACATAACAACTACGTGTCCAAAATGGCGGCAACTTTGATGAGAAACTGTCAACAGATGAACAACTTAATGCACTAGCTTTTATTTACGAGTGTGTTTATATCTTCATATTGAGGTCGGAAACTTTTCATACCACCCTCGCAAATCGGTATAGTTAATGGTGTAGTGTATACTAGATAGGTACTCTTTATTGCACATCGTAACTAGGTAACATATAATGTAGAAAACAAAAAAGTAACAGCAGTACAATGGGCGGCCTCATCACAGTCTGCGATCTCTTTCAGGCAACCCTTAGATGGACTCTACTATGTAGATTGTGGTGCAAATATAATGTAATTATATTATGTGTGCACGGTATGTTAAGGTTATTTAATTTAATAACCTTATAAAGTACATGAAAACAACGCACATATTTTTTTTGTTTATTTATTGTCATAATCTTTACTATTATTACAGATTTCATACAATACAATAGCACAGAACTAAAACTAACAATACATAAACAATACAAAATAAAAAACAGTACAAAACCAAAAAACAAATTTATAACATACACATCAACGTTAACCAATATAACACAATAAACATTATAAAAAAAGAAACTATAAGCCAAAGTTAAATATTAACGCTATAAGTGATCTTTGAGGATTAATTCAGGGAATACGAAAATAAATCCGCACAGTTCGCCACCACACGAAGCGTACGCAGTACGTGCGTGAGTGGAGCTTGTTGCAGCAGCTTGGTGCGCGCGCATGTTACCTCTGACAGGCATGGACGTCTACTCCGCGATGTGTACTCTCTAGGTGCGCACAGTTTGATCCCTCACAGAAGGTCTGGTCTGTGTATGTAGCCACGAAGCACTTTAAACATGTACATGGTTTACGCTACCTCCCTCCTCACCTCTAGCTTGTAGTATCCCACTATGCCCAAAACAAATGGCGTAGGATACAACAATGGAATACCTGGGTACACACCAAAAAGTTCACTATTAAAAATTTTACAAAATTGTTTTGTATACGTTCTAGCATTAATTTATATTAACTTTCGGATGGAGATCAGATGCTAGAATTGTATTCCAGGTAGTTTTTGACTAATGCCTCGTACAACGCTCTCAAAGCTGTGGTATTTATTAAATGACTTGTCTGTCTATAAACGAAATCAGATTAAGATATGCTTTTTTACATACATCATGAATGTGATTATTGAACTCTAAATCTATTCTCAAACGAATGTACAAGTCGCTGACCTCATTTGTCCGCCCGAGACTGTGTCGCCGCCTCTACGTTCAGTCCCGCAGATTTGTCATCATATACTGAGTGAAAATAAAATCAAATTGTTGGCCATCGGTATTGGGTACAGGTACCAAGATGTCGGTGGTTAGGTATGTAGAAATAGAAACCGCAAATGTGCCTTATTGAGGAATTCTGCTCTCTAGATCAGGCCCTCAACCCAAACGTTTAGTGCGAGTAAGAATTGAAGCCTGCGGTATTTAAGAATCAATACCTACAAACCTTCCAGAAAAGAGTGTACCCGCTGTTCACCTAAATAATATAATAGTGGTTATCAGGGAAGGGCTCAAACGACAGTAGCGCATTTGCTACACTTTAGTTACAGATGTCCATATGCGGCGTCAATCACTTACCTTCAGGCGATCTGTCTGCTCGTTTGGAAGGCAAATAATGAAAAGTAAAAACTGCAGTTTTATTTTATTTTTTTATTAAGTTCTTTGGTTCACAAACATTTGAATACACAAATACAATGATATGAGGTACATTCAATAGACTTATGACGTTGTTTAACAATTTCTTACAGGTAATCACACATACGTATAATCATTTTATTGCTTATCACACCGTGAGATATAACAGCAAACCAGTGACTAGTTTGTGCTATATACTAAATAGCTATGTGGTCAAGTGTGTTTCGCATTCGTAAACATAAAACAGTTCAATTTAACACATTTATGATTTGAACGTTTGTGTAACACAAGGTACAATCTGGTATGGTAATGTTATTTAAACTTTGAAAGATAAGATGCCTTGCAGAGATAAGATGGAGAAACTTAACATGTAGAATTTGCCTGAGACATGCTACAGTCTGTACAAAAAAAAAAATATTTTTACACCGGGCATTGTATATATAATTATTTTTTTAAACCGCGTCACTGTGCCTATTATAACAAACTATTTTCTTACTACAACTAATCTGTCAAAGAAATTTCCAGTTTCAGTAACATGTCGACACAACGACATGTCAAACAATAAACAAGACGCAGCGTCCGAGTGCAGCTGTGAACAGCTCGAGATCTGCTGCAATATTCAACAGCGCTGCCTCCAAAGGGATCCGCGGGTGGATGTACTAAGCAGTTACGTGGTAAGTGCAAGTGTTACATATAGATCAAAATAAACAACTTCATTAAATATTTATTAGATGAACATACTTTTGTGTAACACAGCGTATCATCTGTAATAAGTATTTCGGACATTGGACACACAACGTCGTCTAGTTTCAAGCCAAGCACAGTTTGTGCTATGGTAACTAAACTGACTGATAGAATACTTGTATCCTTTTTTTTTGTAAATACAAACATATTATACATAGAAAACACCAAAACTTCGGAACAAATATTTGCTGATCATACAAACACACCCGGGAATCGAACCAGAGACCTCAAGCACATCAGCCGCGTTCACTCCCGCTGCACCACCGAGGCAGATCTGTGGCAGTGATGTTGTTTTAACTACATAATTAAAGTAGAATCTAAGCGATTACTAAACACAAGGCTCCATAAAATTGTGTAACAATAAAAGAATTAAATATAATATGTAAAGTTGTTGTAAATTAGATAACCATCTACAGGTAACAAGATGCACCGTGAAAAGAGGCCGTGTCAATAGCTTTTGATCTCACATGCGACATGTGAGTCACACACAGACAGATCAGATCCGTGACCCGCTAACCAACTGCTCCACGAAGCTTGATTGGGACTTTCAGACGAGAGTCATAACTTGGTGTGCGTGGGTCACTGCTCTTGATCCCGGTGTACAGGAGTCACAATGGTTAGCGTGTGTGCGGCATTAATCCCACACATAAAAAGAGAACCTCCTTTTGTGAAGACGGCTAAAAATGTGTTTCCCACAAATGTAATCCTTAACAGGACCTGTAGGAAGATCGTTTTCTTGAGCAGGTTTTATTCATTTCACAAGTTACTGTTTATCTAACTGCACGTTTAACAATTAACTTTAAACTCTGTATTGTGGTACTCTCGCTTGACCCAAACAAAACTTGGAACAAAATGGGAACTAGTTCCTTTCAAATAAAATAAAAACTGTTTCAATCAGTTCATAAATGTCGCAGTACTGAAACCAACAACAAAAAAAGACAATAAACATCAGATTTGAGATCATCCTTTTGTGTAGTCGGCTAAAAATGTGCTTCCCACAAATGTAATTCTTAATAGGACCTGCAGGAAGATCGTTTTCTTGAGCAGGTTTTAATTATTCCCAACAAGAGACTGATCATCTGACAGCCTATTTAAAAATCAAGTGTTCATGAGGGGAAATTCTCCTACTCCGATCACTAGGCAGGGCTAGGTTCGTTGTATTCTATATAACTGGCCTTCCATCTGATTGTGCTTCGTAATTTGTACTTAATATAAAATATTTAACAATTTACATGCACGATACTTCGTTTGACGCACAATTTATTTGATAAATCTTTCATGCTTTGTGACGTAACTAACCCGACTCTGTTTTAGTCGACGACTACAAACCACCCTCCTTTCCCGTTCAAAATTTTAAAACGTAGAAAGATAACCGAAATAAGACATAAAAAGCTACTGCAGTTCTCTCAGGCTTATTAATTTCAAGCTATCGCCAAATGAATTCTTGTCTGACGTCTTCCAACACATACCTCCGGCCAAATGTTTTGTAACTATTACCGTATTTGTCGCTCGCAGGCCACCAGAGCGGTTTGTGTGTGAGGTGGTTCAATGTACATTTACAAGACTTCAACTACCTGCGAAACAAATGTTTTATAGTCAATGATTGATCTACCCTGGAGTCTTACAAATCTTATATTGATATTTGAAACTATCAATTAAAATAAATGTTTGTATTACGAACAGACAATATTTAAATTGTATTTTTAAATTTGACATAACGACAAACAATTTGACATTTTGACAAAAAATTAAAAGTAAATCTTTATTATTTATTTTACTCTGTTTTGCATACCTAGAACGTTTTGAAACTATATCATTTTATTTAGTTATATGTTTATTGAATCTCACCTTCAAAAATAGTTCTACTCCTCCTAGTGACAGTCTTCCTTCCGATACCAGTCTAACACAACATTCCTTCGTAAGGACGACCTTCTCTTAGATACGATTGCACACAGTCGCGTGTCTGAGCAGCGGGAAAACTATCCACCGATCTGGAACATATCTGAAAGAAAGAAATAAAATTTTGATTGAAAAAAACGAAAGTTATGGATGGATGGCCTAAACATGACCAACATCTAATTTTATTTTAATCATAAAATGAATGAGATAGTTAAAGAGAAATACTCTCTTCAAAACCTTAGAGACTATAAAATACAAGGACAGTTATTCAACCTGGGTAGTATAATAAAAGTCTATTCTTTCTAACGCTAAGCACGAAGTATACTCTGAAATTTGTTACTAAACGAACCGGTGGACTGACATCTGTCACATTTGACAACCAACTGTAACAGAATTAGGCCGTGATCCGAATCACGCTAACAGCGCTCATAGCGTACCAACGTGCGGTCCGATTCGTGCTTTTCACGCTCACCGTTGGCGTTGTGGATGCTATGACGTCACATGTGACGTCACTACCTAGTGCTTACAGTACTGATGGGTCGGATCGTTAGCATCGTGAGCATTGACGTTATTTTGCGCCATTTATTTGAATTGACTTGCCTCGAATGCGAAAAATGCTTGAAATAAGCATTTTACCATCTTCATCGGCTACACCACATACTCCACTCATGTTTATGTCGAAAAATGCTCTGTTTGGTTATTTAATGTAATAGTTGTTAAATATTAGTGCTACTTGAGAGTTTGTTAAGGGTGAGTATATGATGATTGAGTTGGGGTGAACTTCAGTAACCCTACTTCAGTCTAGGAATCCAAACTTCTGGTAATCGCTTCACACACAACCACCAATTACGACATAGTAGCTTAGTCAGAGAAATAAAACTACTATAAGCTACTGTAGCTTTATTTCTCAGAGGCGGGCCACCGAAACGCGAGAAGAGACAAATTAGGGATCGCTTGCTACAGAGGAGAAAATAGCACTGTACCTGCCTACTGTTTTATTATACACTCAAAACAGGTCTGCCTGTTATTACTAAAGCCGCATCCTACGTGCGACCAGACAATAATAGCTGTGCGCTACTCGACTAGCCGTACTGGTCGCGCCCGCCACGGTATCAATGACAAAGCCACCAAAACGCAAAAACAATTTGGATGCCAGATATATTAATTTCGTTTCAGCCACTGATGTTTCTTTTCTAGATAGAAGTGGATTAATAAGGCGATACTCTTCGGCATCTCTGTCAACCTCGAAATCTGGGTTTTCAAATAGAGCCTGAAGGAAAAGACATTACGAAATAAGTCATACGAACATATGGACAGACACAAAGACATAGGTAAAATATTATTTGAACTAACCTTGAATCTGTCGTCTTTGAGCAGGTTCTTGGATAGTTTTTTTTTGCCTTCGTCCAACATAAGTTTAGACGCCAGGTCTTTATTCACTTTCGGTAACTTGTCATCTACTTTGATTCTAGATGGCCTCTGCTGTTCAATCTTTTCTCTGACTTTGCGCTTTTTATACGCCTCAAATGCGAATGGTTCCGCTATGGACTTTGCTCTATTATACAAACGTACATCCACAAAGTATCTGAAAATTAAAAAGAAATACAATGAATGATATTTCGCACATTACAAGTAGGTTGTTATTATTATAGATCATGAGGACGAATTCCTAGCTGATTTCGACCACAGTGCCCAGTCTCAACAGAGACCTCTTCGTTCCTCTACAGAAAAACTGGTGCTAGCCTTGAAAGTCACCGTTTCAGAATGGTAGACATACGATCTCGAACTAAACGGTTCGGCTCTTCCTTCCTGTGCAAATCAGTTAAAGTCCAGAATTCATTACCAGCGCACGTGTTTCCCTCCCACTACGAGCACGGGACCTTTAAGCGGGGCATGAATAAGCATCTCACTAGGCCACCATGGCGTGGGTGGCGACGAACGCTCTTGGATTCTATTCATGCTTTCCATCAGGCAGAATAGAGTCACTTTGGTAGGTTTCTTTAAAAAGAGAAAGGTCAGCCAACTATGCTGGCGATATTGTAGTGCCCGAGTGTGTTCAAAAACAGGTGCACTCTCTGTTCCTTCTCTCTCACAATCCGATCAGACGACTATCAGACCCGATCGGGGAGAGATCAGGCGCAGAATCGATGGCTTTACGTGCTCTCCGAAGCACGAGCTTTAAGACCCCAACTTCAAAAGCCGGACAAAAAAATTCAGTAACACTTTTTGACCCGGAAATCGAACACAAGACCTCTGGATCAGCAGTCGCATACGTTAACCGCCAAAAAAGCGAGGCAGTTGATAGCTGTCTCGACAAGATTTTTTTTTTCATTTTAAATGACAACGCCCGCACTATGAATACATCCTGTGTCCCGAGGGACTTTACAAATATACAAGAAACGGACACAAGGAACACCCAAACTCAGAATAACAATTTATGGATCACACAAAGTGTTGTCCCATGTGGGGTTTGAACCCACAACACTCAGCGCAGAAGAGAGCGCTTAAACCATAAGGCCAACCGTGCAGTCAGTTATAGTACCATTAGTAGACCATTACAGAAGCATAAGCCAAGACTTACCCATGCATATACGCTCTCAACAAATTTGTTCCCAGCAAGTTATCTAGGCCAAGCGATACAAGTTCTTGTCTGGAAATAAATTTATACTCTTCGTAATAACTTTGTGAATCTGAACTTTCCAGTTTTTCGGTTATTATGGCCAACATACTACACCATCTTGGAGCAGGTCCTAAAAAATAGTTCCGTTTTCAAATAATATTTCGGACGTCTGACACACAACGCCATCTAGTCCAAAACTAAGCAGAGCTTGTACTATGGGTACTAAACAGATGTAAATACGTACATACTTTTATTTGTATACACATATATTATACACAGAAAACACTCAAACTCTGAAACAAATACTTGCAGATCATACAAACATTTAGTCCGACTCGGTAATCGAACCCGAGGTCTCAAGCACAGCAGTTGCAACCACTTCGCCAAAGAATTCAAACAAATAAATAACAATTTAAGACATTTGACACACAACGCCATCTAGTTTCAAACTAAGCAGAGCTTGCACTACGAGTACTGGACAACTGAAATAAATACATACATGTTATACATAGAAAACACCCAAAATCCGAAACAAATATTTGCTGATCATACAAACATGTAGTGTCGGGAATCGAACCTGAGACCTTCAGCAGTCGCATACGCTACTACTGCGCCACGGAAGCAGTCAAAGGTCAGTTAATTAAATTAAATACACTTATTAGTACATATATTGCTTCACATCTATGCTAATATTATAAAACTAAAAAGTTCGTTTGTTTGTTTCACCGCATTGATTTTCCTGAAATTAAGTAATGGTAGGTAAGTAAGTAGTGGTTGAGTAATGGTCCAACTTGAAAGTTTTTTAGTGATAATTAGACCAGTTATTGGGGAAGGCTATAGACTATATATCATCACACTGTGACACAAAAGGAGTTATGTAGACATAAAAATGCTTTAAAAACGGTGGTAAATTATGCCTTTTGAGAGCGTCCATTGCGTGAGCTGCGTAAACGATTAGTTTCGCAAAAATAATGTATGAAATAATTGTTCCTCTTTAAACGTTTTACAAAAAATCTCTGACAGCATATGTCTATTTGATAAAGTTGGCTCACTATAACCTTTATAGTAAATAAATATAGTCATATCAACTGCCTATGTAGCGAAGTGTAAGCAAATGCGACTGCTGTGCTTGAGGTCTCGGGTTCGGTTTCGGGTCGAACAAAATGTTTGTATGCTCTGTAAATAATTGTTTCGGAATATGGGTGTCTTTTATGTATAATATGTATGTGTTTACAAAAAAAAAGTAAATACATAAGTGTCAATCAGTCTAGATATCATATTCTACACATTCTCTACATCTCAACATCACTGCAAACACAAGGAAAACTTGAAACAAACTCTATACCAACCCATCTGATCAGGGTGGTATAGTAGGCCAAAACCTCCTGGAGAGGCTTATGTCCAGTTGTGGGTTGTTAAAAGCTGCTAATGTGACGTGAACCTACCTAGGGATGGAATATAATATATCTGCATCTTTTGGTCTTCAACTGCCATCATAGTGAGACCTGTGTTAGGTATAACACACAGATCGTTGAAGTCTGTCGATGACTCTATGCTGGTGTACTGCTTACCCTACAACATACATCAAACATATTACGTCAACACTTATTTAAGAATGACACAACTACGGAGTTATTACTAATCCTAAATCGCGGTACAGAAATTCTCGCACCGATTAGAATATTAGTAACTTTCCAATATCAACCACCCGGTCAGAGGATCTTTCCTTTGTGGAAGTGGAAGTATCCGAAAGAGCATAAAGTGAATAATTGATTTTAGAATATTAACACAACTTGAACATCAAATTCCTTATAACTTGGTAGTGTAGTAATAATATGTTACAGGAAACTTTTTTAAAAAAAAAGACAAATGCGAGTGCATTAGGAATAAATCCTGTGTCACGGGGGACTTTACGAACATACAAGAAATGGACACAAAAACACCAAGTCTCAGAACAACAATTTGTAGATCACACAAAGAGTTGTCGCGTGTGGGGTTTAAACCCTCAACACTCATGTGACTGGTGTCACTTCCTACTTCTAAACAAGTGATGTCTGATGAGATAATTTTCTATAAATAGCCTGATTATCAAAATATGTATATATATATATTTATATAAAATTCACGTGTCTGTCTGTGATTTAAAAACTGTGTTTTCTCAAGTGCTTACAACTCTTTACACTATTCCAAAAAACCTACCTCTTTCAAAGTTTTTGTATAGCTGTCTGTTTGTTTGTTTGTCCGGGCTTATCTTGGGTACTGCAAACTGATTTTAATGAGACTTTCACTAGGAGATACAGGAGGTTAGAGGGCAACATATTAGTTTATTTTTATCCTGGATTTGACGCGGATTAGGTAAAACTAAGGTAAAAATTCCAAATTTAAATCCTACCGAACGAAGTCGCAGGCATGGCTGGTTCTATATATATTTAGATAATAAGATATCCCATTTTTTTACAACACTAGAATCCATAGAGTAAACATAATTCATTTGTTTATGGAATTTGAATGCTTTTATGGGTGTTTCGTTCATATGATCCTTCACTAGCAGAGACTTACTCGATCTGATGTCATACAGCAACACGTGGCCTGTAGATGTGCCCACACCCATTCTTAGAGGACCATCAAACTTTGCAGCAGTTATAGCAGGTAGCATAGCATTCCTGTAAACAATATTATTAGTTTTAGTTAATGTATTCCAAAAAACTGCGGTGTTAAATTTAGGTAGTAGAGCCACACTGAGTTCAGCATGAATGGGGCGGGTAGACCAGGGCAGACCTTCACAGAAGACCAACCTTAAACGACAGCATCCGTGCTGACCATACCGTGCACCATGCATCATCTTTCTTTAGTAAGTGCCAAACTGGAGACAACTGGAGTAAGTGTGTGAGCCTTAAACTGCCACGATGACTGTCCCCAAGGCATGAATAAGCTAGCTTCTCACTTTGCTGCCATAGTGGTGGTCACCATACTGCACTGTCTACAGTCGTAACGAGTATGATGACCGAAACTTGGTTTCTACTCATGCTTTCCATCAGGTAGAGTAAAGTCGCTTTGGCAGGGTGACATGCTTAATCGTATGACTTATATCAAAAGAAAACTGTTTGGGTCAATTGAAATTTCATTTCTGCAAGAGGGATTACGATAAATTATGCCATACAAATAACTTACCGGCTGCAAAATAAGTGCGGCTAACCATCATTAGTGGTTTCCTTTACAGCTACGGACCCCAGGAACTGAAGTTTGAACTCCATTCAGAACGATTGTCTTTTTCATTTACACATCAATTTTTTCTTGTTTTTGACTCTTAATTTCTCTACGTTCTTTTTAGAGTTTCTTTGTAATTCTCATCATGTAATACATTACAATCATACAATCACAACAGAACTCTCTTCCAGGTATTCCAAAAGTTCTTTGGACTACGATTCCAATCCACGTTTTGTTATAATGGGCCTTGAGTTTTTTGAGTTCAGCCGTATCTCTTTTAATAATTTCTTATAATTGCAATACAAAAACATCCTTGACTCGAAATTTTGGAAAATACCAGCCAAGTGCAAGTTGAGTCATAGTAGCATGTAAATGTCCAGCATATTTAACATTTTACATAAATAACAAATAAATGAAATACAATCAAGCCTCCTTTCTGAGAAGAGGCCTATGTCCTGCAGTAGACTGTTACATTTTGTTAATGTGATGATGTGATGCTCAACACATTGAAAAAATAAACCAAATAAACCAAAACCTTATAATAAACCAAAGCATAAGATTCATTCTCAGACAATTCTAAGAGTCGAATGTCATTACTCTAATATGTCAGTGTCCCAGTATAAGTTTTCTATTGGCTCAACTTCAGGTGTATGCGGAGTAGATACAATTTATTTAAGAAATAAACTATAAATAAAAAAATTGTACCAGATACTCTAATGTTTCTTGTCCAAGGGCTAGACAGACACGTATTTAACGTCCACAGTGTGCAGACTGTTATATTTTTAAGGAAATAGCTTGCATTGTTTCCCTTCAAATAATTGCCACCACAACCCACAACCTGTGGCAAATGTTTATAACTGACAAGCTCGAGATTTGCTATAGACTGTTGTAGCGCTGCCTTTAAACCGGCTTGCTTTCGTGCTAAATAGTTATATGGTGAGTGCAAGAGTAAATACTTCTATAAAAGAAAATACTAACAAAACGCTTTTATGTAGACATTGTATATTCTGTAATAGTAATGTTATTAAACTTTAATACTAAATATTTACGTTTTTTGTTTCGGATGCTTTAAATGTGTTCAACTGCTTCCAGATAGATTTGATTATAAGTGACAAGATAGATTTGAGCACAAGTACACAGACAGTGCGCCAATGAACCCTCGAGAGTTTCATAAACGGAGAGTATGAAGAGTGAAAGATTCAGAAGTAGTATTATATAACTTTGTAGAAGACTATAGCACGTTGTTTATTCTGAATGTTTCAAGGTTGAACCATCAGATTACGATGTAGTAGAATCAGAAACATGTGCAATAAAGTTTGAAGAACGATGTTAAAAAGAAGATGAATATTATAAAGGACAAAACCGAGCAAAGGAAATGTATTTGTACTTTGATCCTGATTTGTTAACTTATTTGCGCCATATCTGCTAATGAGTTTTCATCAAAAATGTTTATATTTTTACTTTGACGTTTAGGTTTATTGTTATGCATATTTGTTTGAGCGGCGATCACCTGTGTGAAGATGTTCGTGTTGCTTTAACTTTTTAAAGCCTCGTTTTAATTCTTTCAGTTTTCAAATAAATATATCATACTCTTCTATCGTTTCAACAGATTATAAATTTGGCCACGCCACCTTTTTATGTTAATGCTGTGCACGTTTAAGTGACAAATTCACTTTCTACTGAATATGTCATTGTCGCTGTGCATTGGGAAATAAAGAACTTGCACCTAATGTGTTTTCTTTACTTGCCGATCTACGCAACGTTGATTTTTGAACTAATCGTATGCCGTTATTTAGCGTCGTTTTTTTATGTTAAGATTAATTAGACCGCTTTAATATGCGTATTTTCAACACAACAGCTAGAGCTTTTGAAATAAATAAATGCAAATTAAAATGCATCCATCTTAAAAACGGAGTCAAAATGCCTAGAGACCGAAGTTTCAAAGATTTGTGAAACCCAATCGAGAATAATAGTACGTTTAAGAGAAGAGCTTCAAACAACTAAAAGGTATACGTACTCGTAAGACATAATGTTATACTTAGACACTAATTTGGGAACGAGATGAGCCATAGCCCAAATACCCAGAGATAGCAAAACATTTGTAAGACGCGAACTCGAGCGCTGTCTTCAAAATACGGAGCTGTTCAATTCAATGCTAAAAGCCCATGTGGCGAGTGCGGTAGTATTTATGAATGTAAGAGTAAAATAACTTCATTGAAGATAGTTTATCCACGTAACCTATTATATAAGTTAAAGCCAGTGATTATAATGTCATAATATGTAGCTAATGCTGTAATCAAGTGGTCATACAAATAGCTGAGTCAACCCAGGGACTGTCTGAAAGAAACAACTTGTGATTCAATGAAGAAGAGACTCAATACGTTTAAGGTATTTCTCTTGTGTCAAAGCGTGCAAGTCACGCATCTGGAAGACATTTCGAACTATATTTCGAATTTCTAAATTCTATACTTCGAATATTTCACAAAATACGAAATGTGATTTCTGGACGAAATTTACCTGTACTTTTTCCAACCCAAGCAAATCGTTTCCCGCCAACCTTGAAAATTAAATTAATATCAACAAGGATATAGAGCTTCGTTCTTCAAGATTCCGTACAGAGGCTAAATAAAGAAAAGTGTACAACATATACATGTAAAAATGGTGAAATGACCAACGTCTGTCATGTGAACTACTCCGAGTCAAACAGGTATCGTGACTTTCGTGCTTAGAGTAAAAGCTACGATATATTATTAATATTCATCGTTCAAAATGTATACATAAGGAATGTGCGGCAAAGACACTTAAAAAACCTGATCCAGGCACGTCCAGCTCTATATTAATGTCTGTGCAGAACTGTATTTGTAAAATTAACTCTTAAATTAGAGGCTAAACTAAAAGATGCTAATTTTGGGAATTGTGAAGGGAACAGTTCAGAATACCAACTAGTAGAATGCAGAACTAAAAATATTATCATAGACCATCACCATCCAAAATTAAACTCATCTGTAAGAAATAGTATATTAATATTTATTTTAGATTATGTTAACTCATTTAAATTTTCTCAGTTGACACTACTGCATTAGTACGCCGCGTGGCATTACATAGTGGGCTTTTGTAATTGAACTTGAATGATGAACCTTATGTACAATAAAGTTATTATGAACTTAATTAGACAATTTACGGCACTGACCATTAACACCTCGTGGCTAATTCTGCTTGCTGTGAATTATCAGCGACACCACATTAGTATTGTTACGTTTTCTTGGTAAACATGTAAATTGATAATTATTAATTTTCAATCATACAAATAAATAAATTTATAAAATATAATAATTGTATCCATTCCACATTGAAAAGAAAACAATTGGCGAAGTACCTGAATACTGACAAACTTTGATATAGTTGTAGTATTCTTCAAGTGACAAATTCACTGTGTAGTAATACAAATGTGAATGTAAACGAAATGAAGCTTTGGGTACCTATCAGTATAGCACTTCACCGGGCTACAGAGTGCAATGGAGACCGCTGGTTGACATACTCTGTCAAAGAAACCACGACCCCCTGCAGTGAGCGACTTACAAACTAGAAGGAATATTTACAGGGAAATAACTGTCACACGATGACAATAGAAATGCATTGTGGAGTACCGAAGTGCTGCGTGTTTCACGTACGTTAAGATTTCTTTATACAATTCAGTAAATCTATAGAGAGGAAAGAGGAAAAAGAAAACTGCTGTTGTTTAGAATTAGGCTGAGGAATAATTTTCGAATGTAGCCATTTGTAAACACGAATTATTTTATTATCTGCACAATTAGTGTGTGTCGTTGACTGCAATACCGTAAGTGACTTTAATCTATAGTCAACACCTTATTGGTATTTTTCAAAATCTAATTCGAATTTGTTCATTTAAAAAAATGTTAAAAAAATGTACAGAAGTGATTTTCAAAATATTTTTGGTCCAAAAGTTGGAGGCCCAAAAAGGTATCCCTACCCTAAAAATTGTAAATTAATTTATTGAAATATGTTTGCAAAAGTAATTTCAAACAAAATTTACGGTCGCATAACCCTTATTGTTTTTATTTTCAGCAAGAAAAGAAGAAATTGAAAAAAAATTGAATATTATCACTGTATAATGTGTTCTTTCTAAATACAATACAATGAAGGTGGCGAGTTACCCGATAGTAAGCGCCTACCGCCTCCCAAAGACGCTAACAACTCAAAACGAGTTTTGCGTAAATTCGTTGCACTTGTTAGAAGTTTGAACGTTCAAAGGAGTTGTACGAAATCGAAACAGGAATTGCCCTACTAACAATTATACCATATATACTCTAAAGCGAACGTAATATCCGTAGCACAATATTTTATTTGGTATACTCTCTCGTATCAATTCGCACTTTCTTCCAGTGCAAATAAGTAAGAACCTGGAACTCACTGCCAGCGCACGTGTTTTCTTCACGCTGTGGTTCCGGATCCATTAAGTGCGGCATGAAAAAGCGTCTCACTAGGCAGCCATAGTGTGGGTTGCCACACTGCATTGTCTGCATTCACATTGAGTATTATAGAGTCACTTTAGCACCCATTAGATAACAAAATTTAATAAAAATAAAAAAAAAAATTGCTGTCACACACTGACACTTGACTTCATTTGACGTCAAGAACATTGTAGTTTAAAAAGGCCTTTCTATACTTCGAGACTATTATAAATAACCAGACGTGTAACACTACTACCAATCGTGGAAGTCCCTACGAAGTGAAGATCTCTTCAGACGAACGCTAAATAGTAGTTCAGTGAGCACAAGATTGTAAAACGTTAAAGTCTACACAGTTGTGTAACACATTGTACATTCTGTAGATTCTTGTTCTCAGACTAAGGAACCTTCCTACCCTAAAAACACAAAGCACCTGTAAATCGCCTCTTTTTATGTTCCTAGTTCGAAGTTCTATTGTACTGAATTATATAAATATGAACTGCAAATGAAAAACAACAAAAAATGAAAACAAAAAAAAGGAGACGTAGTATGTGATATTTGCCAAAAACTTGATAACTGCTTAAATAAGAGAACTAGTAGTGGTTACTCTGGTTATCTGAACTGTCCAATACAATGAGATTCTCTTATTAACAATTAACCGAGAATAAACAAGGAGAGCTCGAGGCCTGCTGAAACACTCTCCGCAGTCAGTAGTTGTTATGTCGATGCTAAACGTCTGTCAAACATGACCGTTGTACATTCATATAACACATTATAAGTTGGTAATAGCAGTAGTTATTTAAGTTTTAATGCAAAATGTATAGCTTGTTATATAGGTATAGTGTGTCAATCTGTAAGAAACTGTGTATTGTGAAGAATTTGGATGACGGATGACGTCCAAATCCAGCCAGTTGTGAACACTCACAGAACAAATACCGTTTAAATTTATTGCGTTTGTTAAAAGTTTACTTCACGTTTCTAAAATCTTAAAATCTCTCTACTAATAATTACACAATGTACACCTACTCTAAAGCGTAAATAATACCTACCTACAACACAAGGTTTTATTTGACATACTCCAACGTGTAAATAAGGAAATCTAAAGTAGCCGAGAAACTGCTTACATATGCCTTTGACACAAAAGTGTGAGTGTCCTACCATTAAACATGTTGATCACCAACGATACCTTGGTGTAATCATCGACAACATGCTGGAGTCTCCATATTGAATACGTGTGCATTAAGCACACACAGTTCCTTGCTAATATAGTATTATTAAAAAATCACACCCATGTAAAATCGTGTCTATATTACGTTATGTAATATACTTAACTGAATCCTATATTCAACATGGCTTGAGCAACTGTGGCCGCATATGAACCATACCTACAAAGCATCTTCAGTTTCCAGTAAAGAATTCAGCGTAATATTGTCTCAATAAACATTAAACAGAAATTCATTAACAATGATAGTCGTTTGCTTGACTACTGCAAAACCTTACCGGTACAAACACATGTAAAGTATATGCTACTTAAAGAAAATTTCTTTATTGAAAATCTTCGCAACGAGATACAAATCCTCTGTATGCGATTTAGGTGGGCGTCTGAATGAGACGGGACGTGACCTGTCCCTGTCACTAACCATTGTTACCATCCTGGCATTAATAAGATTTTCTACATCACATACACGATAGTCTGATCCTTAACTGCAATACTGAAATAGTTAAAGTTGTACTTGAAACGATTGGAAAAAAAAAAATTAAGTTACAATTTCAAAGATGATTTTAAAGTTTCAGACTTTGAAATACAATGGTAAATAACACAGCACTTTGATTTTATGCGCAATTTGTTAAATACCAGAATAGTGGCACGTCGGTTAGGATAATAGAAACACCGTGAGTGTAGTATGTGACGGTAAATGAAAAAAGGAAAATATCAATAATATCGAACATGTGAGGGTGGATATAAATCTCCTACTTCACGGACTCGATAGCGAGAGGAGTACCCCACTGAGCCAGTCAATCTGTTACCAAAACCAGTGTTAGCTAATAAAAACGTCAGGGACTCAAAGCTATTCTTGATACCTACTGTTTACGACCAATAAACAATTGTAGTCAGGTACTTCATAAATTTAAGTAGAACCTTCCTAACTTCTCAATAGATGGCGTGCGCGTCGAGTTACATCGCGATATAGTTTGGTTCAACACCCTATAATTTAATGTCTGGCAATTTGTAAAACAATAAGATTAATAAACCAGAGTAGATCAGATTACAGACGGTGTTTTTGTTATTTAACAACCTTCTAGTAAATCTCATTAGGGCAGGAGTTCAACATTAGCTTAGTTAGTTAACACCTACCGTAAGTGAAATAAGCATAAAAACATAATTATAAAAAAAAACTTCGAAATATTCTGAATTCAAGAATGTTTTTATTTAAAAGGTTTTATTTGAGACACTCCAACGTGTAAATAAGAAAATCTAAAGTAGCCGAGAAACTGCTTACATATGTCTTTGATACAGAAGTGTGAGTGACCTATCATTAAAAATGTTGATCACCAACGTTACTTTGGTGTGATCATCGACAACAATATGGACTGGAGTCTTGCATTGAATACGTGTGCAATAAACAGATACAGTTCCTTGCTAATATAGTATTATTAAAAAATCACACCCCATATAAAATCAAATTCATCTTACACAATTGGGTAGATGACCTTGTCATAATTAAATACCAATGTCAACTTCATTACAACAAACATCACAAAACATTTCGAAAAATACAGGTAACATAGCTTTTTATTATTATTACGAGTTTAAATCAAATATACAGTAAAATATATTGTTCAATTGAGTAGTCTAAAACAGTGACGTCACAATTTTGTATTTTGTACATTTTTCGTACAAAATTGTCGTTTTGACAGATGATAAATAGTAACTAATTTGACTAAGGTGTCATCTAGCCTATTCCCTAACTGCATCCTACATTCAATATGGTTTGAACAACTGTGGCTGCATATGAAACATTTGTATAAAGCATTTTCAATCTCCAGCGGAGAATTCGCTGCAATATTGTATCTATAAACATTAAAAAGAAATTTATTAACGATGACAGTGGTTTATTTGTCAATTGAAAAACCTTTACCGGTGCAAACGCAAGTTAAGTAGATGCTACTTATAGAAAATTTATTTAATGAAAATCTTCGAAATTAGATAAAAATCTTCTGTTTGTGATTTAGGTGGGTGAGTAAACGAAAAGTTTTAGTCGATGAAATCGGACAAGACCTGTCTCTGCCCCCGATCATTGTTACCATTCTGGCATTAATAAGCAATTTTCTACAACATGTACACGAGTCTAATTACAGTTAATTCTTAACACGAAGAAACGAAGTATAAAAAGGTCTTTTTATACTTCGAGACAATTGAAAAGAAATAATATTTAAATAAGAAATAACTTTTTGAGTATAGAGACAGTGCCTCAATTAACCAAGAGTCTCATAAACGGTGAGTATGAGGAATGCCAGATTAAGAGCTATACTCTAGACTTTTGAAATGAATAAAATAGATTATTGTGACGTAATATTGTACTTGGACACTAACGTAGAACGTCTGACAGTTACGAGAAAAACTAGAGGTAAACTGCCTGGAGATAGCAGTTAGTTCCAAAGATTTGTGACACCTAATCGAAATAAAGGTGCTTATCAATACAGCACTTTACCAGGCTACGGAGAGCAACCAATGAAGCCAGCTGGTTGACCAACTCTCTCAAGTAATCTCGATCCTCTGCTGCGAGGGATTTACTTAAGAAGAAGCAAATTAAAGCAAGAAAATTGCTGTCATATACACCGAACATAATTTCTAAGCTGTTTGTGCAGACTAACTGTAATATTGTTTTGGGAAATAGCTTCCATTGCAATTTGCTTACCTCCAAATAATGGCCACCACAACTCACAACCCGTAGATAATGTTTATAACTGACAAGCTCGCGATCTGCTATAGACTATTGTAGCGCTGCCTTTAAAGCGGCTTGCTTTCGTGCTAAATAGTTATGTGGTGAGTGCAAGAGTAAATACTTATATAAAAGAAAATACTAACAACACGCTTTTATGTAGACATTGTATATTCTATAATAGTAATGTTATTAAACTTTCATACTAAATATTTACGTTTTTTGATTCGGATGCTTCAAATGTGTCCACCTGCTTTCGTGCTAAATAGTTATGTGGTGAGTGCAAGAGTAAATACTTATATAAAAGAAAATACTAGCAACACGCTTTTATGTAGACATTGTATATTCTATAATAGTAATGTTATTAAACTTTAACACTAAATATTTACGTTTTTTGATTCGGATGCTTCAAATGTGTCCACCTGCTTTCAAATAAATTTAATTATAAGTGACAAGATAGGTTTGAGCACAAATATGCAGACAGTGCGCCAATGAACCCTCGAGAGTTTCATAAACGGAGAGTATGAAGAGTGAAAGATTCAGAAGTAGTATACATAGCTTATTTTGAATGTTTCAAAGTTGAACCATCAGATTAAGATGTGATGTTAAAAAGAAGCTGAAGATCACGAAGGAAACAACCAAGCGAAGGAAATGTATTTGTACTTTAATCTTGATTTGTTAACTTATTTGCGCCATATCTGTTGATGAGCTTGCATCAAAAATGTTTATATATTTTTACTTTGACGTTGAGGTTTATTGTTATGTGTATTTGTTTGAGTGGCGACCACCTGTGCAAAGATATTCATGTTTAATTTTTTTCGGTTTTCAAATAAATATATCATACTCTTCTATCGTTTGACCAGGTTATGAGTTTGTCGATAAACCGATTTGATCACTGTACCTTTTTGTGTAAATACAGCGTTTACACTTCTGAGTAACAAATTCACTTTTTACTGAATAAGTCGTTGTCGTTGTACATTGGGAGATAGAGAACTTACACCCAATCTGTTTTTTTTTACGTGCCGATCTAAGCAGCATTGAGTTGTTAAATTAATCGTGTGACGTTATTTAGAGTCGAAATGTATATCTTCAACACAATGGCTAAAGTTTGTGAAATAAATAAATGAAAATTAAAATGCATCCATCTTAAAAACAGTGACAAAATTCCAAGAACAGGAGTTTGAAAAATTTGTGAGACCCAATCGAGAAGGAATTCAGGATGACATTGATGTCATATATGCGCACTGTAGTGTTCATTTGACCTTAAAAAATGTTGTAATTTGAAAAAACCTTTTTTTTAAGAACCACACAAAATGATGTGTGGTTCTTAAAAAAAATGGTGAATGTAAGCAGACGGTAATCAATTACTAGGTCAACTA
This sequence comes from Hypercompe scribonia, assembly GCA_949316085.1. NCBI lineage: Eukaryota > Metazoa > Arthropoda > Insecta > Lepidoptera > Erebidae > Hypercompe > Hypercompe scribonia. Next base: position 9,156,023 of record OX438995.1, read on the forward strand.
AGGTTACTGTGATAAAAATTACAAGAAAAGTAAACCTCTGAACTTACAAGACGAAGATGACACCTTTCATTATAGTGTAAAATAAAATAGTGACATGAAAAATTTTGCTATTTACAGTAGAGTAGATAAAACCTGCGGTCAAATCCGGTGCAGCATTTGACGTCTGTCAAAAACTTATGAATCAATTAATTAAAACAATTGTTGAGCACAAGATAGCAAAACAGGTGTTCTAAGCATCCTTGCAAGTGTCACACCTTATTAAATTGCAGATGTATGACATAATTTTAAAACAAGAAATAATACTGTCGCGTACTACTGGTGTTATGTACAACTGAATGGAAAAACAACTTTACCTATATGTTTTAATTGTCCGGGCAACCTCCATAAACGTGCAACAAATTGTTGTCACTGGATAACGACAGTAGGTACAGTCAACTGTCAGTAAACAGACATTCATATCTTTATGCCACAAGTGGCAGAACATGTACTTACTTAAAGTTATGAAATTAAGAGATAATTGTTTTAATTAAATGTACGGATCAAAATCACAGTGAAAACATGAATGAATAAGATAGTAACCATCAACGTGTAGAATTTGTCTGAGGCCAGGTGACGCTCTTAAAGCAGTGAGAGCGACAGTATATAAGAGTATTATTGTTACAACAGAAACCGCCAGTGTTGCACAATAAGGTATTCGAATATACACGTACAGGATCATCGTATTACACCATTATAATAATTACGTACTATTACAATAAGATCTTTTGAAATTCCACTATTTCTATTTAATTGTTCTGTAGTTTTAACTCAACGTGTGTGAAAATTGACAGAACAACTAGTAAAACAGTAGAAACTGTCATACACACCATACACACACTCACGTGTTTTGTCCTCGAAAGGGATAGACAGAGGCATATTTAACACCCAAATTTTATGGATTACAATTCAAAAAAAAGAAACATGTCAATAATATCGAACACTTATTCTGTGACCAGAGTCAAAAGAACCTACTCAAAATAAAAACACAGAAAAAAATAAAATATAGAAATGTTTGCAACACGACCTTAGTGCACTGTATTAATGTTTTGAACGAAAGAAATGGAAAACTATCGATGTTCAGAATCAGACAGATTAGGTTTAAATTCAACCAAGTGTGAGCACTTATCTGCACGAAATGACATGAGCGAGTCGTTAAAAGAAAGACTATCTAAAAATAATCCCAAAGAATTGCTACCACACCACGCGAGTAAACATTAAATAGTAGACCTCTTTAGAAAAGGAAGGAGTTTCAATGGTTCACGAGACTTATGGCTCGACACTTTACGAAGCAACGGAATGCAACCGACAAAGAAAAATGAGTGCTCAATTCAAGAAACACTTCAAACTGTGGTAACACTGTCATCAGATAGCTCGTAAACTGTTTCAGACTGTATAACAGACATCTCCAAAGTACAGATGATTCACCAGGTCAACGCATCTATGTTGACCTTTGTAGACATTAGCAATTATGTAATGAGGACCTTCAAATACCTAAAAAGTATACGACATAATGTTGTACTTAGACACTAACTTAGATAACAGGATATACCAGAGGCGAAATGCCCAGAGATAGCAGATTTCTAAGACACGATCTCGAGCGCTGTCTTCAAAGTTAGGGGCTGTTCACTTCAATGCTAAAACCCCATGTGGTGACTGAGGTAGTATTTATGAATATAAGAGTTATAGAGCTTCATTGAGGATATTTCAACATGACCTCACATTAATGTTAAATATTAATTATCATGTCACAATAGTTGATACTGTAAATCGCACGGTCAAACAAACAGCTGTACGAACCCAGGGATTGCCTGAAACAAGCAACTAATAATTCGTAGAAGATCTTTTAAGTATTTCAATTATATGGAGACTCAATACGTTTACGATAATTCACTATTGTCAAAGCTTGTAAGTGACGCATCTTAAAGACATTTCGAACAAATTTTTCACTAAATGTGAAATATAAAAATGTGATTTCTGGACGTAATTTATCTGATCTTTGTTTGTACTATACATAAAGAAAATAGCCTTGGTTAGATTGGAACCAAATCGTTTACCGACAACCTTAAAAGTTAAATTAGTATCAACAAGGATGTAGATATTCGTTCTTCAAGATTCCGTACAGAGGTTAAATAACGAAACAGTACAACATATACAGATAAAAATGGTGACATAACCGACGTCTGTCATGTGAACTACTCAGAGTCAAACAGGTATCGTGACTTTCGTGCTTAGAGTAAAAGCTACGATAGATTATTAATATTCATCGTTCAAAATGTATACAGAAGGAATGTGCGGCAAAGACATTTAAAAAACCTGATCCAGGCACATTCAGCTCATGTTAAAGTCTGCGCAGAACTATATTTGTAAAATTAACTCTTAAATTAGAGGTTCAACTAAAAGATGCTAATTTTGGAAATTGTGAAGGGAACAGTTCAGAATACCAACTAGTAGAATGCAGAACTAAAAATATTATCATACACCATCACCATCCAAAAATAAACTCATCTATAAGAAATAGTACATTAATATTTATTTTAGATTATATTAACTCTTTTAAGTTTTCTCAGTTGACACTGCTGCATTTGTACGCCGCGTGGCGTTACATAGTGGACATTATCATTGTCCGTTACATAATAAGTGCTTTGCAATTGAACTTGAATGGTGAACCTTATATACAATAAAGTTGTTATGAACATAATTAGACAATTTACAGTACTGACCATTAACACCTCGGGCTAATTCTGCTTGCCATGAATTATCAGCGACACCACATTAGTATTGTTACATTTTCTTGGTAAACATGTAAATTGATAATTATTAATTTTCAATCATACAAATAAATAAATTTATAAAATATAATAATTGTATCCATTCCACATTGAAAAGAAAACAATTGGCGAAGTACCTGAATACTGACAAACTTTGATATAGTTGCAGTATTCTTCAAGTGACAAATTCACTGTGTAGTAAAACAAATGTGAATGTAAACGAAATGAAGCTTTGGATACCTATCAGTATAGCACTTGAGCAGGCTACAGAGTGCAATGGAGACCGCTGGTTGACATACTCTGACAAAGAAATGACGACCCCCTGCAGTGAGCCACTTACAAACTAGAAGGAATATTTACAGGGAAATAACTGTCACACGATGACAATAGAAGTGCATTGTGGAGTATCGAAGTGCTGCGTGTTTTACGTACGTTAAGATTTCTTTATACAATTTAGTAAATCTATAAAGAGGTAAGAGGAAAAAGAAAACTGCTGTTGTTTAGAATTAGGCTGAGGGATAATTTTCGAACGTAGCCAATTGTTAACACGAATTATTTTATTATCTGCACGAATAGTGCGCGTCGTTAACTGCAATATCGTAAGTGATTTTAATTTATACTCAACATCCTCCTGCTATTTTTCAAAATATAATTCGAACTTGTTCATTTAAAAAATATTGCAAAAATGTACAGAACCGATTCTCAAAAGATTTTTGTTGCAAAAGTTGGAGGCCCAAAAAGGTATGCCTACCCTAAAAATTCTAAATTAATTTATTGAAATATTTTTGCAACAATAATTTCAAACAAAATTTATGGTCGCATGAGCCTTATTGTTTTTATTTTCAGCAAGAAATGAAGAAATTGAAAAAAAAATTGAATGTTATCACTGTATGATGTGTTCTTTCTAAATACAATACAAAGAAGGTGGCAAGTTACCCGATAGTAAGCGCCTACCGCCTCCCAAAGACGCCAACAACTCAAAACGAATTTTGCGTTAATTCGTTGCACTTGTTAGGAGTTCGAAAGTTCAAAGGAGTTACACAATATCGAAGCAGGAATTTAACTACTAACAATTATACCATATATACTGTAAAGCAAACGTGATATCCGTAGCATAATGTTTTATTTGGTATACTCTCTCGTATCAATTCACACTTTCCTCCAGAATAAAATCAGTCAAAACCTGGAACTCACTGCTAGTGCACGTGTTTCTCTCACACTACGATTCCGGCTTCTAAGAAGAGCGTGAAGAATCATATCGCTAGGTAGGTATATAGTGTAGGTCGCCATACTGCATTGTCTGCACTCTCAACGAGTATTGTAGAGTCACTTCAGCAGCCATAAGACCTATTCCATAAAAAAAAAAAAAATTGCTATCACACACTCACCCTAGACTTCACTTGATGTCAAGAACGTTGTAATTTAAAAAAGGTCTTTTTATACTTCGAGACTATTAGAAATAACCAGACGTGTAAAACTGCTACCAATCGTGGAAGTCCCTACGAAGTGAAGATCTCTTCAGACGGACGCTAAATAGTAGTTCAGTGAGCACAAGATTGTAAACCGTTAAAGTCTACACGGTTGTGTAACACATCATACATTCTGTAGATTCTTGTTCTCAGACGAAGAAACGTTCTGAGCCTAAAAACACAAAGCAACTGTAAATCGCCTCTTTTTATGTTCCTAGTTCGAAGTTCTATTGTACTGAATTATATAAATATGAACTGCAAATGAAAAACAACAAAAAATGAAAACAAAGAAAAGGAGACGTAGTATGTGATATTTGCCAAAAACTTGATAACTGCTTAAATAAGAGAACTAGTAGTGGTTACTCTGATTATGTGACCTGTCCAATACAATGAGGTTCTCTTATTAACAATGAACCGTGAATAAACGAGTAGAGCTCGAGACCTGCTATACACTGCTTGAACACTCTCCGCAGTCAGTAGTTGTTCATGTCGATGCTAAACGTCTGTCAAACATGACTGTACATGTACATTCATATAACACATTATAAGTTGGTAATACCAATAGTTATTTAAGTTTTAATGCAAAATATTTAGCTTGTTATATAGGTATAGTGTGTCAATCTGTAAGAAACTGCGTATTGTGAAGAATTTGGATAACGGATGAGGTCCAAATCCAGCCAGTTGTGAACATTCACAAAACAAATACTGTTTAAATTTATTGCGTTTGTTAAAAGTTTACTTCAAGTTTCTAAAATCTTAAAATCTCACTACTAATAATTACACAATGTACACCTACTCTAAAGCGTACATAATACCTACCTACAGCACAAGATTTCATTTGATATACTCCAAAGTGTATATAAGGAAATCTAAATTAGCGGACAAACTGCTTACATATGCCTTTGACACAAAAGTGTGAGTGTCCTACCATTAAACATGTTGACCACCAACGATACCTTGGTGTAATCATCGATAACATGCTGGAGTCTCCATATTGAATACGTGTGCATTAAGCACACACAGTTCCTTGCTATATAGTATTATTAAAAAATCACACCCATGTAAAATCGTGTCTATATTACACAACTACTTAACTGATTCCTATATTCAACATGGCTTGAGCAACTGTGGCCGCATATGAACCATACCTACAAAGCATCTTCAGCTTCCAGCAACGAATTCAGCGCAATATTGTCTCAATAAACATTAAACAGAAATTCATTAACAATGATAGCCGTTTGTTTGACTACTGCAGAACCTTACCGGTACAAACTGATGTTAAGTATATGCTACTTAAAGAAAATTTCTTTATTAACAATCTTCGCAACGAGATACAAATCCTCTGTATGCGATTTAAGTCGATGTCTGAATGAGACGGGACGAGACCTGTCCCTGCCACTAATCATTGTTGCCATCCTGGCCTTAATAAGATTTTCTAAATCACATGCACGATAGTCTGATCCTTAACATATCGAAACTGACAAAATAGTTGCAATAGTGAAGTAAAATAATTAAGTTTCAATTTTAAAGATGATTTTAAAGTTTCTGAGTTTGAAATGCAACGGTAAATGACACAGCACCTTGATTTTATGCGCAATTGGTTAAATACCAGAATAGTGGCACGTCGGTTAGCATAATGGAAACACCGTAAACGAAATCTGCTTAAATTCATTGCACTTGTTAGGAGTACTAACTTTTGAAGGAGATGCACGGCATGTATACTCACTATGTATAGTCTAAATCGTACGTAATATCCGCAGCATAATATTGTATTTGGTATACTTTTACACATCAATTCGCTCTTTGTTTCAGAGTAAATTATTAAATAAAAACCTGGCAATCATTACCAGCGATCGGGTCCTACAAAAAAAAAAAAAAAAATTGCTGTCACACATTGACACTTGACTTCATTTAACGTCAAGAATATTATAATTTGAAAAAGGTCTTTTTATACTTCGAGACCATTGAAAAGAAATAATATTATTAAGAAAAATTACGAGTATAGAGACAGTGCCTCAATGAACTAAGAGTTTCATAAACGGTGAGTATGAGGAATATACGACTAAGAGCTGTACTCTATAACTTTGTATGTAAATAATATAGATTACTGTGTCGTAATATTGTTCCAAGCCACTAACGTAGAATGTCTGACGATAACGGGAAAAACCGAAGGTAAAATGCTAAGAGATAGGTGTTAGTTCCAAAGATTAGTAAGACATAATCGAAATGGAACTCGGGGTGCCTATCAGTACAGCACTTCATCAGGTTACGAAGCACAACAGATGAAATCAGCTGACTGACTAACTCTCTCAAGTAATCTCGATCCTCTACTGTGAGGGGTTTACTTAAGAAGGAGCAGAAGAAATTATGGAAATTGCTGCCACATATACCGAAACTTGACTTAATGTGCTTTTACTTGTTATATTGAAACTAGAACAAGACAAACAAATATTAAGATTAGACTTAACGTTTAACTTTAGGGAACCAGATGCAGTGAATCATTTTGATGATTACAAACTTTCATAAAGTCACCGTGTTCTTCAAGTGACCAATTCACTGTAAATTATTATAAACGATTTTTTCTGTCGAATTTGACAGTAGATAAGTCATTGACGTACCTATATATAAATAAATGGCGGGCTCTTGATGTAAAAATCGTAACAAGTAAAGTAAATTGAAAACAGGTTCCTTTTACAATCTATTAAAAGTAACGAGTTCTATTTCACAGAATTTACACAAAAAGCTTATTACCAAAACGGTTTAAGCAGAAAAACTACACGCAGTTTGTGAAATATGTCAATAATTCTAAAACAGCCTATTGTAATTTCTAAACTAAATAGATCTTAAGAAATTTTATTTTTCAGCGACAGGTTTGAATACTAACCACTAGAATGATGAACTACATTGTCACAGACCACGACCAGCTAAGCAACACAAATGGCAAGAAACTCATTCATGTGACTTCTTATATTAACATTTATTTTAGTTTATAGTTTTCATGTTAATTTTCTCAGGGATCCCTTCCCAAGACCGATCCAGGTAAATGCAGTCACATGCCAACAATAGGAGTCGTTGATGTACTTACTTTTAGTTAATAAATAATAATAAATAATAAATAGTAAACTTCTGAGGGAACCAGCATAAAAACGCAATGTAACTGAAAATCGTCCGTTTCTATCTTCGAAGTCGATAAAAAATAATGCGGTATTGCTGCCATGCTGGCGGATGAGGTGGTTCTGTGAAGCTGTTATACTCCAGAAAGAGAACACTGACCGAGATCGGGAGACAGCTGATCCCGAGCGTGGAGGATGTCGGTGATGACCCCAACTGTTGACGGGACCACAAGCGGCCAGAAAATAGGGGCCTCTGGTGGCAGATTAATCGAAGTGGTCGGCGATAGGATGGCGGCCTGGTTACAAAAATGATAGGCGAGGAAGGCATCCCTAGTATAAGCCCTGACTAGGTGCGTCGTTGATTCTGGAGGGGATCTGAAATAATAAGGTCCGAATTCTCTTTAGAGTAGGACGTACGAGACCGGCTGTCAGGGTAGTGTTAAATAGAAACACCACATACTCCTGGCTTCTGCACTTCTCAGGAGTCTGTATTCCGAAGGGATTTACCACCCCGTTAACAAAAAAGAGTAATGTAGAATTTTGGTTCCGAGTGCACACATTTCAGGCATTCGTGACGTGTTTATCTTTATAAAGCTTCCTAAATAAACAATTATGCAATATGATATTTCAAATAAACACTGTCGCGTGCGGATAATGTCGTTACTAGCGCTATTACAGCCACTAGCACGTGTTTCCCTCCCACTATAATGCCGGATCTCTTAAGTGGGGCATGAAGAAGCATTTCACTAGGCTAATGTGGCGACTTCCACATACAAACAAAAACATATATCAGCGCCATCTAGCGAAGATACATCAAACTACGAATAGCGAAGATACATCGAACTACGAAAGATAACAATGAGCTACGAAGCAACTACTAATCCTGTAACGCGAAATAGAGATTCGCATGGCAAATTAGCATATATACAACAACCGTTGGGCCGTGGCCCGCATTGATTCGCATTCATTCTGCAGCCGACACTTGTCCCGTGCGGACGATTTTAAGCACTCCCGAATCTCTCCGCCTCAATGTGCCGGTGCGACACCCCGCGTCCCACCGCAGCTCTCACTCCCCGACGCAACTCACCACACCGCTCTGCCGCCGTCGCCCTTGCTACGTCGACGTAGGCGTAGACGCCACGCCCAACGCTACGGACAACTCCCTGCTACGTGCTCATCTAAGCGTCGTGCGCAGGAAAACAGTGGTTGCGTAAAATATTGAGTAACGTTCTTTTTAGAACGCGAAAGATATTTACAAAATCCGCAGCGTTTTCAAGAACAAGGCGCGTATTGCATCGCAAATTAACGTCGTATTTTTCAATACGACGTTATATAATATGCCATCCTCACTAGAAGCGCAGGTTTGTAACCTACAATAAATAAGTCTGCAACACCTCTTCAGGGAAAAACCAAATTTTTGGTCCTCGGTGGAAACCAAACGGTGCCAACGAAACAGAGTGGACGGAGACGCGACCCGTCTGCCGAGCCCCTTCTAGACCACTCGGCCTTGGGGGGACTCCTAGTTGAGCCTAGCCATCAAGAGCCAAGCTCCTCTGGGAGAGAAATATTTCGTTCCACACATACACTCTCCCGGAAGACAGGAAGCTACGCGTAGTGTTACGCAATATTCCCAGGGACATCACTCCCGGAGAGCGCTCCAACTTAGCAGTAACGCCCAAGCCGAGGTCCGTACCCCACAGGGGGTGCTCTTGGGCGATGTTAATTAATAAATGACCGATTGAGAGTCCTTAGCACTCACCGAAAAATCCGGGTAAGGTTGTAGAGGCCATCTGAGGCCAACAGCCATAAGTCAAATCAAAAAAAAAAAAGCCGTGGCCCACCAGGCATGATCACCTCGCCCGGTCGGAGAATCCTCCTTTTGTATCGGAGGAACATGACACTCGTCCCTCCACAGCTACCATAGCGTGGGTCACTCGCAATGAGTATGGCTTCCATCACTCTTGGATTCTATTCATGCTTTCCATTAGGCAGAGTCGGGTCACTTTGGTAGGTTTTCATAAAAAAGAAAAACCATCACCGAAATCAGAAGATAATTTTTCCCTCGTAGGCACTGAATGGAACCGTTGGAATACCCTTGTATGTGTGTGTGCAGTGCAGCAATGAGTGCTCGAAAGGTTCATAAGCGGCGAGTATGAAGAGTGGAAGATTCATAGGCTATGTCCGTAACTTTGCATGTAAATAAAATAGATAGCTTATTGTGACCGTTTTGAATGTTTCAAAATTGAATTAGATAAAGATGTAATAAAATCAGAAGCGTGTCAATAATCATTTGGAGAAGGCGGTTTACTTCTGACAGTAGTGAAAAAGAGCCGAGTGACGTAACAACTAAGTGTATTTGAAGTTCAATCTTGATTTATTACGTGTTAACTTATTTTCGTAACGTCTACTGACGAGCTTACATTTATAATGTTTAGTTTTAATGCTCAGGTTTATTGTAACAAATAATGTAATAATTACGTTCGTATTTGTTTTTGCGGCGAATGCTTGTGCGAAGATTCATATTGTTTTGAACTTTGTTCAAATTTTTACAATATTTAAGTAAATAAATATATCAGTCGTTACCTCAAAACGATTGTTTCACTTCTTTTCTTTTATTTTTATAATATACTAGCTGACCCGGCGAACTTCGTACCGCCTTAGCGTAGCAAAGATGCACGATTATAAAAGTGATTGATGATGATTATAAATATATTTTTCTCCATAAGAACCTTCTCCTAATAATAACAATTACAACAAAAAAAGAATTAGTGAAAACGATCCAGCCATTCGCGCGTGATGCCGTGACCGAGAAAAACGGGTTTCATTTTTATATATATAGATGTAAACGCTATACTTCTTTACTGAAGAAAAAGTACTTTAGCTCAAAAGTTGTTGTCTCGTACGTTAACATTTGATTTTATTGGCCGTCAACCTTATGGTAGTGTGAAAAGTCAGTTGTTTAATTATATCGCGACTAGAATGAGATAGGTAACAATTAAGGTTAGAACAAGAATGATTGGTATCGGGAAACCATCCTGGTGAATACAAATATTTATTGAGATGCAGTGACAAGTGAAAAGTTCAGTGTAAGATGTTTGTACCAAAAGAGAAAATATCAAAGAAAAAGCACAAAAAACGCCTGACTTCAGATATACTTAACTGCTTAATATGATAAAGAAAATTTCATAACTCTCGGGAGAAATATTACATCTTTAAACTTGTCTAAAGCACAAAGCCCTGTGACTACACATTTGTGTCAATAATAAAGTAGATGTAGATGTGTCTTTTTACATATATGTATGAGACCAAACGAAAACCCACCTAAATATAAAAGTTTTATATAAATAAGTTCACCAATGACGTAATTCTGAAATTACAAAAATACAACCTAATGAGAAAGTTCTCCTGCTTTTGGAGTTCATTTGAAATGTAACAAGATACCGTGGGACTCATATATAATCAAGCGAAAACGAAAGCCACAAACCACTAGAAGACCAAATATGTGTTTTTTTAAACAGGTAACAATCGACCACGTAACATCGAGATGCGCCTGACCTAATATGCACTTGGCTGGTTTTCTCATTTAATAATTAACAATATAATTCCTCAACTATTTTATAATATTGTACTTTCTCTTCTACGACCTTTTAAAGCTACCACGCTTTTGACTAGACGCCGAGTACAAATTCTTTCAAAACAAAACCCAATTATTGCTGTTCTAATTATAACTTTATGCAACTATCTCTTCTCATTGGCAATGACTGCCTTTCTGTGATCTGAAATTTCTAGTTTCCGATTATAACTTAGCATAAGTTATTTGTAAAGAAATAGTGTTTCGGGTCGTAAGGCTGTTATCGTGAAACCCATGTTTAGTTGATGTTTCCAACATTCAAAATAAATTAAGCTAAACGTGTAACCATTAACACGGTTTGCACTTGAGGTAACCCTCGTCGCATATTTGATAGATGAACTATATCAGCTCTTCCTCTCGGTATTGTGATGAACACTATAAAACGAGAATTGTTTTCACAGTCAAGCTAAAGTTTAATAATAATACGTACTACGTAATAATCTATACGTAAATTTAACGCAGAAGAAAATGTATTGAATGTACTTAAATACTGGGCAAGTCAGTTACATCATGATAATATACTCCTAGCATATTAGGCCACGATAGCGTCGCAACGGAGGCCAGTCAACTACGCAGGATATACTATAGTGCGCAAACGTATGCGCAAACGCAAGAGCACTCTCTGTTCACTCACTCTCACAATACAATGGGATGGCTATAGGACACGCCCAGAGAGCGATCAGGCGCATGACCGACGGCTTTACCTGCTCTTCAAAGCACGGGAGTTAAAACTTTCAACTTCCAAACTTCAGTTTCATTCAGTTCATTTAGCAGTTTTGTAGTACTTTTTTGCCTGACCCGGGAATCGAACCCAATACCTCTTGATCGATTCTCATGTACACCAAGTACCACCACGTAGACCAACGACGCAGTCATCATAAGTTCGTCACAGCCGTAAGTATTATTATATATAGCACATTATAGAACACGCGTTGTTTTATTTTAATGATTTATTTAAATATTTTACTCTTACCTGCCAACAAACTCCCAAAGTCCTCCTCTACACCAGTCCAGCACATCACACCTCCAAAAGGATACCCTTCTTCTAGATGCAACTGCATCCAGCCGCGTGGCGGAACAGCGTACACCAGCAACCTCGAACATAGCTGGAAAAAAGAAGTTAACTTTCTATTAAAATAGAAGCACAGGTTATAAATACTTCAACAGGCTTAACACGTAATTTAAAATTATAAATAATAAAGACAGCGTACATGTACAAAGGTGCCGATGTATAAAAACCTTTCTATAAAACAAAATCTTATCAAAACATAGATAATCCAATAAAAGTCAAATATCTCTCGCTAAGCTTGAAGTGTTTCATATTTATTTCGAAACGAACTGACATCTGTCACATTTAATTTATGACGTAAATTTAATTTCGACCATTTGTCAACGGGCCTTTATTTAAATAAAATTCTACGTTTCAATTAAAAACACAAATTAGATGCAAATGAACTACTTGGAAACATGAAAGCCTTACATAAAAACATTCACCTGACAACTACAGGGTATCTGTGTTTATGTTGATTTTTTGCGCGATCGTAATTTACACAACAAGCTAAAAACCAAAGTGAACAAGAGTTAACCCTCTAATAATAAACCGTGCCACGTTTCAAGAAGGAACTTGGTCCTTCACAGCTCCCGTTTACTACAAAAAAGCTGAAACAAGCCCTAAAGGATGCGTTACAACATATAAAAATACCCACAATTTGGACATAAAAGTCACCTTTAATTGATGTGATCGGTTTCGCGCCGTTCTTTTTCCTAACCTTTATTATATCCACGATTATTTGGGGCTGGCAACTAATATAACAGGTTTTGCATGAATATATTACTAGAATACTATTTCTTCTGTGGAGCGACTGGCATTGGACCTTTGCAACCCTGAAGGGAGGCAACTCTGAATCAACAAATTCAAATAATAATAACTGCACACAATTCACACACGGCCGTCTGATTCTAAACTATACAGAGCCTGTGCTATGGTGACCAGACCGCCGATAAACATACTTACATATTTCTAAATACATACATGTTGTAGATCAATTACATCCAGACAGAACAAATGATCGTACTCATCACACAATTATTTGTATTGAGTGGGACTCGAACCCATGACGAAAACGGAACGTCGAAATTTACAAAATATAAAAAATGAAACCAAAATAAATATTATATACATACATATACATATATCTATAAAATATATATTATAGTAAATCCAGCAAATTGAAATTATATGTTTAAATTAACATAAATTATAATCAAAATTGCAATGAAAAATTGAAAAATGAAATAAACAAATAAATAAATATTTCGGGCATTTGACACACAACGCCATCTAGTTTCAAACTAAGCAAAGCTTGTGCTATGATAACTAGACTGACTGGTAGAATACATATATTTTTTTTTGGCAAATACATAGAAAATAATCAATCTTCAAAACAAACATTAGTAGGTCATACAAATGTTTAGTGTCCGACCCGGGAAACGAACTCGCGACCTCAAGCGCAGTCGCATTCACAACCGCTGCGCCACCGAGGCAGTAAATGTTTAACAAATTGTTGTTCGTTAGTCTCACTAAAACTCGGGAATGGCTGAATCGATTTGGCTGAATATAGTCTTAAAATATTTATGGAAGTACAGGGTAAGTTTAAACGGTATGAAAAAGTAAAACAAAATACTTGAACATCTTAACTTAATGCGTATCAAATAGCAGCCACAGCTTGCTACAAATAATCTTCTGTTGCTAAGATACTTGTCAAAACAACTTTGGTCTTTTGTTTCTCATCTTAGAATTCCATAATTCAAGAACTATTTTTATATCAAAACTACATAGAAAGGTGAACATTATGAAATGTAAATAGTTCTTTACAAAATATATTAATGTAGGTAGTTTGAAGTCAACATATTTAAGCTAATATTGAATATCTCAGTTAATAGACAAAATACATAAATTGTACACAAATAAACTGTTCTCAATTATATACTGTCTGTCTTGTCCGTGTGGTGACGGATTAAGAATACATAGTGTTACCACCCCTATTCATCCCGTGGGTGTCGTAAGAGACGGCTAAGCGAACAAACTATTCAGGAAAATATCACTACAAAGAGAAGGAAAACTTAAAACAAATCCTATTTCAACTCGTCTGGTCAGAGCGGTATAGTAGGCTTAAACCTCCTTGCTAAGGAGGGGCATATGTCCAGCAGTGGACTGTAAGGGCTGTTGATGATGATGATGATGAATAATTCGTAGTTTTACAATCTTACACTCACCGCATAATGGTTAAATATTAAATTGTAGATATTTTCACTACTTTTTCATTGCTGGCAGAGTTCTAAGCAGTGGTGAAGTTCTTGACGGTAGATGTCACAGACTCCATCTGCACTCCCGAGCTGTTAAACAAAAATAGTTTTATAACCCGCACTTTTGTTGACCATCACATTTGCTTCAGTATGTCTCAGTGTTACGCACCATAAAGCTTATTAATATTATTTCAATAGTTATGGGTATCTACAGCTGTCACTTCCCAACCTTTCGAGAAGTTGCCTTAAATATGTTACAATGACTCTAAGAAATGATTGTAAAGTTAAGGCGATTATCTACGAAACTGGACTATAAAAGGCTGTTGATAGACATGATAGAATTATTTACTGCACGGTTACGAAAGGTTGTAAAACAAAACGTCACAATTTAAAACTGCTCCTACAATGAAATATAAATAATAATTTTAAACCTTGGGCAAACGTTGATTAATTCGTTTAGAAGCAATAAGCTAACAAATGTATATTCTATTATTGAGAAAACACAAAATAAATTAGAATTTTACTTTTCTGAAAATGTGGGTAGACACACATCACAATTAATATTATAAGAAAAGTTTAACGTCATTGTTTTATTATATTAAGGAACCCAAAACATTATGATAAAGCTTTGTAAAGTACAATTAATGCACAATAACTTAAAACGGACACAAATATATCATTACAGTTATGTCGTACGTAATATTAATGGTTCACATGTTGGGCTTCTAGTGGGTACCTGACTTTCAGAAATCTTTAAATAAAAGTATATCTATACCACTACACTCTACTTAACTGAAACATATACAAAATAATGATCGTACTGAGATCTGCTGCTAATTAACTTTGTCATCAGCTTGTTTGACATATCGTAACTAATATTATAAACACGAATGTGAGTTTATTTGTTAGGTTCTCACGTCCAAAACAGTAAACCGATTTAAAAATCTGTGGTGACGGATTAAGAATATATAATGTCACCTCCTGTTCATCCCGTGGGTGTCGTAAGAGGCGGCTAAAGGAGTGAATTATGCAGAATAACATCACTGCAAAGAGAATGAGAACTTGATACAAACTATACCAACCCGCCTTGTGAGCCTTGTACGGGAGCTACAATCTCCTTTCTAAGGAGAGGTCTATGTCCAGCAGTGGACTATTAAAGGCTGTTTATGTGATGTGGCTTGAAAAATCATTTCATCAATGGACAGCTACATTGTCAGTGAGTGACATTGGTTACTTCTCACCGTAATAGCCGACACACACGCCAGCGGAGCAATGGGCAAACGTAGTAATGATATAAAACATTGTTTAAATTAATTTAATTTTATGAGGAGACCAAGTTAACCAAAGGTAAAAGCTGAGGATACCTACAAATTTCTTTAAATACACTGTCCTAGGCTAAAGGCTTGCTGTATCTGAAGAGTTATTTATTGAGGTCTATGGATCTGAATGTGCGGTACAAATGTGATAGAAACTGGGTACGTGCTTATGGTCCTCTCTGCACCTCTGTATTTGACAAGCCGATGCCACAGTCAATATGCAGTCTTAACTTTAATTAGGATCTACATTTGAAGAATGCTGTAGGAGAATTAAAAAAATATTAAGGCACAGAGGAAACCGGATATTTTTAGAGAAACAAGCATATGGATCACGTGGTGTGGTGAAACAAACTCAACTTACCTTGAAAATCGTGTTTCAAGAAATGCCTATCCCTTCCCACTCTACGGACCGGGCAACAATTTAAAGGGTTCATGCCTTTCTTGATTTTCAAAACTTCTTTTATTTACTCCTGGGTCGCGTTGGCACGAGCAGAACGGATATTGGACGAATACAGACCGCCTCTAACTTTATATGTTATCACTTTACTACCTACCCACGTCCTCTTATAATATTTGCTAACGGTTGAGAAGAGTCCGGAACGAGCTGAACAACGATATATTTCCTGTAGATGTTACGAGACAGAGAAGATTTGTTTATGGTATGCTCACGACGATGAAAGTTACAGAAGATAGATATACAATTATCAGGTCTCTTGGTTGAGTAGTTAGTGATCCCGAATGTTACCACAGGTCGTGGGTTTGATTCTCACTCAAAACAAAGTTTTAATTAGTGTCATTATTTTTTTTTTTCATCATTCAATAGGCATGAGCATGATGTAAAGTAATTACCGCCGCCCATGAAAGCCCGGAGTTTGAAACAGTTGGTGGCTTTTGAATAGGAGTACTGTAAACTTCTGTGTCTTTTGATGTAATTTAACTGCAATATTTATATGTATTTAGTCATAATCATGTGTTTTAAATATCACACATTCACAGATCTCGATAAATTGAACCTTAATAGTGCTGCACGAAGTTTACTTTCTAAACTTCTTTTTTTTAAACTCAAATTATATTGAATATATTTAAAAATTAAAATATAATGATCACAAACACGATATTATTCTTAGAATAATGTAGATATCTTCTGCTAATTGTCGGTCATTATTAGGTTTACAATAAAAACTAAAACAGTATACGTACATACGTATTATGATTTGTGTTAAGATGCTTCTTACGAGAATGTTAACATGGTGATATCCGCGGCTTGGCTGATGTAATTTTCATCATGAATAACTAACAAGCATCGCTATAAGTAATCCTACTGATATTATAAATGCGAAAGTTTGTTATGGATGTTTGTTACTCTTTTCCTCAAACAAAAAAGTAAGGAAAAAAATACGAAAGTTTAACTCGTATTATTTTAATTGGAACCATCCAACATTTATTATTTATCAAAAGAAACCTTATTCATCTGATGAGCCTGTCTGCTGGTTAGTGAACCTGACTGCGAAGGCATAGGTCATGGGATCGATTCTCACCCAGGATAAATCTTTATATGATCAACACGATCATTTCTTCTTTGTCTGGGTATAATCCTACTAATATTATAAATGCAAATATTTGTATGGATGTTTGTTACTCTTTCACGAAAAAATTACAAAACGGATTTGGATGAAAGTTTACAGTAATATAGGTTATAAATTGGAATAACATATAGGCTACAATTTGTAATGATTTTATGTAATTTCGGTCGTAATATAACGATATATGTCAATAAGTACGAAAATAATCTGGCTTCTAAGAGTTATTTAGGTGTTCGCTGCTTAAACCATTGAAGTTACACTAAGATAACGTACCGTAGGATTGTTTGTATGTAAAGAAAAAATTAAAATGGACTGTTGGTAAAATAATCTGTGATGATGAAACTTAATGTGGCAGACCTAATTGCACGGGAGCGAAGCCGCGGGTAAAAGCTAATGATGAAAATTGGATCCAAATCCATCCATCCGTTTAAGAGCTATGATTCCACAGACAGACATAGCAGGCAAACTTATAACACCCCTCTTTGCGTCGACGTTAAAAATCGAATTCCAAAGCGGAAGTGGAAAGTTTCACAGCCGTTAGTAAAGAGTATAGCAATGTGACGGGAAGTGGGTAGGTAGTAAAGCAAAGTTATATAAAAGGCGCTTATAATTTGTCTGAAGCTTGTTCTGCTGGTGGCAATGGAGCATAACAGTAAAGCAACATGTTGTAAGGAAGAGGAAAGTCACGAACCCCCTTAGATTGTAGCGCCGCCTTTGTGCAACATGTGCAGCCTGAGGAGTGGAAGGCATATGAATTTATCAAAATAGCTTTCTCACATTAGTTTAATTTTATTGAATTAGCGTATTAGCCATGTATCTAGCGTATTAGACATGGTACTTGTTCCCTCCACAGTGGTGACCCCGCCTAAAACACGTGTTGGAATAAAATTAAGTGCGTATTCGACAAAATGGCAACCAGTTCGACGTCGGGGTCACCACTGTAGCTAGGTAGGTGTGTGTATGTGTGCAGTCCTACTAACACTATGTAAAACTGCGTATACGTAAGTTTATAGTTTATTAAATAACACACTGAGATTTAGCTGACACTTATTTAATTCACAGAAAGGAATATACATAAGACGCGAAGCGGAAGCCAAGATAGGTAAGTACAGCTTCTTGAGCGAATGAATAGAAATAATTTTACAGCAATAATAAATATACCTAAATACTTATTAGCGCGGAGTAAATGTATCAAGCCAAACAGCGTACATTCGCTTCGAGGGCTAACGGCTGACTGGAGCGCGAGGCGGCACCTAGCAACAGTACCGCGTCGACCAGTGAGTACGCGCAGCTAACGGTTGTTTATATGAGTGTAGCTATGTTAGATGCTACATCAGTATCTGTAGTTTCTACGTAGGCCCATAGCCCTATCTCTTACAACTCTATAAGATACCATGAGCCTTCAGCCCAGTGTACTTTATTTTCTTATCTTAACGTTGAAGTAACTAGCTACAGAAATGTTTAGAGACAACTGGAACCTCAAATCTTTACTTAAGTTATCTTAATGAATATTAATTTATTTAAACAACCCTTCATATCTGTATGTAACAGGTGATAAACTTGTAGCAGATTAGTTACATAATTTGTATGTATTTTTTTCAGTAAAGTAAGATTTAACCCGGCGAGCGTAAGGTTGAGTGAAATTCACCCAGCCTGTAATAAACCGTTTGATATTTTCTATTCCGTACGTCAAAATAAGTTGTGCGTCTGAGTAGCTGCGCGGGGGGAGGTAGGCATTCGTTGTGTTTCATGCCGCAGTTGACCGCCGACTGGCGAGGTGTTTAGATGTTGTCAAAGTTGCGGCCGGGTAAGTTTCACCCACCTTACGCTTCGTGTTACAAATTCGAGTAAATACTTTTTGTTTTATATTCGTTATATTTTAGTTTTTTTTTTTTTTTCAGCTAAATAATTAATATGTCATACGAAGAAACCCAAAGAAGATTATTGAGGGTTTTCGAAGCAGCTGATCAGGATGATTCTTGTGATGATTCTGGTAGTGACTTCGAAATTGATAATGTTGGCCAAAGAAGCTCTGAAAGTGATTCGGAACAAGAGGTAGGATTACCGAATGAGGAAGAAAACGAAGCTGAGGGATCTGAAGAACGTGAAAGCAATGATAACAGACCATATTTTACTGGAAAGAATGGTACAAAGTGGTTTAGTGTACCAGAAAGGTCTAACGTGCGTACGAGATCAGAAAACATTATAAGGGAAAGGCAGGGCGTAAAAGATATTGGCAAAAATGCAAAGACAGCTGTTGAATGTTGGAAACTCTTTCTTACTGATGAGATTTTGTAAGAAATATTGTTACATACAAATAGTCAAATAAATCTGAAGAGAACTGCTTTTGAAAATAGTCACGTAAAGAAATATATCATGGCAGACTTGTCATCGTCAGAATTAAAGGCTTTTATCGGTCTCTTGTATCTTGCAGGACAGTTCAAAGCAAATAAGCTGAATTTGAAGGATCTGTGGAGAAGTGATGGATCAGGGGTTGAGATTTTTAGGACAACGATGACTTTGAAGAGATTTCAATTTATTCAAAACTGTTTACGGTTTGATGATAAGAATACTCGGAGCGAAAGAAAAGCTACTGATAATTTGGCTGCCATTCGTTCTTTTTTCAAGAAGTTCGTAGCAAATTGCCAAATTGTTTATACACCATCTGAGTATACAACTATGAGTATACATCTGAGTGAACAACTTCCATCGTTTCGAGGCCGTTGCAGTTTTCGCCAGTATATGCCCAATAAGCCAAACAAATATGGCTTGAAAATATATGCCTTGGTTGATGTAAAGTCGTTTTACGTCATCAATCTTGAAATTTACCCAGGAAAACAACCAACAGGCCCTTACGCTCTCAGTAACAAAGCTTATGATGTTGTGGACAGACTTGTGGCTCCAATTTCCAAAACCAATCGCAATGTCACCTTTGATAACTGGTTTACCAGTTATCCGTTGATGTTACACTTATTGAAAGAACATCGTTTGACAAGCACAGGCACTGTTCGAAAAAATAAGCCCGAGATTCCAAGTCAGATGCTCCAAACGCGTAACCGAGAGATCCCCAGCACAGTGTTTGGATTTCAAATCGATATATCTTTATTGTCCCATGTGCCAAAAAAAAACAAGGTTGTTTTGTTGATGTCAACATTACATCACGATGATAGCGTTGTTGCTGATACTAATGGCACACAAAAACCAGAAATGATTATTTTTTATAATCAGACCAAGGGAGGCGTTGATGTTGTAGATGAGCTGTGCACCAACTACGATGTTTCGCGAAATACAAAGCGCTGGCCAATGGTGATTTTCTATGCAGTTTTGAACATGGCTGGTATAAATAGCATAATAGTTTACAAGTCCAATAATAGTAGCAATTTGTCACGCCGAAATTTTCTTAGAGACCTGGGTATTGGATTGGTTTCAGAACATTTACAAAACAGAAAGGAAAATCAGCATTTACCCCGAGAGCTTCGCAAACGAATTCTGGACCAAGTGGGTGAACCCTCACACTCACAACGACCTCCAAATAAAGTTCCTAAGCCTATCAGGAGATGTCAAATATGCCCTACTAAAAAAGATCGCAAGACTAAACACACTTGTTATAAATGCAATCGCTATTTATGTGTGGAACATGCTGTTTTCACGTGTCAAGATTGCGCTCAAACTGAAGATGATTACGAGAACTCTGAATAACTATATAGTAAAAGTTTTGATCTCATATGTTTCCTAATTTTATAAGCTAGAAGTAAAAGCTATTCGTTTTGTTTTTTTTTAGTTTCTTTTTTTTATAAAATTATAATACTAAGTGTTACACTTTGTTTAAATGAAAGAAAATATTTTTGTTAATTTCATAAATAAAGATTTAAAAATATTTGTTTGCTTTATTTTTCCTTCCCAATCAGTTCTTGGGTTATTACATAATTGTACTAGTAAATAAAAACATATAAAAATATTATGAACACATTAAAATATCTAGCTCAGTATATGGGTTTGTTACACCCAGCTTACGCTCAATGTAATAAATATTAACCTTACGCTCGCCGGGTTAATGGCTGTGTTTATTAAAATATATTTCTAAAAGCCAGGTTATCGCTTCGATTCTACTTTAATTCCTCAGAGCTCAGAGTATGGAGGATCTTAGGTGGTTAATTAAATAGAAACGATCTAGTTATTTTGCATAGATGTGAAAGAAACATAGACAGACTATAACATCCCTTGGCTGAATCCTACACGTCAACAATTTTTTCATATTAACATTCAGCGTTAACGTAGTCGGCATCGGCGGTTAATTTTTAAACATTATATTTAGGCAATCGGCAAGCATCTTGTCGTATAGTTGAAACAACACCACCGTCACAGATGATGCGCTGTGTTACACAAAAGTGTGTTCATCTAATAAATATTCAATAAAGTTGTTTATTTTGATCTATGTGTAACACTGGCACTTACCACGTGACTGTTTAATACATCCACCCGCGGTTCCCTTTGGAGGCAGCGCTGCTGTATATTGCAGCAGATCTCGAGCTGTTCACAGCTACAATCGGACGCTGCGTCTTGTTTATTGTTTGACATGTCGTTGCATGTTACTGAAACTGGAAATTTCTTTGACAGATTAGTTGTAGTAAGAAAATAGTCTGTTGTAATAGGCACAGTGGCGCGGTTTCAAAAAAATAATTATATATACAATGTCCGGTGTAAAAATATTTTTTTGGACAGACTGTAGCATGCCTCAGGCAAATTCTACGAGTTAAGTTTCTCCATCTTATCTCTGGCAGGCATCTTATCTTTCAAAGTTTAAACAACATTACCATACCAGATTGTACCTTGTGTTACACAAACGTGTGTTCAAATCATAAATGTGTTAAATTGAACTGTTTTATGTTTACGAATGCGAAACACACTTGACCACATAGCTATTTAGTATATAGCACAAACTAGTCACTGGTTTGCTGTTATATCTCACGGTGTGATAAGCAATAGAATGATTATACGTATGTGTGCTTGCCTGTAAGAAATTGTTAAACAACGTCATAAGTCTATTGAATGTACCTCATATCATTGTATTTGTGTATTCAAATGTTTGTGAACCAACGAAAATAATAAAAAAATAAAATAAAACTGCAGTTTTTACTTTTCATTATTTGCCTTCCAAACGAGCAGACAGATCGCCTGAAGGTAAGTGATTGACGCCGCATATGGACATCTGTAACTGAAGTGTAGTAAATGCGCTACTGTCCTTTGAGCCCTTCCCTGATAACCACTATTACATTATATAGGTGCACAGCGAGTACACTCCTTTCTGGAAGGTTCGTAGGTATTGATTCTTAAATCCCGCAGGCTTCAATTCTTACTCGCACTAACGTTTGGGTTAAGGACCTGATCTAGAGAGCAGAATTCCTCAATAAGGCACATTTGAGGTTTATATTTCTGGATACATAACCACCGACATCTCGGTACCTGTACCCAATACCGATGACCAACAATTTAATTTTATTTTTACTCGGTATATGATCTAGGAATCCGCAGGGTTGAACGTAGGGGCGGCGACACGGTCTTGGACGGACAAATGAGGTCAGGGACTTGGGCATAGATTTAAAATTCAATAATCACATTCATGATGTATGTAAAAAAGCATATCTTAATCAGATTTCGTTTTGATACAGACAAGTCATTTAACAAATAGCACAGCTTTGAGAGCGTTATACGAGGCATTAGTCGAAAATTACCTGGAATACAATTCTAGCATCTGATCTCCATCCGAAAGTTAATATAAATTAATGCTAGAACGTATACAAAACAATTTTTTTAAATTTTTAATCGTGTACTCTTTGGTGTATATCCAGGTATTCCATTGTTGTATCCTACGCCATTTGTTTTGGGCATAGTGGGATACTACAAGCTAGAAGTGAGGAGGGAGGTAGCGTAAACCACGTACATGTTTAAAGTGCTTCGTGGCTACATACACAGACCAGACCTTCTGTGAGAGATCAAACTGTGCGCACCTAGAGAGTACACATCGCGGAGTAGGCGTCCATGCCTGTCAGAGGTAACATGCGCGCGCACCAAGCTGCTGCAACAAGCTCCACTCACGCACGTACTGCGTACGCTTCGTGTGGTGGCGAACTGTGCGGATTTATTTTCGTATTCCCTGAATGAATCCTCAAAGATCACTTATAGCGTTTTAAGTAATAATTCTGGATACAAACATTATGATTAGTTAAATAGATTTCCTTGATATTTCTTTTTACATTGTATTAGTTGTGTTGTGTTATGTGTGTATATTTAATTTTGGTTTATAGTTTCTTTTTTCGTACTGTTTATTATGTTATATTGGTTAGCGTTGGTGTGTATGTTATAAATTTGTTTTTTGTTTTTGTACTGTTTTTAATATTGTATTGTTTACGTATTGTTAGTTTTAGTTCTGTGCTATCGTAATGGATGAAATCTGTAATGATAGTATAGATTATGACAATAAATAAATAAAAAAATATGTACGTTCTTTTCATGTACTTTATAAGGCTATTAAATTAAATAATCTTAACATACCGTGCAGATATAATACAATTATATTATATTTGCACCACAATCTACATAGTACAGTCCATCTAAGGGTTGCCTGGAAGAGATCGCAGACTGTGATGAGGCCGCCCATTGTACCGCTGTTACTTTTTTGTTTTCTACATTATATGTTACCTAGTTACGATGTGCAATAAAGAGTACCTATCTAGTATACACTACACCATTAACTATACCGATTTGCGAGGGTGGTATGAAAAGTTTCCGACCTCAATATGAAGATATAAACACACTCGTAAATAAAAGCTAGTGCATTAAGTTGTTCATCTGTTGACAGTTTCTCATCAAAGTTGCCGCCATTTAGGACACGTAGTTGTTATGTAACAGTCGTTTGAGTGAGTTGATGGGAGTGCTTTTACGAAAATGGACAAAATCGAGTATCCAGCTTTGATTAAATGTTTGTTTTTGAAAGGCAATACACCATAAGTCAAAGATAAGCTGGATTATGTGTATAGGGATTCTGCACCATAATTTGCCACAATAAAATTTTGGGCAGCTGCATTTAAGCGTGACCGTAAGAGCTTGGGAGACAATGAACGTTCGGGCTGCCCAAAAACGGCAACTACCGACGGAAATATCGCCAAAGTTCACCAAATGGTGCTAGACGACCGTTGAATTAAAGTGAGAGAGATAGCAGAAGTTATGAATATGTCAAAAGAACGTGTTTGTCATATATTAAATCAACATTGAGGCATGACAAAGCTATCTACGCATTGGGTGCCACGTTTGCTCACGTTAGACTAAAAACATGTGCGAATGAATATTTTCATCGCTCTGTTTGCGCAGTTTAAGCGCAATAAATTCGACTTTTGGCGCCGAATCATCTCCAAACAAAAACATTTTTTTGCAAAAAAACAGTTTTTGTTTTTGTTTTGTACAAAAATTTTTGTCAAATAAGAGGCAATCACCTTCGTGAACAATACAGAAATGTGAGCATCGCTGGGAGAAGTGTGTAGAGTTACAAGGAGACGACGTTGAAAAATAAAATAAAAAACTCTGAAAATATTCTTATATGTTTGTGAGGTCGGACCACCCACGTATTGTACAGGTAACTCTTATAGGTAACCATTTTATATCTATACAACTTATTAAATTCGAACAGAATATGCGACTTCCCAATAATTCTATTGTTTTTTAAGGTTTAGTATCTATTGCTATTGTTATCATAATAACAAGTCCCTTCTCTATAACAGTGTCGTATTAAAACCAAAGGAGGCAGTTAAAAGCTTCAATAAAAAACAATGTACACACTGTGTTGTAATCTAGGCCTCTGTTAATTCCAGACGTCTATTTCGAATTTGTTAAAACTATTACAGGTAAGAACAGTTTTTCTTTGAATCCACTCCGAATAATCCGCCCTTGGGCTAAACGGGATACGTACTCGAGTGCTGGCATGTGCCCTCAGCCACATGTTGAACCGCCTCTGGGAGGTTTTACACTCTAGCTTAGCGAACGTGGGTAAAAGCGGGTAACTGGTCTTATTAACGAAGCTGAGACGGCTATCAGTGTCGACTGAGGTGGCGTGTGCCTTGGCTGAAACTGCGCCGTGCGATTTAGGCGTAGGCGGAAGTGCTCACTAAAGTTTATCGGCGGACCTCTGACTTACGCGCGGGTAGCGGCACATGGTTCTCGCACGAAGAGTGAGGCCGCTAATCAAACCACGATAGCTTGTTGCTTCGGGAATTATCTGTGTTCGGTCGCTAGAGGGAAACTGAGTTCCACCTGTCACCTCTGTAAGTGCAGTGGGGCCCTCACTACAGTTGTTGGAAAAAGTCTTTGGGTACCGGCCGTCATATGCTTCATGGCCGGTAGCGGTAGCTGTTTTAGCGCGGTCGCAACCTCCTGCGAAGTCATCACAGTGTTTTTAGTTGAAGTATGCGTCAATACCTAGGTACTATACTATATTTTTTCACTAACATGCGACCTGACCACCCGAAACGAAAAGTATAATATATATATTATATGTTATGCTTCTTGCTCCCTACTCCCGCTTCACGTCGTCTAATCACTACAGAAATTTTCGCTCAGAAAGAAATCTGTTTCTATTCTGTTCCATCCATAATTTCGGTTTGGTGAGTTTTTCTTTCTTTGTTCAAGCGAAATCCTCCGGAATGCGCTCCCACTTGAAGTCAGGATATCCACTGACCGTTTTGTATTGAAAAAGTAGATACATGATCTCTTTCTCAATAATATGGCAGAATGATATATCATCGAAGCGATAGTACATCAATCAATTTTATTATATTTATAGTGCCTGAATATTGAAGTATACATGATAACAATGTGTACATGATAGCATATATATGAGTATATAAACTTATGTACATAATGTTGTATAGTGTGTGATTCAGTTAATTAATAAAATTACCCAAAGATTAATTGAAAATCCCGGATGAAAAGCCCGTCGTTGTACAAAAGCTGACTTAAACAGCTTAAAATGTGTTTACGAGTATAGTCCAAGAGATATCGGCTAGCTAATTTTTTTGGCATTTTTTTTCTAGATGCATGGATCTTCTTTTCAAATTTTTAAATAGTGAATGTCAATTTTACATCCTTTGGGTCGACAAAAATTAGAAAGTAGGTATGCCAATGATAGCTGTCTGTTCACTTGTCGTATCTCTGCCGCAGTAGTTCGTCCAACTTGTAGACAAGTAAGCTTTTCGAGAATAATCACATCTATAAATACATGTTTTATACATGCGTTCTTTTTAAATGTTTTAAGTGCCTGCCAAAGTGACTCTACTCTGCCTGATGGAAAGCATGAATAGAATCCTAGAGCTGTGGTCACCATACTTATTGTGAATGCAGACAATACAGTATGATGACCCACACTGTAACAACCCAGTAAAGTGCTTTTTTAAGCCTCGCTTGAGGACGTGAAAGGCAAACGCTATTCTATATTTAAATAATAATAATGGACTAAAAAGATTATATCACAAACAGCATATAACGAAAATGTAAAACATTCAATTATTCTATTTACTTATCAAAAAACCTATCAAGACATAAATGATAATATGTATACTGTAATAGATACTCTAATACTAACGATCAAATATGATATCAAATTAAGTAATCACTTCCAAGTGGACACGTCACCATTACTGTAGTAGCTTCAAATTAAACAAAGTCCCGTCACGACCAGAATTCAACCCTCATTAGGCAATTCTTGTTTACTCATTATTTGTAAAGACTTTTTTTATTTCATTATAATGTAATAGGACACATTTAGATAATAGGATTATGCAAAAAAACGACCACTGGTAATTTTGTTACCTATTAAATTCAAATCGGGGGAGAGTCAGTCTTCTGTAGACGCTCAAACAGTGCAGGCGTGCCGTATACAATTCTATAAGTGTTGTGTTTTTAAAAATTTTGCAAAAATGGCAAATCTATCTGTGTGTGGGATTTGTCTGAGGGAGAACGTTGGTGATGAACTGCAGCCGATCGGTGACACTGTTCTGCAGGCGGTTTACGAACATTTAACTACAACGCCGGTAAGTGATCTTATATTTGAACAAACACCATCATCTCTTACTCTTTTTTTCAATTTATTTATAATTCTTTTAGATTTTCTTTGAGGGGCCCTAGACCTAGAGGTAAGTAACCCTGTCTGCTAAGTTGGCAGTCGTGCGTTGTATGCACAATCGTGTGTGTGATGAGCATTGTTTCATTTTTAGTGAAAATTGCTGTATTGAATTTTTGAATTATTGTTTAATTTTTCAATAATATGTAAGAAACAAATAATTATGATTATTATTCTCTTTATTACTATTGGTGTAAATATAATAGGAAGAACAAATACATATTTCGAAATTTCAAGTCAGTGAACAAGAGATCTGTAAATAGTGTTCAAAAGACAAGAACCACCTCACTTTACATTATTATTAGGATCAGACAGCTGTGTTTCAGCACTGTGAAGATGTTACGTCTCTTCATATCCTCTCTTCTACGCATACCTATTACACTCTTCAACCTATGTCTGTGCCACGTTAACTTGTTGCTCGTGCCCGTTCCTTAAATTCCCTTTGAGATGTCTTGTCTACCGTCATTCACGTTCTTGCTCCCTGATATTTTCGTACATCTCTTCAATAATTTGGCATGCACTTCAATATTTATTTGAACAGTGGGTCTTAAGGTTTCTTGCTCCGATCGTAGTATATTATGTTTCATAGATAATCGCCTTAACTTTACAATCGTTTCTTAGAGTCATTGAAATATATTTAAGGCAACTTCTCGAAAGTTTGGGAGGTTACAGTTATAGATACCCATAAGTATTGAAATAATGTTAATAAACTTTATGGTGCATACACAGAGGCATACTGAAGCAAATGTGATTGTCAACGAAATGGTGGGTTATAAAACTATTTTTGTTTAACAGCTCGGGAGTGCAGATGGAGTCTGTGACATCTGCCGTCAAGAACTTCACCACTGCTTAGAACTCTGGCAGCAATGCAAAAGTAGTGAAAATATCGACAATTTTATATTAAACCATTATGCGGTGAGTGTAAGATTGTAAAACTACTAATTATTCATCATCATTATCATCATCAACAGCCCTTACAGTCCACTGCTGGACATAGGCATAAGTAGAGCCTTAGCATGGAGGTTTTGGCCTACTATACCGCTCTGGCCAAACGGGTTGGAAAAGGGGTTGTTCTAAGTTTTCCTTCTCTTTGTAATGATGTTGTCTTAAATTATGATTTGTTCCCTTAGTCGCCTTTTACGACACCCAAGAAATGAATGGGGGGGGGGGGTAACACTATGTATTCTTAATCCGTCACCACACGGACGACTAATTATTATTCAACTAAAATTCAAGCAAAGCCACTATGATTTTCTGAGAATACTGTCATTTGTCGGTGTCGTATGTTGCCATATGTCCACATTCAACTGAATGATCGACAACAACTCTTTACTTGTTTTTTATGATGTAATCTGATAGAAGGCGGGGTGACTGTGACAGTTGTAAACTATCCTAATGTAAATCTAAACAGAGTAGCTGAAGGTAAAACTTTTCATATTTCTAAATTCACTTCCTCGTTATACTAAGGAGTTATGGTAATTGTGCCGGCTGAAATCAAGATTTTTCCTGTGATCTAAGAATAAGGTGGTCTTATATCATTATTAAGTTTGCGTGAACATTTCATGTTGAAAAGTTAACGATGGTCTTAGCGTGGCCAGCATATGACTCAAAATCTCCATTACTTACTATGAAACAACTCCTCAAACTTTCAATGTACCTATGTAACAATGTGGTGAAATAATTAATCCTATTTGTAATTGTTCAACAGCGCCAAATATTCGACGACAACAATAATGTCGTGAAGGTGCCGCTGTGTAGAGTATGCTCGCAAGAAGATGGACTAATGGAGGCCATTTTGGGCAAGTGTCAACAATTTATATACAGTTATTTAACTTCAGAGCCGGTAAATAACTTTTATTTAAATACGTGTCATCTCTTTCCCTTATAGCAAATGTATTTAGTGTTGGTACAAAATGGTGACTTCCATGTAACTCTATCATTTGTACCTTACTACTTACTCTCTTTGTACCTTTTTCAGACACACCATACCTCTCTTCTCCGTAACTATCCTCACTCCTCATCCCACGTCCATACCACAGTAAGCTGTTGACATTGACCCTTCCTTGAATATTTTTCTTTAAGATGTCTTGTTTGTTCTCACCCTTCCTTGTTCCCTGAGTTTTTAATACAATCGATTTAACATTTTGTAAGAAATCTGATTTCAAGACGATTAAATCTTTAACAAGCAGCCCTTCTACAATTTTATCCTTTATTAAAAAATCTCTGGTATAGTTCCCAAAGTGCACTACAGCTCTGCTATAACTTGATTTTCTGTTTATTGGTTCGATAATTATCTTGTTTCCACATCGATCACAATATTGTGTGTCACTACATAGTCAACAGTATCACAGTTACAAAGCTCATTTTTAATTAACAGTTCGAGACCTTTGACATCAGACCTGATAGAGTTTGCGGTCGCTGTAATGAGAGACTCTGGATCTGCTACAAAATCTGGATTCGCTACTTCCAGCGTGAAACACTTCGCAGAAGTGTGGTGAGTGCAAGATTAGTAAACCTCAATAAATACTTATTTGTGTGACGTGACACATTGTGTTACTATTGAGTAACGCAATGTCACGTCTGTGACAACAGTCACACTATAACAGCTTTAAATGAAGTCCGGATATTCTAAATATATATTTCTAAAAACAGATATTTATTAAATCTGTTCACAAAAACGGAAACTGTCAAAGATACACTATAAAAGTGAAACAGCTTTAAGGTCCCTCGTTTTTCTTGCAGTTAATTGACAAATTAAATATAAAATAGTCACATACTGATACTCAGTATAGTCAACCAAATGATTGATACAAGTTTGATACGTATTTTATTTGTTTCCAGCCATCCCAATTAGGAAGAGTCAGAGGTTAGCAGGGTTTTGGTGACGTACACAAAAGAATTGAGGACTCGGAAGGCATAGCAATATCTTCGAACGTATCGCCACCGAAACGAGCAAAGCAAGCAAGCAACAAGAGGTCTACGATTACATCTATGGAGGTGCAAACCTCCGCAAGGCCTCTGCTGCTAAGCGAGCTAACCCAGCACGATGTCATTACATACTGTTAAATAGGACCGTAAATTACATTGAAAAAGGGAATATTCGTTATAACAATTAATTAACTTTAATTTAGGACGCCATACTTTTTTAATCAGAAGTGTATGTCGACAGACAATAAAAATATAGCGATCAGATGCACACTCTAGTGAGGAGGCGCTGCAATGGATTATGATTATAAATTTAGCATACATACTATAGCATAAATTGTGTGATATATTAAAAATAATCTTAACTCTAATCTGTTTTTCATAGATTTTGTCTTTTCTGAAGTAAGCTTTTTGTTAATAATGTCTGCCAAATTAAAATCTGTGTCAATTTATACGATATCAATTATTCCCCTTTCATAGTTCATTATTTTCGTTTATATAATGATACTGAATCTAAATCTGTTTTGAATTTATTGTAAAGTTACCATATTCAGCAATCACAAAAGCATCCGAATTATCTTCATTCAATTTGATTGTCACACCTAACAAATTTTTAATAAAAAGTACTTCTGTCACTGCCTCTGACGTAGCAACATATTTTGCAAAAGTTGAACATTTGTTATTCTGTATTCAGTTTATCTGTCTTCAAAAAAATTAAGTTTCCAAACAATCTAATTATAAAACCTGATGTAGATTTACGATCCACATTGTCTTCTGCATAGCCAGGATCTACCATACAATCTAATACTTCTGTGTCTACGTTATCATAGTATGTTACTGTATTTATTATTATCATTCAGTCATTGTATTATTATCGTTATTGTAATCAATATCTATGCCAATATAGCTTTTAACTTTTCTCAAATCTTTCATTGCAACCTTTTCATTTACCTAGTTTTTAATTCGATTTTATTTTTATCTTTACAACAAATTTGAAGGTCATCAACAAATACTAGTACATATATTGGATCTTTGTTTGCTCTGTTTACATATACACAGTAATCATAGTTACTTCTGAAAACATTCAAGTTTTTAATAAATTTATCGAAAAAATCGAACCGTACTCTAGGACTTTCTTTGAGACTATAGAGTACCTTGTGCAATTTGTAAACCTTTCGGTTGACTTATATATATAAAATTCAGACTTTACATACCATTAACAATTTAAAAAGGCTGTCTTGAAATCCATTTGTTCGATAAATAAATTATTTTTATAACTGTATGACAATAAAATTTTCAATGTTTACATTTTCCCTACAGGTCAATTAACATTTTTATTGAATTAATTTTGCTGAAAACCTCTTACAACTGATCTTGCTTTAAAAATATTATTGCTTTTTTTCTTAAAAATTCTCTTAACATCTATAACCTCTTTATCATGTCAACAATTTGTCAAGTATTATTTTTATTTAGGCTATTTATTACTGAATCCATTGTGATTTGTCATTGTTTGCAATTACGGGAGTTCATCGCTTCCTCACAAGTGTTAGGCACATCTGCCTCAGTGAAGTTTACATATAATAAGATGTAAAACTGATGATGTAAAATTAGTCTCACCTGAATCTTCATCAATAACTTTTATCACTTTTGTAAATAGTTTTTAATATGTCATCAGACAAGTTTGAACTAGGTCAATTTCTACATCATTATTATTTTCTTTTTGATCATAAAATTTTTTTAGATATTTTAATTGAGTATTTTGTTTGACTATCTGTATGTATATGCCTAGCTTTAATTATTTTGTATTAATTAAATCTCTATAGCTGTTTTTATTATAACCGACTAAAACGGCTAGTCGGGCTTCACCTTCCCACTTACTTTTTTCTACTAAAGTTCTACTTCTATAAATTTTTATATGTTCTACATTTGCTTTGATTCCAAAAAATATCTCATAAGGAATTTTGTTTTCTACTCTATTCGCAATAGTTCTGTTCTTTGAATATGCTGCTGGTTTTGTTACTTCTGACCAATACCTTCTAGGAATTTTAGCTGCCCTCATTAAACACCTACCCATATCTATAACAGATATATTATATTTTTCTGCTACTCCATTCACCTGTCATCAATAAACGTCAAGAAATATTTTGCCCCACTGTAGCCAGTTTTGTTATGTGCACCATTCAAATCAGTGTGAATCAATTTTAAAATTTCAGTAGTTCCTATTCTATTATTTTCAAAAGGTATATTAGCCATTTTACTTTTAATACAGTTTGAACATTTCATTTTTGTGCTTTCCATCTTGTCTGCCGTTCTCGTACTGAACGGGGAACTACGGGAAACCTTCTTCATTTCATGACATGTTTGGTGCCTGCGGTGGATTTTGGGCTACAGGCGATACCTACTTTGATTTCCAGAAAGCTTTTGACGTGGTTGACAAAGATTTCCTTTAAACACGTTTGGCTGTAGTGGGCTGCACACCGCATATGTTGGTGTTCTTCGTAAGCTATTTACGGGACAGATGTCAGAATGCAGATTGTGGGTGATACCTCTCCGAACCATACTTTACGAGATCTGGTGGTAATTAAGGAAGTAATTTGGGGCTTCTGTTATTTGTTTGAATAATTAATGGCTAGCGTGAATTAGTTACTTACGTCACACCATTAATTTCTGTAGGTGACTTAAAATTGCTTAAAACAGTTTCGTAAAATGTAGATCATTACATGCTGCTAGAGGTCATAGATAGAGTGATGGAGACGGAGTTTGGAAACAAACTTTATTTTAATATATCTACATACACAGCCCAGACATCCTGTGAGAGATTAAACTGCGCGCAACGAAAGAGTACAAATCGCTATGTCGGCGTCCATACCTGTCGGAGGTAACGCGCGCTCGCAACAATTTGATGGAGCACATCCAACCCACGTATATGTGCATATTTAGTTTTGTTCTAGTTTTTTTTTGTACTGTTTATTGTGTTATGTTGGTTGGGTAGTATTGGTGTGTATGTTATAAATTTAGCTTTTTTAATTTTTTTTATACTGGTTTTGTATTCTCAAGGTTGTGTTGTATTGTTTATGTAGTATTAATTTTAGTTCTGTTCTGTTTAGTATTGTATTGGATGAAATCTGTAATTTTTTTATTAAATAAATAATCGTTTATTAAATAATTATCACTTGTCGATAGATATATACCGATAAAGGTATGTAAAACCTGTACTTGTTCTTAAAAAATAACTACGTTAAAAAAAAACCGACTTCTAAACTGAAAAGTAAAAAATAATAAAGATTTAATATTAATTATATACTACCTTTTATTTATATTTGCTATTTACCTATAGGTTGGAAGTCGGTGTGATTTATATTTAAAGTAAAACTAGCTGACCCGGCGAATTTCGTACCGCCTTAGCGTAGCAATGATGTACGATTATAAAAATGATTGATGATGATTATATATATATTTTTCTCCGTTAGAACCTTCTCCTAATAATAGCAAATACAACAAAATAAGAACTAGTGAAATCGGTCCAGCCACTCATGCGTAATGCCGTGACCAAGAAAAACGGGTTTCATTTTTATATATATAGATTGATAACCTCTATAGTATTAGTATAGAGTATTGTGCATGTAGTATCTACTTATTTATTAATAATGTATTATTATAATGTATTAGTCATGTATTTTTATTTAGTAGTAAGTTCATGTATATTACTGATATTTAAAGCATATTGATAAACACAATGACTTTGCATCTACCGCATCTTATTTCTACATCATCTACAGGTCGACTGGAAGAGAATGCCACATGGCATTAAATCCACCTTTGTACAACAAGTGCAATAAGTTTAAATAAATAAATAAATCAATAATTATCTGAGAATGTAAGTAACAGAATTTTAGGCAGTTTAACTAGAAGTGATACAGTTGTTTGTTGCATGGGTATTTGTGCTACTAAAGGGCTACTAAATCTAAACTGTACGCTCTTTGTGTCGGTACGTTTATCCCCACAACTTTCACACTTTCACAAACATATTGGTTCAAGTACTCTAATTGTTATTTTGTTTGTACAAAAAAAATCTTAGAAATGGCTGGCCGGCGATCCCACCAACGCCTGTGCCTGCTTATTGAAGCTGATAATGAGTTGTAATGAAATAATTTTAATTTTCAAACAGTCTACAACTCGTAATCAGAGAGTCAGCCGAGCTGGTGTTTCTGGGACTTTTTAACGCCCACCATGAGTCCTGGTTGGGTTGAACCACCCACGCATTGTTGGTTCTGTTTGAAATCGGCTCGATTCAAGTTCTTTGTTTGTTAGTACAAATAAAGTTAAGAGGATTTCAAACAAAATCAACAAAGAACACTACTAATAAAAATAAAAAAACTAGTTTTTAAAGTAAAATAAACGCAACCCTCCATTTAAAAAAACATTATTATTATTATGTTTTGTGCCCTTTGTTGCTATTGTTTGAAGTCGGCTCAATTTCTTTTGTTTCTAACGATAGATGTGCTCTGGTCCATTTAAAACCCAATGGCTATTCTCTATTACTAAAAAAATGCATTCATACTTAACCAACGGTAACAATGGTCATTGTTATTGTCATAACAGCTTACAACAGGTAATTACTTTAATTCCCCCAAAAAAAATCTAAGGCGTTTCGTAAGGGTAAGGATGTAGGATAAAAATTAAGGCATTCTGCCTGCAATCGCCGTCAGTTCAAGTTGATAATAACGCCATGTCTCTCTTTAAAGTGTACGTACCCGTTGGGGGAGTCATAGCGTTAGGCGATTCCAAGGTATGTACCTACTGCTTAATCTTAATATTTACTTAAATATATGTTTTATACCAAATATTACCCACTACCAGGAGCTACCATTGTTCCTTTATTCGGAATCTTATACCCTTGTCTCTAAATTGTTTTAATTCACATTCAACCAATCCAACCAGTCCTCGCACACATTTCCCGTAGTCAAAACCATTGTCCGATATTCGTTTAACTACATTGTATCTGTACCAGAAGCCTGTGCAAGCAAAACCTGGACGCAGCATAACTGTGTTGCAAAATGTTCGTTTACGTGGTGCCTCCAAGATCATCGTGAAGAAAGCCAGTAGCAGCAAAGCGAAAGCCATGACAGTCAATAATACAGCTAAACTACCCAGATCTAACGTATCGTTTGGTTTGGCAACCGTGCTGACACCTGGGAAGTCACTTATCCGTCAGTCATTAAAAGAGAAGGAGAAGAAGACATCTTTCTCACAACCATTCGGAGACGATAAAATGGTTGGGGTCGATGACCTCAACGATGTAGTCGCGATGGGCGGTGTCATTCTGGCAGAAGAAACCCAGGGAGAAATGGTTGGCACACAAACCAGGTACCTATATAATTTTTTTTTTTAAGTAGTTGAATATTTTATTAAGTAGAAGCTAAACTAACATTTAATCTATTTTAAGGTCATGCAAGGACGAATACTTGGTACCTCTGGGAAAGATGCAAGCGCGGATAAAAACTATTGTAGCCAAGCACAACTTAGAAGAATCTCCTCCCGAAGTAGCTGGTCTACTATCACACGCGCTGCAGGAAAGACTGAAGAGCCTTATAGAGAAGCTCGCTGTCATCGCAAAGAATAGAATTGATCATGTAATACGGGTAAGATTTGAAATTTCATTTTTTCATTGGACCTAGAAGAAAATTTGTTTAACAAATATTCATAAATAAAATGTTTGTTATAAGGAATGTTAGGTGCTTGCATATAAAGGAATGTTAGGTGTGCTTCTAAATCACCTAACTGGCAATGCAGAACTGTAGGTAGCTATGAACATTTTTATTTGACTATTCGACATAATCACAAGTACCAAAAGTACGTGTGACCTCAAGTTTTCTTCGTTGCTAATGATTTTTCTTTTGACACAGACTGACAACCGATACGAGGTCACCCCAGATATAAAAGGTCAATTCCAATTCCTTGAGGAATTAGATTGTGCTGACAGGAAACGGCGGGAGGATTCGGAGAGGAAGATTCTGTTAAAGGCAGCCAAGTCTCGATCCAAGAATGACAACCCTGAACAAGCGAAATTAAAGGCCAAAGTGAAAGAAATGCAACGAGCTGAACTCGAAGAGCTCAGGCAACGAGATGCTAACTTGACAGCCTTGCAAGCTATCGGACCTAGAAAAAAACCCAGATTAGAAGTGCCGGGCGCTGCTGACGTCTCCCTTTCGAGTAGCGCTGGACATTCCGGAAGCGGATTTGTAAGTAGCTTCGTGTGATGCTAACGTACAGTCACGAGAAATACATAATTAGTAAACGGCACATATTTTTGCACTCCATGAGGTATGTGCCCATAGTTAATATACTCGTATTTATGCTCGTGACTGTACATACGTAGGGAAGTGGATTGTCTTATTTCAGATGTCTAACATATTTCTTTTGTTCTGGTCGCAGTCAGATGGCGTTGCGGACTCCACTCAAACGCATCAACCAGCGCGATATGATGTTTTTATTAGAACAGGAACGTGACACCTCGCACTCGCTTCTACTTTACAAATATTACCTCAAATAGAGATATAAACTTGGTATTGATAATAAGTGTTGTGCCAAATGAACATGTTTTCTAATCAGATTACATGGACCGTTTAGTAAAGTGTGACGTCGTGTTACAAAATAAAGTCACGTTACTATAATGTAATGAGATCAGGTAGACAAACATTTTATTTTCACGTTAACTTTAAGACGTATAGGAGTGTTTCTACAGAAGGAAATGTATAAAGCCGAATAGATTTCAGTTTCTTTTATTTGCACAGTTGAAATCAAAATGTTTCTAAGCGTAAACAATTTTTAAGTTATGCCAATACACAGAGAAAATGTTTGTTATATAATTATTTAATAACTACCTATTTTTAAGTCGAACATATATGATTTGTGATATGCTGTAATGTCATTATCATCAATAGGATATGGGCCTTCACTTAGAAGTAGGTTTTGCCTACTACACCATGCTGGCCACATTAATATGTAGTACTTTTTAACTGTAAAATAGTTATTACTAATGTTGAGCATTACCTGTCTGATACTTATACATTCTTTTAATTAATTATCCTTCACATATGTAAAATAAAAAAAGTATAATGTTGTGCAGAATTAAAATCCACAAGTCGGCAATCTCACTTCTTTCATAACATTGCCATCTTCAATATGTAAACAAGAAATTCAGTGAGGTTTCCCACATCTGGGTTTATTAGATATTTATTTGATGTTGAAATTTATCATGACAGCTTTGCAATAGGCTAGCGCTAAGTATAAACGATCAATAGTGTTCATTAATTTATGAAATTTAATAAAAAATACGTCACCTGCTTTTCAGACGGGTGTAAGACGATCTTTCAGTGGCTCTTTAACTATTTGTGTAAGTCACTTTTATCATTGGTGTTTAGATTGTTTTCAATGGAAGTTGTACTAACATATTAATATAATTTTTAAAACCGTTCTGAGTTTTTTTATTTCTGCATAAATGAATCCATTTCAAAGACAATGACGAACGACTGATGTTACTTCTGATGTACTTAGATTATGAATATGAAAAAATAACTACGTTAAAAAAACGACTTCAAAACTAAAAAGTAAAAAATAATAAAGCTTTAATGTTAATTATATACTGCCTATTATTTATATGTGCTATTTACTACCTATTAGTAAACATGAACGTACGTAAATAAACCTAATAGAGAGCAATTAAATATCAATATTATAAGCAGCTCAATCAAAGTGCGACGGAATATAGCTGTTTAGACGAGGTAAATAGATAGTCAACATAACACTGAGTAAAGTATATTCTTGAGATCGTAGAACTAGAAACACTCGTGTAATGATACCATTATATGTTTAGGCTTTAAGTTTGGTAACAGTTCTGTCAAGTGAAGAATTATTACACACAATGGTGCACAAGAGAGGAGAAGCTCTGACAATGAAACAAAAGTTATGATCTCCATTAGGTGACCACATAACTCTTCTCAATGTATTCGATGCTTTCTCTAAGGCATCTTCAAAGAAAGTGATTATCAGCACAGCACCTGTTTATTGACTTCTATTTAACAAATAAACAGTTCTTATCAACGCAATATTGTTCTCATTGCAGCAATGGAGTAGAGAGTGTTTTTAAACTGTAAAAATTTGACATACGCATCTGAAGTGCGTCGGCAATTGCTTGCCATTTGTCAAAAGTTAAATATGAACGTAAACACTTGTGGACAAAATTATGACCAGTAAAAGATGTATTTTTTTGTTATTTGTATATACTTAATTAGAAATATGAGTTAGCTTGCATCTAAAGTGATATGAGAGGCTAAGATAGATAAGGGGGGCTTGAGGTCCGGTAACTTTACTCACTCAGGAATCAGTAATTACGTTAATTGATGTGTTAATTATTTTAATAGCGTTAACGAAGCATTTAAACACCGATTTTTCTCTTTTTTTAGGCCGAAAGGATAGGTTTATTTAACGGAATCATATTAATTGGATTCCGTTAGTTAAATTTCTTGCCGAAATAAGAAACTGCTTTACCTAACGTTTATCCGCCTTTCAGCTATTGAAATGTTCTTCCCTGCGGATTATTCACGAACTCTGCGTGAGTAAGCATGGCATTATTTAATATGGTAATATTTAAGGCAAACGGGTAAATAGTTATCACCATTTCTGCCCCACGTCCATGAATTGAATGGAGTAGCAGAAACATATAATATATCTGTTATGGATATAGGTAGGTGTTTAATGAGGGAAGCTACAATTCATAGAAGGTTTTGGTCAGAAGTAACAAAAACAGTAGCATATTTAAAGAACAGAACTATTACGAATACAGTAGAAAACAAAACTCCTTGTGAGATATTTTTTGGAAGCAAACCAAATGTCGAACACTTAAAAATTTATGGAGGTAGAATTTTGGTCAGGGTTCCTGAAGTTTTGAGAAAAAGTGAATGGGAACATAAAGCCTCAGTAGACGTTTTAGTGGGTTATAATGAAAACAGCTGTAGAGTTTTAAATAATAACAAAATAATTAATGCTTGGCTAGTACAGGTAGTGAAAGAAAATACGCAATGAATATATCTAGAAAAACTTTATAATCAAAAAAAAAAATGATAATGATTTAGAAATTGATCCTAGTTCAAACTTGTCTGATGAAATATTAAAAATTATTTACTACAGTGATGAAATTTATACAGGTTCAGGTGAGACTAATTCTAATAACACTGTAAACGGTCTTGTAAGTAATGACCATTCAAATAATAATGAAGATAAGCATGTTGAAAAATGAAAAGACAAAAAGAAAGCAAACTCCATTTTCTAAGTATGGTAATCCAGTTTTACACCTTTTTTACATGTAAACTACACTGATGCTACACCTTTTTATATGTAAACTATACTAGGTAGTAGAGCCACGCTGATTTCAGCACGAGCGGGCCGGCTCGACGGGGCAGTACTATCCTACCACAGAAGACCAACCTCAAGCGCCAGCATCTGTGTTGTCATGTTTCGTTGGTGAGTGTGAGACCGGAGGCCCATTGATGCAGGAGTCACAGTTATCGTGGTTTCTGTGTAAGCCTTACACTGTCACGATGACTGTCATGCCTATTACGTCCCTAAGCGGGGTGTGCATCTCACAAGCCCGCCATAGTGTGGGTCACCATTCTGCATTGTCTGCATTTACAATATGTATGGTGACCACAACTCTTGAATACTATTCATGCTTTCCATCAGGCAGAGTAGAGTCACTTTAGCAGGTTCTTAATAGACAAAAAAAATGCAAATGTGCCAAATACTTGTGAGGATGCGATGAGCTGTCATAAATAAAAACAATGGCAAATAGCAATGAACTGAGAAATTAATAGCCTAAAAAAAACGTAACACTTGACAATTTGTTGAAAGGCCACATGATAAAAAAGTTACAGATGTTAAGTGGATTTTTAAGCAAAAAAAGGAATGATATTGTTAAAGCAAGATCAGTTGTACGAGATTTTCAGCAAAAGGACTTAATGAAAATGTTTATTAGCTTTTAGGGAAAATGCAAACATTGAAAATTTTATTGTTATGCAGTTGTAAAAATAATTTATTCATCGAACAAATGGATGTCGAGACAGCCTTTTTAAATAACTAATGGTATGTAAATTCTGAAATTTGTTGTAAAGATAAAAATGAAATTGAATTAAAAACTAGTTAAATGAAAGATTTGAGAAAAGTTAAAAGCTATATTGGTATAGATATTGATTACAGTAATAATAATAATACAATGACTAAATGACAATAATGAATACAGTAACATACTATGATAACGTACACGACTACGACACAGAAGTATAATATTAGATTATATGGTAGATTCTGACTATGTATATAATGAACTATGAAAGGGAATAATTGATATCGTAAAAATTAACACAGATTTAAATTTGGCAGACATTATTAACAAAAAGTTTACTTAAGACAAAATCTATGAAAAACAGATTAGAGTTAAGATGCACGCATGCGCTCCCGATGCATCTGGTTCATATATTTTTATTGTCTGTGGACACACACTTCGGATTAAAAAAGCATGGGCTCCTTAATAAAAGTTAATTAATTGTTATAACGAATATTCCCTTTTCAATGTAATTTACGGTCCTATTTAACAGTATGTAATGACATCGTGCTGGGTTAGTTCGCTTAGTAGCAGAGGCCTTGCGGAGGTTTGCACCTCCATAGATGTAATCGTAGACCTCTTGTGGCTTGCTTGCTTTGCTCGTTTCGGTGGCGATACTT
The DNA here is from genome assembly GCA_949316085.1 of Hypercompe scribonia. NCBI lineage: Eukaryota > Metazoa > Arthropoda > Insecta > Lepidoptera > Erebidae > Hypercompe > Hypercompe scribonia. Next base: position 9,197,120 of record OX438995.1, read on the forward strand.
TCGAAGATATTGCTATGCCTTCCGAGTACTCAATTCTTTTATGTACGTCACCAAAACCCTGCTAACCTCTGACTCTTCCTAATTGGGATGGCTGGAAACAAATAAAATACGTATCAAACTTGTGTCAATCATTTGGTTGACTGTACTCAGTATCAGTATGTGACTATTTTATATTTAATTTATTAATTAACTGCAAGAAAAACAAGGGACCTTAAAGTGGTTGCACTTTTATAGTGTATCTTTGACAGTTTTCGTTTTTGTGAACAGATTTAATAAATATGTGTTTTTAGAGAGATGTATTTAGAATATCCGGACTTCATTTAAAGCTGTTATAGTGTGACTGTTGTCACAGATGTGACATTGTGTTACTCAATAGTAACACAATGTGTCACGTCACACAAATAAGTATTTATTAAGGTTTACTAATCTTGCACTCACCACACTTCTGCGAAGTATTTCACGCTGGAAGTAGGGAATCCAGATTTTGTAGCAGATCCAGAGTCTCTCATTACAGCGACCGCAAACTCTGTCAGGTCTGATGTCAAAGGTCTCGAACTGTCAATTAAAAATGAGCTTTGTAACTGTGATACTGTTGACTATCTAGTGACATACAATATTGCGATCGATGTGGAAACAAGATAACTATCCAACCAATAAACAGAAAATCAAGTTACAGCAGAGCTGTAGTGCACTTTGGGAACTATACCAGAGATTTTTTAATAAAGGATAAAATTGTAGAAGGACTGCTTTATAAAGTTTTAAAATCAGATTTCTTACAAATACACGGCAAAATGTTAAATCGATTGTATTAAAAACTCAGGGAACAAGGAAGGGTGAGAACAAACAAGACATCTTAAAGAAAAATATTCAAGGAAGGGTCAATCTCAACAGCTTACTGTGGTATGGACGTGGGATGAGGAGAGAGATTAGTTACGGAGAAGAGAGGTATGGTGTGTCTGAAAAAGGTACAAAGAGAGTAAGTAGTAAGGTAAAAATGATAGAGTTACATGGAAGTCACCATTTTGTACCAACACTAAATACATTTGCTATAAGGGAAAGAGATGACACGTATTTAAATAAAAGTTATTTACCGGCTCTGAAGTTAAATAACTGTATATAAATTGTTGACACCTGCCCAAAATGGCCTCCATTAGTCCATCTTCTTGCGAGCATACTCTACACAGCGGCACCTTCACGACATTATTGTTGTCGTCGAATATTTGGCGCTGTTGAACAATTACAAATAGGATTAATTATTTCAACACATTGTTACATAGGTACATTGAAAGTTTGAGGAGCTGTTTCATAGTAAGTAATGGAGATTTTGAGTCATATGCTGGCCACGCTAAGACCATCGTTAACTTTTCAACATGAAATGTTCACGCAAACTTAATAATGATATAAGACCACCTTATTCTTAGATCACAGGAAAAATCTTGATTTCAGCCGGCACATTAACCATAACTCCTTAGTATAACGAGGAAGTGAATTTAGAAATATGAAAAGTTTTACCTTCAGCTACTCTGTTTAGATTTACATTAGGATAGTTTACAACTGTCACAGTCACCCCGCCTTCTATCAGATTACATCATAAAAAACAAGTAAAGAGTTGTTGTCGATCATTCAGTTGAATGTGGACATATGGCAACATACGACACCGACAAATGACAGTATTCTCAGAAAATCATAGTGGCTTTGCTTGAATTTTAGTTGAATAATAATTAGTCATCCGTGTGGTGACGGGTTAAGAATACATAGTGTTACCCCCCCCCCCCCATTCATTTCTTGGGTGTTGTGAAAGGCGACTAAGGGAACAAATCATAATTTAAGACAACATCATTACAAAGAGAAGGAAAACTTAGAACAACCCCTTTTCCAACCCGTTTGGCCAGAGCGGTATAGTAGGCCAAAACCTCCATGCTAAGGCTCTACTTATGCCTATGTCCAGCAGTGGACTGTAAGGGCTGTTGATGATGATAATGATGATGAATAATTAGTAGTTTTACAATCTTACACTCACCGCATAATGGTTTAATATAAAATTGTCGATATTTTCACTACTTTTGCATTGCTGCCAGAGTTCTAAGCAGTGGTGAAGTTCTTGACGGCAGATGTCACAGACTCCATCTGCACTCCCGAGCTGTTAAACAAAAATAGTTTTATAACCCACCATTTCGTTGACAATCACATTTGCTTCAGTATGCCTCTGTATATGCACCATAAAGTTTATTAACATTATTTCAATACTTATGGGTATCTATAACTGTAACCTCCCAAACTTTCGAGAAGTTGCCTTAAATATATTTCAATGACTCTAAGAAACGATTGTAAAGTTAAGGCGATTATCTATGAAACATAATATACTACGATCGGAGCAAGAAACCTTAAGACCCACTGTTCAAATAAATATTGAAGTGCATGCCAAATTATTGAAGAGATGTACGAAAATATCAGGGAGCAAGAACGGGAATGACGGTAGACATCTCAAAGGGAATGATTTAAGGAACGGGCACGAGCAACAAGTTAACGTGGCACAGACATAGGTTGAAGAGTGTAATAGGTATGCGTAGAAGAGAGGATATGAAGAGACGTAACATCTTCACAGTTCTGAAACACGGGTGTCTGATCCTAATAATAATGTAAAGTGAGGTGGTTTTTGTCTTTTGAACCCTATTTACAGATCTCTTGTTCACTGACTTGAAATTTGAAATATGTATTTGTTCTTCCTATTATATTTACACCAATAGTAATAAAGAGAATAATAATCATAATTATTTGTTTCTTACATATTATTGAAAAATTAAACAATAATTCAAAAATTCAATACAGCAATTTTCACTAAAAATGAAACAATGCTCATCACACACACGATTGTGCATCCAACGCACGACTGCCGACTTAGCAGACAGGGTTACTTACCTCTAGGCCTAGGGCCCCTCAAAGAAAATCTAAAAGAATTATAAATAAATTGAGAAAAAGAGTAAAAGATGATGGTGTTTGTTCAAATATAAGATCACTTACCGGCGTTGTAGTTAAATGTTCGTAAACCGCCTGCAGAACAGTGTCACCGATCGGCTGTAGTTCATCACCAACGTTCTCCCTCAGACAAATCCCACACACAGATAGATTTGCCATTTTTGCAAAATTTTTAAAAACACAACACTTATACAATTGTATACGGCACGCCTGCACTGTTTGAGCATCTACAGAAGACTGACTCTCGTCCCGATTTGAATTTAACAGGTAACAAAATTACAAGTGGTCGTTTTTTTTGCATAATCTCTCTCCTATTATCTAAATGTGTCCTATTACATTATAATGAAATAAAAAAAAAAGAGTAGACAGGAATTGCCTAACGAGGGTTGAGTTCTGTTCAGTACGGGACTTTCAGAACAAATACTTAATATGAAAATATACGACATAAATGTTAAGGATATATACAGAGTATATACAAAGAAGGACTAAAATATACCTATTATTGTGGACCTCAGGTCTGCTATCACTAAAGAGTCATTATTATCACTAAACAAATAATTTAACAGAGATAATAAGTTATAAGGCTCCCAGGCTCATCGAGACCGATAGATATCGCGAAAAACTTAACAGCATAGACTAGGAGACTATATTTTAGAACATTCAAAACTTCACGAGTGTAATTTCTGTTGCGTTACGAATGGCAAGATCTTCATGCGAAAGCAAGCTGGAGCTTGAGCAAAAAACTTGACAGTGTATTAACTTAAACATTTTTAATTTAAACGGTGAACAAACTAAAAATAAGTTAAAACAGGGGCTTCGGGATCAATCATACTCGTCAATTGAAAACTTAGTGAGATAATGGCATAAAACCATCTGCAATAAACGCTCGCAAACGCGTTCACAAACACAGACACGTGCTCGTTTACACTCACACACACACTTACATGTACACATACGCACACACACACGCAAGTAAGTTAATTTTTTATTTTCTTTATTTTATTTTACTTACTTAATTTTATGTATTTAGTGATTTAATAATTTTATTCAATACAATTATTATTAAGATTTACAAGTGGTTATCTCTAGTTCGAACATATTAAAGTGAAATCGCATATAACAATATTGGAACCAACTTTCAAAGAAGTGGGAGTTTAACCACAGTATGTTGGAACTGAGCACAATTTACGGCTACTTGTTTAATTACCGTTACTTTTAGTAGGTAGCCAGACTTACACTTTTCTATTGTACTGTGACTTTTCTATTGTAGTACAACAAGAAAAAAGAATGTTATTTATATTCAAAGTCAAAATTATACAAATGTTTGTCAGTAAACAATTTAAGTTACGAAGTTGCTGGTAAAGATAATCACTTGTACACCTTTCCAAGTAAAATTTGATTTTAATGTTGGTACATAAAAGATGTAAAACAAGTGGAAGCTTCCAATCAATACGTATTCGTAACTTGTGTTGGTTTGCTACACACAATCCCTTTCCTATCGCCTACACGTGGCATATTTAAATAACACCACGGTCCAGTTTTACTACTAACAATGAAAGCTTAAACAAAAATCTTTACAAATAATAAGGTAATAACAATTTCTTACTGAGGGTCGAGTTCTATTCGTATCGGGTTGTATTTTTAGACTATTTTCTTTTCTAAAATACTCCGATATTCTGTTAAGTGCGACGGAACATAGCTGTTTAGACGAGGTAAATAGTTAGTCGACATAACACCGATAAAAGTATATTCTTCGGATCCTAGAACTAAAAACACTGTGATGTCTTCGCAGGAGGTTGCGACCGCGCTTAAACAGCTACCGCTACCGGCCATGAAGCATATGACGGCCGGTAGCCAGAGACCTTTTCCAATAACTGTAGTGAGGACCCCACTGCAGTTACAGAGGTGACAGGTGGAACTCGGTTCCCTCCTAGCGACCGAACACAGATACTTCACGAAGCAACAAGCTATCGTGATTTGATTAGCCTCACTCTTCGTGCGAGAACCATGTGCCGCTACTCGCGCGTAAGTCAGAGGTCCGTCGATGAACTCTTAACTCTAATCTGCTTTTCATAGATTTTGTCTTAAGTAAATTTTTTGTTAATAATGTCTGCCAAATTTAAATCTGTGTCAATTTTTACGATATCAATTATTCCCCTTTCATAGTTCGTTATATACATATATAGTCAGAATCTACCATACAATCTAATATTATACTTCTGTGTCGTAGTCGTGTACGTTATCATAGTATGTTACTGTACATATTATTGTCATTCAGTCATTGTATTATTATTATTACTGTAATCAATATCTATAATAATATAGCTTTTAACTTTTCTCAAATCTTTCATTGCAAACTTTTTCATTTAACTAGTTTTTAATTCGATTTCATTTTTATCTTTACAACAAATTTCAGAATTTACATACCATTAGTAATTTAAAAAGGCTGTCTCGACATCCATTTGTTCGATGAATAAATTATTTTTACAACTGTATAACAATAAAATTTTCAATGTTTGCATTTTCCCTAAAGGCGACTAAACATTTTCATTAAGTCCTTTTGCTAAAAATCTCTTACAACTGATCTTGCTTTAACAACATTGTTGCTTTTTTTCCTTAAAAATCCACTTAACATCTGTAACTTTTTTATCATGTGGCCTTTCAACAACTTGTCAAGTGTTACGTTTTTTTAGGCTATTAATTTCTCAGTTCATTGCTATTTGCCATTGTTTTCAATTATGAGAGTTCATCGCTTCCTCACAAGTATTTGGCATATTAGCATTTTTTTTCTCTATTAAGAACCTGCTAAAGTGACTCTACTCTGCCTGATGGAAAGCATGAATAGAATCCAAGAGTTGTGGTCACCATACATATTGCAAATGCTGACAATGCAGTATGGTGACCCACACTATGGCGGGCTTGTGAGATGCACACCCCGCTTAGGGACGTAATAGGCATGACAGTCATCGTGACAGTGTAAGGCTTACACAGAAACCACGATAACTGTGACTCCTGCATCAATGGGCCTCCGGTCTCACACTCACCAACGAAACACGACAACACAGATGCTGGCGCTTGAGGTTGGTCTTCTGTGGGAGGATAGTACTGCCTCGTCGAACCGGCCCGCTCGTGCTGAAATCAGCGTGGCTCTACTACCTAGTATAGTTTACATATAAAAAGGTGTAGCATCAGTGTAGTTTACATGTAAAAAAGGTGTAAAACTGGATTACCATACTTAGAAAATGGAGTTTGCTTTCTTTTTGTCTTTTCATTTTTCAACATGCTTATCTTCATTATTATTTGAATGGTCATTACTTACAAGACCGTTTACAGTGTTATTAGAATTAGTCTCACCTGAACCTGTATAAATTTCATCACTGTAGTAAATAATTTTTAATATTTCATCAGACAAGTTTGAACTAGGATCAATTTCTAAATCATTATCATTTTTTTTTTGATCATAAAGTTTTTCTAGATATATTCATTGCGTATTTTCTTTCACTACCTGTACTAGCCTAGCATTAATTATTTTGTTATTATTTAAAACTCTACAGCTGTTTTCATTATAACCCACTAAAACGTCTATTGAGGCTTTATGTTCCCATTCACTTTTTCTCAAATCTTCAGGAACCCTGACCAAAATTCTACCTCCATAAATTTTTAAGTGTTCGACATTTGGTTTGCTTCCAAAAAATATCTTACAAGGAGTTTTGTTTTCTACTGTATTCGTAATAGTTCCATTTTTTAAATATGCTACTGTTTTTGTTACTTCTGACCAAAACCTTCTATGAATTGTAGCTTCCCTCATTAAACACCTACCTATATCCATAACAGATATATTATATGTTTCTGCTACTCCATTCAATTCATGGACGTGGGGCACACATGGTGATAACTATTTACCCGTTTGCCTTAAATATTACCATATTAAATAATGCCATGCTTACTCACGCAGAGTTCGTGAATAATCCGCAGAGAAGACATTTCAATAGCTGAAAGGCGGATAAACGTTAGGTAAAGCAGAATCTTATTTCGGCAAGAAATTTAACTAACAGAATCCAATTAATATGATTCCGTTAAATAAACCTATCCGTTCGGCCTAAAAAAAAGAGAAAAATCGGTGTTTAAATGCTTCGTTAACGCTATTAAAATAATTAACACATCAATTAACGTAATTACTGATTCCTGAGTGAGTAAAGTTACCGGACCTCAAGCCCCCCTTATGTATCTTAGCCTCTCATATCACTTTAGATGCAAGCTAACTCATATTTGTAATTAAGTATATACAAATAACAAAAAAATACATCTTTTACTGGTCATAATCTTGTCGACAACTGTTTACGTCCATATTTAACTTTTGACAAATGGCAAGCAATTGCCGACGCACTTCGGATGCGTATGTTAAATTTTTACAATTTAAAAACACTCTCTACTCCATTGCTGCAATGAGAACAATATTGCGTTGATAATAACTATTTATTTGTTAAATAGAAGTCAATAAACAGGTGCTGTGCTGATAATCACTTTCTTTGAAGATGCCATAGAGAAAGCTTCGAATACATTGAGAAGAGTTATGTGGTCACCTAATGGAGATCATAACTTTTGTTTCATTGTCAGAGCTTCTCCTCTCTTGTGCACCATTGTGTGTAATAATTCTTCACTTGACAGAACTGCTACCAAACTTAAAGCCTAAACATATAATGGTATCATTACACGACTGTTTCTAGTTTTACGATCTCAAGAATATACTTTACTCAGTGTTATGTTGACTAACTATTTACCTCGTCTAAACAGCTATATTTCGTCGCACTTTGATTGAGCTGCTTATAATATTGATATTTAATTGCTCTCTTTTAGGTTTATTTACGTATGTTCATATTTACTAATAGGTAGTAAATAGCACATATAAATAATAGGTAGTATATAATTAATATTAAACCTTTATTATTTTTTACTTTTTAGTTTTGAAGTCTTTTTTTTTAACGTAGTTATTTTTTCATATTCATAATGTAAGTACATCAGAAATAATATCAATCGTTCATCATTGTCTATGAAATGGATTCATTTACGCAGAAATAAAAAAACTCAAAACGGTTTGAAAATTTATATTAATATATTAGTACAATTTCCACTGAAAACAATCTAAACACCAATGATAAAAGTGACTTACACAAATAGTTAAAGAACCACTGAAAGATCTTCTTACACCCGTCTGAAAAGCAGGTGACGTATTTTTTATTAAATTTCATAAATTAATGAACACTATTGATCCTTTATACTTAGCACTAGCCTAAAAAGTACTACATATTAACGTAGCCAGCATGGTGTAGTAGGCAAAACCTACTTCTAAGTGAAAGCCCATATCCTATTGATGGTAATGACATTACAGCATATCACAAATTGTATATGTTCGACTTAAAAATAGGTAGTTATTAAATAATTATATAACAAACATTTTCTCTGTGTATTGGCATAACTTAAAAATTGTTTACGCTTAGAAACATTTTGATTTTGGTCCGATTCCGACATTCCAGCCCGCCGTAAGTCCCGGTGGGATGACGGTCCGGGACCGTCATCCCACCGGGACTTACGGCGTTTCGACTTACGACTTACGGGTTTCCACGTATGGAAAAAAGGGTCATCAAACGGCTCCGCTACCCGCACGGAAGTCAGAAATCCGCCGATATACTTCGGTGAGCACTTCCGCCTAAAACCTCAGTCGTCACTGATGGCCGTCTCAGCTTTTTTACCCGCTTATACCAATAACGTAACCGTTTGTTTTGGGCATGGTGGGATGCTACAAGCCAGAAGTGAGGAGGGAGGTAGCGTTAACCATGTACGTGCTTAAAGTGCTTCTTGGCTACATACACAGCCCAGATATCCTGTGAGAGATTAAACCGTGCGCAACGGAAGAGTACACATCCCAGCGTAGGCGTTCATGCATGTTGGAGGTAACGCGCGCGCGCACCAACCTGATGCAGTACGCCCCACTCACGCGTGCACTGCGTACGTTTCATATGGTGGTGAACTGTGTGGATTTATTTTCGTGGTCCCTCTGTGGAATGAATCCTCAAAAAGGTACTTATTTCATTTTTAGTAACAACTCTGGATAGACACATTAAGGTTAGTTAAATGGTTTTGTCTGTTCTTTTTGTAACCAATATAAACCATTAGTAACCATTTTATATCTATACAATTTAGTAAATTCGAGCAGAATATGCGACTTCACAATTATTCTATTGTCTTTCAAGGTTCAGTGCCTACTGCTATTGTTATCGTAATAACAAGTCCCTTCTTTATAACAGTGTTGTATTTAAACAAAAGGAGGCAGGTAAAAACTACAACAAAGAACGCTGCTTGTAGTCTGGGCCTATGTTACTTCCAGGCGTCTATTTCGAAGTTGCTAAAATTATTGGGGGTAAGGGTAGTTTCTCTATGAATCCACTCCGAGTAATCCGGCCTTAGACTAAACGGGATACCTACTCGAGTGCTGGCATGAGCCCTCAGCCACATATTGGACCGCCCCTGGGAGATTCTGCACTGCAGCTAAACGCCGACACGAAGCTGAGACGGCCATCAGTGACGACTGAGGTTTTAGGCAGAAGTGCTCACCGAAGTTTCTCGGTGCGGGTAGCGGCATATGGTTCCCGCACGAAGAGGTTTACGAGTGACGTGAGACCGCTAATTAAACCACGATAGCTTGTTGCTTCGGGAAGTATCTGTGTTTGGTCGCTAGGAGGGAATTGAGTTCCACCTGTCACTTCTGTAACTGCGGTGGGGTCCTCACTGCAGTTATTGAAAAAAGTCTCTGGCCACCGGCCGTCACATGCTTCATGGCCGGTAGCGGTAGCTGTTTTAGCGCGGTCGTAACCTCCTGTGAAGACATTACAGTGTTTTAGTTCGAGGATCTCAAGAATATACTTTTATCGGTGTTATGTCGACTAACTATTTACCTCGTCTAAACAGCTATGTTCCGTCGAACTTAACAGAATTTTGGAGTATTTTAGAAAAGAAAATAGTCTAAAAATACAACCCGCTACGAATATAACTCGACCCTCACTAAGAAATTGTCATTACATTATTATTTGTATAGATTTTTGTTTAAGCTTTCATTGTTAGTAGTAAAACTTGGCCGTGGTGTTATTTAAAAATAACACGTGTAGGCGATAGGAAAGGGATTGTGTGTTGAAAACCAATACAAGTTATGAACAGATATTGATCAGAAGCTTCGACTTGTTTTACATCTTTTATGTATTAACACTAAAATCAAATTCTACTTGGAAAGATGTACAAGTGATTAGCTTTACCAGCAACTTCATTACTTAAAGTGTTTACTGATAAACTTCAGTATAATTATGACTTTAAATATAAATAACATTCTTTTTTCTTGTTGTACTACATTAGAAGCACCGAAACACTGGCGTGAGCTACATAAGTGTCAATGTAAGTCTGGCTACCTACTAAAAGTTACGGTAACTAAACAAGTAGTCATAAATTGTGCCCAGTTCCAACATACTGTGGTTTAACTCCTACTTCTTTGAAAGTTGGTTCCAATATTGTTATATGCGAGTTCACTTTAACATGTTCGAACTAGAGATATTCACTTGTAAATCTTAATAATAATTGTAGTGAATAAAAATATTAAATCACTAAATACATAAAATTAAATAAGTAAAATAAAATAAAGAAAATAAAAATTTAACTTTCTTGCGTGTTTGTATCTATACACGTGCGTGCTTGGGCATGTGTATATGTGCGTGCGTGTACATAATGTGTGTGTGTGTGTGAGAGTAAGCGAGCACCTGTTTGTGTTTGTGAATGCGTTTGCGAGCGTCTATTGCAGATGGTTTTATGCCATTATCTCACTTAGTTTTCAATTGACGAGTACGATTGATCCCGAAGCCCCTGTTTTAATTTATTTATAGTTTGTTCAACGTTTAAATTAAAAAAGGTTAAATTCATCCACTGTCAAGTTTCTTGCTCAAGCTCCAGCTTGCTTTCGCATGAAGGTCTTGCCATTCGTAACCCAACAGAAATTACACTCGTGAAGTTTTGCATGTTTTAAAATATAGTCTCCTTGTCCGTGCTGCTAAGTTTGCCGCAATGTATATTGGTCTTCATGAGCCTGGGAACCTTACAAGTTATTCTCTCTGTTAAATTTTTTATATAGTGAAAATAATGATTCTTTAGTGATAGCAGACGTGAGGTACACAAAAATAGGTTGATTTTAGTCCTTCTTTGTATATACTCTATATACTTAACATTTATGTAGTGTATTTTCATATCAAGTGTTTGCTCTGAAAAACCCGTCCCGAACAGAACTCAACCCTAGTTACACAATTCCTGTCGACTCTTTTTTTCATTTCATTGTAATGTAATAAAACACATTTAGATAATAGGAGAGGGGAATATGCATAAAAAACGACCACTGGTAATTTTGTTACCTGTTAAATTCAAATCGGGGGAGAGTCAGTCTTCAGTAGACGCTCAAAGAGTGCAGGCGTGCGGTATACAATTGTATAAGTGTTGTGTTTTTAAAAATTTTGTAAAAATGGTAAATCTATCTGTGTGTGGGATTTGTCTGAGGGTGAACTTTGATCATGAACTGCAGCCGATCGGTGACACTATTCTGCAGGCGGTTTACGAATATTTAACTGCAACGCCGGTAAGTGATTTTATATTTGAACAAACACTCTTTTTCTCCATTTATTTGTAATTCTTTTAGATTTTTCTTTGAGGGGCCCTAGACCTAAAGGTAAGTGACCCTGTCTGCTAAGTCGGAAGTCGTGTGTTGGATGCACAATCGTGTATGTGATGAGCATTATTTCATTTTTAGTGAAATTTGCTTTATTGAATTTTTGAATTTTTGTCTAATTTTATAATAATCCGTAAGAAACAAATAATTATGATTTTTATTCTCTTTATGACTGTTGGTGTAAATATAATAAGCAGAACAAATACATATTTCAAAATTTCAAGTTAGTCAGGGAACAACAAACCGGTAATTAGGGTTCTAAAGGTAATAACATTTTACATTGTTATTAGGATCAGACAGCCGTGGTTCAGAACTGTGAAGATATTACGTCTCTTCATATCCTCTCTTCTACGCATACCTATTACACTCTTCAACCTATGTCTGTGCCACGTTAACTTGTTGCTCGTGCCCGTTCCCCAAATCATTTCCTTTGAAATGTCTTGTCTACCGTCATTCCCGTTCTTGCTCTCTGATATTTTTGTACATCTCGCAAATAATTTGGCATGTACTTCAATATTTATTTGAACAGTAGGTCCTAAGGTTTCTTGGTCCGATTGTAGTATATTGTGTTTCGTAGATATTCGCCTTAATTTTACAATCGTTTCTTAGAGTCATTGTAACATATTTAAGGTAACTTCTTGAAAGTTTGGGAAGTTACAGCTATAGATATGTACCTATAGGTATTGAAATAATATTAATAAGCTTTATGGTGCGTAACACAGGGACATACTGAAGCAAATGTGATTGTCAACAAAATTGTGAGTTATACAACTATTTTTGTTTAACAGCTCGGGACTAGAGCAGATGGAGTCTGTGACATCTGCCGTCAAGAACTTCACCACTGCTTAGAACTCGGGCAGCAATGCACCTTCAGTGAAAATATCTACACTCTAATATTAAACTATTATGCGGTGAGTATAAGATTGTATACTACTAATTATTCATCATCATCATCATTATCAACAGCCCTTACAGTCTACTGCTGGACATAGGCCTCTCCTTAGCAAGGAGGTTTTGGCCTACTATACCGCTCTGGCGAGACGGGTTGATAAAGGGTTTGTTCCAAATTTTCCTTCTCTTTGTAATGATGTTGTCTTGCATACTTTGTTCCCTTAGTCGTCTTTTACGACATCCAAGGGATGAATAGGGGTGGTAACACTATGTATTCTTAATCCGTCACCACACGGACGACTGATTATTATTCTACTAAAATTCAAGCAAACCCACTATAATTTTCTAAGAATACAGTCATTTTTTGGTGTCGTATATTGTTTAACTGAATGATCGACAACAAGTTCTTAATTGTTTTTTATTGTAATCTGATAGAAGGCGAGGTGATTGTAACAGTTGTAAACTATCCTAATGTAAATCTAATCAGAGTAGCTGAAGGTAAAACTTTTCATATTTCTAGATTCACTTCCTCGTTATACTAAAGAGTTGTGGTTAATTAGCCGACTCAAATCAAGATTTTTTCCTATAATCTAAGAATAAGGTGGTCTTGTATCATTACTATATTAAGTTTGCGTGAACATTTCATGTTGAAAAGTTTACAATAGCCTTAGCGTGGATAGCATATCACTCAAAATCTTCATTACTTACTATGAAACAGCTCCTCAAACTTTCAATGTACCTAAGTAACAACGTTGTGAAATAATTAAAACTATTTATAATTGTTCAACAGCGCCAAATATTCGACGAAAACAATAATATCGTGAAGGTGCCGCTGTGTCGAGTATGCTCGCAAGAAGATGGACTAATGGAGGCCACTGTGGGCAGGAGTCAACAAGTAATATACACTTATTTAACTGCAAAGCCGGTAAATAACTTTTATTTAAATACGTGTCATCTTTTTACCCTTATAGCAAATGTATTTAGTGTTAGTACAAAATGCTGACTTCCATGCAGCTCTATCATTTTTACCTTACTACTTACTCTCTTTGTACCTTTTTCAGACACGCCATACCTCTCTTCTCCGTAACCATCATCTCTCCTCATCCCATGTCCATACCAGAGTAAGCTGTCGACATTGACCCTTCCTTGAATATTTTTCCTTAAGATGTTTTGTTTGTTCTTACCCTTCCTTGCTCTCTGAGTTTTTTAATACAATCGATTCAATATCTTGCAGTGTTTTTGTTAGCAATCTGTTATTAGGACGATTAAAATTTTGAAAAGTATTACTTCTACTACTTTTATTTACTTCTATCCTTCATTAAAAAATCTCTTGTATAGCCCCCAAAGTGCACTACAGCTCTGCTGTAATTTAATTTTCTGTTTATTGGTTGGATAGTTATCTTGTTTCCACATCGATCGCAATATTGTGTGTCACTAGATAGTCAACAGTATCACAGTTACAAAGCTGATTTTTAATTCACAGTTCATGAACTTTGACGTCAGACCTGTCAAAGTTTGCAGCCGCTGTAATAAGAGACTCCGGATCTGCTACAAAATCTGGATTCGCTTTGTCCAGCGTGAAATATTTCGCAGTAGTGTGGTGAGTGCAAGATTAATAAACCTTAATTAATACACATTTGTGTGACGTGACACATTGTGCTACCATTGAGTAACACGATGTCACGTCTGTCACATCAATAACACTACAACAGCTTTTAATGAAGACCGCATATTCTATATATATATTTCTAAAAACAGATATTTATTAAATCTGTTCACAAAAACTTAAACTGGCAAAAGTTACACTATAAAAGTACAACCACTTTAATGTTCCTTGTTTTTCTTGCAGTTAATTGATAAATTAAATATAAAATAGTCATATACTGACACTCGGTACAGTCAACCAAATGATTGACACAAGTTTGATACGTATTTTATTCGTTTCCAGCGAGCCCAATTAGAAGGAGTCTGAGGTTAGCAGGGTTTTGGTGACGTACACAAGAGAATTGAGGACTCAGAAGGCATAGCAATATCTTCGAACGTATCGCCACCGAAGCGTCACGTTTCGCCAGTAAGAACAAGAGGTCTGCGATCACATTTAGAGAGGTGCAAACGTCCGCAAGGCTTCTGCTGCTAAGCGAGCTAAACCAGCACGCTGTCAGCGAGAACACCAAAGCCATAACCAAGTACACCAGCTACGAACGAAAAGGCCAATGCTACCGACAACCACATCTACAGTGCATTACATACTGTTAAATAGGACCGTAAATTACATTGAAAAGGGAATATTCGTTATAACAATTAATTAACTTTAATTTAGGATGCCATACTTTTTTAATCAGAAGTGTATGTCGACAGACAATAAAAATATAGCGACCAGATGCACACTCTAGTGAGGAGGCGCTGCAATGGATTATGATTATAAATTTAGCATACATACTATAACATAAATTGTGTGATATATTAAAAATAATCTTAACTCTAATCTGTTTTTCATAGATTTTGTCTTTTCGGAAGTAAACTTTTTGTTAATAATGTCTGCCAAATTAAAATCTGTGTCATTTTATACGATATCAATTATTCTTTTTCATAGTTCATTATTTTCGTTTATATAATGATACTGAATCTAAATGTGTTTTGAATTTATTGTAAAGTTACCATATTCAGCAATCACAAAAGCATCCGAATTATCTTCATTCAATTTGATTGTTACACCTAACAAATTTTTAATAAAAAGTACTTCTGTCACTGCCTCTGACGTAGCAACATATTCTGCAAAAGTTGAACATTTGTTATTCTGTATTCAGTTTATCTGTCTTCAAAAAAATTAAGTTTCCAAACAATCTAATTATAAAACCTGATGTAGATTTACGATCCACATTGTCTTCTGCATAGCCAGGATCTACCATACAATCTAATACTTCTGTGTCTACGTTATCATAGTATGTTACTGTATTTATTATTATCATTCAGTCATTGTATTATTATCGTTATTGTAATCAATATCTATGCCAATATAGTTTTTAACTTTTCTCAAATCTTTCATTGCAACCTTTTCATTTACCTAGTTTTTAATTCGATTTTATTTTTATCTTTACAACAAATTTGAAGGTCATCAACAAATACTAGTACATATATTGGATCTTTGTTTGCTCTGTTTACATATACACAGTAATCATAGTTACTTCTGAAAACATTCAAGTTTTTAATAAATTTATCGAAAAAATCGAACCGTACTCTAGGACTTTCTTTGAGACTATAGAGTACCTTGTGCAATTTGTAAACCTTTCGGTTGACTAATATATATAAAATTCAGACTTTACATACCATTAACAATTTAAAAAGGCTGTCTTGAAATCCATTTGTTCGATGAATAAATTATTTTTATAACTGTATGACAATAAAATTTTCAATGTTTATATTTTCCCTACAGGTCAATTAACATTTTTATTGAATTAATTTTGCTGAAAACCTCTTACAACTGATCTTGCTTTAAAAATATTATTGCTTTTTTTCTTAAAAATTCTCTTAACATCTATAACCTCTTTATCATGTCAACAATTTGTCAAGTATTATTTTTATTTAGGCTATTTATTACTGAATCCATTGCGATTTGTCATTGTTTGCAATTACGGGAGTTCATCGCTTCCTCACAAGTGTTAGACACATCTGCCTCAGTAAGTTTACATATAATAAGATGTAAAACTGGTGATGTAAAATTAGTCTCACCTGAATCTTCATCAATAACTTTTATCACTTTTGTAAATAGTTTTTAATATGTCATCAGACAAGTTTGAACTAGGTCAATTTCTACATCATTATTATTATCTTTTTGATCATAAAATTTTTTTAGATATGTTAACTGAGTATTTTCTTTGACTACCTGTATATGCCTAGCTTTAATTATTTCGTATTAATTAAATCTATATAGCTGTTTTTATTATAATCGACTAAAACGCCTAGTCGGGCTTTACATTCCCACTTACTTTTTTCTACTAAAATTCCACTTCTATAAATTTTTAAATGTTCTACATTTGCTTTGATTCCAAAAAATATCTCATAAGGAATTTTGTTTTCTACTCTATTCGCAATAGTTCTGTTCTTTGAATATGTTGCTGGTTTTGTTACTTCTGACCAATACCTTCTAAGAATTTTAGCTGCCCTAATTAAACACCTACCCATATCTATAATAGATATATTATATTTTTCTGCTACTAAATTCACCTGTCATCAATAAACGTCAAGAAATATTTTGCCCCACTATAGCCAGTTTTGTTATGTGCACCATTCAAATCAGTGTGAATCAATTTTAAAATTTCAGTAGTTCCTATTCTATTATTTCAAAAGGTATATTAGCCATTTTACTTTTAATACAGTTTGAACATTTCATTTCTGTGCTTTCCATCTTATCTGCCGTTCTCGTACTGAACGGGGAACTACGGGAAACCTTCTTCATTTCATGACACGTTTGGTGCCTGCGGTGGATGTTGGGCTACAGGCGATACCTACTTTGATTTCCAGAAAGCTTTTGACGTGGTTGACAAAAATTTCCTTTAAACACGTTTGGCTGCAGTGGGCTGCACACCGCATATGTTGGTGTTCTTCGTAAGCTATTTACGGGACAGATGTCAGAATGCAGATTGTGGGGGATACCTCTCCGAACCATACTTTACGAGATCTGGTGGTAATTAAGGAAGTAATTTGGGGCTTCTGTTATTTGTTTGAATAATTAATGGCTAGCGTGAATTAGTTACTTACGTCACACCTATAATTTCTGTAGATGACTTAAAATTGCTTAAAACAATTTCGTAAAATGTAGA
Organism: Hypercompe scribonia; assembly: GCA_949316085.1. NCBI lineage: Eukaryota > Metazoa > Arthropoda > Insecta > Lepidoptera > Erebidae > Hypercompe > Hypercompe scribonia. The sequence goes on from OX438995.1 coordinate 9,214,562, forward strand.
TCATTACATGCTGCTAGAAGTCATAGATAGAGTGATGGAGACGGAGTTTGGAAACAAACTTTATTTTAATATATCTACATACACAGCCCAGACATCCTGTGAGAGATTATCGCGCAACGAAAGAGTACAAATTGCTATGTCGGCGTCCCTACCTGTCGGAGGTAACGCGCGCTCGCAACAATTTGATGGAGCACATCGAGCCCACGTATATTTAGTTGCATATTTAGTTTTGTTCTAGTTTTTTTTTGTACTGTTTATTGTGTTATATTGGTTGGGTAGTATTGGTGTGTATGTTATAAATTTAGCTTTTTTAATTTTTTTTACTGTTTTTGTATTCTCAAGGTTGTGTTGTATTGTTTATGTAGTATTAATTTTAGTTCTGTTCTGTTTAGTATTGTATTGGATGAAATATGTAATTTTTTTATTAAATAAATAATCGTTTATTAAATAATTATCACTTGTCGATAGATATATACCGATAAAGGTATGTAAAACCTGTACTTGTTCTTAAAAAATAACTACGTTAAAAAAAACCGACTTCTAAACTGAAAAGTAAAAAATAATAAAGATTTAATATTAATTATATACTACCTTTTATTTATATTTGCTATTTACCTATAGGTTGGAAGTCGGTGTGATTTATATTTAAAGTAAAACTAGCTGACCCGGCGAATTTCGTACCGCCTTAGCGTAGCAATGATGTACGATTATAAAAATGATTGATGATGATTATAAATATATTTTTCTCCGTTAGAACCTTCTCCTAATAATAACAAATACAACAAAAAAAGAATTAGTGAAATCGGTCCAGCCACTCATGCGTAATGCCGTGACCAAGAAAAACGGGTTTCATTTTTATATATATAGATTGATAACCTCTATAGTATTAGTATAGAGTATTGCGCATGTAGTATCTACTTATTTATTAACAATGTATTATTATAATGTATTAGTCATGTATTTTTATTTAGTAGTAAGTTCATGTATATTACTTATATTTAAAGCATATTGATAAACTCAATGACTTTGCATCTACCGCATCTTATTTCTGCATCATCTACAGGTCGACTGGAAGAGATATATATAGATTGATAACCTCTATAGTATTAGTATAGAGTATTGCGCATGTAGTATCTACTTATTTATTAACAATGTATTATTATAATGTATTAGTCATGTATTTTTATTTAGTAGTAAGTTCATGTATATTACTTATATTTAAAGCATATTGATAAACTCAATGACTTTGCATCTACCGCATCTTATTTCTGCATCATCTACAGGTCGACTGGAAGAGAATGCCACATGGCATTAAGTCCACCTTTGTACAACAAGTGCAATAAGTTTAAATAAATAAATAATAATCTGAGAATGTAAGTAACAGAATTTTAGGCAATTTAACTAGAAGTGATACAGTTGTTTGTTGCATGGGTTTTTGTGCTACTAAAGGGCTACTAAATCTACACTGTTCGCTCTTTGTGTCGGTATGTTTATCCACACAATTTTCACACTTTCACAAACATATTGGTTCAAGTACTCTAATTGGTAATGTTCTCCGTGTGAAATGATATTTAATAAAGTTCCGTCAACAACTTTATATGAGCCCCAGCACTCTTCGAGACACTGTAGTTTTATTTTCAAATATTTCTCGTTACTCTGGTCTTAAGAAACTTTCTTATATTATGGCGAATCTTACTCATACCTACAAATAAATTTGTACTCTTCACTGAATATTTTTTCAGTTTGTCATGATTATTTTCCAGTTTTAATATGCAAAACCACTCTACTTTATAGTTTATACGTTTATAATCACCCTCTACTAGTTACGACACTCCTGTTTATTTGTGAAATGGTGCAAATTATCGGCGAGAACTTTGTGTTTTTACTTTTTTGTTTGTTTTGTATGAAAATTATTTCATTATAGCTCATTAACAATTTCGATAAACAGGTAAAGCCGTTGGTGGGATCGCCGGCCAGCCGTCTCTAAGAATTTTTTTGTTCGTTTATCGGTCGGCCGTAACTTATAATTCGTCTCATTATAGACTTATGTTCCTCATACAGGCGTGATAAGGTATACTATCGTTTCATTTTAATCATTGCAAGGAAACAACTTGTGTGTTCTTCTAATATTTATCGGCAATTAATTGTAAAAACTAATTTCATTGAGATGCTTAACACAGATAACAAAAACAACAAAAGGTAACTACCTAGCTACCTACTATACTAGCTAACTTATACACAATGCATAAAAAAAAGCGAAAAAATTTTGGTCACAAACCTTCTTAGAATCAAAAGACTTTTTCTATGGTAGACAATATTGTTTTAGTTCATTTACCAATACTTTTCGGCCACTATTTCGTGGAATCGGAATTCAGTGAGGCTTCCCATATCTGGGCTTATTATATATTTGATATTAAAAATTCTTTGTTTCATAAGTGTGGAAAAATACTTTAGCAACAAACGAAACCAATAAACTTGTTGCAATAATTAAGCAACGATTTTATACGGTGTTTTACTGCATATACTGTTTTCAAGCTTCAGTAAGTTATCGCCAACTGGTATCGTAAAAGTAACAAGTTTATTAGAAAATGTTCAAACAGTCTACAACTCGTAATCAGAAAGTCAGCCGAGCTGGTGTTTTTGGGACTTTTTACCGCTCACCATGAGTCCTGGTTGGGTTTAACCGCCCACGCATTGTTGGATCTGTTTGAAATCGGCTGGATTCAACTTCTTTGTTTGTTAGTATAAATAAAGTTAAGAGGATTTCAAACAAAATCAACAAAGAACACTACTAATAAAAATAAAAAAATCTAGTTTTTAAACTAAAGTAAGCGCAACCCTCAATTTAAAAAAACAAATGTTATTATTATTTTTTGTGCCCTTTGTTGCTATTGTTTGAAGTCGGCTCAATTTCTTTTGTTTCGAACGATAGATGTGCTTTGGTCCATTTAAAACCCAATGGCTATTTTCTGTTACTAAAAAAATGTATTCATACTTTAATAAAAGTAAAAATTCTCATTGTTCATATTAACAGCTTACGACAGGTAATTACTTTACGCTCCTAAACTTAAAAATATAGTGTTTCGTAATAAGGGTGTAGGATGAAAATTAAAGCATTCTTCCTGCGACCGTCGTCAGTTCAAGTTGATAGTAACGCCATGTCTCTCCTAAAAGTGTACGTACCCGTTGGGGGAGTAGTGGCGTCAGGCGATTCCAAGGTGTGTACCTACTGCTTAATCTTAGTACTTACTTAAATATATGTTTTGTATCAAATGTTACCCACTACCAGGAGCTACCATTTTTCCCTTATTCGGTATCTTATACCATTGTTTCTAAATTGTTTTAATTCACATTCAACCAATCCAACTAGGCCTCGCACACATTCCCCGTAGTCAAGAACATAATAATAATAATAATAATTGTTTCATATTCGTTTAACTACATTGTATCTGTACCAGAAGCCTGGGCAAGCAAACCTGGACGCAAAATTAATATACAAGAAAATGTTCGTTTACGCGGTGCCTCCAAGATCATCGTGAAGAAAGCCAGTAGCAGCAAAGCAAAAGCCATGACAGTCAATAATATAGCCAAACTACCCAGATCTAACGTAACGTTTGGTTTGGCAACCGTGCTGACACCTGGGAAGTCACTATTAAAAGAGAAGGAGAAGAAAACATCTTTTTCACAACCATTCAGAGACGACAAAATGGCTGGGGACGATGACCTCAACGATGTAGTCGCGATGGGCGGTGTCATTCTGGCAGAAGAAACCCAGAGAGAAATGGTTGGCACACAAACCAGGTACCTATATAAATTTTTTTTTTTTAAGTCGTTAAATATTTTATTAAGTAGAACCTGAACTAACATTTAATCTATTTTAAGGTCATGCAAGGACGAATACTTGGTACCTCTGGGTATGATGCAAGCGCGGATAAAAACTATTATAGCCAAGCACAACTTAGAAGAACCTCCTCCCGAAGTAGCTGGTCAACTATCACACGCGCTGCAGGAAAGACTGAAGAACCTTATAGAGAAGCTCGCTGTCATCGCAAAGAATAGAAGCGATCATGTAATACGGGTAAGATTTGAAATTTCATTTTTTCATTGGACCTAGAAGAAAATTTGTTTAACAAATATCCATAAATAAAATGTTTGTTATAAGGAATGTTAGGTGCTTGCATATAAAGGAATGTTAGGTGTGCTCCTAAATCACCTAACTGGCAATGCAGAACTGTAGATAGCTATGAACATTTTTATTTGACTATTCGACATAATCACAAGTACCAAAAGTACGTGTGACGTCAAGTTTTCTTCGTTGCTAATGATTTTTCTTTTGACACAGACTGACAACCGATACGATGTCACCCAAGATATAAAAGGTCAATTCTAATTCCTCGAGGAATTAGATTGTGCTGACAGGAAACGGCGGGAGGATTCGGAGAGAGAGATTCTGTTAAGGGCAGCCAAGTCTCGATCCAAGAATGACAACCCTGAACAAGCGAAATTAAAGGCCAAAGTGAAAGAAATGCAACGAGCTGAACTCGAAGAGGTCAGGCAACGAGATGCTAACTTGACAGCCTTGCAAGCTGTCGGACCTAGAAAAAAACCCAGATTAGAAGTGCCGGGCGCTGCTGACGTCTCCCTTTCGAGTAGCGCTGGACATTCCGGAAGCGGATTTGTAAGTAGGTCAAGGCTTTTTTATTTCTGCATAAATGAATCCATTTCAAAGACAATGATGAACGATTGATATTACTTCTGATGTACTTACATTATGAATATGAAAAAATAACTTCGTTAAAAAAAACGACTTCAAAACTAAAAAGTAAAAAATAGTAAAGCTTCAATGTTAATTATATACTACCTATTATTTATATGTGCTATTTGCTACCTATTAGTAAATATGAACATACGTAAATAAACATAATAGAGAGCAATTAAATATCAATATTATAAGCAGCTCAATTAAAGTGCGATGGAATATAGCTGTTTAGACGAGGTAAACAGATAGTTAGTCAACATAACACTGATAAAAGTATATTCTTGAGACCGTAGAACTAGAAACACTCGTGTAATGATACCATTATATGTTTAGGCTTTAAGTTTGGCAGCAGTTCTGTCAAGTCAACAATTATTGCACACAATGGTGCACAAGAGAGAAGAAGCTCTGACAATGAAACAAAAGTTATAATCTCCATTAGGTGACCACATAACTCTTCTCAATGTATTCGAAGTTTTCTCTCTGGCATCTTCAAAGAAAGTGATTATCAGCACAGCACCTGTTATTGACCTCTAATTAACAAATAAATAGTTATCATCAACGCAATATTGTTCTCATTGCAGCAATGGAGTAGAGAGTGTTTTTAAACTGTAAGAATTTGACATACGCATCCGAAGTGCGTCGGCAATTGCTTGCCATTTGCCAAAAGTTAAATATGAACGTAAGCAGTTGTGGACAAAATTATGACCAGGTAAAGATGTATTTTTTTGGTATTTGTATATATCTAATTAGAAATATGAGTTAGCTTGCATCTAAAGTGATATGAGAGGCTAAGAGAGATAAGGAGGGCTTGAGGTCCGGTAACTGTACTCACTCAGGAATCAGTAATTACGTTAATTGATGTGTTAATTATTTTAATAGCGTTAAGGAAGCATTTAAACACCGATTTTTCTCTTTTTTTAGCCGAAACCTATCCGTTATTTAACTGAATCATATTAATTGGATTCCGTTAGTTAAATTTCTTGTCGAAATAAGATTCTACTTTACCTAACGTTTATCCGCCTTTCAGCTATTGAAGTGTCTTCTCTGCGGGTTATTCACGAACTCTGCGTAAGTAAGCATGGCATTATTTAAATTGGTAATATTTAAGGCAAACGGGTAAATAGTTATCACCATGTGTGCCCCTCGTCCATGAATTGAATGGAGTAGCAGGAACATATAATATATCTGTTATGGATATAGGTAGGTGTTTAATGAGGGAAGCTATAATTCATAGAAGGTTTTGGTCAGAAGTAACAAAAACAGTAGCATATTTAAAGAACAGAACTATTACGAATACAGTAGAAAACAAAACTCCTTGTGAGATATTTTTTGGAAGCAAACCAAATGTAGAACACTTAAAAATTTATGGAAGTAGAATTTTGGTCAGGGTTCCTGAAGTTTTGAGAAAAAGTGAATGGGAAGATAAAGCCTGAATAGACGTTTTAGTGGGTTATAATGAAAACAGCTGTAGAGTTTTAAATAATAACAAAATAATTAATGCTAGGCTAGTACAGGTAGTCAAAGAAAATACGCAATTAACATATCTAGAAAAACTTTATGATCAAAAAAAAAATGATGATGATGTAGAAATTGATCCTAGTTCAAACTTGTCTGATGAAATATTAAAAATTATTTACTACAGTGCTGAAATTTATACAGGTTCAGGTGAGATTAATTGTAATAACACTGTAAACGGTCTTGTAAGTAATGATCATTCAAATAATAATGAAGATAAGCATGTTGAAATGAAAAGACAAAATGAAAGCAAACTCCAATCTCTAAGTATAGTAATCCAGTTTTACACCTTTTTTATATGTAAACTACACTGATGCTACACCTTTTTATATGTAAACTATACTAGGTAGTAGAGCCACGCCGATTTCAGCACGAGCGGGCCGGTTCGACGGGGCAGTACTATCCTCCCACAGAAGACTAACCTCAAGCGCCAGCATCTGTGTTGTCGTGTTTCGTTGGTGAGTGTGAGACCGGAGGCCCATTGATGCAGGAGTCACAGTTATCGTGATTTCTGTGTAAGCCTTACACTGTCACGATGACTGTCATGCCTATTACGTCCCTAAGCGGAGTGTGCATCTCACAAGCCCGCCATAGTGTGGGTCACCATACTGCATTGTCTGCATTTGCAATATGTATGGTGACCACAACTCTTGGATTCTATTCATGCTTTCCATCAGGCAGAGTAGAGTCACTTTAGCAAGTTCTTAATAGAGAAAAAAATGCTAATATGCCAAATACTTGTGAGGAAGCGGTAAACTCTCATAATTGAAAACAATGGCAAATAGCAATGAACTGAGAAATTAATAGCCTAAAAAAAAATAACACTTGACAAGTTGTTGAAAGGCCACATGATAAAAAAGTTACAGATGTTAAGTGGATTTTTAAGGAAAAAAAGCAACAATGTTGTTAAAGCAAAATCAGTTGCAAGAGATTTTTAGCAAAAAGACTTAATGAAAATGTTTATTGGCCTTTAGGGAAAATGCAAACATTGAAAGTTTTATTGTTATACAGTTGTAAAAATAATTTATTCATCGAACAAATGGATGTCGAGACAGCCTTTTTAAATTACTAATGGTATGTAAATTCTGAAATTTGTTGTAAAGATAAAAATGAAATCGAATTAAAAACTAGTTAAATGAAAAAGTTTGCAATGAAAGATTTGAGAAAAGTTAAAAGCTATATTGGTATAGATATTGATTACAGTAATAATAATAATACAATGATTGAATGACAATAACATGTACAGTAACATACTATGATAACGTACACGACTACGACACAGAAGTATAATATTAGATTGTATGGTAGATTCTGACTATATATATAATGAATTATGAAAGGGGAATAATTGAGATCGTAAAAATTGACACAGATTTTAATTTGGCAGACATTATGAACAAAAAGTTTACTTAAGACAAAATCTATGAAAAACAGGTTAGAGTTAAGATGCACGCATGCGCTCCCGATGCATCTGGTCCATATATTTTTATTGTCTGTGGACACACACTTCGGATTAAAAAAGCATGGGCTCCTTAATAAAAGTTAATTAATTGTTATAACGAATATTCCCTTTTCAATGTAATTTACGGTCCTATTTAACAGTATGTAATGACATCGTGCTGGGTTAGTTCGCTTAGCAGCAGAGGCCTTGCGGAGGTTTGCACCTCCATAGATGTAATCGTAGACCTCTTGTGGCTTGCTTGCTTTGCTCGTTTCGGTGGCGATACGTTCGAAGATATTGCTATGCCTTCCGAGTACTCAATTCTTTTATGTACGTCACCAAAACCCTGCTAACCTCTGACTCTTCCTAATTGGGATGGCTGGAAACAAATAAAATACGTATCAAACTTGTGTCAATCATTTGGTTGACTGTACTGAGTATCAGTATGTGACTATTTTATATTTAATTTATCAATCAACTGCAAGAAAAACAAGGGACCTTAAAGTAGTTGCACTTTTATAGTGTATCTATGACAGTTTTCGTTTTTGTGAACAGATTTAATAAATATGTGTTTTTAGAGAGATGTATTTAGAATATCCGGACTTCATTTATAGCTGTTATAGTGTGACTGTTGTCACAGACGTGACATTGTGTTACTCAATAGTAACACAATGTGTCACGTCACACAAATAAGTATTTATTAAAGTTTACTAATCTTGCACTCACCACACTTCTGCGAAGTATTTCACGCTGGAAGTAGGGAATCCAGATTTTGTAGCAGATCCAGAGTCTCTCATTACAGCGACCGCAAACTCTGTCAGGTCTGATGTCAAAGGTCTCGAACTGTCAATTAAAAATGAGCTTTGTAACTGTGATACTGTTGACTATCTAGTGACATACAATATTGCGATCGATGTGGAAACAAGATAACTATCCAACCAATAAACAGAAAATCAAGTTACCTCAGAGCTGTAGTGCACTTTGGGAACTATACCAGAGATTTTTTAATAAAGGATAAAATTGTAGAAGGACTGCTTTATAAAGTTTTAATCGTCTTGAAATCAGATTTCTTACAAATACACAGCAAAATGTTAAATCAATTGTATTAAGAACTCAGGGAACAAGGAAGGGTGAGAACAAACAAGACATCTTAAAGAAAAATATTCAAGGAAGGGTCAATGTCAACAGCTTACTGTGGTATGGACGTGGAATAAGGAGAGAGGATGGTTACGGACAAGAGAGGTATGGTGTGTCTGAAAAAGGTACAAAGAGAGTAAGATAGAGTTGCATGGAAGTCACCATTTTGTACCAACACTAAATACATTTGCTATAAGGGTAAAGAGATGACACGTATTTAAATAAAAGTTATTTACCGGCTCTGAAGTTAAATAACTGTATATAAATTGTTGACGCCTGTCCAAAATGGCCTCCATTAGTCCATCTTCTTGCGAGCATACTCTACACAGCGGCACCTTCACGACATTATTGTTGTCGTCGAATATTTGGCTCTGTTGAACAATTACAAATAGGATTAATTATTTCACCACATTGTTACATAGGTACGCTGAAAATTTGAGGAGCTGTTTCATAGTCAGTAATGGAGATTTTGAATCATATGCAGGCCACGCTAATACCATCGTTAACTTTTCAACATGAAATGTTCACGCAAACTTAATAATGATACAAGACTACCTTATTCTTAGATTACAGGAAAAATCTTGATTTCAGCCGGCACATTAACCATAACTCCTTAGTATAACGAGGAAGTGAATTTAGAAATATGAAAAGTTTTACCTTCAGCTACTCTGTTTAGATTTACATTAGGATAGTTTACAACTGTCACAATCACCCCGCCTTCTATCAGATTACAATAAAAAACAATTAAGGAGTTGTTGTCGATCATTCAGTTGAATGTGGACATATGGCAACATACGACACCGACAAATGACAGTATTCTTAGAAAATCATAGTGGGTTTGCTTGAATTTTAGTTGAATAATAATTAGACGTCCGTGTAGTGACGGATTAAGAATACATAGTGTTATTCAACCCCCCCCCCCCCCATTCATCCCTTTGGTGTCGTAAAAGGCGACTAAGGGAACAAATTATGTAAGACAACATCATTACAAAGAGAAGGAAAACTTAGAACAACCCCTTTTCCAACCCGTTTGGCCAGAGCGGTATAGTAGGCCAAAACCTCCATGCTAAGGCTCTACTTATGCCTATGTCCAGCAGTGGACTGTAAGGGCTGTTGATGATGATAATGATGATGAATAATTAGTAGTTTTACAATCTTACACTCACCGCATAATGGTTAAATATTAAATAGTATATATTTTCACTACTTTTGCATTGCTGCCAGAGTTCTAAGCAGTGGTGAAGTTCTTGACGGCACATGTCACAGACTCCATCTGCACTCCCGAGCTGTTAAACAAAAATAGTTTTATAACCCACAATTTCGTTGACAATCACATTTGCTTCAATATGCCTCTGTGTATGCATCATAAAGTTTATTAACATTATTTCAATACTTATGGGTATCTATAACTGTAACCTCCCAAACTTTCGAGAAGTTGCCTTAAATATATTACAATGACTCTAAGAAACGATTGTAAAGTTAAGACGATTATCTATGAAACATAATATACTACGATCGGAGCAAAAAACCTTAAGACCCACTGTTCAAATAAATATTGAAGTGCATGCCAAATTATTGAAGAGATGTAAGAAAATATCAGGGAGCAAGAACGGGAATGACGGTAAACAAGACATCTCAAAGGGAATGATTTAAGGAACGGGCACGAGCAACAAGTTAACGTGGCACAGATTTAGGTTGAAGAGTATAATAGGTATGCGTAGAAGAGAGGATATGAAGAGACGTAACATCTTCACAGTTCTGAAACACGGCTGTCTGATCCTAATAATAATGTAAAGTGAGGTGGTTCTTGTCTTTTGAGCCCTAATTACACATGTCTTGTTCACTGACTTGAAATTTTGAAATATGTATTTGTTCTTCCTATTATATTTACACCAATAGTAATAAAGAGAATAATAATCATAATTATTTGTTTCTTACATATTATTGAAAAATTAAACAATAATTCAAAAATTCAATACAGCAATTTTCACTAAAAATGAAACAATGCTCATCACACACACGATTGTGCATCCAACGCACGACTGCCGACTTAGCAGACAGGGTTACTTACCTCTAGGCCTAGGGCCCCTCAAAGAAAATCTAAAAGAATTATAAATAAATTGAGAAAAAGAGTAAAAGATGATGGTGTTTGTTCAAATATAAGATCACTTACCGGCGTTGTAGTTAAATGTTCGTAAACCCCCTGCAGAACAGTGTCACCGATCGGCTGCAGTTCATCACCAACGTTCTCCCTCAGACAAATCCCACACACAGATAGATTTGCCATTTTTGCAAAATTTTTAAAAACACAACACTTATACAATTGTATACGGCACGCCTGCACTGTTTGACCGTCTACAGAAGACTGACTCTCGTCCCGATTTGAATTTAACAGGTAACAAAATTACAAGTGGTCGTTTTTTTTGCATAATCTCTCTCATATTATCTAAATGTGCCCTATTACATTATAATGAAATAAAAAAAAAGAGTAGACAGGAATTGCCTAACGAGGGTTGAGTTCTGTTCAGTACGGGACTTTCAGAACAAATACTTAATATGAAAATATACGACATAAATGTTAAGGATATATACAGAGTATAATTATACAAAGAAGGACTAAAATATACCTATTATTGTGGACCTCACGTCTGCTATCACTAAAGAGTCATTATTATCACTAAACAAATATATACAGAGAGAATAAGTTACAAGGCTCCCAGGCTCATCGAGACCGATATATTTCGCGGTAAACTTAACAGCATAGACTAGGAGCCTATATTTTAGAACATTCAAAACTTCACGAGTTTAATTTCTGTTGCGTTACGAATGGCAAGATCTTCATGCGAAAGCAAGCTGGAGCTCGAGCAAGAAACTTGACAGTGTATGAATTTAAACATTTTTAATTTAAACGGTGAACAAACTAAAAATAAATTAAAACAGGGGCTTCGGGATCAATCATACCCATCAATTGAAAACTTAGTGAGATAATGGCATAAAACCATCTGCAATAAACGCTCGCAAACGCGTTCACAAACACAGACACGTGCTCGCTTACACTCACACACACACTTACATGTACACACACGCACACACACACGCAAGAAAGTTAAATTTTTATTTTCTTTATTTTATTTTACTTACTTAATTTTATGTATTTAGTGATTTAATAATTTTATTCATTACAATTATTATTAAGATTTACAAGTGGTTATCTCTAGTTCGAACATGTTCAAGTGAACTCGCATATAACAATATTGTAACCAACTTTCAAAGAAGTGGGAGTTAAACCACAGTATGTTGGACTACTTGTTTAGTTACCGTAACTTTTAGTAGGTAGCCAGACTTACATTGACACTTATTTAGCTCACGCCAGTGTTTCGGTACTTCTAATGTAGTATAATCAATAAAATAGTATCGTCGAGAACTTTGTGCTTTTACTATTTTTATTTGTTTTGTATAAAAAATAATTCATAACAACTCATTATCAGCTTCAATAAGCAGGCATAGGCGTTGGTGGGATCGACGGCCAGCCTTTTCTAAGGTTTTTTTTTGTTCGTTTATCGGTCGGTCGTAAGTCATAATTCGTCTCATTATAGACTTATGTTCCTCATACAGGCGTGACAAGGTATACTATCGTTTCATTTTAAACATTGCAAAGAAACAACTTGTGTGCTCTTCTAATATTTATTGGCAATTAATTTTTAAAACTAAATTCATTGAGATGCTTAACACAGATAACAAAAACAACAAAAGGTAACTACCTAGCTATCTACTATACTAGCTAACTTATACACAATGTATAAAAAAAAGCAAAAATAAATTTGGTCATAAACCTTCTTAGAATCAAAAGACTTTTTCTATGGTAGACAATATTGTTTTAGTCCATTTACCAATACTTTCCGGCCACTATTAATTCAGTGAGGCTTCCCATATGTGGGCTTATTAGATATTTGATATTAAAATTGTTTGTTTCATAAGTGTGGAAAAAATATTTTTAGCATCAAACGAAACCAATAAATTTGTTGCAATAATTAAGCAACGATTTTATACGGTGTTTTACTGCATATACTGTTTTCAAAGTTCAGTAAGTTATCACCAACTGGTATCGTAAAAGTAACAAGTTTATTGGAAAATGTTCAAACAGTCTACAACTCGTAATCAGAGAGTCAGCCGAGCTGGTGTTTCTGGGACTTTTTAACACCCACCATGAGTCCTGGTTGGGTTGAACCGCCCACGCATTGTTGGTTCTGTTTGAAATCGGCTCGATTCAACTTCTTTGTTTGTTAGTACAAATAAAGTTAAGAGGATTTCAAACAAAATCAACAAGGAACACTACTAATAAAAATAAAAAACTAGTTTTTAAAGTAAAATAAGCGCAACCCTCAATTTAAAAAAACATTATTATTATTATGTTTTGTGTCCTTTGTTGCTATTGTTTGAAGTCGGCTCAATTTCTTTTGTTTCTAACGATAGATGTGCTCTGGTCCATTTAAAACCCAATGGCTATTCTCTATTACTAAAAAAATGCATTCATACTTAACCAACGGTAACAATGCTCATTGTTATTGTCATAACAGCTTACAACAGGTAATTACTTTAACTAGTGGTCGCCCATTGATCGAAATTCGAACATAATAAATTTAAATTGTAAGTGACTTAATATACATTATTAAAATATAATATTCAAACATTATTAAGGTTCTACTGTCCAAAACTAAACTACTATAACCACAGATTTGACCAAGACTGTTATTTGCCAATTTCTATTTTGAACAAATTATATGAAATTAAAAAGAAGTAAAATAAAGAATATCTAAAACAAAACATGCTATAAGAGTATGCAAAACAAAAAAAACATTTTTTATCGCATATTGTAATAATATAATTAATGATTTAAAACTTCTCTGAAAACAATGTTTTTTGTAAAAACTATTTCATCGTTTGCTAAATATCTTGGGCCGTTATATATGGATATATAAAACCTTAAACCATCGAATGAACAAACTCTACTTACTGCGACATACAATTGCCCACGTGTAAAAACTGGCCAATTTAATAAAACTCCAATTATTTGGACTGTTTTGTCCAATTCCAGTGAAATTTCACACATTATGTTGTTGTTACATGTTTGACTAATACGTTCTTGTAATCTATAATTAATAGCAGTGTCAACATCATAAAAATATAATTGTGCATAACATGGTGAACGACTATATGCAGCAGTCATTGGGCCTGATCTGTGATAAAAAACATCATATATTTTGAAATAATACACTCCACTTGTAACTACCTCAGCAACTTTGGCTTCTGAGCTAACCATAGCAAAACATGAATTATATTTCCTAATATATTCTAAATAATTTTTTGATTTACTTTTTATTGAAGGTTCATTTGAAGTAAGTCAATGAGTACAATGATTTAAAATATTCATTTTGACTTAAGGGTGGTAATATTGCTTTACCCTTGTGACAACATGAAGTGAATGCAGTTCGGTCGCCTAAAGTCACTTCAGATTCAAAATGTTTCGCATTGCAAGACCTGCACTCTAAATATGAATCCACAATCATAACTTAAAAACACATTTGGAATGACATTTAGAGCACATTTAAATGTACGTATCTCTCAAAATCACTTATTTATATTGAAGTATATACAATTACTGAAATCGTAAACTACATACTACAATTACTAATAATTGCATAAAACCAGCAATAGCAAATTATATTTTTTTTGTACCTGAATGTTGTCATTGCAGATTGCTGCTACAGAACTTTCTTTATGCATATAATGAAAGTCCGTGTACATTTAAATGTATCTTACTGCTACACAACTTATATATATGTATATATTACATAAATTTGTATAAGCGCTCAGTATTTCAAGTAAAAATAAATAAATAAAATAAATAAAATAAGCCTTTATTGCTGATTACTCTTTACAAACAAATAGTTTTACTTAACATTCTCTGATCACTTTACATGTATACTAGTTATCTGGATATATTATATATTTAAGTTTTCTACAACATAAGACGATCGGTTTCCATCATCAGCTTGTCTTTCGACATAGGCCTCCTCTAAAGTCTTCCATTTTTCTCTGTTTTTTGCAATTCTTGTCCATTCTGGACCGGCTATTTTCTTTAGGTCATCGCCCCATCGTTTCATTTGTCTTCCTTTTTTCCTTTTCCCGTCTCTGGGGTACCATTCGGTTATTGTTTTTGTCCATTTCTCCTTTGTCTCTCTCAACATATGTCCTGTCCATCTCCATTTTAGGATCTTAGATATTTCATTCGTGTCTTTAAATTTAGTTTTGTTTTTTATTTCTGTTAATCTTATTTTATCTTTTCTTTTGATGCCAATTACGCTTCTTTCTATTCCATTTTGACAAACTTTAATTTTATTTAAAAGGCTATCAGTCAATGCCCATGTCTGGCAACCATATGTTAAGCATGGTAGAATACATATGTTGTACAATTTCCTTTTCTCTTTGATTGGTATATCCCTATTTTTCATGACTTCGCTGAGAGACCAATATCTCTTCCACGTATTGGCTATTCTTCTTTCTATTTCTTTGTGCATTGTATCTTTTGGTGCTATAAGTTGTCCTAGATAGATATACTCTTCTATATATTCTATAACTTCCGAATTAATTTTGATTATATATGTTTGCGAAGCATTAGTCATAATTTTGGTCTTGGATGTGTTCATTGTGAGTCCTGCTTTCTCGCTTTGATCTGATAGTTGTTGGAGCATTTGTTCTAATTTTTTCGGGCTCTCTGAGAATATTACTAGGTCATCTGCAAAACGTAGATGATTTAACTTTTCGCCGTTTATGCTCAGTCCTTCGTCTTCCCACTGTAGACTTCTGAATATATTCTCTAGCGCTGCTGAGAATAACTTTGGAGAGATAGGGTCACCCTGTCGGACACCTCTCTCCATAACGAATTCATCTCCCGTAGTTTCCAGCTTGATTTGAGCCGTGCATTTAGAATATATGTTCCGGAGTATTCGTATGTATTTGTTCTGTATTCCCTGCAAATGCAGTGCTTCCCATATGTAATTATGTTCCAAGGAGTCGAAAGCTTTATTGTAATCTACAAATCCCAGATAATAGATTTTGTTGTATTCCTTGTATTTTTCTACAACTTGCCTTACAACATGTATATGGTCTATTGTCGAAAATTTACTGCGGAAACCAGCCTGTTCTTTGGGTTGGTTTTCATCCAGTATAGAAGTGATTCGGTTTAGAATAATTTTTGAGAATACTTTGTATAAATTCGACATTAAACTGATGGGTCTGTAGTTGGCTATATCTCCTTTATCTCCTTTTTTGTGTAACAGAATAATTGTGGATTTAGTCCAGTCTTTAGGAACGTTTTCAGATTCTATTACTTTGTTGAATATATCTGTTAATATTGGAGCAATTACTTGTGTAACAGATTGTAATAGTTCATTTGTTATTTGATCCGCACCTGGTGTCTTGTCCTTCTTTTGTGTTTCGATTGCTCTTATCGTTTCTTCCGTTAGAATATCTGGGATTCTTTCCGAATCGGTATTATATGTTCGACAAATGTTTAGTTCTTTGTTTTTGCTTTGATAAAGGTTTTGGTAGTAATCTGTTGCTATTTTTAGTATTTGTTTTCTGTTATGAGTATAGTTGTTGTTCGTTGTTTTAATTTTTATCATCCATTCTTTTTTAGTATTTAATTCTTTTATTGCTTTTTTAATCCCACCAGTTTTTTCAATATGCTTCCTTAGTATTTTTTGTCTTCTATTTTTCTTATCTTTCCTGATATGTTGGTTTATCTTTTTACTTAGCTCTGCTATTTTGTGCCGGTTATTTTCCTTTTCTCTCTTTTGTAATATTCTTTTTCTTTCTTGTAATAGTTGGTATGTATCCTCTGAAATAATTCTTTTTTTGCTTTCAGTATTTATTTTCTTTGTTTCGGATTTTAATAGGTCTATAAGCTTATCGTATTGTTCTTGCATCGATAGTGCTTTTTGTGTATCTTTATTTGTTATTTTTTGCAAATTATTCATAAGTTGTGTAGAATTACCTATACATGTTATAGGAGAATTATCTTTATGAACAGGTCTCTTGGTCTTTATTGGTGTTCCTGATATTTTTGCGCGCACCATCTTATGGTCTGAATTAAAATTTAGTTTGTGGATGATGGATATATCTTGAATCATTTTGTCATTATTTGACATAATAAAATCAATTTCATTTTTGTGGAGTCCGTTCGGTGAAATCCATGTCCATCTCTTATTTTTTCTCATCTTATAAAAACTGTTAAGAATTTTTAGTTTATTTTCTAATGCGAAGGTGACTAGTCTGGATCCATTTTTGCTCCTTTTACCTTGTCCATATTTTCCTACGGTATATTCTTCTCCACTATTGTTACATCTTCCTATTTGCGCATTGAAGTCACCCATAACTATAATATTCTTATTGCTCTTTTGCATTGCTAAACAGAGATCCTTGTAGAATTTTTCGATGCCGGTTATATCTTCCTTTTTGTTAGACTCAGTTGGTGAATATGCTTGTATGATTGTCCACTTTTCTTCTTTGTGTAGAGGTAGTGTAATATTCAATAGTGTTATTCTCTCAGATATTCCATTTATCTCCTCTATTCTGTCTACAAGGTTCTTTTTAATTAGAAATCCCACCCCGTATTGTCCTTGTGTTTCACCTTTGTAGTGCAAGATGTAGTCTCCATAATTACTTATGCCTTCTCCTTGTCTTCTCATTTCACTTATGCCTATTATATCCCATTTTATATCTTTTAATGCTAATTCAAGTTCTAGACGTTTCTCAGTATTTCTTAATGATCTTGCGTTAAAAGTAGCTATGTATATATCTGAGGTATTTGTTGACTTTAGAGGGTCGTGGTCTACTACCCCCACGGGGACCAGCCGGCTTGGGGGAGGTTTTGTTTCGTGATTATTTTGTTTTCTAATTTGTTGATGGATCCGATGTCCGGAGTTTGATTGTTATTGCTTTTTGGTGCTAGGGTTGGATGAGAAGGAGTTTGATCGAATCCTCATCCTATCAAATGCATTTTTCCTACTCGTCGATGTGGTTACTGTTTGGTGTTTTCTTGGTTGATTCTCTTGTGGAGAATTTGATGTTTCTCTCTTCCTTTTTTCTTTGGTGTTTGAGTTTTCTTTTACCACTAGTTTATCGTATTTTAAGAAGGCGAAATTACCCTTTTCTCTCTCTTCCCTTAACTTAGGTTGCAGGGCCTTCCTTTTTTCTAAAGTTTCTTTGGAATAGTCTTCAGTTATATATATTTCCTTGAGTTTCTTTTTGTTTTTCATAATCTCGATTTTCTTCCAACCACTAACTAGTGTAAGAACAATGGGCCTTGGTTTACCGTTTGTATTTCCTTTCCCGATACGATATGTTCTGTTTATTTCATGACTTTCTAAAGTAATATTCATTTCATCCGAAAAAAGTTGCTGTATTTTATTATGTAGTTCCAGTATGGATTCCTCTCCCTCTTTCAATCCATGTATTATTATATTGTTTAGTTTTCTATCTCTCTCTAGATGTTCTACCTTTTCTTCCAAGTATTCAATTTTACTTTTTAATATTTTGTTTCCTTCCACTATTGGTTTTAATTTTTCCTCAATCTTTTCCATTATCGTATCTGTCAACTGTCGTCTTTGGTTTTCCATTTCTAATTTCATTTTATCAAATAGAAGTTGAAATTGACTTTCCATCGTGTAACGGAACGTAATTTATAATGGTAGATTTATTTTTTCTTACACTGGCAACAATCAAACGTAACTTGACGTTTGACAGATGACGTTTGACAAGTGACGTTTGACCGTTGACATGTAATGTTTTATGTCTATGGATGATTTTAGATAATTCTACCCTCAAATATTTGCTTCGGTTTATACTTTAAATCTTTAAATATACTTTAAATCTCTCTCCCTTTAGTGAAATGCTTAGGATTTTTTATCACGGGCACTTGAACTCACGTATCACTGTTTATTTACACAAACTTTGTTGTGAAACTGCGGTTTTTTCGATTATTTATCAATTATTTTGTGGAACAACTGTCACTGTGATGTTTACGAAACGAACACCGGCCACACAACTAATAATTGCATAAAACCAGCAATAGCAAATTATATTTTTTTTGTACCTGAATGTTGTCATTGCAGATTGCTGCTACAGAACTTTCTTTATGCATATAATGAAAGTCCGTGTACATTTAAATGTATCTTACTGCTACACAACTTATATATATGTATATATTACATAAATTTGTATAAGCGCTCAGTATTTCAAGTAGGATTCGTCAAATAAAACTTTTCTGTTTGACATTCAACTATGTCTATAATAAACAAAAGAGACAATTTGACCACAGAGTATGTATACGTGTACAAATACTTGTGTATGCGTGTGTCAAATGCATGCTGGTTTGTGTAATGTTTTATTTATTGATTTAATGTACTTTTTATGCATTATTATTAAAATCTTTTTTTATATTAAATGAGGCAAGTAAAACTTTTTTTTTGATATATCTATGTCAGTGCTCTATGTCTATGGACAAGATGGCGTGTACAAATACATATGTATGTATAAGTGTGTGTGTAATGTTTTATTTATTGATTTAATGTACTTTATAAGCATTATTATTGAAAAATATTAGCGTTCTGCACTTCTCCTACACATAAACTATAAGTGTGCCAAATTTTATGCTCCTGCGTCCGCGCAATTTTCGTAAAAACTGGTCCAAAGTTTTTGGATCGCGTATTAATATATAGATTCCCCAAAAAAAAATCTAAGGCGTTTCGTAAGGGTAAGGATGTAGGATGAAAATTAAGGCATTCTGCCTGCAACCGCCGTCAGTTCAAGTTGATAATAACGCCATGTCTCTCTTAAAAGTGTACGTACCCGTTGGGGCAGTCGTAGCGTTAGGCGATTCCAAGGTATGTACCTACTGCTTAATCTTAATATTTACTTAAATATATGTTTTATACCAAATATTACCCACTACCAGGAGCTACCATTTTTCCCTTATTCGGAATCTTATACCCTTGTCTCTAAATTGTTTTAAATTTACATTCAACCAATCCAACCAGTCCTCGTACATATTTCCCGTAGTCAAAAACATTGTCCGATATTCGTTTAACTACATTGTATCTGTACCAGAAGCCTGCGCAAGTAAAACCTGGACGCAGCATAACTGTGTTGCAAAATGTTCGTTTACGCGGTGCCTCCAAGATCATCGTATCGTTTGGTTTGGCAACCGTGCTGACACCTGCGAAGTCACTTATCCGTCAGTCATTAAAAGAGAAGGAGAAGAAGACATTTTTCTCACAACCATTCGGAGACGATAAAATGGCTGGGGACGATGACCTCAACGATGTAGTCGCGATGGACGGTGTCATTCTGGCAGAAGAAACCCAGAGAGAAATGGTTGGCACACAAACCAGATACCTATATAATTACTTTTATTTTAAGTAGTTGGATATTTTATTAAGTGGAAGCTAAACTAACATTTAATCTATTTTAAGGTCATGCAAGGACGAATACTTGGTACCTCTGGGTACGATGCAAGCGCGAATAAAAACTATTGTAGCCAAGCACAACTTAGAAGAACCTCCTCCCGAAGTAGCTGGTCTACTATCACACGCGCTGCAGGAAAGACTGAAGAGCCTTATAGAGAAGCTCGCTGTCATCACAAAGAATAGAATTGATCATAATAATAATAATAATATCTCTTTATTGTACACCAGATTAAATTTATAAGTGACTTAAAGCTAAAGAAGTACAAGTGGCGGCCTTATCGCCTATTGGCAATCTCTTACAGGCAACCATGGGATGGAAAGAAAGTATGACATGGATTGTATAAGGTAGTGCCTGGTGTATTAGAAGTATACAAGAAAAGGAAATGGAAGTAGTACATATAAATTATATTAAGTGACAGTAACACGTAGTGTGAATTTATAAATAAATATATACAGGAAAAACAGCTGAAACTTATAGACATTACATACATACTTAAGGGGTACATCTTTACCTGATCGAGTGCAGCAAAGTTAACACTATGTGACATCGATATCTGCTAGATAGTGTTCCCTTATCAATCTCTTAAAGCCTGTCAGAGTTTGCGCCCGTCTAATCTCAACTGGTAGAGCGTTCCACAGTCGAACCGCTTGGACAGTAAAGGAGTGGTCAAGAAATTTAGTAGTGTGCTCTGGCATTTTTAATTTTAAGTTCTCTGACGATCTCAACACTTTGGGATATGTGTCACGTAAGAAGTTAAACCGTGATTTAAGGTAATGTAAAGTAAGAGAATTGAAAAGAATGTTATATAAAAGAGACAGAATATGTGTGTTCCGGCGAAGGCGGATAGGTAACCACTTAAGCTGTTTACGATAGTCGGATACATGATCATATTTACGTAAACCAAATATGAATCGTATACAAAGATTTTGGAGTCTCTCAAGCTTATTCAGTTGGTTTTCTGTGAGATAAAGATAAGTGGCATCAGCATAATCAAGGATAGGAAAATCGGCTCATGTCATATGGGTAAGATTTGAAATTTAATTTTTTCATTGGACCTAGAAGAAAATTTGTTTAACAAATATTCATAAATAAAATGTTTGTTATAAGAAATCTTGCATATAAAGGAATGTAAGGTGTGCTTCTCAATCACCAAACTGGCAATGCAGAACTGTAGGTAGCTATGAACATTTTTATTTGACTGTTCGACATAATCACAAGTACCAAAAGTAAGTGTGACGTCAAGTTTTCTTCGTTGCTAATGATTTTTCTTTTGACATAGACTAACAACCGATACGAGGTCACCCAAGATATAAAAGGTCAATTCCAATTCCTCGAGGAATTAGACCGTGCTGACAGGAAACGGCGGGAGGATTCGGAGAGGGAGATTCTGTTAAGGGCAGCCAAGTCTCGATCCAAGAATGACAACCCTGAACAAGCGAAATTAAAGGCCAAAGTGAAAGAAATGCAACGAGCTGAACTCGAAGAGCTCAGGCAATGAGATGCTAACTTGACAGCCTTGCAAGCTATAGGACCTAGAAAAAACCCCAGATTAGAAGTGCCGGGCGCTGCTGGTGTCTCCATTTCGCGTAGCGCTGGACATTCCGGAAGCGGATTTGTAAGTAGCTTCGTTTGATGCTAACGTACAGTCACGAGAAATACATAATTTGTAAACGACACACATTTTTGCACTCCAAGAGGTATGTGCCTATAGTTAATATACTCGTATTTATGATCGTGACTGTACATACATAGGGAAGTCGATTATCTAATTCCAGGAGTCTAACATATTTCTTTCGTTCAACAGACTGGTCCCAGTCAAATGGCGTTACGGACCCGACTCAAACGCATCAACCAGCGCGACATGATGTTTTTATTAGAACAGGAACGTGACACCTCGCACTCGCTTCTACTTTACAAATATTACCTCAAATAGAGATATAAACTTGGTATTGATAAACGCATACACAAACACAAACACGTGCTCGCATACACTCACACACATTCATATATGTACACGTACTCAGTCGACACTGATGACCGTCTCAGCTTCTTTACCCGCTTATACCCACGTTCGTTAAGCTGCAGTGCAGAATCTCCCAGAGGCGGTCCAATATGTGGCTGAGAACTCATGTCAGCACTCGAGTATGTATCACGTTTAGCCCAAGGGTGGATTTCTCGAAGTGGATTCATTTACAAACTGCCCTTACCCCAATAGTTTTAGCAACTTCGAAATATACGCCTGGCATTAACATAGGCCTAGACTACAAGCAGCGTTCTTTGTTGTAATTTTTACCTGCCCCCTTTTGTTTAAATACAACACTATTATAAAGAAGGGACTTGTTATTACGATAACAATAGCAGTAGGTACTAAACCTTGAAAGACAATAGAATTATTGTGAAGTCGCATATTCTGCTCGAGTTTACTAAGTTGTATAGATATAAAATGGTTACCTGTAAGAGTTACCTGTACAATAAATCGGTGGGTTGGGTGTGGGAGGGATTACTCTCTAAAGATGCTACTCATTACTACCAATGTAAGTGATGAATAACTGTTACCAGTTTCAGAGCAAACTAGATTTCAGCTTAGGTACAGTTAGAATTTTATTTTATCTTTTTGTAACAGGTACTCTGTGAGGTTTGAAGATGCTACAAGTCCAAAACCTAAAGCAAAGTATTTGACTGACGAAATGTTACTCAGAGAAGCTATCGTGGACCCTTTGCTTAAAAAATATTCTAATGATAATACTGGATGACGCACACGAGAGAACAGTTATAACCGATGCGCTCTTTGGTATTGCAAAACTAGCACAGAAAGAAAGGAATGAATAGGAGACAATTGTAATTTACTTAGAGGATCAAACTTTTCCAGTCACTATACATCACTCCAAGATGAAAAATGAAGACTATCAATATGCTGCTGTTTGCACAACATTTCAACGACACGCTACAACACCCACAAAGTAAATATCCACCTATAATTAAATAAAATCTTGTGATGTTTTTCATTCCCTTAATAATTGTTAATAGTTTTTATTATTTTCAGCCATGACTTCTTAGTATTTCTGACAGGACAAGAAGAAATTGAGACAATCATGTATGAAATTAAAGAGATAGCCCAGAAAGCCACAGGTCCCCCTATGAAGGTATACCCACTGTATGCAGATATGCCTACAGCAAGACAATTGCAAGGTTGGCGGAGTGTGCCTCCCGGAACTAGAAAAATAATATTGGCCACAAATATTGCTGAGGGATCTGTTACTATACCTGGGATTAGATATGTCATCGATGCAGGCGTAGTGATAGAAAGGTACATTTTTTGTTGATTTTAACAGTGCTCTTCTTTCAGACTTGATTCAGACTGACATTTCCAATTTTCAAATAGCAAGTTTTTGCTATTTCCCGGCTCCCGTTCCGGGTTTACCGCCTCTATACTGAAATCGATTTCAAGGCCCGATAACAACATCATACGCCTGAAATTGTCAGGTAGAATAATATTATACACTTTGCCTTTAGCTATTAGCATTGTTTACGTTCAGTTCAGAGTTTTTTGTCATATGAAAAAAATTTGACCCTATTAAAAACGATTGACAAAGCTCTATAAATTATTTAAAGTAACAATTTTTACAATTTTATAATTTTTATATCACAACTTGTTTATTCTACATAATATATTTTATTACAGATGTCCGCTAGCATCTACGCTTTTACTAATGATAGCGATAGCGGTGGGGGCAGAGCCTAGTAACATCTCGTGGACAGATCCACCGCCACCAGATGTTGTGAAAGCTTCATTAGCACTGCTCAAGAAATTAGGTAAGAGACACGACCATCTTGAAAACGTTTTATTGTACGTTATTTCTATTTTAGGTGCAATCAACAACGTCACCATTTCTAAACTGACGGTGCTTGCAAAAAAAAATGTAAATTTGCCCGATCGACCTAAAATATTCCAAAATTCAATTAAGCGCGACGGAATATAGCTGCTTAGACGAGGTAAATAGTTAATCAACATAACACTGATAAAAGTATTTTCTTGAGATCGTAGAACTAGAAACACTCGTGTAATGATACCATTATATGTTTAGGTTTGGTAAGTTTGGTAGCAGTTTTGTCAAGTGAAGACTTATTCCACACACCGGTGCACAAGAGACAAGAAGCTCTGACAATGAAACAAAAATTCCTGTCTCCGTTAGGCGACCACACAACTCTCCTCAATGTGTTCAAAGCTTTCTCTAAGGCATCTTCAAAGAAAGTGAGTATCAGCACAGTACCTGTTTATTGACCTCTAATTAACAAATAAATAGTTATCATTAACGCAATATTGTTCTCATTGCAGCAATGGTGTCGACAGTATTTTTAAACACGAAGAATTTGACATACGCATCTGAAGTGCGTCGTCAATTGCTTGCCATTTGCCAAAAGCTAAATATGAACGTAAGCAGTTGTGGACAAAATTATGACCAGGTAAAGATGTATTTTTTTGTTTCTGCTTTACCTAACGTTTATTCGCCTTTCAGCTATTGAAGTGTCTTCTCTGCGAGTTATTCACGAACTCTGCGTGGGTAAGAGACAAAGGGATGGGCATAAAATACACGATGGGAGGCACTGTCGTCGCCCTTTACCCTGCCAGAGTGCAACCAATAATTTTAGCTATTGTGTGTGTACAAAAAAATTATGTTTGGTATTATTTGTGAAAAGATTATTATTAAAATTGTATATATATCACTATCAAAGATTCACTTAAGCAATATGCGTAAGCAATAGCATATTTATTAAAATTAATAGGTATTCTAAATGTGAAATGTGTTTTTTTTTACAATTAATACCCTTGCAAAGTGACTCGATATTTAGTGGTTGTGTAGTAGTGGGATAGCTGATAAGCGCGCCTCTGCTGCCCGGTTCACCAGTGACAGAATGGGTGCGAGTGGAGATCGTACTCCCAGACCTTCTCCGTCGCCTCCTTCTCCAAAGTGAAGTCTTTGTAGGAGGTTGCGACCGCGCTAAAACAGCTGTCGCTACCGGCCATGGAGCATGTAACGGCCGGTAGCCACTGATTTATTTATTTAAAATTTTATGCACAAATACCTGCAGCGGCGTACGTAATGCCTAAGACATTTTCTGCCAATCAACCGATTGGGCGATGCAGAGAAAATATGAGGTAGGTGTACTTAAGTATAATAATCTAAACAGAGTAGCTGTAGGTAAAAATTTTCATATTTCTAGATTCACTTCTTCGTTATACTAAAGAGTTATGGTTAATGAGCCGGCTGAAATCAAGATTTTTTCCTATAACCTAAGAATAAAGTGGTCTTGTATCATCGTTAAATTTGCGTGAACATTTCCTGTTGAAAATTTTACGAGAGCTTTAGCGTAGACAGCATATGACTCAAAATCTCCATTACTTACTATGAAACAGCTCCTCAAACTTCCAATGAACCTATGTAACAACGTGGTGAAATAATTAAAACTGTTTATAATTGTTCAACAGCCCCAAATATTCGACGACAATAATAATATCGCGAAGGTGCCGCTGTGTCGATTATGCTGGCAAGAAGATGGACTAATGGAGGCCACTGTGGACAGAAATCAACAAATTTTATACAATTGTTTAACTTCAGAGCCGGTAAATAAATCTTTTTACCCTTATAGTAAACGTATTTAGTGTTGGTACAAAATGCTGACTTCCATGCAGCTCTATCATTTTTACCTTACTACTTACTCTCTTTGTACCTTTTTCAGACACACCATACCTCTCTTCTCCGTAACCATCATCTCTCCTCATCCCATGTCCATACCACAGTAAGCTGTTGACATTGACCCTTCCTTGAATATTTTCCTTTAAGATGTCTTGTTTGTTCTCACCCTTCCTTGCTCTCGGTGTTTTTAATACAATCGATTCAATATTTTGCCGTGTATTTGTAAGAAATCTGATATTAAGACGATTAATACTTTCTTTTTTATTTCTACTACCTATTATCTACTTTTATCCTTCATTAAAAATCTCTTGTATAGTTCCACATCGATCGCAATATTGTGTGTCACTAGACAGTCAACAGTATCACAGTTACAAAGCTCATTTTTAATTAACAGTTCGAGACCTTTGACATCAGACCTAACAGAGTTTGCGGCCGCTGTAGTAAAAGACTCCGGATCTGCTACAAAATCTGGATTCGCTTCGTCCAGCGTGAAATACTTAACAGTAGTGTGGTGAGTGCAAGATCAACAAACCCTAATGAATACACATTTGTGTGACGTGATACATTGTGTTACTATTGAGTAACACAATGTCACGTCTGTCACAACAGTAACACTATAACAGCTTTAAATGAAGTCTGGATATTCTAAATACATCTTTCTAAAAACAGATATTTATTAAATCTGTTCACAAAAACGAAAACTGGAGAAAGTTACACTAAATGTGCAACCACTTTAACGTCCCTTGTTTTTCTTGCAGTTAATTAATAAATTAAATATAAAATAGTCACATACTGACACTCGGTACAGTCAACCACATAATTTACACCAGTTTGAAACGTATTTTATTTGTTTCCAGCCAGCCCAAGTAGAAGGAGTCTGAGGTTAGCAGGGTTTTGGTGACGTACACAAGACGTTCTCTTCGTGAATGAAGGACTCAGAAGGCATAGCAATATCTTCGAACGTATCGCCACACACTGATAAAAGTATATTCTTGAGATCGTAGAACTAGAAACACTCGTGTAATGATACCATTATAATATGTTTAGGTTTGGTAAGTTTGATAGCAGTTTTGTCAAGTGAAGACTTATTCCACACACCGGTGCACAAGAGACAAGAAGCTTTGACAATGAAACAAAAAAAATATGTTTGGTATTATTTGTGAAAAGATTATTATTAAAATTGTATATATATTACTATTAAAGATTCACTTAAGCAATATGCGTAAGCAATAGCATATTTATTAAAAGTAATTGGTATTCTAAATGTAAAATGTGTTTTTTTTTCAATTAATACCCTGCCAAAGTGACTCGATATTTAGTGGTTGTGTAGTAGTGGGATACCTGATAAGCGCGCTTCTGCTGCCCGGTTCACCAGTGACAGAATGGGTGCGAGTGGAGATCGTACTCCCAGACCTACTCCGTCGCCTCCTTCTCCAAAGTGAAGTCTTTGTAGGAGGTTGCGACCGCGCTAAAACAGCTGTCGCTACCGGCCATGGAGCATGTAACGGCCGGTAGCCAGAGATTTATTTATTTATTTATTTACAATTTTACGCCCAAACACCTGCAGCGGCGGACGTAATGCTTAAGACATTTTCTGCCAATCAACCGATTGGGCGATGCAGAGAAAATATGAGATAGGTGTACTTAAGGATAAGAAGTAATTGACAGAGAATTTAGTATACATAGACTAGTTTAACCATAAATAAGCAAATATACTTACATAAATACATACATATATAACACATACATGTATAATACACATACATATAACTCATACATATCCGTGCATACATATTACCACTATAAGATATAATAACACCAGCTGATGAAGTAAAACGTCGCCAATTCAGCCAGTAAAAGCTTCTTCACTTTAATTTCAAACAAGTCACGACTTTTAACCATCCTACCTTCGAGGGAAAGCGCCTTCCAAGAAAGGATAGCCTGCACGAAGAACGAAGAGCGGACAATCCAAGTGGAGTGAGATGGACAGAGTAGAAGGAGATTATTAGCTGAACGTGGGTGGGGAAATGGATTTGTCTGTTTTTTTTTGTATTGTATTAGTTGTGTTGTGTTGTATGGGTATATTTAATTATGCTATGTATTTTCTTTCTTTTTGTTTTGTTTAGTGTGTGGTGTGTTCCTATAAATTTAGATTTTAAAGTTTTTGTATCTTCATGATTGTGTTGTATTGTTTATGTATTGTTAATTTTAGTCGCATTGGATGAAATCTGTAATGATAGTATAGATTATGATTATAAATAAATAAAAAAAAATATGTGCGTTCTTTTCTGTCTGTTCTGTTCTTTTAAAATATAATTATATTATATCTGCACCACTATCTACATAGTATAGTCCATCTAAGGGTTGCCTGAAAGAGATCGCAGACTGTGATGAGGTCGCCCATTGTACCGCTGTTACTTTTTGCTTTCTACATTTTATGTTACCTAGTTACGATGTGCAATAAAGAGTACCTATCATTAACTGTACCGATTTATTGTACAGATAACTTTTAGAGGTGACCATTTTATATCTATACAACTTAGTGAATTCAAACAGAATATGCGACTTCACAATAATTCTATTGTCTTTCCAGGTTTAGTACCCACTGGTACTGTTATCGTAATAACAAGTCCCTTTGGACCGCCTTTGGGAGATTCTGCACTGCAGCTTTACGAACGTGGGTATAAGCGCGTAAAGAAGCTGAGACGGCCATCAGTGACGACTGAGGTTTTAGGCAGAAGTGCTCACCGAAGTTTCTCGGCGGACCTCTGACTTACGTGCGGGTAGCGGCATATGGTACCCGCACGAAGAGGCTTACGAGTGACGTGAGACCGCTAATTAAACCACGATAGCTTGTTGCTTCGGGAAGTATCTGTGTTTGGTCGCTAGGAGGGAATTGAGTTCCACCTGTCACTTCTGTAACTGCGGTGGGGTCCTCACTACAGTTATTGAAAAAAGTCTCTGGCCACCGGCCGTCACATGCTTCATGGCCGGTAGCGGTAGCTGTTTTAGCGCGGTCGCAACTTCCTATGAAGACATTACAGTGTTTTTAGTTCGAGGATCTCAAGAATATACTTTTATCGGTGTTATGTCGACTAACTGTTTACCTCGTCTAAACAGTTATGTTCCGTCGCACTTAACAGAATTTTGGAGTATTTTAGAAAAGAAAATAGTCTAAAAATACAACCCGATACGAATAGAACTCGACCCTCAGTAAGAAATTGTCATTATAGTATTATTTGTATAGATTTTTGTTTAAGCTTTCATTGTTAGTAGTAAAACTAGGCCGTGGTGTTATTTAAATATACCACGTGTAGGCGATATGAAAGGGATTGTGTGTAGAAAACCAATACAAGTTATGAACAGATATTGATCAGAAGCTTCGACTTGTTTTACATCTTTTATGTATTAACATTAAAATCAAATTTTACTTGGAAAGATGTACAAGTGATTAGCTTTACCAGCAACTTCATAACTTAAGGTGTTTACTGACACACTTCAGTATAATTTTGACTTTAAATATAAATAATATTCTTTTTTCTTGTTGTACTACATTAGAAGTACCGAACATCAGTTCCATCATACTGTGGTTTAACTCCCACTTCTTTGAAAGTTGGTTCCAATATTGTTATATGCGAGTTCACTTTAACATGTTCGAACTAGAGATAATCACTTGTAAATCTTAATAATAATTGTAGTGAATAAAAACATTAAATCACTAAATACATAAAATTAAGTAAGTAAAATAAAATAAAGAAAATAAAAATTTAACTTTCTTGCGTGTTTGTATCTATACACTTGCGTGCTAGGGCGTGTGTGTATGTGCGTGCGTGTACATGTATGTGTGTGTGTGTCAGAGTAAGCGAGCACGAGTTTGTGTTTGTGAATGCGTTTGCGAGCGTCTATTGCAGATGGTTTTATGCCATTATCTCACTTAGTTTTCAATTGACGAGTACGATTGATCCCGAAGCCCCTGTTTTAATTTATTTATAGTTTGTTCACCGTTTAAATTAAAAAAGGTTAAATTAAGCCACTGTCAAGTTTCTTGCTCAAGCTCCAGCTTGCTTTCGCATGAAGGTCTTGCCATTCGTAACCCAACAGAAATTACACTCGTGAAGTTTTGCATGTTTTAAAATATAGTCTCCTTGTCCGTGCTGCTAAGTTTGCCGCAATGTATATTGGTCTTTATGAGCCTGGGAACCTTACAAGTTATTCTCTCTGTTTAATTTTTTATATAGTGAGAATAATGATTGTTTAGTGATAGCAGGCGTGAGGTACACAAAAATAGGTTGATTTTAGTCCTTCTTTGTATATACTCTATATATATCCTTAACATTTATGTAGTGTATTTTCATATCAAGTGTTTGTTCTGAAAAACCCGTCCCGAACAGAACTCAACCCTAGTTACACAATTCCTGTCGACTCTTTTTTTATTTCATTGTAATGTAATAGAACACATTTAGATAATAGGAGAGAGGAATATGCATAAAAAACGACTACTGGTAATTTTGTTACCTGTTAAATTCAAATCGGGGGAGAGTCAGTCTTCAGTAGACGCTCAAAGAGTGCAGGTGTGCCGTATACAATTGTATAAGTGTTGTGTTTTTAAAAATTTTGCAAAAATGGCAAATCTATCTGTGTGTGGGATTTGTCTGAGGGTGAACTTTGGTCATGAACTGCAGCCGATCGGTGACACTATTCTGCAGGCAGTTTATGAATATTTAACTGCAACGCCGGTAAGTGATCCTATATTTGAACAAACACTCTTTTTCTCCATTTATTTGTAATTCTTTTAGATTTTTCTTTGAGGGGCCCTAGACCTAAAGGTAAGTGACCCTGTCTGCTAAGTCGGAAGTCGTGTGTTGGATGCACAATCGTGTGTGTAATGAGCATTATTTCATTTTTAGTGAAATTTGCTTTCTTGAATTTTTGAATTTTTGTCTAATTTTATAATAATCCGTAAGAAACAAATAATTATGATTTTTATTCTCTTTATGACTGTTGGTGTAAATATAATAAGCAGAACAAATACATATTTCAAAATTTCAAGTTAGTCAGGGAACAACAAACCGGTAATTAGGGTTCTAAAGATAATAACCACCTCATTTTACATTGTTATTAGGATCAGACAGCCGTGGTTCAGAACTGTGAAGATATTACGTCTCTTCATATCCTCTCTTCTACGCATACCTATTACACTCTTCAACCTATGTCTGTGCCACGTTAACTTGTTGCTCGTGCCCGTTCCCTAAATCATTTCCTGTGAGATGTCTTGTCTACCCTCAGTCCCGTTCTTGCTCTCTGATATTTTTGTACATCTCGCAAATAATTTGGCATGTACTTCAATATTTATTTGAACAGTAGGTCCTAAGGTTTCTTGGTCCGAATGTAGTATATTGTGTTTCGTAGATATTCGCCTTAATTTTACAATCGTTTCTTAGAGTCATTGTAACATATTTAAGGTAACTTCTTGAAAGTTTGGGAGGTTACAGCTGTAGGTATTGAAATAATATTAATAAGCTTTATGGTGCGTAACACTGGGACATACTGAAGCAAATGTGATTGTCAACAAAATTGTGAGTTATAAAACTATTTTTGTTTAACAGCTCGGGACTAGAGCAGATGGAGTCTGTGACATCTGCCGTCAAGAACTTTACCACTGCTTAGAACTCGGGCAGCAATGCACCTTCAGTGAAAATATCTACACTCTAATACTAAACTATTATGCGGTGAGTATAAGATTGTATACTACTAATTATTCATCATCATCATTATCAACAGCCCTTACAGTCTACTGCTGGACATAGGCCTCTCCTTAGCAAGGAGGTTTTGGCCTACTATACCGCTCTGGCGAGACGGGTTGATAAAGGGTTTGTTCCAAGTTTTCCTTCTCTTTATAATGATTTTGTCTTGCATACTTTGTTCCCTTAGTCGTCTTTTACGACATCCAAGGGATGAATAGGGGTGGTAACACTATGTATTCTTAATCCGTCACCACACGGACGACTGATTATTATTCTACTAAAATTCAAGCAAACCCACTATATTTTTCTAGGAATACTGTCATTTTTTGGTGTCGTATGTTGTTAAACTGAATGATCGACAACAAGTTCTTAATTGTTTTTTATTGTAATCTGATAGAAGGCGAGGTGACTGTAACAGTTGTAAACTATCCTAATGTAAATCTAAACAGAGTAGTTGACGGTAAAACTTTTCATATTTCTAGATTCACTTCCTCGTTATACTAAAGAGTTGTGGTTAATTAGCCGACTAAAATCAAGATTTTTACCTATAATCTAAGAATAAGGTGGTCTTGTATCATTACTATATTAAGTTTGCGTGAACATTTCATGTTAAAAAGTTTACAATGGCCTTAGCGTGGACAGCATATCACTCAAAATCTTCATTACTTACTATGAAACAGCTCCTCAAACTTTCAATGTACCTATGTAACAACGTTGTGAAATAATTAAAACTATTTATAATTGTTCAACAGAGCCATATATTCGACGAAAACAATAATATCGTGAAGGTGCCGCTGTGTCGAGTATGCTCGCAAGAAGATGGACTAATGGAGGCTACTGTGGGCAGGAGTCAATAAGTAATATACACTTATTTAACTGCAAAGCCGGTAAATAACTTTTATTTAAATACGTGTCATCTTTTTACCCTTATAGCAAATGTATTTAGTGTTAGTACAAAATGCTGACTTCCATGCAGCTCTATCATTTTTACCTTACTACTTACTCTCTTTGTACCTTTTTCAGACACGCCATACCTCTCTTCTCCGTAACCATCATCTCTACTCATCCCATGTCCATACCAGAGTAAGCTTTCGACATTGACCCTTCCTTGAATATTTTTCCTTAAGATGTCTTGTTTGTTCTTACCCTTCCTTGCTCTCTGAGTTTTTTAATACAATCGATTCAATATCTTGCAGTGTATTTGTTAGCAATCTGTTATTAGGACGATTAAAACTTTGAAAAGTATTACTTCTACTACTTTTATTTACTTCTATCCTTCATTAAAAAATATCTTGTATAGCCCCCAAAGTGCACTACAGCTCTGCTGTAATTTAATTTTCTGTTTATTGGTTGGATAGTTATCTTGTTTCCACATCGATCGCAATATTGTGTGTCACTAGATAGTCAACAGTATCACAGTTACAAAGCTGATTTTTAATTCACAGTTCATGAACTTTGACGTCAGACCTGTCAAAGTTTGCAGCCGCTATAATAAGAGACTCCGGATCTGCTACAAAATCTGGATTCACTTTGTCCAGCGTGAAATACTTCGCAGTAGTGTGGTGAGTGCAAGATTAATAAACCTTAATTAATACACATTTGTGTGACGTGACACATTGTGCTACCATTGAGTAACACAATGTCACGTCTGTTACAACAGTAACACTACAACAGCTTTTAATGAAGACCGCATATTCTATATATATATTTCTAAAAACAGATATTTATTAAATCTTTTCACAAAAACTTAAACTGGCAAAAGTTACACTATAAAAGTACAACCACTTTAATAATCCTTGTTTTTCTTGCCGTTAATTGATAAATTAAATATAAAATAGTCATATACTGACACTCGGTACAGTCAACCAAATGATTGACACAAGTTTGATACGTATTTTATTCGTTTCCAGCCAGCCCAATTAGAAGGAGTCTGAGGTTAGCAGGGTTTTGGTGACGTACCCAAGAGAATTGAGGACTCAGAAGGCATAGCAATATCTTCGAACGTATCGCCACCGAAGCGTCACGATTCACCAGTAACAACAAGAGGTCTGCGATCACATTTAGAGAGTTGCAAACCTCCGCAAGGCCTCTGCTGCTAAACGAGCTAACCCAGCACGATGTCATTACATACTGTTAAATGGGATCGTAAATTACATTGAAAAGGGAATATTCGTTATAACAATTAATTAACTTTAATTTAGGACGCCATACTTTTTTAATCAGAAGTGTATGTCGACAGACAATAAAAATAAAGCGACCAAATGCACACTCTAGTGAGGAGGCGCTGCAATGGATTATGATTATAAATTTAGCATACATACTATAGCATAAATTGTGTGATATATTAAAAATAATCTTAACTCTAATCTGTTTTTCATAGATTTTGTCTTTTCTGAAGTAAGCTTTTTGTTAATAATGTCTGCCAAATCAAAATCTGTGTCAGTTTATACGATATCAATTATTCCCCTTTCATAGTTCATTATTTTCGTTTATATAATGATACTGAACCTAAATGTATTTTGAATTTATTGTAAAGCATCCGAATTATCTTCATTCAATTTGATTGTTACACCTAACAAATTTTTAATAAAAAGTACTTCTGTCACTGCCTCTGACGTAGCAACATATTCTGCAAAAGTTGAACATTTGGTATTCTGTATTCAGTTTATCTGTCTTCAAAAAAATTAAGTTTCCAAACAATCTAATTATAAAACCTGATGTAGATTTACGATCCACATTGTCTTCTGCATAGCCAGGATCTACCATACAATCTAATACTTCTGTGTCTACGAGTACGTTATCATAGTATGTTACTGTATTTATTATTATCATTCAGTTATTGTATTATTATCATTACTGTAATCAATATCTATACCAATATAGCTTTTAACTTTTCTCAAATCTTTCATTGCAACCTTTTCATTTACCTAGTTTTTAATTCGATTGTATTTTTATCATTACAACAAATTTGAAGGTCATCAACAAATACTAATGTATATTGGATCTTTGTTTGTTCTGTTGACATATAAAAAGTAATCATAGTTACTTCTGAAAACATTCAACTTTTTAATAAACTTATTGAAAAAATCAAACCGTGATCTAGGACTTTCTTTGAGACTATAGAGTACCTTGTGCAATTTGTAAACCTTTCGGTTGACTTATATATATAAAATTCAGACTTTACATACCATTAACAATTTAAAAAGGCTGTCTTGAAATCCATTTGTTCGATGAATAAATTATTTTTATAACTGTATGACAATAAAATTTTCAATGTTTACATTTTCCCTACAGGTCAATTAACATTTTTATTGAATTAATTTTGCTGAAAACCTCTTACAACTGATCTTGCTTTAAAAATATTATTGCTTTTTTTCTTAAAAATTCACTTAACAACCATAACCTCTTTATCATGTCAACAATTTGTCAAGTATTATTTTTATTTAGGCTATTTATTACTGAATCCATTGCGATTTGTCATTGTTTGCAATTACGGGAGTTCATCGCTTCCTCACAAGTGTTAGGCACATCTGCCTTAGTGAAGTTTACATATAATAAGATGTAAAACTGATGATGTAAAATTAGTCTCACCTGAATCTTCATCAATAACTTTTATCACTTTTGTAAATAGTTTTTAATATGTCATCAGACAAGTTTGAACTAGGTCAATTTCTACATCATTATTATTTTCTTTTTGATCATAAAATTTTTTTAGATACGTTAATTGAGTATTTTCTTTGACTACCTGTATATGCCTAGCTTTAATTATTTTGTATTAATTAAATCTCTATAGCTGTTTTTATTATAACCGACTAAAACGCCTAGTCGGGCTTCACCTTCCCACTTACTTTTTTCTACTAAAATTCTACTTCTATAAATTTTTAAATGTTCTACATTTGTTTTGATTCAAAAAAATATCTATTAAGGAATTTTGTTTTCTTCTCTATTCGCAATAGTTCTGTTCTTTGAATATGCTGCTGGTTTTGTTACTTCTGACCAATATCTTCTAAGAATTTTAGCTGCCCTCATTAAACACCTACCCATATCTATAGCAGATATATTATATTTTTCTGCTACTCCATTCACCTGTCATCAATAAACGTCAAGAAATATTTTGCCCCACTATAGCCAGTTTTGTTAAGTGCACCACTCAAATCAGTGTGAATCAATTTTAAAATTTCAGTAGTTCCTATTCTATTATTTTCAAAAGGTATATTAGCCATTTTACTTTTAATACAGTTTGAACATTTCATTTTTGTGCTTTCCATCTTGTCTGCCGTTCTCGTACTGAACGGGGAACTACGGGCAACCTTCTTCATTTCATGACATGTTTGGTGCCTGCGGTGGATGTTGGGCTACAGGCGATACCTACTTTGATTTCCAGAAAGCTTTTGACGTGGTTGACAAAGATTTCCTTTAAACACGTTTGGCTGCAGTGGGCTGCACACCGCATATGTTGGTGTTCTTCGTAAGCTATTTACGGGACAGATGTCAGAATGCAGATTGTGGGGGATACCTCTCCGAACCATACTTTACGAGATCTGGTGGTAATTAAGGAAGTAATTTGGGGCTTCTGTTATTTGTTTGAATAATTAATGGCTAGCGTGAATTAGTTACTTACGTCACACCATTAATTTCTGTAGATGACTTAAAATTGCTTAAAACAATTTCGTAAAATGTAGATCATTACATGCTGCTAGAGGTCATAGATAGAGTGATGGAGACGGAGTTTGGAAACAAACTTTATTTTAATATATCTACATACACAGCCCAGACATCCTGTGAGAGATTAAACTGCGCGCAACGAAAGAGTACAAATCGCTATGTCGGCGTCCATACCTGTCGGAAGTAACGCGCGCTCGCAACAATTTGATGGAGCACATCCAGCCCACGTATATGTGCATATTTAGTTTTGTTCTAGTTTTTTTTTTGTACTGTTTAATGTGTTATATTGGTTGGGTAATATTGGTGTGTATGTTATAAATTCAGCTTTTTTAATTTTTTTTACTGTTTTTGTATTCTCAAGGTTGTGTTGTATTGTTTATGTAGTATTAATTTTAGTTCTGTTCTGTTTAGTATTGTATTGGATGAAATCTGTAATTTTTTTATTAAATAAATAATCGTTTATTAAATAATTATCACTTGTCGATAGATATATACCGATAAAGGTATGTAAAACCTGTACTTGTTCTTAAAAAATAACTACGTTAAAAAAAACCGACTTCTAAACTGAAAAGTAAAAAATAATAAAGATTTAATATTAATTATATACTACCTTTTATTTATATTTGCTATTTACCTAAAGGTTGGAAGTCGGTGTGATTTATATTTAAAGTAAAACTAGCTGACCCGGCGAATTTCGTACCGCCTTAGCGTAGCAATGATGTACGATTATAAAAATGATTGATGATGATTATAAATATATTTTTCTCCATTAGAACCTTCTCCTAATAATAGCAAATACAACAAAACTCCACTAATGCGTAATGCCGTGATCAAGAAAAACGGGTTTCATTTTTATATATATAGACTGATAACCTCTATAGTATTAGTATAGAGTATTGTGCATGTAGTATCTACTTATTTATAAACAATGTATTATTATAATGTATTATTCATGTATTTTTATTTAGTAGTAAGTTCATGTATATTACTTATATTTAAAGCATATTGATAAACTCAATGACTTTGCATCTACCGCATCTTATTTCTGCATCATCTGCAGGTCGACTGGAAGAGAATGCCACATGGCATTAAGTCCACCTTTGTACAACAAGTGCAATAAGTTTAAATAAATAAATAATAATCTGAGAATATAAGTAACAGAATTTTAGGCAATTTAACTAGAAGTGATACAGTTGTTTGTTGCATAGGTATTTGTGCTACTAAAGGGCTACTAAATCTAAACTGTTCGCTCTTTGTGTCGGTATGTTTATACACACAACTTTCACACTTTCACAAATATATTGGTTCAAGTACTCTAATTGGTAATGTTCTCCGTGTGAAATGATATTTAATAAAGTTCCGTCAACAACTTTATATGAGCCCCAGCACTCTTCGAGACACTGTAGTTTTATTTCCAAATATTTCTCGTTACTCTGGTCTTAAGAAACTTTCTTATATTATGGCGAATCTTACTCATACCTACAAATAAATTTGTACTCTTCACTGAATATTTTTTCAGTTTGTCATGATCATTCTCCAGTTTTAATATGCAAAACCACTCTACTTTATAGTTTATACGTTTATAATCACCGTTTACTATTTACGACACTCCTGTTTATTTGTGAAATGGTGCAAATTATCAGCGAGAACTTTGTGTTTTTACTTTTTTTGTTTTGTATGAAAATTATTTCATTATAACTCATTAATAGCTTCGATAAACAGGTAAAGGCGTTGGTGGGATCGCCGGCCAGCCGTCTCTAAGAATTTTTTTGTTCGTTTATCGGTCGGCCGTAACTAATAATTCGTCTCATTACAGACTTATGTTCCTCATACAGACGTGATAAGGTATACTATCGTTTAATTTTAATCATTGCAAGGAAACAACTTGTGTGTTCTTCTAATATTTATTGGCAATTAATTTTTAAAACTAAATTCATTGAGATACTTAACACAGATAACGAAAACAACAAAAGGTAACTACCTAGCTATCTACTATACTAGCTAACTTATACACAATGCATAAAAAAAAGCGAAAAAAATTTTGGTCACAAACCTTCCTAGAATCAAAAGACTTTTTCTATGGTAGACAATATTGTTTTAGTCCATTTACCAATACTTTTCGGCCACTATTAATTCAGTGAGGCTTCCCATATGTGGGCTTATTAGATATTTGATATTAAAATTCTTTGTTTCATAAGTGTGGAAAAAATATTTTTAGCAACAAACGAAACCAATAAATTTGTTGCAATAATTAAGCAACGATTTTATACGGTGCTTTACTGCATATACTGTTTTCAAGGTTCAGTAAGTTATCGCCAACTGATATCGTAAAAGTAACAAGTTTATTGGAAAATGTTCAAACAGTCTACAACTCGTAATCAGAGAGTCAGCCGAGCTGGTGTTTCTGGGACTTTTTAACGCCCACCATGGGTCCTGGTTGGGTTGAACCACCCACGCATTGTTGGTTCTGTTTGAAATCGGCTCGATTCAACTTCTTTGTTTGTTAGTACAAATAAAGTTCAGAGGATTTCAAACAAAATCAACAAAGAACACTACTAATAAAAATAAAAAAACTAGTTTTTAAAGTAAAATAAACGCAACCCTCCATTTAAAAAAACATTATTATTATTATGTTTTGTGTCCTTTGTTGCTATTGTTTGAAGTCGGCTCAATTTCTTTTGTTTCTAACGATAGATGTGCTCTGGACCATTTAAAACCCAATGGCTATTCTCTATTACTAAAAAAATGCATTCATACTTAACCAACGGTAACAATGCTCATTGTTATTGTCATAACAGCTTACAACAGGTAATTACTTTAATTCCCCGAAAAAAAAATCTAAGGCGTTTCGTAAGGGTAAGGATGTAGGATAAAAATTAAGGCATTCTGCCTGCAATCGCCGTCAGTTCAAGTTGATAATGACGCCATGTCTCTCTTAAAAGTGTACGTACCCGTTGGGGGAGTCGTAGCGTTAGGCGATTCCAAGGTATGTACCTACTGCTTAACCTTAATATTTACTTAAATATATGTTTTATATCAAATATTACACACTACCAGGAGCTACCATTTTTCCCTTATTCGGAATCTTATATCCTTGTCTCTAAATTGTTTTAATTCACATTCAAGCAATCCAACCAGTCCTCGCACACATTTCCCGTAGTCAAAACCATTGTCCGATATTCGTTTAACTACATTGTATCTGTACCAGAAGCCTGCGCAAGCAAAACCTGGACGCAGCATAACTGTGTTGCAAAATGTTCGTTTACGCGGTGCCTCCAAGATCATCGTGAAGAAAGCCAGTAGCAGCAACGCGAAAGCCATGACAGTCAATAATACAGCTAAACTACCCAGATCTAACGTATCGTTTGGTTTGGCAACCGTGCTGACACCTGGGAAGTCACTTATCCGTCAGTCATTAAAAGAGAAGGAGAAGAAGACATCTTTTTCACAACCATTCGGAGACGATAAAATGGCTGGGGACGATGACCTCAACGATGTAGTCGCGATGGGCGGTGTCATTCTGGCAGAAGAAACCCAGAGAGAAATGGTTGGCACACAAACCAGGTACCTATATATATTTTTTTTTAAGTAGTTGAATATTTAATTAAGTAGAAGCTAAACTAACATTTAATATATTTTAAGATCATGCAAGGACGAATACTTGAAACCTCTGGGTATGATGCAAGCGCGGATAAAAACTATTGTAGCCAAGCACAACTTAGAAGAACCTCCTCCCGAAGTAGCTGGTCTACTATCACACGCGCTGCAGGAAAGACTGAAGAGCCTTATAGAGAAGCTCGCTGTCATCGCAAAGAATAGAATTGATCATGTAATAAAGGTAAGATTTGAAATTCCATTTGTTCATTGGATCTCGAAGAAAATTTGTTTAACAAATATTTAGAAATAACAAGTTTGTTATAAGAAAAGTTGCGTATAAAGCAATGTGTGCTTCTATATCACCTGACTGGCAATGCAAAACTGTAGGTAGCTATGAACACTTTTATTTAACTATTCGACATAATCACAAGTACCAAAAGTACGTGTGACGTCAAATTTTCTTCGTTGTTAATGATTTTTCTTTTGACACAGACTGACAACCGATACGAGGTCACCCAAGATATAAAAGGTCAACTTCAATTCTTCGAGGAATTAGACCGTGCTGACAGGAAACGGCGGGAGGATTCGGAGAGGGAGATTCTGTTAAGGGCAGCCAAGGCTCGATCCAAGAATGAGGACCCTAAACAAGCAAAATTAAAGGCCAAAGCGAAAGAAATGCAACGAGCTGAACTCGAAGAGCTCATGCAACGAGACGCTAACTTAACAGCCTTGCAAGCTATCGGACCTAGAAAAAAACCCAGATTGGAAGTGCCGGGCGCTGCTGGCGACTCCCTTTCGAATAGCGCTGGACATTCCGGAAGCAGATTTGTAAGTAGCTTCGTGTGATGCTAACGTACAGTCACGAGAAATACATAATTAGTAAACGGCACATATTTTTGCACTCCAAGAGGTATGTGCCCATAGTTAATATACTCGTGTTTATGCTCGTGACTGTACATACGTAGGGAAGTGGATTGTCTTATTCCAGATGTCTAACATATTTCTTTTGTTCGACAGACTGGTCGCAGTCAGATGGCGTTGCGGACCCCACTCAAACGCATCAACCAGCGCGACATGATGTTTTTATTAGAACAGGAACGTGACACCTCGCACTCGCTTCTACTTTACAAATATTACCTCAAATAGAGATATAAATATGGTATTGATAATAAGTGTTGTGCCAAATGAACATGTTTTCTAATCAGATTACATGGACCGTTTAGTAAAGTGTGACGTAGTGTTACAAAATAAAGTCACGTTACTATAATGTAATGAGATCAGGTAGACAAACATTTTATTTTCACGTTAATTTTAAGACGTATAGGAGTGTTTCTACAGAAGGAAATGTATAAAGCCGAATAGATTTCAGTTTCTTTTATTTGCACAGTTGAAATCAAAATGTTTCTAAGCGTAAACAATTTTTAAGTTATGCCAATACACAGAGAAAATGTTTGTTATATAATTATTTAATAACCACCTATTTTTAAGTCGAACATATATGATTTGTGATATGCTGTAATGTCATTGTCATCAATAGGATATGGGCCTTCACTTAGAAGTAGGTTTTGCCTACTACACCATGCTGACCACATTAATATGTAGTACTTTTTAACTGTAAAATAGTTATTACTAATGTTGAGCATTACCTGTCTGATACTTATACATTATTTTAATTAATTATCCTTGACATATGTATAATAAAAAAGTGCAATGTTGTGCAGAATCAAAATCGACAAGTCGGCAATCTCACTTCTTTCATAACATTGCCATCTTCAATATGTAAACAAGAAATTCAGTGAGGTTTCCCACATCTGGGTTTATTAGATATTTATTTGATGTTAAAATTTTTTAATCAAGAAATAGTCATGACAGCTTTGCAATAGGCTAGCGCTAAGTATAAAGGATCAATAGTGTTCATTAATTTATGAAATTTAATAAAAATTACGTCACTTGCTTTTCAGATGGGTGTAAGACGATCTTTCAGTGGCTCTTTAACTGTTTGTGTAAGTCACTTTTATCATTGGTATTTAGATTGTTTTCAATGGAAGTTGTACTAATATATCATTATAATTTTTAAAACCGTTTTGAGTTTTTTTATTTCTGCATAAATGAATCCATTTCAAAGACAATGATGAACGATTGATATTACTTCTGATGTACTTACATTATGAACTACACGGATGCTACACCTTTTTATACGTAAACTATACTCTAGGTAGTACAGCCACGCTGATTTCAGCACGAGCGGGCCGGCTCGACGGGGCAATACTATCCTCCCACAGAAAACCAACCTCAAGCGCCAGCATCTGTGTTGTCGTGTTTCGTTGGTGAGTGTGAGACCGGAGGCCCATTGATGCAGGAGTCACAGTTATCGTGGTTTCTGTGTAAGCCTTACA
This sequence comes from Hypercompe scribonia, assembly GCA_949316085.1. Classification (NCBI taxonomy): domain Eukaryota; kingdom Metazoa; phylum Arthropoda; class Insecta; order Lepidoptera; family Erebidae; genus Hypercompe; species Hypercompe scribonia. Next base: position 9,257,041 of record OX438995.1, read on the forward strand.
CTGTCACGATGACTGTCATGCCGATTACGTCCCTAAGCGGGCTGTGCATCTCACAAGCCCGCCATAGTGTGGATCACCATACTGCATTGTATGCATTGGCAATATGTATGGTGACCATAACTCTTGGATTCTATTCATGCTTTCCATCAGGCAGAGTAGAGTCACTTTAGCAGGTTCTTAATAGATGAAAAAAATGCAAAATGTGCCAAATACTTGTGAGGAAGCGATGAGCTCTCATAATTGAAAACAATGGCAAATAGCAATGAACTAAGAAATTAATAACCTAAAAAAAAAGTAACACTTGACAAATTGTTGAAATGCCACATGATAAAAAAGTTACAGATGTTAAGTGGATTTTTAAGAAAAAAAAGCAATGATATTGTTAAAGCAAGATCAGTTGTAAGAGATTTTCAGCAAAAGGACTTAATGAAAATGTGTATTCGCCTTTAGGGAAAATGCAAACATTGAAAATTTTACTGTTATACAATTGTAAAAATAATTTATTCATCGAACAAATGGATGTCGAGACTGCCTTTTTAAATTGCTAATGGTATGTAAATTCTGAAATTTGTTGTAAAGATAAAAATGAAATAGAATTAAAAACTAGTCAAATGAAAAGGTTTGCAATGAAAGATTTGAGAAAAGTTAAAAGCTATATTTGTATAGATATTGATTACAGTAATAATAATAATACAGTGACTGAATGACAATAATAAACACAGTAACATACTATGATAACGTACACGACTACGACACAGAAGTGTTATATTAGATTGTATGGTAGATTCTGACTATATATATAATGAACTATGAAAAGGGAATAATTGATATCGTAAAAATTGACACAGATTCTAATTTGGCAGACATTATTAACAAAAAGTTTACTTAAGACAAAATCTATGAAAAACAGATTAGAGTTAAGATGTATGCATGCGCTCCCAATGCATCTGGTCCATATATTTTTATTGTCTGTGGACACACACTTCGTATTAAAAAAGCATTGGCTCCTAAATAAAAGTTAATTAATTGTTATAACGAATATTCCCTTTTCAATGTAATTTACGGTCCTATTTAACAGTATTTAATGACATCGTGCTGGGTTAGCTCGCTTAGCAGCAGAGGCCTTGCGGAGGTTTGCACCTCCATAGATGTAATCGTAGACCTCTTGTTGCTTGCTTGCTTTGCTCGTTTCGGTGGCGATACGTTCGAAGAAATTGCTATGGCTTCTGAGTCCTCAATTCTTTTGTGTACGTCACCAAAACCCTGCTAACCTCTGGCTCTTCCTAATTGGGATGGCTGAAAACAAATAAAATACGTATCGAACTTGTGTCAATCATTTGGTTCACTGTACCAGTGTATCAGTATGTGACTATTTTATATTTAATTTATCAATTAACTGCAAGAAAAACAAGGGACCTTAAAGTGGTTGCACTTTTGTAGTGTATCTTTGACAGTTTTCTTTTTTGTGAACAGATTTAATAAATATTTGTTTTTAGAGAGATGTATTTAGAATATCCGGACTTCATTTAAAGCTGTTATAGTGTGACTGTTGTCACAGACGTGACATTGTGTTAGTCAATAGTAACACAATGTGTCACGTCACACAAATAAGTATTTATTAAGGTTTTCTAATCTTGCACTCACCACACTTTTGCGACGTATTTCACGCTGGAAGTAGCGAATCCAGATTGTGTAGCAGATCCAGAGTCTCTCATTACAGCGACCGCAAACTCTGTCAGGTCTGATGTCAAAGGTCTCGAACTGTTAATTAAAAATGAGCTTTGTAACTGTGATACTGTTGACTATCTAGTGACACACAATATTGTGATCGATGTGGAAACAAGAAAACTATCCAACCAATAAACAGAAAATCAAGTTACAGCAGAGCTGTAGTGCACTTTGAGAACTATACCATAGATTTTTAATAAAGGATAAAATTGTAGAAGGACTGCTTTTTAAAGTTTTAATCGTCTTGAAATCAGATTTCTTACAAATACACGGCAAAATGTTAAATCGATTGTATTAAAAACTCAGGGAACAAGGAAGGGTGAGAACAAACAACACATCTTAAAGAAAAATATTCAAGGAAGGATCAATGTCAACAGCTTACTGTGGTATGGACGTGGGATGAGGAGAGAGGAAGGTTACGGAGAAAAGAGGTATGGTGTGTCTGAAACAGGTACAAAGAGAGTAAGTAGTAAGGTAAAAATGATAAAGTTGCATGGAAGTCAGCATTTTGTACAAACACTAAATACATTTGCTATAAGGGTAAAAAGATGACACATATTTAAATAAAAGTTATTTACCGGCTCTGAAGTTAAATAACTGTATATAAATTGTTGACACCTGTCCATAATGGCCTCCATTAGTTCATCTTCTTGCGAGCATACTCTACACAGCGGCACCTTCACGACATTATTGTTGTCGTCGAATATTTGGCTCTGTTGCACAATTACAAATAGGATTAATTATTTCACCACATTGTTACATAGGTACGTTGAAAATTTGAGGAGCTGTTTTATAGTAAGTAATGGAGATTTTGAGTCATATGCTGGCCACGCTAAGACCATCGTTAACTTTTCAACATGAAATGTTCACGCAAACTTAATAATGATACAAGACCACCTTATTCTTAGATTACAGGAAAAATCTTGATTTCAGCCGGCACATTAACCATAACTCTTTAGTATAACGAGGAAGTGAATTTAGAAATATGAAAAGTTTTACCTTCAGCTACTCTGTTTAGATTTACATTAGGATAGTTTACAACTGTCACAGTCACCCCGCCTTCTATCAGATTACAATAAAAAACAATTAAGGAGTTGTTGTCGATCATTCAGTTGAATGTGGACATATGGCAACATAAGACACCGACAAATGACAGTATTCTTAGAAAATCATAGTGGGTTTGCTTGAATTTTCTAGTCGTCCGTGTGGTGACGGATTAAGAATATATAGTGTTATCCCCCCCCCCATTCATCCCTTGGGTGTCGTAAAAGGCGACTAAGGGAACAAATTATGTAAGACAACATCATTACAAAGAGAACGAAAACTTGGAACAACCCCTTTTCCAACCCGTTTGGCCAGAGCGGTATAGTAGGCCAAAACCTCCATGCTAAGGAGAGGCCTATGTCCAGCAGTGGACTGTAAGGGCTGTTGATGATGATAATGATGATGAATAATTAGTAGTTTTACAATCTTACACTCACCGCATAATGGTTAAATATTAAATAGTAGATATTTTCACTACTTTTGCATTGCTGCCAGAGTTCTAAGCAGTGGTGAAGTTCTTGACGGCAGATGTCACAGACTCCATCTACACTCCCGAGCTGTTAAACAAAAATAGTTTTATAACCCACAATTTCGTTGACAATCACATTTGCTTCAATATGCCTCTGTGTATGCATCATAAAGTTTATTAACATTATTTCAATACTTATGGGTATCTATAACTGTAACCTCCCAAACTTTCGAGAAGTTGCCTTAAATATATTACAATGACTCTAAGAAACGATTGTAAAGTTAAGACGATTATCTATGAAACATAATATACTACGATCGGAGCAAGAAACCTTAAGACCCACTGTTCAATTAATATTGAAGTGCATGCCAAATTATTGAAGAGATGTACGAAAATATCAGGGAGCAAGAACGGGAATGACGGTAGACAAGACATCTCAAAGGGAATAATTTAAGGAACGGGCACGAGCAACAAGTTAACGTGGCACATACATAGGTTGAAGAGTGTAATAGGTATGTGTAGAAAAGAGGATATGAAGAGACGTAACATCTTCACAGTTCTGAAACACGGCTGTCTGATCCTAATAATAATGTAAAGTGAGGTGGTTCTTGTCTTTTGAATCCTATTTACAGATCTCTTGTTCACTGACTTGAAATTTTGAAATATGTATTTGTTCTTCCTATTATATTTACACCAATAGTAATAAAGAGAATAATAATCATAATTATTTGTTTCTTACATATTATTGAAAAATTAAACAATAATTCAAAAATTCAATACGGCAATTTTCACTAAAAATGAAACAATGCTCATCACACACACGATTGTGCATCCAACGCACAACTGCCGACTTAGTAGACAGGGTTACTTACCTCTAGGTCTAGGGCCCCTCAAAGAAAATCTAAAAGAATTACAAATAAATTGAAAAAAAGAGTAAGAGAGGTGTTTGTTTAAATATAAGATCACGTACCGGCGTTGTAGTTAAATGTTCGTAAACCGCCTGCAGAACAGTGTCACCGATCGGCTGCAGTTCATCACCAACGTTCACCCTCAGACAAATCCCACACACAGATAGATTTGCCATTTTTGCAAAATTTTTAAAAACACAACACTTATAGAATTGTATGCGGCACGCCTGCACTGTTTGAGCGTCTACAGAAGACTGACTCTCCCCCGATTTGAATTTAACAGGTAACAAAATTACAAGTGGTCGTTTTTTTTTGCATAATCTCTCTCCTATTATCTAAATGTGTCCTATTACATTATAATGAAACGAAAAAGTCTTTACAAATAATGAGTAAACAAGAATTGCCTAATGAGGGTTGAATTCTGGTCGTGACGGGACTTTGTTTAATTTGAAGCTACTACAGTAATGGTGACGTGTCCACTTGGAAGTGATTACTTAATTTGATATCATATTTAATCGTTAGTATTAGAGTATCTATTACAGTATACATATTATCATTCATGTCTTGATGGGTTTTTTGATAAGTAAATAGAATAATTGAATGTTTTACATTTTCGTTATATGCTGTTTGTGATATAATCTTTTTCGTCCATTATTATTATTTAAATATAGAATAACATTTGCCTTTCACGTCCTCAAGCGAGGCTTAAAAAAGCACTTTACTGGTTTTTTACAGTATGGGGCATCATACTGTATTGTCTGCATTCACAATAAGTATGGTGACCACAGCTCTAGGATTCTATTCATGCTTTCCATCAGGCAGAGTAGAGTCATTTTGGCAGGCACTCAAAACAATTAAAAAGAACGTATGTATAAAGCATGTATTTATAGATGTGATTATTCTCGAAAAGCTTACTTGTCTACAAGTTGGACGAACTACTGCGGCAGAGATACGACAAGTGAACAGACAGCTATCATTGGCATACCTACTTTCTAATTTTTGTCGACCCAAAGGATGTAAAATTGACATTCACTATTTAAAAATTTGAAAAGAAGATCCATACATTTAGAAAAAATATGCCAAAAAAATTAGTTAGCCGATATCTCTTGGACTATACTCGTAAACACATTTTTAATTGTTTAAGTCAGCTTTTGTACAACGACGGGCTTTTTATCCGGGATTTTCAATCAATCTTTGGGTAATGTTATTAATTAACTGAATCGCACACTATACAACATTATGTACATAAGTTTATATACTCATATATATGGTATCTTGTACACATTGTTATCATGTATATTTCAATATTCAGGCACTATGAATATAAGAAAATTGATTGATGTACTATCGCTTCGATGATAGGTATATCATTCTGCCATATTATTGAGAAAGAGATCATCTATCTACTTTTTCAATACAAAACGGTTAGTGGATATCCTGCCTTCAAATGGGAGCGCATTCCGGAGGATTTCGCTTGAACAAAGAAAGAAGAACTCACCAAACCGAAATTATGGATGGAACAGAATAGAAACAGATTTCTTTCTGAGTGAAAATTTCTGTCGTGATTAGACGACGTGAAGCGGGAGGAGGGAGCAAGAAGCATAACATATAATATATATATATATATATTATACTTTTCGTTTCGGGTGGTCAGGTCGCATGTTAGTGACAAAATATAGTATAGTACCTAGGTATTGACGCATACTTCAACTAAAAACACTGTGATGTCTTCGCAGGAGGTTGCGACCGCGCTAAAACAGCTACCGCTACCGGCCATGAAGCATATGACGGCCGGTACCCAAAGACTTTTTCCAACAACTGTAGTGAGGGCCCCACTGCACTTACAGAGGTGACAGGTGGAACTCAGTTTCCCCCTAGCGACCGAACACAGATAATTCCCGAAGCAACAAGCTATCGTGGTTTGATTAGCGGCCTCACTCTTCGTGCGAGAACCATGTGCCGCTACCCGCGCGTAAGTCAGAGGTCCGCCGATAAACTTTAGTGAGCACTTCCGCCTACGCCTAAATCGCACGGTGCAGTTTCAGCCAAGGCACACGCCACCTCAGTCGACACTGATGGCTGTCCCAGCTTCGTTAAAAAGACCAGTTACCCGCTTTTACCCACGTTCGCTAAGCTGGAGTGTAAAACCTCCCAGAGGCGGTTCAACATGTGGCTGAGGGCCCATGCCAGCACTCGAGTACGTATCCCGTTTAGCCCAAGGGCGGATTATTCGGAGTGGATTCAAAGAAAAACTGCTCTTACCTGTAATAGTTTTAACAAATTAGAAATAGACGTCTGGAATTAACATAGGCCTAGATTACAACACAGTGTGTACATTGTTTTTTATTGTAGCTTTTACCTGCCTCCTTTGGTTTTAATACGACACTGTTATAGAGAAGGGACTTGTTATTATAACAATAGCAATAGATACTAAACCTTAAAAAACAATAGAATTATTGAGAAGTCGCATATTCTGTTCGAATTTAATAAGTTGTATGGATATAAAATGGTTACCTATAAGAGTTACCTGTACAATACGTGGGTGGTCCGACCTAACAAAGATATAAGAATATTTTCAGAGTTTTTTATTTTATTTTTCAACGTTGTCTCCTTGTAACTCTACACACTTCTCCCAGCGATGCTCCCATTTCTGTAACCTGTCCAAATAGTACTCGTTATTTTTTTCTGCAAAACAATTGTTCACGAAGGTGATTGCCTCTTATTTGACAAAAATTTTTATCCAAAAGCAAAACAAAAACTGTTTTTTTGTAAAAAAACGTTTTTGTTTGGAGATAATTCGGCGCCAAAAGTCGAATTTATTGCGCTTAAACTGCGCCAACAGAGCGATGAAAATATTCATTCGAACATGTTTTTAGTCTAACGTGAGCAAACGCGGCACCCAATGCGTAGATAGCTTTGTCATGCCTCAATGTTGATTTAATATATGACAAACACGTTCTTTTGACATATTCATAACTTCTGCTATCTCTCTCACTTTAATTCAACGGTCGTCTAGCACCATTTGGTGAACTTTGGCGATATTTCCGTCGGTAGTTGCCGTTTTTGGGCAGCCCGAACGTTCATTGTCTCCCAAGCTCTTACGGTCACGCTTAAATTCAGCTGCTCAAAATTTTATTGCGGCAAATTATGGTGCAGAGTCCCCATACACATAATCCAGCTTATCTTTGACTTATGGTATATTGCCTTTCAAAAGCAAACATTTAATGAAAGCTGGATACTCGATTTTGTCCATTTTCGTAAAAGCACTCAACAAATGAACAACTTAATGCACTAGCTTTTATTTACGAGTGTGTTTATATTTTCATATTGAGGTCGGAAACTTTTCATACCACCCTCGCAAATCGGTATAGTTAATGGTGTAGTGTATACTAGATAGGTACTCTTTATTGCACATCGTAACTAGGTAACATATAATGTAGAAAACAAAAAAGTAACAGCGGTACAATGGGCGGCCTGATCACGCGATCAGTCTGCGATCTCTTCCAGGCAACCCTTAGATGGACTGTACTATGTAGATTGTGGTGCAAATCCTACTACTATTATAAAGGCGAAAGTTTGTAAGTATGGATGTATGGATGTTTGTTACTCTTTCACGTAAAAACTACTGAATGGATTTGAATGAAACTTTACCACAATATAGCTTATACATCAGAATAACACATAGGCTATAGCTTATACATCAGAATAACACATAGGCTACAATTTTTGAGGTTTTTAATGTGAAGTCGTAAAAAAAACACATTTTTTGCGCTTACATTGCAAACGCTGACTGAATCCTACAAGATAGATCAAAACAATTTACTACAGTAATCTACAACTTAAAAAGGTCTACAAAAAAGTCTGTGATGGTATATGTTTATCTCTTAGGAATAACCCACAATAACCATTTTTTATCCTTTACTTTGTACGAGAAATAATGGCTTATTTACGAAGCGATTTTAAGCAATACAGTATTAATCCTTAACCAATTAAGTATCTTAAATACATTGTGCATTTAATAAAGATCAATATGGCTTTTTACAGCATGTAAATTAAATAAATATTTTCGAAGATATCACAGATTTAAAATGCAGAGTCATAGCAATTTCGGCGATAAATACCGTTTCGGTGATAAATACCGGCAGCGGCGCCAGGCGAACGTGGCGTGGGGGGAGGGGGGTAGGTGCGGTGGGGAAGAAGTGGCTCATCGCTGAATGCGCGACCCGAACGCGGGCAGACGCGTGAGGGCAGACGTCGTTGACGGTTGTGTCCGTTTTGCGAATTTTTGTTCTACTAAGGTTGTTTGGTGAAAAGTAAGCAAAATTTAGGCAATTTATCAATTTCAAGCGTTGACATACTGACAAGTAAATTAAAATAAAAAAAAAGAAACAAATAAATCTACAGCGAAATAAAAATTTAAAAACTACCAGCTTTTTTTTCAGAAAATTCCACCTAAAATACTTTTTAGAGTTAGTTTTAAAGAATAAGTTTTTTTTTTGTAATCTTGATAAAGAATTTATTGTAAAAAACTGCGCTAAGTTTTATTTGATGATTTTACGAATTACTTCATTGATAATTCAATTACTATATAGATAGGTTACTTACAGTTAATTATAACAAATTATATAAATAGGTTAATTATAACGAATTACTTCATTGATAATTCAATTACTATATAGATAGGTTAATTAAATAGGCAAAGATTGCATTAAAGTACAATCATAACAATAACTACCGTACTGTATTTTTTGGAAGTATAGAAACAACACATACTTAAGAATTATGCCGCGAAAGCGTAAGTCTAATCTTTCCCAAAGCTCTAATAAAGCTCGAACTATGAAAGTAGCTAGACTTAACGAGACGTTTCCACAAGCCGAACTGCGAAGGCTTAAACAAGCAGAGCGTGAGGCAGCTCAAAGAGCTGCTGAGACACCAGAGCAGTCCCAAGATAGACGTCGACAGCATGCTGAGTATCTAGCATCTCAACGGGCTGCAGAGACACCCGAACAGTCTCAAGCTCGACGTCAACAGAACGCTGAATATCTGGCATCTCAACGGGCTTCTGAGACACCCGAACAGTCCCAGGATCGACGTCGACAGCATGCTGAGTATCTAGCATCTCAACGGGCTGCGGAGACACCCGAACAGTCTCAAGCTCGACGTCAACAGAACGCTGAATATCTGGCATCTCAACGGGCTTCTGAGACACCCGAACAGTCTCAAGCTCGGCGTCTTCAGCAAGCGACTTACATAGGGTCCCAAAGAGCTACTGAAACTGTTGAAGCTGCTGAAGCTCGCAGACGCGCTGTTGCTGAAAGGGCACAACAGCGACGATTAATATTTACAAGAAACGCGTGGGGAGTATTCGATAAAGCTGCATTTGAGTACGATGAAACTCTTGATTACGAAAGCCACAAGCTTATAAAAATAGAAGCGATGAATAAAGAATGCAGATTTTGCGGTGTTCTTAAATGGAAAGAGGAAGCTGCAGGCATGTGTTGTTCGGGAGGAAAAGTAGTTCTTCCTTCAATAGACGAGCCTGTTGAACCTCTTAAAGAACTTTTTTCAAATGAAACAGATGAGTCTCGCCGTTTTTTAAAAAACATAAGAAAATACAATACATGCTTCCATATGACATCTTTTGGAGCTGATAACATTGTGTCGATGCCAGGATTTTGCCCGACTTTTACAATCCAAGGGCAAATATACCACACAATTGGCTCTTTGCTTCCTGCTGCTAATACGCAACCAAAATTTTTGTAAGTTTATTTCATGGGTGATGAGGAAGCACAAGTTGATAGGCGTTCTGAGTACGTACCGGGTGTGGAAAGAAACACAGTTCAAAAAATACAAAAAGTTCTACATGATCACAACGTTTTAGTGCATGAATTTAAAATGGCTAAAGATAGAGTGACTAGCGATAATTACAAGGTCGTGATACACCCAGATCGTGTACCACGTGGTGAACACGAAAGGCGATTCAATGCCCCGACCACAAACGAAATAGCTGCCGTAGTAGTTAGTACTGAACAAACTGCGTCTCGGGACATTGTTATTCAGGCGCACGATGGCCGGCTTACTAGAGTTCCGGACACTCATAGATTTTATGATGCTCTCGAGTACCCGATAATTTTTTGGAAAGGACAAGAGGGGTACAGTTTTGATATTCCTCAGACAAACCCAGTTACAAAACAGCCTATACCGAACAAAAAAGTGTCGTGCAAAGACTTTTATGCGTATCATATGATGGTACGTCGCAACAATTTTAATTTATTGCTTCGATGTAGGCTTCTCTTTCTTCAGTTTCTGGTGGATATGTATGTCAAAGTGGAGAGTGAGCGCTTAAGGTTTATTGCTTTAAACCAAACAAAACTGCGAGCAGAAAACTATATACATTTACAAGACGCGGTCAGGAATGATGCGGATTTAGATCCAAACAATTTGGGTCAATTGGTAATACTCCCATCGTCATTTGTAAATAGCCCGAGATATCTTCATGAGTACACGCAGGATGCGTTCACATACGTGCGTAACTACGGGAGGTCTCATCTGTTTATTACAATGACATGTAATCCCGCTTGGCCAGAAATTACTAAAGAGCTCATTCCAGGTCAAAATGCAACAGACAGACATGACTTAACAGCCAGGTTATTTAAAATAAAAGTACAAAAATTGGTTGCTCTACTTACAAAAGGTAAAATATTTGGAGATATGAAGTGTTTCATGTACTCGATCGAGTGGCAAAAAAGAGGTCTGCCTCACGTGCACTTACTGCTGTGGTTGACGGAAAAATTACGCCCCAACCAAATTGATGAAGTCATAAGTGCGGAGATACCAAATCCAGAAAGTGATCGAAAACTCTACGATACTGTAACCAAAAATATGATTCACGGTCCCTGTGGTGCACTAAATTCGTCATCACCATGCATGAAAGAAGGAAAATGCACCAAAAAGTATCCAAGGGCGCTTTTAAAAGATACTCAAACCAACGACAAAGGCTATCCTTTGTACAGGCGTAGAACACCAGGAGATGGCGGCCGTACGATAACTCTAAAACCCCGAGGTGGAACACAGGAAGTATTGGTTGACAATAGCTGGATTGTCCCATATTCTCCTCTTCTGTCTAAAATTTATAACTGTCACATAAATGTAGAGTTCTGCAATACGGTACAGGAGATAAAATATATTTGTAAATATATAAACAAAGGCAGCGACCAGGCTATTTTTAACATTCGACAGCAAGGGAATGTTAATATTGACCCGAGAGATGAGGTGCAAACGTATCGAGCCGGTAGATATGTTAGTAGTAACGAAGCAGCGTGGCGGATCTTGGGTCTGCCTCTGCATGAAAGACACCCAACAGTCACTCACCTTGCGGTTCATCTGCCTAATGGTCAGCGGATTTACTTCACTGAAAACAATTTTAGAGAGAGAATGGCCGCACCACCTAAGACGACACTAACTGCATTTTTCCTGCTTTGCCAAAATGACGCATTTGCAAAAACATTACTTTATGTTGACGTACCCCGCTACTATACATGGAACGTGTCGTCGAAAGAATGGAAACGTCGTTTACAAGGCACACCTGTCGACGGCTGGCCAGGTGTGAAGGCAGGAGATGCTCTTGGGCGCATTTACACAGTGCATGTTAGTAACTTCGAATGTAACCTTTTTGCGAATGCTGCTGAATGTAGTACAGGGCCCCACTAGCTTTTTGGATCTAAAAACAGTTGACGGCCAAGAACTTGAAACTTTTCGACAAGCGTGTGAGAAGTTGGGGTTGTTGGAAGATGACAACCACTGGGATGCCACAATGGAAGAGGCAGTGCTGTGTCGCTCTTCTTCGCAAATAAGAGAACTATTTGCAATATTGATATGCACTTGCGGTTTATCCAATCCTCTTCAACTATGGGATAAGTATAAATCTGCATTATCGGAGGATATCTTGCATAGATTTGAAAGGATGGATCAAGTCAACAATGATCTATGTTTCAATGAAGCACTGAGACATATAGAGGACAAAATAATAACGATTTCCGGTAAGAAATTGTCTGACTTCGGTATGCCTACACCAGAGCGTCGAGGAGAGTTGTCGACCGATTTGATCAAAGAGCTAAGCTACGATATTGCTTTATTAGACGCTCAGGTCAGCGAAACTGAACCACGCCTGCTACCCGAACAAAAAAACATTTATAACAAAATATTACAACGAGTTGAGCTTGACAAAGGCGGCCTTTTCTTTCTTGACGCCCCGGGCGGTACAGGTAAAACATTTTTGCTTAATTTGCTTCTAGCAAAAATTTGTAAGGACCGTAAAGTTGCATTGGCGGTGGCTTCCTCTGGGATCGCTGCAACATTGCTGAGCGGTGGACGAACGGCACATTCGGTTTTTAAATTACCTCTTAATCTGGCGAGCGAAGAAACCCCAACGTGCAACATCAGTAAGAGCAGTGCCCGTGGCGCCCTCTTGCAACAATGTATGCTGATCGTGTGGGACGAGTGCACTATGTCACACAAACGCGCCATTGAGGCGCTTGATCGCTGTCTACAAGATATTCACAGCAATCGAAAGTTGATGGGTGGTGTGGTAGTGTTATTGGCAGGGGATTTTAGACAGACTTTACCTGTTATCGAGAGAGGCACTGCAGCAGATGAAATTAACGCATGTCTAAAAGCCTCATATCTGTGGTCTAAAGTTGAAAAGCTTTATCTTACCACTAACATGCGAGTCCAGTTATTCAGCGATGTCGAATCAGGAGCATATGCTCAAAAACTGCTAGAAATTAGTGAAGGCCACCTAAACACCGACCAAGAAGGTATGGTTCTTTTCACACAGCAATTTTGTCATGCTGTGGAGACAGAAAACGAACTTATTGAACAAGTTTTTCCGAATCTGCAACAAAATATTCTTGACGAAAATTAGTTGTGTGAAAGAACCATATTGGCACCAAAAAATGAGACTGTTGCGAAAATAAATAAAAAAATCTTGGCCGAAATAAACAGCGAAACATCAGTGTATAATTCCATTGACACAGTTATGTCATCCTATGACACTACAAGTTATCCCGTAGAGTTCCTAAACTCTTTAGAGTTGTCCGGGGTGCCATCACACAAGTTGGAATTAAAGGTAGGTGTACCCGTTTTGTTAATGCGTAACCTGGATGCGCCAAGATTATGCAACGGTACTCGGTTGCGAGTTACCGAATTAGGAAGGCATATAGTGAAGGCTACAATTTTAACTGGAGAAGCCAAGGGAGACAATGTTCTTATACCGCGCATCCCAATCATACCCAACAACTTGCCATTCAATTTTAAACGCCTGCAGTTCCCATTAAAAGTCGCATTTTCAATGACGATCAACAAATCGCAGGGTCAAACCTTGAAGGTAGCAGGCCTACATTTGGGCACGCCATGTTTTTCTCACGGTCAGCTCTATGTGGCTTGCTCACGTGTTTCCAAAGCGAAGAATCTGCATGTTTATGCTAAAGGAAAAAATCGTTAAATGTAGTTTATAGGAGCATACTGCAGTAGCTACCTATAGGCCTATGATTAGGGCTCTGCAGTGCTTAGTTACCGTATTTCTTACTTATTACTAGAAGACGGGACGAACCTGAAGTCCACGCGAATGAAGTCGCGGGCAAAAGCTAGTATAATATAATTATATTATATCTGCACGGTATGTTAAGATTATTTAATTTAATAACCTTATAAAGTACATGTAAAGAACGTACATATTTTTTTATTTATTTATTGTCATAATCTATACTATCATTACAGATTTCATCCATTACGATAGCACAGAACTAAAACTAACAATACGTAAACAATACAACATAAAAAACAGTACAAAAACAAAAAACAAATTTATAACATACACACCAACGCTAACCAATATAACATAATAAACAGTACGAAAAAAGAAACTATAAACCAAAGTTAAATATACACACATTACACAACACAACTAATACAATGTAAAAATAAATATCAAGGAAATCTATTTAACTAATCATAATGTTTGTATCCAGAATTATTACTTAAAACGCTATAAGTGATATTTGAGGATTCATTCAGGGAATACGAAAATAAATCCGTACAGTTCGCCACCACACGAAGCGTACGCAGTACGTGAGTGAGTGGAGCTTGTTGCAGCAGCTTGGTGCGCGCGCATGTTACCTCTTACAGGCATGGACGCCAACTCCGCGATGTGTACTCTCTAGGTGCGCACAGTTTGATCTCTCACAGAAGGTCTGGACTGTGTATGTAGCCACGAAGCACTTTAAACATGTACGTGGTTTACGCTACCTCCCTCCTCACTTCCAGCTTGTAGTATTCCACTATGCCCAAAACAAATGGCGTAGGATACAACAATGGAATACCTGGGTATACACCAAAAAATTCACGATTAAAAATTAAAAAAAAATGTTTTTTATACGTTCTAGCATTAATTTATATTAACTTTCGGATGGAGATCAGATGCTAGAATTGTATTCCAGGTAGTTTTTGACTAATGCCTCGTACAACGCTCTCAAAGCTGTGGTATTTGTTAAATGATTTGTCTGTATCAAAACGAAATCAGATTATGATATGCTTTTTTACATGCATTATGAATGTGATTATTGAACTCTAAATCTATGCTCAAACGAATGTCCAAGTCCGGGCGGATAAATGAGGTCAGGGACCTCATTTATCCGCCCGAGACCGTGTCGCCGCCCCTACGTTCAGTCCTGCAGATTCGTGATCATACACTGAGTGAAAATAAAATAAATCAAATTGTTGGCCATCGGTATTGGGTACAGGTACCAAGATGTCGGTGGTTAGGTATGTAGAAATAGAAACCTCAAATGTGCCTTATTGAGGAATTCTGCTCTCTAGATCAGGCCCTCAACCCAAACGCTTAGTGCGAGTAAGAATTGAAGCCTGTGGTATTTAAGAATCAATACCTACGAACCTTCCAGAAAGGAGTGTACCCGCTGTGCACCTATATAATGTAATAGTGGTTATCAGGGAAGGGCTCAAAGGACAGTAGCGCATTTGCTACACTTTAGTTACAGATGTCCATATGCGGCGTCAATTACTTACCTTCAAGCGATCTGTCTGCTCGTTTGGAAAGCAAATAATGAAAAATAAAAACTGCAGTTTTATTTTAGTTTTTTATTATTTTCTTTGGTTCACAGACATTTGAATACACAAATACAATGATATGAGGTACATTCAATAGACTTATGACGTTGTTTAACAATTTCTTACAGGTAAGCACACATACGTATAATCATTTTATTGCTCATCACACCGTGAGATATAACAGCAAACCAGTGACTACTTTGTGCTATATACTAAATAGCTATGTGGTCGGTCGAGTGTGTTTCGCATTCGTAAATACATATAAAACAGTTCAATTTAACACATTTATGATTTGAACACACGTTTGTGTAACACAGCGTACAACCTGGTATGGTAGTGTTGTTTGAACTTTGAGAGATAAGATGGCTACCAGAGATAAGATGGAGAAACTTAACATGTAGAATTTGCCTGAGGCATGCTACAGTCTGTCCAAAAAAAAATATTTTTACACCGGGCATTGTATACATAATTATTTTTTGAAACCGCGCCACTGTGCCTATTACAACAGACTATTTTCTTACTACAACTAATCTGTCAAAGAAATTTCCAGTTTCAGTAACATGGAACGACATGTCAAATAATAAACAAGACGCAGTGTCCGTTTGCAGCTGTGAACAGCTCGAGATCTGCTGCAATATTTAACAGCGCTGCCTCCAATGGGAACCGCGGGTGGATGAACTAAACAGTCACGTGGTAAGTGCAAGTGTTACACATAGATCAAAATAAACAACTTTATTGAATATTAATTAGATGAACACACTTTTGTGTAACACAGCGCATCATCTGTAATAAGTATTTCGTACATTGGACACACAACGTCGTCTAGTTTCAAGCTAAGCACAGTTTGTGCTATGATAACTAGACTGCCTGATAGAATACTTGTATCCTTTTTTTTGTAAATACACACAAACTGCGGAACAAATATTTGCTGATCATACAAACACTTGGTTCCACCCGGGAATCGAACCAGAGACCTCAAGCACATCAGTCGCGTTCACTCCCGCTGCACCACCAAGGCAGATCTGTCACAGTGATGTTGTTTTAACTATATAATTAAAGTAGAATCCAAGCGATTACTAAGGACAAGGCTCCATAAAATTGTGTAACAATAAAAGAATTAAATATAATATGTAAAGTTGTTGTAAATTAGATAACCATCTACAGGTAACAAGATGCACCGTGAAAAGAGGCCGTGTCAATAGCTTTTGATCTCACATGCGACATGTGAGTCACACACAGACAGATCAGATCCGTGACCGCGCTAACCAACTGCTCCACGAAGCTTGATTGGGACTTTCCGAGTGTCATAACTTGGTGTGCGTGGGTCACTGCTCTTGATCCCGGTGTACAGGAGTCACAATGGTTAGCGTGTGTGCGGCATTAATCCCACACATAAAAAGAGAACCTCCTTTTGTGAAGACGGCTAAAAATGTGTTTCCCACAAATGAAATCCTTAACAGGACCTGTAGGAAGATCGTTTTCTTGAGCAGGTTTTATTCATTTCACAAGTTACTGTTTATCTAACTGCACGTTTAACAATTAACTTTAAACTCTGTATTGTGGTACTCTCGCTTGACCCAAACAAAACTTGGAACAAAATGGGAACTAGTTCCTTTCAAATAAAATAAAAACTGTTTCAATCAGTTCATAAATGTCGCAGTACTGAAACCAACAACAAAAAAAGACAATAAACATCAGATTTGAGATCATCCTTTTGTGTAGTCGGCTAAAAATGTGCTTCCCACAAATGTAATTCTTAATAGGACCTGCAGGAAGATCGTTTTCTTGAGCAGGTTTTAATTATTCCCAACAAGAGACTGATCATCTGACAGCATATTTAAAAATCAAGTGCTCGTGAGAGGAAATTCTCCTACTCCGATCACTAGGCAGGGCTAGGTTCGTTGTATTCTATATAACTGGCCTTCCATCTGATTGTGCTTCGTAATTTGTACTTAATATAGAATATTTAATAATTTACATGCACGATACTTCGTTTGACGCACAATTTATTTGATAAATCTTTCATGCTTTGTGACGTAATAAACCCGACTCTGTTTTAGTCGACGACTACAAACTACCCTCCTTTCCCGTTCAAAATTTTAAAACGTAGAAAGATAACCGAAGTAAGACAAAAGCTACTGCAGTTCTCTCAGACTTGTTAATTTCAAGCTATCGCCAAATGAATTCTTGTCTGACGTCTTCAAACACATACCTCCGGCCAAATGTTTTGTAACTATTACCGTATTTGTCGCTCGCAGGCCACCAGAGCGGTTTGTGTGTGAGGTGGTTCAATGTACATTTACAAGACTTCAACTACCTGCGAAACAAATGTTTTATAGTCAATGATTGATCTACCCTGGAGTCTTACAAATCTAATGTTGATATTTGAAACTATCAATTAAAATAAAAGTTTGTATTACGAACAGACAATATTTAAATTGTATTTCTAAATTTGACATAACGACAAACAATTTGACCATTTTGACAAAAAATTAAAAGTAAACCTTTATTATTCATTTTACTCTGTTTTGCATAGAACGTTTTGAAACTATATCATTTTATTTAGTTATATGTTTATTGAATCTCACCTTCAAAAATAGTTCTACTCCTCCTAGTGACGGTTCTTCTTCCGATACCAGTCTAACACAACATTCCTTCGTAAGGACGACCTTCTCTTAGATACGATTGCACACAGTCGCGTGTCTGAGCAGCGGGAAAACTATCCACCGATCTGGAACATATCTGAAAGAAAGAAATAAAATTTTGATTGAAAAAAACGAAAGTTATGGATGGATGGCCTAAACATGACCAACATCTAATTTTATTTTAATCATAAAATGAATGAGATAGTTAAAGAGAAATACTCTCTTTAAAGCCTTAGAAACTATAAAATACAAGGACAGTTATTCAACCTGGGTAGTATAATAAAAGTCTATTCTTTCTAACGCTAAGCACGAAGTATACTCTGAAATTTGTTTCTAAACGAACCGGTGGACTGACATCTGTCACATTTGACAACTAACTGTAACAGAATTAGGCCGTGATCCGAATCACGCTAACAGCGCTCATAGCGTACCAACGTGCGGTCCGATTCGTGCTTTTCACGCTCACCGTTGGCGTTGTGGATGCTATGACGTCACATGTGACGTCACTATCTAGTGCTTACAGTACTGACGGGTCGGATCGTTAGCATCGTGAGCATTGACGTGCTTTGCGCCAATATATTTGAATTGACTTTCCTCGATTGCGGAAAATGCTTGAAATAAGCATTTTACCATCTTCATCGGCTACACCACATACTACACTCATGTTTATGTCGAAAAATGCTCTGTTAGGTTATTTAATGTAATAGTTGTTAAATATTGGTGCTACTTGAGAGTTTGTTAAGGGTGAGTACATGATGATTGAGTTGGGTAGAACTTCAGTAACCCTACTTCAGTCTAGGAATCCAAACTTCTGGTAATCGCTTCACACACAACCACCAATTACGACATAGTAGCTTAGTCAGAGAAATAAAACTACTATAAGCTACTGTAGCTTTATTTCTCAGAGGCGGGCCACCGAAACGCGAGAAGAGACAAATTAGGGATCGCTTGCTACAGAGGAGAAAATAGCAGTGTACCTTCCGACTGTTTTATTATATACTCAAAACAGGGCTGCCTGTTATTACTGAAGCCGCATCTCACGTGCGACCAGACAATAAAAGCTATGCGCTACTCGACTAGCTGTACTGGTCGCGCCGGCACGGTATCAATGACAAAGCCACCAAAACGCAAAAACAATTTGGATGCCAGATATATTAATTTCGTTTGAATACTTACCTCCATAGTTTCAGCCACTGATGTTTCCTTTCTAGATAGAAGTGGATTAATAAGGCGATACTCTTCGGCATCTCTGTCAACCTCGAAATCTGGGTTTTCAAATAGTGCCTGAAGGAAAAGACATTACGAAATAAGTCATACGAACATATGGACAGACACAAAGACATAGGTAAAATGTTATTTTGACTAACCTTGAATCTGTCGTCTTTGAGCAGGTTCTTGGATAGTTTCTTTTTGCCGTCGTCCAACATAGGTTTAGACGCTAGGTCTCTATTCACTTTCGGTAAGTTGTCATCGACTTTGATTCTAGATGGTCTCTCCTACTTAATCTTCTCTCTGATTTTGCGTTTTTTGTATGCCTCAAATGCGAATGGTTCCGCTATGGACTTTGCTCTTTTATACAACCGTACATTCACAAAGCATCTGAAAATTAAAAAGAAACACAATGAATGATATTCGCACATTACAAGTAGGTTGTTAGTGTTATAGATCATGAGGACGTATTCCTAGCCGATTTCGACCACAGGGCCCAGTCTCAACAGAGACCTCTTCGTTCCTCTACAGGACAACTCATGCTGGCTTTGAAAGTCACCGTTTCAGAATGGTAGACATACGATCTCGAACTAAACGGTTCGGCTCTTCCTTCCTGTGCAAATCAGTTACAGTCCAGAATTGTGTACGTGTTTCCCTCCTACTACGAGCCCGGGTCCTTTAAGTGGGGCGTGAATAAGTATCTCACTAGGCCACCATAGCGTAGGTGGCGACAACCGCTTTTGGATTCTATTCATGCTTTCCATCAGGCAGAATAGTCACTTTGGTAGGCTTCTTTAAAAAGAGAAAGGTCAGCACACTATGCTGGCGATATTGTAGTGCACGAGTGTGTTCAAAAACAGGCGCACTCTCTGTTCGTTCACTCTCACAAACCGATGAGACGGCTATCAGACCCGACCGGGGAGAGATCAGGCCCAGAACCGACGGCTTTACGTGCTCTCCGAAGCACGAGCTTTAAGAGCCCAACTTCAAAAGCCGGGCAAAAAGACTCAATAACACTTTTTGACCCGGAAATCGAACACAAGACCTCTGGATCAGCAGTCGCATACGTTAACCGCCAAACCAGCGAGGCAGTTGATAACTGTCTCGACAAGATTTTTTTTTTCATTTTAAGTGACAACGCCTGCACTATGAATAAATCCTGTGTCGCGGGGCACTTTACAAATATACAAGAAACGGACACAAATAACACCTACAGTCAGAACAATTTATGGATCACACAAAGTGTTGTCCCATGTGGGGTTTGAACCCACAACACTCAGCGCAGTAGAGAGCAGTGTGGCAACCGCTTAAACCACTAGGGCCAACCGTGCAGTCAGTTATAGTACCATTAGTAGAACATTACTGAAGCATAAGCCAAGACTTACCCATGCATATACGCTCTCAATAAATTTGTTCCCAGCAAGTGATCTAACCCAAGTGATACAAGTTCTTCTCTGGAAACAAATTTATAATCTTCGTAATAACTTTGTGATGCTGGGCTTTCCAGTTCTTCGGTTATCACGTCCAAGAAACTACACCGCCTTGGAGCAGGTCCTAAAAAATAGTTCCGTTTTCAAATAATATTTCGACATCTGACACACAACGCCATCTAGACCCAAACTAAGCAGAGCTTGTACTATGGGTACTAAACAGATGTAAATATTGATATACTTTTATTTGTAAATACACATATATTATACACAGAAAACACTCAAACTCTGAAACAAATACTTGCAGATCATACAAACATTTAGTCTGACTCGCTAATCGAACCCGAGGCCTCAAGCACAGCAGTTGCTACCACTTCGCCACTGAGGCAGTCAAAACGTATATAATGGGCCACTATAAAGTGGGTCATACTGCATTGTCGACTTTCGCAATGAGTATGGTGGTCACCATATACTTGGATTCTATTCATGCTTTTCATCAGGCAGATAAAATATTTGACTGCCAATATTGACAGAAGCCGTGATAAGTACAGTTAACCATTTTACTTGAAAAAATTACTCTAAAAATAAATAATTTTGAGCCTACTTAATTTACCACGACAAATCACAATGTATTTATAGCATTAAAACTCTCAAACAGCGCTAGTAACATAGTGTAAAGAATTCAAACAAATAAATAACAATTTAAGACATTTGACACACAACTCCATCTAGTTTCAAACTAAGCAGAGCTTGTATTACGAGTTCTGGACAACTGCTATAAATACATACTTATATTCTTTTTTTTCTGTAACTACATACCTGAGACCTCCAACTCAGCAGTCGCATACGCTACTACTGTGCCACCGAAGCAGTCAAAGGTCAGTTAATTAAATTAAACCCACTTATTAGTACATATATTGCTTCAAATCTATGCTAATATTATAAAACTGAAAAGTACGTTTGTTTGTTTCACCGGATTAATTTTCCTGAAATTAAGTAATGGTAGGTAAGTAAGTAATGGTTGAGTAATGGTCCAACTTGAAAGTTTTTAGTGATAGTTAGACCAGTTGTTGGGAAGGGCTATATGTCATCACACTGTGACACTAAAGTAGCTGTGTAGACATAAAAATATTTTAAAAACGGTGGAAAATTATGCCTTTTGAGAGCGTTCATTGCGTGAGCTGCGTAAACGATTAGTTTTGCAAAAATAATGTATGAAATAATCTACCTAGGGATGTTATATAAAACATTTGCGTTTTTTGGTTTTCAACTGCCATCATAGTGAGACCTGTGTTAGGTATAACACACAGATCGTTGAAGTCTGTCGATGACTTTATGCTGGTGTACTGCTTACCCTACAACATACATCAAACATATTACGTCAACACTTATATATATCAATAAAAAACTCATTTCAGAATGACACAACTACGGAGTTATTACTAATCCTAAATCGCGGTACAGAAATTCTCGCGCCGATTAGAATATTAGTAACTTTCCAACATCAACCACCCGGTCAGAGGATCTTTCCTTTGTGGAAGTGGAAGTATCCGAAAGAGCATAACGTGAATAATTGATTGTAGAATATTAACACAACTTGAACATCAAATTCCTTATAATTTGGTAGTGTAGTAACAATATGTTACAGGAATCTTTTTTTAAAAAAAAGACAAATGCTAGTGCATTAGG
The DNA here is from genome assembly GCA_949316085.1 of Hypercompe scribonia. Classification (NCBI taxonomy): domain Eukaryota; kingdom Metazoa; phylum Arthropoda; class Insecta; order Lepidoptera; family Erebidae; genus Hypercompe; species Hypercompe scribonia. The sequence goes on from OX438995.1 coordinate 9,279,287, forward strand.
AATAAATCCCGTGTCACGGGGGACTTTACAAACATACAAGAAACGGACACAAAAACACCAAGTCTCAGAACAACAATTTGTGGATCACACAAAGAGTTGTCGCGTGTGGGGTTTAAACCCTCAACACTCATGTGACTGGTGTCACTTCCTACTTCTAAACAAGTGATGTCTGATGAGATAATTCTCTATAAATGGCCTGATTATTATTATATTTATTTATATATATAGTCTGTGATTTAAAAACTGTATTTTCTCAAGTGCTTACAACTCTTTACACTGTACTAAAAACGACCTCTTTCAAAATTTTTGTCTAGCTGTCTGTTTCTTTGTTTATCTGGGCTAATCTCGGGTACTGCTGAACTGATTTTAATGGAACTTTCACTAGGAGAAAGAGGAAGTTAGAAGGTAACATATTAGTTTATTTTTATCCTGGATTTGACACGGATTAGGTAAAACTAAGGTAAAAATTCCAAATTCAAATCCTACCGAACGAAGTCGCAGGCACGGCTGGTTCTATATATATTTAGATAATAAGATATCAATGTTGACATTCTGAAATAAAACTTATATATTCACATACCGTATTTCTATCCCATATTTTCACAACACTAGAATCCATAGAGTAAACATAATTCATTTGTTCATGAAATTCTAACGCTTTTATGGGTGTTTCGTTCATATGGTCCTACTAGCAGAGGCTTACTCGATCTGATGTCATGCAGCAACGCATGGCCTGTAGATGTGCCCACACCCATTCTTAGAGGACCATCAAACTTTGCAGCAGTTATAGCAGGTAGCATACCATTCCTGTAAACAATATTATCAGTTTTAGTCAATGTATTCCAAAAAATTGTGGTGTTAAATTTAGGTAGTAGAACCACACTGAGTTCAGCACGAACGGGACAGTTTGACCAGGGCAGACTTTCACAGAAGACCAAACTAAAACGAAGGCATCCGTGCTGACAATACCGTGCAACATGCATCATCTTTCTTTAGTAAGTGTCAAACTGGAGACTGAAGGTGATAGTTATCATGCTAAGTGTGTGAGCCTTAAACGACCACGACGAATGTCTCCAAGATATGAAAGACCTTCTCACTGTGCTGCCATAGTAGTGGTCACCATACTGCACTGTCTACAGTCGTAACGAGTATGATGACCGAAACTTGGTTTCTACTCATGCTTTCCATCAGGTAGAGTAAAGTCGTTTTGGTAGGATGTATGATTATCAAAAGAAAACTGTTTGGGTCAATTGAAATTTCAATTCCGCAAGAGGGATTACGATAAATTATGCCATACAAATAACTTACCGGCTGCAAAATAAGTGCGGCTAACCATCATTAGTGGTTCCCTTTACAGCTACGGACCCCAGGAACTGAAGTTTGAACTCCATTCGGAATGTTGTCTTTTTCATTTACACATTTATTTTTTCTTGTTTTTGACTCTTAATTTCTCTACGTTCTTCTTGGTTTCTTTGTAATTCTCATCATGTAATACATTACAATCATACAATCACAACAGAACTCTCTTCCAAGTATTCCAAAAGTTCTTTGGACTACGATTCCAATCCACGTTTTGTTATAATGGGCCTTGAGTTTTTTGAGTTCAGCCGTATCTCTTTTAATAATTTCTTATAATTGCAATACAAAAACCATCTTGACTCGAAATGTTGGAAAAATACTAGCCAAGTGCAAGTTGAGTCATAGTCGCATGTAAATGTCCCGCATATTTACCATCTTACATAAATAACAAATAAATGAAATACAATCAAACCTTCTTTCTGAGAAGACGCCTATATCCTGCAGTGGACTGTTACATTCTGTTGATGTGATGATGTGATGTGAAACACATTGGAAAAATAAACCAAATAAACCAAAATCCCATAATAAACCAAAGCATAAGATTTATACTCAGACTATTCTAAGAGTCGAATGTCTTTACTCTAATATGCCAGTGTCCCAGTATAAGTTTTCTGTTGGCTCAACTTCAGGTGTGTGCGGAGTAGTTACAATTTATTTACGAAATAAACTATAAATAAAAAATTGTTCCAGATACTCTAATGTTTCATGTCCAAGGGCTAGACAGACACATATTTAACGTCCACAGTGTGCAGACTAACTGTAATATTTTTAAGGAAATAGCTTGCATTGCTTCCCTTCAAATAATTGCCACCACAATCCACAATCTGTAGAAAATGTTTATAACTGACAAGCTCGAGATCTGCTATAGACTATTGTAGCGCTGCCTTAAAGCGGCTTGCTTTCGTGCTAAATAGTTATGTGGCGAGTGCAAGAGCAAATATTTATATAAAGGAATATACTAACAACACGCTTTCATGTAGACATTGTATATTCTATAACAGTAATGTTATTAAACTTTCATACTAAATATTTACGTTGTTTGTTTTGGATGCTTTAAATGTGTTCAACTGCTTCCAGATAGATTTGATTATAAGTGACAAGATAGATTTGAGCACTAGTTCGCAGGCAGTGCGCCAATGAACGCTCGAGAGTTTCATAAACGGAGAGTATGAAGAGTGAAAGATTCAGAAGTAGTATTATATAACTTTGTATAAGAATGTATCACATAGTTTATTCTGAATGTTTCAAAGTTGACCCATCAGATTAAGATGTAGTAGAATCAGAAGCATGTGCAATAAAGTTTGAAGAACAATGTTTAGAAGAAAATGAATATTATAAAGGACAAAACCGAGCGAAGGAAATGTATTTGTACTTTGATCTTGATTTGTTAACTTATTTGCGCCATATCTGCTGACGAGCTTTCATCAAAAATGTTTATATTTTTACTTTGATGTTTAGGTTTATTGTTATGCATATTTGTTTGAGCGGCAACCACGTGTTCGTGTTGTTTTAAGTTTTTAAAGCCTCGTTTAAATTTTTTCAGTTTTTATATAAATACATATATCATACTCTTTTATCGTTTGAACAGATTATGAGTTTATCAATAAATCTCCACCACCTTTTTATGTAAATACAGCATTTACACTTCTAAGTGACAAATTCACTTTCTATTGAATAAGTCGTTGTCGTTGTACATTGCGAGATAAAGAACTTATACCTCAACTGTTTTCTTTACTTGCCGATCGAAGCAACGTTGATTTTTGAAGTAATCGTATGCCGTTATTTAGTGTCGTTTTTTATGTTAAGATTAATTAGACCACTTTAATATGCATATTTTCAACACAACTTTAATATGTATTCAACACACAGAGATTTCGAAATAAATAAGTGAAAATTAAAATGCATCCATCCTAAAAACGGAGTCAAGATGCCTAGAGACCGAAGTTTCAAAGATTTGTGAGACCCAATCGAGACGTACGTTTAAGAGAAGAGCTTCAAATAACTAAAAGGTATACGTACTCGTAAGACATAATGTTATACTTGGACACTAGTTTAGATAACGGGATGAACCATAGACAAAATACCCAGAGATAGCAGAACATTTGTAAGACGCAAACTCGAGCGCTATCTTCAAAGTACGGAGCTGTTCAATTTAATGCTAAAAGCCCATGTGGCGAGTGCGGTAGTATTTACGAATATAAGACTAAAATAACTTCATTGAAGATATTTCATCCACGTAACGTACTATATAAGCTAAAGCCAGTGATTATGATGTCATAATATGTAACTGATGCCGTAATCAAGTGGTTATACAAATAGTTGAGTCAACCCAGGGACTGCTTGAAAGAAACAACTTGTGATTCAATGAAGAAGAGACTCAATATGTTTAAGGTAATTCTTTTATGTCAAAGCATGCAAGTCACGCACCTGGAAGATATTTCGAACTATATTTCGAATTTCTAAATTCCATACTTCGAATAATTCACAAAATACGAAATGTAAAAATGTGGTTTCTGGACGTAATTTATCTGTACTTTTTCCAACCCAACCAGACTGTTTCCCGCCAAACTTGAAAATTAAATTAATATCTTCAAGGATATAGAGCTTTGTTCTTCAAGATTCCGTACAGAGGCTAAATAAAGAAAAGTGTACAACATATACATGTAAAAATGGTGACATAACCGACGTCTGTCATGTGAACTACTCCGAGTCAAACAGGTATCGTGACTTTCGTGCTTAGAGTAAAAGCTACTATAGATTATTACCATTCATCGTTCAAAATGTATACAGAAGGAATGTGCGGCAAAGACACTTAAAAAACCTGATCCAGGCACGTCCAGCTCTATGTTAAAGTCTGTGCAGAACTGTATTTGTAAAATTAAATCTTAAATTAGAGGCTAAACTAAAAGATGCTAATTTTGGGAATTGTGAAGGGAACAGGTCAGAATACCAACTAGTAGAATGCTGAACTAAAAATATTATCATCGACCATATCACCATCCAAAAATAAACTCATCTATAAGAAATAGTATATTAATATTTATTTTAGATTTTATTAACTCTTTTAAGTTTTCTCAGTTGACACTGCTGCACTTGTACGCCGCGTGGCGTTACATAGTGGACATTATCATTCTCCGTTACATATTAAATGCTTTTGCAATTGAACTTGAATGGTGAACTTTGTGTACAATAAAGTTGTTATGAACATAATTAGACAATTTACAGCACTGACCATTAACACCTCGTGGCTAATTCTGCTTGCTATGAATTATCAACGACACCACATTAGTATTATTACGTTTTCTTGGTAAACATGTAAATTGATAATTATTAATTTTCAATCATACAAAGAAATAAATTTATAAAATATATTAATTGTATCCATTCCACATTGAAAAGAATACAATTGGCGAAGTACCTGAATACTGACAAACTTTGATATAGTTGCAGTATTCTTCAAGTGACAAATTCACTGTGTAGTAAAACAAATGTGAATGTAAACGAAATGAAGCTTTGGATACCTATCAGTATAGCACTTCACTAGGCTACAGAGTGCAATGGAGACCGCTGGTTGACATACTCAGACAAAGAAATGACGACCCCCTGCAGTGAGCGACTTACAAACTAGAAGGAATATTTACAGGGAAATAACTGTCACTCGATGACAATAGAAGTGCATTGTGGAGTACCGAAGTGCTGCGTGTTTCACGTACGTTAAGATTTCTTTATACAATTTATAACGGTCAAAGGAGTTGCACAATATCGAAGCAGGAATTTCACTACTAACAATTATACCATATATACTGTAAAACAAACGTGATATCCGTAGCACAATGTTTTATTTGGTATACTTTCTCTTATCAATTCACACTTTCCTCCAGAACAAAATCTGTCAAAACCTGGAACTCACTGCTAGTGCACGTGTTTCTCTCACACTACGATTCCGTCTTCTATAAGAAGAGCGTCAAGAATCGTATCGCTAGGTAGGTATATAGTGTAGGTTGCCATACTGCATTGTCTGCACTTTCAACGAGTATTGTAGAGTCACTTCAGCAGCCATAAGACCAATTCCAAAAAAAAAAAAATTGCTGTCACACACTCACCCTAGACTTCACTTGATGTCAAGAACATTGTAGTTCAAAAAAGGGCCGTTTTATACTTCGAGACTATTAGAAATAACCAGACGTGTAACACTGCTATTAATCGTGGAAGTCCCTACGAAGTGAAGATCTCTTCAGACGGACGCTAAATAGTAGTTCAGTGAGCACAAGATTGTAAAACGTTAAAGACTACACGATTGTGTAACACATTGTACATTCTGTAGATTCTTGTTCTCAGACGAAGAAACGTTCTGACCCTAAAAACACAAAGCAACTGTAAATCGTCTCTTTTTATGTTCCTAGTTCGAAGTTCTATTGTACTGAATTATATAAATATGAACTGCAAATGAAAACAAATAAAAGGAGACGTAGTATGTGATATTTGCCAAAGACTTGATAACTGCTTAAATAAGAGAACTAGTAGTGGTTACTCTGGTTATCTGAGCTGTCCAATACAATGAGGTTCACTTATTAACAATGAACCGTGAATAAACGAGTAGAGCTCGAGACCTGCTATAGACTGCTTGAACACTCTCCGCAGTTAGTAGTTGTTCATGTCGATGCTAAACGTCTGTCAAACATGACCGTATGTACATTCATATAACACATTATAAGTTGGTAATAGCAGTAGTTATTTAAGTTTTAATGCAAAATATTTAGCTTGTTATATAGGTATAGTGTGTCAATCTGTAAGAAACTGCGTATTGTGAAGAATTTGGATAACGGATGAGGTCCAAATCCAGCCAGTTGTGAACATTCACAAAACAAATACCGTTTAAATTTATTGCGTTTGTTAAAAGTTTACTTCAAGTTTCTAAAATCTTAAAATCTCACTACTAATAATAACACAATGTACACCTACTCTGAAGCGTACATTTTACCTACGTACAGCACAAGATTTCATTTGATATACTCCAAAGTGTAAATAAGGAAATCTAAACTAGCGGACAAACTGCTTACATATGCCTTTGACACAAAAGTGTGAGTGTCCTACCATTAAACATGTTGATCACCAACGATACCTTTGTGTAATCATTGACAACATGCTGGAGTCTCCATATTGAATACGTGTGCATTAAGCACACACAGTTCCTTGCTAATATAGTATTATTAAAAAATCACATCCATGTAAAATCGTGTCTATATTACACAACTACTTAACTGAATCCTATATTCAACATGGCTTGAGCAACTGTGGCCGCATATGAACCATACCTACAAAGCATCTTCAGCTTCCAGTAACGAATTCAGCGCAATATTGTCTCAATAAACATTAAACAGAAATTCCTTAACAATGATAGCCGTTTGTTTGACTACTGCAGAACCTTACCGGTACAAACTGATGTTAAGTATATGCTACTTAAAGAAAATTTCTTTATTAAAAATCTTCGCAACGAGATACAAATCCTCTGTATGCGATTTAAGCCGATGTCTGAATGAGACGGGACGAGACCTGTCCCTGCCACTAATCATTGTTGCCATCCTGGCCTTAATAAGATTTTCTAAATCACATGCACGATAGTCTGATCCTTAACATATCGAAACTGACAAAATAGTTGCAATAGTGAAGTAAAATAATTAAGTTTCAATTTTAAAGATGATTTTAAAGTTTCTGAGTTTGAAATGCAACGGTAAATGACACAGCACCTTGATTTTATGCGCAATTGGTTAAATACCAGAATAGTGGCACGTCGGTTAGGATAATAGAAACACCGTAAACGAATTCTGCTTAAATTCATTGCACTTGTTAGGAGTACTAACTTTCGAAGGAGATGCACGGCGTGTATACTCACTATGTATAGTCTAAAGCGTACGTAATATCCGCAGCATAATATTGTATTTGGTATACTTTTACATATCAATTCGCTCTTTGTTTCAGAATAAATTATGCAAAACCTGGCAATCATTACCAGCGCACGGATCCTACAAAAAAAAAAAAAAAATTGCTGTCACACATTGACACTTGACTTCATCTAACGTCAAGAATATTATAATTTGAAAAAGGGCTTTTTATACTTCGAGACCATTGAAAAGAAATAATATTATTAAGAAAAACTACGAGTATAGAGACAGTGCCTCAATGAACTAAGAGTTTCATAAACGGTGAGTATGAGGAATATACGACTAAGAGCTGTACTCTATAACTTTGTATGTAAATAATATAGATTACTGTGACGTAATATTGTTCCAAGACACTAACGTAGAATGTCTGGCGATAACGGTAAAAACCGAAGGTAAAATGCTAAGAGATAGGTGTTAGTTCCAAAGATTAGTAAGACATAATGGAAATGGAACTCGGGGTGCCTATCAGTACAGCACTTCATCAGGTTACGAAGCACAACAGATGAAATCAGCTGATTGACTCACTCTCTCAAGTAATCTCGATCCTCTACTGTGAGGGATTTACTTAAGAAGGAGCAGAAGAAATTATGGAAATTGCTGCCACATACACCGAAACTTGACTTAATTTGCTTTTACTTGTTATATTGAAACTAGAACAAGACAAACAAATACTAAGATTAGACTAAGAACGTTTAACTACAGGGAACCACATGCAGTGAATCATTTTGATGATTACAAACTTTCATAAAGTCACCGTGTTCTTCAAGTGACCAATTCACTGTAAATTATTACAAACGATTTTTTCTGTCGAATTTGACAGTAGATAAGTCATTGACGTACCTATATATAAATAAATGGCGGGCTCTTGATGTAAAAATCGTAACAAGTAAAGTAAATTGAAAACAGGTTCCTTTTACAATCTATTAAAAGTAACGAGTTCTATTTCACAGAATTTACACAAAAAGCTAATTACCAAAACGGTTTAAGCAGAAAAACTACACGCAGTTTGTGAAATATGTCAATAACTCTAAAAAAGCCTATTGTAATCTCTAAGCTAAATAGATCTTAAGAAATTTTATTTTTCAGCTACCGGTTTGAATACTAACCACTAGAATGATGAACTACATTGTCACAGACCATGACCAGCTAAGCAACACAAATGGCAACAAACTCATTCATGTGACTTCTTATATTAACATTTATTTTAGTTTATAGTTTTCATGTTAATTTTCTCAGGGATCCCTTCCCAAAACCGATCCAGGTAAATGCAGTCACATGCCAACAATAGGAGCCATTGATGTACTTACTTTTAGTTAATAAATAATAATAAATAATAAATGGTAAACTTCTGAGGGAACCAGCATAAAAACGCAATTTAACTGAAAATCGTCCGTTTCTATCTTCGAAGTCGATAAAAAATAATGCGTTATTGTACTGAATGTTGCACAAAAAACTTTTTTTTTTAACTATTAATTAAGTAATAATATCATACTTCTCTCATCTCTCTGAGTAAGATCTGATGCGAAGAGGTGGTACAACGTCACTACTGCGCAGCCAGCTGGGCATCCGTCTAATATAAGCTGGAGGATTGCCCCACGTAGACATGTATATCATCGAAGTCTTAATCGATCTAATTAGACAAGACCTGTCTCCGATAGCAATCATTGCTGCCATGCTGGCGGATGAGGTGGTTCTGTGAAGCTGTTATACTCCAGAAAGAGAACACTGACCGAGATCGGGAGACAGCTGATCCCGAGCGTGGAGGATGTCGGTGATGACCCCAACTGTTGACGGGACCACAAGCGGCCAGAAAATAGGGGCCTCTGGTGGCAGATTAATCGAAGTGGTCGGCGATAGGATGGCGGCCTTGTTACAAAAACGATAGGCGAGGAAGGCATCCCTAGTATAAGCCCTGACTAGGTGCGTCGTTGATTCTGGAGGGGATCTGAAATAATATGGTCCGAATTCTCTTTAGAGTAGGACGTACGAGACCGGCTGTCAGGGTAGTGTTAAATAGAAACACCACATACTCCTGGCTTCTGCACTCCTCAGGAGTCTGTATTCCGAAGCGATTTACCATCCCGTTAACAAAAAAGAGTAATGTAGAATTTTGGTTCCGAGTGCACACATTTCAGGCATTCGTGACGTGTTTATCTTTATAAAGCTTCCTAAATAAACAATTATGCAATATCAAATAAACACTGTTGCGTGCGGATAATGTCGTTACTCGCGCTATTACAGCCACTAGCACGTGTTTCCCTCCCACTATAATGCCGGATCTCTTAAGTGGGGCATGAAGAAGCATTTCACTAGGCTAATGTGGCGACTTCCACATACAAACAAAAACATATATCAGCGCCATCTAGCGAAGATACATCAAACTACGAATAGCGAAGATACATCGAACTACGAAAGATAACAATGAGCTACGAAGCAACTACTAATCCTATATCGCGAAATAGAGATTCGCATGGCAAATTAGCATATATACAACAACCGTTGGGCCGTGGCTCGCATTGATTCGCATTCATTCTGCAGCCGACACTTGCCCCGTGTGGACGATCTCAAGCGCTCCCGAATCTCTTCACCTCAATGTGCGGGCGCGACGCCCCGCGTCCCACCGCACCCCTCGCTCCCCACCGCAACCGCTCCGCCGTCGTCGCCCTTGCTACGTCGACGTACCCGTAGCTCGCCTACGCTACGCCCAACGCTACGGACAACTCCCTGCTACGTGCACCAGACACTCGTCTAAGTGCCGTGCGCAGGAAAACAGTGGTTGCGTAAAATATTGAGTGACGTTCTTTTTAGAACGCGAAAGATATTTACAAAATCCGGAGCGTTTTCAAGAACAAGGCGCGTATTGCATCGCAAATTAACGTCGTATTTTTCAATACGACATTATATAATACGCCATCCTCACTAGAAGCGCAGGTTTGTAACCTACAATAAATAAGTCTGCAACACCACTTCAGGGAAAAACCAAATTTTTGGTCCTCGGTGGAAACCAAACGGTGCCAACGAAACCGAGTGGACGGAAACGCGACCCGTCTGCCGAGCCCCTTCTAGACCACTCGGCCTTGGGGGGACTCCTAGTTGAGCCTAGCCATCAAGAGCCAAGGTCCTCTGGGAGAGAAATATCTCGTTCTACACATACACTCTCCCGGAAGACAGGAAGCTTCGCGTAGTGTTACGCAATATTCCCAGGGACATCACTCCCGGAGAGCGCTCCAACTTAGCAGTAACGCCCCAAGCCGAGGTCCGTACCCCACAGGGGGTGCTCTTGGGCGATGTTAATTAATAAATGACCGGTTGAGAGCCCTTAGCGCTCACCGAAAAATCCGGATAAGTTTGTAGAGGCCATCTGAGGCCAACAGCCATAAGTAAAATCAAAAAAAAAAGCCGTGGCCCGCCAGGCATGATCAACTCACCCGGTCGGAGAATCCTGCCTTTGTGTCGGAGCAACATGACACTCGTCCCTCCACAGCTACCATAGCGTGGGTCACTCGCAATGAGTATGGCTACCATCACTCTTGGATTCTATTCATGCTTTCCATTAGGCAGAGTAGGGTCACTTTGGTAGGTTTTCATAAAAAAGAGAAACCATCACCGAAATCAGAAGATAATTTTTCCCTCGTAAGCACTGAATGGAACCGTTGGAATACCCTTGTATGTAGAAGGAATAGAACACAAGTATACAGACAGTGCAGCAATGAGTGCTCGAAAGGTTCATAAGCGGCGAGTATGAAGAGTGGAAGATTCATAAGCTATGTCCGTAACTTTGCATGTAAATGAAATAGATAGCTTATTGTGACCGTTTTGAATGTTTTAAAATTGAATTAGATAAAGATGTAATAAAATCAGAAGCGTGTCAATAATCGTTTGAAGAAGGCGCTTTACCTCTGACTGTAGTGAAAAAGAGCCGAGTGACGTAACAACTAAGTGTATTTGAAGTTCAATCTTGATTTATTACGTGTTAATTTATTTTCGTAACGTCTACTGACGAGCTTACATTTATAATTTATAGTTTTGATGCTCAGGTTTATTGTAACAAATAATGTAATAATTACAGTCGTATTTGTTTCTGCGGCGATTGCTTGTGCGAATATTCGTATTGTTTTAAGCTTTGTTCAAATTTTTACGATATTTAAGTAAATAAATTTATCAGTCGTTACCTCAAGACGATTGTTTTACTTCTTTTCTTTTACTTTTACAATATATGTAAACGCTGTACTTCTTTACTGAAGACAAAGTACTTTTGCTCAAAAATTGTTGTCTGGTACGTTAACATTTGATTTTATTGTCAACCTTATTGTAGTTTGAATACTCATTTGTTTAATTACATCGAGACTAGAACAAGACAGGTAACAATTAAACTTAGAACAAGAATGATTGGCCTCGGGGAACCATCTTGGTGAATACAAATATTTATTTAAATGCAGTGACAAGTGAAAAATTCACTGTAAGATGTTTGTTGATGTAACCAAAAGAGCAAATATCAAAGAAAAAGCACAAAAAGCGCCTTCCTTCAGAAATACTTAAATGCTTAACATGATAAAGAAAATTTCATAACTCTCGGGAGAAATATTACATCTTTAAACTTGTCTAAAGCACAAAGCCCTGTGACTACACATTTGTGTCAATAATAATGTAGATGTTTTTGAAGTGAAAACTTCTTTAGGCGCGTTGAGCGTTTTGGTAGAGGGTAAAATCCTCCGTTCGCGTCACCGACATGCTAATAATAATAGTATATCTATAGCTATTGAGAATGATATTATATATACCTAGTCTTGCCATAAATATTGTAATAAAGAAAAAAGAAAATTGTTAACTGCAAATAACATTTATTACTTTTACAGTGTGTCAGTTTAATACATAAATATAAAACAATTAAAAATATAAAAAGCTTATTCGAAGTGGTCTCCATTGGCTGCAATACAGTCCTTTAAACGATGAGGCCAGTTATCAATAGAAGCACGCACTCTTTCCATGGGAAAATTCTTCACTGCCAATCGTATAGATTGTTTTAGGGACTCCAAATTATCATGGCGTTTAGAGCAAGCTGTACTCTCTAAAACTGACCACAAATCATAATCCAGCGGATTAAGATCGGGACTAGACGACGGCCAGTCTTCAGCTCTGATGAAGTCCGAAACGTTCGATTCCAACCAAGACTGCGTGGACCGAGCTTTATGACCCGGCGCCGAGTCTTGCTGGAAGGACCATACTTGGTTATTGAACATGGTGATGTTAAGGGGCTTAACTACCTTCTCAAGAATGGTATCTTGATACACTTGTGCCGATGTTTTGATACCTTTTTCACAAAAATATGGCTCAGTCACTCCTTCATAGCTAACACCCCACCAAACCATCACTGAAGTCGGATAATGTCCACGTTGCACTCTGTCGACTAATTGGGAAGCTTCCTTAGAGCTTTGAGCATAAATACGGTCATTTTGTTTGTTAAAATGTTGCTCAATTGTAAAAATTTTCTCATCCGTAAACAAAATTTTTCTGTGACCTCCCTTTGCGTACCGCTTCAGTAGTTGTTTCGATTTTACCACCCTATTCTTCTTTAAATTATCAGTTAAGAAATGGCCAGTGCGTCTCTTATAGGCTGCAAGTCCTAAGTCATCTTTTAAAATACGCGACATGGTTCTAGGTGCTATCTTCATTTCCCGAGATAAAATCTTTTGCTTTCGGACAGGATTTCTTCGAATTCTTTCCCTTACTGCTTTGACCACCTTTTTCGTACGAACACTACGTGGACGGCCAGATCTTTTTCTGTCACAAACAGAGGAGGTCTCATTGTACCTATTAATAGCCCGGTACACAAACATTTTACTAATACCAAGTGTATGGAGAGTTTTAAAAATTGCATTTGGCTCCATACCTACTTTGTGTAATGCTATCACAGCGATTCGGTTCTCTTTATCACCCCACACCATTTTAATATCGCAAAATATTTTACAATGTATTGGCGCCAAAATGAGAAAACACAATGAACAATCGTATAAAAATGACAGATTCGAAATTCAAATGTAATATTTTTTTATAATTAAGTGTAACAGTATTTATGGCCAGACTAAGTATATGAAATTTATTATTATTATATATTATATATGATATTATATATTATATATAGCTATATATGAAACATAAAAAATTTCATATAATTTTTGCATATAGTTTTAATTACTCTCAACTTAATAGTTCCGTTTTCACTTCTATCGGCAACCCACGACTGTTACTGTTTTTTTTAACATATATGTATGAGACCAAACGAAAACTAAGTTAAGTATAAAAGTTTTATATAAATAAGTTCACCAATGACGTCACCAAGATACCGTGGGACTCATGTATAATCAAACGAAAACGAAAGCCACAAACTACTAGGAGACCCCAAATACGTGAGTAGAAAATCTTATTTTTTTAAACAGGTAACTATTGACCACGTAACGTTGAGCTGCGCCTGACCTAATATGCACTTGGCTGGTTTTCTCATTTAATAATTAACAATATATTCCTCAACTATTTTACAATATTGTACTTTTTTTCTACGACCTTTTAAAGCTACCACGCTTTTGACTAGACACAGAGTACAAATTCTTTCAAAACAAAGCCCAATTATTGTTGTTCTAATTATAGCTTTATGCAACTATCTCTTCTCATCGGCAATGACTGTCTTTCTGTTTTGTGAAATTTCTAGTTTCTGATTATAACTTAACATAAGTTATTCATAAAGAAATAGTGTTTGGGGTCGTAAGGCTGTTATCGTGCAATCAATGTTTAGTTGATGTCTTCCAACAATTAAAATAAATTAAGCTAAACGTGTAACCATTAACACGGTTTGCACTTGAGGTGACTCTCGTCGCATATTTGATAGATGAACTATATCAGCTCTTCCTCTCGGCATTGTGATGAACACTATAAAACGACAATTACTTTCAAAGTCAAGCTAAAGTTTAATAATAATATGCAATACTTAATAATCTATACGTGATATTAACGCACAAAAAAAATATTGAAGGTACTTAAATACTGGGCAAGTCAGTTACATCATGATGATATACTCCTAGTCGATTAGGCCATTTTGACATCTCAACGGAGACCAGTTAACTACGCAGGATATACTATGGTGCGCAAACGTATGCGCAAACGCAAGAACACTCTCTGTTCACTCACTCTCACAAAACAATGGGATGGCTATAGGACACGACTAGAGAGCGATCAGGCGTATGACCGACGGCTTTACCTGCTCTTCAAAGCACGGGAGTTAAAACTTTCAACTTCCAAACTTCAGTTCATTCAGTTCATTTAGCAGTTTTGTAATCAGAAAAAATAATTATAATTTTTTGCCTGACCTGGGAATCGAACCCAATATCTCTTCACCGATTGTGATTTACACCAAGTACCACCACGTAGACCAACGACGCAGTCGACATAAGTTCGTCACAGCCCTAAGTATTATTTTATATAGCACATTATAGAACACACGTTGTTTTGTTTCAATGGTTTATTTTAATATTTTACTCTTACCTACCAACAAGCTTCCAAAGTCCTCCTGTACACCAGTCGAACACATCACACCTCCAAAAGGATACCAGTCTCGTAGATGCAACTACTTCCAGCCGCGTGGCCGAGCAGCAAACACTAGCAACCTCGAACATATCTGGAAAATAGAAATTAGCTTCCTATTAAAATAGAAGCACAGGTTATAAATACTTCAACAGGCTTAACGCGTTATTTAAAATTATAAATACTAAAGACAGCGTACATGTACAAAGGTGCCGATGTATAAAAACCTTTCTATAAAAAAAAATCTTATCAAAACATAGATAATCCAATAAAAGTCAAATATCTCTCGCTAAGCTTGAAGTGTTTCAAATTTATTTCGAAACGAACTGACATCTGTCACATTTAGTTTATGATGTAAATTTAATATCGACCATTTGTCAACGGTCTTTTAGTTAAATAAACTTCTACGTTTCAATTAAAAACACAAATTAGATGCAAATGAACCACATGGCAACATGAAATTCTTACATAAAAACATTAACCTAACAACTACAGGGTACCTGTGTTTATGTAGATTTTTGCGTGATCGAACTTTACACAACAAGTTAAAAACCAAAGTGAACAAGAGCTGACCCTCTAATAATAAACCGTGCCACGTTTCAAGAAGGAACTTGGTCCTTCACAGCTCCCGTTTACTACAAAAAAAGCTGAAACAATCTCTAAACGATGCGTTACAACATATAGAAATACCCACAATTTGGACATAAAAGTCACCTTTAATTGACGTGATCGGTTTCTTATATCCACCATTTTTTGGGGCTGGCTACTAATACAACAGGCTGTGCCTGAATACTATTTCTTCTGTGGAGCGACTGGCATTGAACCTTTGCAACCCTGAAGGGAGGCAACTCTGAATCAACAAATACAATATCAATAATAACTGCACACAACGCGCACACGGCCGCGTGATTCTAAACTATACAGATCCTGTGCTATGGTGACCAGACCGCCGATAAACATACCTACATATTTCTAAATACATACATGTTATAGATCAATTACATCCAGACACAACAAATAATCGTACTCATTACACAATTGTTTGTCTTGAGTGGGACTCGAACCCACGACCTCCAGCTTAGGCAGTCAAGGACATTAACCACGAGTCCAATGCGTACGTCGAAATTTACAAAATATAAATATTAAAATAAAATATTTATTTATTAAAAACTTTTAGAATACAATATAGGTATAAAAATTATAACATTTATGTGTCCTTAAAATTAGATATTAAATTGTATTGTATGCTGCATATCCAACAAATTGAAATTATATGTTTAAATAAACGTAAATTATAATCAATATTGAAATCTTCTAATATAGATAAATAAAATAAATAAATAAATATTTTGGTCATTTGACACACAACGTCATCTAGTTTCAAACTAAGCAGAGTTTGTGCTATGATAACTAGACTGACTGATAGAATACTTATATATTTTTTTTGGTAAATACATACATAGAAAACAATCGAACTTCAAAACAAACATTCGTAGATTTTACAAGTATTTGGTATCCGACCCGGAAATCGAACCCGCGACCTCAAGAACAGCAGTCGCATTCAAAACCGCTGCGCTACCGAGGCAGTAAATGTTTAACAAATTGTTGTTCGTTAGTCTCACTAAAACTCGGGAATGGCTGGATCGATTTGGCTGAATATAGTCTTAAAATATGTATGGAAGTCTAGGGTAAGTTTAAACGGTATGAAAAAGTAAAACAAAATACTCGAACATCTTAACTTCATGCGCATGAAGTAGCAGCCACAGCTTGCTACAAATAATCTGTTGCTAACCAACTTGTCAAAACAACTTTGACTGTCATTTGTCTCGCATCTTAGAATTCCATAATTCAAGAACAATTTTTATATCAAAACTACATAGAAAGGTGAACATTATGAAGTGAAAATAGTTCTTTACAAAATATATTAATGTAGGTAGTTTGAAGTCAACATATTTAAGCTAATTTTGAATATCTCAGTTAATACACAAAATACATAAATTGTACACAAATAAACTGTTCTCAATTGTATACTGTCTGTCTTGTCCGTGTGGCGACGGATTAAGAATACATAGTGTTATCACCCCTATTCATCCCATGGGTGTCGTAAGAGGCGGCTAAGGGAACAAACTATTCAGGAAAATATCACTACAAAGAGAAGGAAAACTTAAAACAAATCCTATTCCAACCCGTCTGGTCAGAGCAGTATTGTAGGCCTAGACCTCCTTGCTAAGGAGGGGCATATGTCCAGCAGTGGACTGTAAGGGCTGTTGATGATGATGATGATGATGAATAATTAGTAGTTTTACAATCTTATACTCACCACATAATAGTTTAATATTAGAGTGTAGATATTTTCACTGAAGGTCCATTGCTGCCCGAGTTCTAAGCAGTGGTGAAGTTCTTGACGGCAGATGTCACAGACTCTATCTGCACTCCCGAGCTGTTAAACAAAAATAGTTTTATAACCCACAATTTTGCTGACATTCACATTTGCTTCAGTATGTCCCTGTGTTACGCACCATAAAGCTTATTAATATTATTTCAATACTTATGGGTATCTATAGCTGTAACCTCTCAAACTTTCGAGAACTTGCCTTAAATATGTTACAATGACTCTAAGAAACGATTGTAAAATTAAGGCGATTGTCTACGAAACTGGACTGTAAAAGGCTGTCGATAGATATGATAGAATTATTTACTGCACGGTTACGAAAGGTTGTAAAACAAAACGTCACAATTTGAAACTACTCCTACAATGAAATATAATTCATAATTTAAAACCTTGGGCAAACGTTAATTAATTCGTTTAGAAACAATAAGTTAAACATATATTCTATTATTGAGAAAATCACAAACTAAATGAGAATTTTACTTTTCTGAAAATGTGGGTAGACACACATCACAATTAATATTATAAGAAAAGTTTCAAGTCATTGTTTAAGTTTATTAAGGAACCTAAAACATTATGATACAGCTTTGTAAAGCACAATTAATACACAATAACTTAAAACAGACACAAATATATCATTACAGTTATGTCGTACGTAATATTAATGGTTCACATGTTGGGCTTCTAGTGGGTACCTGACTTTC
Organism: Hypercompe scribonia; assembly: GCA_949316085.1. Classification (NCBI taxonomy): domain Eukaryota; kingdom Metazoa; phylum Arthropoda; class Insecta; order Lepidoptera; family Erebidae; genus Hypercompe; species Hypercompe scribonia. Next base: position 9,297,256 of record OX438995.1, read on the forward strand.
AGAAATCTTTAAATAAAAGTATATCTATACCACTACACTCTACTTAACTGAAACATATACAAAATAATGATCGTACTGAGATCTGCTGCTAATTAACTTTGTCATCAGCTTGTTTGACATATCGTAACTAATATTATAAACGCGAATGTGAGTTTGTTTATTAGGTTCTCACGTCCAAAACAGTAAACCTATTTAAAAATCTGTGTGGCAATGGATTAAGAAGTGTACCTAAGTTAGTGTCACCTTCTGTTAGAAAGCTTGATACAAACTATACCAACCCGCCTTGCCAGCCTTGTACGGGAGCTAAAATCTCCTTTCTAAGGAGAAGCCTATGTCCAGCAGTGGACCATTAAAAGCTATTTATGTGATTTTGCTTGAAAAATCAGTGCATCAATGGACAGCTACATTATCAGTGAGTAACATTGGTTACTGCTCACCGCGATAGCCGACACATACGCGAGCGGAGCAATGGGCAAACGTAGTAATGATATAAAACATTGTTTAAATTAATTTAATTTTATGAGGAGATCAAGTTAACCAAAGGTAAAAGCTGAGGGTACCTACAAATTTCTTTAAATACACTGTCCTAGGCTAAAGGCTCGCTGTATCTTAAGAGTTATTTATCGAGATTTACGTATAAAGATGATAGAAACTGGGTACCTGCTTATGGTCCTCTCTCAGACTCTGTCTCTGATTGACAAGCCGATGCCACAGTCAATATGCAGTTTTAACTTCAATTCGTATCGAAATTTGAAGAATGTTGTAGGAGAATTAAAAATATTAAGACACAGAGAAAACCGGATGTTCTTAGAGAAACAAGCATATGGATCACGTGGTGTGGTGAAACAAACTCAACTTACCTTGAAAATCGTGTTTCAAGAAATGCCTATCCCTTCCCACTCTACGGACCGGGCAACAATTTAAAGGGTTCATGCCTTTCTTGATTTTTAAAACTACTTTTATTTACTCATGGGTTGCGTTGGCACCAGCAGAACGGATATTGAACGAATACAGACCGCCTCTAACTTTATATATTATCACTTTACTACCTACCCACGTCCTCTTATAATATTTGCTAAGGGTTGAGATTTCGGAACGAGCTCAACAACGATATATTTTTTGTAGATGTTGCGAGACACAACAGATTTGTTTATGGTATGCTCACGAGGATGAAAGTTACAGAAGATGGATATGCAATTATCAGGTCTCTTGGTTCACTAGTTAGTGATACTGAATGTTACCACCGTAGGTTTGATTCTCACTCAAAACAAAGTTTTAATTAGTGCGATTTTTTTTTTGTTTCATCATTCAATAGGCATGAGCATGATGTAAAGTAATTACCGCCTCCTATAATAGCCCGGAGTTTGAAACAATTGGCGACTTTTGAGTAGCAGTTCTGTGAACTTCTGTGTCTTAGGATGTAATTTGTCTGCAATATTTATATGTATTTAGTCATAATCATGTGTTTTAAATATCACACATTCACAGATCTCGATAAATTGAACCTTAATATTGCTGCACGAAGTTCACTTTCTAAACTGTCTTTTTTACACTAAAATTATATTGAATATTTAAACATTAAAATATAATGATCACAAACACGATATTATTCTTAAAGTAATGTAGATATCTTCTGCTAATTGTCGGTCCTTATTAGATTTACAATAAAATCTAAAACGGTATACGTACATACGTAGTATGATTTGTGTTAAGATGCTTCTTACGAGAATGTTAACATGGTGATATCCGCGGCTTAGCTGATGTGATTTTCATCATGAATAACTAACAAGCATCACTATAAATAATCCTACTGATATTATAAATGCTAAAGGTTGTTATTATAGATGTTTGTTACTCTTTCACGAAAAAACTACTTGACGGGTTTGGATGAAAGCTTACAGTAATATAGGTTATACGTTGGAATAATATACAGGCTACATTTTGTAATGATTTTACGTATTTTCGTTCGTAATATAACGATACATGTCAATAAGTATGAAAATAATCTGGCCTCTTAAGAGTTATCTAGACATACGCTGCCTAAACAACTGAAGTTAAACGAAGATGATGTACCGCAGGATTGCTTGTATGTAAAAAAAAATTAAAAATGATCTGTTACATAACTTAATGTGGCAGACCAAATTCCACGCGAGCGAAACCGCGGGCAAAAGCTAGTGATTTTATCTAAAGAAAATTGGATTAAAATCCACCCATCCGTTTAAGAGCTATGATTCCACAGACAGACATAGCAGTTATACTTATAACACCCCTCTTTGCGTCAAGGTAACAAGGTAAAAAGCAGAGTTCCAAAACGGAAATAGAAAGTTTCACAGCCGTTAGTAAAGAGTATAGCAATGTGACGGGAAGTGGGTAGGTAGTAAAGCAATGTTATATAAAAGGCGCTTATAATTTGTCTGAAGCTTGTTCTGCTGGTGGCAATGGAGCATAACAGTAAAGCAACATGTTGTAAGCAAGAAGAAAGTCACGAACCCCCTTAGATTGTAGCGCCGCCTTTGTGCAACATGTGCAGCCTGAGGAGTGGAAGGAATATGAATTTATCAAAATAGCTTTCTTACATTAGTTTAATTTTATTGAATTAGCGTATTAGCCATGTATCTAGCGTATTAGACATGGTACTTGTTCCCTCCACAGTGGTGACCCCGCCTAAAACACGTGTTGGAAAAAAAATAAGTGTGTATTCGACAAAATGGCAACCAGTTCGACGTCGAGGTCACCACTGTAGCTAGGTAGGTGTGTGTATGTGTGCATTCCTACTAACACTATGTAAAACTGCGTATACGTAAGTTTATAGTTTATTAAATAACACACTGAGATTTAGCTAACACTTATTTAATTCACAGAAGGGAATACACATAAGGCGCGAAGCGAAAGCCAAGATAGGTAAGTACAGTTTCTTAAGCGAATGAATAGAAATAGTTTTACAGCAATAATAAATATACTTAAATATTTATAAGCGCGGAGTAAATGTATCAAGCCAAATAGCGTACATTCGCTTCGAGGGCTAACGGCTGACTGGTGCGCGAGGCGGCACCTAGCAACAGTACCGCGTCGACCAGTGAGTACGCGCAGCTAACGGTTGTTTATATGAGTGTAGCTATGTTAGATGCTACATCAGTATCTGTAGTTTCTATGTAGGCCCATAGCCCTACCTTTTACAACTCTATAAGATACCATGAGCCTTCAGCCCAGTGTACTTTATTTTCTTATCTTAACGTTGAAGTAACTAGCTACAGAAATGTTTAGGGACAACTGAAACCTTAAATCTTTACTTAAGTAATCTTAATGAATATTAATTTATTTAAACAACCCTTCATATCTGTATGTAACAGGTGATAAACTTGTAGCAGATTAGTTACATAATTTGTATGTATTTCGTTCGGTAAAGTAAGATTTAATGGCTGTGTTTATTAAAATATATTTCTAAAAGCCAGGTTATCGCCTCGATTCTACTTTAATTCCTCAGAGCTCGGAGTATAGAGGATCTTAGATGGTTAATTAAATAGAAACGACCTAGTTATTTTGCATAGACATGAAAAAACATAGACAGACTATAGCATCCCTCGGCTGAATCCTACACGTCAACAATTTCTTCATATTAACATTCAGTGTTAACGTAGTCGGCATCGGAGGTTAATTTTTAAACATTATATTTAGGCAATCGGCAAGCATCTTGTCGTATAGTTGAAACAACATCACCGTCACAGATGATGCGCTGTGTTACACAAAAGTGTGTTCATCTAATAAATATTCAATGAAGTTGTTTATTTTGATCTATGTGTAACACTTGCACTTACCACGTGACTGTTTAGTACATCCACCCGCGGTTCCCTTTGGAGGCAGCGCTGCTGTATATTGCAGCAGATCTCGAGCTGTTCACAGCTGCAATCGGACGCTACGTCTTGTTTATTGTTTGATATGTCGTTGCATGTTACTGAAACTGGAAATTTCTTTGACAGATTAGTTGTAGTAAGAAAATAGTTTGTTATAATAGGCACAGTGGCGCGGTTTCAAAAAAATAATTATACATACAATGCCCGGTGTAAAAATATTTTTTTGGACAGACTGTAGCATGCCTCAGGCAAATTCTACGAGTTAAGTTTCTCCATCTTATCTCTGGCAGGCATCTTATCTTTCAAAGTTTAAAACAACATTACCATACCAGATTGTACCTTGTGTTACACAAACGTGTGTTCAAATCATAAATGTGTTAAATTGAACAGTTTTATATTTACGAATGCGAAACACACTTGACCACATAGCTATTTAGTATATAGCACAAACTAGTCACTGGTTTGCTGTTATATCTCACGGTGTGATAAGCAATAAAATGATTATACGTATGTGTGCTTACCTGTAAGAAATTGTTAAACAACGTCATAAGTCTATTGAATGTATCTCATATCATTGTATTTGTGTATTCAAATGTTTGTGAACCAAAGAAAATAATAAAAAAAAAACAGTAGCAGTCGTGGGACTGCCGATAGAAGTGAAAACGGAACTATTAAGTTGAGAGTAATTAAAACTATATGCAAAAATTATATGAAATTTTTTATGTTTCATATATAGCTATATATAATATATATAATAATAATAAATTTCATATATAATATATATCATATTCTCCATAGCTATAGATATACTATTATCATTAGCATGCCGGTGACGCGAACCGAGAATTTTACCCTCTACCAAAACGCTCAACGCGCCTAAAGAAGTTTTCACTTCAAAAATAAAATAAAACTGCAGTTTTTACTTTTCATTATTTGCCTTCCAAACGAGCAGACAGATCGCCTGAAGGTAAGTGATTGACGCCGCATATGGACATCTGTAACTGAAGTGTAGTAAATGCGCTACTGTCCTTTGAGCCCTTCCCTGATAACCACTATTATATTATATAGGTGCACAGCGGGTAAACTCCTTTCTGGAAGGTTCGTAGGTATTGATTCTTAAATACCGCAGGCTTCAATTCTTACTCGCACTAACGTTTGGGTTAAGGGCCTGATCTAGAGAGCAGAATTCCTCAATAAGGCACGTTTGAGGTTTATATTTCTGGATACATATCCACCGACATCTCGGTACCTGTACCCAATACCGATGACCAACAATTTAACTTTATTTTTACTCGGTATATGATCAGGAATCCGCAGGGTTGAACGTAGGGGCGGCGACACGGTCTCGGACGGACAAATGAGGTCAGGGACTTGGGCATAGATTTAAAATTCAATAATCACATTCATGATGTATGTAAAAAAGCATATCTTAATCAGATTTCGTTTTGATACAGACAAGTCATTTAACAAATACCACAGCTTTGAGAGCGTTATACGAGGCATTAGTCGAAAAATACCTGGAATACAATTCTAGCATCTGATCTCCATCCGAAAGTTAATATAAATTAATGCTAGAACGTATACAAAACAATTTGGTAAAATTTTTAATCGTGAACTTTTTGGTGTGTACCCAGGTATTCCATTGTTGTATCCTACGCCATTTGCTTTGGGCATAGTGGGATACTACAAGCTAGAAGTGAGGAGGGAGGTGGCGTAAACCATGTACATGTTTAAAGTGCTTCGTGGCTACATACACAGCCCAGACCTTTTGTGAGAGATCAAACTGTGCGCACCTAGAGAGTACACATCGCGGAGTAGGCGTCCATGCCTGTCAGAGGTAACATGCGCGCGCACCAAGCTGCTGCAACAAGCTCCACTCACGCACGTACTGCGTACGCTTCGTGTGGTGGCGAACTGTGCGGATTTATTTTCGTATTCCCTGAATGAATCCTCAAAGATCACTTATAGCGTTTTAAGTAATAATTCTGGATACAAACATTATGATTAGTTAAATAGATTTCCTTGATATTTCTTTTTACATTGTATTAGTTGTGTTGTGTTATGTGTGTATATTTAACTTTGGTTTATAGTTTCTTTTTTCGTGCTGTTTATTATGTTATATTGGTAAGCGTTGGTGTGTATGTTATAAATTTGTTTTTTGTTTTTGTACTGTTTTTTATGTTGTATTGTTTACGTATTGTTAGTTTTAGTTCTGTGCTATCGTAATGGATGAAATTTGTAATGATAGTATAGATTATGACAATAAATAAATAAAAAAATATGTACGTTCTTTTCATGTACTTTATAAGGTTATTAAATTAAATAATCTTAACATACCGTGCAGATATAATATAATTATATTATATTTGCACCACAATCTACATAGTACAGTCCATCTAAGGGTTGCCTGGAAGAGATCGCAGACTGTGATGAGGCCGCCCATTGTACCGCTGTTACTTTTTTGTTTTCTACATTATATGTTACCTAGTTACGATGTGCAATAAAGAGTACCTATCTAGTATACACTACACCATTAACTATACCGATTTGCGAGGGTGGTATGAAAAGTTTCCGACCTCAATATGAAGATATAAACACACTCGTAAATAAAAGCTAGTGCATTAAGTTGTTCATCTGTTGACAGTTTCTCATCAAAGTTGCCGCCATTCTGGACACGTAGTTGTTATGTAACAGTCGTTTGAGTGAGTTGATGGGAGTGCTTTTACGAAAATGGACAAAATCGAGTATCCAGCTTTCATTAAATGTTTGTTTTTGAAAGGCAATACACCATAAGTCAAAGATAAGCTGGATTATGTGTATGGGGACTCTGCACCATAATTTGCCCCAATAAAATTTTGGGCAGCTGAATTTAAGCGTGACCGTAAGAGCTTGGGAGACAATGAACGTTCGGGCTGCCCAAAAACGGCAACTACCGACGGAAATATCACCAAAGTTCATCAAATGGTGCTGGACGACCGTTGAATTAAAGTGAGAGAGATAGCAGAAGTTATGAATATGTCAAAAGAACGTGTTTGTCATATATTAAATCAACATTGAGGCATGACAAAGCTATCTACGCATTGGGTGCCGCGTTTGCTCACGTTAGACTAAAAACATGTTCGAATGAATATTTTCATCGCTCTGTTGGCGCAGTTTAAGCGCAATAAATTCGACTTTTGGCGCCGAATCATCTCCAAACAAAAACATTTTTTTATAGAAAAACAGTTTTTGTTTTTCTTTTGGACAAAAATTTTTGTCAAATAAGAGGCAATCACCTTCGTGAACAATTGTTTTGCAGAAATAAACACCGAGTACTATTTGGACAGGTTACAGAAATGGGAGCATCACTGGGAGAAGTGTGTAGAGTTACAAGGAGACAACGTTGAAAAATAAAATAAAAAACTCTGAAAATATTCTTTTATCTTTGTTAGGTCGGACCACCCACGTATTGTACAGGTAACTCTTATAGGTAACCATTTTATATCTATACAACTTATTAAATTCGAAAAGAATATGCGACTTCCCAAAAATTCTATTGTTTTTTAAGGTTTAGTATCTATTGCTATTGTTATCATAATAACAAGTCCCTTCTCTATAACAGTGTCGTATTAAAACCAAAGGAGGCAGGTAAAAGCTACAATAAAAAACAATGTACACACTGTGTTGTAATCTAGGCCTATGTTAATTCCAGACGTCTATTTCGAATTTGTTAAAACTATTACAGGTAAGGGCAGTTTTTCTTTGAATCCACTCCGAATAATCCGCCCTTGGGCTAAACGGGATACGTACTCGAGTGCTGGCATGGGCCCTCAGCCACATGTTGAACCGCCTCTGGGAGGTTTTACACTCCAGCTTAGCGAACGTGGGTAATGGATTAGGAACGGGTAACTGGTCTTATTAACGAAGCTGAGACGGCCATCAGTGTCGACTGAGGTGGCGTGTGCCTTGGCTGAAACTGCGTCGTGCGATTTAGGCGTAGGCGGAAGTGCTCACTAAAGTTTATCGGCGGACCTCTGACTTACGCGCGGGTAGCGGCACATGGTTCTCGCACGAAGAGTGAGGCCGCTAATCAAACCACGATAGCTTGTTGCTTCGGGAATAATCTGTGTTCGGTCGCTAGGGGGAAACTGAGTTCCACCTGTCACCTCTGTAAGTGCAGTCGGGCCCTCACTACAGTTGTTGTAAAAAGTCTTTGGATACCGGCCGTCATATGCTTCATGGCCGGTAGCGGTAGCTGTTTTAGCGCGGTCGCAACCTCCTGCGAAGACATCACAGTGTTTTTAGTTGAAGTATGCGTCAATACCTAGGTACTATACTATACTTTTTCAATAACATGCGACCTGACCACCCGAAACGAAAAGTATAATATATACCTATATATGTATATATTATATGTTATGCTTCTTGCTCCCTACTCCCGCTTCACGTCGTCTAATCACGACAGAAATTTTCGCTCAGAAAGAAATCTGTTTCTATTCTGTTCCATCCATAATTTCGGTTTGGTGAGTTCTTCTTTCTTTGTTCAAGCGAAATCCTCCGGAATGCGCTCCCATTTGAAGTCAGGATATCCACTAACCGTTTTGTATTGAAAAAGTAGATAGATGATCTCTTTCTCAATAATATGGCAGAATGATATATCATCGAAGCGATAGTACATCAATCAATTTTCTTATATTCATAGTGCCTGAATATTGAAATATACATGATAACAATGTGTACATGATACCATATATATGAGTATATAAACTTATGTACATAATGTTGTATAGTGTGTGATTCAGTTAATTAATAACATTACCCAAAGATTGATTGAAAATCCCGGATAAAAAGCCCGTCGTTGTACAAAAGCTGACTTAAACAATTAAAAATGTGTTTACGAGTATAGTCCAAGAGATATCGGCTAACTAATTTTTTTGGCGTTTTTTTTCTAAATGCATGGATCTTCTTTACAAATTTTTAAATAGTGAATGTCAATTTTACATCCTTTGGGTCGACAAAAATTAGAAAGTAGGTATACCAATGATAGCTGTCTGTTCACTTGTCGTATCTCTGCCGCAGTAGTTCGTCCAACTTGTAGACAAGTAAGCTTTTCGAGAATAATCACATCTATAAATACATGTTTTATACATACGTTCTTTTTAATTATTTTAAGTGCCTGCCAAAGTGACTCTACTCTGCCTGATGGAAAGCATGAATAGAATCCTAGAGCTGTGGTCACCATACTTATTGTGAATGCAGACAATACAGTGTGATGACCCACACTGTAACAACCCAGTAAAGTGCTATTTTAAGCCTCGCTTGAGGACGTGAAAGGCAAATGCAATTCTATATTTAAATAATAATAATGGACTAAAAAGATTATATCACAAACAGCATATAACGAAAATGTAAAACATTCAATTATTCTATTTACTTATCTAAAAACCTATCAAGACATAAATGGTAATATGTATACTGTAATAGATACTCTAATGCTAACGATCAAATATGATATCAAATTAAGTAATCACTTCCAAGTGGACACGTTACCATTACTGTAGTAGCTTCAAAGTTCCGTCACGACCAGTATTCAACCCTCATTAGGCAATTCTTGTTTACTCATTATTTGTAAAGACTTTTTTTTGTTTCATTATAATGTAATAGGACACATTTAGATAATAGGAGAGGGGAATATGCATAAAAAACGACCACTGGTAATTTTGTTACCTGTTAAATTCAAATCGGGGGGAGAGTCAGTCTTCAGTAGACGCTCAAAGAGTGCAGACGTGCCGTGTACAATCGTATAAGTGTTGTGTTGTTAAAAAAATTGCAAAAATGGTAAATCTATTCGCGTGTGGGATTTGTCTGACGGAGAACGTTAGTCGTGAACTGCACCCGATCGGTGACACTGTTCTGCGGGTGGTTTACGAACATTTAACTGCAACGCCGGTAAGCGATCTTATATTTGAACAAGCACCATCATGTCTTACTCTTTTTCATAATTTATGTGTAAATCTTTTAGATTTTTCTTTGAAGGACCCCAGCTCTAGTGGGTTGAATTGACAATCGTGTGTGTGATGAGTATTATTTCTTTTTTGGTGAAAATTGCTTTAATGAATCTTTTGAATTTTTGTTTAATTTTTCTATAATATATAGTAAACAAATAATTACCATTATTATTGTCTTTATTACTGTTCGTTTAAATATAATAGGCAGAACAAATACATTTTTCAAAATTTCAAGTCGGTGAACAAGACATCTGTAATTAGGGCTCAAAAGACAAGAACCACTTCACTTTACATCATTATTAGGATCAGACAGCCGTGTTTCAGAACTGTGAAGATGTTACGTCTCTTCATATCCTCTGTTCTACGCATACCTACTACACTCTTCAACCTATGTCTATGCCACGTTAACTTGTTACCCGTGCCCGTTCCTTAAATCATTCACTTTGAGATGTCTTGTCTACCCTCATTCCCGTTCTTGTTCTCTGACATTTTTGTACATCTCTCCTATAATTTGGAATGCACTTCAATATTTATTTGAACAATAAGTCTTAAGGTTTCTTGGTCCGATCATAGTATATTATGTTTCGTAGATAATCGCCTTAACTTCACAATCGTTTCTTAGAATCATTGTAACATATTTAAGGCAACTTCTCGAAAGTTTGGGAGGTTACAGCTATAGATACGTACCTATAAGTAAGAAAAAATATTAATAAGCTTTATGGTGCGTAACACAGGGACACACTGAAGCAAATGTGAATGTCAACAAAATTGCGGGTTATAAAATTATTTTTGTTTAACAGCTCGGGACTAGAGCAGACAGAGTCTGTGACATCTGCCGTCAAGAACTTCGCCACTGCTTGGAACTTTGGCAACAATGCAAACGAAGTGAAAATATCTACAATTTAGTATCAAACTGCGATGCGGTGAATGTAAGATTGTAAAACTACTAATTATTTATCAGCATCATCATAATCAACAGCCCTTACAGTCCACTACTGGACTTAGGCCTCTCCTTAGGAAGGAGGTTTTGCCTAATATACCGCTCTGGCCAGACGGCTTGGAGAAAGGTTTGTTCCAAGTTTTCCTTCTCTTTGTAATGATGTTGTCTTGCATACTTTGTTCCCTTAGTCGCCTTTTACGACACCCAAGGGATGAATAGGGGCGGTAAGACTATGTATTTTTAATCCGTCATCGAACGGACGACTAATTATTATTCTACTAAAATTCAAGCAAACCCACTATAATTTTCTAAGAATACTGTCATTTGTCGGTGTCATATGTTGCCATATGTCCACACTTAACTGAATGATCGACAACAAGTTTTTAATTGTGTTTCATTGTAATCTGATAGAAGGCGGGGTGACTGTAACAGTTGTAAACTATCCTAATGTAAATCTAAACAGAGTAGCTGAAGGTAAAAATTTTCATATTTCTATATTCACTTCTTCGTTATACTAAAGAGTTATGGTTAATGAGCCGGTTGAAATCAAGATTTTTTCCTATAACCTAAGAATAAAGTGGTCTTGTATCATCGTTAAATTTGCGTGAACATTTCATGTTGAAAATTTTACGAGAGCTTTAGCGTAGACAGCATATGACTCAAAATTTCCATTACTTACTCTGAAACAGCTCCTCAAACTTCCAATGAACCTATGTAACAACGTGGTGAAATAATTAAAACTGTTTATAATTGTTCAACAGCCCCAAATATTCGACGACAACAATAATATCGCGAAGGTGCCGCTGTGTCGAGTATGCTGGCAAGAAGATGGACTAATGGAGGCCATTGTGGACAGAAATCATCAATTTTTATACAATTGTTTAAGTTCAGAGCCGGTAAATAACTTTTATTCAAATACGTGTCATCTTTTTACCCTTATAGTAAACGTATTTAGTGTTGGTACAAAATGTTGACTTCCATGCAGCTCTATCATTTTTACCTTACTACTTACTCTCTTTGTACCTTTTTCAGACACACCACACCTCTCTTCTCCGTAACCATCACCTCTCCTCATCCCATGTCCATACCACAGTAAGCTGTTGACATTGACCCTTCCTTGAATATTTTCCCTTAAGATGTTTTGTTTGTTCTCAGCCTTCCTTGCTCTCGGTGTTTTTAATAAAATCGATTCAATATTTTGCCGTGTATTTGTAAGAAATCTGATATTAAGACGATTAATACTTTAAAAAGTATTATTTCTACTACCTATTATCTACTTTTATCCTTCATTAAAAATCTCTTGTATAGTTCCACATCGATCGCAATATTGTGTGTCACTAGACAGTCGACAGTATCACAGTTACAAATCTCATTTTTAATTAACAGTTCGAGACCTTTGACATCAGACCTAACAGAGTTTGCGGCCGCTGTAGTAAAAGACTCCGGATCTGCTACAAAATCTGGATTCGCTTCGTCCAGCGTGAAATACTTAACAGTAGTGTGGTAAGTGCAAGATTAACAAACCCTAATGAATACACATTTGTGTGACGTGATACATTGTGTTACTATTGAGTAACACAATGTCACGTCTGTCACAACAGTAACACTATAACAGCTTTAAATGAAGTCCGGATATTCTAAATACATCTTTCTAAAAACAGATATTTATTAAATCTGTTCACAAAAACGAAAACTGGAGAAAGTTACACTAAATGTGCAACCACTTTAACGTCCCTTGTTTTTCTTGCAGTTAATTAATAAATTAAATATAAAATAGTCACATACTGACACTCGGTACAGTCAACCACATAATTTACACCAGTTTGAAACGTATTTCATTTGTTTCCAGCCAGCCCAAGTAGAAGGAGTCTGAGGTTAGCAGGGTTTTGGTGACGTACACAAGACATTCTCTTCGTGAATGAAGGACTCAGAAGGCATAGCAATATCTTCGAACGTATCGCCACCGAAGCGTCACGTTCCGCCAATAACAACAAGAGGTCTGCGATCACATCTATGGAGGTGCAAACCTCCGCAAGGCCTCTGCTGCTAAGCGAGCTAACCCAGCACGATGTCATTACATACTGTTAAATAGGACCGTAAATTACATTGAAAAGGGAATATTCGTTATAACAATTAACTAAATTTTATTGAGGACGCCATACGACGCCATTAATCAGAAGTGTTGTGTGTCCACAGACAATAAAAATATATGGACCGGATGCATCGGGAGCGCATGCATGCATCTTAATTCTAATTTGTTTTTCATAGATTTTGTCTTAAGTAAGCTTTTTGTTAATAATGTCTGCCAAATTAAAATCTGTGTCAATTTTTACGATATCAATTATTCCCCATATTCATGTTCATTATATATATAGTCAGAATCTACCATACAATCTAATACTTCTGTGTCTACGTTATCATAGTATGTTACTGTACTTATTGTTATCCTTCAGTCATTGTATTATTATCATTACTGTAATCAATATCTATACCAATATAGCTTTTAACTTTTTTCAAATGTTTCATTGCAAACCTTGTCATTTAACTAGTTTTTAATTCGATTTCATGTTTATCTTTACAACAAACTTGAAGGTCATCAACAAATACTAATATATATATTGGATCTTTGTTTGTTCTGTTGACATATAAACACTAATCATAGTTACTTCTAAAAACATTCAACTTTTTAATAAATTTATCGAAAAAGTGAAACCGTACTTTAGGACTTTCTTTGAGACTATAGAGTACCTTTTGCAATTTGTAAACCTTTCGGTTGACTTGTATAAACTTCAGACTTTACATACCATTAACAACTTAAAAAGGCTGTCTCGACATCCATTTGTTCGATGAATAAATTATTTTTACAAATGTACGACAATTAAACTTTCAGTGTTTACATTTTCCCTACAGGTCAATAAACATTTTCATTGAATTCCTTTTGCTAAAAACCTCTTACAACTAATCTTGTTTTAAAAATAAAATTGAATTTTTTTCTTAAAAATCCACTTAACATCTAGAATCTTTTTATCGTGTGGCCTTCCAACAATTTGTCAAGTATTATTGTTATGTAGGTTATTTATTACTGAGTCTATTTCTATTTACCATTGTTTGTAATTATGAGAGTTCATCGCTTCCTCACAAGTGTTTGGCTCATTTGCATCAGTGTAGTTTACATATGCAAAAGATGTAAAACTAATGATGTAAAATTAGTCTTACCTGAATCTTCATCAATAACTTTTATCACTTTAGTAAATAGTTTTTAATATGTCATCAGACAAGTTTGAACTAGGCCAATTTCTATATCATTATCATTTTCTTTTTGATCATTTTTGAGGAAAGTTGTGTGGTCGCCTAACGGAGACAGGAATTTTTGTTTCATTGTCAAAGCTTCTTGTCTCTTGTGCACCGGTGTGTGGAATAAGTCTTCACTTGACAAAACTGCTACCAAACTTACCAAACCTAAACATATAATGGTATCTACACACGAGTGTTTCTAGTTCTACGATCTCAAGAATATACTTTTATCAGTGTTATGTTGATTAACTATTTACCTCGTCTAAGCAGCTATATTCCGTCGCGCTTAATTGAATTTTGGAATATCTTAGGTCGATCGAGAAAATTTACATTTTTTTTGCAAGCACCGTCAGTTTAGAATTGGTGACCAATATAACGTTTTCAAGATGGTCGTGTCTCTTACCTAATTTCTTGAGCAGTGCTAATGAAGCTTTCACAGCATCTGGTGGCGGTGGATCTGTCCACGAGATGTTACTAGGCTCTGCCCCCACCGCTATCGCTATCATTAGTAAAAGCGTAGATGCTAGCGGACATCTGTAATAAAATATATTATGTAGAATAAACAAGTTGTGATATAAAACTTATAAAATTGTAAAAATTGTTACTTTAAATAATTTATAGAGCTTTGTCAATCGTTTTTAATAGGGTCAAATTTTTTTCATATGCCAAAAAACTCTGAACTGAACGTAAACAATGCTAATAGCTAAAGGCAAAGTGTATAATATTATTCTACCTGACAATTTCAGGCGTATGATGTTGTTGTCGGGCCTTGAAATCGATTTCAGTATAGAGGCGGTAAACCCGGAACGGGAGCCGGGAAATAGCAAAAAATTGCTATTTGAAAATTAGAAATGTCAGTCTGAATCAAGTCTGAAAGAAGAGCACTGTTAAAACCAACAAAAATTGTACCCTTCTTTCACTACGCCTGCATCGATGACATATCTAATCCCAGGTATAGTAACAGATGCCTCAGCAATATTTGTGGCCAATATTTTTTTTCGAGTTCCGGGAGGCACACTCCGCCAACCTTGCAATTGTTTTGCTGTAGGCATATCTGCATACAGTGGGTATACCTTCATAGGGGGACCTGTGGCTTTCTGGGCTATCTCTTTAATTTCATACATGATCGTCTCAATTTCTTCTTGTCCTGTCAGAAATACTAAGAAGTCATGGTTGAAAATAATAAAAACTATTAACAATTTATTAAGGGAATGAAAAACATCACAAGATTTTCTTTAATTATAGGTGGATATTTACTTTGCGGGTGTTGTAGCGTGTCGTTGAAATGTTGTGCAAACAGCAGCATATTGATAGTCTTCATTTTTCATCTTGGAGTGATGTATAGTGACTGGAAAAGTTTGATCCTCTAAGTAAATTACAATTGTCTCCTGTTCATTCCTTTCTTTCTGTGCTAGTTTTGCAATACCAAAGAGCGCATCGGTTATAACTGTTCTCTCGTGTGCGTCATCCAGTATTATTATTAGAATATTTTTTAAGCAAAGGGTCCACGATAGCTTCTCTGAGTAACATTTCGTCAGTCAAATACTTTACTTTAGGTTTTGGACTCGTAGCATCTTCAAACCTCACAGAGTACCTGTTACAAAAAGATAAAATAAAATTCTAACTGTACCTAAGCTGAAATCTAGTTTGCTCTGAAACTGGTAACAGTTATTCATCACTTACCTTGGTAGTAATGAGTAGCATCTTTAGGGAGTAATCCCTCCCACACCCAACCCACCGATTTATTGTACAGGTAACTCTGACAGGTAACCATTTTATATCTATTCAACTTAGTAAACTCGAGCAGAATATGCGACTTCACAATAATTCTATTGTCTTTCAAGGTTTAGTACCTACTGCTATTGTTATCGTAATAACAAGTCCCTTCTTTATAATAGTGTTGTATTTAAACAAAAGGAGGCAGGTAAAAACTACAACAAAGAACGCTGCTTGTAGTCTAGGCCTATGTTAATGACGGGCGTCTATTTCGAAGTTGCTAAAACTATTGGGGTAAGGGCAGTTTTTAAATGAATCCACTCCGAGTAATCCACCCTTGGGCTAAACGTAATACATACTCGAGTGCTGACATGAGCTCTCAGCCACATATTGGACCGCCTCTGGGAGGTTCTGCACTGCAGCTTAACGAACGTGGGTATAAGCGGGTAAAGAAACTGAGACGGTCATCAGTGACGACTGAGGTTTCGTGTGCCTTGGCTGAAACTGCGACGTGTGGTTTAGGGGTAGGCGCAAGTGGTCACCGAAGTTTATCGGCGGACCTCTGACTTACATGCGGGTAACAGCATATGGTTCCCGCACGAAGAGATTTACAAGTGACGTGAGACCGCTAATCAAACCACGATAGCTTATTACTTAGGGAAGTATCTGTGTTCGGTCGCTAAGAGGGAATGGAGTTCCACCTGTCGCTTCTGTAACTGAAATGGGGCCCTCACTACAGTTATTGAAAAAAGTCTCTGGCTAACGGCCGTCATATGCTTCATGACTGGTAGCGGTAGCTGTTTTAGCGCGGTCGCAACCTCCTGTGAAGACATTACAGTGTTTTTAGTTCGAGGATCTCAAGAATATACTTTTATCGGTGTTATGTCGACTAACTATTTACCTCATCTAAACAGCTATGTTCCGTCGCACTTAACAGAATATCGGAGTATTTTACAAAAGAAAATAGTCTAAAAATACAACCCGCTGCAAATATAACTCGACCCTCACTAAGAAATTGTTATTACCTTATTATTTGTAAAGATTTTCGTTGAAGCTTTCATAGTTAGTAGTAAAGCTAGGGCGTGGTGTTATTTAAATACACCACGTGTAGGCGATATGAAAGGGATTGTGTGTAGAAAACCAACACAGGCTATCAACAGGTATTGATCAGAAGCTTCGACTTGTTTTACATCTTTTATGTATTAACATTAAAATCAAATTTTACTTGGAAAGGTGTACAAAGGATTACCTTTACCAGCAACTTCATAGCTTAAAGTATTTTCTGACAAACTTCAGTATAATTTTGACTTTTAAATAAATTAAATAACATTCGAGCCTTTTACCGAATGTATTTCTAGGGATTTTTCTTGTTGTACTACATTAAAAGTACCGAAACACTGGCGTGAGCTAAATAAGCATCAATGTAAGTCTTGCTAACTACTAAAAGTTACTGTAACTAAATGAGTAGTTGTAAATTGTATCCAGTTCCAACACACTCTGGTTTAACTCCCACTTCTTTGAAAGTTGGTCACAATATTGTTATATGCGAGTTCACTTTAACATATTCGAACTAGTAGTAACTACTTGTAAATCTAAATAATAATTGTAATGAATAAAATTATTAAATCACTAAATACATAAAATTAAGTAACTAAAATAAAATAAAGAAAATAAAAAATTAACTATCATGCGTTTGCGTGTGTGTATTTTAATATAGACGTGCGTGCATGCGCACGTGCGTGTATGTGCGTACGTGTACATATGAATATGTGTGAGTGTATGCGAGCACGTGTTTGTGTTTGTGTATGCGTTTGCGAGCGTTTATTGCGGATGGTTTTATACCCTAATCTCACTAAGTTTTCAATTGATGGGTACGATTGATCCCGAAGCCCCTGTTTTAATTTATTTTTAGTTTGTTCTCCGTTTAAATTAAAAATGTTTAAACTCATCCACTGCCAAGTTTCTTGCTCAAGCTCCAGCTTGCTTTCGCATGAAGGTCTTGCCATTCATAACCCAACAGAAATTACACTCGTGAAGTTTTGCATGTTCTAAAATATATTCTCCTTGTCCGTGCTGTTAAGTTTGCCGCAATATATATCGGTCTCGATGAGCCTGGGAGCCTTATAAGTTATTTTCTTTGTTAAAATTTTTTGTAAAGTGATAATGATGATTCTTTAGTGATAGCAGACGTGAGGTCCACTATAATATATTAGTATATTTTAGTCCTTCTTTGTATATACTCTATATACATATATCCTTAACATTTATGTCGTGTATTTTCATATCAAGTGTTGGTTCTGAAAAACCCATCCCGAACAGAACTCAACCCTCGTTAGACAATTCCTGTCGACTCTTTTTTTTATTTCATTGTAATGTAATAGGACACATTTAGATAATAGGAGAAGGAATATGCATAAAAAACGACCACTGGTAATTTTGTTACCTGTTAAATTCAAATCGGGGGGAGAGTCAGTCTTCAGTAGACGCTCAAAGAGTGCAGACGTGCCGTGTACAATCGTATAAGTGTTGTGTTGTTAAAAAAATTGCAAAAATGGTAAATCTATTCGCGTGTGGGATTTGTCTGACGGAGAACGTTAGTCGTGAACTGCACCCGATCGGTGACACTGTTCTGCGGGTGGTTTACGAACATTTAACTGCAACGCCGGTAAGCGATCTTATATTTGAACAAACACCATCATGTCTTACTCTTTTTCACAATTTATGTGTAAATCTTTTAGATTTTTCTTTGAAGGACCCCAGCTCTAGTGGGTTGAATTCACAATCGTGTGTGTGATGAGTATTATTTCTTTTTTGGTGAAAATTGCTTTAATGAATCTTTTGAATTTTTGTTTAATTTTTCTATAATATGTAGTAAACAAATAATTATCATTATTATTGTCTTTATTACTGTTGGTTTAAATATAATAGGAAGAACAAATACATTTTTCAAAATTTCAAGTCAGTGAACAAGACATCTGTAATTAGGGCTCAAAAGACAAGAACCACCTCACTTTACATTATTATTAGGATCAGACAGCCGTGTTTCAGAACTGTGAAGATGTTACGTCTCTTCATATCCTCTGTTCTACGCATACCTACTACACTCTTCAACCTATGTCTATGCCACGTTAACTTGTTACTCGTGCCCGTTCCTTAAATCATTCACTTTGAGATGTCTTGTCTACCCTCATTCCGGTTCTTGTTCTCTGACATTTTCGTACATCTCTCCTATAATTTGGCATGCACTTCAATATTTATTTGAACAATAAGTCTTAAGGTTTCTTGGTCCGATCGTAGTATATTATGTTTCGTAGATAATTGCCTTAACTTCACAATCGTTTCTTAGAGTCATTGTAACATATTTAAGGCAACTTCTCGAAAGTTTGGGAGGTTACAGCTATAGATATGTACCTATAAGTATTGAAAAAATATTAATAAGCTTTATGGTGCGTAACACAGGGACATACTGAAGCAAATGTGAATGTCAACAAAATTACGGGTTATAAAACTATTTTTGTTTAACAGCTCGGGACTAGAGCAGACAGAGTCTGTGACATCTGCCGTCAAGAACTTCGCCACTGCTTGGAACTTTGGCAACAATGCAAACGAAGTGAAAATATCTACATTTTAATATCAAACTGCCATCCGGTGAGTGTAAGATTGTAAAACTACTACTACTAACTATGTCGGTGTCATATGTTGCCATATGTCCACACTTAACTGAATGATCGACAACAAGTTTTTAATTGTGTTTCATTGTAATCTGATAGAAGGCGGGGTGACTGTAACAGTTGTAAACTATCCTAATGTAAATCTAAACAGAGTAGCTGAAGGTAAAAATTTTCATATTTCTAGATTCACTTCCTCGTTATACTAAAGAGTTATGGTTAATGAGCCGGCTGAAATCAAGATTTTTTCCCTATAACCTAAGAATAAAGTGGTCTTGTATCATCGTTAAATTTGCGTGAACATTTCATGTTGAAAAGTTTACGAGGGCTTTAGTGTAGACAGCATATGACTCAAAATCTCCATTACTTACTATGAGACAGCTCCTCAAACTTCTAATGAACCTATGTAACAACGCAACGTGGTGAAATAATTAAAACTGTTTATAATTGTTCAACAGCCCCAAATATTCGACGACAACAATAATATCGCGAAGGTGCCGCTGTGTCGATTATGCTGGCAAGAAGATGGACTAATGGAGGCCACTGTGGACAGAAATCAACAAATTTTATACAATTGTTTAACTTCAGAGCCGGTAAATAACTTTTATTCAAATACGTGTCATCTTTTTACCCTTATAGTAAACGTATTTAGTGTTGGTACAAAATGCTGACTTCCATGCAGCTCTATCATTTTTACCTTACTACTTACTCTCTTTGTACCTTTTTCAGACACACCATACCTCTCTTCTCCGTAACCATCATCTCTCCTCATCCCATGTCCATACCACAGTAAGCTGTTGACATTGACCCTTCCTTGAATATTTTCCTTTAAGATGTCTTGTTTGTTCTCACCCTTCCTTACTCTCGGTGTTTTTAATACAATCGATTCAATATTTTGCCGTGTATTTGTAAGAAATCTGATATTAAGACGATTAATACTTTAAAAAGTATTATTTCTACTACCTATTATCTACTTTTATCCTTCATTAAAAATCTCTTGTATAGTTCCACATCGATCGCAATATTGTGTGTCACTAGACAGTCAACAGTATCACAGTTACAAAGCTCATTTTTAATTAACAGTTCGAGACCTTTGACATCAGACCTAACAGAGTTTGCGGCCGCTGTAGTAAAAGACTCCGGATCTGCTACAAAATCTGGATTCGCTTCGTCCAGCGTGAAATACTTAACAGTAGTGTGGTGAGTGCAAGATTAACAAACCCTAATGAATACACATTTGTGTGACGTGATACATTGTGTTACTATTGAGTAACACAATGTCACGTCTGTCACAACAGTAACACTATAACAGCTTTAAATGAAGTCCGGATATTCTAAATACATCTTTCTAAAAACAGATATTTATTAAATCTGTTCACAGAAACGAAAACTGGAGAAAGTTACACTAAATGTGCAACCACTTTAACGTCCCTTGTTTTTCTTGCAGTTAATTAATAAATTAAATATAAAATAGTCACATACTGACACTCGGTACAGTCAACCACATAATTTACACCAGTTTGAAACGTATTTTATTTGTTTCCAGCCAGCCCAAGTAGAAGGAGTCTGAGGTTAGCAGGGTTTTGGTGACGTACACAAGACGTTCTCTTCGTGAATGAAGGACTCAGAAGGCATAGCAATATCTTCGAACGTATCGCCACCGAAGCGTCACGTTCCGCCAATAACAACAAGAGGTCTGCGATCACATCTATGGAGGTGCAAACCTCCGCAAGGCCTCTGCTGCTAAGCGAGCTAACCCAGCACGATGTCATTACATACTGTTAAATAGGACCGTAAATTACATTGAAAAGGGAATATTCGTTATAACAATTAACTAAATTTTATTGAGGACGCCATACTTTTTTAATCAGAAGTGTTGTGTGTCCACAGACAATAAAAATATATGGACCGGATGCATCGGGAGCGCATGCATGCATCTTAATTCTAATTTGTTTTTCATAGATTTTGTCTTAAGTAAGCTTTTTGTTAATAATGTCTGCCAAATTAAAATCTGTGTCAATTTTTACGATATCAATTATTCCCCATGTTCATGTTCATTATATATATAGTCAGAATCTACCATACAATCTAATACTTCTGTGTCTACGTTATCATAGTATGTTACTGTATTTATTATTATCCTTCAGTCATTGTATTATTATCATTACTGTAATCAATATCTATACCAATATAGCTTTTAACTTTTCTCAAATGTTTCATTGCAAACCTTGTCATTTAACTAGTTTTTAATTCGATTTCATGTTTATCTTTACAACAAACTTGAAGGTCATCAACAAATACTAATATATATATTGGATCTTTGTTTGTTCTGTTGACATATAAACAGTAATCATAGTTACTTCTGAAAACATTCAACTTTTTAATAAATTTATCGAAAAAGTGAAACCGTACTTTAGGACTTTCTTTGAGACAATAGAGTACCTTTTGCAATTTGTAAACCTTTCGGTTGACTTGTATAAACTTCAGACTTTACATACCATTAACAACTTAAAAAGGCTGTCTCGACATCCATTTGTTCGATGAATAAATTATTTTTACAAATGTACGACAATTAAATTTTCAGTGTTTACATTTTCCCTACAGGTCAATAAACATTTTCATTGAATTCCTTTTGCTGAAAACCTCTTACAACTAATCTTGTTTTAAAAATAAAATTGAATTTTTTTCTTAAAAATCCACTTAACATCTAGAATCTTTTTATCGTGTGGCCTTCCAACAATTTGTCAAGTATTATTGTTATGTAGGTTATTTATTACTGAGTCTATTTCTATTTACCATGAGAGTTCATCGCTTCCTCACAAGTGTTTGGCTCATTTGCATCAGTGTAGTTTACATATGCAAAAAAAGATGTAAAACTGATGATGTAAAATTAGTCTCACCTGAATCTTCATCAATAACTTTTATCACTTTAGTAAATAGTTTTTAATATGTCATCAGACAAGTTTGAACTAGGCCAATTTCTATATCATTATCATTTTCTTTTTGATCATTTTTGAGGAGAGTTGTGTGGTCGCCTAACGGAGACAGGAATTTTTGTTTCATTGTCAAAGCTTCTTGTCTCTTGTGCACCGGTGTGTGGAATAAGTCTTCACTTGACAAAACTGCTACCAAACTTACCAAACCTAAACATATAATGGTATCATTACACGAGTGTTTCTAGTTCTACGATCTCAAGAATATACTTTTATCAGTGTTATGTTGATTAACTATTTACCTCGTCTAAGCAGCTATATTCCGTCGCGCTTAATTGAATTTTGGAATATTTTAGGTCGATCGGGAAAATTTACATTTTTTTTGCAAGCACCATCAGTTTAGAATTGGTGACGTTGTCGATTGCACCTAAAATAGAAATAACGTACAATATAACGTTTTCAAGATGGTCGTGTCTCTTACCTAATTTCTTGAGCAGTGCTAATGAAGCTTTCACAGCATCTGGTGGCGGTGGATCTGTCCACGAGATGTTACTAGGCTCTGCCCCCACCGCTATCGCTATCATTAGTAAAAGCGTAGATGCTAGCGGACATCTGTAATAAAATGTATTATGTAGAATAAACAAGTTGTGATATAAAAATTATAAAATTGTAAAAATTGTTACTTTAAATAATTTATAGAGCTTTGTCAATCGTTTTTAATAGGGTCAGATTTTTTTCATATGCCAAAAAACTCTGAACTGAACGTAAACAATGCTAATAGCTAAAGGCAAAGTGTATAATATTATTCTACCTGACAATTTCAGGCGTATGATGTTGTTGTCGGGCCTTGAAATCGATTTCAGTATAGAGGCGGTAAACCCGGAACGGGAGCCGGGAAATAGCAAAAAATTGCTATTTGAAAATTGGAAATGTCAGTCTGAATCAAGTCTGAAAGAAGAGCACTGTTAAAATCAACAAAAATTGTACCCTTTTTTCACTACGCCTGCATCGATGACATATCTAATCCCAGGTATAGTAACAGATGTCTCAGCAATATTTGTGACCAATATTATTTTTCTAGTTCCGGGAGGCACACTCCGCCAACCTTGCAATTGTTTTGCTGTAGGCATATCTGCATACAGTGGGTATACCTTCATAGGGGGACCTGTGGCTTTCTGGGCTATCTCTTTAATTTCATACATGATCGTCTCAATTTCTTCTTGTCCTGTCAGAAATACTAAGAAGTCATGGTTGAAAATAATAAAAACTATTAACAATTTATTAAGGGAATGAAAAACATCACAAGATTTTCTTTAACTATAGGTGGATATTTACTTTGCGGGTGTTGTAGCGTGTCGTTGAAATGTTGTGCAAACAGCAGCATATTGATAGTCTTCATTTTTCATCTTGGAGTGATGTATAGTGACTGGAAAAGTTTGATCCTCTAAGTAAATTACAATTGTCTCCTGTTCATTCCTTTCTTTCTGTGCTAGTTTTGCAATACCAAAGAGCGCATCGGTTATAACTGTTCTTTCGTGTGCGTCATCCAGTATTATTATTAGAATATTTTTTAAGCAAAGGGTCCACGATAGCTTCTCTGAGTAACATTTCGTCAGTCAAATACTTTACTTTAGGTTTTGGACTCGTAGCATCTTCAAACCTCACAGAGTACCTGTTACAAAAAGATAAAATAAAATTCTAACTGTACCTAAGCTGAAATCTAGTTTGCTCTGAAACTGGTAACAGTTATTCATCACTTACCTTGGTAGTAATGAGTAGCATCTTTAGGGAGTAATCCCTCCCACACCCAACCCACCGATTTATTGTACAGGTAACTCTGACAGGTAACCATTTTATATCTATTCAACTTAGTAAACTCGAGCAGAATATGCGACTTCACAATAATTCTATTGTCTTTCAAGGTTCAGTACCTACTGCTATTGTTATCGTAATAACAAGTCCCTTCTTTATAATAGTGTTGTATTTAAACAAAAGGAGGCAGGTAAAAACTACAACAAAGAACGCTGCTTGTAGTCTAGGCCTATGTTAATGCCGGGCGTCTATTTCGAAGTTGCTAAAACTATTGGGGTAAGGGCAGTTTTTAAATGAATCCACTCCGAGTAATCCACCCTTGGGCTAAACGTAATACATACTCGAGTGCTGACATGAGCTCTCAGCCACATATTGGACCGCCTCTGGGAGGTTCTGCACTGCAGCTTAACGAACGTGGGTATAAGCGGGTAAAGAAGCTGAGACGGTCATCAGTGACGACTGAGGTTTCGTGTGCCTTGGCTGAAACTGCGACGTGTGGTTTAGGGGTAGGCGCAAGTGGTCACCGAAGTTTATCGGCGGACCTCTGACTTACATGCGGGTAACAGCATATGGTTCCCGCACGAAGAGATTTACAAGTGACGTGAGACCGCTAATCAAACCACGATAGTTTATTACTTAGGGAAGTATCTGTGTTCGGTCGCTAAGAGGGAATGGAGTTCCACCTGTCGCTTCTGTAACTGAAATGGGGCCCTCACTACAGTTATTGAAAAAAGTCTCTGGCTAACGGCCGTCATATGCTTCATGACTGGTAGCGGTAGCTGTTTTAGCGCGGTCGCAACCTCCTGTGAAGACATTACAGTGTTTTTAGTTCGAGGATCTCAAGAATATACTTTTATCGGTGTTATGTCGACTAACTATTTACCTCATCTAAACAGCTATGTTCCGTCGCACTTAACAGAATATCGGAGTATTTTACAAAAGAAAATAGTCTAAAAATACAACCCGCTGCAAATATAACTCGACCCTCACTAAGAAATTGTTATTACCTTATTATTTGTAAAGATTTTCGTTGAAGCTTCCATAGTTAGTAGTAAAGCTAGGGCGTGGTGTTATTTAAATACACCACGTGTAGGCGATATGAAAGGGATTGTGTGTAGAAAACCAACACAGGCTATCAACAGGTATTGATCAGAAGCTTCGACTTGTTTTACATCTTTTATGTATTAACATTAAAATCAAATTTTGCTTGGAAAGGTGTACAAAGGATTACCTTTACCAGCAACTTCATAGCTTAAAGTATTTTCTGACAAACTTCAGTATAATTTTGACTTTTAAATAAATTAAATAACATTCGAGCCTTTTACCGAATGTATTTCTAGGGATTTTTCTTGTTGTACTACATTAAAAGTACCGAAACACTGGCGTGAGCTAAATAAGCGTCAATGTAAGTCTTGCTAACTACTAAAAGTTACTGTAACTAAATGAGTAGTTGTAAATTGTATCCAGTTCCAACACACTCTGGTTTAACTCCCACTTCTTTGAAAGTTGGTCACAATATTGTTATATGCGAGTTCACTTTAACATATTCGAACTAGTAGTACCTACTTGTAAATCTAAATAACAATTGTAATGAATAAAATTATTAAATCACTAAATACATAAAATTAAGTCAATAAAATAAAGAAAATAAAAAATTAACTATCATGCGTTTGCGTGTGTGTATTTTAATATATACGTGCGTGCATGCGCACGTGCGTGTATGTGCGTACGTGTACATATATGAATATATGTGAGTGTATGCGAGCACGTGTTTGTGTTTGTGTATGCGTTTGCGAGCGTTTATTGCGGATGGTTTTATACCCTAATCTCACTAAGTTTTCAATTGATGGGTACGATTGATCCCGAAGCCCCTGTTTTAATTTATTTTTAGTTTGTTCTCCGTTTAAATTAAAAATGTTTAAACTCATCCACTGCCAAGTTTCTTGCTCAAGCTCCAGCTTGCTTTCGCATGAAGGTCTTGCCATTCATAACCCAACAGAAATTACACTCGTGAAGTTTTGCATGTTCTAAAATATATTCTCCTTGTCCGTGCTGTTAAGTTTGCCGCAATATATATCGGTCTCGATGAGCCTGGGAGCCTTATAAGTTATTTTCTTTGTTAAAATTTTTTGTAAAGTGATAATGATGATTCTTTAGTGATAGCAGACGTGAGGTCCACTATAATATATTAGTATATTTTAGTCCTTCTTTGTATATACTCTATATACATATATCCTTAACATTTATGTCGTGTATTTTCATATCAAGTGTTGGTTCTGAAAAACCCATCCCGAACAGAACTCAACCCTCGTTAGACAATTCCTGTCGACTCTTTTTTTTATTTCATTGTAATGTAATAGGACACATTTAGATAATAGGAGAAGGAATATGCATAAAAAACGACCACTGGTAATTTTGTTACCTGTTAAATTCAAATCGGGGGGAGAGTCAGTCTTCAGTAGACGCTCAAAGAGTGCAGACGTGCCGTGTACAATCGTATAAGTGTTGTGTTGTTAAAAAAATTGCAAAAATGGTAAATCTATTCGCGTGTGGGATTTGTCTGACGGAGAACGTTAGTCGTGAACTGCACCCGATCGGTGACACTGTTCTGCGGGTGGTTTACGAACATTTAACTGCAACGCCGGTAAGCGATCTTATATTTGAACAAACACCATCATGTCTTACTCTTTTTCACAATTTATGTGTAAATCTTTTAGATTTTTCTTTGAAGGACCCCAGCTCTAGTGGGTTGAATTCACAATCGTGTGTGTGATGAGTATTATTTCTTTTTTGGTGAAAATTGCTTTAATGAATCTTTTGAATTTTTGTTTAATTTTTCTATAATATGTAGTAAACAAATAATTATCATTATTATTGTCTTTATTACTGTTGGTTTAAATATAATAGGAAGAACAAATACATTTTTCAAAATTTCAAGTCAGTGAACAAGACATCTGTAATTAGGGCTCAAAAGACAAGAACCACCTCACTTTACATTATTATTAGGATCAGACAGCCGTGTTTCAGAACTGTGAAGATGTTACGTCTCTTCATATCCTCTGTTCTACGCATACCTACTACACTCTTCAACCTATGTCTATGCCACGTTAACTTGTTACTCGTGCCCGTTCCTTAAATCATTCACTTTGAGATGTTTTATCTACCCTCATTCCGGTTCTTGTTCTCTGACATTTTCGTACATCTCTCCTATAATTTGGCATGCACTTCAATATTTATTTGAACAATAAGTCTTAAGGTTTCTTGGTCCGATCGTAGTATATTATGTTTCGTAGATAATTGCCTTAACTTCACAATCGTTTCTTAGAGTCATTGTAACATATTTAAGGCAACTTCTCGAAAGTTTGGGAGGTTACAGCTATAGATATGTACCTATCTATAAGTATTGAAAAAATATTAATAAGCTTTATGGTGCGTAACACAGGGACATACTGAAGCAAATGTGAATGTCAACAAAATTGCGGGTTATAAAACTATTTTTGTTTAACAGCTCGGGACTAGAGCAGACAGAGTCTGTGACATCTGCCGTCAAGAACTTCGCCACTGCTTGGAACTTTGGCAACAATGCAAACGAAGTGAAAATATCTACATTTTAATATCAAACTGCCATCCGGTGAGTGTAAGATTGTAAAACTACTACTACTAACTATGTCGGTGTCATATGTTGCCATATGTCCACACTTAACTGAATGATCGACAACAAGTTTTTAATTGTGTTTCATTGTAATCTGATAGAAGGCGGGGTGACTGTAACAGTTGTAAACTATCCTAATGTAAATCTAAACAGAGTAGCTGAAGGTAAAAATTTTCATATTTCTAGATTCACTTCCTCGTTATACTAAAGAGTTATGGTTAATGAGCCGGCTGAAATCAAGATTTTTTCCCTATAACCTAAGAATAAAGTGGTCTTGTATCATCGTTAAATTTGCGTGAACATTTCATGTTGAAAAGTTTACGAGGGCTTTAGCGTAGACAGCATATGACTCAAAATCTCCATTACTTACTATGAGACAGCTCCTCAAACTTCTAATGAACCTATGTAACAACGCAACGTGGTGAAATAATTAAAACTGTTTATAATTGTTCAACAGCCCCAAATATTCGACGACAACAATAATATCGCGAAGGTGCCGCTGTGTCGATTATGCTGGCAAGAAGATGGACTAATGGAGGCCACTGTGGACAGAAATCAACAAATTTTATACAATTGTTTAACTTCAGAGCCGGTAAATAACTTTTATTCAAATACGTGTCATCTTTTTACCCTTATAGTAAACGTATTTAGTGTTGGTACAAAATGCTGACTTCCATGCAGCTCTATCATTTTTACCTTACTACTTACTCTCTTTGTACCTTTTTCAGACACACCATACCTCTCTTCTCCGTAACCATCATCTCTCCTCATCCCATGTCCATACCACAGTAAGCTGTTGACATTGACCCTTCCTTGAATATTTTCCTTTAAGATGTCTTGTTTGTTCTCACCCTTCCTTACTCTCGGTGTTTTTAATACAATCGATTCAATATTTTGCCGTGTATTTGTAAGAAATCTGATATTAAGACGATTAATACTTTAAAAAGTATTATTTCTACTACCTATTATCTACTTTTATCCTTCATTAAAAATCTCTTGTATAGTTCCACATCGATCGCAATATTGTGTGTCACTAGACAGTCAACAGTATCACAGTTACAAAGCTCATTTTTAATTAACAGTTCGAGACCTTTGACATCAGACCTAACAGAGTTTGCGGCCGCTGTAGTAAAAGACTCCGGATCTGCTACAAAATCTGGATTCGCTTCGTCCAGCGTGAAATACTTAACAGTAGTGTGGTGAGTGCAAGATTAACAAACCCTAATGAATACACATTTGTGTGACGTGATACATTGTGTTACTGTTGAGTAACACAATGTCACGTCTGTCACAACAGTAACACTATAACAGCTTTAAATGAAGTCCGGATATTCTAAATACATCTTTCTAAAAACAGATATTTATTAAATCTGTTCACAAAAACGAAAACTGGAGAAAGTTACACTAAATGTGCAACCACTTTAACGTCCCTTGTTTTTCTTGCAGTTAATTAATAAATTAAATATAAAATAGTCACATACTGACACTCGGTACAGTCAACCACATAATTTACACCAGTTTGAAACGTATTTTATTTGTTTCCAGCCAGCCCAAGTAGAAGGAGTCTGAGGTTAGCAGGGTTTTGGTGACGTACACAAGACGTTCTCTTCGTGAATGAAGGACTCAGAAGGCATAGCAATATCTTCGAACGTATCGCCACCGAAGCGTCACGTTCCGCCAATAACAACAAGAGGTCTGCGATCACATCTATGGAGGTGCAAACCTCCGCAAGGCCTCTGCTGCTAAGCGAGCTAACCCAGCACGATGTCATTACATACTGTTAAATAGGACCGTAAATTACATTGAAAAGGGAATATTCGTTATAACAATTAACTAAATTTTATTGAGGACGCCATACTTTTTTAATCAGAAGTGTTGTGTGTCCACAGACAATAAAAATATATGCACCGGATGCATCGGGAGCGCATGCATGCATCTTAATTCTAATTTGTTTTTCATAGATTTTGTCTTAAGTAAGCTTTTTGTTAATAATGTCTGCCAAATTAAAATCTGTGTCAATTTTTACGATATCAATTATTCCCCATGTTCATGTTCATTATATATATAGTCAGAATCTACCATACAATCTAATACTTCTGTGTCTACGTTATCATAGTATGTTACTGTATTTATTATTATCCTTCAGTCATTGTATTATTATCATTACTGTAATCAATATCTATACCAATATAGCTTTTAACTTTTCTCAAATGTTTCATTGCAAACCTTGTCATTTAACTAGTTTTTAATTCGATTTCATGTTTATCTTTACAACAAACTTGAAGGTCATCAACAAATACTAATATATGTATTGGATCTTTGTTTGTTCTGTTGACATATAAACAGTAATCATAGTTACTTCTGAAAACATTCAACTTTTTAATAAATTTATCGAAAACGTGAAACCGTACTTTAGGACTTTCTTTGAGACTATAGAGTACCTTTTGCAATTTGTAAACCTTTCGGTTGACTTGTATAAACTTCAGACTTTACATACCATTAACAACTTAAAAAGGCTGTCTCGACATCCATTTGTTCGATGAATAAATTATTTTTACAAATGTACGACAATTAAATTTTCAGTGTTTACATTTTCCCTACAGGTCAATAAACATTTTCATTGAATTCCTTTTGCTAAAAACCTCTTACAACTAATCTTGTTTTAAAAATAAAATTGAATTTTTTACTTAAAAATCCACTTAACATCTAGAATCTTTTTATCGTGTGGCCTTCCAACAATTTGTCAAGTATTATTGTTATGTAGGTTATTTATTACTGAGTCTATTTCTATTTACCATGAGAGTTCATCGCTTCCTCACAAGTGTTTGGCTCATTTGCATCAGTGTAGTTTACATATGCAAAAGATGTAAAACTGATGATGTAAAATTAGTCTCACCTGAATCTTCATCAATAACTTTTATTACTTTAGTAAATAGTTTTTAATATGTCATCAGACAAAAACTTGTCTGATGACATATTAAAATTGGCCTAGTTCAAACGAACTAGGCCAATTTCTATATCATTATCATTTTCTTTTTGATCATTTTTGAGGAAAGTTGTGTGGTCGCCTAACGGAGACAGGAATTTTTGTTTCATTGTCAAAGCTTCTTGTCTCTTGTGCACCGGTGTGTGGAATAAGTCTTCACTTGACAAAACTGCTACCAAACTTACCAAACCTAAACATATAATGGTATCATTACACGAGTGTTTCTAGTTCTACGATCTCAAGAATATACTTTTATCAGTGTTATGTTGATTAACTATTTACCTCGTCTAAGCAGCTATATTCCGTCGCGCTTAATTGAATTTTGGAATATTTTAGGTCGATCGGGAAAATTTACATTTTTTTTGCAAGCACCATCAGTTTAGAATTGGTGACGTTGTCGATTGCACCTAAAATAGAAATAACGTACAATATAACGTTTTCAAGATGGTCGTGTCTCTTACCTAATTTCTTGAGCAGTGCTAATGAAGCTTTCACAGCATCTGGTGGCGGTGGATCTGTCCACGAGATGTTACTAGGCTCTGCCCCCACCGCTATCGCTATCATTAGTAAAAGCGTAGATGCTAGCGGACATCTGTAATAAAATATATTATGTAGAATAAACAAGTTGTGATATAAAAATTATAAAATTGTAAAAATTGTTACTTTAAATAATTTATAGAGCTTTGTCAATCGTTTTTAATAGGGTCAATTTTTTTTCATATGACAAAAAACTCTGAACTGAACGTAAACAATGCTAATAGCTAAAGGCAAAGTGTATAATATTATTCTACCTGACAATTTCAGGCGTATGATGTTGTTGTCAGGCTTTGAAATCGATTTCAGTATAGAGGCGGTAAACCCGGAACGGGAGCCGGGTAATAGCAAAAAATTGCTATTTGAAAATTAGAAATGTCAGTCTGAATCAAGTCTGAAAGAAGAGCACTGTTAAAACCAACAGAAATTGTACCCTTCTTTCACTACGCCTGCATCGATGACATATCTAATCCCAGGTATAGTAACAGATGCCTCAGCAATATTTGTGGCCAATATTTTTTTTCGAGTTCCGGGAGGCACACTCCGCCAACCTTGCAATTGTTTTGCTGTAGGCATATCTGCATACAGTGGGTATACCTTCATAGGGGGACCTGTGGCTTTCTGGGCTATCTCTTTAATTTTATACATGATTGTCTCAATTTCTTCTTGTCCTGTCAGAAATACTAAGAAGTCATGGCTGAAAATAATAAAAACTATTAACAATTTATTAAGGGAATGAAAAACATCACAAGATTTTCTTTAATTATAGGTGGATATTTACTATGCGGGTGTTGTAGCGTGTCGTTGAAATGTTGTGCAAACAGCAGCATATTGATAGTCTTCATTTTTCATCTTGGAGTGATGTATAGTGACTGGAAAAGTTTGATCCTCTAAGTAAATTACAATTATCTCCTGTTCATTCCTTTCTTTCTGTGCTAGTTTTGCAATACCAAAGAGCGCATCGGTTATAACTGTTCTCTCGTGTGCGTCATCCAGTATTATCATTAGAATATTTTTTAAGCAAAGGGTCCACGATAGCTTCTCTGAGTAACATTTCGTCAGTCAAATACTTTGCTTTAGGTTTTGGACTTGTAGCATCTTCAAACCTCACAGAGTACCTGTTACAAAAAGATAAAATAAAATTCTAACTGTACCTAAGCTGAAATCTAGTTTGCTCTGAAACTGGTAACAGTTATTCATCACTTACATTGGTAGTAATGAGTAGCATCTTTAGAGAGTAATCCCTCCCACACCCAACCCACCGATTTATTGTACAGGTAACTCTTACAGGTAACCATTTTATATCTATACAACTTAGTAAACTCGAGCAGAATATGCGACTTCACAATAATTCTATTGTCTTTCAAGGTTTAGTACCTACTGCTATTGTTATCGTAATAACAAGTCCCTTCTTTATAATAGTGTTGTATTTAAACAAAAGGGGACAGGTAAAAATTACAACAAAGAACGCTGCTTGTAGTCTAGGCCTATGTTAATGCGAGGCGTATATTTCGAAGTTGCTAAAACTATTGGGGTAAGGGCAGTTTGTAAATGAATCCACTTCGAGAAATCCACCCTTGGGCTAAACGTAATACATACTCGAGTGCTGACATGAGTTCTCAGCCACATATTGGACCGCCTCTGGGAGATTCTGCACTGCAGCTTAACGAACGTGGGTATAGGCGGGTAAAGAAGCTGAGACGGTCATCAGTGTCGACTGAGTACGTGTACATATATGAATGTGTGTGAGTGTATGCGAGCACGTGTTTGTGTTTGTGTATGCGTTTATCAATACCAAGTTTATATCTCTATTTGAGGTAATATTTGTAAAGTAGAAGCGAGTGCGAGGTGTCACGTTCCTGTTCTAATAAAAACATCATGTCGCGCTGGTTGATGCGTTTGAGTCGGGTCCGTAACGCCATTTGACTGCGACCAGTCTGTTGAACGAAAGAAATATGTTAGACTCCTGGAATTAGATAATCGACTTCCCTATGTATATACAGTCACGATCATAAATACGAGTATATTAACTATAGGCACATACCTCTTGGAGTGCAAAAATGTGTGTCGTTTACAAATTATGTATTTCTCGTGACTGTACGTTAGCATCAAACGAAGCTACTTACAAATCCGCTTCCGGAATGTCCAGCGCTACGCGAAATGGAGACACCAGCAGCGCCCGGCACTTCTAATCTGTGGTTTTTTCTAGGTCCTATAGCTTGCAAGGCTGTCAAGTTAGCATCTCATTGCCTGAGCTCTTCGAGTTCAGCTCGTTGCATTTCTTTCACTTTGGCCTTTAATTTCGCTTGTTCAGGGTTGTCATTCTTGGATCGAGACTTGGCTGCCCTTAACAGAATCTCACTCTCCGAATCCTCCCGCCGTTTCCTGTCAGCACGGTCTAATTTCTCGAGGAAATGGAATTGACCTTTTATATCTTGGGTGACCTCGTATCGGTTGTTAGTCTGTGTCAATAGAAAAATCATTAGCAACGAAGAAAACTTGACGTCACACTTACTTTTGGTACTTGTGATTATGTCGAACAGTCAAATAAAAATGTTCATAGCTACCTACAGTTCTGCATTGCCAGTTAGGTGATTGAGAAGCACACCTAACATTCCTTTATATGCAAGATTTCTTATAACAAACATTTTATTTATGAATATTTGTTAAACAAATTTTCTTCTAGGTCCAATGAAAAAATGAAATTTCAAATCTTACCCGTATGACATGAGCCGATTTTCCTATCCTTGATTATGCTGATGCCACTTATCTTTATCTCACAGAAAACCAACTGAATAAGCTTGAGAGACTCCAAAATCTTTGTATACGATTCATATTTGGATTACGTAAATATGATCATGTATCCGACTATCGTAAACAGCTTAAGTGGTTACCTATCCGCCTTCGCCGGAACACACATATTCTGTCTCTTTTATATAACTTTCTTTTCAATCCTCTTACTCCACATTACCTTAAATCACGGTTTAACTTCTTACGTGACACATATCCCAAAGTGTTGAGATCGTCAGAGAACTTAAAATTAAAAATGCCAGGGCACACTACTAAATTTCTTGACCACTCCTTTACTGTCCAAGCGGTTCGACTGTGGAACGCTCTACCGGTTGAGATTAGACGTGCGCAAACTCTGACAGCCTTTAAGAGATTGATAAGGGAACACTATCTAGCAGATATCGATGTCACATAGTGTTAACTTTGCTGCACTCGATCAGGTAAAGATGTACCCCTTAAGTATGTATGTAATGTCTATAAGTTTCAGCTGTTTTTCCTGTATATATTTATTTATAAATTCACACTACGTGTTACTGTCACTTAATATAATTTATATGTACTACTTCCATTTCCTTTTCCTGTATACTTCTAATACACCAGGCACTACCTTATACTATCCATGTCATACTTTCTTTCCATCCCATGGTTGCCTGTAAGAGATTGCCAATAGGCGATAAGGCCGCCACTTGTACTTCTTTAGCTTTAAGTCACTTATAAATTTAATCTGGTGTACAATAAAGAGATATTATTATTATTATTATGATCAATTCTATTCTTTGTGATGACAGCGAGCTTCTCTATAAGGCTCTTCAGTCTTTCCTGCAGCGCGTGTGATAGTAGACCAGCTACTTCGGGAGGAGGTTCTTCTAAGTTGTGCTTGGCTACAATAGTTTTTATCCGCGCTTGCATCATACCCAGAGGTACCAAGTATTCGTCCTTGCATGACCATAAAATAGATTAAATGTTAGTTTAGCTTCTACTTAATAAAATATTCAACTACTTAAAATAAAAGTAATTATATAGGTATCTGGTTTGTGTGCCAACCATTTCTCTCTGGGTTTCTTCTGCCAGAATGACACCGCCCATCGCGACTACATCGTTGAGGTCATCGTCCCCAGCCATTTTATCGTCTCCGAATGGTTGTGAGAAAAATGTCTTCTTCTCCTTCTCTTTTAATGACTGACGGATAAGTGACTTCGCAGGTGTCAGCACGGTTGCCAAACCAAACGATACGTTAGATCTGGGTAGTTTAGCGGTATTATTGGCTTTCTTCACGATGATCTTGGAGGCACCGCGTAAACGAACATTTTGCAACACAGTTATGCTGCGTCCAGGTTTTACTTGCGCAGGCTTCTGTTACAGATACAATGTAGTTAAACGAATATCGGACAATGTTTTTGACTACGGGAAATATGTACGAGGACTGGTTGGATTGGTTGAATGTGAATTAAAACAATTTAGAGACAAGGGTATAAGATTCCGAATAAGGGAAAAATGGTAGCTCCTGGTAGTGGGTAATATTTGGTATAAAACATATATTTAAGTAAATATTAAGATTAAGCAGTAGGTACATACCTTGGGATCGCCTAACGCTACGACTGCCCCAACGGGTACGTATGTACACTTTTAAGAGAGACATGGCGTTATTATCAACTTGAACTGACGGCGGTTGCAGGCAGAATGCCTTAATTTTCATCCTACATCCTTACCCTTACGAAACGCCTTAGATTTTTTTTTGGGGAATCTATATATTAATACGCGATCCAAAAACTTTGGACCAGTTTTTATGAAAATTGCGCGGACGCAGGAGCATAAAATTTGGCACACTTATAGTTTATGTGTAGAAGTGCAGAACGCTAATATTTTTCAATAATAATGCTTATAAAGTACATTAAATCAATAAATAAAACATTACACACACACATATACATACACATGTATTTGTACACGCCATTTTGTACATAGACATAGAGTACTGACATAGATATATCAAAAAAAAAGTTTTATTTGCCTCATTTAATATAAAAAAAGATTTTAATAATAATACATAAAAAGTACATTAAATCAATAAATAAAACATTACACAAACCAGCATGCATTTGACACACGCATACACAAGTATTTGTACACGTATACATACTCTGTGGTCAAATTGTCTCTTTTGTTTATTATAGACATAGTTGAATGTCAAACAGAAAAGTTTTATTTGACGAATCCTACTTGAAATACTGAGCGCTTATACAAATTTATGTAATATATACATATATATAAGTTGTGTAGCAGTAAGATACAT
Organism: Hypercompe scribonia; assembly: GCA_949316085.1. Lineage (NCBI taxonomy): Eukaryota > Metazoa > Arthropoda > Insecta > Lepidoptera > Erebidae > Hypercompe > Hypercompe scribonia. Next base: position 9,333,712 of record OX438995.1, read on the forward strand.
TTAAATATACACGGACTTTCATTATATGCATAAAGAAAGTTCTGTAGCAGCAATCTGCAATGACAACATTCAGGTACAAAAAAAATATAATTTGCTATTGCTGGTTTTATGCAATTATTAGTAATTGTAGTATGTAGTTTACGATTTCAGTAATTGTATATACTTCAGGATAAATAAGTGATTTTGAGAGATACGTACATTTAAATGTGCTCTAAATGCTATTCCAAATGTGTTTTTAAGTTATGATTGTGAATTCATATTTAGAGTGCAGGTCTTGCAATGCGAAACATTTTGAATCTGAAGTGACTTTAGGCGACCGAACTGCATTCACTTCATGTTGTCACAAGGGTAAAGCAATATTACCACCCTTAAGTCAAAATGAATATTTTAAATCATTGTACTCATTGACTTACTTCAAATGAACCTTCAATAAAAAGTAAATCAAAAAATTATTTAGAATATATTAGGAAATATAAATTATGTTTTGCTATGGTTAGCTCAGAAGCCAAAGTTGCTGAGGTAGTTACAAGTGGAGTGTATTATTTCAAAATATATGATGTTTTTTATCACAGATCAGGCCCAATGACTGCTGCATATAGTCGTTCACCATGTTATGCACAATTATATTTTTATGATGTTGACACTGCTATTAATTATAGATTACAAGAACGTATTAGTCAAACATGTAACAACAACATAATGCGCGAAAAAACTTAATTCGGATGGTAGTTTAAGTGATATGATAGTTCAATATATGAAAAGTAGAATGGAAATAGAAAATACTTTAAGTCAAGAAGTACAAAGTCAGCGTTGGAACTGAAAAATACTACACTGAAATGTTTAACGGCATCTGAACTACTTGATTTTCCAATGGCGAACGTACAGTGGGATGCTGTTCTCATGTAGCAGCTATTATTTATTATCTATCATATGGACGATATTTGTCCAAAATCGTACGTCCTGCTGAGGTCCTAACGAAGTTATTTGCGACTCAAAGTGTTCCGATTGTAATTAATTTCAACAGTGACGATGATTAATATTTTGTTTCTTGTATTTTGATTGACACGAAAAAGTAATAATAATAAGCATTGAACACTGGTTGTTTTTTTTTTTCATTTCTTTTTTAACTATTATCCCATCTCTTAAGACTACTTACTTATGTTTTAATACAAGCTGATGTGAAATATCGAAAAAAAGAACAATGATGTAATGTGCACCTTATAATACAGGAGTATACCATAAGACAGAAACCACATATAATTTTTTTTCGTTGTGTTGCACTAACTTTTTTTTCACGCATTTTTTATGGGTAATAGAGCACACAAAGGAGGATAACATATATTAATTTCGTGATTGTAAGTCACAGAGATCTCAGAAAAAAAAAACATGATTTTTTATTTTTATTTTTTTAGTGTAATTTTTTATTCTAAAAATTATAAAAAAATAAATGTGATATACTCTGTAATGTGACCTAACACCTCGCGTTAGTTTCACTTCTTTATCTTAATTAGCTTCAGAGATATATCACATTCAGTAATAGTCAAGCATACGGATATTTTGCTCTCTATCTCAAGGTCAAAGCGGAAGTCGGTCGCGAAAAGTACATAAATCGTGTTTGAACATCAAGTCGATATTAAAACATAAGTTTCGATATCGATTCTCATTTGGGGGCCGACTCGTCATACGTATCCGGCTAAACCCTTTCACTGGAATTGGACAAAACAGTCCAAAAAATTGGTGTTTTATTAAAACGGCCAGTTTTTACACATGGGCAATTGTATGTCGCAGCAAGTAGAGTTCGTTCATTCGCTGGTTTAAGGTTTTATATATCCGAATAAAATGTCCAAGAACATTTAGCAAACGATGAAAAAGTTTTTACAAAAAACATTGTTTTCAGAGAAGTTTTAAATCATTAATTATATTATTACAATATGCGATAAAAAATGTTTTTTTGTTTTGCATCCTCTTATAGCATGTTTTGTTTTAGGTATTCTTTATTTTACTTCTTTTTAATTTCATATAATTTGTTCAAAATAGAAATTGGCAAATAACAGTCTTGGTCAAATCTGTGGTTATAGTAGTTTAGTTTTGGACAGTAGAACCTTAATAATGTTTGAATATTATATTTTATTAATGTATATTAAGTCACTTACAATTTAAATTTATTATGGTCGAATTTCGACCAATGGGCGACCACTAGTTAAAGTAATTACCTGTTGTAAGCTGTTATGACAATAACAATGAGCATTGTTACCGTTGGTTAAGTATGAATGCATTTTTTTAGTAATAGAGAATAGCCATTGGGTTTTAAATGGACCAGAGCACATCTATCGTTAGAAACAAAAGAAATTGAGCCGACTTCAAACAATAGTAACAAAGGGCACAAAACATAATAATAATAATGTTTTTTTAAATTGAGGGGTGCGCTTACTTTAGTTTAAAAACTAGTTTTTTAATTTTATTAGTAGTGTTCCTTGTTGATTTTGTTTGAAATCCTCTTAACTTTATTTGTACTAACAAACAAAGAAGTTGAATCGAGCCGATTTCAAACAGATCCAACAATGCGTGGGCGGTTAAACTCAACCAGGACTCATGGTGGGCGTTAAAAAGTCCCAGAAACACCAGCTCGGCTGACTCTCTGATTACAAGTTGTAGACTGTTTGAACATTTTTCAATAAACTTGTTACTTTTACGATACCAGTTGGTGATAACTTACTGAACTTTGAAAACAGTATATGCAGTAAAACACCGTATAAAATCGTTGCTTAATTATTGCAACAAATTTATTGGTTTCGTTTGTTGCTAAAAATATTTTTTCCACACTTATGAAACAAAGAATTTTAATATCAAATATCTAATAAGCCCACATATGGGCAGCCTCACTGAATCAATAGTGGCCGAAAAGTATTGGTAAATGGACTAAAACAATATTGTCTACCATAGAAAAAGTCTTTTCATTCTAAGGTTTATGACCAACATTTTTTTTTTGATTTTTTTTATGTATTGTGTATAAGTTAGCTAGTATAGTAGATAGCTAGGTAGTTACCTTTTGTTGTTTTCGTTATCTGTGTTAAGCATCTCAATGAATTTAGTTTTAAAAATTAATTGCCAATAAATATTAGAAGAGCACACAAGTTGTTTCCTTGCAATGTTTAAAATGAAACGATAGTATACCTTATCACGTCTGTATGAGGAACATAAGTCTGTAATGAGACGAATTATGAGTTACGACCGACCAATAAACGAACAAAAAAAAACCTTATAAACGGCTGGCCGGTGATCCCACCAACGCTTTTACCTGCTTATCGAAGTTGTTAATGAGTTGTAATGAATTATTCTTTATACAAAACAAATAAAAAAAGTAAAAACACAAAGTTCTCGACAATCATTTGCACTACTTCACAAATAAACAGGACTGTCGTAACTAGTAGAGGGTGATTGTAAACGTATAAACTATAAAGTAGAGTGGTTCTGCATATTAAAATTGGCAAATTATCATGGCACAAACTGATAAAACATTCAGTGAAGAGTACAAATTTATTTATAGGTATGAGTAAGATTCGCCATAATATAAAGAAGTTTTTCAAGACCAGATTAACGAAGAGATATTTGGAATCAAAACTACAGTGTCTCGAAGAGTGTTGGGGCTCATATAAAGTTGTTAACGGAAATTTATTAAATGTCATATCACACGGAGATGAAAAAAATCAGTAAAAATGAATCGAATGCAGTTATTGAGAAGACGTTCTGCTTGTTGAGGCGATCTGCATTCAGGCCGTAATAGCACACGTCACATCAGAGGAAAGATTAGAGATTGCACGAGCGTTGCTTTAGTTTTCATGGGAAGGAAGTTTTTCAGGCGGTATAGTGTTCTCAGGATTCCGGTAACCTTCTGGCATACGTATGTAACTCGATCACACCAGTTCAATGTATAATCAGGCTGTAAGCCTAAGTGTTTCACTGTTGCACAAATAGGTATAGTGGTATCATTTAAAGTAATCTTGGGCAGCACCTCAAGGTTGACTCGGGTCATCAAATGGGCCGAGTGGGCGAGGTGACAGCACGGGACCCTTTACTTCCGACCGACACATATTCTTTCCGGACACAATTGCTTCGGGAAGTGCTAGGAGGGATCTGGATGTCGTAATAACAGCTGTTCCCGGATCCCTCCTACGTCAAACGCAGAGTGGCACACCGTGTGGTTTTAGTCGGTCCGATTCCGACATTCCAGCCCGCCGTAAGCCCCGGTGGGGTGACGGTCCGCGGGGGTTTCCACGTATTAAAAAAAAGGGTCATCAAACGGCTCCGCTACCCGCACGGAAGTCAGAAATCCACCGATATACTTCGGTGAGCACTTCCGCCTAAAACCTCAGTCGTCACTGATGGCCGTCTCAGCTTCTTTACCCGCTTATACCAATAACGTAACCGTTTGTTTTGGGCATGGTGGGATGCTACAAGCCAGAAGTGAGGAGCGAGGTAGCGTTAACCATGTACGTGCTTAAAGTGCTTCGTGGCTATATACACAGCCCAGATATCCTGTGAGAGATTAAACTGTGCGCAGCGGAAGAGTACACATCGCAGCGTAGGCGTTCATGTATGTTGGAGGTAACGCGCGCGCGCATCAACCTGATGCAGTACGCCCCACTCACGCGCGCACTACGTACGATTCATATGGTGGCGAACTGTGTGGATTTATTTTCGTGGTCCCTCTGTGGAATGAATCCTCAAAAACGTACTTATTTCATTTTTAGTAACAACTCTGGAAAGACACATTAAGGTTAGTTAAATGGTTTTGTCTGTTCTTTTTGTAACCAATATAAACCGTTAGTAACCATTTTATATCTATACAATTTAGTAAATTCGAGCAGAATATTCGACTCCACAATTATTCTATTGTCTTTCAAGGTTCAGTACCTACTGCTATTGTTATCGTAATAATAAATACCTTCTTTATAACAGTGTCGTATTTAAAGAAAAGGAGGCAGGTAAAAATTACAACAAAGAACGCTGCTTGTAGTCTGGGCCTATGTTAATTCCAGGCGTCTATTTCGAAGTTGCTAAAATTATTGGGGGTAAGGGTAGTTTTTCTAAGAATTCACTACGAGTAATCCGCCCTTAGACTAAACGGGATACCTACTCGAGTGCTGGCATGAGCCCTCAGCCACATATTGGACCGCCCCTGGGAGATTCTGCACTGCAGCTTAACGAACGTGGGTATAAGCTCGTAAAGAAGCTGAGACGGCCATCAGTGACGACTGAGGTTTTAGGCAGAAGTGCTCACCGAAGTTTCTCGGCGGACCTCTGACTTCCGTGCGGGTAGCGGCATATGGTTCCCGCACGAAGAGGTTTACGAGTGACGTGAGACCGCTAATTAAACCACGATAGCTTGTTGCTTCGGGAAGTATCTGTGTTTGGTCGCTAGGAGGGAATTGAGTTCCACCTGTCACTTCTGTAACTGCGGTGGGGTCCTCACTGCAGTTATTGAAAAAAATCTCTGGCCACCGGCCGTCACATGCTTCATGGCCGGTAGGGGTACCTGTTTTAGCGCGGTCGCAACCTCCTGTGAAGACATTACAGTGTTTTTAGTTCGAGGATCTCAAGAATATACTTTTATCGGTGTTATGTCGACAACTATTTACCTCGTCTAAACAGCTATGTTCCGTCGCACTTAACAGAATATCGGAGTATTTTAGAAAAGAAAATAGTCTAAAAATACAACCTGCTACGAATAGAACTCGACCCTCACTAAGAAATTGTCATTACATTATTATTTGTATAGATTTTTGTTTAAGCTTTCATTGTTAGTAGTAAAACCAGGCCGTGGTGTTATTTAAATATACCACGTGTAGGCGATAGGAAAGGGATTGTGTGTTGAAAACCAATACAAGTTATGAACAGATATTGATCAGAAGCTTCGACTTGTTTTACATCTTTTATGTATTAACATTAAAATCAAATTTTACTTGGAAAGATGTACAAGTGATTAGCTTTACCAGAAACTTCATTACTTAAAGTGTTTACTGACAAAGTTCAGTATAATTTTGACTTTAAATATAAATAACATTCTTTTTTCTTATTGTACTACATTAGAAGTACCGAAACACTGGCGTGAGCTAAATAAGTGTCAATGTAAGTCTGGCTACCTACTAAAAGTTACGGTAACTAAACAAGTAGTCGTAAATTGTGGCCAGTTCCAACATACTGTGGTTTAACTCCCACTTCTTTGAAAGTTGGTTCCAATATTGTTATATGCGAGTTCACTTTAACATGTTCGAACTAGAGATAATCACTTGTAAATCTTAATAATAATTGTAGTGAATAAAAATATTAGATCACTAAATATATAAAATTAAGTAAGTAAAATAAAATAAAGAAAATAAAAATTTAACTTTCTTGCGTGTGTGTGTGCGTGTGTGTACATGTAAGTGTGTGTGTGAGTGTAAGTGAGCACGTGTCTGTGTTTGTGAATGCGTTTGCGAGCGTTTATTGCAGATGGTTTTATGCCATTATCTCACTAAGTTTTCAATTGACGAGTATAATTGATCCCGAAGCCCCTGTTTTAATTTATTTTTAGTTTGTTCACCGTTTAAATTAAAAATGTTTAAATTCATACACTGTCAAGTTTCTTGCTCAAGCTCCAGCTTGCTTTCGCATGAAGATCTTGCCATTCGTAACGCAACAGAAATTAAACTCGTGAAGTTTTGAATGTTCTAAAATATAGGCTCCTAGTCTATGCTGTTAAGTTTTCCGCGATATATATCGGTCTCGATGAGCCTGGGAGCCTTATAACTTATTCTCTCTGTTAAATTATTTGTTTAGTGATAATGATTACTCTTTAGTGATAGTAGACGTGAGGTCCACAATAATAGGTATATTTTAATCCTTCTTTGTATATACTCTGTATATATCCTTAACATTTATGTCGTATATTTTCATATTAAGTATTTGTTCTGAAAGTCCCGTACTGAACAGAACTCAACCCTCGTTAGGCAATTCCTGTCTACTCTTTTTTTTATTTCATTATAATGTAATAGGACACATTTAGATAATAGGAGAGAGATTATGCAAAAAAAACGACCACTTGTAATTTTGTTACCTGTTAAATTCAAATCGGGACGAGAGTCAGTCTTCTGTAGACGCTCAAACAGTGCAGGCGTGCCGTATACAATTGTATAAGTGTTGTGTTTTTAAAAATTTTGCAAAAATGGCAAATCTATCTGTGTGTGGGATTTGTCTGAGGGTGAACGTTGGTGATGAACTGCATCCGATCGGTGACACTGTTCTGCAGGCGGTTTACGAACATTTAACTACAACGCCGGTAAGTGATCTTATATTTGAACAAACACCATCATCTTTTACTCTTTTTCTCAATTTATTTATAATTCTTTTAGATTTTCTTTGAGGGGCCCTAGGCCTAGAGGTAAGTAACCCTGTCTGCTAAGTCGGCAGTCGTGCGTTGGATGCACAATCGTGTGTGTGATGAGCATTGTTTCATTTTTAGTGAAAATTGCTGTATTGAATTTTTGAATTATTGTTTAATTTTTCAATAATATGTAAGAAACAAATAATTATGATTATTATTCTCTTTATTACTATTGGTGTAAATATAATAGGAAGAACAAATACATATTTCAAAATTTCAAGTCAGTGAACAAGAGATCTGTAAATAGGGTTCAAAAGACAAGAACCACCTCACTTTACATTATTATTAGGATCAGACACCCGTGTTTCAGAACTGTGAAGATGTTACGTCTCTTCATATCCTCTCTTCTACGCATACCTATTACACTCTTCAACCTATGTCTGTGCCACGTTACCTTGTTGCTCGTGCCCGTTCCTTAAATCATTCCCTTTGAGATGTCTTGTCTACCGTCATTCCCGTTCTTGCTCCCTGATATTTTCGTACATCTCTTCAATAATTTGGCATGCACTTCAATATTTATTTGAGCAGTGGGTCTTAAGGTTTCTTGCTCCGATCGTAGTATATTATGTTTCATAGATAATCGTCTTAACTTTACAATCGTTTCTTAGAGTCATTGTAATATATTTAAGGCAACTTCTCGAAAGTTTGGGAGGTTACAGTTATAGATACCCATAAGTATTGAAATAATGTTAATAAACTTTATGATGCATACACAGAGGCAAATTGAAGCAAATGTGATTGTCAACGAAATTGTGGGTTATAAAACTATTTTTGTTTAACAGCTCGGGAGTGCAGATGGAGTCTGTGACATCTGCCGTCAAGAACTTCACCACTGCTTAGAACTCTGGCAGCAATGCAAAAGTAGTGAAAATATCTACTATTTAATATTTAACCATTATGCGGTGAGTGTAAGATTGTAAAACTACTAATTTTTCATCATCATTATCATCATCAACAGCCTTTACAGTCCACTGCTGGACATAGGCCTCTCCTTAGCATGGAGGTTTTGGCCTACTATACCGCTCTGGCCAAACGGGTTGGAAAAGGGGTGTTCCAAGTTTTCCTTCTCTTTGTAATGATGTTGTCTTACATAATTTGTTCCCTTAGTCGCCTTTTACGACACCAAAGGGATGAATGGGGGGGGGGAGGGTTGAATAACACTATGTATTCTTAATCCGTCACTACACGGATGTCTAATTATTATTCAACTAAAATTCAAGCAAACCCACTATGATTTTCTAAGAATACTGTCATTTGTCGGTGTCGTATGTTGCCATATGTCCACATTCAACTGAATGATCGACAACAACTCCTTAATTGTTTTTTATTGTAATCTGATAGAAGGCGGGGTGATTGTGACAGTTGTAAACTATCCTAATGTAAATCTAAACAGAGTAGCTGAAGGTAAAACTTTTCATATTTCTAAATTCACTTCCTCGTTATACTAAGGAGTTATGGTTAATGTGTCGGCTGAAATCAAGATTTTTCCTGTAATCTAAGAATAAGGTAGTCTTGTATCATTATTAAGTTTGCGTGAACATTTCATGTTGAAAAGTTAACGATGGTATTAGCGTGGCCAGCATATGATTCAAAATCTCCATTACTGACTATGAAACAGCTCCTCAAATTTTCAACGTACCTATGTAACAATGTGGTGAAATAATTAATCCTATTTGTAATTGTTCAACAGAGCCAAATATTCGACGACAACAATAATGTCGTGAAGGTGCCGCTGTGTAGAGTATGCTCGCAAGAAGATGGACTAATGGAGGCCATTTTGGACAGGCGTCAACAATTTATATACAGTTATTTAACTTCAGAGCCGGTAAATAACTTTTATTTAAATACGTGTCATCTCTTTACCCTTATAGCAAATGTATTTAGTGTTGGTACAAAATGGTGACTTCCATGCAACTCTATCATTTTTACCTTACTACTTACTCACTTTATACCTTTTTCAGACACACCATACCTCTCTTCTCCGTAACCATCTTCTCTCCTTATCCCACGTCCATACCACAGTAAGCTGTTGACATTGACCCTTCCTTGAATATTTTTCTTTAAGATGTCTTGTTTGTTCTCACCCTTCCTTGTTCCCTGAGTTTTTAATACATTGATTTAACATTTTGCTGTGTATTTGTAAGAAATCTGATTTCAAGACGATTAAAACTTTAAAAAGTAGTCCTTCTACAATTTTATTCTTTATTAAAAAATCTCTGGTATAGTTCCCAAAGTGCACTACAGCTCTGCTGTAACTTGATTTTCTGTTTATTGGTTGGATACTTATCTTGTTTCTACATCGATCGCAATATTGTGTGTCACTAGATAGTCAACAGTATCACAGTTACAAAGCTCATTTTTAATTGACAGTTCGAGACCTTTGACATCAGACCTGACAGAGTTTGCGGTCGCTGTAATGAGAGACTCTGGATCTGCTACAAAATGTGGATTCCCTACTTCCAGCGTGAAATACTTCGCAGAAGTGTGGTGAGTGCAAGATTAGTAAACCTCAATAAATACTTATTTGTGTGACGTGACACATTGTGTTACTATTGAGTAACACAATGTCACGTCTGTGACAACAGTCACACTATAACAGCTTTAAATGAAGTCCGTATATTCTAAATATATCTTTCTAAAAACAGATATTTATTAAATCTGTTCACAAAAACGAAAACTGTCAAAGATACACTATAAAAGTGCAACAGCTTTAAGGTCCCTCGTTTTTCTTGCAGTTAATTGACAAATTAAATATAAAATAGTCACATACTGATACTCAGTATAGTCAACCAAATGATTGACACAAGTTTGATACGTATTTTATTTGTTTCCAGCCATCCCAATTAGGAAGAGTCAGAGGTTAGCAGGGTTGTGGTGACGTACACAAAAGAATTGAGGACTCGGAAGGCATAGCAATATCTTCGAACGTATCGCCACCGAAACGAGCAAAGCAAGCAAGCAACAAGAGGTCTACGATTACATCTATGGAGGTGCAAACCTCCGCAAGGCCTCTGCTGCTAAGCGAGCTAACCCAGCACGATGTCATTACATACTGTTAAATAGGACCGTAAATTACATTGAAAAAGGGAATATTCGTTATAACAATTAATTATGATATATATTGACCAGATGCATCGGGAGCGCATGCATGCATCTTAACTCTAATCTATTTTTCATAGATTTTGTCTTAAGTAAACTTTTTGTTAATAATGTCTGAGAAATTAAGACCTGTGTCAATTTTTACGATATCAATTATTCCCCTTTCATAATTCGTTATATATATAGTCTGAATCTACCATACAATCTAATATTATACTTCTGTGTCGTAGTCGTGTACGTTATCATAGTATGTTACTGTATTTATTATTGTCATTCAGTCATTGTATTATTATTATTACTGTAATCAATATCTACACCAATATAGCTTTTAACTTTTCTCAAATCTTTCATTGCAAACTTTTTCATTTAACTAGTTTTTAATTCGATTTCATTTTTATCTTTACAACAAATTTCAGAATTTACATACCATTAGTAATTTAAAAAGGCTGTCTCGACATCCATTTGTTCGATGAATAAATTATTTTTACAACTGTATAACAATAAAATTTTCAATGTTTGCATTTTCCCTAAAAGCTAATAAACATTTTCATTAAGTCCTTTTGCTAAAAATCTCTTACAACTGATCTTGCTTTAACAACATCATTGCTTTTTTTCCTTAAAAATCCACTTAATATCTGTAACTTTTTTATCATGTGGCCTTTCAACAACTTGTCAAGTGTTATTTTTTTTTAGGCTATTAATTTCTCAGTTCATGGCTATTTGCCATTGTTTTCAATTATGAGAGTTTATCGCTTCCTCACAAGTATTTGGCATATTAGCATTTTTTTTCTCTATTAAGAACCTGCTAAAGTGACTCTACTCTGCCTGATGGAAAGCATGAATAGAATCCAAGAGTTGTGGTCACCATACATATTGCAAATGCTGACAATGCAGTATGATGACCCACACTATGGCGGGCTTGTGAGATGCACACCCCGCTTAGGGACGTAATAGGCATGACAGTCATCGTGACAGTGTAAGGCTTACACAGAAACCACGATAACTGTGACTCCTGCATCAATGGGCCTCCGGTCTCACACTTACCAACGAAACACGACAACACAGATGCTGGCGCTTGAGGTTGGTCTTCTGTGGGAGGATAGTACTGCCCCATCGAACCGGCCCGCTCGTGCTGAAATCGGCGTGGCTCTACTACGTAGTATAGTTTACATATAAAAAGGTGTAGCATCAGTGTAGTTTACATATAAAACAGGTGTAAAACTGGATTACTATACTTAGAGATTGGAGTTTGCTTTCATTTTGTCTTTTCATTTCAACATGCTTATCTTCATTATTATTTGAATGATCATTACTTACAAGACCGTTTACAGTGTTATTAGAATTAGTCTCACCTGAACCAGTATAAATTTCATCACTGTAGTAAATAATTTTTAATATTTCATCAGACAAGTTTGAACTAGGATCAATTTCTACATCATCATCATTTTTTTTTTGATCATAAAGTTTTTCTAGATATGTTAATTGCGTATTTTCTTTGACTACCTGTACTAGTCTAGCATTAATTATTTTGTTATTATTTAAAACTCTACAGCTGTTTTCATTATAACCCACTAAAACGTCTATTCAGGCTTTATCTTCCCATTCACTTTTTCTCAAAACTTCAGGAACCCTGACCAAAATTCTTTTTCCATAAATTTTTAAGTGTTGTACATTTGGTTTGTTTTCAAAAAATATCTCATCAGGAGTTTTGTTTTCTACTGTATTCGTAATAGTTCTGTTCTTTAAATATGCTACTGTTTTTGTTACTTCTGACCAAAACGTTCTATGAATTGTAGCTTCCCTCATTAAACACCTACCTATATCCATAACAGATATATTATATGTTTCTGCTACTCCATTCAATTCATGGACGTGGGGCACACATGGTGATAATTATTTACCCGTTTGCGTTAAATATTACCATATTAAATAATGCCATGCTTACTCACGCTGAGTTCGTGAATAACCCGCAGAGAAGACACTTCAATAGCTGAAAGGCGGATAAACGTTAGGTAAAGCAGAATCTTATTTCGGCAAGAAATTTAACTAACGGAATCCAATTAATATGATTCCGTTAAATAAACCTATCCGTTCTGCTAAAAAAAAAAGAGAAAAATCGGTGTTTAAATGCTTCCTTAACGCTATTAAAATAATTAACACATCAATTAACGTAATTACTGTTTCCTGAGTGAGTAAAGTTACCGGAGCTCAAGCCCCCCTTATCTCTCTTAGCCTCTTATATCACTTTAGATGTAAGCTAACTCATATTTATAATTAGGTATATACAAATAACGAAAAAATACATCTTTACCTGGTCATAATTTTGTCCACAACTGCTTACGTTCATATTTAACTTTTGGCAAATGGCAAGCAATTGCCGACGCACTTCGGATGCGTAAGTCAACTTCTTACAGTTTAAAAATACTCTCTACTCCATTGCTGCAATGAGAACAATATTGCGTTGATGATAACTATTTATTTGTTAATTAGAGGTCAGTAAACAGGTGCTGTGCTGATAATCACTTTCTTTGAAGATGCCAGAGAGAAAACTTCGAATACATTGAGAAGATTTATGTGGTCACCTAATAGAGATCATAACTTTTGTTTCATTGTCAGAGCTTCTTCTCTCTTGTGAACCATCGTGTGTAATAATTCTTCACTTGACAGAACTGCTACCAAACTTAAAGCCTAAACATATAATGGTGTCATTACAAGAGTGTTTCTAGTTCTACGATCTCAAGAATATACTTTTGTCAGTGTTATGTTGACTAACTATTTACCTCGTCTAAACAGCTATATTCCGTCGCACTTTGATTGAGCTGGTTATAATATTGATATTTAATTGCTCTCTATTAGGTTTATTTGCATATGTTCATCATTAAAGTAGGCATTTTATTGTATTAATTTGCTTGTAATTATTTAATTTTTTCATATTCATAATGTAAGTACATCAGAAGTAATATCAATCGTTCATCGTTATCTTTGAAATGGATTCATTTATGCAGAAAAAAAAACTCAGAACGGTTTTAAAAATTATATTAATATATTAGAACAACTTCCATTGAAAACAATCTAAACACCAATGATAAAAGTGACTTACACAAATAGTTAAAGAGCCACTGAAAGATCGTCTTACACCCATCTGAAAAGCAGTTGACGTATTTTTTATTAAATTTCATAAATTAATGAACACTATTAATCCTTTATACTTAGCGCTAGCCTATTGCAAACCTGTCAGGACTATTTCTTGATTAAAAAATTTTAACATCAAATAAATATCTAATAAACCCAGATGTCGGAAACCTCACTGAATTTCTTGTTTACGTATTGAAGATGGCAATGTTATGAAAGAAGTGAGATTGCCGACTGGTCAATTTTGATTCTGCACAACTTTACACTTTTTTATTATACATATGTGAAGGATAATTAATTAAAAGAATGTATAAGTATCAGACAGGTAATGCTCAATCTTAGGAATAACTATTTTACAGTTAAAAAGTACTACATATTAATGTGGCCAGCATGGTGTAGTAGGCAAAACCTACTTCTAAGTGAAGGCCCATATCCTATTGATGATAATGACATTACAGCATATCACAAATCATATATGTTCGACTTAAAAATAGGTAGTCATTAAATAATTATATAACAAACATTTTCTCTGTGTATTGGCATAACTTAAAAATTGTTTACGCTTAGAAACATTTTGATTTCAACTGTGTAAATAAAAAAAACTGAAATCTATTCGGCTTTATACATTGCCTTCCGTAGAAACACTCCTATATGTCTTAAAATTAACGTGAAAATAAAATGTTTGTCTACCTGATCTCATTACATTATAGTAACGTGACTTTATTTTGTAACACGACGTCACACTTTACTAAACGGTCCATGTAATCTGATTAGACAACATGTTTATTTGGCACAACACTTATTATTAATACCAAGTTTATATCTCTATTTGAGGTAATATTTGTAAAGTAGAAGCGTGTGCGTGGTGTCACGTTCCTGTTCTAATAAAAACATCATGTCGCGCTGGTTGATGCGTTTGAGTGGGGTCCGCAGCGCCATTTGACTGCGACCAGTCTGTCGAACAAAAGAAATATGTTAGACATCTGGAATAAGACAATCCACTTCCCTACGTATGTACAGTCACGAGCATAAATACGAGTATATTAACTATGGGCACATACCTCTTGGAGTGCAAAAATGTGTGCCGTTTACTAATTATGTATTTCTCATGACTGTACGTTAGCATCACACGAAGCTACTTACAAATCTGCTTCCGGTATGTCCAGCGCTATTCGAAAGGGAGTCGCCAGCAGCGCCCGGCACTGCCAATCTGGGCTTTTTTCTAGGTCCGATAGCTTGCAAGGCTGTCAAGTTAGCATCTCGTTGCCTGAGTCCTTCGAGTTCAGCTCGTTGCATTTCTTTCACTTTGGCCTTTAATTTCGCTTGTTCAGGGTTGTCATTCTTGGATCGAGACTTGGCTGCCCTTAACAGAATCTCCCTCTCCAAACCCTCCCGCCGTTTCCTGTCAGCACAATCTAATTCTTCGAGGAATTGGAATTGACCTTTTATATCTTGAGTGACCTCGTATCGGTTGTCAGTCTGTGTCAAAAGAAAAATCATTAGCAACGAAGAAAACTTGACGTCACACGTACTTTTGGTACTTGTGATTATGTCGAATAGTCAAATAAAAATGTTCATAGCTACCTACAGTTCTGCATTGCCAGTTAGGTGATTTAGAAGCACACCTAACATTCCTTTATATGCAAGATTTCTTATAACAAACGTTTTATTTATGAATATTTGTTAAACAAACTTTCTTCTAGGTCCAATGAAAAAATGAAATTTCAAATCTTACCTGTATGACATGATCAATTCTATTCTTTGCGATGACAGCGAGCTTCTCTATAAGGCTCTTCAGTCTTTCCTGCAGCGCGTGTGATAGTAGACCAGCTACTTCGGGAGGAGGTTCTTCTAAGTTGTGCTTGGCTACAATAGTTTTTATCCGCGCTTGCATCATACCCAGAGGTACCAAGTATTCGTCCTTGCATGACCTTAAAATATATTAAATTTTAGTTTAGCTTCTACTTAATAAAATATTCAACTACTTAAAAGAAAAAATTATATAGGTACCTGGTTTGTGTGCCAACCATTTCTCTCTGGGTTTCTTCTGCCAGAATGACACCGCCCATCGCGACTACATCGTTGAGGTCATCGTCCCCAGCCATTTTATCGTCTCCGAATGGTTGTGAGAAAGATGTCATCTTCTCCTTCTCTTTAAATGACTGACGGATAATTGACTTCCCAGGTGTAAGCACGGTTGCCAAACCAAACGATACGTTAGATCTAGGTAGTTTAGCTGTATTATTGACTGTCATGGCTTTCGCTTTGCTGCTACTGGCTTTCTTCACGATGATCTTGGAGGCACCGCGTAAACGAACATTTTGCAACACAGTTATGCTGCGTCCAGGTTTTGCTTGCGCAGGCTTCTGGTACTGATACAATGTAGTTAAACGAATATCGGACAATGGTTTTTGACTACGGGAAATGTGTGCGAGGACTGGTTGGATTGGTTGAATGTGAATTAAAACAATTTAGAGACAAGGGTATAAGATTCCGAATAAGGGAAAAATGGTAGCTCCTGGTAGTGGGTAATATTTGGTATAAAACATATATTTAAGTAAATATTAAGATTAAACAGTAGGTACATACCTTGGAATCGCCTAACGCTACGACTCCCCCAACGGGTACGTACACTTTTAAGAGAGACATGGCGTTATTATCAACTTGAACTGACGGCGGTTGCAGGCAGAATGCCTTAATTTTTATCCTACATCCGTACCTAAATTAGATTCTTTTTTCGGGGAATTAAAGTAATTACCTGTTGTAAGCTGTTATGACAATAACAATGAGCATTGTTACCGTTGGTTAAGTATGAATGCATTTTTTTAGTAATAGAGAATAGCCATTGGATTTTAAATGGACCAGAGCACATCTATCGTTAGAAACAAAAGAAATTGAGCCGACTTCAAACAATAGCAACAAAGGGCACAAAACATAATAATAATAATGTTTTTTTAAATGGAGGTTTGCGTTTATTTTACTTTAAAAACTAGTTTTTTTATTTTTATTAGTAGTGTTCTTTGTTGATTTTGTTTGAAATCCTCTTAACTTTATTTGTACTAACAAACAAAGAAGTTGAATCGAGCCGATTTCAAACAGAACCAACAATGCGTGGGTGGTTCAACCCAACCAGGACTCATGGTGGGCGTTAAAAAGTCCCAGAAACACCAGCTCGGCTGACTCTCTGATTACGAATTGTAGACTGTTTGAACATTTTCCAACAAACTTATTACTTTTACGATACCAGTTGGCGATAACTTACTGAACCTTGAAAACAGTATATGCAGTAAAGCACCGTATAAAATCGTTGCTTAATTATTGCAACAAATTTATTGGTTTCGTTTGTTGCTAAAAATATTTTTTCCACACTTATGACACAAAGAATTTTAATATCAAATATCTAATAAGCCCACATATGGGAAGCCTCACTGAATTAATAGTGGCCGAAAAGTATTGGTAAATGGACTAAAACAATATTGTCTACCATAGAAAAAGTCTTTTGATTCTAAGAAGGTTTATGACCAAATTTTTTTTTGCTTTTTTTATGCATTGTGTATAAGTTAGCTAGTATAGTAGATAGCTAGGTAGTTACCTTTTGTTGTTTTTGTTATCTGTGTTAAGCATCTCAATGAATTTAGTTTTAAAAATTAATTGACAATAAATATTAGAAGAACACACAAGTTGTTTCCTTGCAATGTTTAAAATGAAACGATAGTATACCTTATCACGCGTGTATGAGGAACATAAGTCTATAATGAGACGATTTATGAGTTACGGCCGACCGACAAACGAACAAAAAAAATCTTAGAAACGGCTGGCCGGCGATCCCACCAACGCCTGTGCCTGCTTATTGAAGCTGATAATGAGTATTAATGAAATAATTTTCAAAAAAACAAACAAAAAAGTAAAATACAAAGTTCTCGCCGATAAATTGCACCATTTCACAAATAAACAGGAGTGTCGTAAGTAGTAGACGGTGATTGTAAATGTATAAACTATAAAGTAGAGTGGTTTTACATTTTAAAA
Source organism: Hypercompe scribonia (assembly GCA_949316085.1). Taxonomy (NCBI): domain Eukaryota; kingdom Metazoa; phylum Arthropoda; class Insecta; order Lepidoptera; family Erebidae; genus Hypercompe; species Hypercompe scribonia. The sequence goes on from OX438995.1 coordinate 9,351,392, forward strand.
CTGGAAAATGATCATGGCAAAAACTGAAAAAATATTCAGTGAAGATTACTAATTTATTTGTAGGTATGAGTAAGATTCGCCATAATATAAAGACGTTTCTCAAGACCAGAGTAACGAAGAGATATTTGGAATCAAAACTACAGTGTCTCGAAGAGTGTTGGAGCTTACATAAAGTTGTTAACGGAACTTTATTAAATATCATATCACACGGAGAACATTAACAATTAGAGTACTTGAACCAATATGTTTGTGAAAGTGTGAATGTTGTGGGGATAAACGTACCGACACAAAGAGCGTACAGTTCAGATCTAGTAGCCCTTTAGTAGCACAAATACCTATGCAACAAATAACTGTATCACTTCTAGTTAAATTGCCTAAAATTCTGTTACTTACATTTTCAGATAATTATTTATTTATTTAAACTTATTGCACTTGTTGTACAAAGGTGGATTTAATGCCATGGGGCATTCTCTTCCACTCGACCTGTAGATGATGTAGAAATAAGATGCGGTAGATGCAAAGTCATTGAGTTTATCAATATGCTTTAAATAGAAGTAATATACATGAACTTACTACTAAATAAAAATACATGACTAATACATTATAATAATACATTGTTAATAAATAAGTAGATACTACATGCACAATACTCTATACTAATACTAAAGAGGTTATCAATCTATATATATAAAAATGAAACCTGTTTTTCTTGGTCACGGCATTACGCATGAATGGCTGGACCGATTTCACTAATTCTTATTTTGTTGTATTTGCTATTATTAGGAGAAGGTCCTAACGGAGAAAAATCTATTTATAATCGTCATCAATCATTTTTATAATCGTACATCATTGCTACGCTAAGGCGGTACGAAATTTGCCGGGTCAGCTAGTTTTACTTTAAATATAAATCACACCGACTTCCAACCTATAGGTAAATAGCAAATATAAATAAAAGGTTATTAGGTATTAAATCTTTATTATTTTTTACTTTTCAGTTTAGAAGTCGGTTTTTTTAACGTAGTTATTTTTTAAGAACAAATAGAGGTTTTACATACCTTTATCGGTATATATCTATCGACAAGTGATAATTATTTAATAAACGATTATTAATTTAATAAAAAAATTACAGATTTCATCCAATACAATACTAAACAGAACAGAACTAAAATTAATACTACATAAACAATACAACACAATCTTGAGAATACAAAAACAGTAAAATAAATTAAAAAAGCTAAATTTATAACATACACACCAATACTACCTAACAAATATAACACAATAAACAGTACAAACAAAAACTAGAACAAAACTAAATATGTGCATATACGTGGGCTGGATGTGCTCCATCAAATTGTTGCGAGCGCGCGTTACCTCCGACAAGTATGGACGCCGACATAGCGATTTGTACTCTTTCGTTGCGCGCAGTTTAATCTCACACAGTCTCTCAGATGTCTGGGCTGTGTATGTAGATATATTAAAATAAAGTTTGTTTCCAAACTCCGTCTCCATCACTCTATCTATGACCTCTAGCAGCATGTAATGATCTACATTTTACGAAATTGTTTTAAGCAACTTTAAGTCATCTACAGAAATTAATGGTGTGACGTAAGTAACTAATTCACACTAGCCATTAATTATTCAAACAAATAACAGAAGCCCCAAATTACTTCCTTAATTACCACCAGATCTCGTTAAGTATGGTTCGGAGAGGTATCCCCCACAATCTGCATACTGACATCTGTCCCGTAAATAGCTTACGAAGAACACCAACATATGCGGTGTGCAGCCCACTGCAGCCAAACGTGTTTAAAGGAAATCTTTGTCAACCACGTCAAAAGCTTTCTGTAAATCAATGTAGGTATCGCCTGTAGCCCAACATCCACCGCAGGCACCAAACATGTCATGAAATGAAAAAGGTTTCCCGTAGTTCCCCGTTCAGTACGAGAACGGCAGACAAGATGGAAAGCACAAAAATGAAATATTCAAACTGTATTAAAAGTAAAATGGCTAATATACCTTTTGAAAATAATAGAATAGGAACTACTGAAATTTTAAAATTGATTTACACTGATTTGAATGGTGCACATAACAAAACTGGCTATAGTGGGGCAAAATATTTCTTGACGTTTATTGATGACAGGTAGAGCACTTAAAAATTTATAGAAGTAGAATTTTGGTCAGGGTTTCTAAAGTTTTGAGAAAAAGTAAGTGAGAAAATAAAGCCCGACTGGGCATTTTGATTGGTTATAATAAAAAGAGCTATAGAGTTTTAATTAGAAACAAAATAATTAAAGCTAGGCATACACAGGTAGTCAAAGAAAATACTCAATATGTCTAGAAAAACTTTATGATCAAAAAGAAAATGATAATGATATAGAAATTGGCCTAGTTCAAACTTGTCTGATGACATATTAAAAATTATTAACTAAAGTGATAAAAGTTATTGATGAAGATTCAGGTGAGACTAATTTTACATCATCAGTTTTACATCTTTTGCATATGTAAACTACACTGATGCAAATGAGCCAAACACTTGTGAGGAAGCGATGAACTCTCGTAATTACAAACAATGGTAAATAGAAATAGACTCAGTAATAAATAACCTACATAACAATAATACTTGACAAATTGTTGGAAGGCCACACGATAAAAAGATTCTAGATGTTAAGTGGATTTTTAAGAAAAAAATTCAATTTTATTTTTAAAACAAGATTAGTTGTAAGAGGTTTTTAGCAAAAGGAATTCAATGAAAATGTTTATTGACCTGTAGGGAAAATGTAAACACTGAAAATTTAATTGTCGTACATTTGTAAAAATAATTTATTCATCGAACAAATGGATGTCGAGACAGCCTTTTTAAGTTGTTAATGGTATGTAAAGTCTGAAGTTTATACAAGTCAACCGAAAGGTTTACAAATTGCAAAAGGTACTCTATAGTCTCAAAGAAAGTCCTAAAGTACGGTTTCACTTTTTCGATAAATTTATTAAAAAGTTGAATGTTTTCAGAAGTAACTATGATTACTGTTTATATGTCAACAGAACAAACAAAGATCCAATATATATATATTAGTATTTGTTGATGACCTTCAAGTTTGTTGTAAAGATAAACATGAAATCGAATTAAAAACTAGTTAAATGACAAGGTTTGCAATGAAACATTTGAGAAAAGTTAAAAGCTATATTGGTATAGATATTGATTACAGTAATGATAATAATACAATGACTGAAGGATAATAATAAATACAGTAACATACTATGATAACGTAGACACAGAAGTATTAGATTGTATGGTAGATTCTGACTATATATATAATGAACATGAACATGGGGAATAATTGATATCGTAAAAATTGACACAGATTTTAATTTGGCAGACATTATTAACAAAAAGCTTACTTAAGACAAAATCTATGAAAAAGAAATTAGAATTAAGGTGTATGCATGCGCTCCCCATGCATCCGGTCCATATATTTTTATTGTCTGTGGACACACAACACTTCTGATTAATGGCGTCGTATGGCGTCCTCAATAAAATTTAGTTAATTGTTATAACGAATATTCCCTTTTCAATGTAATTTACGGTCCTATTTAACAGTATGTAATGACATCGTGCTGGGTTAGCTCGCTTAGCAGCAGAGGCCTTGCGGAGGTTTGCACCTCCATAGATGTGATCGCAGACCTCTTGTTGTTATTGGCGGAACGTGACGCTTCGGTGGCGATACGTTCGAAGATATTGCTATGCCTTCTGAGTCCTTCATTCACGAAGAGAACGTCTTGTGTACGTCACCAAAACCCTGCTAACCTCAGACTCCTTCTACTTGGGCTGGCTGGAAATAAATAAAATACGTTTCAAACTGGTGTAAATTATGTGGTTGACTGTACCGAGTGTCAGTACGTGACTATTTTATATTTAATTTATTAATTAACTGCAAGAAAAACAAGGGACGATAAGGTGGTTGCACATTTAGTGTAACTTTCTCCAGTTTTCGTTTTTGTGAACAGATTTAATAAATATCTGTTTTTAGAAAGATGTATTTAAAATATCCGGACTTCATTTAAAGCTGTTATAGTGTTACTGTTGTGACAGACGTGACATTGTGTTACTCAATAGTAATACAATGTATCACGTCACACAAATGTGTATTCATTAGGGTTTGTTAATCTTACACTCACCACACTACTGTTAAGTATTTCACGCTGGACGAAGCGAATCCAGATTTTGTAGCAGATCCGGAGTCTTTTACTACAGCGGCCGCAAACTCTGTTAGGTCTGATGTCAAAGGTCTCGAACTGTTAATTAAAAATGAGCTTTGTAACTGTGATACTGTTGACTGTCTAGTGACACACAATATTGCGATCGATGTGGAACTATACCAGAGATTTTTAATGAAGGATAAAAGTAAATAAAATTAGTAGAAATAATACTTTTTAAGTATTAATCGTCTTAATATCAGATTTCTTACAAATACACGGCAAAATATTGAATCGATTGTATTAAAAACACCAAGAGCAAGGAAGGGTGAGAACAAACAAGACATCTTAACCCTCTATCACTCATGAAATCTGTTTTTATTTATTTCTTTCGATTCGATTCCATAATATAAAAATAAAAGACACGTATTGTTTTATTTTTCTATATTTTTAATATTTATGAAGAAAAACACAAAAATAGGGAGTGTTGCTTACAAGCAACAATGAGTTAAGTGGTCAAAATTTACTGTGTAATAAGATAGGTTAGTAGGTTAGAATAGATGAAAGTTTTTGAAACAATTCTTGGTTTTCGTGTAGCATAATGCTACTCCGTATTTTTTACAGACATTATGGGTAAATCCTACGCACTTTGGAAATTTGCATATGCATCCATATGCCGATTATATTCGCCTATCACATTGGGTCGCTTTATATTTATATACCTCGAGTTTTGTTTGTCCCATCTCCGAACATCACTTTCGGGCTTCTGTCCAGCAAAGGTGGACGCCAGGCTGACAATTTTATTGTCGTTCCATGCAACAGTTAAGCCGTCGATCCGGTTGACACCGGCCACATATTCTTCCGAATAACCTCGTTCCTTTTTCATCACTATCTTTTCAGTTGACAGCTTACAATTCTGTACCCGATTTCGTCTGATAGTACCCAAACTGAGAATGCCTTCTTTGGCTAGGTATTCCAACAAACGAAGAGAAGTAAAATAATTATCAAAATAAAGTTTAAAATTCTGGTGCCTTGGAATCATACGAGCTAATCGCATGACTACATTAGATGAGGTATCTAAATCTGGTTCTCCATCCAAGACGACATTTTCTTTGCCTGCTTCAATCTCTGTCTTATAGGCAAAACCTGTAACACCACTCAAAACATAGACTTTATAGCCCCATTTGTGGGGTTTGTTGGGGTTGTATCTCTTCAATGTGTTCCGTGATTTAGTTGAGCACATTTGCTCGTCCACACAGAGGTGTTCTTCAATTGGGACGTTACTGTAAGCCTCATTCAAAGAATCAATTATTGGACGTATTTTGTATATCCGGTCATGATCAGGATATTCCCTAGGAAGGTTCTTACTGTTGTCATTGAAATGTAGAGACTGACGAATTTTTTCAAATTTGTTCAAGCTAATGGTCTCCTGTATTATAAGTGTTCCGAGTGTAGGACTCCAGTGGTTCGTAACTCTAGGTAATTGTACAAGAGACATTATATATACCACACCAATGAATTGACATCCGTCTCTGACACCCGAAAAGTGCTATTGGGATCTTTCTGTACTTGATACAAATTAGTCTCTTCAGAAATCGTCTTGATAAGTCCTGGTGAAAATAAGTGGAAAAAGTATTGTATAGGAGTGTCCAACTCAAGCAGATCAGAACCTAGGCTCTTGTTTCCTATGAACATGAGCTGTAATTCACTCAATTCAAGATTCTTTTCCTTCCATTTCAAATTCAGTTTAGGTAACTTCTCCTTAGCAGGTGTCTTGGCGGGGGAAGCTTGATCACTCATTTCTCGTGATGGAGCATTTTTTATGCTACAGGCAGGGCTTTCATGATCGTCTTCGAGAGTTTGTATCATGGAATCAACATCAATATTCAATTCTGGTACGTCATCTTCAAAATTATTCAACTCTGGTACAAAGTCACTGTCTACAAGGCTGTCGTCATCGAAATCCAAGCCATCCTCACTATCTGCATCATGAAACAGAGTAGCAGCTATGTCTTCATCACGAAGAAAACGCTTATGAGATATCCTGAAACTAATAAAATCCACTGTAGATATTGTAGGTAATCTTACAAATTAACTAAGCGATTCGTCTGATGTAGCCTACGGGCAACAAACAGTTATCGTATAAAAAAACTAGCAAGACATAAACTATTATCAAAAATAACGATATACGATAAATTTCAAACACTTACCTCTTCAATCGTGCAAGAATGTAAACAAAAACAACCGTAAAACAATATATTATTATTTATTGAAATCGCAGACGCAGAGCACTTTTCAAAAATATCGTCCATTGAACGACAAACTCAATTTTACGACAGGAACCGCCATTTAGTGATATTCTTTTGAACTTGATTGGCAACTAGGATTGTAGATGATTGGCGATAGTGAGTAAATTGCATATAAAATAATTAATTTACGTTTGGTAGAACTTCAAACGGTATGTTGCTTATATTCTACAGTATGCTATAGAGGGTTAAAGGAAAATATTCAAGGAAGGGTCAATGTCAACAGCTTACTGTGGTATGGACATGGGATGAGGAGAGATGATGGTTACGGAGAAGAGAGGTATGGTGTGTCTGAAAAAGGTACAAAGAGAGTAAGTAGTAAGGTAAAAATGATAGAGCTGCATGGAAGTCAGCATTTTGTACCAACACTAAATACGTTTACTATAAGGGTAAAAAGATGACACGTATTTGAATAAAAGTTATTTACCGGCTCTGAACTTAAACAATTGTATAAAAATTGATGATTTCTGTCCACAATGGCCTCCATTAGTCCATCTTCTTGCCAGCATACTCGACACAGCGGCGCCTTCACGATATTATTGTTGTCGTCGAATATTTGGGTCTGTTGAACAATTATAAACAGTTTTAATTATTTCACCACGTCGTTACATAGGTTCGTTGGAAGTTTGAAGAGCTGTTTCATAGTAAGTAATGGAGATTTTGAGTCATATGCTGTCTACGCTAAAGCTCTCGTAAAATTTTCAACATGAAATGTTCACGCAAATTTAACGATGATACAAGACCACTTTATTCTTAGGTTATAGGAAAAAATCTTGATTTCAGCCGGCTCATTAACCATAACTCTTTAGTATAACGAAGAAGTGAATCTAGAACTATGAAAATTTTTACCTTCAGCTACTCTGTTTAGATTTACATTAGGATAGTTTACAACTGTTACAGTCACCCCGCCTTCTATCAGATTACAATGAAACACAATTAAAAACTTGTTGTCGATCATTCAGTTAAGTGTGGACATATGGCAACATATGACGCCGACAAATGACAGTATTCTTAGAAAATTATAGTGGGTTTGCTTGAATTTTAGTAGAATAATAATTAGTCGTCCGTTCGATGACGGATTAAAAATACATAGTCTTACCGCCCCTATTCATCCCTTGGGTGTCGTAAAAGGCGACTAAGGGAACAAAGTATACAAGACAACATCATTACAAAGAGAAGGAAAACTTGGAACAAACCTTTCTCCAAGCCGTCTGGCCAGAGCGGTATATTAGGCCAAAACCTCCTTCCTAAGGAGAGGCCTATGTCCAGCAGTGGACTGTAAGGGCTGTTGATTATGATGATGCTGATAAATAATTAGTAGTTTTACAATCTTACATTCACCGCAGGGCAGTTTGATACTACAGTGTAGATATTTTCACTTCGTTTGCATTGTTGCCAAAGTTCCAAGCAGTGGCGAAGTTCTTGACGGCAGATGTCACAGACTCTGTCTGCTCTAGTCTCGAGCTGTTAAACAAAAATAGTTTTATAACCCGCAATTTTGTTGACATTCACATTTGCTTCAGTGTGTCCCTGTGTTACGCACCATAAAGCTTATTAATATTTTTTCAATACTTATAGGTACGTATCTATAGCTGTAACCTCCCAAACTTTCGAGAAGTTGCCTTAAATATGTTACAATGACTCTAAGAAACGATTGTAAAGTTAAGGCGATTATCTACGAAACATAATATACTACGATCGGACCAAGAAACCTTAAAACTTATTGTTCAAATAAATATTGAAGTGCATGCTAAATAATAAGAGAGATGTACGAAAATGTCAGAGAACAAGAACGGGAATGAGGGTAGACAAGACATCTCAAAGTGAATGATTTAAGGAACGGGCACGAGTAACAAGTTAACGTGGCATAGACATAGGTTGAAGAGTGTAGTAGGTATGCGTAGAACAGAGGATATGAAGAGACGTAACATCTTCACAGTTCTGAAACACGGCTGTCTGATCCTAATAATAATGTAAAGTGAGGTGGTTCTTGTCTTTTGAGCCCTAATTACAGATGTCTTGTTCACTGACTTGAAATTTTGAAAAATGTATTTGTTCTTCCTATTATATTTAAACCAACAGTAGTAAAGACAATAATAATGATAATTATTAGTTTACTACATATTATAGAAAAATTAAACAAAAATTCAAAAAATTCATTAAAGCAATTTTCACCAAAAAAGAAATAATACTCATCACACACACGATTGTGAATTCAACCCACGACTTCCGACTTAGCAGACAGGGTCACTTACCACTAGAGCTGGGGTCCTTCAAAGAAAAATCTAAAAGATTTACACATAAATTGTGAAAAAGAGTAAGACATGATGGTGTTTGTTCAAATATAAGATCGCTTACCGGCGTTGCAGTTAAATGTTCGTAAACCACCCGCAGAACAGTATCACCGATCGGGTGCAGTTCACGACTAACGTTCTCCGTCAGACAAATCCCACACGCGAATAGATTTACCATTTTTGCAATTTTTTTAACAACACAACACTTATACGATTGTACACGGCACGTCTGCACTCTTCGAGCGTCTACAGAAGACTGACTCTCGTCCCGATTTGAATTTAACAGGTAACAAAATTACAAGTGGTCGTTTTTTTTGCATAATCTCTCTCCTATTATCTAAATGTGCCCTATTGCATTATAATGAAATAAAAAAAAAAGAGTAGACAGGAATTGCCTAACGAGGGTTGAGTTCTATTCAGTACGGGACTTTCAGAACAAATACTTAATATGAAAATATACGACATAAATGCTAAGGATATATACAGAGTATATACAAAGAAGGACTAAAATGTACCTATTATTGTGGACCTCACGTCTGCTATCACTAAAGAGTCATTATTATGACTAAACAAATAATTTAACAGAGAGAATAAGTTATAAGGCTCCCAGGCTCACTGAGGGTCCGAGTTCTATTCGTAGCGGGTTGTATTTTAGACTATTTTCTTTTCTAAAATACTCCGATATTCTGTTAAGTGCGACGGTACATAGCTGTTTAGACGAGGTAAATAGTTAGTCGACATAACACCGATAAAAGTATATTCTTGAGATCCTCGAACTAAAAACACTGTGATGTCTTCGCAGGAGGTTGCGACCGCGCTTAAACAGCTACCGCTACCGGCCATGAAGCATATGACGGCCGGTAGCCAGAGACCTTTTCCAATAACTGTAGTGAGGACCCCACTGCAGTTACAGAGGTGATGGGTGGAACTCAGTTCCCTCCTAGCGACCGAACACAGATACTTCCCGAAGCAACAAGCTGTCGTGGTTTGATTAGCGGCCTCACTCTTCGTGCGAGAACCATGTGCCGCTACCCGCGCGTAAGTCAGAGGTCCGCCGATAAACTTTAGTGAGCACTTCTACCTACGCCTAAATTGCACGGCGCAGTTTCAGCCAAGGCACACGCCACCTCAGTCGACACTGATGGCCGTCTCAGCTTCGTTAATAAGACCAGTTACCCGCTTTTACCCACGTTCGCTAAGCTGGAGTGTAGACCTCCCAGAGGCGGTTCAACATGTGGCTGAGGGCCCATGCCAGCACTCGAGTACGTATCCCGTTTAGCCCAAGGGCGGATTATTTGGAGTGGATTCATAGAAAAACTGCCCTTACCTCTAATAGTTTTAACAAATTCGAAATAGACGCGCGCCTCCGCCGCCTGGTTCGCCGGCGGCGAATTGAGTCCGAGTGGAGGTCCTCCTTCTGAACCTTCTCCGCCGCCTCCTTCCATGAAATTACGTCTTCGCAGAAGGTTTCGACCGCCGTGAAAGAACTGTCGCTACCGACCATGGAGCGTATAACAGCCGGTAGCAAGAGATCTCCTCTAATAACTGCAGTGAGGACCTCACGCTGCGCCACCCAGGCGGAACAAACCGCTAGCGTGTGCTGAGCCGAGTCCTCACTGCAGTTGCAATGGTGACAAGCGGGACTCAACTCCCTCCTGGCGACCGAGTGCAAATTCTTCCCGAAGCAATCATGCCCAGAAAGAATCTGTGTCAGTCAGAAGGACAGGGTCCCGTGCTGTCACCCCGCTCACTCGGCCCGTTTGATGACCCGAGTCGACCTTGAGGTGCTGCCCAAGATTACTTTAAATGGTACCACTATACCTATTTTTGCAACAGTGAAACACTTAGGCTTACGGCTTGATTATACATTGAACTGGTGTGATCGAGTTACATACGTATGCCAGAAGGTTACCGGAATCTTGAAAACACTATACCACCTGAAAAACTTCCTTCCCATGAAAACTAAAGCAACGCTCGTGCAATCTCTAATCTTCCCTCTGATGTGACGTGTGCCATTACGGCCTGAACGCAGATCGCCTCAACAAGCAAGAATGTCTTCTCAATAACTGCATTCGATTCATTTTTACTGATTTTTTTCATCTCCGTGTGATATGACATTTAATAAATTTCCGTTAACAACTTTATATGAGCCCCAACACTCTTCGAGACACTGTAGTTTTGATTCCAAATATCTCTTCGTTAATCTGGTCTTGAAAAACTTCTTTATATTATGGCGAATCTCACTCATACCTATAAATAAATTTGTACTCTTCACTGAATGTTTTTTCACTTCGTGCCATGATCATATGCCGATTTTAATATGCAGAACCACTCTACTTTATAGTTTATACATTTACAATCACCCTCTACTAGTTACGACAGTCCTGTTTATTTGTGAAATAGTGCAAATTATTGTCGAGAACTTTGTGTTTTTACTTTTTTTATTTGTTTTGTATAAAGAATAATTCATTACAACTCATTAACAGCTTCGATAAGCAGGTAAAGGCGTTGGTGGGATCACCGGCCAGCCGGTTATAAGGTTTTTTTGTTCGTTTATCGGTCGGTCGTAACACATAATTCGTCTCATTACAGACTTATGTTCCTCATTCAGACGTGATGAGGTATACTATCGTTTCATTTTAAACATTGCAAGGAAACAACTTGTGTGTTCTTCTAATATTTATTGGCAATTAGTTTTTAAAACTAAATTCATTGAGATGCTTAACACAGATAACGAAAACAACAAGAGGTAGCTATCTAGCAATCTACTATACTAGCTAACTTATACACAATGCATAAAAAAATTAAAAAAAAATGTTGGTCATAAACCTTAGAATTAAAAGACTTTTTCTATGGTAGACAATATTTTTTTAGTCCATTTACCAATACTTTTCGGCCACTGTTGATTCAGTGAGGCTTCCCATATGTGGGCTTATTAGATATTTGATATTAAAATTCTTTGTTTCATAAGTGTGGAAAAAATATTTTTAGCAACAAACGAAACCAATAAATTTGTTGTAATAATTAAGCAACGATTTTATACGGTGTTTTACTGCATGTACTGTTTTCAAGGTTCCGTAAGTTATCGCCAACTGGTATCGTAAAAGTAACAAGTTTATTGGAAAATGTTCAAACAGTCTACAATTCGTAATCAGAGAGTCAGCCGAGCTGGTGTTTCTGGGACTTTTTAACGCCCACCATGAGTCCTGGTTGGGTTGAACCACCCACGCATTGTTGGTTCTGTTTGAAAGCGGCTCTATTCAACTTCTTTGTTTGTTAGTACAAATAAAGGTAAGAGGATTACAAACAAAATCAACAAAGAACACTACCAATAAAAATAAAAAAACTAGTTTTTAAAGTAAAATAAACGCAACCCTCCATTTAAAAAAACATTATTATTATTATGTTTTGTGCCCTTTGTTGCTATTGTTTGAAGTCGGCTCAATTTCTTTTGTTTCTAACGATAGATGTGCTCTGGTCCATTTAAAACCCAATGGCTATTCCCTATTACTAAAAAAATGCATTCATACTTAACCAACGGTAACAATGCTCGTTGTTATTGTCATAACAGCTTACAACAGGTAATTACTTTAACTAGTGGTCGCCCATTAATCGAAATTCGACCATAATAAATTTAAATTGTAAGTGACTTAATATACATTATTAAAATATAATATTCAAACATTATTAAGGTTCTACTGTCCAAAACTAAACTACTATAACCACAGATTTGACCAAGACTGTTATTTGCCAATTTCTATTTTGAACAAATTATATGAAATTAAAAAGAAGTAAAATAAAGAATATCTAAAACAAAACATGCTATAAGAGTATGCAAAACAAAAAAACATTTTTTATCGCATATTGTAATAATATAATTAATGATTTAAAACTTCTCTGAAAACAATGTTTTTTGTAAAAACTCTTTCATCGTTTGCTAAATGTCCTTGGCCGTTATATTCGGATATATAAAACCTTAAACCAGCGAATGAACGAACTCTACTTGCTGCGACATACAATTGCCCATGTGTAAAAACTGGCCGTTTTAATAAAACATCAATTTTTTGGACTGTTTTGTCCAATTCCAGTGAAAGTGTCCAGTAGGGCAATCACAGCACACATTGGTTTTCTGCACAACACTTAAGCGTAAAGACTTAATTCGGATGGTAGTTTAAGTGACATTATAGTACAATATATGAAAAGTAGAATGGAAATAGAAAATACTTTAAGTCAAGAAGTACAAAGTCAGCGTTGGAACCGAAAAAAACTACACTGAAATGTTTAACGGCATCTGTACTACTTGATTTTCCAATGGCGAACGTACAGTGGGATGCTGTTCTTATGTAGCAGCTATTATTTATTATCTATCATATGGACGATATTTGTCCAAAATCGTACGTCCTACTGCGGTCCTAACTAAGTTATTTGCGACTCAAAGTGTTCCGATTGTAATTAATTTCAACAGTGACGATGATTAATATTTTGTTTCTTGTATTTTGATTGACACGAAAAAGTAATAATAATAAGTATTGAACACTGGTTGTTTTTTTTTCATTTCTTTTTTAACTATTATCCCATCTCTTAAGACTACTTAAGTAAGTAGTCTTTCACATCAGCTTGTATTAAAACATAAGTATGTTTTAATACAAGCTGATGTGAAATTTCGAAAAAAAAAAACAATGATGTAATGTGCACCTTATAATACAGGGGTATACCATAAGACAGAAATCACATATAATTTTTTTTCGTTGTGTTGCACCAACTTTTTTTTCACGCAATTTTTATGGGTAATAGAGCACACAAAGGAGCATACACATATATTAATTTCGTGATTGTAAGCCACAGAGATCTCAGAAAAAAAAACATGATTTTTTTATTTTTATTTTTTTAGTGTAATTTTTTATTCTAAAAATTATAAAAAAATATATGTGATATACTCTGTAATGTAACCTAACACCTCGCGTTAGTTTCACTTCTTTATCTTAATTAGCTTCAGAGATATATCACATTCAGTAATAGTCAAGCATACGGATATTTTGCTCTCTATCTCAAGGTCAAAGCGGAAGTCGGTTGCGAAAAGTACATAAATCGTGTTTGAACATCAAGTGGATATTAAAACATAAGTTTCGATATCGATTTCCATTTGGGGGCCGACTCGTCATACGTATCCGGCTAAACCCTTTCACGCATTATGTTGTTGTTGCATGTTTGACTAATACGTTCTTGTAATCTATAATTAATAGCAGTGTCAACATCATAAAAATATAATTGTGCATAACATGGTGAACGACTATATGCAGCAGTCATTGGGCCTGATCTGTGATAAAAAACATCATATATTTTGAAATAATACACTCCACTTGTACCTACCTCAGCAACTTTGGCTTCTGAGCTAACCATAGCAAAACATAATTTACATTTCCTAATATATTTTAAATAATTTTTTGATTTACTTTTTATTGAAGGTTCATTTGAAGTAAGTCAATGAGTACAATGATTTAAAATATTCATTTTGACTTAAGGGTGGTAATAGTGCTTTACCCTTGTGACAACATGAAGGGAATGCAGTTCGGTCGCCTAAAGTCACTTCAGATTCAAAATGTTTCGCATTGCAAGACCTGCACTCTAAATATGAATCCACAATCATAACTTGAAAACACATTTGGAATGACATTTAGAGCACATTTAAATGGACGTATCTCTCAAAATCACTTATTTATCCTGAAGTATATGCAATAACTGAAATCGTAAACTACATATTACAACTACTAATAATTGCTTTGAACCAGCAATAGCAAATTGTATTTTTTTTGTACCTGAATGTTGTCATTGCAGATTGCTGCTACAGAACTTTCTTTATGCATATAATGAAAGTCCGTGTACATTTAAATGTATCTTACTGCCACACAACTTATATATATGTATATATTACATAAATTTATATAAGCGCTCAGTATTTCACGTAGGATTCGTCAAATAAAACTTTTCTGTTTGACATTCAACTATGTCTATAATAAACAAAAGAGACAATTTGACCACAGAGTATGTATACGTGTACAAATACTTGTGTATGCGTGTGTCAAATGCATGCTGGTTTGTGTAATGTTTTATTTATTGATTTAATGTACTTTTTATGCATTATCATTAAAATCTTTTTTTATATTAAATGAGGCAAATAAAACCTTTTTTTAAATATATCTATGTCAGTACTCTATGTCCATGGACAAAATGGTGTGTACAAATACATGTGTATGTTTGGCAACCGTGCTGACACCTGGGAAGTCACTTATCCGTCAGTCATTAAAAGAGAAGGAGAAGAAGACATCTTTCTCATAACCATTCAGAGACGATAAAATGGCTGGGGACGATGACCTCAACGATGTAGTCGCGATGGGCGGTGTCATTCTGGCAGAAGAAACCCAGAGAGAAATGGTTGGCACACAAACCAGATACCTATATAATTACTTTTTTTTTAAGTAGTTGAATATTTTATTAAGTAGAAGCTAAACTAACATTTAATCTATTTTAAGGTCATGCAAGGACGAATACTTGGTACCTCTGGGTATGATGCAAGCGCGGATAAAAACTATTGTAGCCAAGCACAACTTAGAAGAACCTCCTCCCGAAGTAGCTGGTCTACTATCACACGCGCTGCAGGAAAGACTGAAGAGCTTTATAGAGAAGCTCGCTGTCATCGCAAAGAATAGAATTGATTATGTAATACGGGTAAGATTTGAAATTTCATTTTTTCATGGGACCTAGAAGAAAATTTGTTTAACAAATATTCATAAATAAAATGTTTGTTATAAGGAATGTTAGGTGCTTGCATATAAAGGAATGTTAGGTGTGCTTCTAAATCACCTAACTGGCAATGCAGAACTGTAGGTAGCTATGAACATTTTTATTCGAATGTTCGACATAATTACAAGTACCAAAAGTACGTGTTTGGATTCAAGTTTTCTTCGTTGCTAATGATTTTTCTTTTAACATAGACTGACAACCGATACGAGGTCACCCAAGATATAAAAGGTCAATTCCAATTTCTCGATGAATTAGACCGTGCTGACAGGAAACGGCATGCTAACTTGACAGCCTTGCAAGCTATCGGACATAGAAAAAACAGTAGCAGTCGTGGGACTGCCGATAGAAGTGAATTATATATAATATATAATATCATATATAATATATAATAATAATAAATTTCATATATAATATATAATATCATATTCTCCATAGCTATAGATATACTATTATCATTAGCATGTCGGTGACGCGAACCGAGGATTTTACCCTCTACCAAAACGCTCAACGCGCCTAAAGAAGTTTTCACTTCAAAAACCCCAGATTAGAAGTGCCGGGCGCTGCTGACGTCTCCCTTTCGAGTAGCGCTGGACATTCCGGAAGCGGATTTGTAAGTAGCTTCGTTTGATGCTAACGTACAGTCACGAGAAATACATAATTAGTAAACGTCACATATTTTTGCACTCCAAGAGGTATGTGCCTATAGTTAATATACTCGTATTTATGCTCGTGACTGTACATACATAGGGAAGTGGATTATCTTATTCCAGGAGTCTAACATATTTCTTTCGTTCAACATACTGGTCGCAGTCAAATGGCGTTACGGACCCGACTCAAACGCATCAACCAGCGCGACATGATGTTTTTATTGGAACAGGAACGTGACACCTCGCACTCGCTTCTGCTTTACAAATATTACCTCAAATAGAGATATAAACTTGGTATTGATAAACGCAAACACAAACACGTGCTCGCATACACTTACACACATTCATATATGTACACGTACGCACATACACATACGTGTGCATGCACGCACGTATATATTAAAATACACACACGCAAACGCATGATAGTTAATATTTTATTTTCTTTATTTAATTTTACTTACTTAATTTTATGTATTAGGGATTTAATAATTTTATTCATTACAATTATTATTTAGATTTCCAAGTAGTTACTTCTAGTTCGAACATGTTAAAGTGAACTCGCATATAACAATATTGTGACCAACTTTCAAAGAAGTGGGAGTTAAACCAGAGTGTGTTGGAACTGGATACAATTTACAACTACTCATTTAGTTACAGTAACTTTTAGTAGTTAGCCAGACTTACATTGACGCTTTTTTTAGCTCACGCAAGTGTTTGAAATACATTCGGTAAAAGGCTCGAATGTTATTTAATTTATTTAAAAGTCAAAATTATACTGAAGTTTGTCAGAAAACACTTTAAGTTATGAAGTTGCTGGTAAAGGTAATCCTTTGAACACCTTTCCAAGTAAAATTTGATTGTAATGTTAATATATAAAAGATGTAAAACAAGTCGAAGCTTCTGATCAATACCTGTTGATAGCCTGTGTTGGTTTTCTACACACAATCCCTTTCATATCGCCTACACGTGGTGTATTTAAATAACACCACGCCCTAGCTTTACTACTAACTATGAAAGCTTAAACAAAAATCTTTACAAATAATAAGGTAATAACAATTTCTTAGTGAGGGTCGAGTTCTATTTGTAGCGGGTTGTATTTTTAGACTATTTTCTTTTGTAAAATACTCCGATATTCTGTTAAGTGCGACGGAACATAGCTGTTTAGATGAGGTAAATAGTTAGTCGACATATCACCGATAAAAGTATATTCTTGAGATCCTAGAACTAAAAACACTGTAATGTCTTCACAGGAGGTTGCGACCGCGCTAAAACAGCTACCGCTACCAGTCATGAAGCATATGACGGCCGTTAGCCAGAGACTTTTTTCAATAACTGTAGTGAGGGCCCCACTTCAGTTACAGAAGCGACAGGTGGAACTCCATTCCCGCTTAGCGACCGAACACAGATACTTCCCTAAGCAATAAGCTATCGTGGTTTGATTAGCGGTCTCACGTCACTTGTAAATCTCTTCGTGCGGGAACTATATGCTGTTACCCGCATGTAAGTCAGTGGTCCGCCGATAAACTTCGGTGACCACTTGCACCTACCCCTAAACCACACGTCGCAGTTTCCGCCAAGGCACACGAAACCTCAGTCGTCACTGATGACCGTCTCAGCTTCTTTACCCGCTTATACCCACGTTCGTTAAGCTGCAGTGCAGAACCTCCCAGAGGCGGTCCAATATGTGGCTGAGAGCTCATGTCAGCACTCGAGTATGTATCACGTTTAGCCCAAGTGTGGATTACTCGGAGTGGATTCATTTAAAAACTGCCCTTACTCCAATAGTTTTAGCAACTTCGAAATAGACGCCTGGCTTTAACATTGGCCTAGACTACAAGCAGCGTTCTTTGTTGTAATTTTTACCTGCCCCCTTTTGTTTAAATACAAGACTATCATAAAGAAGGGACTTGTTATTACGATAACAATAGCAGTAGGTACTAAACCTTGAAAGACAATAGAATTATTGTTAAGTCGAATATTCTGCTCGAATTTACTAAGTTGTATAGATATAAAATGGTTACCTGTAAGAGTTACCTGTACAATAAATCGGTAGGTTGGGTGTGGGAGGGATTACTCTCTAAAGATGCTACTCATTACTACCAATGTAAGTGATGAATAACTGTTACCAGTTTCAGAGCAAACTAGATTTCAGCTTAGGTACAGTTAGAATTTTATTTTATCTTTTTGTAACAGGTACTCTGTGAGGTTTGAAGATGCTACGAGTCCAAAACCTAAAGTAAAGTATTTGACTGACGAAATGTTACTCAGAGAAGCTATCGTGGACCCTTTGCTTAAAAAATATTCAAATGATAATACTGGACGATGCACACGAGAGAACAGTTATAACCGATGCGCTCTTTGGTATCGCAAAACTAGCACAGAAAGAAAGGAATGAACAGGAGATAATTGTAATTTACTTAGAGGATCAAACTTTTCCAGTCAGTATACATCACTCCAAGATGAAAAATGAAGACTATTAATATGCTGCTGTTTGCACAACATTTCAACGACACGCTACAACACCCGCAAAGTAAATATCCACCTATAATTAAAGAAAATCTTGTAATGTTTTTCATTCCCTTAATAAATTGTTAATAGTTTTTATTATTTTCAGCCATGACTTCTTAGTATTTCTGACAGGACAAGAAGAAATTGAGACAATCATGTATGAAATTAAAGAGATAGCCCAGAAAGCCACAGGTCCCCCTATGAAGGTATACCCACTGTATGCAGATTAGGGTGTCCCTTAAATTTCAAGTTCGATATTTTTTTACGCATACCTTCTTAAAAGTTTCGTAATAATCCTATATTGTCTAGAAAAAAATATTAGTTCGATATATAAACGATAACCCGTGCCGACTTGCTATTTAAACTTGTCGATACAAGTTGCTTAAGTACTGCCCAGTGACCTGTTACGACATGTTTTATTTGCCATTTCGTACGTGATTTTTGAGACTATTAGTGCTTCATTGTTTAGTGCGTAAACATGTCGGTGGAATTACGGAGTGATAAACAAAATATTTTTCTTATCGGATTGACTAGCTACCAAATAAATGGTGCAAAATTACCATCTAATCGACAAGTTCTCTCAGTCCTATTTTACAATATTCGTGAGGTTAAATTGACTGTTAGTGAAAGTGCAAATCTTGTAATTAGGGAGTGCATCATATATTGGGAAAAAGCAAGAATTCCAACAAGTGCATTTCCTAACTGCGTGAAGAAACTTATTGATTTATATCATGTTTGGAGAGAGTTGCAAAAAAATTGTAAGAAAACTCAGATTACGTTTAAGAGTCGTGAGAACAATTTTATAATTAATCTTGATAATTTGTTTGATATTGCACATGCTGATGCTTTTGAGAGAATGAAAATAGAGGAAGATAAATTATTTTTAATGAAACAAATCATATTTATAATATAAAACGTATGATTCGTCTCGGCTTACACGGATTTGTTTTAATTTAGACCAAACAATCTTTTGTCCTTCTGTGTTTTTAGTCCAGTTAAAGTATGTATTTGTCTGCATCTTTTTGAAGTCATAAATCATATTTTGAGTTACGTCGATGACGTTATAAGGACTTCCTTTTGTTTTCGCCCATCGAATCAATGAGCCCCATTCAGATGGTGTGTAAATATTTTTATATTTTGAAGCTCTTTCTATTGTTGCGTGTATGGAGTTGCCTTCGTTCTGGGTGTGGCCCACTTCCAGAAAAGTATGTTTTATATTCAAATTAAACTGTTTAGCGGCGTAAAGATACATAAAAAACATAATCTTGTTTCGGTTCTGGCCAGTGCAATTGTCTGACCAGAATCTAAGGTCTTCACAACCTTCTTGACTTTTTAATTTGATCATATGGTAAATTCAGCTCGCTATTTCGTTCGATCCCTTAATTGCAATTTGCTACTTCCATAAATAACAGGTACCGAATAAATTTCCAATATCGAAAACTGATAAGTTATGTACTTTCAACCTTTTGCTGTAATAAAATAGACTAATTTCACCACTCGGCGACAACAACACCTTTTGCAAATCGAAAGTAGCGCAGAATATTTTAGTGTCATTTTGTGAATCACGTTTATCTTTTTCTTTTAAAGATCTAGCTAAGTTCTTGTTAATTATATGATTATCATAAGATATTTTATTTTCAGGAGTCACAGGACCATTTTTGAAGGAATGACAAACATTTAATATTTTTGTTTACTATGTCCCTGTATTGCCTTAACGACTCACATTTTTTATCATATTTTGAGGGATCATACCATTCTTTATATAACTTGAACATGCGAATGAAACTTAAAGAGCTATCTAAATAAAGTTTGTTACTGTCTTTACGACAATAGTGTGAATCGACCGGCTCAAAGGACTTGACGTGGTCCAGCACACTTTTGATCATTTCCTCATCAATAAATGTTTTATGGTGATCACGTCGACCTCTATTATCAATCAACGTGAGCCTACTTGTATCAGCGAATTTACTCATTGCAGTTCGGATCATTTTAGGCCCACAGCTGATGGTGTTTAGAAACATCGTCTTGCATACCACTAGTTTCGTCTTTTGATTGCTATGAGTAATAGGTAAATGATACACATATGTGTACGACTTTCGTGAGTCACCTTGAGTAACCGTTCTTTTTTTATTTATCCTTACTACATAGTTGACAATAAAGTCATATTGCTTGGAATGGTCTCCAATCATCCAAAATTGATCAAATATAGCACTCCTTACATCTTCATCAAGTTTCTCGTAACACTTCAGTTTACACGTGCTCTGACATGGTTCACCCATTTGTTTCTCATCTCTTAATTTACCATTCCTACTGTTATAAACTTTCCCAGTATTTTTAAGTCTTTTTCTTTTCGAATCTATCCATTCATTGCAAAATTTTTCTCGCAATCTTCCACTATCTCTTTTCTTAGTAAATTTTCTTTTCCTGGGCCGCGTAGGAGTTGAAACGTCACTAGATGAGTAATGTGAAATTGGGGACAAGGCAGTGGCATCTGATAACAATGACGGCACTGAAGGAATAGGTTCTTCCTCACCGAAAGAAGTATAATTAGACGACGGCATTGGGGTCGCATTATCGGCATCGCGTACATCTTCATTCAATAGATCTACATTTTGAATAAATTCTTCACTGTGATGTTCGATTGAAGATTCAAAAACTGTTTCGCCTGACAGATCTGTTGTTATGATTGATGACCTGGTAGCTGTCGGCTCATCATTTGCTTCTTGTACTGAAAGACAGCATGAGTGTAAATCAGAGTTATTTTCCTTTTCATGAGTGTGGGAACACTTTTCATGGGGTTGGGTTAGTTGACTATTAGAAATAAAGATGTCATCAGGTTTGAGCAAAGTAGAATTTTCCCATATTTCATTTTGTCTGTCTTCTTGAGACGGATTATTTTTAAAAATATCTTTAAGCAGACTTAAACTGCAATTTTCTAAGATATCACTAGCTCTAAACGGCAAAAGGAACTGAAAAAAAATGAAGTAAGATTAGAGCGGAGTATTGTATTAAAATAAGTTAAATTGAGTTAATAATGTAGGTAATTATTGGTTTTAGTTTAGCAGATTCTGAACAAATACTTTTCCTAATAATACTTCAACCCTTGCTTTCCACATTATCAATATTCAAAACAGGTAAAAAGTAAAAAATACTGTAGAGCGAAAGTGTATTTTTTAGAATAAGCTACGTATAACGGCCAATGTACCACATTGGCCGTTCATTCTAAAAACTCGTGACATTTCATTTAATTTACTAAAAAGAAACAATAATTAATGGAAGTATAGAGATGTACTAGTATATAAAAACATAATTTTAAATACTTACAAAGATTATCATCGCTGTTTTCAATGAAATCGTCGTTTTCATAACCTAAATCGTTTCTCTGGGCACTGTTATTTTCATTTCCCAATGCTAAATTCACCAATTGCCGACTTCTACTTTTAGTACGATAATTAGATGCCATCTCTAGATTGTCTAATGAAATAAATTCTAACGCAAAACAATAATTAACATTTTTAGTTAACACTGCGACCATTGTTCCGATCAACGTACAAGTGTCAAACGGCTCATTGGTCCAAATTATAAACAAACGCGCGGGTACTCCCCGCGTATAAAGCTCTAATTACTCTTTGGACCTTATACGTTTAAAATCATGACACATATGCCATTATACTTGAGTACAATAACGTGTTTCTATGCAGAAATATATATTTTTTAATATCCAACATGATTAATTAGATCAATAAGAAGCGTTTACAATAGAAAAGGTAAAATAGCCAAATTGTTAGTTTGGCCCTTATACATAGGACCCATCGATATTCCGATGTTCAAAAAGTTTCAAGAAAATTGGAAAAACATTGATTGTACTAAAATTGAACCATCTCTTAATTTCGTAAAAGCACGGGTTGCCGAGACAGACATTCAAGCGTTGTTACTATTTTATAAGGCAGAATTAGATAAAGGTTTTGTAAGAGATGATTACCGCGAATTGGTCGAACTGTGCGTAATATTTTTAGGAGGAGACTCAGAGGAAAAATTAAAACTAAGGCCCCCCGGAGCTATACATCAGGCACGCTGGATGGCGAGAGCGATCTATTCTTTAAAAATATGTTTACTTCAGTCACAATGCAGAGTAACTGCGAAGGACAAAAAGGCTCTACAAGATGTTTGCTTATTTCTCGTAATATTGTATGTTAAACCTTGGCTCGAATGTACAGTGGCGACCAAAGCACCTAATCAAGATTTGCGCTTCTTGAAGATGTTAAAAGAGTATGAAAAAGTTGACGAAATAATTTCTAAACCTTTTATAAGCAAGTTCAGCCATCACTTGTGGTATTTATGTGTAGAGACAGTCATTCTATCATTATTTGATGATGAAGTTGACAACCAAACTAAGAAGAAGATGATTGCCAACTTCAACAGGGACAAAATCTCGGATTTTAGCAAACGCTATGACCCGTCGAAGGAAGAACTGACTCAAAAGTTGTTTGGTAAGTTAAATTGACTTTTTGTTGGATTTCAATTTCAATGTCCAATACTTATTTATTTATTTTCAAAATTGTTGTTGATTTTTATTTGTTATTTAACTTATTTTTCTTTTTTTTTAGACAAAGCACTGGATGATTTCGTATCGGAAAAGAGCAAACAATTTTTATCACGACTGCAGATCGACGACAGTTTTCTAAAGGAAGATGTATCTTCTTGGAATAACAATGCTGCTTTTCTGGAGGCTAAAAGAAGAATAAGTTATTTGAGAGTTGTAAATGATACTGCTGAAAGGGCTGTTAAATTAATGCAAGATTTTAACAGACTTATCACGGCTGAAGAAGAACAAAAACAGTTCTTGCTGCGCTGAGTCCAGGAACATCTAAAATTGTATCCAGACTGTAAAAAAACTACTCTAAAAAGAAGTTACCCTGAATGATTCTTATTTCTTTATGTTTTTAATTAAAGATTAATGTTCATCTAATTTATTATTTAATTTTATTCACTTAATTCATTGCATTTATAGTGAAATTATAGCAGACTGAAATTTTAGGACAAAACACGTTTTTTACTAAACTTTGAAGCTCGGTCGGCACTGGTTGCAATTATGCTAGATTGATAAAATTTTATATTTAAGTATCTTATAGCATTAGTAAAAATTATAGAGGGTATGCATTTCGAAATTCAAAAAAAAAATTTTTTTTGTCATATAAGGGACACCCTAGTGTGCATGTATTATGAATGCGGGCGCGACCGTGTGCGAAGTTGCCCTTACTCTATGGACCTGTGTTTAGTGTATTTTTTAAGAACAAGTACAGGTTTTACATACCTTTATCGGTATATATCTATCGACAAGTGATAATTATTTAATAAACGATTATTTATTTAATAAAAAAATTACATATTTCATCCAATACAATACTAAACAGAACAGAACTAAAATTAATACTACATAAACAATACAACACAACCTTCAGAATACAAAAACAGTAAAAAAATTTAAAAAAGCTAAATTTATAACATACACACCAATACTACCCAACCAATATAACACAATAAACAGTACAAAAAAAAAACTAGAACAAAACTAAATATGCACATATACGTGGGCTGGATGTGCTCCATCAAATTGTTGCGAGCGCGCGTTACCTCCGACAGGTATGGACGCCGACATAGCGATTTGTACTCTTTCGTTGCGCGCAGTTTAATCTCTCACAGGATGTCTGGGCTGTGTATGTAGATATATTAAAATAAAGTTTGTTTCCAAACTCCGTCTCCATCACTCTATCTATGACCTTTAGCAGCATGTAATGATCTACATTTTACGAAATTGTTTTAAGCTATTTTAAGTCATCTACAGAAATTAATGGTGTGACGTAAGTAACTAATTCACGCTAGCCATTAATTATTCAAACAAATAACAGAAGCCCCAAATTACTTCCTTAATTACCACCAGATCTCGTAAAGTATGGCTCGGAGAGGTATCCCCCACAATCTGCATTCTGACATCTGTCCCGTAAATAGCTTACGAAGAACACCAACATATGCGGTGTGCAGCCCACTGTAGCCAAACGTGTTTAAAGGAAATTTTTGTCAACCACGTCAAAAGCTTTCTGGAAATCAAAGTAGGTATCGCCTGTAGCCCAACATCCACCGCAGGCACCAAACGTGTCATGAAATGAAGAAGGTTTCCCGTAGTTCCCCGTTCAGTACGAGAACGGCAGACAAGATGGAAAGCACAGAAATGAAATGTTCAAACTGTATTAAAAGTAAAATGGCTAATATACCTTTTGAAAATAATAGAATAGGAACTACTGAAATTTTAAAATTGCACATAACACATAAGTGCACATAACAAAACTGGCTATAGTGGGGCAAAATATTTCTTGACGTTTACTGATGACAGGTGAATGGAGTAGCAGAAAAATATAATATATCTATTATAGATATGGGTAGGTGTTTAATGAGGGCAGCTAAAATTCTTAGAAGGTATTGGTCAGAAGTAACAAAACCAGCAACATATTCAAAGAACAGAACTATTGCGAATAGAGTAGAAAACAAAATTCCTTATGAGATATTTTTTGGAATCAAAGCAAATGTAGAACATTTAAAAATTTATAGAAGTGGAATTTTAGTAGAAAAAAGTAAGTGGGAAGGTAAAGCCCGACTAGGCGTTTTAGTCGATTATAATAAAAACAGCTATAGAGATTTAATTAATACGAAATAATTAAAGCTAGGCATATACAGGTAGTCAAAGAAAATACTCAGTTAACATATCTAAAAAAATTTTATGATCAAAAAGAAAATAATAATGATGTAGAAATTGACCTAGCTCAAACTTGTCTGATGACATATTAAAAACTATTTACAAAAGTGATTGTTATTGTTATTGATGAAGATTCAGGTGAGACTAATTTTACATCATCAGTTTTACATCTTATTATATGTAAACTTCACTGAGGCAGATGTGTCTAACACTTGTGAGGAAGCGATGAACTCCCGTAATTGCAAACAATGACAAATGGCAATGGATTCAGTAATAAATAGCCTAAATAAAAATAATATTTGACAAATTGTTGACATGATAAAGAGGTTATAGATGTTAAGTGAATTTTTAAGAAAAAAAGCAATAATATTTTTAAAGCAAGATCAGTTGTAAGAGGTTTTCAGAAAAATTAATTCAATAAAAATGTTAATTGACCTGTAGGGAAAATGTAAACATTGAAAATTTTATTGTCAAACAGTTGTAAAAATAATTTATTCATCAAACAAATGGATTTCAAGACAGCCTTTTTAAATTGTTAATGGCATGTAACGTCTGAATTTTATATTATAAGTCAACCGAAAGGTTTACAAATTGCACAAGGTACTCTATAGTCTCAAAAAAAGTCCTAGAGCACGGTTTGATCTTTTCAGTAAGTTTATTAAAAAGTTGAATTTTTTCAGAAGTAACTATGATAACTTTTTATAGGTCAACAGAGCCAACAAAGATCCAATATACATTAGTATTTGTTGATGACCTTCAAATTTGTTGTAATGATAAAAATGCAATCGAATTAAAAACTAGGTAAATGAAAAGGTTTGCAATGAAAGATTTGAGAAATGTTAAAAGCTATATTTCCATAGATTTTGATTACAGTAACGATAATAATACAATGACTGAATGATAATAATAAATACAGTAACATACTATGATAACGTAGACACAGAAGTATTAGATTGTATGGCAGATCCTGGCTATGCAGAAGACAATGTGGATCGTAAATCTACATCAGGTTTTATAATTAGATTGTTTGGCAACTTAATTTTTTTGAAGACAGATAAACTGAATACAGAATACCAAATGTTCAACTTTTGCAGAATATGTTGCTACGTCAGAGGCAGTGACAGAAGTACTTTTTATTAAAAATTTGTTAGGTGTAACAATCAAATTGAATGAAGATAATTCGGATGCTTTTGTGATTGCTGAATATGGTAACTTTACAATAAATTCAAAACACATTTAGGTTCAGTATCATTATATAAACAAAAATAATGAACTATGGAAGGAGAATAATTGATATCGTATAAACCGACACAGATTTTGATTTGGCAGACATTGTTAAAAAAAGCTTACTTCAGAAAAGGTTACTATTAGGTTACTTCAGGAAAGATTATTTTTAATATATCACACAATTTATGCTATAGTATGTATGCTAAATTTATAATCATAATCCATTGCAGCGCCTCCTCACTAGAGTGTGCATTTGGTCACTATATTTTTATTGTCTGTCGACATACACTTCTGATTAAAAAAGTATGGCGTCCTAAATTAAAGTTAATTAACTGTTATAACTAGACATCGGATTATATGCACTATCAAAATGCTAAAATATGCATGCAAATATGCACTAAAAAAGGGCGAAATATGCACAAAATATGCACAATAAAAAACCATTTATAGTAAGTAATTTCTAATCATTAATTAGAATTTACGTTTATTTATATTTTAATTTTTATACATTATACATTGACATATAAATCTGTGACATTATAATCAAAAGAGACAGCAGACAACCTATAATAGGTAATGTTTATTTATTATAATTTTTGTGACAATAAACAATAATATATTTTTCCAGATTTTCTATAGCAAACTTGTGACGTTTCTCACTTAATATCAATTTATAGGCAGAAAATGACCTTTCGACGTCAACTGACGTTACCGGACAGAACTTGAAATTTGGCGCCATTCCTGCAGAGACCTCTTCAGGAAGAGTTTGTCCGCTGCCGTTGATAAATGCATCGATTTTTCTTATTCCATCAAGATCAGGGTTTTTATACAATACTGCATTTAATTTGCCACGAACCTTTTGCGATATTACAGACGGTAGGGCGTTACTCTGTTCAATCATTTTTTCTAATATTTCCAAGGACTTGCACAGAGGAAGGTTTTTAGTTTCTAATTTTTCGATTGCGTCGGGTATATCGCTAAAATGTGTTGCAATAAGAGCAATATTTTTTTTTATTGAAGGATCCTCAAATGCCAGCTGGCTTGACTTGATTGCGATGGCATCTGATCTGTCAAATGATCCAACTACTTCTTTTATGGCATCAAAATTCTCAGCATAAAACAATACAGCTTTTAACCAAGTTCCCCATCGTGTTAATATTGGTTCTGGGGGTAGTGCAACGTTTGGTAGTTTCTCTTTATATGCTTGAACTCGTGATGGTGCTTTTAAAAACACTTTTTTTGTAGAAGAAATCAATTTATTTACTATGCTGAACTCATTTCTGATTTCTTCCGCCAATCGATGTAATCCATGGGCTAGGCAGGTGATGTGCAGCAATTTTGGGTAGAATACTTTAAGAGCCTGACCAGCTTTTACCATATATGGCGCACCGTCAGAAACAAAAACACATATTTTCTCGTCCATAGAGGAATCGGGAAATAGTGATTTGATGGAATCATTTATGAACCGGGCGATAGTTGAATGGTTTGTTTTTTCTAAAACCTTGCAAGCAACCAAATGGGGAATAGAGGGCTCTTTAGATAATTTCCCAACAATTAGATTCGCTATATATCGTCCACAGGAATCTGTCGTTTCATCTGCCGATATCCATATCAAATCGTTCGAGAGATCGGCGCGAATTTCACCAAGTACTTCTACGTAGATATTTGAAAGGTAGTTTTTTCGAATTGTGGATTCTTCAGGAATTATCTGATTAGTGCAATACTTCTTTAGGAATTTCCTGCATACTTCGTTATTTAATTGGTGGAAAGGTATATTGCAAGCAACAAAAAACTCACACAAATCTTTATTGAATTGTACTTTGTTTGAAGTATCCGAATTAGAAGACGAAATATGAGTTAGCAGTTGTTGACAACTTCTTGCAGGTTTCTGTTTTGCAGCTAAATGTGAAGCAGTACTCACATGTTGATCGATTTGATATTTTTTTGATGAAGGTATTCGCTTTTCACAAACCTTGCAGAAAATCACAGTGCCATCAGTCGTAAATTGGTCTGGATATTTTTTTATCCATGATTCCATTAAAGCATGGGTATTTTTTTTCACTGGCGGCATTATTTTATTTAAAATAAAATAAGGTTTTCGTAGATAAACAAATACAGCGAGACAAAAACAATTGAATTGCGTTAGGCGCGTGAGTGAAGTAGTAAGTGTCGTACGCCCCTCCCCACCCGCACGCCGCATCCCGCCAACGCCTATCGAGCGCAGAGCGATGCGAGCCAAAAGTTTACATTCAGTCAGCAGTCAGCGCTCGCTGTCGCTGAGTGTGTGCGAGGCGAATGCGTCGATCTGGGTTGTCGACCGGCATAATACAACACGTATTACTATTGAAATAAGCACTCTTTATGAAAATGTACCAAAATATGCAATAATGCTATAAAAATAGAAATATATGCATTTGCATATGCAAATATGCAAATGCATATAATCCGATGTCTAGTTATAACGAATATTCCCTTTTCAATGTAATTTACGGTCCTATTTAACAGTATGTAATGCACTGCAGATGTGGTTGTCGGTAGCATTGGCCTTTTCGTTCGTAGCTGGTGTACTTGGTTATGGCTTTGGTGTTCTCGCTGACAGCGTGCTGGTTTAGCTCGCTTAACAGCAGGGGCCTTGCGGAGGTTTGCACCTCTCTAAATGTGATCGCAGACCTCTTGTTGTTACTGGCGAAACGTGACGCTTCGGTGGCGATACGTTCGAAGATATTGCTATGCCTTCTGAGTCCTCAATTCTCTTGTGTACGTCACCAAAACCCTGCTAACCTCAGACTCCTTCTAATTGGGCTGGCTGGAAACGAATAAAATACGTATCAAACTTGTGTCAATCATTTGGTTGACTGTACCGAGTGTCAGTATATGACTATTTTATATTTAATTTATCAATTAACTGCAAGAAAAACAAGGAACATTAAAGTGGTTGTACTTTTATAGTGTAATTTTTGCCAGTTTAAGTTTTTGTGAACAGATTTAATAAATATCTGTTTTTAGAAATATATATATATATATAGAATATGCGGTCTTCATTAAAAGCTGTTGTAGTGTTACTGATGTGACAGACGCGACATTGTGTTACTCAATGGTAGCACAATGTGTCACGTCACACAAATGTGTATTAATTAAGGTTTATTAATCTTGCACTCACCACACTACTGTGAAGTATTTCACGCTGGACAAAGCGAATCCAAATTTTGTAGCAGATCCGGAGTCTCTTATTACAGCGGCTGCAAACTTTGACAGGTCTGACGTCAAAGTTCATGAACTGTGAATTAAAAATCAGCTTTGTAACTGTGATACTGTTGACTATCTAGTGACACACAATATTGTGATCGACGTGGAAACAAGATAACTATCCAACCAATAAACAGAAAATTAAATTACAGCAGAGCTGTAGTGCACTTTGGGGGCTATACAAGAGATTTTTTAATGAAGGATAGAAGTAAATAAAAGTAGTAGAAGTAATACTTTTCAAAGTTTTAATCGTCCTAATAACAGATTGCTAACAAATACACTGCAAGATATTGAATCGATTGTATTAAAAAACTCAGAGAGCAAGGAAGGGTAAGAACAAACAAGACATCTTAAGGAAAAATATTCAAGGAAGGGTCAATGTCGACAGCTTACTCTGGTATGGACATGGGATGAGGAGAGATGATGGTTACGGAGAAGAGAGGTATGGCGTGTCTGAAAAAGGTACAAGGAGAGTAAGTAGTAAGGTAAAAATGATAGAGGTGCATGGAAGTCAGCATTTTGTACTAACACTAAATACATTTGCTATAAGGGTAAAAAGATGACACGTATTTAAATAAAAGTTTTTTACCGGCTTTGCAGTTAAATAAGTGTATATTACTTGTTGACTCCTGCCCACAGGGGCCTCCATTAGTCCATCTTCTTGCGAGCATACTCGACACAGCGGCACCTTCACGATATTATTGTTTTCGTCGAATATTTGGCGCTGTTGAACAATTATAAATAGTTTTAATTATTTCACAACGTTGTTACATAGGTACATTGAAAGTTTGAGGAGCTGTTTCATAGTAAGTAATGAAGATTTTGAGTGATATGCTGTCCACGCTAAGGCCATTGTAAACTTTTTAACATGAAATGTTCACGCAAACTTAATATAGTAATGATACAAGACCACCTTATTCTTAGATTATAGGAAAAAATCTTGATTTGAGTCGGCTAATTAACCACAACTGTTTAGTATAACGAGAAAGTGAATCTAGAAATATGAAAAGTTTTGCCTTCAGCTACTCTGTTTAAATTTAGATTTTAGGATAGTTTACAACTGTTACAGTCACCTCGCCTTCTATCAGATTACAATAAAAACCAATTAAGAACTTGTTGTCGATCATTCAGTTGAACAACATACGACACCAAAAAATGACAGTATTCCTAGAAAATTATAGTGGGTTTGCTTGAATTTTAGTAGAATAATAATCAGTCGTCCGTGTGGTGACGGATTAAGAATACATAGTGTTACCACCCCTATTCATCCCTTGGATGTCGTAAAAGACGACTAAGGGAACAAAGTATGCAAGACAATATCATTACAAATAGAAGAAAAACTTGGAACAAACCCTTTATCAACCCGTCTCGCCAGAGCGGTATAGTAGGCCAAAACCTCCTTGCTAAGGAGAGGCCTATGTCCAGCAGTAGACTGTAAGGGCTGTTGATAATGATGATGATGATAAATAATTAGTAGTGTACAATCTTATACTTACCGCATAATAGTTTAATATTAGAGTGTAGATATTTTCACTGAAGGTGCATTGCTGCCCAAGTTCTAAGCAGTGGTGAAGTTCTTGACGGCAGATGTCACAGACTCCATCTGCTCTAGTCCCGAGCTGTTAAACAAAAATAGTTTTATAACTCACAATTTTGTTGACAATCACATTTGCTTCAGTATATCTATAGCTGTAACCTCCCAAACTTTCAAGAAGTTGCCTTAAATATGTAACGATGACTCTAAGAAACGATTGTAAAATTAAGGCGAATATCTACGAAACACAATATACTACAATCGGACCAAGAAACCTTAGGACCTACTGTTCAAATAAATATTGAAGTACATGCCAAATTATTTGCGAGATGTACAAACATATCAGAGAGCAAGAACGAGCAAGCAACAAGTTAACGTGGCACAGACATAGGTTGAAGAGTGTAATAGGTATGCGTAGAAGAGAGGATATGAAGAGACGTAATATCTTCACAGTTCTGAACCACGGCTGTCTGATCCTAATAACAATGTAAAGTGAGGTGGTTATTATCTTTAGAACCCTAATTACCGGTTTGTTGTTCCCTGACTAACTTGAAATTTTGAAATATGTATTTGTTCTGCTTATTATATTTACACCAACAGTCATAAAGAGAATAAAAATCATAATTATTTGTTTCTTACGGATTATTATAAAATTAGACAAAAATTCAAAAATTCAATAAAGCAAATTTCACTAAAAATGAAATAATGCTCATCACATACACGATTGTGCATCCAACACACGACTTCCGACAGGGACTTAGCAGACAGGGTCACTTACCTTTAGGTCTAGGGCCCCTCAAAGAAAAATCTAAAAGAATTACAAATAAATGGAGAAAAAGAGTGTTTGTTCAAATATAAAATCACTTACCGGCGTTGCAGTTAAATATTCGTAAACCGCCTGCAGAATAGTGTCACCGATCGGCTGCAGTTCATGATCAAAGTTCACCCTCAGACAAATCCCACACACAGATAGATTTACCATTTTTACAAAATTTTTAGAAACACAACACTTATACAATTGTATACGGCACGCCTGCACTCTTTGAGCGTCTACTGAAGACTGACTCTCCCCCGATTTGAATTTAACAGGTAACAAAATTACCAGTGGTCGTTTTTTATGCATATTCCCCTCTCCTATTATCTAAATGTGTTCTATTACATTACAATGAAATGAAAAAAAGAGTCGACAGGAATTGTGTAACTAGGGTTGAGCTCTGTTCGGGACGGGTTTTTCAGAACAAACACTTGATATGAAAATACACTACATAAATGTTAAGGATATATATAGAGTATATACAAAGAAGGACTAAAATATACCTATTATAGTAGACCTCACGTCTGCTATCACTAAAGAATCATTATTTTTACTATATAAAAAATTTAACAGAGAGAATAACTTGTAAGGTTCCCAGGCTCATGAAGACCAATATACATTGCAGTAAACTTAGCAGCAAGGACAAGGAGACTATATTTTAAAACATGCAAAACTTCACGAGTGTAATTTCTGTTGGGTTACGAATGGCAAGACCTTCATGCGAAAGCAAGCTGGAGCTTGAGCAAGAAACTTGACAGTGGATGAATTTAACCTTTTTTAATTTAAACGGTGCACAAACTATAAATAAATTAAAACAGGGGCTTCGGGATCAATCGTACTCGTCAATTGAAAACTAAGTGAGATAATGGCATAAAACCATCTGCAATAGACGCTCGCAAACGCATTCACAAACACAAACAGGTGCTCGCTTACTCTCACACACACACACACATACATGTACACGCACGCACATATACACATGCCCAAGCACGCACGTGTATAGATACAAACACGCAAGAAAGTTAAATTTTTATTTTCTTTATTTTATTTTACTTACTTAATTTTATGTATTTAGTGATTTAATATTTTTATTCACTACAATTATTATTAAGATTTACAAGTGAATATCTCTAGTTCGAACATGTTAAAGTGAACTCGCATATAACAATATTGGAACCAACTTTCAAAGAAGTAGGAGTTAAACCACAGTATGTTGGAACTGGGCACAATTTACGACTACTTGTTTAGTTACCATAACTTTTAGTAGGTAGCCAGACTTACATTGACACTTATTTAGCTCACGCCAGTGTTTTGGTACTTCTAATGTAGTACAATAAGAAAAAAGAATGTTATTTATATTTAAAGTCATAATTATACTGAAGTTTGTCAGTAAACACTTTAAGTAATGAAGTTGCTGATAAAGCTAATCACTTGTACATCTTTCCAAGTAGAATTTGATTTTAATGTTAATATATAAAAGATGTAAAACAAGTCGAAGCTTCTGATCAATATCTGTTCATAACTTGTATTGGTTTTCAACACACAATCCCTTTCCTATCGCCTACACGTGGTATTATTAAATAACACCACGGCCAAGTTTTACTACTAACAATGAAAGCTTAAACAAAAATCTATACAAAAAATAATGTAATGACAATTTCTTAGTGAGGGTCGAGTTATATTCGTAGCGGGTTGTATTTTTAGACTATTTTCTTTTCTAAAATACTCCTAAATTCTGTTAAGTGCGACGGAACATAGCTGTTTAGACGAGGTAAATAGTCGACATAACACCGATAAAAGTATATTCTTGAGATCCTCGAACTAAAACACTGTAATGTCTTCACAGGAGGTTGCGACCGCGCTTAAACAGCTACCGCTACCGGCCATGAAGCATGTGACGGCCGGTGGCCAGAGACTTTTTTCAATAACTGCAGTGAGGACCCCACCGCATTTACAGAAGTGACAGGTGGAACTCAATTCCCTCCTAGCGACCAAACACAGATACTTCCCGAAGCAACAAGCTATCGTGGTTTAATTAGCGGTCTCACGTCACTCGTAAACCTCTTCGTGCGGGAACCATATGCCGCTACCCGCACCGAGAAACTTCGGTGAGCACTTCTGCCTAAAACCTCAGTCGTCACTGATGGCCGTCTCAGCTTCGTGTCAGCGTTTAGCTGCAGTGCAGAATCTCCCAGGGGCGGTCCAATATGTGGCTGAGGGCTCATGCCAGCACTCGAGTAGGTATCCCGTTTAGTCTAAGGGCGGATTACTCGGAGTGGATTCATAGAGAAACTACCCTTACCCCCAATAATTTTAGCAACTTCGAAATAGACGCCTGGAATTAACATAGGCCCAGACTACAAGCAGTGTTCTTTGTTGTAATTTTTACCTGCCTCCTTTTCTTTAAATACGACACTAGTATAAAGAAGGTATTTATTATTACGATAACAATAGCAGTAGGCACTGAACCTTGAAAGACAATAGAATAATTGTGAAGTCGCATATTCTGCTCGAATTTACTAAATTGTATAGATATAAAATTGTTACTAATGGTTTATATTGGTTACAAAAAGAACAGACAAAACCATTTAACTAACCTTAATGTGTCTATCCAGAGTTGTTACTAAAAATGAAATAAGTACCTTTTTGAGGATTCATTCCACAGAGGGACCACGAAAATAAATCCACACAGTTCACCACCATATGAAACGTGCGCAGTGCACGCGTGAGTGGGGCGTACTGGAGCAGGTTGGTGCGCGCGCGCGTTACCTCCAACATGCATGAACGCCTACGCTGGGATGTGTACTC
Organism: Hypercompe scribonia; assembly: GCA_949316085.1. Taxonomy (NCBI): domain Eukaryota; kingdom Metazoa; phylum Arthropoda; class Insecta; order Lepidoptera; family Erebidae; genus Hypercompe; species Hypercompe scribonia. The sequence continues at coordinate 9,386,525 of OX438995.1, forward strand.
TTCCGTTGCGCACGGTTTAATCTCTCACAGGATATCTGGGCTGTGTATGTAGCCACGAAGCACTTTAAGCACGTACATGGTTAACGCTACCTCCCTCCTCACTTCTGGCTTGTAGCATCCCACCATGCCCAAAACAAACGGTTACGTTATTGGTATAAGCGGGTAAAGAAGCTGAAACGGCCATCAGTGACGACTGAGGTTTTCGGCGGAAGTGCTCACCAAAGTATATCGGCGGATTTCTGACTTCCGTGCGGGTAGCGGAGCCGTTTGATGACCCTTTTTTTCAAGACGTGGAAACCCCCGGGACCGGCATCCCACCGGGGCTTACGGCGGGCTGGAATGTCGGAATCGGACCGACTAAAACCACACGGTGTGCCACTCTGCGTTTGACATAGGAGGGATCCGGGAACAGCTGTTATTACGACATCCAAATCCCTCCTAGCACTTCCCGAAGCAATCGTGTCCGGAAAGAATCTGTGTCGGTCGGAAGGAAAGGGTCCCGTGCTGTCACCCCGACCACTCGGCCCATTTGATGACCCTTTCTTTTTTTTTTTAACGTGTGGAAACCCCCTCGGGCCGTCACCCCACCGGGGTTTACGGCGGGGTGGTGTGTCGGAATCGGACCGACTAAAACCACACGGTGTGCCACTCTGCGCCTGACATAGGAGGGACCGGGAACAGCTGTTATTACGACATCCAGATCCCTCCTAGCCCCATTTGATGACCCGAGTCAACCTTGAGGTGCTGCCCAAGATTACTTTAAATGGTACCACTATACCTATTTGTGCAACAGTGAAACACTTAGGCTTACAGCCTGATTATACATTGAACTGGTGTGATCGAATTACATACGTATGCCAGAAGGTTACCGGAATCCTGAGAACACTATACCGCCTGAAAAACTTCCTTCCCATGAAAACTAAAGCAACGCTCGTGCAATCGCGCGTTAATCTTACCTCTGATGTGACGTGTGCTATTACGGCCTGAATGCAGATCGCCTCAACAAGCAGAACGTCTTCTCAATAACTGCGTTCGATTCATTTTTACTGATTTTTTTCATCTCCGTGTGATATGACATTTAATAAATTTCTGTTAACAACTTTATATGAGCCCCAACAGTCTTCGAGACACTGTAGTTTTGTTTCTAAATATCTCTTCGTTAATCTGGTCTTGAAAAACTTCTTTATATTATTGTGAATCTTACTCATACCTATAAATAAATTTGTACTCTTCACTGAATGTTTTTCACAGTTTGTGCCATGATCATTTGCCAAGTTTAATATGCAGAACCACTCTACTTTATAGTTTACACGTTTACAATCACCCTCTACTAGTTACGACAGTCCTGTTTACTTGTGAAATAGTGCAAATTATTGTCGAGAACTTTGTGTTTTTACTTTTTTTATTTGTTTTGTATTAAGAATAATTTATTACAACTCATTAACAGCTTCGATAAGCAGGAAAAAGCGTTGGTGGGATCACCGGCCAGCCGTTTATAAGGTTTTTTTTGTTCGTTTATCGGTCGGTCGTAGCACATAATTCGTCTCATTACAGACTTATGTTCCTCATACAGACGTGATAAGATAGACTATCGTTTCATTTTAAACATTGCAAGGAAACAACTTGTGTGCTCTTCTAATATTTATTGGCAATTAATTTTTGAAACTAAATTCATTGAGATGCTTAACACGGATAACGAAAACAACAAAAGGTAACTACCTAGCTATCTACTATACTAGCTAACTTATACACAATGCATAAAAAAAGCAAAAACAATTTGGTCATAAACCTTCTTAGAATCAAAAGACTTTTTCTGTGGTAGACAATATTGTTTTAGTCCATTTACCAATACTTTTCGGCCACTATTAATTCAATGAGGCTTCCCATATCTGGGCTTATTAGATATTTGATATTAAAATTCTTTGTTTCATAAGTGTGGAAAAAATACTTTTAGCAACAAACGAATCGAAAACGAAACAATAAATTTGTTGCAATAATTAAGCAACGATTTTATACGGTGTTTTACTGCATATACTGTTTTCTTGGTTCAGTAAGTTATCGCCAACTGGTATCGTAAAAGTAACAAGTTTATTGGAAAATGTTCAAACTGTCTACAACTCGTAATCAGAGAGTCAGCCGAGCTGGTGTTTCTGGGACTTTTTACCGCTCACCATGAGTCCTGGTTGGGTTGAACCGCCCACGCATTGTTGGATCTGTTTTATATCGGCTCGATTCAACTTCTTTGTTTGTTAGTACAAATAAAGTTAAGAGGATTTCAAACAAAATCAACAAATAACACTACTAATAAAAATAAAAAATCTAGTTTTTAAACTAAAGTACGCGCAACTCTCAATTTAAAAAAACAAATGTTATTATTATTTTTTGTGCCCTTTGTTACTATTGTTTGAAGTCGGCTCAATTTCTTTTGTTTCGAACGATAGATGTGCTCTGGTCCATTTAAAACCCAATGGCTATTTTCTGTTACTAAAAAAATGTATTAATACTTTAATAAAAGTAAAAATCCTTATTGTTCATATTAACAACAGCTTACAACAGGTAATTACTTTACGCTCCTAAACTTAAAAATATAGCGTTTCGTAATAAGGGTGTAGGACGAAAATTAAAGCATTCTTCCTGCGACCGTCGTCAGTTCAAGTTGATAGTAACGCCATGTCTCTCCTAAAAGTGTACGTACCCGTTGGGGGAGTAGTGGCGTCAGGCGATTCCAAGGTGTGTACCTACTGCTTAATCTTAGTACTTACTTAAATATATGTTTTGTATCAAATGTTACCCACTACCAGGACCTACCATTTTTCCCTTATTCGGTATCTTATACCATTGTTTCTAAATTCTTTTAATTCACATTCAACCAATCCAACTAGGCCTCGCACACATTCCCTGTAGTCAAGAACATAATAATAATAATAATAATTGTTTCATATTCGTTTAACTACATTGTATCTGTACCAGAAGCCTGGGCAAGCAAACCTGGACGCAAAATAACTATACTAGAAAATGTTCGTTTACGCGGTGCCTCCAAGATCATCGTGAAGAAAGCCAGTAGCAGCAAAGCGAAAGCCATGACAGTCAATAATATAGCCAAACTACCCAGATCTAACGTAACGTTTGGTTTGGCAACCGTGCTGACACCTGGGAAGTCACTATTAAAAGAGAAGGAGAAGAAAACATCTTTCTCACAACCATTCAGAGACAACAAAATGGCTGGGGACGATGACCTCAACGATGTAGTCGCGATGGGCGGTGTCATTCTGGCAGAAAAAACCCAGAGAGAAATGATTGGCACACTAACCAGGTACCTATATAATTTTATTATTTTTAAGTCGTTAAATATTTTATTAAGTAGAACCTGAACTAACACTGAATCTATTTTAAGGTCATGGAAAGACGAATACTTGGTACCTCTGGGTATGATGCAAGCGCGGATAAAAACTATTATAGCCAAGCACAACTTAGAAGAACCTCCTCCCGAAGTAGCTGGTCTACTATCACACGCGCTGTAGGAAAGACTGAAGAGCCTTATAGAGAAGCTCGCTGTCATCGCAAAGAATAGAATTGATCATGTATTACGGGTAAGATTTGAAATTTCATTTTTTCATTGGACCTAGAAGAAAATTTGTTTAACAAATATTCATAAATAAAATGTTTGTTATAAGAAATCTTGCATATAAAGGAATGTTAGGTGTGCTTCTAAATCACCTAACTGGCAATGCAGAACTGTAGATAGCTATGAACATTTTTATTTGACTATTCGACATAATCACAAGTACCAAAAGTACGTGTGACGTCAAGTTTTCTTCGTTGCTAATGATTTTTCTTTTGACACAGACTGGCAACCGATACGATGTCACCCAAGATATAAAAGGTCAATTCAAATTCCTCGAGGAATTAGATTGTGCTGACAGGAAACGGCGGGAGGATTCGGAGAGAGAGATTCTGTTAAGGGCAGCCAAGTCTCGATTCAAGAATGACAACCCTGAACAAGCGAAATTAAAGGCCAAAGTGAAAGAAATGCAACGAGCTGAACTCGAAGAGCTATCGGACCTAGAAAAAAACTCAGATTAGAAGTGACGGGCGCTGCTGGCGTCTCCCTTTCGAGTAGCGCTGGACATTCCGGAAGCGGATTTGTAAGTAGCTTCGTGTGATGCTAACCTACAGTCACGAGAAATACATAATTAGTAAACGGCACATATTTTTGCACTCCAAGAGGTATGTGCCCATAGCTAATATACTCGTATTTATGCTCGTGACTGTACATACGTAGGGAAGTGGATTGTCTTATCCCAGATGTCTAACATATTTCTTTTGTTCGACAGACTGGTCGCAGTCAGATGGCGTTGCGGACTCCACTCAAACGCATCATCAACCAGCGCGACATGATGTTTTTATTAGAACAGGAACGTGACACCTCGCACTCGCTTCTACTTTACAAATATTACCTCAGATAGAGATATAAACTTGGTATTGATAATAAGTGTTGTGCCGAATAAACATGTTTTCTAATCAGATTACATGGACCGTTTAGTAAAGTGTGACGTCGTGTTACAAAATAAAGTCACGTTACTATAATGTAATGAGATCAGGTAGACAAACATTTTATTTTCACGTTAACTTTACGACGTATAGGAGTGTTTCTACAGAAGGAAATGTATAAAGCCGAATAGATTTCAGTTTCTTTTATTTGCACAGTTGAAATCAAAATGTTTCTAAGCGTAAACAATTTTTAAGTTATGCCAATATATATAGAGAAAATGTTTGTTATATAATTATTTAATAACTACCTATTTTTAAGTCTAACATATATAATTTGTGATATGCTGTAATGTCATTATCATCAATAGGATATGGGCCTTCACTTAGAAGTAGGTTTTGCCTACTACACCATGCTGGCCACATTAATATGTAGTACTTTTTAACTGTAAAATAGTTATTACTAATGTTGAGCATTACCTGTCTGATACTTATACATTCTTTTAATTAATTATCCTTCACATATGTAAAATAAAAAAAGTATAATGTTATGCAGAATCAAAATTCATAAGTCGGCAATCTCACTTCTTTCATAACATTGCCATCTTCAATATGTAAACAAGAAATTCAGTGAGGTTTCCGACATCTGGGTTTATTAGATATTTATTTGATGTTAAAATTTTTTAATCAAGAAATAGTCCTGACAGCTTTGCAATAGGCTAGCGCTAAGTATAAAGGATCAATAGTGTTCATTAATTTATGAAATTTAATAAATATACGTCACATGCTTTTCAGATGGGTGTAAGACGATCTTTCAGTGGCTCTTTAACTACTTGTGTAAGTCACTTTTATCATTGGTGTTTAGATTGTTTTCAATGGAAGTTGTACTAATATATTAATATAATTTTTAAATCCGTTCTGAGTGTTTTTATTTCTGCATAAATGAATCCATTTCAAAGACAATGATGAACGATTGATATTACTTCTGATGTACTTACATTATGAATATGAAAAAATAACTACGTTAAAAAAACGACTTCAAAACTAAAAAGTATAAAATAATAAAGCCTTAATGTTAATTATATACTACCTATTATTTATATGTGCTATTTACTACCTATTAATAAATATGAACATACGTAAATAAACCTAATAGAGAGTAATTAAATATCAATATTATAAGCAGCTTAATTAAAGTGCGACGGAATATAGCTGTTTAGACGAGGTAAATAGTTAGTCAATATAACACTGATAAAAGTATATTCTTGAGATCTTAGAACTAGAAACACTCGTGTAATGATACCATTATATGTTTAGGCTTTAAGTTTGGTAGCAGTTCTGTCAAGTGAAGAATTATTACAGACAATGGTGCACAAGAGAGAAGAAGCTCTGACTATGAAACAAAAGTTATGATCTCCATTAGGTGATCACATAACTCTTCTCAATGTATTCGAAGTTTTCTCTATGGCATCTTCAAAGAAAGTGATTATCAGCACAGCACCTGTTTATTCACCTCTAATTAACAAATAAATAGTTATCATCAACGCAATATTGTTCTCATTGCAGCAATGGAGCAGAGAGTGTTTTTAAACTGTAAGAATTTGACATACGCATCCGAAGTGCGTCGGCAATTGCTTGCCATTTGCCAGAAGTTAAATATGAACGTAAGCAGTTGTGGACAAAATTATGACCAGGTAAAGATGTATTTTTTTGTTTCTGCTTTACCTAACGTTTATCCGCCTTTCAGCTATTGAAATGTCTTCTCTGCGGATTATTCACGAACTCTGCGTGAGTAAGCATGGCATTATTTAAATTGGTAATATTTAAGGCAAACGGGAAAATAGTTATCACCATGTGTGCCCCTCGTCCATGAATTGAATGGAGTAGCAGGAACATATAATATATCTGTTATGGATATACATAGGTAGGTGTTTAATGAGGGAAGCTACAATTCATAGAAGGTTTCGGTCAGAAGTAACAAAAACAGTAGCATATTTAAAGAACAGAACTATAACGAATTCAGTAGAAAACAAAACTCCCTGTGAGATATTTTTTGGAAGCAAACCAAATGTAGAACACTTAAAAATTTATGGAATTAGAATTTTGGTCAGGGTTCCTCAGGTGAGATTAATTGTAATAACACTGTAAACGGTCTTGTAAGTAATGATCATTCAAATAATAATGAAGATAAGCATGTTGAAATGAAAAGACAAAATGAAAGCAAACTCCAATCTCTAAGTATAGTAATCCAGTTTTACACCTTTTTTATATGTAAACTACACTGATGCTACACCTTTTTATATGTAAACTATACTAGGTAGTAGAGCCACGCCGATTTCAGCACGAGCGGGCCGGTTCGACGGGGCAGTACTATCCTCCCACAGAAGACCAACCTCAAGCGCCAGCATCTGTGTTGTCGTGTTTCGTTGGTGAGTGTGAGACCGGAGGCCCATTGATGCAGGAGTCACAGTTATCGTGATTTCTGTGTAAGCCTTACACTGTCACGATGACTGTCATGCCTATTACGTCCCTAAGCGGGGTGTGCATCTCACAAGCCCGCCATAGTGTGGGTCACCATACTGCATTGTCTGCATTTGCAATATGTATGGCGACCACAACTCTTGGATTCTATTCATGATTGCCATCAGGCAGAGTAGAGTCACTTTAGCAGGTTCTTAATAGACAAAAAAATGCTAATATGCCAAATACTTGTGAGGAAGCGGTGAACTCTCATAATTGAAAACAATGGCAAATAGCAATGAACTGAGAAATTAATAGCCTAAAAAAAAATAACACTTGACAAGTTGTTGAAAGGCCACATGATAAAAAAGTTACAGATGTTAAGTGGATTTTTAAGGAAAAAAAGCAACAATGTTGTTAAAGCAAGATCAGTTGCAAGAGATTTTTACCAAAAGGACCTAATGAAAATGTTTATTCGCCTTTAGGGAAAATGCAAACATTGAAAATTTTATTATTATACAGTTGTAAAAATAATTTATTCATCGAACAAATGGATGCCGAGACAGCCTTTTTAAATTACTAATGGTATGTAAATTCTGAAATTTGTTGTAAAGATAAAAAAGAAATCGAATTAAAAACTATTATAGTTAAATGAAAAGGTTTGCAATGAAAGATTTGAGAAAAGTTAAAAGCTATATTGGTATAGATATTGATTACAGTAATAATAATAATATAATGACTGAATGACAATAATAAATACAGTAACATACTATGATAACGTACACGACTACGACACAGAAGTATAATATTAGATTGTATGGTAGATTCTGACTATATATATAATGAATTATGAAAGGGGAATAATTGATATCGTAAAAATTGACACAGGTTTTAATTTCTCAGACATTATTAACAAAAAGTTTACTTAAGACAAAATCTATGAAAAACAGATTAGAGTTAAGATGAATGCATGCGCTCCCGATGCATCTGGTCAATATATATCATAATTAATTGTTATAACGAATATTCCCTTTTTCAATGTAATTTACGGTCCTATTTAACAGTATGTAATGACATCGTGCTGGGTTAGCTCGCTTAGCAGCAGAGGCCTTGCGGAGGTTTGCACCTCCATAGATGTAATCGTAGACCTCTTGTTGCTTGCTTGCTTTGCTCGTTTCGGTGGCGATACGTTCGAAGATATTGCTATGCCTTCCGAGTCCTCAATTCTTTTGTGTACGTCACCAAAACCCTGCTAACCTCTGACTCTTCCGAATTGGGATGGCTGGAAACAAATAAAATACGTATCAAACTTGTGTCAATCATTTGGTTGACTATACTGAGTATCAGTATGTGAATATTTTATATTTAATTTGTCAATTAACTGCAAGAAAAACGAGGGACCTTAAAGCTGTTGCACTTTTATAGTGTATCTTTGACAGTTTTCGTTTTTGTGAACAGATTTAATAAATATTTGTTTTTAGAAAGATATATTTAGAATATCCGGACTTCATTTAAAGCTGTTATAGTGTGACTTTTGTCACAGACGTGACATTGTGTTACTCAATAGTAACACAATATGTCACGTCACACAAATAAGTATTTATTGAGGTTTACTAATCTTGCACTCACCACACTTCTGCGAAGTGTTTCACGCTGAAAGTAGCGAATCCAGATTTTGTAGCAGATCCAGAGTCTCTCATTACAGCGACCGCAAACTCTATCAGGTCTGATGTCAAAGGTCTCGAACTGTTAATTAAAAATGAGCTTTGTAACTGTGATACTGTTGACTATGTAGTGACACACAATATTGCGATCGATGTGGAAACAAGATAATTATCCAACCAATAAACAGAAAATCAAGTTACAGCGGAGCTGTAGTGCACTGTGGGAACTATACCAGAGATTTTTTAATCTATACTAATATTAGAAAGAGGAAACCTTTGTATTTTTGTATTTTTGTATGTTTGTATTGAATAGGCTCAAAAACTACTGGACCGATTTCAAAATTTCTTTTACCATTACTTAGAAAAATTCTTCCGAATCCGTATAGGCTATATATAGGCGATATTCATCCCGGAAAATAGATAGGATTTTTCATGGTAGTAAAAATTGTGGAGTAAGTCGTCGAAAAAACTGCCGTACGTTAACGATTCTCGCGAACGCTGCCTAAATGGTTAGAGATGTATGGTTGATTTCTATAGAATAGTTGTAGAACTCAATAATGCCTACAAAAAAGTCCGGGATAGTATAAACCTAACATTTATATTTTAGCCATTATAACCACTTTTCCATAGAATAAAAGTAATTAAAATTATTAGCCTATTTATTGATCATATTATCGTCAAATACTAATCCTTATCTAAATAAACTATTTATTGAGCAAGATTGTTTCAATAGCTATAAATTACTTTTTATTTTATTCCAATCGGACAATTCATTCAAAAGACATTACGAATTTAAAATTGTAATTGGTATTAAAATGAATGATGGCCGCCGGCCGATATGTGTCGCACGACTCACACGGCGAAACCGCAGGGGAGGGGGGTGCACATCTATGAAGCAGGTTGCCGCGCGGCTCATTCGCGCGGTCGAATCTCTGCGCAGCGGACGTGGCCAAATCGAGTAAATTTACTGAATTCATGCACTTATTAAAATTGATTTCGGAACTATTTAGATACTCATTATCAAAAATTCTTTTCAAAAATACTTATAAATAATTTCATTCAATATTTCTTGAATATATTTGTTTTGTAGTCGTTTCAAATATTAAAGAAAAATCATTCGAATTATTTTACAATAATAAAAGAGTTAAGCAGGTACGAAACAAAAAAATGTAACACGAATAAAAAACCTATAAAAACATACATACAAAACAATTTTTTTTTTCAGAGGGCTGAAAAAATAAATGTCCACCCGTGCGAAGCCGGGACGGGTCGCTAGTAAAGGATAAAATTGTAGAAGGACTGCTTGTTAAAGTTTTAATCGTCTTAAAATCAGATTTCTTACAAATACACGGCAAAATGTTAAATCGATTGTATTAAAAGCTCAGGGAACAAGGAAGGGTGAGAACAAACAAGACATCTTAAAGAAAAATATTCGAGGAAGGTTCAATGTCAACAGCTTACTGTGGTATGGACGTGGGATGAGGAGAGATAATGGTTACGGAGAAGAGAGGTATGGTGTGTCTGAAAAAGGTACAAAGAGAGTAAGTAGTAAGGTAAAAATGATAGAGTTGCATGGAAGTCACCATTTTGTACCAACACTAAATACATTTGCTATAAGGGTAAAGAGATGACACGTATTTAAATAAAAGTTATTTACCGGCTCTGAAGTTAAATAACTGTATATAAATTGTTGACACCTGTCCAAACTAGCCTCCATTAGTCCATCTTCTTGCGAGCATACTCTACACAGCGGCACCTTCACGACATTGTTGTTGTCGTCGAATATTTGGCGCTGTTGAACAATTACAAATAGGATTAATTATTTCACCACATTGTTACATAGGTACGTTGAAAATTTGAGGAGCTGTTTCATAGTAAGTAATGGAGATTTTGAGTCATATGCTGGCCACGCTAAGACCATCGTTAACTTTTCAACATGAAATATTCACGCAAACTTAATAATGATATAAGACCACCTTATTCTTAGATCACAGGAAAAATCTTGATTTCAGCCGGCACATTAACCATAACTCCTTAGTATAACGAGGAAGTGAATTTAGAAATATGAAAAGTTTTACCTTCAGCTACTCTGTTTAGATTTACATTAGGATAGTTTACAACTGTCACAGTCACCCCGCCTTCTATCAGATTACATCATAAAAACAAGTAAGGAGTTGTTGTCGATCATTCAGTTGAATGTGGACATATGGCAACATACGACACCGACAAATGACAGCATTCTTAGAAAATCATAGTGGCTTTGCTTGAATTTTAGTTGAATAATAATTAGTCGTCCGTGTGGTGACGGATTAAGAATACATAGTGTTACCCCCCCCCCCCATTCGTTCCTTGGGTCTCGTAAAAGGCGACTAAGGGAACAAATCATAATTTAAGACAACATCATTACAAAGAGAAGGAAAACTTAGAACAACCCCTTTTCCAACCCGTTTGGCCAGAGCGGTATAGTAGGCCAAAACCTCCATGCTAAGGCTCTACTTATGCCTATGTCCAGCAGTGGACTGTAAGGGCTGTTGATGATGATAATGATGATGAATAATTAGTAGTTTTACAATCTTACACTCACCGCATAATGGTTTAATATAAAATTGTCGATATTTTCACTACTTTTGCATTGCTGCCAGAGTTCTAAGCAGTGGTGAAGTTCTTGACGGCAGATGTCACAGACTCCATCTGCACGCCCGAGCTGTTAAACAAAAATAGTTTTATAACCCACCATTTCGTTGACAATCACATTTGCTTCAGTATGCCTCTCTGTATGCACCATAAAGGTTATTAACATTATTTAAATACTAATGGGTATCTATAACTGTAACCTCCCAAACTTTCGAGAAGTTGCCTTAAATATATTTCAATGACTCTAAGAAACGATTGTAAAGTTAAGGCGATTATCTATGAAACATAATATACTACGATCTCAGCAAGAAACCTTAAGACCCACTGTTCAAATAAATATTGAAGTGCATGCCAAATTATTGAAGAGATGTACGAAAATATCAGGGAGTAAGAACGGGAATGACGGTAGACAAGACATCTCAAAGGGAATGATTTAAGGAACGGGCACGAGCAACAAGTTAACGTGGCACAGACATAGGTTAAAGAGTGTAATAGGTATGCGTAGAAGAGAGGATATGAAGAGACGAAACATCTTCACAGTTCTGAAACACGGCTGTCTGATCCTAATAATAATGTAAAGTGAGGTGATTCTTGTCTTTTGAACCGTATTTGCAGATAAGAAATCTACGGTTCACTGACTTGAAATTTTGAAATATGTATTTGTTCTTCCTATTATATTTACACCAATAGTAATAAAGAGAATAATAATCATAACTATTTGTTTCTTACATATTATTGAAAAATTAAACAATAATTCAAAAATTCAATACAGCAATTTTCACTAAAAATGAAACAATGCTCATCACACAAACGATTGTGCATACAACGCACGACTGCCGACTTAGCAGACAGGGTTACTTACCTCTAGGTCTAGGGCCCCTCAAAGAAAATCTAAAAGAATTATAAATAAATTGAAAAAAAGAGTAAGAGATGATGGTGTTTGTTCAAATATAAGATCACTTACCGGCGTTGTAGTTAAATGTTCGTAAACCGCCTGCAGAACAGTGTCACCGATCGGCTGCAGTTCATCACCAACGTACTCCCTCAGACAAATCCCACACACAGATAGATTTGCCATTTTTGCAAGATTTTTAAAAACACAACACTTATAGAATTGTATACGGCACGCCTGCACTGTTTGAGCGTCTACAGAAGACTGACTCTCGTCCCGATTTGAATTTAACAGGTAACAAAATTACCAGTGGTCGTTTTTTTTTGCATAATCTCTCTCCTATTATCTAAATGTGTCCTATTACATTATCATGAAATAAAAAGAAGAGACAGGAATTGCCTAACGAGGGTTGAGTTCTGTTCAGTACGGGACTTTCAGAACAAATACTTAACATGTAAATATACGACATAAATGCTAAGGATATATATAGAGTATATCCAAAGGACTAAAATATACCTATTATTGTGGACCTCACGTCTGCTATCACTAAAGAATCATCATTATCACTAAACAAATAATTTAACAGAGAGAATAAGTTATAAGGCTTCCAGGCTCATCGAGACCGATATATGTCGCGGCAAACTTAACAGCATAGACTAGGAGACTATATTTTAGAACATTCAAAACTTCACGAGTGTAATTTCTGTTGCGTTACGAATGGCAAGATCTTCATGCGAAAGCAAGCTGGAGCTTGAGCAAGAAACTTGACAGTATATGAACTTAAATATTTTTAATTTAAACGGTGAACATACTAAAGGTGCATGCGCACATACACATACGTGCGCATGCACGCACGTATATTTTAAAATACACACACGCAAACGCATGATAGTTAATTTTTTATTTTCTTTATTTTATTTTACTTACTTAATTTTAAGTATTTAGTGATTTAATAATTTTATTCATTACAATTATTATTTAGATTTACAAGTAGTTACTACTAGTTCGAATATGTTAAAGTGAACTCGCATATAACAATATTATGACCAACTTTCAAAGAAGTGGGAGTTAAACCAGAGTGTGTTGGAACTGGATACAATTTACAAATACTCATTTAGTTACAGTAGCTTTTAGTAGTTAGCCAGACTTACATTGACGCTTATTTAGCTCACGCCAGTGTTTCGGTACTTCTAATGTAGTACAACAAGTAAAATCTCTAGAAATATATTCGGTAAAAGGCTCGAATGTTATTTAATTTATTAAAACGTCAAAATTATACTGAAGTTTGTCAGAAAACACTTTAAGTTATGAAGTTGCTGGTAAAGGTAATCCTTTGTACACCTAAAATTTGATTTTAATGTTAATACATAAAAGATGTAAAACAAGTCGAAGCTTCTGATCAATACCTGTTGATAGCCTGTGTTGGTTTTCTACACACAATCCCTTTCATATCGCCTACACCTGGTGTATTTAAATAACACCACGCCCTAGCTTTACTACTAACTATGAAAGCTTAAACAAAAATCTTTACAAATAATAAGGTAATAACAATTTCTTAGTGAGGGTCGAGTTCTATTTGTGGCGGGTTGTATTTTTAGACTATTTTCTTTTGTAAAATACTCCGATATTCTGTTAAGTGCGACGGAACATAGCTGTTTAGACGAGGTAAATAGTTAGTCGACATAACACCGATAAAAGTATATTCTTGAGATCCTCGAACTAAAAACACTGTAGTGTCTTCACAGGAGGTTGCGACCGCGCTAAAACAGCTACCGCTATCAGTCATGAAGCATATGTCGGCCGTTAGCCAGAGACTTTTTTCAATGACTGTAGTGAGGGCCCCACTTCAGTTACAGAAGCTACAGGTGGAACACAGTTTCCCCCTAGCGACCGAACACAGATACTTCACGAAGCAACAAGCTATCGTGGTTTGATTAGCGGCCTCACTCTTCGTGCGAGAACAATGTGCCGCTACCCGCGCGTAAGTCAGAGGTCCGCCGATAAACTTTAGTGAGCACTTCTACCTACGCCTAAATCGCACGGCGCAGTTTCAGCCAAGGCACACACCGCCTCAGTCGACACTGATGGCCGTCTCAGCTTCGTTAATAAGACCAGTTACCCGCTTTTACCCACGTTCGCTAAGCTGGAGTGTAGAACCTCCCAGAGGCGGTTCAACATGTGGCTGAGGGCCCATGCCAGCACTCGAGTACGTATCCCGTTTAGCCCAAGGGCGGATTATTTGGAGTGGATTCATAGAAAAAAAACCCAGGCGGAACAAACCGCCAGCGTGTGCTGAGCCGAGTCCTCACTGCAGTTGCAGTGGTGACAAGCGGGACTCGAATTCCTCCTGGCGACCGAGTGCACATACTTCCCAAAGCAATCCGGCCCGGAAAGAATCTGTGTCAGTCAGAAGGACAGAGTCCCGTGCTGTCACCCCGCTCACTCGGCCCGTTTGATGAACCGAGTCAACCTTGAGGTGCTGCCCAAGATTACTTTAAATGGTACCACTATACCTATTTGTGCAACAGTGAAACACTTAGGCTTACAGCCTGATTATACATTGAACTGGTGTGATCGAGTTACATACGTATGCCAGAAGGTTACCGGAATCTTGAAAACACTATACCACTTGAAAACTTCCTTCCCATGAAAACTAAAGCAACGCTCGTGCAATCTCTAATCTTCCCTCTGATTTGACGTGTGCCATTACGGCCTGAACGCAGATCGCCTCAACAAGCAACAACGTCTTCTCAATAACTGCATTCGATTCATTTTTACTGATTTTTTTCATCTCCGTGTGATATGACATTTAATAAATTTCCGTAAACAACTTTATATGAGCCCCAACACTCTTCGAGACACTGTAGTTTTGTTTCCAAATATCTCTTCGTTAATCTGGTCTTGAAAAACTTTTTTATATTATGGTGAATCTTACTCATACCTATAAATAAATTTGTACTCTTCACTGAATGTTTTTTCAGTTTGTGCCATGATCATTTGCCAATTTTAATATGCAAAACCACTCTACTTTATAGTTTATACGTTTACAATCGCCGTCTAATAGTTACGACAGTCCTGTTTGTTTGTGAAATAGTACAAATTATCGTCGAGAACTTTGTGCTTTTACTTTTTTATTTGTTTTGTATAAAAATTAATTCATAACAACTCATTATCTGCTTCAATAAGCAGGCACAGGCGTTGATGGGATCGCCGGCCAGCCGTTTCTAAGGTTTTTTTTTGTTCGTTTATCGGTCGGTCGTAACTCATAATTCGTCTCATTACAGACTTATGTTCCTCATACAGACGTGATAAGGTATACTATCGTTTCATTTTAAACATTGCAAGGAAACAACTTGTGTGTTCTTCTAATATTTATTGGCAATTAATTTTTAAAACTAAATTCATTGAGATGCTTAACACAGAAAACAAAAACAACAAAAGGTAACTACCTAGCTATCTAGTCAAATATGAACACTTGTAGTTCACAAAAAAGATACTTTATTTAAAAATACAAGTTTTTAGCAGGACAGTATGTCACTGGCAAGATGGTACTAACAGAATGAACAGAATGACCAGAATGAAATCATCTAATTCTTAAACTTAGCTTATCTACTGGATTACAGTGTGTGTGTGTGCTGTCCGTGTGATGAGACCCACGGGTAGCTTCTTGGTACATGGTAATTAATTTAATGTGTTTAGTCTACATTAGTTTTATGATGATTATACTAAATTGCTAGGTGGCGTGATGCGCCCTTAGTGTACTAACACAGTTCTGAGTATGGGGTCGGAATGCATAACTCCTCCCTCCGTAAGTTCAAAATCATCATCCGATTTATGAGGCTGTTGATTTTGTCCTTTGCATAACAATACATTTTTATATTTATACAGAATTACAAATAGTACAAAGGTAAGTATTAAGTAAATGATTAGAGTCCATAAACTAACACTATGCACTTTCACAAAATGACTTTCAGTATCTAGCACTTCACTTTTCCTGCTTAAAACGTGTGATAAGAACTGTAGATTTTCCAAATCGATGTTATCTAAGTTGATTGGTTTCTTCAAGGCATCCAGTGGAGTGACAATTTTAGGCCAATGTATATTAGGTGTGCTTGTATATATGATTTCGCCTGCCTGTACACGACGCTTGCGTAGAGTAAGTCTTTCGATCTTGATTTCACATTTATTATTTATGGTTACTATGTATGTACCCATAATATCATGTTGGCTCATGTCGTTCTCGCAGATCTCGGTGAGAATAGTTGGATGACCCGTAAATAGTATCCACGAGTCTGGCTGTATGGATTTCAACTTAATGTCTTCTGCTTCGACTGATAACGGGGAACATGATGTTATCCTAGTTGAAAACTTCATTAAGTCTTTGATGCACTGACTTTCGTCTTCAAACGAGATGTGGTTTTCATAGCACAAGAATTTTCCTTCGTCGACTTCTTTGCACGGCTGAGAAAGTGGTAAAGTTTTCGACCCTTTTGTAAGGATATAGGGATGTTTCGGGATAATTAGGAATGTACGGTTTGGACCAGAGTTGTACATTGGGAAAGGGTGTAGTCTATAATATCCAAACACATCTAATTGGACTGTTGGAACTGACATGATAAATGTTATCTGTTTGCCCTTTACATAGGCTTTTATATTTATGCAATTTTCTATATTAATCAAGTTGTCCTTAGTGACAGGAAAAACTAATCTGTCGGTTTCCTCGATTTCTTTAAGGATGTTAAACAGTTCATCTGAGTCCAATATAGATTGGTGTAATACATTTAATCTACTAAATGCTACAGCAGTTTCCACTTCATCCAATCGTGTTAATATTATTTGAAAATTATGAATTATTAAATTAAACGTCTGCAAGACAAGATCCTTGCTTCTTTGATACTGGGTCTTATTTAAAATTTCTTCTATTTCCCTGATAGTTTTATCTAGTACAATAAAGTTATTTCTTGTGGAATTCGTTAAGTTAGCAAAAGTATCAACTATTTCGGAAATTAAAGTAATCTTATTGACAATTGCGCTTTGTTTTGATTCTATTTTGTTAATCAAATTGTCATATCTCAAGGCATCTTCATTATCTAGGTTGCCTGTGATTGCTTTTATTATAGATCCAAGGGGATCAATCAGCGTCTACTACATTGTCGTCTAAAATGTATATGTTTAACTTATCTTTTATATAGCTAATGATTTGATTATATTTTTCTATATTATAGTTTAAACTATTACTAACTAATTCTAGATCTAATACTTTATATATGTGCCAATTATAGAGGCTTACAAATGCTTGACCTTCTTTTACGGGAAGAGCCCCTGGATTTTCTTCAATCTTTTGAAGTTGAAGGGCGCGGGTTGTTTGCGTCGCTATCATCAGGACGAACTTGTGAAGGACGTTTAACATCTTTAACGGGTACTTTAGTATTTCTATTTTGTGTTCGCACTTTTACTGTGTTTCTGTTTACGTCATCTGTGACTATTGCCTTTTGGTATCGCGGTTTATCTTTACTACGGCGGGTATTAACGCCTTTGATAAATACTTTATCACCCGGTTTAATATTGAAGTTGGTTTCTCCACCATGTTTTTGTTTAGTTTTAACCTTAGATTGTAATATTTTATCTGTTAGATAATTATACAAATATTTTGTGCGTTTAACGTGTTCTCTCACTAGTTGTTGGGTGTAATTTCTATCGAAGTCTACATCGAATATGTTCGAGGAGTCGGTATGACCAAATATAACTTCGAAAGGTGTAAGACCGGTTGTTGAATGTATCGACTGATTATAAGACATAATAGAGTATGTCATTACTGAAACAGGGTCAGTAATTTTTCTTTCGTATTTAGCAAGTCGGTAAATTTCTAGAATTGTGGAATGGAATCTTTCCACTAATCCCATAGAGTTAGGATTATGTGGTGTCCCTATATGTAAATTTATTTTATAAAAGGTTAACATTTCTTTTAATAAGCTATTATTAAATTCAGAACCTGGGTCTGTGCTGATTTTTGTAGGTACTCCGTACAATGAAAAATACTTTAGCAATGCTCTAATTATTTCTGGGGTAGATCTATTACTAATTTCAAATGCTTGTCCCAATTTGCTAAAAGCATCGATAATTGTTAAAAAATAGTTTCCTTCGATTGAAAAGGTATCCATAAATAATTCTTGAAAAGGTTTTGTTTGCGTTTGCGTTAACTGTAATTCTGGTTTTAAGGGTTTTCTATCGTATTTCATACGTTTACAAGTTTCGCAAGAATTTATAATGCTGGCTACTGTTTGTTCTAAATTATTCCAGAAATATGTACGTTTTAAATGTGCCACGGTTTCCTTGATGCCGCGATGGCATGTTTTCCCTACATGATACTTTAGAACTATGTCTCGTTGTTCAGTTTCATCCTCCACGTATACTACTCTTTCTGTACATTCATATATTTGAATGGAATCCTTTTTAAATATTTCTATGATTACGTTTATAAATAATTTACGATGGCGTTCATCTTCGAAATAAATGAAATATTTTATTTTAGGGCGAATATATTCTTTAAGGAAATTCTTTATTAGTGTTGTATTATTTATAGGCATGTGTACTTCAAGTACTTTTTGTTTATCTCTCGAAAGATTCTTAACCGTAGTTTCGTTTCTATTCCAAGTATACACTAATATTTGATTTGGCTTGGTATCAATTGCTTCGTGCAATATAGGAATACCTGAGGAATCCGTATTTTCCTCTGAATGTACCGTTCCTATCGATGAGTTTGGCTTTTCCGATGCGGTAAGGGTTACGCTACTAACGGAAGGTATAGAATAATTAGATTTATAGTTAGGCGGACTTAAACTATTTTCATCATCTGAAGAAATAAGAATTGGATCATTTTGTTCTCCAGTGTTTACTATCATTGATATATCATCATCCAATGCATTTAACTTTATACGCGACAGTGCATCTGCATTATTATTCTTTTTACCTGGTTTATACTCTATCTCATAATCGTATTCAGCTAATCTAAGTCTCCATCTTGTTAATCTACTACCTGGTTCCTTAAAAGATTGAATCCATGCAAGAGGTTTATGATCGCTCAATATTTTAAATTTAATCCCATATAGATATGGTCTAAAATGTTTACATGCCCAAACTATGGCTAAAAGTTCCTTTTCTATTGTACTATAACGAGTTTCGGCGTCATTTAAAGTTCTACTCGCGTAAGCAATAGGTTTATCACTACCTATAGGGCCTTGCGATAGTACTGCACCGATCGCAAAGTTTGATGCGTCAGTGGTTAGAAGGAATGGTTTACTAAAGTCTGGAAACTGTAATAATGGGGCATTAGTTAATAGTTCTTTACATTTTTCGAATGAATTTATGTATTCCTTAGTTAGATTAACTTTATTCTTTTTCTTTAAACAATTCGTAAGTGGTTGAGTTATTTTAGAGAAATCTTTAATAAACTTACGATAATAACCTATTAGTCCTAAGAAACTTTTTATTTCCGTAGGGGTTTTCGGTAATGGGAAATCTAATACTGCCTTTATTTTATCATTATTTGGCTTTAATCCGTCTTTGGATATTGTATGGCCTAAGTATAGGACTTCCTTTCTTAAAAATTCGCATTTGTCTAACGTAACTTTTAAATTAGTTTCTCTTAATCTATCAAATATCTTTCTAAGTTTATTAATGTGGTCTTGTAAACTAGTTGAATATACTATTATATCATCTAAGTACACGAGGCAATGTATTCCTTGCAATCCTCTGAGTACGTTGTCCATAGCCCTTTGAAATGTAGCAGGGGCTGTTTTTAACCCAAAGGGCATTCGAGTAAACTCGTAATGACCTGATTGAGTAGTAAACGCGGTTTTAGGTTGATCGGCTTTATTTACTTCTAACTGATGGTAACCACTAGCTAAATCTATCGTAGAAAAATAGGAAGCATTCCCTAATCTATCAAATAAATCTGAAATATTTGGTAATGGGTACTTATCGTCTATCGTTATTTCGTTAAGCCTTCTGTAGTCAATGACCATACGAAACTTTCGTTCGCCGGAGGCATCAATTTTTTTTGGTACAAGATGTACAGGGGCGCTCCATGGGGAGTGAGACTCTGTAATAACATTATTTTCTAATAATTTATTTACTTGTTTCTGAATTTCCTCGTTTTGAGCTATAGGATGTCTATATGGACGTATATATATAGGATCTTCATTCTTAGTCCTAATCTTATGTTTAACTTGATTTGTAAAAGAAAGAGGGATCTCCTCACAGTGAAATATATCTTTATATTCCTCACATAGATTTGTTATGTAGGATTTTTCTTCATTATTTAAATGATCTAACCTTAACTTAGATAGATTACTTTGTAATATTTTTTCTATATTTAAATCTAAACTATCAGTATTATTAGTGTAATTAATATAACAAGATTCGTTTTTTAATTTAATAACATCCATAGGCCTATCAAACGTGATGGTTATATATTTTTGTGTTGTGTTTTGTATGACTGTTTGAGCAAACGAGTCTACACAATTTACAAAAGCGTCAGGCATGCGTACGCCTGGATAGAATTCGATTTTATTTAAAATAGCACTACCGTTTTTTAAAATTGTTGGGATTTTTACTCTTGATTCTGAACGTGGTCGTATTTTTATTTGATAAAATGGAGTATACCATATAGGAATGTCTACATATTTAGTTTTTAACACTTGACTCTTCATGTCAACACTAGCTTCTAACTCTTTCAATAGATCAGTACCTATAAGACCATCATATACTGAGTCTACGTCATAAATAAAAAAGGTATGTTGGATATTAGTATTAAAAGTTTTAGTTAACGGTATGTGTATCGCTTCATTATGCTTGCTACGACCATGAGTACTAATTACTTCGAATAGTTTACTTATTTTATATTTAGAGAAAAACTGATTTGCCTTCGCGGGGCTTATAAACGAACGAGTGCTACCTGTATCAATAAGAAATATAGAGTCTATCTCTGGTAGCTTAATATGAGGTAGTCTTAAGGAATTATTATAATTTAAATTAATTATTTCGGTGGACTTTCCTCGGAGGCTTCTATGTGAAAATTTGGGGAAACATTATGATGATCTAGTTCATCTTGTTCTAGCATATATAAATCATTTCGATCGTGGATCATATTATTTCTTACGGTTTTCATTGAGACATCTGCATCGTGTTTAGGTGGCGGTCGATTAATGCCAAATTTAAACTGCTGATTCGGGTTTGGTCGGAAAAATCCTGACTGTTTATAGTTGTTCAACGCTCTCGGAAACTGAGGTTGACTACTACCTATCTGCCTATTATTGAAAGTATTAAAATTAGGTCTATAGCCTTGAGGCTGTGGTGTAGTGAACCTATTATTATTCGGTACAAAGTTCGGCCTAAACTGTGGCGTTATTTGCGGTTTATTTTGTGGTATGTTAAATTTAAATGGTGTTGAAGGGACGTTAGGTTTAAAATTATTATTAATACCTCCTTGTGAATTGGGAGTTATTTGTTTAGGTTTATAATTCTTTAAATTGTATCGTGTTTGGAAGTTTACTTCCTCAGTTACGACGCTCAAAGCTGCTTCTAAATTAGTGCATTTATTTACCCTTACAAAACGCAGTAATTCTTCGGGTAAATTGTATAGGAAAACATTTAACGCGGTATTATTATAGATTATATATTTAGCTGCTTTGATACCCTCGTCGGTTAAAAGGTTTACCTTGGAAATTAAGGAACTTCTTGTATTCTGTATCCTATGACATAAGTCAATGTAAGATTCGCCGTTTTTTATTTTAATATTTTCTAATTCTATGGCTATGCAAGCCTCGGATCTAGGATCACCGAAATGTTGGACAAACAACTCTTTCAATTGTTTCCAGCTTGTGACGTTTTCTCTTTCGCTGACTAAAATTGCGGCTTTACCTATTAATCTACTCGTAATGCAATGGTATAGATACGTTAGTTGAGCGGGATTATTATCCCCCCTAAAACTATTTATAACATATTCACATTTATTAAAAAATAAATTAAGTAATTTTTCATCTCCGTCGAATCGCGGGATGATATTTTGGATCTCTTTAGGAATCAACTGGATCTGATTCATAATGAATTATTTAACAATTACACAATAATTAAAATTTAGGGCAAATAAATAACTAATACGTAACTAGCTATGTTTGTCTAGAATACGCGGCTTAATATTATCTTGTAATTCGGCGATTTTGACCAACTTTACAAGAACGTTTATTTGACGAGATTTAGTCCAATTAAACGTAAATAATTATGGGTGGTAAGACATAGAAAGGAGTAGGGTAAGGGTTTACTCACATTATGCTTCTCAGTTCCATGCCGATTCTGTCTTCTTGTCGAGTGCTCGTTGACGAATTTATTTGGTAGGTTCTTGCGGATATGTCGTCTAGGCGTCAAGTACTAAGTTACGACCGATTTTTGTGTACGAAAACGAAGACTTTTCGCGACTTTAAATATCCGACCCGGCTGCGCCAGTCAAATATGAACACTTGTAGTTCACAAAAAAGATACTTTATTTAAAAATACAAGTTTTTAGCAGGACAGTATGTCACTGGCAAGATGGTACTAACAGAATGAACAGAATGACCAGAATGAAATCATCTAATTCTTAAACTTAGCTTATCTACTGGATTACAGTGTGTGTGTGTGCTGTCCGTGTGATGAGACCCACGGGTAGCTTCTTGGTACATGGTAATTAATTTAATGTGTTTAGTCTACATTAGTTTTATGATGATTATACTAAATTGCTAGGTGGCGTGATGCGCCCTTAGTGTACTAACACAGTTCTGAGTATGGGGTCGGAATGCATAACTATCTACTATACTAGCTAACTTATACACAATGCATAAAAAAAGCAAAAAAAAAATTGGTCATAAACCTTCTTAGAATCAAAAGACTTTTTCTATGGTAGACAATATTGTTTTAGGCCATTTAGCAATACTTTTCGGCCACTATTAATTCAGTGAGGCTTGCCATATGTGGGCTTATTAGATATTTGATATTAAAATTCTTTGTTTCATAAGTGTGGAAAAAATATTTTTAGCAACAAACGAAACCAATAAATATGTTGCAATAATTAAGCAACGATTTTATACGGTGCTTTACTGCATATTCTGTTTTCAAGGTTCAGTAAGTTATCGCCAACTGGTATCGTAAAAGTAACAAGTTTATTGGAAAATGTTCAAACAGTCTACAACTCGTAATCAGAGAGTCAGCCGAGCTGATGTTTCTGGAACTTTTTAACGCCCACCATGCGTCCTGGTTGGGTTGAACTACCCACGCATTGTTGGTTCTGTTTGAAATCGGCTCGATTCAACTTCTTTGTTTGTTAGTACAAATAAAGTTAAGAGGATTTCAAACAAAATCAATAAAGAACACTACTAATAAAAATAAAAAAACTAGTTTTTAAAGTAAAATAAACGCAACCCTCCATTTAAAAAAAAAATTATTATTATTATGGTTTGTGCCCTTTGTTGCTATTGTTTGAAGTCGGCTCAATTTCTTTTGTTTCTAACGATAGATGTGCTCTGGTCCATTTAAAACCCAATGACTATTCTATATTACTAAAAAAATGCATTCATACTTAACCAACGGTAACAATGCTCATTGTTATTGTCATAACAGTTTACAACAGGTAATTACTTTAATTCCCCAAAAAAAATCTAAGGCGTTTCGTAAGGGTAAGGATGTAGGATGAAAATTAAGGCATTCTGCCTGCGACCGCCGTCAGTTCAAGTTGATAATAACGCCATGTCTCTCTTAAAAGTGTACGTACCCGTTGGGGGAGTCGTAGCGTCAGGCGATTCCAACGTATGTACCTACTGCTTAATCTTAATACTTACTTAAATATATATTTTATACCAAATATTACCCACTACAAGGAGCTACCATTTTTCCCTTATTCGGAATCTTATGTCATTGTTTCTAAATTGTTTTAATTCACATTCAACCAATCCAACCAGTCCTCGCACACATTTCCCGTAGTCAAAAAACATTGTCCGATATTCGTTCAACTACATTGTATCTGTACCAGAAACCTGCGCAAGCAAAACCTGGACGCAGCATAACTGTGTTGCAAAATGTTCGTTTACGCGGTGCCTCCAAGATCATTGTGAAGAAAGCCAGTAGCAACAAAGCGAAAGCCATGACAGTCAATAATACAGCTAAACTACCCAGATTTAAAGTATCGTTTGGTTTGGCAACCGTGCTGACACCTGGGAAGTCACTTATCCGTCAGTCATTAAAAGAGAAGGAGAAGAAGACATCTTTCTCACAACCATCCGGAGACGATAAAATGGCTGGGGACGATGACCTCAACGATGTAGTCGCGATGGGCGGTGTCATTCTGGCAGAAGAAACTCAGAGAGAAATGGTTGGCACACAAACCAGGTACCTATATAACTTTTTTTTTTTTAAGTAGTTGAATATTTTATTAAGTAGAAGCTAAACTAACATTTAATCTATTTTAAGGTCATGCAAGGACGAATACTTGGTACCTCTGGGTATGATGCAAGCGCGGATAGAAACTATTGTAGCCAAGCACAACTTAGAAGAACCTCCTCCCGAAGTAGCTGGTCTACTATAACACGCGCTGCAGGAAAGACTGAAGAGCCTTATAGAGAAGCTCGCTGTCATCGCAAAGAATATAATTGATCATGTCATACGGGTAAGATTTGAAATTTCATTTTTTCATTGGACCTAGAAGAAAATTTGTTTAATAAATATTCATAAATAAAATGTTGGTTATAAGAAATCTTGCATACAAAGGAATGTTAGGTGTGCTTCTAAATCACCTAACTGGCAATGCAGAACTGTAGGTAGCTATGAACATTTTTATTTGACTATTCGACATAATCACAAGTACCAAAAGTACGTGTGACGTCAAATTTTCTTCGTTGCTAATGATTTTTCTTTTGACTCAGACTGACAACCGATACGAGGTCACTCAAGATATAAAAGGTCAATTCCAATTCCTCGAGGAATTAGATTGTGCTGACAGGAAACGGTGGAAGGATTCGGAGAGGGAGATTCTGTTAAGTGCAGCCAAGTCTCGATCCAAGAATGACAACCCTGAACAAGCGAAATTAAAGGCCAAAGTGAAAGAAATGCAACGAGCTGAACTCGAAGAGATCAGGCAACGAGATGCTAACTTAACAGCCTTGAAAGCTATCGGACCTAGAAAAAAACCCAGATTAGAAGTGACGGGCGCTGCTGGCGTCTGCCTTTCGAGTAGCGCTGGACATTCCGGAAGCGGATTTGTATGTACCTTCGTATGATGCTAACGTACAGTCACGAGAAATACATAATTAGTAAACGGCACATATTTTTGCACTCCAAGAGGTATGTGCCCATAGTTAATATACTCGTATTTATGCTCGTGACTGTACATACGTAGGGAAGTGGATTGTCTTATTCCAGATGTCTAACATATTTCTTCTGTTCGACAGACTGGTCGCAGTCAGATGTCGTTGCGGACCCCACTCAAACACATCAACCAGCGCGACATGATGTTTTTATTAGAACAGGAACGTGACACCTCGCACTCGCTTCTACTTTACAAATATTACCTCAAATAGAGATATAAACTTGGTATTGATAATAAGTGTTGTGCCAAATAAACATGTTTTCTAATCAGATTACATGGACCGTTTAGTAAAGTGTGACGTCGTGTTACAAAATAAAGTCACGTTACTATAATGTAATGAGATCAGGTAGACAAACATTTTATTTTCACGTTAACTTTAAGACTTATAGGAGTGTTTCTACAGAAGGAAATGTATAAAGCCGAATAGATTTCAATTTCTTTGATTTGCACAGCTGAAATCAAAATGTTTCTAAGAGTAAACAATATTTAAGTTATGCCAATACACAGAGAAAATGTTTGTTTCATAATTATTTAATAACTACCTATTTTTAAGTCGAACATATATGATTTGTGATATGCTGTAATGTCATTATCATCAATAGGATATGGGCTTTCACTTAGAAGTAGGTTTTACTTACTACACCATGCTGGCCACATTAATATGTAGTACTTTTTAGGCTAGCGCTAAGTATAAAGGATCAATAGTGTTCATTAATTTATGAAATTTCATAAAAATTACGTCACCTGGTTTTCAGATGTTTGTAAGATCTTTCAGTGGTTCTTTAACTATTTGTGTAAGTCACTTTTATCATTGGTGTTTAGATTGTTTTCAATGGAAGTTGTACTAATATATTAATATAATTTTTAAAACCGTTCTGAGTTTTTTTATTTCTGCATAAATGAATTCATTTCAAAGACAATGATGAACGATTGATGTTACTTCTGATGTACTTACATTATGAATATGAAAAAATAACTACGTTAAAAAAAACGACTCAAAACTAAAAAGTAAAAAATAATAAAGCTTTAATGTTAATTATATACTACCTATTATTTATATGTGCTATTTACTACCTATTAGTAAATATGAACATACGTAAATAAATCTAATAGAGAGCAATTAAATATCAATATTATAAGCAGCTCAATCAAAGTGCGACGGAATATACCTGTTTAGACGAGGTAAATAGTTAGTCAACATAACACTGATAAAAGTATATTCTTGAGATCGTAGAACTAGAAACACTCGTGTAATGATACCATTATATGTTTAGGCTTTAAGTTTGGTAGCAGTTCTGTCAAGTGAAGAATTATTACACACAATGGTGCACAAGAGAGGAGAAGCTCTGACAATGAAACAAAAGTTATGATCTCCATTAGGTGACCACATAACTCTTCTCAATGTATTCGAAGCTTTCTCTAAGGCATCTTCAAAGAAAGTGATTATCAGCCCAGCACCTGTTTATTGACTTCTATTTAACAAATAAATAGTTATTATCAACGCAATATTGTTCTCATTGCAGCAATGTAGTAGAGAGTGTTTTTAAACTGTAAAAATTTGACATACGCATCCGAAGTGCGTCGGCAATTGCTTGCCATTTGTCAAAACTTAAATATGAACGTAAACAGTTGTGGACAAAATTATGACCAGGTAAAGATGTATTTTTTTGTTATTTGTATATACTTAATTAGAAATATGAGTTAGCTTGCATCTAAAGTGATATGAGAGGCTAAGAGAGATAAGGGGGGCTTGAGGTCCGGTAACTTTACTTACTCAGGAATCAGTAATTACGTTAATTGATGTGTTAATTATTTTAATAGCGTTAAGGAAGCATTTAAACACCGATTTTACTCTTTTTTGAGCAGAACGGATAGGTTTATTTAACGGAATCATATTAATTGGATTCCGTTAGTTAAATTTCTTGTCGAAATAAGATTCTGCTTTACCTAACGTTTATCCGCCTTTCAGCTATTGAAGTGTCTTCTCTGCGGGTTATTCACGAACTCTGCGTGAATAAGCATGGCATTATTTAAATTGATAATATTTAAGGCAAACGGGTAAATAGTTATCACTATGTGTGCCCCACGTCCATGAATTGAACGGAGTAGCAGGAACATATAATATATCTGTTATGAATATAAGTAGGTGTTTAATGAGGGAAGCTACAATTCATAGAAGGTTTTGGTCAGAAGTAACAAAAACAGTAGCATATTTAAAGAACAGAACTATTTCGAATACAGTAGAAAACAAAACTCCTTGTGAGATATTTTTTGGAAGCAAACCAAATGTGCCAACATGAAGTGAATGCAGTTCGGTCGCCTAAGGTCACTACAGACTCAAAATGTTTCGCATTGCAAAACCTGCACTCTAAATTAATCCACAATCATAACTTAATAAAACACATTTGGAATGACATTTAGAGCACATTTAAATGTACATATCTCTCAAAATCACTTATTTATCCTGAAGTATATACAATTACTGTAATTGTAAACTACATACTACAACTACTAATAATTACTTTGAACCAGAAATAGCAAGTTATATTTTTTTTGTACCTGAATGTTGTCATTGCAGATTGCTGCTACAGAACTTTCTTTATGCATATAATGAAAGTCCGTGTACATTTAAATGTATCTTACTGCTACACAACTCATATATATGTATATATTAAATAAATTTGTATAAGCGCTCAGTATTTCACGTAGGATTCGTCAAATAAAACTTTTCTGTTTGACATTCAACTATGTCTATACCTAATAAACAAAAGAGACAATTTAACCACAGAGTATGTATACGTGTACAAATACTTGTGTATGCGTGTGTCAAATGCATGCTGGTTTGTGTAATGTTTTATTTATTGATTTAATGTACTTTTTATGCATTATTATTAAAATCTTTTTTTATATTAAATGAGGCAAATTAAAACTTTTCTTTTTGATATGTCTATGTCAGTACTCTATGTCTATGGACAAAATGAAAGTATGCGTGTACAAATACTTGTGTATGTATGAGTGTGTGAAATGTATGGTAGTGTGTGTAATGTTTTATTTATTGATTTAATGTACTTTATAAGCATTATTATTGAAAAATATTAGCCTTCTGCACTTCTCCAACGCATAAACTATAAGTGTGCCAAATTTTATGCTCCTGCGTCCGCGCAATTTTCGTAAAAAGCGAATTAAAGTTTTTGTATCGCGTATTAATATATAGATGAGTTAGCTTGCATCTAAAGTGATATGAGAGGCTAAGAGAGTTAAGGGGGGCTTGAGGTCCGGTAACTTTACTCACTCAGGAATCAGTAATTACGTTAATTGATGTGGTAATTATTTTAATAGCGTTAAGGAAGCATTTAAACACCGATTTTTCTCTTTTTTTTTAGCAGAACGGATAGGTTTATTTAACGGAATCATATTAATTGGATGCCGTTAGTTAAATTTCTTGCCGAAATAAGATTCTGCTTTACCTAACGTTTATCCGCCTTTCAGCTATTGAAGTGTCTTCTCTGCGGGTTATTCACGAACTCTGCGTGAGTAAGCATGGCATTATTTAATATGGTAATATTTAAGGCAAACGGGTAAATAGTTATCACCATGTGTGCCCCACGTCCATGAATTGAATGGAGTAGCAGGAACATATAATATATCTGTTATGGATATAGGTAGGTGTTTAATGAGGGAAGCTACAATTTGTAGAAGGTTTTGGTCAGAAGTAACAAAAACAGTAGCATATTTAAAGAACAGAACTATTACGAATACAGTAGAAAACAAAACTCCTTGTGAGATATTTTTTGGAAGCAAACCAAATGTAGAACACTTAAAAATTTATGGAAGTAGAATTTTGGTCAGGGTTCCTGAAGTTTTGAGAAAAAGTGAATGAGAAGATAAAGCCTGAATAGACGTTTTAGTGGGTTATAATGAAAACAGCTGTAGAGTTTTAAATAATAACAAAATGATTAATGCTAGGCTAGTACAGGTAGTCAAAGAAAATACGCAATTAACATATCTAGAAAAAAATTATGATCCAAAAAAAAATGATGATGATGTAGAAATTGATCCTAGTTCAAACTTGTCTGATGAAATATTAAAAATTATTTACTACAGTGCTGAAATTTATACAGGTTCAGGTGAGATTAATTGTAATAACACTGTAAACGGTCTTGTAAGTAATGATCATTCAAATAATAATGAAGATAAGCATGTTGAAATGAAAAGACAAAATGAAAGCAAACTCCAATGTCTAAGTATAGTAAACCTTTTTTATATGTAAACTATACTAGGTAGTAGAGCCACGCCGATTTCAGCACGAGCGGGCCGATTCGACGGGGCAGTACTATCCTCCCACAGAAGACCAACCTTAAGCGCCAGCATCTGTGTTGTCGTGTTTCGTTGGTGAGTGTGAGACCGGAGGCCCATTGATGCAGGAGTCACAGTTATCGTGATTTCTGTGTAAGCCTTACACTGTCACGATGACTGTCATGCTTATTACGTCCCTAAGCGGGGTGTGCATCTCACAAGCCCGCCATAGTGTGGGTCACCATACTGCATTGTCTGCATTTGCAAT
Source organism: Hypercompe scribonia (assembly GCA_949316085.1). Classification (NCBI taxonomy): domain Eukaryota; kingdom Metazoa; phylum Arthropoda; class Insecta; order Lepidoptera; family Erebidae; genus Hypercompe; species Hypercompe scribonia. Next base: position 9,416,620 of record OX438995.1, read on the forward strand.
ATGTATGGTGACCACAACTCTTGGATTCTATTCATGCTTTCCATCAGGCAGAGTAGAGTCACTTTAGCAGGTTCTTAATAGACAAAAAAATGCTAATATGCCAAATACTTGTGAGGAAGCGGTGAACTCTCATAATTAAAAACAATGGCAAATAGCAATGAACTGAGAAATTAATAGCCTAAAAAAAAGTAACACTTGAAAGGTTGTTGTAAGGCGACATCATAAAAAAGTTACAGATGTTAAGTGGATTTTTAAGAAAAAACAAGCAATGATATTGTTAAAGCAAGATCAGTTGCAAGAGATTTTCAGCAAAAGGACTTAATGAAAATGTTTATTCGCCTTTAGGGAAAATGCAAACATTGAAAATTTTATTGTTAAACAGTTGTAAAAATAATTTATTCATCGAACAAATGGATGCCGAGACAGCCTTTTTAAATTACTAATGGTATATAAATTCTGAAATTTGTTGTAAAGATAAAAAAGAAATCGAATTAAAAACTATTATAGTTAAATGAAAAGGTTTGCAATGAAAGATTTGAGAAAAGTTAAAAGCTATACTGGTATAGATATTGATTACAGTAATAATAATAATATAATGACTGAATGACAATAATAAATACAGTAACATACTATGATAACGTACACGACTACGACACAGAAGTATAATATTAGATTGTATGGTAGATTCTGACTATATATATAATGAATTATGAAAGGGGAATAATTGATATCGTAAAAATTGACACAGGTTTTAATTTCTCAGACATTATTAACAAAAAGTTTACTTAAGACAAAATCTATGAAAAACAGATTAGAGTTAAGATGAATGCATGCGCTCCCGATGCATCTGGTCAATATATATCATAATTAATTGTTATAACGAATATTCCCTTTTTCAATGTAATTTACGGTCCTATTTAACAGTATGTAATGACATCGTGCTGGGTTAGCTCGCTTAGCAGCAGAGGCCTTGCGGAGGTTTGCACCTCCATAGATGTAATCGTAGACCTCTTGTTGCTTGCTTGCTTTGCTCGTTTCGGTGGCGATACGTTCGAAGATATTGCTATGCCTTCCGAGTCCTCAATTCTTTTGTGTACGTCACCAAAACCCTGCTAACCTCTGACTCTTCCTAATTGGGATGGCTGGAAACAAATAAAATACGTATCAAACTTGTGTCAATCATTTGGTTGACTATACTGAGTATCAGTATGTGACTATTTTATATTTAATTTGTCAATTAACTGCAAGAAAAACGAGGGACCTTAAAGCTGTTGCACTTTTATAGTGTATCTTTGACAGTTTTCGTTTTTGTGAACAGATTTAATAAATATTTGTTTTTAGAAAGATATATTTAGAATATCCGGACTTCATTTAAAGCTGTTATAGTGTGACTTTTATCACAGACGTGACATTGTGTTACTCAATAGTAACACAATATGTCACGTCACACAAATAAGTATTTATTGAGGTTTACTAATATTGCACTCACCACACTTCTGCGAAGTGTTTCACGCTGGAAGTAGCGAATCCAGATTTTGTAGCAGATCCAGAGTCTCTCATTACAGCGACCTCAAACTCTGTCAGGTCTGATGTCAAAGGTCTCGAACTGTTAATTAAAAATGAGCTTTGTAACTGTGATACTGTTGACTATGTAGTGACACACAATATTGCGATCGATGTGGAAACAAGATAATTATCCAACCAATAAACAGAAAATCAAGTTACAGCAGAGCTGTAGTGCACTGTGGGAACTACACCAGAGATTTTTTAATAAAGGATAAAATTGTAGAAGGACTGCTTGTTAAAGTTTTAATCGTCTTAAAATCAGATTTCTTACAAATACACGTCAAAATGTTAAATCGATTGTATTAAAAACTCAGGGAACAAGGAAGGGTGAGAACAAACAAGACATCTTAAAGAAAAATATTCGAGGAAGGGTCAATGTCAACAGCTTACTGTGGTATGGACGTGGGATGAGGAGAGAGGATGGTTACGGAGAAGAGAGGTATGGTGTGTCTGAAAAAGGTACAAAGAGAGTAAGTAGTAAGGTAAAAATGATAGAGTTGCATGGAAGTCACCATTTTGTACCAACACTAAATACATTTGCTATAAGGGTAAAGAGATGACACGTATTTAAATAAAAGTTATTTACCGGCTCTGAAGTTAAATAACTGTATATAAATTGTTGACACCTGTCCAAACTAGCCTCCATTAGTCCATCTTCTTGCGAGCATACTCTACACAGCGGCACCTTCACGACATTATTGTTGTCGTCGAATATTTGGCTCTGTTGAACAATTACAAATAGGATTAATTATTTCACCACATTGTTACATAGGTACGTTGAAAATTTGAGGAGCTGTTTCATAGTAAGTAATGGAGATTTTGAGTCATATGCTGGCCACGCTAAGACCATCGTTAACTTTTCAACATGAAATATTCACGCAAACTTAATAATGATATAAGACCACCTTATTCTTAGATCACAGGAAAAATCTTGATTTCAGCCGGCACATTAACCATAACTCCTTAGTATAACGAGGAAGTGAATTTAGAAATATGAAAAGTTTTACCTTCAGCTACTCTGTTTAGATTTACATTAGGATAGTTTACAACTGTCACAGTCACCCCGCCTTCTATCAGATTACATCATAAAAAACAAGTAAGGAGTTGTTGTCGATCATTCAGTTGAATGTGGACATATGGCAACATACGACACCGACAAATGACAGTATTCTTAGAAAATCATAGTGGCTTTGCTTGAATTTTAGTTGAATAATAATTAGTCGTCCGTGTGGGGACGGATTAAGAATACATAGTGTTACCCCCCCCCCATTCGTTCCTTGGGTGTCGTAAAAGGTGACTAAGGGAACAAATCATAATTTAAGACAACATCATTACAAAGAGAAGGAAAACTTAGAACAACCCCTTTTCCAACCCGTTTGGCCAGAGCGGTATAGTAGGCCAAAACCTCCATGCTAAGGCTCTACTTATGCCTATGTCCAGCAGTGGACTGTAAGGGCTGTTGATGATGATAATGATGATGAATAATTAGTAGTTTTACAATCTTACACTCACCGCATAATGGTTTAATATAAAATTGTCGATATTTTCACTACTTTTGCATTGCTGCCAGAGTTCTAAGCAGTGGTGAAGTTCTTGACGGCAGATGTCACAGACTCCATCTGCACGCCCGAGCTGTTAAACAAAAATAGTTTTATAACCCACCATTTCGTTGACAATCACATTTGCTTCAGTATGCCTCTGTGTATGCCCCATAAAGTTTATTAACATTATTTAAATACTTATGGGTATCTATAACTGTAACCTCCCAAACTTTCGAGAAGTTGCCTTAAATATATTTCAATGACTCTAAGAAACGATTGTAAAGTTAAGGCGATTATCTATGAAACATAATATACTACGATCTCAGCAAGAAACTTTAAGACCCACTGTTCAAATAAATATTGAAGTGCATGCCAAATTATTGAAGAGATGTACGAAAATATCAGGGAGTAAGAACGGGAATGACGGTAGACAAGACATTTCAAAGGGAATGATTTAAGGAACGGGCACGAGCAACAAGTTAACGTGGCACAGACATAGGTTAAAGAGTGTAATAGGTATGCGTAGAAGAGAGGATATGAAGAGACGAAACATCTTCACAGTTCTGAAACACGGCTGTCTGATCCTAATAATAATGTAAAGTGAGGTGATTCTTGTCTTTTGAACCGTATTTGCAGATAAGAAATCTACGGTTCACTGACTTGAAATTTTGAAATATGTATTTGTTCTTCCTATTATATTTACACCAATAGTAATAAAGAGAATAATAATCATAATTATTTGTTTCTTACATATTATTGAAAAATTAAACAATAATTCAAAAATTCAATACAGCAATTTTCACTAAAAATGAAACAATGCTCATCACACAAACGATTGTGCATACAATGCACGACTGCCGACTTAGCAGACAGGGTTACTTACCTCTAGGTATAGGGCCCCTCAAAGAAAATCTAAAAGAATTATAAATAAATTGAAAAAAAGAGTAAGAGATGATGGTGTTTGTTCAAATATAAGATCACTTACCGGCGTTGTAGTTAAATGTTCGTAAACCGCCTGCAGAACAGTGTCACCGATCGGCTGCAGTTCATCACCAACGTTCTCCCTCAGACAAATCCCACACACAGATAGATTTGCCATTTTTGCAAAATTTTTAAAAACACAACACTTATAGAATTGTATACGGCACGCTTGCACTGTTTGAGCGTCTACAGAAGACTGACTCTCCCCCGATTTGAATTTAACAGGTAACAAAATTACCAGTGGTCGTTTTTTTTGCATAATGTCTCTCCTATTATCTAAATGTGTGCTATTACATTATAATGAAATAAAAAATGTCTTTACAAATAATGAGTAAACAAGAATTACCTAATGTAAACCTTTGTTTAATTTGAAGCTACTACAGTAATGGTGACGTGTTCACTTGGAAGTGATTACTTAATTTGATATCATATTTGATTGTTAGTATTAGAGTATCTATTACAGTATACATATTATCATTTATGTCTTGATAGGTTTTTTGATAAGTAAATAGAATAATTGAATGTTTTACATTTTCGTTATATGCTGTTTGTGATATAATCTTTTTAGTCCATTATTATTATTTAAATATAGAATAGCATTTGCCTTTCACGTCCTCAAGAGAGGCGTAAAAAGCACTTTACTAGGCTGTTACAGTGTGGGTCACTATACTGTATTGTGTGCATACGCAATGAGTATAGTAACCAGAGCTCTTGGATTCTATTCGAGCTTTCCATCAGGCAGAGTAGAGTCACTGTGACAGGCTCTTAAAACTAACAAAAAGAACGTATGTATAAAACATGTAATTATTCTCGGAAAACTTACTTGTCTGCAAGTTGGACAAACTACTGCGGCAGAGATGCGACAAGTAAAGAGAGATATCATTGGCATACCTACTTTCTAATTTTTGTTGACCCAAAAGATATAAAATTGACATTCACTATTTAAAAATTTGAAAAGAAGATCCATGCATTTAGAAAAAAAATGCCAAAAAAATTAGTTAGCCGATATCTCTTGCACTATACTCGTAAACACATTTTTAATTGTTTAAGTCCGCTTTTGTACAACGACGGGCTTTTTATTTGGATTTTCAATCAATCTTTGGGTAATGTTGTTAATTAACTGAATCACACACTATACAACATTATGTACATAAGTTTATATACTCATATTTATACACATTGTTATCATGTCTCAATATTCAGGCACTATGAAAATATGAAAATTGATTGATGTACTATCGCTTCGATGATATATCATTCTGCCATATTATTGAGAAAGAGATTATCTATCTACTTTTTAAATACAAAACGGTTAGTGGACATCATGACTTCAAGTGGGAGCACGTTCCGAAAAATTTTGCTTGAACAAAGAAAGAAGAACTCACCAAACCGAAATTATGGAAGGAACAGAATATAAACAGATTTCTTTCTGAGCGAAAATTTCTGTCGTGATTAGATGACGTGAAGCGGGAGTAGGGAGCAAGAAGCATAACATAAGTACTTTTCGTTTCAGGTGGTCAGGTCGCATGTTAGTGAAACAGAGTATAGTACCTAGGTATTGACGCTTATTTCTGGAATATTTTGAACATATTTTTGTTAAAGATATTAAAGTTGACAAGCGATAATTTTATTGGTGGACATGTGAAAATAAAATTGCTGTCATTACAATTATTATTAAGATTTACAAGTGACTATTTCTAGTTCGAACATATTAAAGTGGCCTCGTATATAACAATATTGTGACCAACTTTCAAAGAAGTGGGAGTTAAACCAGAGTGTGTTGGAACTGGACGCAATTTACAACTACTCATTTAGTTACAGTAACTTTAAGTAGTTAGCCAAACTTACATTGACGCTTATTTAGCTCACGCCAGTGTTTCGGTACTTCTAATGTGGTACAACAAGAATAATCTCTAGAAATACATTCGATAAAAGGCTCGAATGTTATTTCTATTTAAAAGTCAAAATTATACTGAAGTTTATCAGAAAACACTTTAAGTTATGAAGTTGCTGGTAAAGGTAATCCTTTGTACACCTTTCCAATTAAAATTTGATTTTAATGTTAATACATAAAAGATATAAAACAAGTCGAAGCTTCTGATCAATACGTATTCGTAACTTGTGTTGGTTTTTTACGCACAATCCCTTTCCTATCGCCTACACGTGGTATATTTAAATAACACCACGGCCTAGTTTTACTACTAACAATGAAAGCTTAAACAAAAATCTTTACAAATAATGTGGTAATAAAAAATTCTTAGTGAGGGTCGAGTTCTATTCGTAGTGGGTTGTATTTTTAGACTATTTTCTTTTGCAAAATACTCTGAAATTCTGTTAAAACTTTTACTTTACTTTACGATACTTTCGTTTTTTTTTCAATCAAAATTTTATTTCTTGCTTTCAGATATGTTCCAGATTGCTGGATAGTTTTTCTGCTGCTCAGACACACGACTGTGTGCCATTGTATCTAAGAGAAGGTCGTCCTTACGAAGAAATGTTGTATTAAACTGGTATTGGAATGAGGACTGGAACTATTTTTGAAGGTGAGATTCAATAAACATATAACTAAATAAAAAGGTATAGTTTCATAACGTTCTATGCAAAACAGAGTAAAATAAATAATAAAGATTTATTTTTAATTGTTTATCAAAATGTCAAATTGTTTGTCGTTGTGTTAAATTTAGAAATACAATTTAAATATTATCTCTTCGTAATGCAAAAATTTATGTACTTTAATCTATCGTTTCAATTATCAACATTAGATTTGTAAGACTCCAGGGTCGATAAATTATTATATTGACAGTAAAACCATTGTGTGTTGCAGGTGTTTGAAGTCTAGCAACTGTACGTCGAGCCACCTCACGCATAAATCGCTCTGGTGGCCTGCAAGCGACAGATACGGTATTAGCTACAAAACATTTGGCCGGAGGTATGTGTTTGAAGCCGTTAGACAAGAATTCATTTGGCGATAGCTTGAAATTAACAAGTCTGAGAGAACTGCAGTAGCTTTTTGTCTTATTTCGGTTATCTTTCTACGTTTTAAAATTTTGAATGCGAAAGGAGGGTAGTTTGTAGTCGTCAACTAAAACAGAGTTGGATTAAGGACGTCACAAAGCATGAAAGTTTTCATGAAATTTATCAAATGAATTGTGCGTCAAACGAAGTATCGTGCATATAAATTGTTAAATATTAGTGGGTCAGTTATATAGAATACAACGAACATAGCTCCGTCTAGTGATCGGAGTAGGAGAATTTCCTCTCACGAACACTTGATTCTTAAATATGCTGTCAGATGATCAGTCTCTTGTTGGGAATAATTAAAACCTGCTCAAGAAAACGATCTTCCTACAGGTCCTGTTAAGAATTACATTTGTGGGAAGCACAGTTTTAGCCGACTACACAAAAGGATGGTCTCAAACCTGTTGTTTACTTTCTTTTTTTATCGTTGGTTTCAGTACCACGACATTTATGACCTGATTGAAACAGTTTTTATTTTATTTGAAAGGATATAGTTCCAATTTAATCTGTCTAAATTTAAGAAAAATAGTGATTTCCATCAATTTAATTTAAGAAATAAAAATAAACTTGCCGTGCACACTACTAGGCTCCATAAAATATCAAATTCGTTTGTGGGTCAATGTATACAATTTTATAACAAATTACCAAACAACATAATATTATTATCAATTAGTAAATTTAAGAAATTTATTAAACTGAGGTTGTCCAAAAAGGCTTATTACTCAGTTTCAGACTACGTCACAGATTTAGATGTTTGGAAATGAATTGCTCTTTTTTTAAGACCTATGATTGTTAATATAACTACTGTTTTGATATTTAAAAGATTTTGAGTTATAAGAGTGGTGGCGAGTTTCTTCCCTGGGTTCTTTTCTCACCACTCTACCATGAACAATCTGCGAACCCAGCTAGCTGTAATTTAAATCGACAGATTGCTCATCTTTTATTGTTTTTTTTTATGACGTTCATAAGTGTCTTTTTGTGACCTAAATGAATAAACGAATTTGACTTTGACTTTGACTTTGAATTTTGTTCCAAGTTTTGTTTGGGTAAAGCAAGATTACCACAATACAGAGTTTAATTAAACGTTAAACGTGCAGTTAGATAAACAGTAACTTGTGAAATGAATAAAACCTGATCAAGAAAACGATCTTCCTACAGGTCCTGTTAAGGATTACATTTGTGGGAAACACATTTTTAGCCGTCTTCTCAAAAGGAGGTTTTTTTTTGTGTGGGATTAATCCCGCACATACGCTAACCATTGTGACTCCTGTCATCAAGGGATCATCCTCCGTCATCCTGTCATCATCCTCCCGGGATCAAGAGTAGTGACTCACGCACACAAAGTTCTGACACTCGGAAAGTCCCAATCAAGCTTCGTGGAGCAGTTGGTTAGCGGGTCACGGATCTGATCTGTCTGTGTGTGACTCACATGTCGCATGTGAGATCAAAAGCTATTGCCAAGGCCGCTTTTCACGGTGCATCTTGTTACCTGTAGATGGTTATCTAATGTAGAACAACTTTACATATTATATTTAATTTTTTTATTGTTACACAATTGTATGGAGCCTTCTGTTTAGTAATTGTCCCTATTTAATACCTATAGGCTTGACTCTTCTGGGGTCCCGGACAGTTTTATGTCTTTGTGGTTATGTATGATATTATAATACCCCACCAGGCGCTTATTGACATCGCCTCCAATAACTGTGTCCTTTAGATTCGCTTAAATTTCACGTTTATTCCACCGAGCTGTAAGATTGGAAGGTGTCAAGTAGTCCGTTAAATAAAAGCAATCTAACTGTTTTACATTGACATAAAAATAGTTTTTTGGATAGATTGTAGCATACCTCAGGTAAATCCTATATGTGAAGTTCTCCATCTTATCTCTGGCAGCCATCTTATCTCTCAAAGTCACGCTACCATACCAAATTGTACGCTGTGTTACACAAACGTGTGTTCAAATTATAAGTCTGTTAAATTGTCGTGTTTTGTATTTACAAATGCGAAACACACTTAACCACATAGCTATTTAGTATATAGCACAAAGTAGTCTCTGGTTTGCTGTTATATCTCACGGTGTGATAAGCAATAAAATGATTATACGTATGTGTGCTTACCTGTAAGAAATTGTTAAACAACGTCATAAGTCTATTGAATGTACCTCATATCATTGTATTTGTGTATTCAAATGTTTGTGAACCAAAGAAATTAATAAAAAAATAAAATAAAACTGCAGTTTTTACTCTTCATTATTTGCTTTCCAAACGAGCACACAGATCGCCTGAAGGTAAGTGATTGACGCCGCATATGGACATCTGTAACTGAAGTGTAGCAAATGCGCTACTGTCCTTTGAGCCCTTCCCTGATAACCACTATTACATTATATAGGAGCACAGCGGGTACACTCCTTTCTGGAAGGTTCGTAGGTATTGATTCTTAAATCCCGCAGGCTTCAATTCTTACTCGCACTAACGTTTGGGTTAAGGACCTGATCTAGAGAGCAGAATTCCTCAATAAGGCACATTTGAGGTTTATATTTCTGGATACATAACCACCGACATCTCGGTACCTGTACCCAATACCGATGACCAACAATTTAATTTTATTTTTACTCGGTATATGATCAGGAATCCGCAGGGTTGAACGTAGGGGCGGCGACACGGTCTTGGACGGACAAATGAGGTCAGGGACTTGGGCATAGATTTAAAATTCAATAATCACATTCATGATGTATGTAAAAAAGCATATCTTAATCAGATTTCGTTTTGATACAGACAAGTCATTTAACAAATAGCACAGCTTTGAGAGCGTTATACGAGGCATTAGTCGAAAATTACCTGGAATACAATTCTAGCATCTGACCTCCATCCGAAAGTTAATATAAATTAATGCTAGAACGAATACAAAACAATTTTTTAAATTTTTAATCGTGTACTCTTTGGTGTATATCCAGGTATTCCATTGTTGTATCCTACGCCATTTGTTTTGGGCATAGTGGGATACTACAAGCTAGAAGTGAGGAGGGAGGTAGCGTAAACCACGTACATGTTTAAAGTGCTTCGTGGCTACATACACAGACCAGACCTTCTGTGAGAGATCAAACTGTGCGCACCTAGAGAGTACACATCGCGGAGTAGGCGTCCATGCCTGTCAGAGGTAACATGCGCGCGCACCAAGCTGCTGCAACAAGCTCCACTCACGCACGTACTGCGTACGCTTCGTGTGGTGGCGAACTGTGCGGATTTATTTTCGAATTCCCTGAATGAATCCTCAAAGATCACTTATAGCGTTTTAAGTAATAATTCTGGATACAAACATTATGATTAGTTAAATAGATTTCCTTGATATTTCTTTTTACATTGTATTAGTTGTGTTGTGTTATGTGTGTATATTTAATTTTGGTTTATAGTTTCTTTTTTCGTACTGTTTATTATGTTATATTGGTTAGCGTTGGTGTGTATGTTATAAATTTGTTTTTTGTTTTTGTACTGTTTTTCATATTGTATTGTTTACGTATTGTTAGTTTTAGTTCTGTGCTATCGTAATGGATGAAATCTGTAATGATAGTATAGATTATGACAATAAATAAATAAAAAAATATGTACGTTCTTTTCATGTACTTTATAAGGTTATTAAATTAAATAATCTTAACATACCGTGCAGATATAATACAATTATATTATATTTGCATCACAATCTACATAGTACAGTCCATCTAAGGGTTGCCTGGAAGAGATCGCAGACTGTGATGAGGCCGCCCATTGTACCGCTGTTACTTTTTTGTTTTCTACATTATATGTTACCTAGTTACGATGTGCAATAAAGAGTACCTATCTAGTATACACTACACCATTAACTATACCGATTTGCGAGGGTGGTATGAAAAGTTTCCGACCTCAATATGAAGATATAAACACACTCGTAAATAAAAGCTAGTGCATTTAGTTGTTCATCTGTTGACAGTTTCTCATCAAAGTTGCCGCCATTTAGGACACGTAGTTGTTATGTAACAGTCGTTTGAGTGAGTTGATGGGAGTGCTTTTACGAAAATGGACAAAATCGAGTATCCAGCTTTGATTAAATGTTTGTTTTTGAAAGGCAATACACCATAAGTCAAAGATAAGCTGGATTATGTGTATAGGGACTCTGCACCATAATTTGCCACAATAAAATTTTGGGCAGCTGAATTTAAGCGTGACCGTAAGAGCTTGGGAGACAATGAACGTTCGGGCTGCCCAAAAACGGCAACTACCGACGGAAATATCGCCAAAGTTCACCAAATGGTGCTAGACGACCGTTGAATTAAAGTGAGAGAGATAGCAGAAGTTATGAATATGTCAAAAGAACGTGTTTGTCATATATTAAATCAACATTTAGGCATGACAAAGCTATCTACGCATTGGGTGCCACGTTTGCTCACGTTAGACTAAAAACATGTGCGAATGAATATTTTCATCGCTCTGTTTGCGCAGTTTAAGCGCAATAAATTCGACTTTTGGCGCCGAATCATCTCCAAACAAAAACATTTTTTTGCAAAAAAACAGTTTTTGTTTTTGTTTTGTACAAAAATTTTTGTCAAATAAGAGGCAATCACCTTCGTGAACAATACAGAAATGGGAGCATCGCTGGGAGAAGTGTGTAGAGTTACAAGGAGACGACGTTGAAAAATAAAATAAAAAACTCTGAAAATATTCTTATATGTTTGTGAGGTCGGACCACCCACGTATTGTACAGGTAACTCTTATAGGTAACCATTTTATATCTATACAACTTATTAAATTCGAACAGAATATGCGACTTCCCAATAATTCTATTGTTTTTTAAGGTTTAGTATCTATTGCTATTGTTATCATAATAACAAGTCCCTTCTCTATAACAGTGTCGTATTAAAACCAAAGGAGGCAGGTAAAAGCTACAATAAAAAACAATGTACACACTGTGTTGTAATCTAGGCCTATGTTAATTCCAGACGTCTATTTCGAATTTGTTAAAACTATTACAGGTGAGAGCAGTTTTTCTTTGAATACACTCCGAATAATCCGCCCTTGGGCTAAACGGGATACGTACTCGAGTGCTGGCATGTGCCCTCAGCCACATGTTGAACCGCCTCTGGGAGGTTTTACACTCTAGCTTAGCGAACGTGGGTAAAAGCGGGTAACTGGTCTTATTAACGAAGCTGAGACGGCTATCAGTGTCGACTGAGGTGGCGTGTGCCTTGGCTGAAACTGCGCCGTGCGATTTAGGCGTAGGCGGAAGTGCTCACTAAAGTTTATCGGCGGACCTCTGACTTACGCGCGGGTAGCGGCACATGGTTCTCGCACGAAGAGTGAGGCCGCTAATCAAACCACGATAGCTTGTTGCTTCGGGAATTATCTGTGTTCGGTCGCTAGAGGGAAACTGAGTTCCACCTGTCACCTCTGTAAGTGCAGTGGGGCCCTCACTACAGTTGTTGGAAAAAGTCTTTGGGTACCGGCCGTCATATGCTTCATGGCCGGTAGCGGTAGCTGTTTTAGCGCGGTCGCAACCTCCTGCGAAGTCATCACAGTGTTTTTAGTTGAAGTATGCTTCAATACCTAGGTACTATACTATATTTTTTCACTAACATGCGACCTGACCACCCGAAACGAAAAGTATAATATATATATTATATGTTATGCTTCTTGCTCCCTACTCCCGCTTCACGTCGTCTAATCACTACAGAAATTTTCGCTCAGAAAGAAATCTGTTTCTATTCTGTTCCATCCATAATTTCGGTTTGGTGAGTTTTTCTTTCTTTGTTCAAGCGAAATCCTCCGGAATGCGCTCCCACTTGAAGTCAGGATATCCACTGACCGTTTTGTATTGAAAAAGTAGATACATGATCTCTTTCTCAATAATATGGCAGAATGATATATCATCGAAGCGATAGTACATCAATCAATTTTATTATATTCATAGTGCCTGAATATTGAAGTATACATGATAACAATGTGTACATGATAGCATATATATGAGTATATAAACTTATGTACATAATGTTGTATAGTGTGTGATTCAGTTAATTAATAAAATTACCCAAAGATTGATTGAAAATCCCGGATAAAAAGCCCGTCGTTGTACAAAAGCTGACTTAAACAATTAAAAATGTGTTTACGAGTATAGTCCAAGAGATATCGGCTAACTAATTTTTTTGGCATTTTTTTTCTAAATGCATGGATCTTCTTTTCAAATTTTTAAATAGTGAATGTCACTTTTACATCCTTTGGGTCGACAAAAATTAGAAAGTAGGTATGCCAATGATAGCTGTCTGTTCACTTGTCGTATCTCTGCCGCAGTAGTTCGTCCAACTTGTAGACAAGTAAGCTTTTCGAGAATAATCACATCTATAAATACATGTTTTATACATACGTTCTTTTTAATTGTTTTAAGTGCCTGCCAAAGTGACTCTACTCTGCCTGATGGAAAGCATGAATAGAATCCTAGAGCTGTGGTCACCATACTTATTGTGAATGCAGACAATACAGTATGATGACCCACACTGTAACAACCCAGTAAAGTGCTTTTTTAAGCCTCGCTTGAGGACGTGAAAGGCAAACGCTATTCTATATTTAAATAATAATAATGGACTAAAAAGATTATATCACAAACAGCATATAACGAAAATGTAAAACATTCAATTATTCTATTTACTTATCAAAAAACCTATCAAGACATAAATGATAATATGTATACTGTAATAGATACTATAATACTAACGATCAAATATGATATCAAATTAAGTAATCACTTCCAAGTGGACACGTCACCATTACTGTAGTAGCTTCAAATTAAACAAAGTCCCGTCACGACCAGAATTCAACCCTCATTAGGCAATTCTTGTTTACTCATTATTTGTAAAGACTTTTTTTATTTCATTATAATGTAATAGGACACATTTAGATAATAGGATTATGCAAAAAAACGACCACTGGTAATTTTGTTACCTATTAAATTCAAATCGGGGGAGAGTCAGTCTTCTGTAGACGCTCAAACAGTGCAGGCGTGCCGTATACAATTCTATAAGTGTTGTGTTTTTAAAAATTTTGCAAAAATGGCAAATCTATCTGTGTGTGGGATTTGTCTGAGGGAGAACGTTGGTGATGAACTGCAGCCGATCGGTGACACTGTTCTGCAGGCGGTTTACGAACATTTAACTACAACGCCGGTAAGTGATCTTATATTTGAACAAACACCATCATCTCTTACTCTTTTTTTCAATTTATTTATAATTCTTTTAGATTTTCTTTGACGGGCCCTAGACCTAGAGGTAAGTAACCCTGTCTGCTAAGTCGGCAGTCGTGCGTTGTATGCACAATCGTGTGTGTGATGAGCATTGTTTCATTTTTAGTGAAAATTGCTGTATTGAATTTTTGAATTATTGTTTAATTTTTCAATAATATGTAAGAAACAAATAATTATGATTATTATTCTCTTTATTACTATTGGTGTAAATATAATAGGAAGAACAAATACATATTTCAAAATTTCAAGTCAGTGAACAAGAAATCTGTAAATACGGTTCAAAAGACAAGAACCACCTCACTTTACATTATTATTAGGATCAGACAGCCGTGTTTCAGCACTGTGAAGATGTTACGTCTCTTCATATCCTCTCTTCTACGCATACCTATTACACTCTTCAACCTATGTCTGTGCCACGTTAACTTGTTGCTCGTGCCCGTTCCTTAAATCATTCCCTTTGAGATGTCTTGTCTACCGTCATTCACGTTCTTGCTCCCTGATATTTTCGTACATCTCTTCAATAATTTGGCATGCACTTCAATATTTATTTGAACAGTGGGTCTTAAGGTTTCTTGCTCCGATCGTAGTATATTATGTTTCATAGATAATCGCCTTAACTTTACAATCGTTTCTTAGAGTCATTGAAATATATTTAAGGCAACTTCTCGAAAGTTTGGGAGGTTACAGTTATAGATACCCATAAGTATTGAAATAATGTTAATAAACTTTATGGTGCATACACAGAGGCATACTGAAGCAAATGTGATTGTCAACGAAATGGTGGGTTATAAAACTATTTTTGTTTAACAGCTCGGGAGTGCAGATGGAGTCTGTGACATCTGCCGTCAAGAACTTCACCACTGCTTAGAACTCTGGCAGCAATGCAAAAGTAGTGAAAATATCGACAATTTTATATTAAACCATTATGCGGTGAGTGTAAGATTGTAAAACTACTAATTATTCATCATCATTATCATCATCAACAGCCCTTACAGTCCACTGCTGGACATAGGCATAAGTAGAGCCTTAGCATGGAGGTTTTGGCCTACTATACCACTCTGGCCAAACGGGTTGGAAAAGGGGTTTTTCTAAGTTTTCCTTCTCTTTGTAATGATGTTGTCTTAAATTATGATTTGTTCCCTTAGTCGCCTTTTACGACACCCAAGAAATGAATGGGGGGGGGGGTAACACTATGTATTCTTAATCCGTCACCACACGGACGACTAATTATTATTCAACTAAAATTCAAGCAAAGCCACTATGATTTTCTGAGAATACTGTCATTTGTCGGTGTCGTATGTTGCCATATGTCCACATTCAACTGAATGATCGACAACAACTCTTTACTTGTTTTTTATGATGTAATCTGATACAAGGCGGGGTGACTGTGACAGTTGTAAACTATCCTAATGTAAATCTAAACAGAGTAGCTGAAGGTAAAACTTTTCATATTTCTAAATTCACTTCCTCGTTATACTAAGGAGTTATGGTTAATGTGCCGGCTGAAATCAAGATTTTTCCTGTGATCTAAGAATAAGGTGGTCTTATATCATAATTAAGTTTGCGTGAACATTTCATGTTGCAAAGTTAACGATGGTCTTAGCGTGGCCAGCATATGACTCAAAATCTCCATTACTTACTATGAAACAACTCCTCAAACTTTCAATGTACCTATGTAACAATGTGTTGAAATAATTAATCCTATTTGTAATTGTTCAACAGAGCCAAATATTCGACGACAACAATAATGTCGTGAAGGTGCCGCTGTGTAGAGTATGCTCGCAAGAAGATGGACTAATGGAGGCCATTTTGGGCAGGTGTCAACAATTTATATACAGTTATTTAACTTCAGAGCCGGTAAATAACTTTTATTTAAATACGTGTCATCTCTTTCCCTTATAGCAAATGTATTTAGTGTTGGTACAAAATGGTGACTTCCATGTAACTCTATCATTTTTACCTTACTACTTACTCTCTTTGTACCTTTTTCAGACACACCATACCTCTCTTCTCCGTAACTATCCTCTGTCCTCATCCCACGTCCATACCACAGTAAGCTGTTGACATTGACCCTTCCTTGAATATTTTTCTTTAAGATGTCTTGTTTGTTCTCACCCTTCCTTGTTCCCTGAGTTTTTAATACAATCGATTTAACATTTTGTAAGAAATCTGATTTCAAGACGATTAAATCTTTAACAAGCAGCCCTTCTACAATTTTATCCTTTATTAAAAAATCTCTGGTATAGTTCCCAAAGTGCACTACAGCTCTGCTTAACTTGATTTTCTGTTTATTGGTTGGATAATTATCTTGTTTCCACATCGATCACAATATTGTGTGTCACTACATAGTCAACAGTATCACAGTTACAAAGCTCATTTTTAATTAACAGTTCGAGACCTTTGACATCAGACCTGATAGAGTTTGCGGTCGCTGTAATGAGAGACTCTGGATCTGCTACAAAATCTGGATTCGCTACTTCCAGCGTGAAACACTTCGCAGAAGTTTGGTGAGTGCAAGATTAGTAAACCTCAATAAATACTTATTTGTGTGACGTGACACATTGTGTTACTATTGAGTAACGCAATGTCACGTCTGTGACAACAGTCACACTATAACAGCTTTAAATGAAGTCCGGATATTCTAAATATATATTTCTAAAAACAGATATTTATTAAATCTGTTCACAAAAACGAAAACTGTCAAAGATACACTATAAAAGTGAAACAGCTTTAAGGTCCCTCGTTTTTCTTGCAGTTAATTGACAAATTAAATATAAAATAGTCGCATACTGATACTCAGTATAGTCAACCAAATGATTGATACAAGTTTGATACGTATTTTATTTGTTTCCAGCCATCCCAATTAGGAAGAGTCAGAGGTTAGCAGGGTTTTGGTGAAGTACACAAAAGAATTGAGGACTCGGAAGGCATAGCAATATCTTCGAACGTATCGCCACCGAAACGAGCAAAGCAAGCAAGCAACAAGAGGTCTACGATTACATCTATGGAGGTGCAAACCTCCGCAAGGCCTCTGCTGCTAAGCGAGCTAACCCAGCACGATGTCATTACATACTGTTAAATAGGACCGTAAATTACATTGAAAAAGGGAATATTCGTTATAACAATTAATTATTCATTATATATATACTCAGAATCTACCATACAATCTAATATTATACTTCTGTGTCGTAGTCGTGTACGTTATCATAGTATGTTACTGTATTTATTATTTTCATTCAGTCATTATATTATTATTATTACTGTTATCAATATCTATACCAATATAGCTTTTAACTTTTCTCAAATCTTTCATTCCAAACCTTTTCAATTAACTATAATAGTTTTTAATTCGATTTCTTTTTTATCTTTACAACAAATTTCAGAATTTACATACCATTAGTAATTTAAAAAGGCTGTCTCGGCATCCATTTGTTCGATGAATAAATTATTTTTACAACTGTATAACAATAAAACTTTCAATGTTTGCATTTTGCCTAAAGGCCAATAAACATTTTCATTAAGTCCTTTTGCTAAAAATCTCTTGCAACTGATCTTGCTTTAACAACATTGTTGCTTTTTTTCCTTAAAAATCCACTTAACATCTGTAACTTTTTTATCATGTGGCCTTTCAACAACTTGTCAAGTGTTATTTTTTTTTAAGCTATTAATTTCTCAGTTCATTGCTATTTGCCATTGTTTTCAATTATGAGAGTTTACCGCTTCCTCACAAGTATTTGGCATATTAGCATTTTTTTCTCTATTAAGAACTTGCTAAAGTGACTCTACTCTGCCTGATGGAAAGCATGAATAGAATCCAAGAGTTGTGGTCACCATACATATTGCAAATGCAGACAATGCAGTATGGTGACCCACACTATGGCGGGCTTGTGAGATGCACACCCCGCTTAGGGACGTAATAGGCATGACAGTCATCGTGACAGTGTAAGGCTTACACAGAAATCACGATAACTGTGACTCCTGCATCAATGGGCCTCCGGTCTCACACTCACCAACGAAACACGACAACACAGATGCTGGCGCTTGAGGTTGGTCTTCTGTGGGAGGATAGTACTGCCCCGTCGAACCGGCCCGCTCGTGCTGAAATCGGCGTGGCTCTACTACCTAGTATAGTTTACATATAAAAAGGTGTAGCATCAGTGTAGTTTACATATAAAAAATGTGTAAAACTGGATTACTATACTTAGAGATTGGAGTTTGCTTTCATTTTGTCTTTTCATTTCAACATGCTTATCTTCATTATTATTTGAATGATCATTACTTACAAGACCGTTTACAGTGTTATTACAATTAATCTCACCTGAACCTGTATAAATTTCAGCACTGTAGTAAATAATTTTTAATATTTCATCAGACAAGTTTGAACTAGGATCAATTTCTACATCATCATCATTTTTTTTTGATCATAAAGTTTTTCTAGATATGTTAATTGCGTATTTTCTTTGACTACCTGTACTAGCCTAGCATTAATTATTTTGTTATTATTTAAAACTCTACAGCTGTTTTCATTATAACCCACTAAAACGTCTATTCAGGCTTTATCTTCCCATTCACTTTTTCTCAAAACTTCAGGAACCCTGACCAAAATTCTACTTCCATAAATTTTTAAGTGTTCTACATTTGGTTTGCTTCCAAAAAATATCTCACAAGGAGTTTTGTTTTCTACTGTATTCGTAATAGTTCTGTTCTTTAAATATGCTACTGTTTTTGTTACTTCTGACCAAAACCTTCTATGAATTGTAGCTTCCCTCATTAAACACCTACCTATATCCATAACAGATATACTATATGTTCCTGCTACTCCATTCAATTCATAGACGAGGGGCACACATGGTGATAACTATTTACCCGTTTGCCTTAAATATTACCAATTTAAGTAATGCCATGCTTACTCATGCAGAGTTCGTGAATAACCCGCAGAGAAGACACTTCAATAGCTGAAAGGCGGATAAACGTTAGGTAAAGTAGAATCTTATTTCGACAAGAAATTTAACTAACGGAATCCAATTAATATGATTCCGTTAAATAAACCTATCCGTTCTGCTAAAAAAAGAGAAAAATCGGTGTTTAAATGCTTCCTTAACACTATTAAAATAATTAACATATAAATCAACGTAATTACTGATTCCTGAGTGAGTACAGTTACCGGACCTCAAGCCCTCTTTATCTCTCTTAGCCTCTCATATCACTTTAGATGCAAGCTAACTCATATTTCTAATTAGGTATATACAAATAACAAAAAAATACATCTTTACCTGGTCATAATTTTGTCTACAACTGCTTACGTTCATATTTAACTTTTGACAAATGTCAAGCAATTGCCGACGCACTTCGGATGAGTATGTCAAATTTTTACAGTTTAAAAACACTCTCTACTCCATTGCTGCAATGAGAACAATATTGCGTTAATGATAACTATTTATTTGTTAATTAGAAGTCAATAAACAGGTGCTGTGCTGATAATCACTTTCTTTGAAGATGCCTTAGAGAAAGCTTCGAATACATTGAGAAGAGTTATGTGGTCACCTATTGGAGATCATAACTTTTGTTTCATTGTCAGAGCTTCTCCTCTCTTGTGCACCATTGTGTGTAATAATTCTTCACTTGACAGAACTGCTACCAAACTTAAAGCCTAAACATATAATGGTATCGATACACGAGTGTTTCTAGTTCTACGATCTCAAGAATATACTTTTATCAGTGTTATGTTGACTAACTATTTACCTCGTCTAAACAGCTATATTCCGTCGCACTTTAATTGAACTGCTTATAGTATTGATATTTAATTGCTCTCTATTAGGTTTATTTACGTATGTTCATATTTACTAATAGGTAGTAAATAGCACATATAAATAATAAGTAGTATATAATTAACATTAAAGCTTTATTATTTTTTACTTTTTAGTTTTTAAGTCGTTTTTTTCAACGTAATTATTTTTTCATATTCATAATGTAAGTACATCAGAATTAACATCAATCGTTCATCATTGTCTTTGAAATGGATTCATTTATGCAGAAATAAAAAAACTCAGAACGGTTTGAAAATTTATATTAATATATTAGTACAATTTCCACTGAAAACAATCTAAACACCAATGATAAAAGTGACTTACACAAATAGTTAAAGAGCCACTGAGAGATCGTCTTACACCCATCTGAAAACCAGGTGACATTTTTTTTTTAAATTTCATATATTAATGAATACTATTGATCCTTTATACTTAGTGCTAGCCTATTGCAAAGCTGTCATGACTATTTCTTGATCAAAGATTTTAACATGAAATATCTAATAAACCCAGATGTGGGAAACCTCACTGAATTTCTTGTTTACATATTGAAGATGGCAATGTTATGAAAGAAGTGAGATTGCCGACTTGTCGATTATGATTCTGCACAACATTACACTTTTTTATTATACATATCTGAAGGATAATTAATTAAAAGAATGTATAAGTATCAGACAGGTAATGCTCAACATTAACAATAACTATTTTACAGTTAAAAAGTACTACATATTAATGTGGCCAGCATGGTGTAGTAGGCAAAACCTACTTCTAAGTGAAGGCCCGTATCCTATTGATGATAATGACATTACAGCATATCACAAATCATATATGTTCGACTTAAAAATAGGTAGTAATTAAATAATTATACAACTTACATTTTCTCTGTGTATTGGCATAACTTAAAAATTGTTTACGCTTAGAAACATTTTGATTTCAACTGTGCAAATAAAAGAAACTGAAATCTATTCGGCTTTATACATTTCCTTCTGTAGAAACACTCCTATACGTCTTAAAGTTAACGTGAAAATAAAATGTTTGTCTACCTGATCTCATTACATTATAGTAACGTGACTTTATTTTGTAACACGACGTCACACTTTACTAAACGGTCCATGTAATCTGATTAGAAAACATGTTCATTTGGCACAACACTTATTATCAATACCAAGTTTATATCTCTATTTGAGGTAATATTTGTAAAGTAGAAGCGAGTGCGAGGTGTCACGTTCCTGTTCTAATAAAAACATCATGTCGCGCTGGTTTATGCGTTTGAGTGGGGTCCGCAACGCCATCTGACTGCGACCAGTCTGTCGAACAAAAGAAATATGTTAGACATCTGAAATAAGACAATCCACTTCCCTACGTATGTACAGTCACGAGCATAAATACGAGTATATTAACTATGGGCACATACCTCTTGGAGTGCAAAAATATGTGCCGTTTACTAATTATGTATTTCTCGTGACTGTACGTTAGCATCACACGAAGCTACTTACAAATCCGCTTCCGGAATGTCCAGCGCTACTCGAAAGGGAGACGTCAGCAGCGCCCGGCACTTCTAATCTGGGTTTTTTTCTAGGTCCGATAGCTTGCAAGGCTGTCAAGTTAGCATCTCGTTGCCTGAGCTCTTCGAGTTCAGCTCGTTGCATTTCTTTCACTTTGGCCTTTAATTTCGCTTGTTCAGGGTTGTCATTCTTGGATCGAGACTTGGCTGCCCTTAACAGAATCTCCCTCTCCGAATCCTCCCGCCGTTTCCTGTCAGCACAATCTAATTCCTCGAGGAATTGGAATTGACCTTTTATATCTTGGGTGACCTCGTATCGGTTGTCAGTCTGTGTCAAAAGAAAAATCATTAGCAACGAAGAAAACTTGACGTCACACGTACTTTTGGTACTTGTGATTATGTCGAATAGTCAAATAAAAATGTTCATAGCTATCTACAGTTCGGCATTGCCAGTTAGGTAATTTAGAAGCATACTTAACATTCCTTTATACGCAAGATTTCTTATAACAAACATTTTATCTATGAATATTTGTTAAACAAATTTTCTTCTAGGTCCAATGAAAAAATGAAATTTCAAATCTTACCCGTATTACATGATCAATTCTATTCTTTGCGATGACAGCGAGCTTCTCTATAAGGCTCTTCAGTCTTGCCTGCAGCGCGTGCGATAGTAGACCAGCTACTTCGGGAGGAGGTTCTTCTAAGTTGTGCTTGGCTACAATAGTTTTTATCCGCGCTTGCATCATACCCAGAGGTACCAAGTATTCGTCCTTGCATGACCTTAAAATAGATTAAATGTTAGTTTAGCTTCCACTTAATAAAATATTCAACTACTTAAATAAAAAATAATTATGTAGGTACCTGGTTTGTATGCCAACCATTTCTCTCTGGGTTTCTTCTGCCAGAATGACACCGCCCATCGCGACTACATCGTTGAGGTCATCGTCCCCAGCCATTTTATCGTCTCCGAATGGTTGTGAGAAAGATGTCTTCTTCTCCTTCTCTTTTAATGACTGACGGATAAGTGACTTCCCAGGTGTCAGCACGGTTGCCAAACCAAACGATACGTTAAATCTGGGTAGTTTAGCTGTATTATTGACTGTCATGGCTTTCGCTTTGCTGCTACTGGCTTTCTTCACGATGATCTTGGAGGCACCGCGTAAACGAACATTTTGCAACACAGTTATGCTGCGTCCAGGTTTTGCTTGCGCAGGCTTCTGGTACAGACACAATGTAGTTAAACGAATATCGGACAATGGTTTTTGACTACGGGAAATGTGTGCGAGGACTGGTTGGATTGGTTGAATGTGAATTAAAATAATTTAGAAACAATGGTATAAGATTCCGAATAAGAGAAAAATGGTAGCTCCTGGTAGTGGGTAATATTTGGTATAAAACATATATTTAAGTAAGTATTAAGATTAAGCAGTAGGTACATACCTTGGAATCGCCTAACGCTACGACTCCCCCAACGGGTACGTACACTTTTAAGAGAGACATGGCGTTATTATTAACTTGAACTGACGGCGGTCGCAGGCAGAATGTCTTAATTTTCATCCTACATCCTTACCCTTACGAAACGCCTTAGATTTTATTTTGGGGAATTAAAGTAATTACCTATTGTAAGCTGTTATGACAATAACAATGAGCATTGTTACCGTTGGTTAAGTATGAATGCATTTTTTTAGTAATAGAGAATAGTCATTGGGTTTTAAATGGACCAGAGCACATCTATCGTTAGAAACAAAAGAAATTGAGCCGACTTCAAACAATAGCAGCAAAGGGCACAAAACATAATAATAATAATGTTTTTTTAAATGGAGGGTTGCGTTTATTTCACTTTAAAAACTAGTTTTTTTATTTTTATTAGTAATGTTCTTTGTTGATTTTGTTTGAAATCCTCTTAACTTTATTTGTACTAACAAACAAAGAAGTTGAATCGAGCCGATTTCAAACAAAACCAACAATGCGTGGGTGGTTCAACCCAACCAGGACTCATGGTGGGCGTTAAAAAGTCCCAGAAACACCAGCTCGGCTGACTCTCTGATTACGAGTTGTAGACTGTTTGAACATTTTCCAATAAACTTGTTACTTTTACGATACCAGTTGGCGATAACTTACTGAACCTTGAAAACAGTATATGCAGTAAAGCACCGTATAAAATCGTTGCTTAATTATTGCAACAAATTTATTGGTTTCGTTTGTTGCTAAAAATATTTTTTCCACACTTATGAAACAAAGAATTTTAATATCAAATATCTAATAAGCCCACATATGGGAAGCCTCACTGAATTAATAGTGGCCGAAAAGTATTGGTAAATGGACTAAAACAATATTGTCTACCATAGAAAAAGTCTTTTGATTCTAAGAAGGTTTATGACCAAATTTTTTTTTGCTTTTTTTATGCATTGTTTATAAGTTAGCTAGTATTGTAGATAGCTAGGTAGTTACCTTTTGTTGTTTTTGTTATCTGTGTTAAGCATCTCAATGAATTTAGTTTTAAAAATTAATTGACAATAAATATTAGAAGAACACACAAGTTGTTTCCTTACAATGTTTAAAATGAAACGATAGTATACCTTATCACGTGTGTATGAGGAACATAAGTCTATAATGAGACGATTTATGAGTTACGGCCGACCGACAAACGAACAAAAAGAATCTTAGAAACGGCTGGCCGGTGATCCCACCAACGCCTGTGCCTGCTTATTGAAGCTGATAATGAGTTGTAATGAAATAATTTTCATAAAAGACAAACAAAAAAGTAAAACACAAAGTTCTCATTATGACTTTTCTGTGGAACTAGGGTTAATTTGTAATTAAACTTTAGACAAATGTTAAAGATAATTAGTGAAAAGGACTATGGTCTAATATGGTCATATCAATTAACAATTAACCCGGCGTCATGGGGGTGGAAATGAGTTACATGGACATTGGGGTGGGTCTCACAGACCCGTTAATTAGATATCAGTTAATTCAATACTTTTTATCTAAAAGTGATAATATGTATTTGTATTTAGTTTTTTTAGGTATTCATATAAATAAATAAAAGAAAAATTATACATATATAATGTTTTAATCATATTTATTACAGAATTTAAAAACAAACGACAAATACTAATAAAAAAATTATCTGCTACTTAAATGTAATTCTACTATTAATAAACAATCAGTCTTAACATTTTAATTGCATTTTCTTGTAGGTTACTAAATTATCTTTGGAAAAAAACAAAAATTGGTTACTCTGAATCATTGTCATTGGTTTAGTCAGCACAGAAAGTTACAACATGTTCTAAGCAAATATTTTTGTTGCAACTCTTACAGGTATAATTTGTTTTCCGGTCTTTCTTTGCTGGACACACTTGGCACCTTTTTCGGACATTAGGCTTTTTTGCCGGAGGTTGTCCTGAAGATTCGCCAACAAATTTTTCTATTTTTTGTCGCAACTCACGTGGAAGGACTGATATATTTTGGCGAAGTTTTAGATGTTTCATGACGAGACCAATGCATTCTATCCTGGCGGGTTTGAATAAAATGAAAGAATTTTGAATAAAATGAAATCTGTGTAATGACATTACAACCCTAAAAATATCCACGCCCATGCCATCAGTAGCCCATAAATCACTTAAATTTTGTCTGCCTGAACGGTAAAGACCAGCAAGATAAAGAAGGCCTATAAAAGCTTTCAATTCCACCATAGTGCATTCTTTTATATGGGTGTACTTAGATAAATTAGTACATGTAGCTATTTTAGGTCTAATGCGTGCATTAGTATGCATAAGTATGCTTTGCAGCATATCCTCTGTAATAAAAAGGTTCCAACATTCCACTTCAAACATCACCGATTTTGCTGCTGGCTCTACACCGGGCAATTGATGGATTATATTTTCAGATCTGGTTCTGACATTTTTTCTAAAAGGCTTCTTATACCAAATCATAGCATCTTTACCACTATAAAATCTCGAAGAATACTCTCGGTTTGCATTTGAAGAACTAGTAGATCCAGATGCAGAATGCTCCTCCGACTGTGGCGAACGATTTCTATCCGACAGCGTAGATAGCGGAATATTATCGTCGTCAGACTCTGAGATTTCTTGCTCTGTGTCACTGGGATAACTACGCGCACTCAAATTATCATCTTCCACCCATACTCCTGGTCTGAGAACATAGAATCTGAGTCAGATTCTTCTACAATAAAATCGATAGTATTCGCTGTCTTCCTTTCTCTTCCCGGTCCATTTTTCTTAAGTACCTACAAAATACACAAAGAAAATAGATTTAACTGTATTATAGCAACTTACATTATAAACAACATAAAGAAACTAAAATAAAAGCATAAACACATTGGAAACATTAAAAATAATATATATACAAAATGGCGCGAAATTGTTACATCAACTGCGGGGATGGGTCTCACATACCTTTTTTAACTTCGTGCATGTGTAGCTCCCACTGTGACCGTGGCACGACTAATGTGTTACCTGCGACTCATATAACAAACCAATGACTCCAGCTACTGAGAAGAGCGGCAGCGCCGCACGCATAGTAACTGAACTATAGGCTAAATAAAATGTGACGGGTCTCACAGACCCAACCCCCATGACGCCGGGTTAAAAGCAATTACAAATATGGAAAGAACTTGATGATTTACTAAAAGAAAGTACAGTACTATTCAAGTAATGGTGGTAATGATAACTCGTAATGATCAATTAACTAATTAGGTATTATACTTACTTAATAGCTTTTCAAACTTAAAATCGCTTAATCTATCGTGTTCCATATTATTTAAAGGATTGTGTTTGTGACATTTGAAGTATTATTTGTGCGAGCATCGTCAGAGCAAGAGAGTTATAACGCCATGCCTATCATAAAAGTGTACGTACCCGTAGCAGGAGCCGCAGCGTCAGGCAATTGCGAGGTATGTCCTTACTTACTATTAAAGCTTATCGTGAGCGCGTTGATTCACGTGAGAAGTAGTTTATTTCTTAAATATCATATTTTGGCTGCGGCCCCACCCGTGTGTATGTCGGTTGCCGTGATGTTTTCACCACTACAACGAGCTACATTATCAGAGTAACAAAATGTTATGTTACAACATTCGGCGATGTTATTATTTTATTACTCTGTGTGGTGATGGATTAAGAATATGTAGTGTCCCTGTTCATCCCGCGGGTGTCGTAAGAGGTGAATAAGGGAACAAACTATTCAGGAAAATATCACTACAAAGAGAAGGAAAACTTGAAACAAACCCTATTCTAACCCGTGTGGTCAGCGTTTTATGGTAGACATCCTTGCTAAGAAGAGGCCTATGTCCAGTAGTAGATTGCTAAAGGCTGTTGATGGTGTATTATTTATATATTATCTATTACCAGGAGTTAAAATTTTAATTATAGTTGCCCAATTGTTATTATTCACATTCAGTCCAAATATGGTTTTCAATACAACTTTAATGTTCCTAACACATGTGTAGTCAAAATCACATTATCCGATATTCGTTTAACTACATTGTATCTGTACCAGAAGCCTGCGCGAGTAAAACCTGGACGCAGCATAACTGTGTTGCAAAATGTTCGTTTACGTGGTGCTGCAAAGATCATCGTGAAGAAAGCCAGTAGCAGCAAAGCGAAAGCCATGATGGTCAATAATATAGCCAAACTACCCAGATCTAACGTATCGTTTGGTTTAACAACCGTGCTGACACCTGGGAAGTCACTATTAAAAGAGAAGGAGAAGAGGATGTCTCTCTCACAATCATTCGGAGACGACAAAATGGCTGTGGACGTTGACATCAACGATGTAGTCGCGATGGGTGATGTCATTCTGGCAGAAGAAACCCAGAGGATCCTTGGCTCGACAGAAATGATTGACACACAAATCAGGTACCTATATAAATTGATTTTTTTCAGTACTGGATTTTTTTATTAAATAGAAGCTGAACTAACATTTATTTTATTTTAAGGTCATGCAAGGACGACGACTTCAACGATGTAGCTACGATGGGTGGTGTAAATTTAGCAGACGAAACCCAGAGGATGCTTGGCTCGACAGAAATGGTTGGCACACAAACCAGGTACCTATATAAATTGAATTTTTTAAAGTAGTTGGGTATCATAAGTATTAAAATTTAACTACATACGTATTAAAAATGAAATTAAAGGAAAAAGATAAAAACTATTGCCACTGTTTTGAAGAAATGACGCAGCACTTTTTTTGGGGCCACATATATACATATACTCCACGTCCTTTGCTTAAACAATATATATCTGCAAAATTTCATAAATAGCTGTTGAAGTGACAACGGGTAAATAACAAACGAAGCCACATTTATTCGTATTTACCAAACTAGTGGCGATTTGTGTACCCCGAGAGGTTGTTGACGTTACATATGTACATACATAATGAAGCTTAACTAATATTTATTTTATT
This sequence comes from Hypercompe scribonia, assembly GCA_949316085.1. NCBI lineage: Eukaryota > Metazoa > Arthropoda > Insecta > Lepidoptera > Erebidae > Hypercompe > Hypercompe scribonia. The sequence continues at coordinate 9,444,717 of OX438995.1, forward strand.
GTAAGGTCATGCAAGGATGAATACTTGGTACCCCTGGGTCTGATGCAAGCGCGGATAAAATCTATTGTAGCCAAGCACAACTTAGAAGAACCTCCTCCCGAAGTAGCTGGTCTACTATCACACGCGCTGCAGGAAAGACTGAAGAGCCTTATAGAGAAGCTCGCTGTCATCGCAAAGAATAGAATTGATCATGTAATACGGGTAAGATTTGAAATTTCATTTTTTCATTGGACCTAGAAGAAAATTTGTTTAACAAATATTCATAAATAAAATGTTTGTTATAAGGAATTTTAGGTGCTTGCATATAAAGGAACGTTAGGTGTGCTTCTAAATCACCTAACTGGCAATGCAGAACTGTAGGTAGCTATGAACATTTTTATGAGACTATTCGACATAATCACAAGTACCAAAAGTACGTGTGACGTCAAATTTTCTTCGTTGCTAATGATTTTTCTTCTGACACAGACTGACAACCGATACGAGGTCACCCAAAATATAAAAGGTCAATTCCAATTCCTCGAGGAATTAGATTGTGCTGACAGGAAACGGCGGGAGGATTCGGAGAGGGAGATTCTGTTAAGGGCAGCCAAGTCTCGATCCAAGAATGACAACCCTGAACAAGCGAAATTAAAGGCCAAAGTGAAAGAAATGCAACGAGCTGAACTCGAAGAGCTCAGGCAACGAGATGCTAACTTGACAGCCTTGCAAGCTATCGGACCTAGAAAAAAACCCAGATTAGAAGTGCCGGGCGCTGCTGACGTCTCCCTTTCGAGTAGCGCTGGACATTCCGGAAGCGGATTTGTAAGTAGCTTCGTGTGATGCTAACGTACAGTCACGAGAAATACATAATTAGTAAACGGCACATATGATTGCACTCCAAGAGGTATGTGCCCATAGTTAATATACTCGTATTTATGCTCGTGACTGTACATACGTAGGGAAGTGGATTGTCTTATTTCAGATGTCTAACATATTTCTTTTGTTCGACAGACTGGTCGCAGTCAGATGGCGTTGCGGACCCCACTCAAACGCATAAACCAGCGCGACATGATGTTTTTATTAGAACAGGAACGTGACACCTCGCACTCGCTTCTACTTTACAAATATTACCTCAAATAGAGATATAAACTTGGTATTGATAATAAGTGTTGTGCCAAATGAACATGTTTTCTAATCAGATTACATGGACCGTTTAGTAAAGTGTGACGTCGTGTTACAAAATAAAGTCACGTTACTATAATGTAATGAGATCAGGTAGACAAACATTTTATTTTCACGTTAACTTTAAGACGTATAGGAGTGTTTCTACAGAAGGAAATGTATAAAGCCGAATAGATTTCAGTTTCTTTTATTTGCACAGTTGAAATCAAAATGTTTCTAAGCGTAAACAATTTTTAAGTTATGCAAATACACAGAGAAAATGTAAGTTGTATAATTATTTAATTACTACCTATTTTTAAGTCGAACATATATGATTTGTGATATGCTGTAATGTCATTATCATCAATAGGATATGTGCCTTCACTTAGAAGTAGGTTTTGCCTACTACACCATGCTGGCCACATTAATATGTAGTACTTTTTAACTGTAAAATAGTTATTGTTAATGTTGAGCATTACCTGTCTGATACTTATACATTCTTTTAATTAATTATCCTTCAGATATGTATAATAAAAAAGTGTAATGTTGTGCAGAATCATAATCGACAAGTCGGCAATCTCACTTCTTTCATAACATTGCCATCTTCAATATGTAAACAAGAAATTCAGTGAGGTTTCCCACATCTGGGTTTATTAGATATTTCATGTTAAAATCTTTGATCAAGAAATAGTCATGACAGCTTTGCAATAGGCTAGCACTAAATATAAAGGATCAATAGTATTCATTAATATATGAAATTTAAAAAAAATGTCACCTGGTTTTCAGATGGGTGTAAGACGATCTCTCAGTAGCTCTTTAACTATTTGTGTAAGTCACTTTTATCATTGGTGTTTAGATTGTTTTCAGTGGAAATTGTACTAATATATTAATATAAATTTTCAAACCGTTTTGAGTTTTTTTATTTCTGCGTAAATGAATCCATTTCATAGACAATGATGAACGATTGATATTATTTCTGATGTACTTACATTATGAATATAAAAAAAATAACTACGTTAAAAAAAAAGACTTTAAAACTAAAAAGTAAAAAATAATAAAGCTTTAATATTAATTATATACTACCTATTATTTATATGTGCTATTTACTACCTATTAGTAAATATGAACATACGTAAATAAACCTAATAGAGAGCAATTAAATATCAATATTATAAGCAGCTCAATCAAAGTGCGACGGAATATACCTGTTTAGACGAGGTAAACAGTTAGTCAACATAACACTGATAAAAGTATATTCTTGAGATCGTAGAACTAGAAACACTCGTGTAATGATACCATTATATGTTTAGGCTTTAAGTTTGGTAGCAGTTCTGTCAAGTGAAGAATTATTACACACAATGGTGCACAAGAGAGGAGAAGCTCTGACAATGAAACAAAAGTTATGATCTCCAATAGGTGACCACATAACTCTTCTCAATGTATTCGAAGCTTTCTCTAAGGCATCTTCAAAGAAAGTGATTATCAGCACAGCACCTGTTTATTGACTTCTAATTAACAAATAAATAGTTATCATTAACGCAATATTGTTCTCATTGCAGCAATGGAGTAGAGAGTGTTTTTAAACTGTAAAAATTTGACATACTCATCCGAAGTGCGTCGGCAATTGCTTGACATTTGTCAAAAGTTAAATATGAACGTAAGCAGTTGTAGACAAAATTATGACCAGGTAAAGATGTATTTTTTTGTTATTTGTATATACTTAATTAGAAATATGAGTTAGCTTGCATCTAAAGTGATATGAGAGGCTAAGAGAGATAAGGAGGGCTTGAGGTCCGGTAACTGTACTCACTCAGGAATCAGTAATTACGTTAATTGATGTGATAATTATTTTAATAGCGTTAAGGAAGCATTTAAACACCGATTTTTCTCTTTTTTTAGCAGAACGGATAGGTTTATTTAACGGAATCATATTAATTGGATTCCGTTAGTTAAATTTCTTGTCGAAATAAGATTCTACTTTACCTAACGTTTATCCGCCTTTCAGCTATTGAAGTGTCTTCTCTGCGGGTTATTCACGAACTCTGCATGAGTAAGCATGGCATTACTTAAATTGGTAATATTTAAGGCAAACGGGTAAATAGTTATCACCATGTGTGCCCCTCGTCTATGAATTGAATGGAGTAGCAGGAACATATAGTATATCTGTTATGGATATAGGTAGGTGTTTAATGAGGGAAGCTACAATTCATAGAAGGTTTTGGTCAGAAGTAACAAAAACAGTAGCATATTTAAAGAACAGAACTATTACGAATACAGTAGAAAACAAAACTCCTTGTGAGATATTTTTTGGAAGCAAACCAAATGTAGAACACTTAAAAATTTATGGAAGTAGAATTTTGGTCAGGGTTCCTGAAGTTTTGAGAAAAAGTGAATGGGAAGATAAAGCCTGAATAGACGTTTTAGTGGGTTATAATGAAAACAGCTGTAGAGTTTTAAATAATAACAAAATAATTAATGCTAGGCTAGTACAGGTAGTCAAAGAAAATACGCAATTAACATATCTAGAAAAACTTTATGATCAAAAAAAAATGATGATGATGTAGAAATTGATCCTAGTTCAAACTTGTCTGATGAAATATTAAAAATTATTTACTACAGTGCTGAAATTTATACAGGTTCAGGTGAGATTAATTGTAATAACACTGTAAACGGTCTTGTAAGTAATGATCATTCAAATAATAATGAAGATAAGCATGTTGAAATGAAAAGACAAAATGAAAGCAAACTCCAATCTCTAAGTATAGTAATCCAGTTTTACACATTTTTTATATGTAAACTACACTGATGCTACACCTTTTTATATGTAAACTATACTAGGTAGTAGAGCCACGCCGATTTCAGCACGAGCGGGCCGGTTCGACGGGGCAGTACTATCCTCCCACAGAAGACCAACCTCAAGCGCCAGCATCTGTGTTGTCGTGTTTCGTTGGTGAGTGTGAGACCGGAGGCCCATTGATGCAGGAGTCACAGTTATCGTGATTTCTGTGTAAGCCTTACACTGTCACGATGACTGTCATGCCTATTACGTCCCTAAGCGGGGTGTGCATCTCACAAGCCCGCCATAGTGTGGGTCACCATACTGCATTGTCTGCATTTGCAATATGTATGGTGACCACAACTCTTGGATTCTATTCATGCTTTCCATCAGGCAGAGTAGAGTCACTTTAGCAAGTTCTTAATAGAGAAAAAAATGCTAATATGCCAAATACTTGTGAGGAAGCGGTAAACTCTCATAATTGAAAACAATGGCAAATAGCAATGAACTGAGAAATTAATAGCCTGAAAAAAAATAACACTTGACAAGTTGTTGAAAGGCCACATGATAAAAAAGTTACAGATGTTAAGTGGATTTTTAAGGAAAAAAAGCAACAATGTTGTTAAAGCAAGATCAGTTGCAAGAGATTTTTAGCAAAAGGACTTAATGAAAATGTTTATTGGCCTTTAGGCAAAATGCAAACATTGAAAGTTTTATTGTTATACAGTTGTAAAAATAATTTATTCATCGAACAAATGGATGTCGAGACAGCCTTTTTAAATTACTAATGGTATGTAAATTCTGAAATTTTTTGTAAAGATAAAAATGAAATCGAATTAAAAACTAGTTAAATGAAAAAGTTTGCAATGAAAGATTTGAGAAAAGTTAAAACCTATATTGGTATAGATATTGATTACAGTAATAGTGATGTGCGCCGCATGAAGTGGACAAAATCAATAAATGAGAGTGTCATGCGGGCATATTTTCGGGCTACAGAGTTGGGAACGAACCTTACTGCGTACCGTGTTAGGTTAGTCTCTCTGTTTCAGGAGCTTGAACCAGCCATCAACGTTTCAGCACAACGATTATCGGATCAAGTACGAGCTATACAGCGCTGTCACCTGCTGGATGATACAGTACTTGAGAGGATACGCTCTGACATAAGGAAAAACTTTACTATCCCCTCTTCATCACACGCTGCGGTGGCTAATAGCACACCTCAGTTGCCATTAGGTATTAAAGATGTTGATGAACTAGTGGAGAGTGAAGTTATATCCGTAAGTACCCAATGTAACGATAAGATAAGGAGTGCTTTAGAGGATGCGATTCAAAAGTACCGATTTATAAATGATAATATTAGACCACGATTATGCCGTTTGCCCATTCATAAACGTAATTTAGCGCTTGTGAGTGCCCTGGATTCGCTATTATCAGATTATTTTGATAATAGCGAAGATCTTAGTGATACACATTCAATTCTATACTGTGCGGCCATGGCAGTTTGTCGAGTAGCTGGTGTTAAATGTATTGAACGTGTAAGTGCTACTCGACCCGAAAATGGCGTACCAGCTTGGCAGTATAGAATTGAACGTCGTATTGCTGAGACTAGGACACTCATCGGTAAATTAATTAGTTTTAAAAGTGGTAATACACGGCCAAGAGTCATGCGCTTTGTGAAACAGGCATTCTTGGGGACTACCATTAGTCCTCAACAGTACATGTCCTGTGTCACAGAGCGCATAGACTATCTAAAGCAGAAAGTTTATGCATGGGCAAATAGGATAAGACGTTATAGAAAACGAGTCGATCGGTATAATCAGAATCGAATGTTCCAAAGGAATGAGAAATGGGTTTACCGGAAATGGGAGGAACCGAATTCATGTGTGAGTGATGGGCATTTTCCAGATGAAAATACCACAAATTCATTTTGGCGTAACATCTGGTCAGTGCCTGTCACTCATACAGAGGGTGATTGGTTGGAGGATGTCAAACGTTCGTGTGAGCCTATAATAGCTATGGAACCCATTGTTATTAATAAAGATGATGTAAGTTGTGCAGTCCGTTCATTACCGAATTGGAAATCACCTGGTCCAGACGGACTGCACAACTTTTGGCTTAAGTGGTTTCGAAGCTCACATGCGTGTTTGGCATCACAATTCCAAGCAGCTTTGGATTCTGGTTCATTACCACAATTTTTAACCACCGGTGTAACCCATTTACTCTATAAATCTGGTGGTGCCATGGATCCCAAAAATTTTAGACCTATAACATGTTTACCAACTACATATAAACTTCTAACATCTATTTTGAGACTCAAAATTACTACACACATAAATAATAATTCGGTTATCTCTATTTCTCAAAATGGATGTAGAAGTGGGGCCCGTGGCACTAAAGAGCTCCTTATTATAGACAGGACCATTAGCCAACAGGTACGTCGTAGTCGTAAGAGTCTGGCAACATGTTGGATAGATTATAAGAAGGCTTATGACTCAGTTCCACATACATGGCTTTTGAAAGTGCTAGAGTTGTACAAAATTGATGCAACTCTGTGCACTTTCTTAAAGTCGTGTATGAGTCAATGGAGAACAACACTTCGCTATCCAGGATGTCGGCAGGCTGCGATAAATGACGTACTTATAAAGATCGAGCGAGGTATATTTCAAGGTGACAGTCTGAGTCCCTTGTGGTTTTGTCTAGCTTTGAACCCTCTCAGTACTCTGTTAGAGGGTTCAGGGTTAGGCTATCAGTTGCAGAAAGATGATCAAGTTATATCTCACCTTCTTTATATGGATGATTTGAAATTACTGTCCTCCACAAAATTACAATTGATGGCGTTATTAAGGGTCACTGAAAACTTTAGTAATTCTATCAAAATGGAATTTGGTGTAGACAAGTGTGCAGTCATGTATGTAAAGAAGGGCGTGATTGTAGAATCTGAAGGAATAGAACTTTCAGATTCAACAAAACTCAGATCTCTGTCTGCCACCGAAACTTACAAGTATCTAGGTTTTTCACAGTCCTTGGGAATACCAGAATCTGGCGTGAAACAAATGTTGCAGGAACGTTTCTTTGGCCGCCTAAAAAAAGTACTTAAAAGCCTTTTATCGGGCGGTAACAAGGTGCGAGCCTGTAACAGTTGGGTCATGCCGGTTCTGATGTATTCCTTTGGTGTACTTAGATGGACTCAGACCGAATTAGATGCCCTTGACAGGAGAGTCCGTACATTGCTGACTGCATTCCGTATGCACCACCCACGTTCATCGGTTATGAGATTGTATATTCCGCGAAAGTTTGGAGGTCGTGGTCTATTAAATATCAAGACTCTACACAATCGCGAGATATACAATCTCAGAGAATATTTTCTACAGACTAATGTGGGAGTGCATCGTAATGTAGTTGCAGTGGATACTGGTTTTACCCCGCTCGCTCTGGCTAAAGAGAATTGGCGCAAACCTGTAGTACTTAGTACTACTGATCGCAAGGAAGTATGGAAGGGTAAAGAACTTCATGGTCGATTTTATCGGGCCCTACACGGGTCTGATATAGACTTTAAAGCGTCGACGTCTTGGCTACGGTATGGTGATCTCTTCGGAGAAACCGAAGGTTTTGTTTGTGCAATTATGGACGAAGTTATCATGACGAATAACTACCGGAAATATATCCTGAAAGATAGTACGGTTGACATTTGTCGGGCGTGCCACCGTCCTGGAGAATCTATTAGGCATATTATTTCTGGTTGTTCTCGTCTTGCTAATGGTGAGTATTTGCACAGGCACAATCAAGTAGCCAGGATTGTACACCAACAACTTGCCCTTAAATACCAACTTGTCGATTTTGAAGTGCCTTACTACAGGTATGTGCCCGACCCAGTTCTCGAAAACGGTCGTGCTACGTTATATTGGGATCGATCTATTATCACAGATAGGACTATTGTTGCCAATAAGCCTGATATTGTGGTGATAGATCGATTAGAGCGCCGCGCAATGATTGTCGATATCGCCGTTCCTCATGACGAGAATCTCGTGAAAGTTGAAAAAGAAAAACAATTGAAGTATTTGGATCTGTCTCACGAGATTGCCGACATGTGGAATGTGGATTCGGTGATTATTGTTCCGATAATCATATCTGTTCATGGATTGATAGCGAGGAGCCTCGACCAACACCTTAAGAGGCTCACGTTAGAAGGTTGGATCAAGGGTCTGATGCAGAAGGCAGTCCTCCTTGACACGGCCCGTATTGTGAGAAGGTTCCTGTCTCTGGAGCCCTAACCACCGGTATCTTGGTCCCTGTACCCGATGTCGGTGGTCTACTATTTTTTATATTTTTAAATATGTATTTTTTATTTTTTATATATTTAAAAATGTAATCAATATGTGTATTTATATGTAATAAAGAGAATAATAATACAAACATTGAAAGTTTTATTGTTATACAGTTGTAAAAATAATTTATTCATCGAACAAATGGATGTCGAGACAGCCTTTTTAAATTACTAATGGTATGTAAATTCTGAAATTTTTTGTAAAGATAAAAATGAAATCGAATTAAAAACTAGTTAAATGAAAAAGTTTGCAATGAAAGATTTGAGAAAAGTTAAAACCTATATTGGTATAGATATTGATTACAGTAATAATAATAACACTAGCAACACTGAAAGCAGCTAGAATTTCTCAAACGTATTTTGTAAAAATATTTCATTTTCTTTCTGTATTATACAAAAAAAAACAACTGGAACAATTTTCAAGCGAACTACAATGCACAATAATATAAAAACAAGACTTTTTTACCAAGAAAAACCATATAATTACATAAAAGCAATATCTGTGTGAGACATGACATTTAAATGTCATGTCGAAATATTTAACCGAGAAATTCTAGCAAAATGCTGACGAGAGCCAAATCTAGAACACTAAAAGCACAAACAACATCCCTGGACTCGTCGCTCCGCTCCGCCTTGCCGTCCCCGGAAGCAACATTGGATGTTCCAGCCGTTGCAGAGGTGTCGAGCTCTAGCTCCAGCGACGAGTTTTTCTCTCCATTCACGTCGCCAAGACCTGTACGTCGGCAGGAGAGTACCCGGCCACCGACCAGCTTGGGATCACGAGGACCACTGACCTCAAACAGGGTCCCCGCTACCGGTGGTGATGTGCGCCGCATGAAGTGGACAAAATCAATAAATGAGAGTGTCATGCGGGCATATTTTCGGGCTACAGAGTTGGGAACGAACCTTACTGCGTACCGTGTTAGGTTAGTCTCTCTGTTTCAGGAGCTTGAACCAGCCATCAACGTTTCAGCACAACGATTATCGGATCAAGTACGAGCTATACAGCGCTGTCACCTGCTGGATGATACAGTACTTGAGAGGATACGCTCTGACATAAGGAAAAACTTTACTATCCCCTCTTCATCACACGCTGCGGTGGCTAATAGCACATCTCAGTTGCCATTAGGTATTAAAGATGTTGATGAACTAGTGGAGAGTGAAGTTATATCCGTAAGTACCCAATGTAACGATAAGATAAGGAGTGCTTTGGAGGATGCGATTCAAAAGTACCGATTTATAAATGATAATATTAGACCACGATTATGCCGTTTGCCCATTCATAAACGTAATTTAGCGCTTGTGAGTGCCCTGGATTCGCTATTATCAGATTATTTTGATAATAGCGAAGATCTTAGTGATACACATTCAATTCTATACTGTGCGGCCATTGCAGTTTGTCGTGTAGCTGGTGTTAAATGTATTGAACGTGTAAGTGCTACTCGACCCGAAAATGGCGTACCAGCTTGGCAGTATAGAATTGAACGTCGTATTGCTGAGACTAGGACACTCATCGGTAAATTAATTAGTTTTAAAAGTGGTAATACACGGCCAAGAGTCATGCGCTTTGTGAAACAGGCATTCTTGGGGACTACCATTAGTCCTCAACAGTACATGTCCTGTGTCACAGAGCGTATAGACTATCTAAAGCAGAAAGTTTATGCATGGGCAAATAGGATAAGACGTTATAGAAAACGAGTCGATCGGTATAATCAGAATCGAATGTTCCAAAGGAATGAGAAATGGGTTTACCGGAAATGGGAGGAACCGAATTCATGTGTGAGTGATGGGCATTTTCCAGATGAAAATACCACAAATTCATGTTGGCGTAACATCTGGTCAGTGCCTGTCACTCATACAGAGGGTGATTGGTTGGAGGATGTCAAACGTTCGTGTGAGCCTATAATAGCTATGGAACCCATTGTTATTAATAAAGATGATGTAAGTTGTGCAGTCCGTTCATTACCGAATTGGAAATCACCTGGTCCAGACGGACTGCACAACTTTTGGCTTAAGTGGTTTCGAAGCTCACATGCGTGTTTGGCATCACAATTCCAAGCAGCTTTGGATTCTGGTTCATTACCACAATTTTTAACCACCGGTGTAACCCATTTACTCTATAAATCTGGTGGTGCCATGGATCCCAAAAATTTTAGACCTATAACATGTTTACCAACTACATATAAACTTCTAACATCTATTTTGAGACTCAAAATTACTACACACATAAATAATAATTCGGTTATCTCTATTTCTCAAAATGGATGTAGAAGTGGGGCCCGTGGCACTAAAGAGCTCCTTATTATAGACAGAACCATTAGCCAACAGGTACGTCGTAGTCGTAAGAGTCTGGCAACATGTTGGATAGATTATAAGAAGGCTTATGACTCAGTTCCACATACATGGCTTTTGAAAGTGCTAGAATTGTACAAAATTGATGCAACTCTGTGCACTTTCTTAAAGTCGTGTATGAGTCAATGGAGAACAACACTTCGCTATCCAGGATGTCGGCAGGCTGCGATAAATGACGTACTTATAAAGATCGAGCGAGGTATATTTCAAGGTGACAGTCTGAGTCCCTTGTGGTTTTGTCTAGCTTTGAACCCTCTCAGTACTCTGTTAGAGGGTTCAGGGTTAGGCTATCGGTTGCAGAAAGATGATCAAGTTATATCTCACCTTCTTTATATGGATGATTTGAAATTACTGGCCTCCACAAAATTACAATTGATGGCGTTATTAAGGGTCACTGAAAACTTTAGTAATTCTATCAAAATGGAATTTGGTGTAGACAAGTGTGCAGTCATGTATGTAAAGAAGGGTGTGATTGTAGAATCTGAAGGAATAGAACTTTCAGATTCAACAAAACTCAGATCTCTGTCTGCCACCGAAACTTACAAGTATCTAGGTTTTTCACAGTCCTTGGGAATACCAGAATCTGGCGTGAAACAAATGTTGCAGGAACGTTTCTTTGGCCGCCTAAAAAAAGTACTTAAAAGTCTTTTATCGGGCGGTAACAAGGTGCGAGCCTGTAACAGTTGGGTCATGCCGGTTCTGATGTATTCCTTTGGTGTACTTAGATGGACTCAGACCGAATTAGATGCCCTTGACAGGAGAGTCCGTACATTGCTGACTGCATTCCGTATGCACCACCCACGTTCATCGGTTATGAGATTGTATATTCCGCGAAAGTTTGGAGGTCGTGGTCTATTAAATATCAAGACTCTACACAATCGCGAGATATACAATCTCAGAGAATATTTTCTACAGACTAATGTGGGAGTGCATCGTAATGTAGTTGCAGTGGATACTGGTTTTACCCCGCTCGCTCTGGCTAAAGAGAATTGGCGCAAACCTGTAGTACTTAGTACTACTGATCGCAAGGAAGTATGGAAGGGTAAAGAACTTCATGGTCGATTTTATCGGGCCCTACACGGGTCTGATATAGACTTTAAAGCGTCGACGTCTTGGCTACGGTATGGTGATCTCTTCGGAGAAACCGAAGGTTTTGTTTGTGCAATTATGGACGAAGTTATCATGACGAATAACTACCGGAAATATATCCTGAAAGATAGTACGGTTGACATTTGTCGGGCGTGCCACCGTCCTGGAGAATCTATTAGGCATATTATTTCTGGTTGTTCTCGTCTTGCTAATGGTGAGTATTTGCACAGGCACAATCAAGTAGCCAGGATTGTACACCAACAACTTGCCCTTAAATACCAACTTGTCGATTTTGAAGTGCCTTACTACAGGTATGTGCCCGACCCAGTTCTCGAAAACGGTCGTGCTACGTTATATTGGGATCGATCTATTATCACAGATAGGACTATTGTTGCCAATAAGCCTGATATTGTGGTGATAGATCGATTAGAGCGCCGCGCAATGATTGTCGATATCGCCGTTCCTCATGACGAGAATCTCGTGAAAGTTGAAAAAGAAAAACAATTGAAGTATTTGGATCTGTCTCACGAGATTGCCGACATGTGGAATGTGGATTCGGTGATTATTGTTCCGATAATCATATCTGTTCATGGATTGATAGCGAGGAGCCTCGACCAACACCTTAAGAGGCTCACGTTAGAAGGTTGGATCAAGGGTCTGATGCAGAAGGCAGTCCTCCTTGACACGGCCCGTATTGTGAGGAGGTTCCTGTCTCTGGAGCCCTAACCACCGGTATCTTGGTCCCTGTACCCGATGTCGGTGGTCTACTATTTTTTATATTTTTAAATATGTATTTTTTATATTTTATATATTTAAAAATGTAATCAATATGTGTATTTATATGTAATAAAGAGAATAATAATACTAAACTAGCAACACCAGAAGCAGTTGGCATTTTTCATGCGCATTTTAAAAATACATAATATATTACTACAAACTTATCAAATTCATCATCAAAAAGTATAAAGTATCAAGCAAAACAAAAATGAACATATATACAAGAAATTATTTGAATAAAGCTACAACCAAAATGCATTTTCAATAAAAATATCTGTTACCGAAGACATGACGTTTAAACGTCATGTCAATACAATTATTTTCAAGAAATTGCCAATATGCTTACAAGAGCTAGAAAAAAAGCACAATTAACATCTTCGGACTCGTCGCTCCGCTCCGCCTTGCCGTCCCCGGAAGCAACATTGGATGTTCCAGCCGTTGCAGAGGTGTCGAGCTCTAGCTCCAGCGACGAGTTTTTCTCTCCACCCACGTCGCCAAGACCTGTACGTCGGCAGGAGAGTACCCGGCCACCGACCAGCTTGGGATCACGAGGACCACTGACCTCAAATAGGGTCCCCGCTACCGGTGGTGATGTGCGCCGCATGAAGTGGACAACTTTCATGAACGAGAATGTCATGCGGGCATATTTTCGGGCTACAGAGTTGGGTACGAACCTTACTGCGTACCGTGCTAAACTAGTCTCTTTGTTTCAGGAACTTGAACCAGCCGTTAACGTATCAGCACAAAGATTGTCGGATCAAGTACGAGCTATACAGCGCTGTCACCTGCTGGATGATGCAGTACTTGAGAGGATACGCTCTGACATACGGAGAAACCTTACTATCCCTTCTTCGTCACGCACTATAGTAGCCAACAGCACACCTCTGTTGGCATTATCAAATGAAGATGTTGATGAACTAGGGGAGAGTGAAGTTCTTTCCGTGAGTACCCAATATAATGATAAGATAAGGAGTGCTTTGGAGGATGCGATTCAAAAATACCGATTCGTAAATGATAATAGTAGACCACGGTTATGCCGTTTGCCCATTCATAAACGTAATTTAGCGCTTGTGAGTGCCCTGGATTCGTTACTATCAGACTACTTTGATAATAGCGAAGATCTTGGTGATACACATTCCATTCTGTACTGTGCAGCTATTGCAGTTTGTCGAGTAGCTGGTGTTAAATGTATTGAACGTGTAAGTGCTACTCGACCCGAAAATGGTGTACCAGCTTGGCAGTGTAGAATCGAACGTCGTATTGCTGAGACTAGGACACTCATCGTTAAATTAACTTGTTTCCAAAGTGGTAATACACGGCCGAGAGTCATGCGCTTTGTGAAACAGGCATTCTTGGGAACTACCATTAGTCCTCAACAATACATGTCCTGTGTCACAGAGCGCATAGACTTTCTAAAGCAGAAAGTTTATGCATGGGCAAATAGGATAAGACGTTATAGAAAACGAGTCGATCGGTATAATCAGAATCGAATGTTCCAAAGGAATGAGAAATGGGTTTACCGGAAATGGGAGGAACCGAATTCATGTGTGAGTGATGGGCATTTTCCAGATGAAAATACCACAAATTCATGTTGGCGTAACATCTGGTCAGTGCCTGTCACTCATACAGAGGGTGATTGGTTGGAGGATGTCAAACGTTCGTGTGAGTCTATAATAGCTATGGAACCTATTGTTATTAATAAAGATGATGTAAGTTGTGCAGTCCGTTCATTACCGAATTGGAAATCACCTGGTCCTGACGGACTGCACAACTTTTGGCTTAAGTGGTTTTGAAGCTCACATGCGTGTTTGGCATCACAATTCCAAGCAGCTTTGGATTCTGGTTCATTACCACAATTTTTAACCACTGGTGTAACCCATTTACTCTATAAATCTGGTAGTGCCATGGATCCCAAAAATTTTAGACCCATTACTTGTTTACCAACTACATATAAACTTCTAACATCTATTTTGAGACTCAAAATTACTACACATATAATTAATAATTCGGTACTCTCAATTTCTCAAAATGGATGTAGAAGTGGGGCCCGTGGCACTAAAGAGCTCCTTATCATAGACAGGACCATTAGCCAACAGGTACGTCGTAATCGTAAGAGTCTGGCGACATGTTGGATAGATTATAAGAAGGCTTATGACTCAGTTCCACACACATGGCTTTTGAAAGTGCTAGAGTTGTATAAAATTGATGCAACTCTGTGCACTTTCTTAAAGTCGTGTATGAGTCAATGGAGCACAACACTTCGCTATCCAGGATGTCGGCAGGCTGCGATAAATGACGTACTTATAAAGATCGAGCGAGGTATATTTCAAGGTGACAGTCTGAGTCCCTTGTGGTTTTGTCTAGCTTTGAACCCTCTCAGTACTCTGTTAGAGGGTTCAGGGTTAGGCTATCGGTTGCAGAAAGATGATCAAGTTATATCTCACCTTCTTTATATGGATGATTTGAAATTACTGGCCTCCACAAAATTACAATTGATGGCGTTATTAAAGGTCGCTGAAAACTTTAGTAATTCTTTTAAAAATCGAATTTGGTGTAGACAAGTGTGCAGTCATGTATGTAAAGAAGGGCGTGATTATAGAATCTGAAGGAATAGAACTTTCAGATTCAACAAAACTCAGATCTCTGTCTGCCACCGAAACTTACAAGTATCTAGGTTTTTCACAGTCCTTGGGAATATCAGAATCTGGCGTGAAACAAATGTTACGGGAACGTTTCTTTGGTCGCCTAAAAAAAGTACTTAAAAGTCTTTTATCGGGCGGTAACAAGGTGCGAGCCTATAACAGTTGGGTCATGCCGGTTCTGATGTATTCCTTTGGTGTACTTAGATGGACTCAGACCGAATTAGATGCCCTTGACAGGAGAGTCCGTACATTGCTGACTGCATTCCGTATGCACCATCCATGTTCATCGGTTATGAGATTGTATATTCCGCGAAAGTTTGGAGGTCGTGGTCTATTAAATATCAAGACTCTACACAATCGCGAGATATACAATCTCAGAGAATATTTTCTACAGACGAATGTGGGAGTGCATCGTAATGTAGTTGCAGTGGATACTGGTTTTACCCCGCTCGCTCTGGCTAAAGAGAATTGGCGCAAACCTGTAGTACTTAGTACTACTGATCGCAAGGAAGTATGGAAGGGTAAAGAACTTCATGGTCGATTTTATCGGGCCCTACACGGGTCTGATATAGACTTTAAAGCGTCGACGTCTTGGCTACGGTATGGTGATCTCTTCGGAGAAACCGAAGGTTTTGTTTGTGCAATTATGGACGAAGTTATCATGACGAATAACTACCGGAAATATATCCTGAAAGATAGTACGGTTGACATTTGTCGGGCGTGCCACCGTCCTGGAGAATCTATTAGGCATATTATTTCTGGTTGTTCTCGTCTTGCTAATGGTGAGTATTTGCACAGGCACAATCAAGTAGCCAGGATTGTACACCAACAACTTGCCCTTAAATACCAACTTGTCAATTTTGAAGTGCCTTACTACAGGTATGTCCCCGACCCAGTTCTCGAGAACGGTCGTGCTACGTTATATTGGGATCGATCTATTATCACAGATAGGACTATTGTTGCCAATAAGCCTGATATTGTGGTGATAGATCGATTAGAGCGCCGCGCAATGATTGTCGATATCGCCGTTCCTCATGACGAGAATCTCGTGAAAGTTGAAAAAGAAAAACAATTAAAGTATTTGGATCTGTCTCACGAGATTGCCGACATGTGGAATGTGGATTCGGTGATCATTGTTCCGATAATCATATCTGTTCACGGATTGATAGCCAAGAGCCTCGACCAACACCTTAAGAGGCTCACGTTAGAAGGTTGGATCAAGGGTCTGATGCAGAAGGCAGTCCTCCTTGACACGGCCCGTATTGTGAGGAGGTTCCTGTCTCTGGAGCCCTAACCACCGGTATCTTGGTCCCTGTACCCGATGTCGGTGGTCTACTATTTTTTATATTTTTAAATATGTATTTTTTATTTTTATATATTTAAAAATGTAATCAATATGTGTATTTATACGTAATAAAGAGAATAATAATACAATGATTGCATGACAATAATATGTACAGTAACATACTATGATAACGTACACGACTACGACACAGAAGTATAATATTAGATTGTATGGTAGATTCTGACTATATATATAATGAATTATGAAAGGGGAATAATTGATATCGTAAAAATTGACACAGATTTTAATTTGGCAGACATTATTAACAAAAAGTTTACTTAAGACAAAATCTACGAAAAACAGATTAGAGTTAAGATGCACGCATGCGCTCCCGATGCATCTGGTCCATATATTTTTATTGTCTGTGGACACACACTTCGGATTAAAAAAGCATGGGCTCCTTAATAAAAGTTAATTAATTGTTATAACGAATATTCCCTTTTCTATGTAATTTACGATCCTATTTAACAGTATGTAATGACATCGTGCTGGGTTAGTTCGCTTAGCAGCAGAGGCCTTGCGGAGGTTTGCACCTCCATAGATGTAATCGTAGACCTCTTGTGGCTTGCTTGCTTTGCTCGTTTCGGTGGCGATACGTTCGAAGATATTGCTATGCCTTCCGAGTACTCAATTCTTTTATGTACGTCACCAAAACCCTGCTAACCTCTGACTCTTCCTAATTGGGATGGCTGGAAACAAATAAAATACGTATCAAACTTGTGTCAATCATTTGGTAGACTGTACTGAGTATCAGTATGTGACTATTTTATATTTAATTTATCACTGCAAACTGCAAGAAAAACAAGGGACCTTAAAGTGGTTGTACTTTTATAGTGTATCTTTGACAGTTTTCGTTTTTATGAACAGATTTAATAAATATGTGTTTTTAGAGAGATGTATTTAGAATATCCGGACTTCATTTAAAGCTGTTATAGTGTGACTGTTGTCACAGACGTGACATTGTGTTACTCAATAGTAACACAATGTGTCACGTCACACAAATAAGTATTTATTAAGGTTTACTAATCTTGCACTCACCACACTTCTGCGAAGTATTTCACGCTGGAAGTAGGGAATCCAGATTTTGTAGCAGATCCAGAGTCTCTCATTACAGCGACCGCAAACTCTGTCAGGTCTGATGTCAAAGGTCTCGAACTGTCAATTAAAAATGAGCTTTGTAACTGTGATACTGTTGACTATCTAGTGACATACAATATTGCGATCGATGTGGAAACAAGATAACTATCCAACCAATAAACAGAAAATCAAGTTACAGCAGAGCTGTAGTGCACTTTGGGAACTATACCAGAGATTTTTTAATAAAGGATAAAATTGTAGAAGGACTGCTTTATAAAGTTTTAATCGTCTTGAAATCAGATTTCTTACAAATACACAGCAAAATGTTAAATCAATTGTATTAAAAACTCAGGGAACAAGGAAGGGTGAGAACAAACAAGACATCTTAAAGAAAAATATTCAAGGAAGGGTCAATGTCAACAGCTTACTGTGGTATGGACGTGGGATAAGGAGAGAGGATGGTTACGGAGAAGAGAGGTATGGTGTGTCTGAAAAAGGTACAAAGAGAGTAAGTAGTAAGGTAAAAATGATAGAGTTGCATGGAAGTCACCATTTTGTACCAACACTAAATACATTTGCTATAAGGGTAAAGAGATGACACGTATTTAAATAAAAGTTATTTACCGGCTCTGAAGTTAAATAACTGTATATAAATTGTTGACGCCTGTCCAAAATGGCCTCCATTAGTCCATCTTCTTGCGAGCATACTCTACACAGCGGCACCTTCACGACATTATTGTTGCCGTCGAATATTTGGCTCTGTTGAACAATTACAAATAGGATTAATTATTTCACCACATTGTTACATAGGTACGTTGAAAATTTGAGGAGCTGTTTCATAGTCAGTAATGGAGATTTTGAATCATATGCTGGCCACGCTAATACCATCGTTAACTTTGCAACATGAAATGTTCACGCAAACTTAATAATGATACAAGACTACCTTATTCTTAGATTACAGGAAAAATCTTGATTTCAGCCGGCACATTAACCATAACTCCTTAGTATAACGAGGAAGTGAATTTAGAAATATGAAAAGTTTTACCTTCAGCTACTCTGTTTAGATTTACATTAGGATAGTTTACAACTGTCACAATCACCCCGCCTTCTATCAGATTACGATAAAAAACAATTAAGGAGTTGTTGTCGATCATTCAGTTGAATGTGGACATATGGCAACATACGACACCGACAAATGACAGTATTCTTAGAAAATCATAGTGGGTTTGCTTGAATTTTAGTTGAATAATAATTAGACGTCCGTGTAGTGACGGATTAAGAATACATAGTGTTATTCCACCCCCCCCCCCCCCCATTCATCCCTTTGGTGTCGTAAAAGGCGACTAAGGGAACAAATTATGTAAGACAACATCATTACAAAGAGAAGGAAAACTTGGAACAACCCCTTTTCCAACCCGTTTGGCCAGAGCGGTATAGTAGGCCAAAACCTCCATGCTAAGGAGAGGTCTATGTCCAGCAGTGGACTGTAAGGGCTGTTGATGATGATAATGATGATGAATAATTAGTAGTTTTACAATCTTACACTCACCGCATAATGGTTAAATATTAAATAGTAGATATTTTCACTACTTTTGCATTGCTGCCAGAGTTCTAAGCAGTGGTGAAGTTCTTGACGGCAGATGTCACAGACTCCATCTGCACTCCCGAGCTGGTTAACAAAAATAGTTTTATAACCCACAATTTCGTTGACAATCACATTTGCTTCAATATGCCTCTGTGTATGCATCATAAAGTTTATTAACATTATTTCAATACTTATGGGTATCTATAACTGTAACCTCCCAAACTTTCGAGAAGTTGCCTTAAATATATTACAATGACTCTAAGAAACGATTGTAAAGTTAAGACGATTATCTATGAAACGTAATATACTAAGATCGGACCAAGAAACCTTAAGACCCACTGTTCAAATAAATATTGAAGTGCATGCCAAATTATTGAAGAGATGTACGAAAATATCAGGGAGCAAGAACGGGAATGACGGTAGACAAGACATCTCAAAGGGAATGATTTAAGGAACGGGCACGAGCAACAAGTTAACGTGGCACAGACATAGGTTGAAGAGTGTAATAGGTATGCGTAGAAGAGAGGATATGAAGAGACGTAACATCTTCACAGTTCTGAAACACGGGTGTCTGATCCTAATAATAATGTAAAGTGAGGTGGTTCTTGTCTTTTGAACCCTATTTACAGATCTCTTGTTCACTGACTTGAAATTTCGAAATATGTATTTGTTCTTCCTATTATATTTACACCAATAGTAATAAAGAGAATAATAATCGTAATTATTTGTTTCTTACATATTATTGAAAAATTAAACAATAATTCAAAAATTCAATACAGCAATTTTCACTAAAAATGAAACAATGCTCATCACACACACGATTGTGCATCCAACGCACGACTGCCGACTTAGCAGACAGGGTTACTTACCTCTAGGCCTAGGGCCCCTCAAAGAAAATCTAAAAGAATTATAAATAAATTGAGAAAAAGAGTTAAAGATGATGGTATTTGTTCAAATATAAGATCACTTACCGGCGTTGTAGTTAAATGTTCGTAAACCGCCTGCAGAACAGTGTCACCGATCGGCTGCAGTTCATCACCAACGTTCTCCCTCAGACAAATCCCACACACAGATAGATTTGCCATTTTTGCAAAATTTTTAAAAACGCAACACTTATACAATTGTATACGGCACGCCTGCACTGTTTGAGCGTCTACAGAAGACTGACTCTCGTCCCGATTTGAATTTAACAGGTAACAAAATTACAAGTGGTCGTTTTTTTTGCATAATCTCTCTCCTATTATTTAAATGTGTCCTATTACATTATAATGAAATAAAAAAAAAGAGTAGACAGGAATTGCCTAACGAGGGTTGAGTTCTGTTCAGTACGGGACTTTCAGAACAAATACTTAATATGAAAATATACGACATAAATGTTAAGGATATATACAGAGTATATACAAAGAAGGACTAAAATATACCTATTATTGTGGACCTCACGTCTGCTATCACTAAAGAGTCATTATTATCACTAAACAAATAATTTAACAGAGAGAATAAGTTATAAGGCTCCCAGGCTCATCGAGACCGATATATATCGCGAAAAACTTAACAGCATAGACTAGGAGACTATATTTTAGAACATTCAAAACTTCACGAGTGTAATTTCTGTTGCGTTACGAATGGCAAGATCTTCATGCGAAAGCAAGCTGGAGCTTGAGCAAGAAACTTGACAGTGTATGAACTTAAACACTTTTAATTTAAACGGTGAACAAACTAAAAATAAATTAAAACAGGGGCTTCGGGATCAATCATACTCGTCAATTGAAAACTTAGTGAGATAATGGCATAAAACCATCTGCAATAAACGCTCGCAAACGCATTCACAAACACAAACACGTGCTCGCTTACACTCACACACACAGACATGTACACGCACGCACATACACACACGTGTATGCACGCACGTGGATATATACAAATACACACACACACGCACTACACACGGAAGAAAGTTAAATTTTTATTTTCTTTATTTTATTTCACTTACTTAATTCTATGTATCAAGTATGTATTTTATGGAAGCTTCTGTTCAATACGTATTCATAACTTGTATTGGTTTTAAACGCACAATCCCTTTCCTATCGCCTACACGTGGTATATTTAAATAACACCACGGCCTAGTTTTACTACTAACAATGAAAGCTTAAACAAAAATCTTTACAAATAATAAGGTAATAACAATTTCTCACTGAGGGTCCGAGTTCTATTCGTAGCGGGTTGTATTTTTAGACTATTTTCTTTTCTAAAATACTCCGATATTCTGTTAAGTGCGACGGTACATAGCTGTTTAGACGAGGTAAATAGTTAGTCGACATAACACCGATAAAAGTATATTCTTGAGATCCTCGAACTAAAAACACTGTGATGTCTTCGCAGGAGGTTGCGACCGCGCTTAAACAGCTACCGCTACCGGCCATGAAGCATATGACGGCCGGTAGCCAGAGACCTTTTCCAATAACTGTAGTGAGGACCCCACTGCAGTTACAGAGGTGATGGGTGGAACTCAGTTCCCTCCTAGCGACCGAACACAGATACTTCCCGAAGCAACAAGCTATCGTGGTTTGATTAGCGGCCTCACTCTTCGTGCGAGAACCATGTGCCGCTACCCGCGCGTAAGTCAGAGGTCCGCCGATAAACTTTAGTGAGCACTTCTACCTACGCCTAAATCGCACGGCGCAGTTTCAGCCAAGGCACACGCCACCTCAGTCGACACTGATGGCCGTCTCAGCTTCCTTAATAAGACCAGTTACCCGCTTTTACCCACGTTCGCTAAGCTGGAGTGTAGAACCTCCCAGAGGCGGTTCAACATGTGGCTGAGGGCCCATGCCAGCACTCGAGTACGTATCCCGTTTAGCCCAAGGGCGGATTATTTGGAGTGGATTCGTAGAAAAACTGCCCTTACCTCTAATAGTTTTAACAAATTCGAAATAGACGCGCGCCTCCGCCGCCTGGTTCGCCGGCGGCGAATTGGGTCCGAGTGGAGGTCCTCCTTCCGAACCTTCTCCGCCGCCTCCTTCCATGAAATTACGTCTTCGCAGAAGGTTTCGACCGCCGTGAAAGAACTGTCGCTACCGACCATGGAGCGTATAACAGCCGGTAGCAAGAGATCTCCTCCAATAACTGAAGTGAGGAGCTCACGCTGCGCCACCCAGGCGGAACAAACCGCTAGCGTGTGCTGAGCCGAGTCCTCACTGCAGTTGCAATGGTGACAAGCGGGACTCAACTCCCTCCTGGTGACCGAGTGCAAATTCTTCCCGAAGCAGTCATGCCCAGAAAGAATCTGTGTCAGTCAGAAGGACAGGGTCCCGTGCTGTCACCCCGCTCACTCGGCCCGTTTGATGACCCGAGTCAACCTTGAGGTGCTGCCCAAGATTACTTTAAATGGTACCACTATATCTATTTTTGCAACAGTGAAACACTTAGGCTTACAGCCTGATTATACATTGAACTGGTGTGATCGAGTTACATACGTATGCCAGAAGGTTACCGGAATCCTGAGAACACTATACCGCCTGAAAAACTTCCTTCCCATGAAAACTAAAGCAACGCTCGTGCAATCTCTTATCTTCCCTCTGATGTGACGTGTGCTATTACGGCCTGAATGCAGATTGCCTCAACAAGCAGAACGTCTTCTCAGTAACTGCATTCGATTCATTTTTACTGATTTTTTTCATCTCCGTGTAATATGACATTTAATAAATTTCCGTTAACAACTTTATATGAGCCCCAACACTCTTCGAGACACTGTAGTTTTGATTCCAAATATCTCTTCGTTAATCTGGTCTTGAAAAACTTCTTTATATTATGGCGAATCTTACTCATACCTATAAATAAATTTGTACTCTTCACTGAATGTTTTTTCAGTTTGTGCCGTGATCATTTGCCAATTTTAATATGCGGAACCACTCTACTTTACAGTTTATACGTTTACAATCACCCTCTACTAGTTACGACAGTCCTGTTTTTTTGTGAAATAGTGCAAATTATTGTCGAGAATTTTGTTTTTACTTTTTTTATTTGTTTTGTATAAGGAATAATTCATTTCAACTCATTAACAGCTTCGATAAGCAGGTAAAAGCGTTGGTGGGATCACCGGCCAGCCGTTTATAAGGTTTTTTTTGTTCGTTTATCGGTCGGTCGTAGCACATAATTCGTCTCATTACAGACTTATGTTCCCCATACAGACGTGATAAGGTATACTATCGTTTCATTTTAAACATTGCAAGGAATTGTGTGTTCTTCTAATATTTATTGGCAATTAATTTTTAAAACTAAATTCATTGAGATGCTTAACACAGATAACGAAAACAACAACTAGCTAACTTATACACAATGCATAAAAAAATCAAAAAAAAAATGTTGGTCATAAACCTTAGAATGAAAAGACTTTTTCTATGGTAGACAATATTGTTTTAGTTCATTTACCAATACTTTTCGGCCACTATTGATTCAGTGAGGCTGCCCATATCTGGGCTTATTAGATATTTGATATTAAAATTCTTTGTTTCATAAGTGTGGAAAAAATATTTTTAGCAACAAACGAAACCAATAAACTTGTTGCAATAATTAAGCAAAGATTTTATACGGTGTTTTACTGCATATACTGTTTTCAAGGTTCAGTAAGTTATCGCCAACTGGTATCGTAAAAGTAACAAGTTTATTGGAAAATGTTCAAACAGTCTACAACTGGTAATCAGAGAGTCAGCCGAGCTGGTGTTTCTGGGACTTTTTAACGCCCACCATGAGTCCTGGTTGGGTTGAACCACCCACGCATTGTTGGTTCTGTTTGAAAGCGGCTCTATTCAACTTCTTTGTTTGTTAGTACAAATAAAGTTAAGAGGATTTCAAACAAAATCAACAAAGAACACTACTAATAAAAAAAAATAGTTTTTAAAGTAAAATAAACGCAACCCTCCATTTAAAAAAACATTATTATTATTATGTTTTGTGCCCTTTGCTGCTATTGTTTGAAGTCGGCTCAATTTCTTTTGTTTCTAACGATAGATGTGCTCTGGTCCATTTAAAACCCAATGACTATTCTCTATTACTAAAAAAATGCATTCATACTTAACCAACAGTAACAATGCTCATTGTCATTGTCATAACAGCTTACAACAGGTAATTACTTTAATTCCCCAAAAAAAAATCTAAGGCGTTTCGTAAGGGTAAGGATGTAGGATGAAAATTAAGGCATTCTGCCTGCAACCGCCGTCAGTTCAAGTTGATAATAACGCCATGTCTCTCTTAAAAGTGTACGTACTCGTTGGGGGAGTCGTAGCGTTAGGCGATTCCAAGGTATGTACCTACTGCTTAATCTTAATATTTACTTAAATATATGTTTTATACCAAATATTAGCTACTACCAGGAGCTACCATTTTTCCCTTATTCGGAATCTTATACCCTTGTCTCTAAATTGTTTTAATTCACATTCAACCAATCCAACCAGTCCTCGCACACATTGCCCGTAGTCAAAACCATTGTCCGATATTCGTTTAACTACATTGTATCTGTACCAGAAACCTGTGCAAGCAAAACCTGGACGCAGCATAACTGTGTTGCAAAATGTTCGTTTACGCGGTGCCTCCAAGATCATCGTGAAGAAAGCCAGTAGCAGCAAAGCGAAAGCCATGACAGTCAATAATACAGCTAAACTACCCAGATCTAACGTATCGTTTGGTTTGGCAACCGTGCTGACACCTGGAAAGTCACTTATCCGTCAGTCATTAAAAGAGAAGGAGAAGAAGACATCTTTCTCACAACCATTCGGAGACGATAAAATGGCTGGGGACGATGACCTCAACGATGTAGTCGCGATGGGCGGTGTCATTCTGGCAGAAGAAACCCAGAGAGAAATGGTTGGCACATAAACCAGGTACCTATATATATATTTTTTTTTTTAAGTAGTTGAATATTTTATTAAGTAGAAGCTAAACTAACATTTAATCTATTTTAAGGTCATGCAAGGATGAATACTTGGTACCTCTGGGTATGATGCAAGCGCGGATAAAAACTATTGTAGCCAAGCACAACTTAGAAGAACCTCCTCCCGAAGTAGCTGGTCTACTATCACACGCGCTGCAGGAAAGACTGAAGAGCCTTATAGAGAAGCTCGCTGTCATCGCAAAGAATAGAATTGATCATGTAATACGGGTAAGATTTGAAATTTCATTTTTTCATTGGACCTAGAAGAAAATTTGTTTAACAAATATTCATAGATAAAATGTTTGTTATAAGAACTCTTGCGTATAAAGGAATGTTAAGTATGCTTCTAAATTACCTAACTGGCAATGCCGAACTGTAGATAGCTATGAACATTTTTATTTGACTATTCGACATAATCACAAGTACCAAAAGTACGTGTGACGTCAAGTTTTCTTCGTTGCTAATGATTTTTCTTCTGACACAGACTGACAACCGATACGAGGTCACCCAAGATATAAAAGGTCAATTCCAATTCCTCGAGGAATTAGATTGTGTTGACAGGAAACGGCGGGAGGATTCGGAGAGGGAGATTCTGTTAAGGGCAGCCAAGTCTCGATCCAAGAATGACAACCCTGAACAAGCGAAATTAAAGGCCAAAGTGAAAGAAATGCAACGAGCTGAACTCGAAGAGCTCAGGCAACGAGATGCTAACTTGACAGCCTTGCAAGCTATCGGACCTAGAAAAAAACCCAGATTAGAAGTGCCGGGCGCTGCTGACGTCTCCCTTTCGAGTAGCGCTGGACATTCCGGAAGCGGATTTGTAAGTAGCTTCGTGTGATGCTAACGTACAGTCACGAGAAATACATAATTAGTAAACGGCACATATTTTTGCACTCCAAGAGGTATGTGCCCATAGTTAATATACTCGTATTTATGCTCGTGACTGTACATACGTAGGGAAGTGGATTGTCTTATTTCAGATGTCTAACATATTTCTTTTGTTCGACAGACTGGTCGCAGTCAGATGGCGTTGCGGACCCCACTCAAACGCATAAACCAGCGCGACATGATGTTTTTATTAGAACAGGAACGTGACACCTCGCACTCGCTTCTACTTTACAAATATTACCTCAAATAGAGATATAAACTTGGTATTGATAATAAGTGTTGTGCCAAATGAACATGTTTTCTAATCAGATTACATGGACCGTTTAGTAAAGTGTGACGTCGTGTTACAAAATAAAGTCACGTTACTATAATGTAATGAGATCAGGTAGACAAACATTTTATTTTCACGTTAACTTTAAGACGTATAGGAGTGTTTCTACAGAAGGAAATGTATAAAGCCGAATAGATTTCAGTTTCTTTTATTTGCACAGTTGAAATCAAAATGTTTCTAAGCGTAAACAATTTTTAAGTTATGCCAATACACAGAGAAAATGTAAGTTGTATAATTATTTAATAACTACCTATTTTTAAGTCGAACATATATGATTTGTGATATGCTGTAATGTCATTATCATCAATAGGATACGGGCCTTCACTTAGAAGTAGGTTTTGCCTACTACACCATGCTGGCCACATTAATATGTAGTACTTTTTAACTGTAAAATAGTTATTGTTAATGTTGAGCATTACCTGTCTGATACTTATACATTCTTTTAATTAATTATCCTTCAGATATGTATAATAAAAAAGTGTAATGTTGTGCAGAATCATAATCGACAAGTCGGCAATCTCACTTCTTTCATAACATTGCCATCTTCAATATGTAAACAAGAAATTCAGTGAGGTTTCCCACATCTGGGTTTATTAGATATTTCATGTTAAAATCTTTGATCAAGAAATAGTCATGACAGCTTTGCAATAGGCTAGCACTAAGTATAAAGGATCAATAGTATTCATTAATATATGAAATTTAAAAAAAAAATGTCACCTGGTTTTCAGATGGGTGTAAGACGATCTCTCAGTGGCTCTTTAACTATTTGTGTAAGTCACTTTTATCATTGGTGATTAGATTGTTTTCAGTGGAAATTGTACTAATATATTAATATAAATTTTCAAACCGTTTTGAGTTTTTTTATTTCTGCGTAAATGAATCCATTTCATAGACAATGATGAACGATTGATATTATTTCTGATGTACTTACATTATGAATATGAAAAAATAACTACGTTAAAAAAAAAGACTTCAAAACTAAAAAGTAAAAAATAATAAAGGTTTAATATTAATTATATACTTGTTGCGTGTTTGGCCAGGGAACCAATTAGACGACACGTTGATTGTAATATTTAATAATGACTCATTTTCTTAACATAAACTAAGGTTTATATACAATAATATTTGTATGTAATATGGACAGGTTTAGGTGGGGGTAACTAGGTTGTTTGCTTGTTTACTTAAATTGCTAATTTGACAATATATTATTTATGCTTCCTTATTTAATAATTTACAATATCAAGAGTAGGTCAGCTGAGTAAACAATTAATGTAGCACGTAGCCGCGTACAGACCTAAACTATTATAATACTATGGCTTCGCCATAGATATTCCCCCTTTGAAGAAAAAAATATTATTATACATTGTAAAAAAAAATGTGGTGTGACTTTAAACCACGTTTGCATCTCTCATTATAGCCGTAAGCCTCTTCTCGATTTTCTTGGGCTTTCTTGGATTAACGGGGCTTGATGCTTTGCTGCATGTGGGATACTGCTTCTGTAGAAATTAATCATACCCAAAAAACGTCGTAACTCATTTATCGTTTGTGGTTTAGGGTAATTATTTATAGCTTGAATCTTTTCCATAGTAGGAGTCAACCCTTGGCTCGTTATATGATAACCGAGGAAATCAATCTCCGACTTGGCAAATTCGCATTTGTTTGTATTTATTGTTATGCCGTTTTTATGTAGGCGCCTTTTTTGCCTTTTGTTGCCTTTTTCGCTTGCTACTATGTGAAATCGAGTAGCCTTGGAAGCGGGTACCTGTCTGGTACTGTTATTTTATTTAGTGCGCGGTAATCTCCGCATGCTCTCCATTCGCCATTCTTCTTCTTGACTAAATGGAGTGGCGATGCCCATTGGCTGCTTGAAGGATCGAACGGATGCAATGTTTGCTCTCGCTAATTCGGCAGGCGTTTCCAGACCTGTTTTTTTATCGATCAGCTTTTTTCCGTGTATATCCACTAATAATTGATAATGATCCAGAAAATCAGCTCCCAGGATTGGTATCTTGACGTCGGCAATGGTAAATGTCCATTTAAAGCTTCGGCGCAGTCCTAGGTTAAGCGTTAAAGCGCGTTCCCCGTATGTATTTATAGGGGTCCCGTTCGCGGCGAATAATTGGTATTCGCATGCCTGGCTCTCATTATTTGTGCTATTTATGACCGAAATGTTAGCACCCGTGTCGACTAAAGATCTATAACCACTGTTTGAGTCAGTTATAGTTAGACGGTTTGCTGGGTGGATAGCACAGAGGCCCGTCGTATTCTGTGCTAAATTTAGTTTTCCGCTAGCCTGTTATTTTTATTTATATTCCATGAACAAGGCTTATTGCATTTATATGCATCCTGCTTGAAACGATTATGGAAATAACATAACCCATTATGTGAGTTTTTGTGGCGCGGCCTTGAACGTGCATGTGACGTATGTCGTGCTTGGTATTTGCTGCGTAATGCATTTATTTCTATTCGCATGGCTTCAAGTTGTGACGATATGTTTGTAACTAGGTTAATGTCAACCGCTGTCTCTTGAGTCTTTTTCTTGTTGTAAGTCAAGTTTTCGTATATTTTATCGGCTAACTCGCTCAAGTTTTCTAACGATATATTGTTTGTAACTGATAATATCGCTGTTAGCGAAGCGGGGAGTTGCCTTAGCCACAGCAGGCGAATAGTGTCGTCGTTTATTTTTCCACATCCGGCTTCCTTCATTTTTCTCAAGAGCTGGGAAGGCTTCTGGTCTCCAAGGTCCATTTCTGATAGTAGTCTGTGGAAACGTCGGTGTTCGCTCTCTTCGTAGCAGTTTATTAGACGTTCCATGATGGTGGAGTACTTATTTTCGCTGGGCGGGTTAGTTAAAATGTCACTAACCTGATGGACGATCTATTTTGGTAATTTGGATATTACCATGTTATATTTGTAATCTTCGCCCTGTTTTTTGTGGTGCTATTATTGCTTCAAACTGGGCGAACCATAAACGTGGCGAGTCTGTCCAAAATTGCGGTAGTTTTTCTGTGACCGTGATAGCAGCAACTGATTCGCACCCAGTGTCGCCTCTTGAAGGAGTTGTTGGTGGAGCCATTTTTGGGATGTGATAATTTCGTAATGCTACTGATTTCTAGATTCACTGCTGAACACCAAATAGGGTTCCGGTCGTCCCGGTATTATATCAGCACTAGATACCAATAGATCACGTCGGGGTCACCAATTGTTGCGTGTTTGGCCAGGGAACCAATTAGACGACACGTTGATTGTAATATTTAATAATGACTCATTTTCTTAACATAAACTAAGGTTTATATACAATAATATTTGTATGTAATATGGACAGGTTTAGGTGGGGGTAACTAGGTTGTTTGCTTGTTTACTTAAATTGCTAATTTGACAATATATTATTTATGCTTCCTTATTTAATAATTTACAATATCAAGAGTAGGTCAGCTGAGTAAACAATTAATGTAGCACGTAGCCGCGTACAGACCTAAACTATTATAATACTATGGCTTCGCCATATACTACCTATTATTTATATGTGCTATTTACTACCTATTAGTAAATATGAACATACGTAAATAAACCTAATAGAGAGCAATTAAATATCAATATTATAAGCAGCTCAATCAAAGTGCGACGGAATATACCTGTTTAGACGAGGTAAATAGTTAGTCAACATAACACTGATAAAAGTATATTCTTGAGATCGTAGAACTAGAAACACTCGTGTAATGATACCATTATATGTTTAGGCTTTAAGTTTGGTAGCAGTTCTGTCAAGTGAAGAATTATTACACACAATGGTGCACAAGAGAGGAGAAGCTCTGACAATGAAACAAAAGTTATGATCTCCAATAGGTGACCACATAACTCTTCTCAATGTATTCGAAGCTTTCTCTAAGGCATCTTCAAAGAAAGTGATTATCAGCACAGCACCTGTTTATTG
This sequence comes from Hypercompe scribonia, assembly GCA_949316085.1. Taxonomy (NCBI): domain Eukaryota; kingdom Metazoa; phylum Arthropoda; class Insecta; order Lepidoptera; family Erebidae; genus Hypercompe; species Hypercompe scribonia. The sequence goes on from OX438995.1 coordinate 9,474,903, forward strand.
ACTTCTAATTAACAAATAAATAGTTATCATTAACGCAATATTGTTCTCATTGCAGCAATGGAGTAGAGAGTGTTTTTAAACTGTAAAAATTTGACATACTCATCCGAAGTGCGTCGGCAATTGCTTGACATTTGTCAAAAGTTAAATATGAACGTAAGCAGTTGTAGACAAAATTATGACCAGGTAAAGATGTATTTTTTTGTTATTTGTATATACCTAATTAGAAATATGAGTTAGCTTGCATCTAAAGTGATATGAGAGGCTAAGAGAGATAAAGAGGGCTTGAGGTCCGGTAACTGTACTCACTCAGGAATCAGTAATTACGTTAATTGAAGTGTTAATTATTTTAATAGCGTTAAGGAAGCATTTAAACACCGATTTTTCTCTTTTTTTAGCAGAACGGATAGGTTTATTTAACGGAATCATATTAATTGGATTCCGTTAGTTAAATTTCTTGTCGAAATAAGATTCTACTTTACCTAACGTTTATCCGCCTTTCAGCTATTGAAGTGTCTTCTCTGCGGGTTATTCACGAACTCTGCATGAGTAAGCATGGCATTATTTAAATTGGTAATATTTAAGGCAAACGGGTAAATAGTTATCACCATGTGTGCCCCTCGTCCATGAATTGAATGGAGTAGCAGGAACATATAGTATATCTGTTATGGATATAGGTAGGTGTTTAATGAGGGAAGCTACAATTCATAGAAGGTTTTAGTCAGAAGTAACAAAAACAGTAGCATATTTAAAGAACAGAACTATTACGAATACAGTAGAAAACAAAACTCCTTGTGAGATATTTTTTGGAAGCAAACCAAATGTAGAACACTTAAAAATTTATGGAAGTAGAATTTTGGTCAGGGTTCCTGAAGTTTTGAGAAAAAGTGAATGGGAAGATAAAGCCTGAATAGACGTTTTAGTGGGTTATAATGAAAACAGCTGTAGAGTTTTAAATAATAACAAAATAATTAATGCTAGGCTAGTACAGGTAGTCAAAGAAAATACGCAATTAACATATCTAGAAAAACTTTATGATCAAAAAAAAATGATGATGATGTAGAAATTGATCCTAGTTCAAACTTGTCTGATGAAATATTAAAAATTATTTACTACAGTGCTGAAATTTATACAGGTTCAGGTGAGATTAATTGTAATAACACTGTAAACGGTCTTGTAAGTAATGATCATTCAAATAATAATGAAGATAAGCATGTTGAAATGAAAAGACAAAATGAAAGCAAACTCCAATCTCTAAGTATAGTAATCCAGTTTTACACATTTTTTATATGTAAACTACACTGATGCTACACCTTTTTATATGTAAACTATACTAGGTAGTAGAGCCACGCCGATTTCAGCACGAGCGGGCCGGTTCGACGGGGCAGTACTATCCTCCCACAGAAGACCAACCTCAAGCGCCAGCATCTGTGTTGTCGTGTTTCGTTGGTGAGTGTGAGACCGGAGGCCCATTGATGCAGGAGTCACAGTTATCGTGATTTCTGTGTAAGCCTTACACTGTCACGATGACTGTCATGCCTATTACGTCCCTAAGCGGGGTGTGCATCTCACAAGCCCGCCATAGTGTGGGTCACCATACTGCATTGTCTGCATTTGCAATATGTATGGTGACCACAACTCTTGGATTCTATTCATGCTTTCCATCAGGCAGAGTAGAGTCACTTTAGCAAGTTCTTAATAGAGAAAAAAATGCTAATATGCCAAATACTTGTGAGGAAGCGGTAAACTCTCATAATTGAAAACAATGGCAAATAGCAATGAACTGAGAAATTAATAGCCTAAAAAAAAATAACACTTGACAAGTTGTTGAAAGGCCACATGATAAAAAAGTTACAGATGTTAAGTGGATTTTTAAGGAAAAAAAGCAACAATGTTGTTAAAGCAAGATCAGTTGCAAGAGATTTTTAGCAAAAGGACTTAATGAAAATGTTTATTGGCCTTTAGGCAAAATGCAAACATTGAAAGTTTTATTGTTATACAGTTGTAAAAATAATTTATTCATCGAACAAATGGATGTCGAGACAGCCTTTTTAAATTACTAATGGTATGTAAATTCTGAAATTTGTTGTAAAGATAAAAATGAAATCGAATTAAAAACTAGTTAAATGAAAAAGTTTGCAATGAAAGATTTGAGAAAAGTTAAAACCTATATTGGTATAGATATTGATTACAGTAATAATAATAATAATAAATGTTTAAATGGACGAAGTTATCATGACGAATAACTACCGGAAATATATCCTGAAAGATAGTACGGTTGACATTTGTCGGGCGTGCCACCGTCCTGGAGAATCTATTAGGCATATTATTTCTGGTTGTTCTCGTCTTGCTAATGGTGAGTATTTGCACAGGCACAATCAAGTAGCCAGGATTGTACACCAACAACTTGCCCTTAAATACCAACTTGTCGATTTTGAAGTGCCTTACTACAGGTATGTGCCCGACCCAGTTCTCGAAAACGGTCGTGCTACGTTATATTGGGATCGATCTATTATCACAGATAGGATTATTGTTGCCAATAAGCCTGATATTGTGGTGATAGATCGATTAGAGCGCCGCGCAATGATTGTCGATATCGCCGTTCCTCATGACGAGAATCTCGTGAAAGTTGAAAAAGAAAAACAATTGAAGTATTTGGATCTGTCTCACGAGATTGCCGACATGTGGAATGTGGATTCGGTGATTATTGTTCCGATAATCATATCTGTTCATGGATTGATAGCGAGGAGCCTCGACCAACACCTTAAGAGGCTCACGTTAGAAGGTTGGATCAAGGGTCTGATGCAGAAGGCAGTCCTCCTTGACACGGCCCGTATTGTGAGGAGGTTCCTGTCTCTGGAGCCCTAACCACCGGTATCTTGGTCCCTGTACCCGATGTCGGTGGTCTACTATTTTTTATATTTTTAAATATGTATTTTTTATTTTTTATATATTTAAAAATGTAATCAATATGTGTATTTATATGTAATAAAGAGAATAATAATAATAACACTAGCAACACTGAAAGCAGCTAGAATTTCTCAAACGTATTTTGTAAAAATATTTCATTTTCTTTCTGTATTATACAAAAAAAAACAACTGGAACAATTTTCAAGCGAACTACAATGCACAATAATATAATAACAAGACTTTTTTACCAAGAAAAACCATATAATTACATAAAAGCAATATCTGTGTGAGACATGACATTTAAATGTCATGTCGAAATATTTAACCGAGAAATTCTAGCAAAATGCTGACGAGAGCCAAATCTAGAACACTAAAAGCACAAACAACATCCCTGGACTCGTCGCTCCGCTCCGCCTTGCCGTCCCCGGAAGCAACATTGGATGTTCCAGCCGTTGCAGAGGTGTCGAGCTCTAGCTCCAGCGACGAGTTTTTCTCTCCACCCACGTCGCCAAGACCTGTACGTCGGCAGGAGAGTACCCGGCCACCGACCAGCTTGGGATCACGAGGACCACTGACCTCAAACAGGGTCCCCGCTACCGGTGATGATGTGCGCCGCATGAAGTGGACAAAATCAATAAATGAGAGTGTCATGCGGGCATATTTTCGGGCTACAGAGTTGGGAACGAACCTTACTGCGTACCGTGTTAGGTTAGTCTCTCTGTTTCAGGAGCTTGAACCAGCCATCAACGTTTCAGCACAACGATTATCGGATCAAGTACGAGCTATACAGCGCTGTCACCTGCTGGATGATACAGTACTTGAGAGGATACGCTCTGACATAAGGAAAAACTTTACTATCCCCTCTTCATCACACGCTGCGGTGGCTAATAGCACATCTCAGTTGCCATTAGGTATTAAAGATGTTGATGAACTAGTGGAGAGTGAAGTTATATCCGTAAGTACCCAATGTAACGATAAGATAAGGAGTGCTTTGGAGGATGCGATTCAAAAGTACCGATTTATAAATGATAATATTAGACCACGATTATGCCGTTTGCCCATTCATAAACGTAATTTAGCGCTTGTGAGTGCCCTGGATTCGCTATTATCAGATTATTTTGATAATAGCGAAGATCTTAGTGATACACATTCAATTCTATACTGTGCGGCCATTGCAGTTTGTCGAGTAGCTGGTGTTGAATGTATTGAACGTGTAAGTGCTACTCGACCCGAAAATGGCGTACCAGCTTGGCAGTATAGAATTGAACGTCGTATTGCTGAGACTAGGACACTCATCGGTAAATTAATTAGTTTTAAAAGTGGTAATACACGGCCAAGAGTCATGCGCTTTGTGAAACAGGCATTCTTGGGGACTACCATTAGTCCTCAACAGTACATGTCCTGTGTCACAGAGCGTATAGACTATCTAAAGCAGAAAGTTTATGCATGGGCAAATAGGATAAGACGTTATAGAAAACGAGTCGATCGGTATAATCAGAATCGAATGTTCCAAAGGAATGAGAAATGGGTTTACCGGAAATGGGAGGAACCGAATTCATGTGTGAGTGATGGGCATTTTCCAGATGAAAATACCACAAATTCATTTTGGCGTAACATCTGGTCAGTGCCTGTCACTCATACAGAGGGTGATTGGTTGGAGGATGTCAAACGTTCGTGTGAGCCTATAATAGCTATGGAACCCATTGTTATTAATAAAGATGATGTAAGTTGTGCAGTCCGTTCATTACCGAATTGGAAATCACCTGGTCCAGACGGACTGCACAACTTTTGGCTTAAGTGGTTTCGAAGCTCACATGCGTGTTTGGCATCACAATTCCAAGCAGCTTTGGATTCTGGTTCATTACCACAATTTTTAACCACCGGTGTAACCCATTTACTCTATAAATCTGGTGGTGCCATGGATCCCAAAAATTTTAGACCTATAACATGTTTACCAACTACATATAAACTTCTAACATCTATTTTGAGACTCAAAATTACTACACACATAAATAATAATTCGGTTATCTCTATTTCTCAAAATGGATGTAGAAGTGGGGCCCGTGGCACTAAAGAGCTCCTTATTATAGACAGGACCATTAGCCAACAGGTACGTCGTAGTCGTAAGAGTCTGGCAACATGTTGGATAGATTATAAGAAGGCTTATGACTCAGTTCCACATACATGGCTTTTGAAAGTGCTAGAGTTGTACAAAATTGATGCAACTCTGTGCACTTTCTTAAAGTCGTGTATGAGTCAATGGAGAACAACACTTCGCTATCCAGGATGTCGGCAGGCTGCGATAAATGACGTACTTATAAAGATCGAGCGAGGTATATTTCAAGGTGACAGTCTGAGTCCCTTGTGGTTTTGTCTAGCTTTGAACCCTCTCAGTACTCTGTTAGAGGGTTCAGGGTTAGGCTATCGGTTGCAGAAAGATGATCAAGTTATGTCTCACCTTCTTTATATGGATGATTTGAAATTACTGGCCTCCACAAAATTACAATTGATGGCGTTATTAAGGGTCACTGAAAACTTTAGTAATTCTATCAAAATGGAATTTGGTGTAGACAAGTGTGCAGTCATGTATGTAAAGAAGGGTGTGATTGTAGAATCTGAAGGAATAGAACTTTCAGATTCAACAAAACTCAGATCTCTGTCTGCCACCGAAACTTACAAGTATCTAGGTTTTTCACAGTCCTTGGGAATACCAGAATCTGGCGTGAAACAAATGTTGCAGGAACGTTTCTTTGGCCGCCTAAAAAAAGTACTTAAAAGCCTTTTATCGGGCGGTAACAAGGTGCGAGCCTGTAACAGTTGGGTCATGCCGGTTCTGATGTATTCCTTTGGTGTACTTAGATGGACTCAGACCGAATTAGATGCCCTTGACAGGAGAGTCCGTACATTGCTGACTGCATTCCGTATGCACCACCCACGTTCATCGGTTATGAGATTGTATATTCCGCGAAAGTTTGGAGGTCGTGGTCTATTAAATATCAAGACTCTACACAATCGCGAGATATACTATCTCAGAGAATATTTTCTACAGACTAATGTGGGAGTGCATCGTAATGTAGTTGCAGTGGATACTGGTTTTACCCCGCTCGCTCTGGCTAAAGAGAATTGGCGCAAACCTGTAGTACTTAGTACTACTGATCGCAAGGAAGTATGGAAGGGTAAAGAACTTCATGGTCGATTTTATCGGGCCCTACACGGGTCTGATATAGACTTTAAAGCGTCGACGTCTTGGCTACGGTATGGTGATCTCTTCGGAGAAACCGAAGGTTTTGTTTGTGCAATTATGGACGAAGTTATCATGACGAATAACTACCGGAAATATATCCTGAAAGATAGTACGGTTGACATTTGTCGGGCGTGCCACCGTCCTGGAGAATCTATTAGGCATATTATTTCTGGTTGTTCTCGTCTTGCTAATGGTGAGTATTTGCACAGGCACAATCAAGTAGCCAGGATTGTACACCAACAACTTGCCCTTAAATACCAACTTGTCAATTTTGAAGTGCCTTACTACAGGTATGTGCCCGACCCAGTTCTCGAAAACGGTCGTGCTACGTTATATTGGGATCGATCTATTATCACAGATAGGACTATTGTTGCCAATAAGCCTGATATTGTGGTGATAGATCGATTAGAGCGCCGCGCAATGATTGTCGATATCGCCGTTCCTCATGACGAGAATCTCGTGAAAGTTGAAAAAGAAAAACAATTGAAGTATTTGGATCTGTCTCACGAGATTGCCGACATGTGGAATGTGGATTCGGTGATTATTGTTCCGATAATCATATCTGTTCACGGATTGATAGCCAAGAGCCTCGACCAACACCTTAAGAGGCTCACGTTAGAAGGTTGGATCAAGGGTCTGATGCAGAAGGCAGTCCTCCTTGACACGGCCCGTATTGTGAGGAGGTTCCTGTCTCTGGAGCCCTAACCACCGGTATCTTGGTCCCTGTACCCGATGTCGGTGGTCTACTATTTTTTATATTTTTAAATATGTTGTTTTTATTTTTTATATATTTAAAAATGTAATCAATATGTGTATTTATATGTAATAAAGAGAATAATAATAATACAATAACACTAGCAACACTGAAAGCAGCTAGAATTTCTCAAACGTATTTTGTAAAAATATTTCATTTTCTTTCTGTATTATACAAAAAAAAACAACTGGAACAATTTTCAAGCGAACTACAATGCACAATAATATAAAAACAAGACTTTTTTACCAAGAAAAACCATATAATTACATAAAAGCAATATCTGTGTGAGACATGACATTTAAATGTCATGTCGAAATATTTAACCGAGAAATTCTAGCAAAATGCTGACGAGAGCCAAATCTAGAACACTAAAAGCACAAACAACATCCCTGGACTCGTCGCTCCGCTCCGCCTTGCCGTCCCCGGAAGCAACATTGGATGTTCCAGCCGTTGCAGAGGTGTCGAGCTCTAGCTCCAGCGACGAGTTTTTCTCTCCACCCACGTCGCCAAGACCTGTACGTCGGCAGGAGAGTACCCGGCCACCGACCAGCTTGGGATCACGAGGACCACTGACCTCAAACAGGGTCCCCGCTACCGGTGGTGATGTGCGCCGCATGAAGTGGACAAAATCAATAAATGAGAGTGTCATGCGGGCATATTTTCGGGCTACAGAGTTGGGAACGAACCTTACTGCGTACCGTGTTAGGTTAGTCTCTCTGTTTCAGGAGCTTGAACCAGCCATCAACGTTTCAGCACAACGATTATCGGATCAAGTACGAGCTATACAGCGCTGTCACCTGCTGGATGATACAGTACTTGAGAGGATACGCTCTGACATAAGGAAAAACTTTACTATCCCCTCTTCATCACACGCTGCGGTGGCTAATAGCACACCTCAGTTGCCATTAGGTATGAAAGATGTTGATGAACTAGTGGAGAGTGAAGTTATATCCGTAAGTACCCAATGTAACGATAAGATAAGGAGTGCTTTGGAGGATGCGATTCAAAAGTACCGATTCATAAATGATAATATTAGACCACGATTATGCCGTTTGCCCATTCATAAACGTAATTTAGCGCTTGTGAGTGCCCTGGATTCGCTATTATCAGATTATTTTGATAATAGCGAAGATCTTAGTGATACACATTCAATTCTATACTGTGCTGCCATTGCAGTTTGTCGAGTAGCTGGTGTTAAATGTATTGAACGTGTAAGTGCTACTCGACCCGAAAATGGCGTACCAGCTTGGCAGTATAGAATTGAACGTCGTATTGCTGAGACTAGGACACTCATCGGTAAATTAATTACTTTTAAAAGTGGTAATACACGGCCAAGAGTCATGCGCTTTGTGAAACAGGCATTCTTGGGGACTACCATTAGTCCTCAACAGTACATGTCCTGTGTCACAGAGCGCATAGACTATCTAAAGCAGAAAGTTTATGCATGGGCAAATAGGATAAGACGTTATAGAAAACGAGTCGATCGGTATAATCAGAATCGAATGTTCCAAAGGAATGAGAAATGGGTTTACCGGAAATGGGAGGAACCGAATTCATGTGTGAGTGATGGGCATTTTCCAGATGAAAATACCACAAATTCATTTTGGCGTAACATCTGGTCAGTGCCTGTCACTCATACAGAGGGTGATTGGTTGGAGGATGTCAAACGTTCGTGTGAGCCTATAATAGCTATGGAACCCATTGTTATTAATAAAGATGATGTAAGTTGTGCAGTCCGTTCATTACCGAATTGGAAATCACCTGGTCCAGACGGACTGCACAACTTTTGGCTTAAGTGGTTTCGAAGCTCACATGCGTGTTTGGCATCACAATTCCAAGCAGCTTTGGATTCTGGTTCATTACCACAATTTTTAACCACCGGTGTAACCCATTTACTCTATAAATCTGGTGGTGCCATGGATCCCAAAAATTTTAGACCTATAACATGTTTACCAACTACATATAAACTTCTAACATCTATTTTGAGACTCAAAATTACTACACACATAAATAATAATTCGGTTATCTCTATTTCTCAAAATGGATGTAGAAGTGGGGCCCGTGGCACTAAAGAGCTCCTTATTATAGACAGGACCATTAGCCAACAGGTACGTCGTAGTCGTAAGAGTCTGGCAACATGTTGGATAGATTATAAGAAGGCTTATGACTCAGTTCCACATACATGGCTTTTGAAAGTGCTAGAGTTGTACAAAATTGATGCAACTCTGTGCACTTTCTTAAAGTCGTGTATGAGTCAATGGAGAACAACACTTCGCTATCCAGGATGTCGGCAGGCTGCGATAAATGACGTACTTATAAAGATCGAGCGAGGTATATTTCAAGGTGACAGTCTGAGTCCCTTGTGGTTTTGTCTAGCTTTGAACCCTCTCAGTACTCTGTTAGAGGGTTCAGGGTTAGGCTATCAGTTGCAGAAAGATGATCAAGTTATATCTCACCTTCTTTATATGGATGATTTGAAATTACTGGCCTCCACAAAATTACAATTGATGGCGTTATTAGGGTCACTGAAAACTTTAGTAATTCTATCAAAATGGAATTTGGTGTAGACAAGTGTGCAGTCATGTATGTAAAGAAGGGCGTGATTGCAGAATCTGAAGGAATAGAACTTTCAGATTCAACAAAACTCAGATCTCTGTCTGCCACCGAAACTTACAAGTATCTAGGTTTTTCACAGTCCTTGGGAATACCAGAATCTGGCGTGAAACAAATGTTGCAGGAACGTTTCTTTGGCCGCCTAAAAAAAGTACTTAAAAGCCTTTTATCGGGCGGTAACAAGGTGCGAGCCTGTAACAGTTGGGTCATGCCGGTTCTGATGTATTCCTTTGGTGTACTTAGATGGACTCAGACCGAATTAGATGCCCTTGACAGGAGAGTCCGTACATTGCTGACTGCATTCCGTATGCACCACCCACGTTCATCGGTTATGAGATTGTATATTCCGCGAAAGTTTGGAGGTCGTGGTCTATTAAATATCAAGACTCTACACAATCGCGAGATATACAATCTCAGAGAATATTTTCTACAGACTAATGTGGGAGTGCATCGTAATGTAGTTGCAGTGGATACTGGTTTTACCCCGCTCGCTCTGGCTAAAGAGAATTGGCGCAAACCTGTAGTACTTAGTACTACTGATCGCAAGGAAGTATGGAAGGGTAAAGAACTTCATGGTCGATTTTATCGGGCCCTACACGGGTCTGATATAGACTTTAAAGCGTCGACGTCTTGGCTACGGTATGGTGATCTCTTCGGAGAAACCGAAGGTTTTGCTTGTGCAATTATGGACGAAGTTATCATGACGAATAACTACCGGAAATATATCCTGAAAGATAGTACGGTTGACATTTGTCGGGCGTGCCACCGTCCTGGAGAATCTATTAGGCATATTATTTCTGGTTGTTCTCGTCTTGCTAATGGTGAGTATTTGCACAGGCACAATCAAGTAGCCAGGATTGTACACCAACAACTTGCCCTTAAATACCAACTTGTCGATTTTGAAGTGCCTTACTACAGGTATGTGCCCGACCCAGTTCTCGAAAACGGTCGTGCTACGTTATATTGGGATCGATCTATTATCACAGATAGGACTATTGTTGCCAATAAGCCTGATATTGTGGTGATAGATCGATTAGAGCGCCGCGCAATGATTGTCGATATCGCCGTTCCTCATGACGAGAATCTCGTGAAAGTTGAAAAAGAAAAACAATTGAAGTATTTGGATCTGTCTCACGAGATTGCCGACATGTGGAATGTGGATTCGGTGATTATTGTTCCGATAATCTTATCTGTTCATGGATTGATAGCGAGGAGCCTCGACCAACACCTTAAGAGGCTCACGTTAGAAGGTTGGATCAAGGGTCTGATGCAGAAGGCAGTCCTCCTTGACACGGCCCGTATTGTGAGAAGGTTCCTGTCTCTGGAGCCCTAACCACCGGTATCTTGGTCCCTGTACCCGATGTTGGTGGTCTACTATTTTTTATATTTTTAAATATGTATTTTTTATTTTTTATATATTTAAAAATGTAATCAATATGTGTATTTATATGTAATAAAGAGAATAATAATACAATGATTGAATGACAATAATATGTACAGTAACACACTATGATAACGTACACGACTACGACACAGAAGTATAATATTAGATTGTATGGTAGATTCTGACTATATATATAATGAATTATGAAAGGGGAATAATTGATATCGTAAAAATTGACACAGATTTTAATTTGGCAGACATTAATAACAAAAAGTTTACTTAAGACAAAATCTACGAAAAACAGATTAGAGTTAAGATGCACGCATGCGCTCCCGATGCATCTGGTCCATATATTTTTATTGTCTGTGGACACACACTTCGGATTAAAAAAGCATGGGCTCCTTAATAAAAGTTAATTAATTGTTATAACGAATATTCCCTTTTCAATGTAATTTACGATCCTATTTAACAGTATGTAATGACATCGTGCTGGGTTAGTTCGCTTAGCAGCAGAGGCCTTGCGGAGGTTTGCACCTCCATAGATGTAATCGTAGACCTCTTGTGGCTTGCTTGCTTTGCTCGTTTCGGTGGCGATACGTTCGAAGATATTGCTATGCCTTCCGAGTACTCAATTCTTTTATGTACGTCACCAAAACCCTGCTAACCTCTGACTCTTCCTAATTGGGATGGCTGGAAACAAATAAAATACGTATCAAACTTGTGTCAATCATTTGGTAGACTGTACTGAGTATCAGTATGTGACTATTTTATATTTAATTTATCACTGCAAACTGCAAGAAAAACAAGGGACCTTAAAGTGGTTGTACTTTTATAGTGTATCTTTGACAGTTTTCGTTTTTATGAACAGATTTAATAAATATGTGTTTTTAGAGAGATGTATTTAGAATATCCGGACTTCATTTAAAGCTGTTATAGTGTGACTGTTGTCACAGACGTGACATTGTGTTACTCAATAGTAACACAATGTGTCACGTCACACAAATAAGTATTTATTAAGGTTTACTAATCTTGCACTCACCACACTTCTGCGAAGTATTTCACGCTGGAAGTAGGGAATCCAGATTTTGTAGCAGATCCAGAGTCTCTCATTACAGCGACCGCAAACTCTGTCAGGTCTGATGTCAAAGGTCTCGAACTGTCAATTAAAAATGAGCTTTGTAACTGTGATACTGTTGACTATCTAGTGACATACAATATTGCGATCGATGTGGAAACAAGATAACTATCCAACCAATAAACAGAAAATCAAGTTACAGCAGAGCTGTAGTGCACTTTGGGAACTATACCAGAGATTTTTTAATAAAGGATAAAATTGTAGAAGGACTGCTTTATAAAGTTTTAATCGTCTTGAAATCAGATTTCTTACAAATACACAGCAAAATGTTAAATCAATTGTATTAAAAACTCAGGGAACAAGGAAGGGTGAGAACAAACAAGACATCTTAAAGAAAAATATTCAAGGAAGGGTCAATGTCAACAGCTTACTGTGGTATGGACGTGGGATAAGGAGAGAGGATGGTTACGGAGAAGAGAGGTATGGTGTGTCTGAAAAAGGTACAAAGAGAGTAAGTAGTAAGGTAAAAATGATAGAGTTGCATGGAAGTCACCATTTTGTACCAACACTAAATACATTTGCTATAAGGGTAAAGAGATGACACGTATTTAAATAAAAGTTATTTACCGGCTCTGAAGTTAAATAACTGTATATAAATTGTTGACGCCTGTCCAAAATGGCCTCCATTAGTCCATCTTCTTGCGAGCATACTCTACACAGCGGCACCTTCACGACATTATTGTTGCCGTCGAATATTTGGCTCTGTTGAACAATTACAAATAGGATTAATTATTTCACCACATTGTTACATAGGTACGTTGAAAATTTGAGGAGCTGTTTCATAGTCAGTAATGGAGATTTTGAATCATATGCTGGCCACGCTAATACCATCGTTAACTTTGCAACATGAAATGTTCACGCAAACTTAATAATGATACAAGACTACCTTATTCTTAGATTACAGGAAAAATCTTGATTTCAGCCGGCACATTAACCGTAACTCCTTAGTATAACGAGGAAGTGAATTTAGAAATATGAAAAGTTTTACCTTCAGCTACTCTGTTTAGATTTACATTAGGATAGTTTACAACTGTCACAATCACCCCGCCTTCTATCAGATTACGATAAAAAACAATTAAGGAGTTGTTGTCGATCATTCAGTTGAATGTGGACATATGGCAACATACGACACCGACAAATGACAGTATTCTTAGAAAATCATAGTGGGTTTGCTTGAATTTTAGTTGAATAATATTAGACGTCCGTGTAGTGACGGATTAAGAATACATAGTGTTATTCCACCCCCCACCCCCCCATTCATCCCTTTGGTGTCGTAAAAGGCGACTAAGGGAACAAATTATGTAAGACAACATCATTACAAAGAGAAGGAAAACTTGGAACAACCCCTTTTCCAACCCGTTTGGCCAGAGCGGTATAGTAGGCCAAAACCTCCATGCTAAGGAGAGGTCTATGTCCAGCAGTGGACTGTAAGGGCTGTTGATGATGATAATGATGATGAATAATTAGTAGTTTTACAATCTTACACTCACCGCATAATGGTTAAATATTAAATAGTAGATATTTTCACTACTTTTGCATTGCTGCCAGAGTTCTAAGCAGTGGTGAAGTTCTTGACGGCAGATGTCACAGACTCCATCTGCACTCCCGAGCTGGTTAACAAAAATAGTTTTATAACCCACAATTTCGTTGACAATCACATTTGCTTCAATATGCCTCTGTGTATGCATCATAAAGTTTATTAACATTATTTAAATACTTATGGGTATCTATAACTGTAACCTCCCAAACTTTCGAGAAGTTGCCTTAAATATATTTCAATGACTCTAAGAAACGATTGTAAAGTTAAGGCGATTATCTATGAAACATAATATACTACGATCTCAGCAAGAAACTTTAAGACCCACTGTTCAAATAAATATTGAAGTGCATGCCAAATTATTGAAGAGATGTACGAAAATATCAGGGAGCAAGAACGGGAATGACGGTAGACAAGACATCTCAAAGGGAATGATTTAAGGAACGGGCACGAGCAACAAGTTAACGTGGCACAGACATAGGTTGAAGAGTGTAATAGGTATGCGTAGAAGAGAGGATATGAAGAGACGTAACATCTTCACAGTTCTGAAACACGGGTGTCTGATCCTAATAATAATGTAAAGTGAGGTGGTTCTTGTCTTTTGAACCCTATTTACAGATCTCTTGTTCACTGACTTGAAATTTCGAAATATGTATTTGTTCTTCCTATTATATTTACACCAATAGTAATAAAGAGAATAATAATCGTAATTATTTGTTTCTTACATATTATTGAAAAATTAAACAATAATTCAAAAATTCAATACAGCAATTTTCACTAAAAATGAAACAATGCTCATCACACACACGATTGTGCATCCAACGCACGACTGCCGACTTAGCAGACAGGGTTACTTACCTCTAGGCCTAGGGCCCCTCAAAGAAAATCTAAAAGAATTATAAATAAATTGAGAAAAAGAGTTAAAGATGATGGTGTTTGTTCAAATATAAGATCACTTACCGGCGTTGTAGTTAAATGTTCGTAAACCGCCTGCAGAACAGTGTCACCGATCGGCTGCAGTTCATCACCAACGTTCTCCCTCAGACAAATCCCACACACAGATAGATTTGCCATTTTTGCAAAATTTTTAAAAACGCAACACTTATACAATTGTATACGGCACGCCTGCACTGTTTGAGCGTCTACAGAAGACTGACTCTCGTCCCGATTTGAATTTAACAGGTAACAAAATTACAAGTGGTCGTTTTTTTTGCATAATCTCTCTCCTATTATCTAAATGTGTCCTATTACATTATAATGAAATAAAAAAAAAGAGTAGACAGGAATTGCCTAACGAGGGTTGAGTTCTGTTCAGTACGGGACTTTCAGAACAAATACTTAATATGAAAATATACGACATAAATGTTAAGGATATATACAGAGTATATACAAAGAAGGACTAAAATATACCTATTATTGTGGACCTCACGTCTGCTATCACTAAAGAGTCATTATTATCACTAAACAAATAATTTAACAGAGAGAATAAGTTATAAGGCTCCCAGGCTCATCGAGACCGATATATATCGCGAAAAACTTAACAGCATAGACTAGGAGACTATATTTTAGAACATTCAAAACTTCACGAGTGTAATTTCTGTTGCGTTACGAATGGCAAGATCTTCATGCGAAAGCAAGCTGGAGCTTGAGCAAGAAACTTGACAGTGTATGAACTTAAACACTTTTAATTTAAACGGTGAACAAACTAAAAATAAATTAAAACAGGGGCTTCGGGATCAATCATACTCGTCAATTGAAAACTTAGTGAGATAATGGCATAAAACCATCTGCAATAAACGCTCGCAAACGCATTCACAAACACAAACACGTGCTCGCTTACACTCACACACACAGACATGTACACGCACGCACATACACACACGTGTATGCACGCACGTGGATATATACAAATACACACACACACGCACTACACACGGAAGAAAGTTAAATTTTTATTTTCTTTATTTTATTTCACTTACTTAATTCTATGTATCAAGTATGTATTTTATGGAAGCTTCTGTTCAATACGTATTCATAACTTGTATTGGTTTTAAACGCACAATCCCTTTCCTATCGCCTACACGTGGTATATTTAAATAACACCACGGCCTAGTTTTACTACTAACAATGAAAGCTTAAACAAAAATCTTTACAAATAATAAGGTAATAACAATTTCTCACTGAGGGTCCGAGTTCTATTCGTAGCGGGTTGTATTTTTAGACTATTTTCTTTTCTAAAATACTCCGATATTCTGTTAAGTGCGACGGTACATAGCTGTTTAGACGAGGTAAATAGTTAGTCGACATAACACTGATAAAAGTATATTCTTGAGATCCTCGAACTAAAAACACTGTGATGTCTTCGCAGGAGGTTGCGACCGCGCTTAAACAGCTACCGCTACCGGCCATGAAGCATATGACGGCCGGTAGCCAGAGACCTTTTCCAATAACTGTAGTGAGGACCCCACTGCAGTTACAGAGGTGATGGGTGGAACTCAGTTCCCTCCTAGCGACCGAACACAGATACTTCCCGAAGCAACAAGCTATCGTGGTTTGATTAGCGGCCTCACTCTTCGTGCGAGAACCATGTGCCGCTACCCGCGCGTAAGTCAGAGGTCCGCCGATAAACTTTAGTGAGCACTTCTACCTACGCCTAAATCGCACGGCGCAGTTTCAGCCAAGGCACACGCCACCTCAGTCGACACTGATGGCCGTCTCAGCTTCCTTAATAAGACCAGTTACCCGCTTTTACCCACGTTCGCTAAGCTGGAGTGTAGAACCTCCCAGAGGCGGTTGAACATGTGGCTGAGGGCCCATGCCAGCACTCGAGTACGTATCCCGTTTAGCCCAAGGGCGGATTATTTGGAGTGGATTCATAGAAAAACTGCCCTTACCTCTAATAGTTTTAACAAATTCGAAATAGACGCGCGCCTCCGCCGCCTGGTTCGCCGGCGGCGAATTGGGTCCGAGTGGAGGTCCTCCTTCCGAACCTTCTCCGCCGCCTCCTTCCATGAAATTACGTCTTCGCAGAAGGTTTCGACCGCCGTGAAAGAACTGTCGCTACCGACCATGGAGCGTATAACAGCCGGTAGCAAGAGATCTCCTCCAATAACTGCAGTGAGGACCTCACGCTGCGCCACCCAGGCGGAACAAACCGCTAGCGTGTGCTGAGCCGAGTCCTCACTGCAGTTGCAATGGTGACAAGCGGGACTCAACTCCCTCCTGGCGACCGAGTGCAAATTCTTCCCGAAGCAGTCATGCCCAGAAAGAATCTGTGTCAGTCAGAAGGACAGGGTCCCGTGCTGTCACCCCGCTCACTCGGCCCGTTTGATGACCCGAGTCGACCTTGAGGTGCTGCCCAAGATTACTTTAAATGGTACCACTATACCTATTTGTGCAACAGTGAAACACTTAGGCTTACAGCCTGATTATACATTGAACTGGTGTGATCGAGTTACATACGTATGCCAGAAGGTTACCGGAATCCTGAGAACACTATACCGCCTGAAAAACTTCCTTCCCATGAAAACTAAAGCAACGCTCGTGCAATCTCTTATCTTCCCTCTGATGTGACGTGTGCTATTACGGCCTGAATGCAGATTGCCTCAACAAGCAGAACGTCTTCTCAGTAACTGCATTCGATTCATTTTTACTGATTTTTTTCATCTCCGTGTAATATGACATTTAATAAATTTCCGTTAACAACTTTATATGAGCCCCAACACTCTTCGAGACACTGTAGTTTTGATTCCAAATATCTCTTCGTTAATCTGGTCTTGAAAAACTTCTTTATATTATGGCGAATCTTACTCATACCTATAAATAAATTTGTACTCTTCACTGAATGTTTTTTCAGTTTGTGCCGTGATCATTTGCCAATTTTAATATGCGGAACCACTCTACTTTATAGTTTATACGTTTACAATCACCCTCTACTAGTTACGACAGTCCTGTTTTTTGTGAAATAGTGCAAATTATTGTCGAGAATTTTGTTTTTACTTTTTTTATTTGTTTTGTATAAGGAATAATTCATTTCAACTCATTAACAGCTTCGATAAGCAGGTAAAAGCGTTGGTGGGATCACCGGCCAGCCGTTTATAAGGTTTTTTTTGTTCGTTTATCGGTCGGTCGTAGCACATAATTCGTCTCATTACAGACTTATGTTCCCCATACAGACGTGATAAGGTATACTATCGTTTCATTTTAAACATTGCAAGGAATTGTGTGTTCTTCTAATATTTATTGGCAATTAATTTTTAAAACTAAATTCATTGAGATGCTTAACACAGATAACGAAAACAACAACTAGCTAACTTATACACAATGCATAAAAAAATCAAAAAAAAAATGTTGGTCATAAACCTTAGAATGAAA
Source organism: Hypercompe scribonia (assembly GCA_949316085.1). Lineage (NCBI taxonomy): Eukaryota > Metazoa > Arthropoda > Insecta > Lepidoptera > Erebidae > Hypercompe > Hypercompe scribonia. The sequence continues at coordinate 9,492,851 of OX438995.1, forward strand.
AGACTTTTTCTATGGTAGACAATATTGTTTTAGTCCATTTACCAATACTTTTCGGCCACTATTGATTCAGTGAGGCTGCCCATATCTGGGCTTATTAGATATTTGATATTAAAATTCTTTGTTTCATAAGTGTGGAAAAAATATTTTTAGCAACAAACGAAACCAATAAACTTGTTGCAATAATTAAGCAAAGATTTTATACGGTGTTTTACTGCATATACTGGTTTCAAGGTTCAGTAAGTTATCGCCAACTGGTATCGTAAAAGTAACAAGTTTATTGGAAAATGTTCAAACAGTCTACAACTGGTAATCAGAGAGTCAGCCGAGCTGGTGTTTCTGGGACTTTTTAACGCCCACCATGAGTCCTGGTTGGGTTGAACCACCCACGCATTGTTGGTTCTGTTTGAAAGCGGCTCTATTCAACTTCTTTGTTTGTTAGTACAAATAAAGTTAAGAGGATTTCAAACAAAATCAAAAAAGAACACTACTAATAAAAAAAAATAGTTTTTAAAGTAAAATAAACGCAACCCTCCATTTAAAAAAACATTATTATTATTATGTTTTGTGCCCTTTGTTGTTATTGTTTGAAGTCTGCTCAATTTCTTTTGTTTCTAACGATTGATGTCCTCTGGTCCATTTAAAACCCAATGGCTATTCTCTATTACTAAAAAAATGCATTCATACTTAACCAACAGTAACAATGCTCATTGTTATTGTCATAACAGCTTACAACAGGTAATTACTTTAATTCCCCAAAAAAAAATCTAAGGCGTTTCGTAAGGGTAAGGATGTAGGATGAAAATTAAGGCATTCTGCCTGCAACCGCCGTCAGTTCAAGTTGATAATAACGCCATGTCTCTCTTAAAAGTGTACGTACTCGTTGGGGGAGTCGTAGCGTTAGGCGATTCCAAGGTATGTACCTACTGCTTAATCTTAATATTTACTTAAATATATGTTTTATACCAAATATTACCCACTACCAGGAGCTACCATTTTTCCCTTATTCGGAATCTTATACCCTTGTCTCTAAATTGTTTTAATTCACATTCAACCAATCCAACCAGTCCTCGCACACATTGCCCGTAGTCAAAACCATTGTCCGATATTCGTTTAACTACATTGTATCTGTACCAGAAACCTGTGCAAGCAAAACCTGGACGCAGCATAACTGTGTTGCAAAATGTTCGTTTACGCGGTGCCTCCAAGATCATCGTGAAGAAAGCCAGTAGCAGCAAAGCGAAAGCCATGACAGTCAATAATACAGCTAAACTACCCAGATCTAACGTATCGTTTGGTTTGGCAACCGTGCTGACACCTGGAAAGTCACTTATCCGTCAGTCATTAAAAGAGAAGGAGAAGAAGACATCTTTCTCACAACCATTCGGAGACGATAAAATGGCTGGGGACGATGACCTCAACGATGTAGTCGCGATGGGCGGTGTCATTCTGGCAGAAGAAACTCAGAGAGAAATGGTTGGCACACAAACCAGGTACCTATATAATTTTTTTTTTTTAAGTAGTTGAATATTTTATTAAGTAGAAGCTAAACTAACATTAAATCTATTTTAAGGTCATGCAAGGACGAATACTTGGTACCTCTGGGTATGATGCAAGCGCGGATAAAAACTATTGTAGCCAAGCACAACTTAGAAGAACCTCCTCCCGAAGTAGCCGGTCTACTATCACACGCGCTGCAGGAAAGACTGAAGAGCCTTATAGAGAAGCTCGCTGTCATCGCAAAGAATAGAATTGATCATGTAATACGGGTAAGATTTGAAATTTCATTTTTTCATTGGACCTAGAAGAAAATTTGTTTAACAAATATTCATAAATAAAATGTTTGTTATAAGGAATGTTAGGTGCTTGCATATAAAGGAATGTTAGGTGTGCTTCTAAATCACCTAACTGGCAATGCAGAACTGTAGGTAGCTATGAACATTTTTATTTGACTATTCGACATAATCACAAGTACCAAAAGAACGTGTGACGTCAAGTTTTCTTCGTTGCTAATGATTTTTCTTTTCACACAGACTGACAACCGATACGAGGTCACCCAAGATATAAAAGGTCAATTCCAATTCCTCGAGGAATTAGATTGTGCTGACAGGAAACGGCGGGAGGATTCAGAGAGGGAGATTCTGTTAAGGGCAGCCAAGTCTCGATCCAAGAATTACAACCCTGAACAAGCGAAATTAAAGACCAAAGTGAAAGAAATGAACGAGCTGAACTCAAAGAGCTCAGGCAACGAGATGCTAACGTGACAGCCTTGCAAGCTATCGGACCTAGAAAACAACCCAAATTAGAAGTGCCGGGCGCTGCTGGCGTCTCCCTTTCGAGTAGCGCTGGACATTCCGGAAGCAGATTTGTAAGTAGCTTCCTGTGATGCTAACGTACAGTCACGAGAAATACATAATTAGTAAACGGCCCATATTTTTGCACTCCAAGAGGTATGTGCCCATAGTTAATATACTCGTATTTATGCTCGTGACTGTACATACGTAGGGAAGTGGATTGTCTTATTCCAGATGTCTAACATATTTCTTTTGTTCGACAGACTGGTCGCAGTCAGATGGCGTTGCGGACCCTACTCAAACGCATCAACCAGCGCGACATGATGTTTTTATTTGAACAGGAACGTGACACCTCGCAAGAATAAGTGTTGTGCCAAATAAACATATTTTCTAATCAGATTACATGGACCGTTTAGTAAAGTGTGACGTCGTGTTACAAAATAAAGTCACGTTACTATAATGTAATGAGATCAGGGAGACAAACATTTTATTTTCACGTTAATTTTAAGGATTTTTTTAAGGAGGAGGGAGTTACTCGCGTCCGTAGGACTTACCATCTTTTCCAAGACCCACCCTACACGTGTCCTCCGGGTGGTGCAAAACGAGTAACAACGCCGAGTATCGGGCGGCGGTATCAAACCTGACCTGATAGACCTAATTAGTCTACCCGGTGTTGGTAGGAAATGACCAACACAACCCGTAACCTCTTTAAACCATAAGAGAATGGTGGTATTGGCTTAACCGCCCGTACCAAGAGAAGAAAAACTCTATAACAACCCTAATCCTACGGTGGGAGACGTGCCAAAAGGATGAATGACTGGAAGGAGTCCAGCCCCAAGCGCCAACCTCAGTGGACATGGCAAACACTGTTGTATGTGCCTTCTTGCAGGAATAGGCGTCACCCGGCAAGCGACAGGTTACTTCGTCCTGACTCGTGGGAATAAAAATGAGTAATTCTAATAAATCTTTTAACCCAAAACCTTTAACCCAACAAATTTTCCATCAAGATATGTTCACAAATACAAGTAGACCAAGATCATACTCCTTCAATGGAATAACCAGCGCAGAGTTGAGTGATAGCAACCAACCTAACAATGCGTCGCCAGACAAAACAGATGAAACTAATAGTCCAACGCCGGAACAACAGTTTACTGAAGTACGATACGGCAAAAGGCAAAGATCTAGTCCGGACCCAGTAATACGTGGCCTTAAATAGACCAAACTAAACTACTGGCTTGCAACACCTACTATACCAATATCAAACAGCTTCAAAGAACTGGATACAGAAGTGTCTGAAACAACATTACCAAAACCAACAAGACCACCTCCATTGTTTATTGATGGTGTAAGTAACATCCAGCCCTTACTGAAAATGTTAGAAGAAGTTTCACAAGAACAGTATGAAATCAAAGTGTTGCGAGATAGCAGAGTTAAAATCCAACCAAAAACGGCTGAATCATATTCTGTCATCTACAAAGAATTAAAAAACAAAAACACAGAATTCTACACTTATCAATCAAAAAATGATAGAAGCTTCAGAGTGGTGTTACGTGATCTACATCCATCAACAGATATAGGAGAAATAAAAATGGCCCTGGAAGAATTGGACCATACGGTGACAAATATCTGGAATATCCGAAATAGAAATACTAAACAAGCCTTACCTATTTGGAGTATTGAGCTGAAACCCAAAGGAAACAATAAAGACATATATAAAGTACAGTCGTTACTACACTGTCAAATAAAAATTGAACCGCCCAGACCAAACAAAAAAATTCCCCAATGCACTAAGTGCCAAGAGTATGGCCATACTCAAAGATTCTGTCACAGACAGCCCAGATGTGTCAAATGTGCAGGGTCCCATCATACCTCTACATGTCCTCGGAAAGAAAGATCGAACCAGGTCAAATGTGTCCTGTGCAACGGAAGTCATCCTGCTAACTATAAAGGGTGTATAGTGTACAAGGAGCTACAAAAAATCAAATCCAGCTCCTCCTTCTAAAAATAAACGAGTGACTGAATTCCCAAAAGCAAGCCAAGAAACCACAAATATTTCAGAAAACCATGGAAAATCTTATGCCTCAGCCACAAAAGGAGTTGAACACTCAATAAAGCCTAAAGCAGACCTAAACTCCGACAAACTTGAAGTTGAACTTAAAACCATTAAAGAAACTTTAATAGCCCTTATGAATCAAATGCTAATTATGACAAAAGCAATCACCGAATTAATGTCAAAAATGCCAACACATTCACAGCGCTAAACTTGTGCATATGGAATGCCAATGGCTTATCAAACCACTCGCTAGAGTTAAAAATATTCCTAAAGGTACACAACATAGACGTTCTACTTATCTCAGAAACGCACTTCACATCGAAAAGCTACTTTAAGATACCAAACTATAATATATATTGCACTCACCATCCAGACAACAAAGCACATGGTGGAACTGCTATTCTTATTAGGTCAAATATTAAGCACCACCTTCTTGAAAACTATTGCAAGGAATATATACAAGCAACAAGTATCGTAATAAGCGACAGGTCTAGTGATATTACAGTGTCAGCTTTATACTGCCCCCCGAGATATTTCATTAAGGAACTTGAATTTAATGAATACTTCAAAACTCTCGGATGTCGATTTATTGCTGGGGGCGACTTTAATGCCAAGCATACTTTCTGGGGCTCTAGACTTATTCTGCCCAGGGGTAGAGAACTCCTTAAATGTGTGCAATCAAGAAATATGAATGTATTATCAACAGGCCAACCCACTTATTGGCCAACCGACAAAAAGAAAATTCCTGATGTCATTGACTTTTGCGTAACTAAGGGAATCACAAAAAATAATATTGTGTGCCGCAGCTGCCTAGACCTGTCCTCTGACCACTCACCGATCCTAGTAGAACTGCTTACTGTTGTTCAAGAATGCACAACAAAATGCGTACTACACAACAGGAAGACAAACTGGCCAGTGTTTCGAGACCTCATTGACGAAGCTTTCGGAAAACCAGTTCGCTTGAAATCCATGGAGGACATATCAGAAGCTGTTCTGTTCTTCAACCGTAGCATACAAGAGGCAGCCTGGTCTTCGACTCCACCGCTACCCCGAAAAAGCGCAGACAACTTTGTGGCCAGAAACATCCTGGAAAAAGTAAATTTAAAACGAAATTTACGGAAACAGTGGCAACTAACCAGATGTCCGGCTATAAAAAAACGTCTTAACCATCTAATAAGACAGCTCAAGCATACCCTTGAAATAGATCGGAATGAAGGTTTTCGGAAGCAGCTGATCAGCCTGGACGCCACCGCTTCCTCAGACTACTCCTTGTGGAAAGCCACCAGGAAACTCAAACGACCCATCTATACTTTACCTCCTCTCAAGAAAAGTGATGGTACTTGGGCACGGACGGATCTGGATAAAGCTAGAACTTTCTCGGACCATCTCAAGAGCGTCTTTACACCACACCCGTATGAAGGCGCACCAGACCATGAGATTGAAATCACGAAATTCTTAGACACAACTAGTATTATAGACGAACAACCCGTCAAATTCTCGAAAGCTGAAATCGTACAACTGATAAAAAAATTAAATCCCAAAAAATCACCAGGGTACGACCTGATAACCAACCGTATATTACAAGAACTGCCAGAATCTGGAATAAAATTTCTTACATCCCTATTTAATGCCGTGTCAAGACTTCGGTTCTTTCCTCCAGAGTGGAAGGTAGCGCAAATTATTATGATCTTAAAACCTGATAAACCACCTGAGGAAGCTAAATCGTACAGACCAATAAGCTTGCTGCCTATCTTATCCAAGTTATACGAAACACTCTTACTGCAACGTATGCTACCTTTACTCAAAGAAAGAAAACTGATTCCTAACCACCAATTCGGGTTTCGCAGCAAACATGCTACTATAGATCAAGTGCACAGACTTACAAAAAGGATTATGGAATCTCTCGAGGCTAAAACCTACTGTAACAGTGCATTCTTGGATATATCACAGGCTTTCGATCGGGTGTGGCACAAAGGGCTGCTGTATAAAATAAAAAAAGCTCTACCTGACTACCTGTACGGAGTTCTAAAATCCTTTTTAGATGGCCGCAATTTTGTTGTAGAGAACGGCGATGCCTTGTCTGATTTGTCAACTATAAAGGCTGGGGTCCCCCAGGGCAGCGTTCTGGGTCCTATATTATATTTGATTTATACAGCAGACCTACCCACATCGGAGACCTTAACCACTGGCACCTTTGCTGATGACACTGCTATTCTTTCTGCACACTCAGACCCAGTTACAGCCTCAGAAATTCTGCAAAAAGGACTCGATAACATATCTGATTGGCTCAAGAAATGGCGAATAAAAGCCAACGAAACCAAGTCTGTAAACGTTACATTCACGCTAAGGAGAGGCATTTGTCCTCCTGTCAAACTTAATAACATAGAAGTCCCGCAGGCCGATCACGTTAAATACCTCGGTATGCACCTAGACAAAAGGCTTACATGGCGTAAACATCTCTTCACAAAAAGAAAACAACTTGGTCTTATGATCAGGAAGTTATACTGGCTTATTGGTCGCAAGTCGCAACTATCCCTGGAGAACAAACTACTTCTGTACAAAGTCATACTGAAGCCCATCTGGACATATGGGATACAACTATGGGGCACTGCGTTCCATTCAAACATTGAAATTATACAGAGGTTTCAAAATAAATCACTCCGTATGGTGACAAACGCTCCTTGGTTCATACCCAATGAACTGTTGCATCATGACCTAGAAATGCCCACAGTAAAACAGGAAATTGAACGATTTACCAGAACCTACAAGGACAGGATAACACATCATCCAAACACTCTGGCCCAATCTCTAATGAATGAACAAAAGGAAGCCCGCCGGCTTAAACGAAAAATACCTCAGGATTTGATCCCATCACAGTAAATTCACTGTTATAACGTATAGGGTGTGACACAGGTCACATTTCGGAAACGCGAACAATTATACCATCCAACCTATTGCTGAATGTCCCACAGAAGGAGACAGATTGTAATAAAGAAATAATAATAAAAAAAAAAAAAAAAAACGTTAATTTTAAGATGTATAGGAGTGTTTCTACAGAAGGAAATGTATAAAGCCGAATAGATTTCAGTTTCTTTTATTTGCACAGTTGAAATCAAAATGTTTCCAAGCGTAAACAATTTTTAAATTATGCCAATACACAGAGAAAATGTTTGTTATATAATTATTTAATAACTACCTATTTTTAAGTCGAACATATATGATTTGTGATATGCTGTAATGTCATTATCATCAATAGGATATGGGCCTTCACTTAGAAGTAGGTTTTGCCTACTACACCATGCTGGCCACATTAATATGTAGTACTTTTTAACTGTAAAATAGTTATTACTAATGTTGAGCATTACCTGTCTGATACTTATACATTCTTTTAATTAATTATCCTTCACATATGTATAATAAAAAAAGTGTAATGTTGTGCACAATCAAAATCGACAAGTCGGCAATCTCACTTCTTTCATAACATTGCCATCTTCAATATGTAAACAAGAAATTCAGTGAGGTTTCTCACATCTGGGTTTATTAGATATTTATTTGATGTTAAAATTTTTTAATTAAGAAATAGTGACAGCTTTGCAATAGGCTAGCGCTAAGTATAAAGAATCAATAGTGTTCATTAATTTTTGAAATTTAATAAAAATTACGTCACCTGGTTTTCAGATGGGTGTAAGACAATCTTTCAGTGGATCTTTAACTATTTGTGTAAGTCACTTTTATCATTGGTGTTTAGATTGTTTTCAATGAAAGTTGTACTAATATATTAATATAATTTTTAAAACCGTTCTGAGTTTTTTTATTTCTGCATAAATGAATCCATTTCAAAGACAGTGATGAATGATTGATATTACTTCTGATGTACTTACATTAAGAATATGAAAAATTAAATACGTTAAAAAAAACGACTTCAAAACTAAAAAGTAAAAAATAATAAAGCTTTAATGTTAATTATATACTACCTATTATTTATATGTGCTATTTACTACCTATTAGTAAATATGAACATACGTAAATAAACCTAATAGAGAGCAATTAAATATCAATATTATAACCAGCTCAATCAAAGTGCGACGGAATATAGCTGTTTAGACGAGGTAAATAATTAGTCAACACAACACTGATAAAAGTATATTCTTGAGATCGTAGAACTAGAAACACTCGTGTAATGATACCATTATATGTTTAGGCTTTAAGTTTGGTAGCACTTCTGTCAAGTGAACAATTATTACACACAATGGTGTACAAGAGAGAAGAAGCTCTGACAATGAAACAAAAGTTATGATCTCCATTAGGTGACCACATAACTCTTCTCAATGTATTCGTAGTTTTCTCTCTGGCATCTTCAAAGAAAGTGATTATCAGCACAGCACCTGTTTATTGACCTCTAATTAACAAATAAATAGTTATCATCAACGCAATATTGTTCTCATTGTAGCAATGGAGTAGAGAGTGTTTTTAATAAGAGTTACCTGTACAATACGTGGGTGGTCCGACCTAACAAAGATACAAGAATATTTTCATATTTTTTAATTTTATTTTTCAACGTTGTCTCCTTGTAACTCTACACACTTCTCCCAGTGATGCTCCCATTTCTGTAACCTGTCCAAATAGTACTTAGTGTTTTTCTCTGCAAAATAATTATTCACGAAGATGATTGCCTCTTATTTGATTAAAATTTTGGTCCAAAAGAAAAAACAAAAACTGTTTTTTTAAAAAAATAGTTTTTATTTATTTTGGAGACGGTTCCCCCTTTGGAGTCCACTGTTCGGACTATATTTTTTTTCAGGCGTATAATGGTGTATGCAAGTTTTATCTACAGTAATTAATCGGCGCGAAAACTCGGATTTGTTGCGCTTAAACTGTGCCAACAAAGCTTTTGAAATATTCATTCTAACACGTTTTTAGTCTAACGTGAGCAAACGCGGCACCCAACGCCCGGATAACTTTGTCATGCCTAAATGTTGATTCGATATGTGACAAACACGTGTTTCTGACATCTTCCTAACTTCTGCTATCTCTCTCACTTTAATTCGACGGTCGTCTAGCACCATTTGGTGAACATTGGCGATGTTTCTGTCGATAGTTGCCGTTTTGGACACACCGAACGTTCATCGTCTCCCAAGCTCTTACGGCCACGTTTAAATTCAGCTGCCCAAAATTTCACTGTGGTAAATGATAGTGCAGAGTGCAAAATTGCGTAGGTAGGTAGGGTAATGTAAAAAGAAATATCAAGGAAATCTATTTAACTTATCATAATGTTTCTATGCAGAATTATTACTTAAAACGCTATAAGTGATCTTTGAGGATTCATTCGGGGAATACGAAAATAAATCCGCTCAGTTCGCCACCACATGAAGCGTACACAGTACGTGCGTGTGCGGAACGTGTTGCAGCAGGTTCGTGTGCGCGCGTGTGACCTTTGACAGGCATGGACGCCTACGCCGCGATGTGTACTCTCTCGGTGCGCACAGTTTAATTTCTCAGAGGAAGTCTGGGCTGTGTATGTAGCCACGAAGCACTTTAGACATGTACATGGTTAACGCTACCTCCCTCCTCACTTCTAGTTTGTAGTATCCCACTATGCCCAAAACAAATGGCGTAGGATACAACAATGGAATACCTGGGTATACACCAAAAAGTTCACGATAAAAAATTAAAAAAAAATTGTTTTGTATACGTTCTAGCATTAATTTATATTAACTTTCGGATGGAGATCAGATGCTAGAATTGTATTCCAGGTAGTTTTTGACTAATGCCTCGTATAACGCTCTCAAAGCTCTGGTATTTGTTAAATGACTTGTCTGTATCAAAACGAAATCAGATAAAGATATTCTTTTTTACATACATCATGAATGTGATTATTGTACTCTAAATCTACGCTCAAATGAACGCCCAAGTAACTGTCCTCATTTATCCGCCTCAGACCGTGTCGCTGCCCCTCCCTACATTCAGCCCTGCGGGTTCCTGACTATATACTGAGTGAAAATAAAATCAAATTGTTGGTCATCGGTATTGGGTACAGGTACTCGTACCAAGATATCGGTGATTAGATATCCAGAAATATGAACCTAAAATGTACCTTATTGAGGAGCTCTGCTCTCTAGATCACGCCCTTAATCCGACTGTTTAGTGCGAATAAGAATTGTCGCCTGCGGTATTTAAGAACCAATACCTCCGAACCTTCCAGAAAGTAGCGTACCTTCTGTGCACCTTCTTAGTGGTAGAGCTACGTTCTAAGTAGTAGAGCCACGTTCTAAGTAGTAGAGCCACGCTTTTAGATAGTAGATCCACGCTTCTGGTTAGTAGAGCCACACTGATTTCAGCACAAGCGGGCCGGCTCGACCGGGGCAGTACTACCCTCCCACAGAAGACCAACCTAAAGCGCCAGCATCCGGGTTGTCGTGTTTCGTTGGTGAGTGTGTGACCGGAGGCCCATTTATGCAGGGGTGACAGTTATCGTGGTAACTGTGTAAGCCTTATATTGTCACAATGACTGTCATACCGTTTACGTCTCCAAGCGGGCTGTAAAAATCATAATATAATAGTGTTTGTCAGGGAAGGCCTCAAAGGACAGTAGCGCATTTGCTACACTTCGGTTACAGATGTCCATATACGGCATTAATCACTTACCTTCAGGCGACCTGTCTGCTGATTTGGAAGACAAATAATAAAAAGTAAAAACGGCAGTTTTATTTTATTTTTTATTAATTTCTTTGGTTCATAAACATTTGAATACACAAATACAATGATATGAGGTACATCGAACAGACTTATGACGTTGTTTAACAATTTCTTACAGGTAAGCACACATACGTATAACCATTTTATTGCTCATCACACCGTGAGATATAACAGCAAACCAGTGACTACTTTGTGCTATATACTAAATAGCTATGTGGTCAAGTGTGTTTCGCATTCGTAAATATAAAACACTTCAATTTAACACATTTATGATTTGAACACATGTTTATGTAACACAGCGTACAATCTGGTATGGTAGTGTTGTTTAAACTTTGAGAGATAAGATGGCTGCCAGAGATAAGATGGAGAAACTTCACATGTAGGATTTACCTGAGGCATGCTACAGTCCATCCTAAAAACTATTTTATGTCAATGTAAAACAGTTACATTGTTTTTGTTTAACTGACTACCTGACACTTTCCAACCTTACAGCTCTGTGGAATAAACGTAAAATCTAAGCTAGTATAAAGGACATAGTTATTGGCCGCGATGCCAATAAGCGCCTGGTGGTGTAAGACCATAAGTATCTACAAAGATTACACAGTCTGGGGACCCTAGAAGAGCCAAACCTGTAGGTATTAAATAGGAGTAATCAGACGCAGCATCTAACTGCGGCTGTGAACAGCTCAAGACCTGCTACAATACACAGCAGCGCTGCCTCCAAAGGGAACTGTGGATGGATGTACTAAACAGTTACGTGGTAAGTGCAAGTGTTACACTTTTATGTAACACAGCGCATTATCTGTGATGGTGATGTTGTTTTAACTATACGACAAGATGCTTGGCAATTGCCTAAATATAATGTTTAAAAATAAATCTCTGATGCCGACTACGTTAACGTCGAATGTTAACATTAAGAAACTGTTGACGTGTAGGATTCACCCGAGGGATGCTATAGTCTGTCTACGTTTCTTTTATATTTGTGCAAAATAATTAGAATGTTTCTATTTAATTAACTACCTAAGATCCTCTAAACTCAGAGCTCTGAGGCATCAAAGTAGAATCCAAGCGATTACAAAACACAAGGCTCCATGAAATTGGGTACGAATAAAGCAATTAAATATAATATGCAAAGTAACCATCTACAGCAAACTAGCCAGGTGCACCGTGAAAAGCGGCCTTGGCAATAGCTTTTGATCTCACATGCGACATGTGAGTCACACACACGGACAGATCAGATCCGTGACCGCGCTAACCAACTGCTCCACGAAGCTTGATTGGGACTTTCCGAGTGTCAGAACTTTGTGTGCGTGGGTCACTACTCTTGATCCCGGTGTACTGGAGTCACAATGATTAGCGTGTATGTGGGATTAATCCCACACAAAAAAAGAGAGAACCTCCTTTTGTGAAGACGGCTAAAAATGTGCTTACCACAAATGTAATCCTAAACAGGACCTGTAGGAAGATCGTTTTCTTGAGCAGGTTTTATTCATTCCACAAGTTACTGTTTATCTAACTGCACGTTTAACAATTAACTTTAAACCCTGTATTGTGGTACTCTTGCTTTACCCAAACAAAACTTGGAACAAAATGGGAACTATTTCCTTTCAAATAAAATAAAAACTGTTTCAATCAGTTCAAAAATGTCGCGGTACTGAAACCAACAACAAAAAAAGGAAAATAAACATTAGGTTTGAGATCATCCATTTGTGTAGTCGGCTCAAAATGTGCTTCCCACAAATGTAATTCTTAACAGGACCTGCAGGAAGATCGTTTTCTTGAGCAGGTTTCAATTATTCCCAACAAGAGACTGATCATCTGACAGCATATTTAAAAATCAAGTGTTCGTGAGAGGAAATTCTCCTACTCCGATCACTAGGCAGGTCTAGGTTCGTTGTATTCTATATAACTGGCCTTCCATCTGATAATGCTTCGTGATTTGTACTTAATATAAAATATTTAACAATATACATGCACGATACTTCGTTTGACGCACAATTTATTTGATAAATCTTTCATGCTTTGTGACGTAATTAACCCGACTCTGTTTAAGTCGACGACTACTAACTACCCTCCTTTTCCGTTCAAAATTTTAAAACGTAGAAAGATAACCGAAATAAGACAAAAAGCTACTGCAGTTCTCAGACTTGTTAATTTCAAGCTATCGCCAAATGAATTCTTGTCTGACGGCTTCAAACACATACCTCCGGCCAAATGTTTTGTAACTATTACCGTATTTGTCGCTCGCAGGCCACCAGAGCGGTTTGTGTGTGAGGTGCTTCAATGTACATTTACAAAACTTCAACTACCTGCGAAACAAATGTTTTATAGTCAATGATTGATCTACCCTGGAGTCTTACAAATCTAATATTGATATTTGAAACTATCAATTAAAATAAAAGTTTGTATTACGAACAGACAATATTTAAATTGTATTTCTAAATTTGACATAACGACAAACAATTTGACCATTTTGGCAAAAAATTAAAAGTAAACCTTTATTATTCATTTTACTCTGTTTTGCATAGAACGTTTTGAAACTATATCATTTTATTTAGTTATATGTTTATTGAATCTCACCTTCAAAAATAGTTCTACTCCTCCTAGTGACGGTTCTTCTTCCGATACCAGTCTAACACAACATTCCTTCGTAAGGACGACCTTCTCTTAGATACGATTGCACACAGTCGCGTGTCTGAGCAGCGGGAAAACTATCCACCGATCTGGAACATATCTGAAAGAAAGAAATAAAATTTTGATTGAAAAAAACGAAAGTTATGGATGGATAGCCTAAACATGACCAACATCTAATTTTATTTTAATCATAAAATGAATGAGATAGTTAAAGAGAAATACTCTCTTTAAAGCCTTAGAAACTATAAAATACAAGGACAGTTATTCAACCTGGGTAGTATAATAAAAGTCTATTCTTTCTAACGCTAAGCACGAAGTATACTCTGAAATTTGTTTCTAAACGAACCGGTGGACTGACATCTGTCACATTTGACAACTAACTGTAACAGAATTAGGCCGTGATCCGAATCATGCTCACAGCGCTCATGGCGTACCAACGTGCGGTCCGATTCGTGCTTTTCACGTTCACCGTTAGCATTGTGGATGCTATGTCGTCACATGTGACGCCACTACCTAGTGCTTACAGTACTGACAGGTCGGATCGTTAGCATCGTAAAAATTAACGTTATTTTGCGCCATTTATTTGAATTGACTTTCCTCGATTGTGGAAAATGCTTGAAATCTTCATCGACTACACCACATACTCCACTCATGTTTATCTCAAAAAATGCTCAATCAGGTTATTTAATGTTGGTTGTTAAATATTGGTGCTACTTGAGAGTCTGTTAGTGCGTGGAAGGGTGAGTACATGATGATTGAGTTGGGTTGAACGTCAGTAACCCTACTTCAGTCTAGGAGTTCAAACTTCGGGAAATCGCTTCACACACAACCACCAATTACGACAAAGTAGCTTACTAAGAGAAATAAAACTACTATAAGCTACTATAGCTTTATTTCTCTGACACGGGCCACCAAAACGCGAGAAGAAACAAATTAGGTATCGCTTGCTACAGATGAGAAAATAACAGTTTACTTACCGACTGTTTTATTATACACTCAAAACAGGACTGCCTGTTATTACTGATGCCGTATCCCACGTGCGACCAGACAGAATAATAGCTGTGCGCTATTCGACTAACTGTACTGGCCGCGTCCGCCACTATATCAATGACAAAGCCACCAAAACGCAAACAACTAGGATGCCAGATATTTTAATTTCGTTTAAATACCTACCGCCATAGTTTTAGCCACTGGTGTTTGATTTTTGTCCTTTCTAGATAGAACTGGATTGATAAGGCGATACTCTTCGGCATCTCTGTCACCTTCAAAATCTGGGTTTTCAAATAGTGGATGAAGGCAAAGACATTATGAAATAAGTCATACGAATATATGGACAGACAAAGACACAAAGACATAGTTAAAGTGTTATTTTAACTAACCTTAAATCTGTCGTCTTTGAACAAGTTCTTGGATTGTTTCTTTTTGCCGTTGTCCAACATAAGTTTAGACGCCAGGTCTCTATTCACTTTCGGTAAGTTGTCATCGACTTTGATTCTAGATGGTCTCTCCTGTTCATCATCCTCATCTTCTCTCTGATTTTGCGTTTTCTGTACGCCTCAAATGCGAATGGTTCCGCTATGGACTTTGCTCTCTTATACAACTGTACATCCACAAAGTATCTGAAAATTAAAAAGAAATACAATGAATGATATTCGCACATTACAAGTAGGTTGTTAATATTATAGATCATGAGGACGTATTCCTAGCCGATTTCGACCACAGTGCCCAGTCTCAACAGAGACCTATTCGTTCCTCTACAGGACAACTCCTGATGGCCTTGAAAGTTATCGATTCAGAATGGTAGACATAAGATCTCAAACTAAACGGTTCGGCTCTTCCTTCCTGTGCAAATCAGTTAATATCCAGAATTCATTACCAGCCCACGTGTTTCCCTCCCACTACGAGCTCGGGTCCTTTAAACGGGGCGTGAATACGTATATTACTAGGCCACCATAGCCTGGGTGGCGACGACCGCTTTTGAATTCTATTCATGCTTTCCATCAGGCAGAATAGAGTCACTTTGGTAGGCTTTTATAAAAAGAAAAAGGTCAGCTAACTATGATGGCGATGTTGTAGTGCACGAGTGTGTTCAAAAACAGGTGCACTCTCTGTTCCTTCACTCTCACAAACCGATGAGACGGCTATCAGACCCGACCGGGGAGAGATCAGGCGCAGAACCGATGGGTTTACTTGCTCTCCAAAGCACGAGCTTTAAAACCCCAACTTCAAAAGCCGGGCAAAAATACTCAATAACACTTTTTGACCCGGAAATCGAACACAAGACCTCTGGATCAGCAGTCGCATACGTTAACCGCTAAACCAGCGAGGCAGTTGATAACTGTCTCGACAAGATTTTTTTTTTTCATTTTAAGTGACAACGCCTGCACTATGAATAAATCCTGTGTCGCGGGGCACTTTACAAATATACAAGAAACGGACACAAATAACACCTACAGTCAGAACAATTTATGGATCACACAAAGTGTTGTCCCATGTGGGGTTTGAACCCACAACACTCAGCGCAGTAGAGAGCAGTGTCGCAACCGCTTAAACCACTAGGGCCAATCGTGCAGTCAGTTATAGTACCATTAGTAGAACATTACTGAAGCATAAGCCAAGACTTACACATGCATATACGCTCTCAATAAATTTGTTCCCAGCAAGTGATCTAACCCAAGTGATACAAGTTCTTCTCTGGAAACAAATTTATAATCTTCGTAATAACTTTGTGATGCTGGGCTTTCCAGTTCTTCGGTTATCACGTCCAAGAAACTACACCGCCTTGGAGCAGGTCCTAAAAAATAGTTCCGTTTTCAAATAATATTTCGGCATCTGACACACAACGCCATCTAGACCCAAACTAAGCAGAGCTTGTACTATGGGTACTAAACAGATGTAAATACTGATATACTTTTATTTGTAAATACACATATATTATACACAGAAAACACTCAAACTCTGAAACAAATACTTGCAGATCATACAAACATTTAGTCTGACTCGCTAATCGAACCCGAGGCCTCAAGCACAGCAGTTGCTACCACTTCGCCACTGAGGCAGTCAAAACGTATATAATGGGCCACTATAAAGTGGGTCATACTGCATTGTCGACTTTCGCAATGAGTATGGTGGTCACCATATACTTGGATTCTATTCATGCTTTTCATCAGGCAGATAAAATATTTGACTGCCAATATTGACAGAAGCCGTGATAAGTACAGTTAACCATTTTACTTGAAAAAATTACTCTAAAAATAAATAATTTTGAGCCTACTTAATTTACCACGACAAATCACAATGTATTTATAGCATTAAAACTCTCAAACAGCGCTAGTAACATAGTGTAAAGAATTCAAACAAATAAATAACAATTTAAGACATTTGACACACAACTCCATCTAGTTTCAAACTAAGCAGAGCTTGTACTACGAGTACTGAACAACTGATATAAATACATACTTATATACCTTTTTTTCTGTAAAAATATACATATTATATATATTTATTCATATATTTGCTGATCATACAAACATTTAGTGTGATCCGGGAATCGAACCTGAGACCTCCAACTCAGCCTAGCTTCTCATTGTGCTACCATAGTGGTGGTCACCATACTGCATTGTCTACAATCGTAACGAGTATGATGACTGAAACTTGGTTTCTACTCATGCTTTCCATCAGGCAGAGTAAAGTTGCTTTGGCAGGGTGACATGCTTAATCGTATGACTTATATCAAAAGAAAACTGTTTGGGTCAATTGAAATTTCATTTCTGCAAGAGGGATTACGATAAATTATGCCATACAAATAACTTACCGGCTGCAAAATAAGTGCGGCTAACCATCATTAGTAGTTCCCTCTACAGCTACGGACCCCAGGAACTGAGGTTTGAACTCCATTCAGAATGATTGTCTTTTTCATTCACACATTTATTTTTTCTTGTTTTTGTCTCTTAACTTCTCTACGGTCTTCTTCCAGTATCTTTGTAATTCTCATTATGTAATACATTACAATCATACAATCACAACAGAACTCTCTTCCAGGTATTCCAAAAGTTCTTTGGACTACGATTCCAATCCACGTTTTGTTATAATGGGCCTTGAGTTTTTTGAGTTCAACTGTATATCTTTTAATAATTTCCTATAATTGCAATACAAAAACATCCTTGATTCGAAATTTTGGAAAAATACTAGCCAAGTGCAAGTTGAGTCATAGTCGCATGTAAATGTCCAGCATATTTAACATCTTATATACAAATAAATGAAATACAATCAAGCCTCCTTTCTGAGAAGAGACATATGTCCTACAGTGGACTGTTACAATCTGTTGATGTGATGATGTGATGTGAAACACATTGAAAAAATAAACCAAATAAACCAAAATCCCATAATAAACCAAAGCATAACATTCATACTCAGACAATTCTCAGAGTCGAATGTCATTACTCTAATATGTCAGTGTCCCAGTATAAGTTTTCTATTGGTTCAACTTCAGGTGTATGCGGAGTAGTTACAATTTATTTAAGAAATAAACTATAAGTAAAAAAATTGTTCCAGATACTCTAATGTTTTTAGTACCATGGGTACTTAACGTCCATAATGTGCAGACCAACTGAAATATTTTTTTGGGAAATATCTTCCATTGCAATGTGCTTACCTCCAAATAATGGCCACCACAACCCACAACCAGTAGCAAAGTTTTATAACTGATAAGCTCGAGATCTGCTATAAACTGTTGTAGCGCTGCCTTTAAAGCGGCTTCTTGCTTTCGTGCTAAATACTTATGTGGTGAGTGCAAGAGTAAATATTTATATACAAGAAAGTACTAACAACACGCTTTTATATAGACATTGTATATTCTATAATAGTAACGTTATTAAACTTTGATACTAAATATTTACGTTTTTTGTTTCGGATGCTTCTAATGTGTTCAACTGCCTTCAAATAGATTTGATTATAAGTGGCAAGATAGATTTGAGCACAAGCACGCAGACAGTGCGCCAATGAACCCTCGAGAGTTTCATAAAAGGAGAGTATGAAGAGTAAAAGATTCAGAAGTAGTATTATATAACTTTGTATATGAATATTGCACATAGTTTATTCTGAATGTTTCAAAGCTGAACCAACAGGTTAAGATGTAATAGAATCAGAAGCATGTGCAATAAAGTTTGAAGAACAATGTTAAAAAGAAGCTGAAGATCACGAAGGAAACAACCGAGCGAAGGAAATGTATTTGTACTTTGATCTTGATTTGTTAACTTATTTGCGCCATATCTGCTGACGAGCTTTCATTAAAAATGTTTATGTTTACTTTGACGCTTAGGTCTATTGTTATGCATATTTGTTTGAGTGACGACTACCTGTACGAAGATGTTCATGTTTAATTTTTTTTAGTTTTAAAATAAATATATTATATTCTTCTACCGTTTAAGCAGATTATGAGTTTGTCAATAAACCTATTTGATCACTCTACCTTTTTATGTGAATACAGCATTTACACTTCTAAGTAACAAATTCACTTTCTACTGAATAAGTCGTCGTTGTACATTGGGAGATACAGAGTTTACACCCAATCTGCTTTCTTTACTTGCCGATCTAAGCAGCATTAATTGTTAAATTAATCGTATGAGGTTATTTAGTATCGATATGTATATTTTCAACACAATGGCTAAAGTTTCTGAAATAAATGAATGAAAATTAAAATGCATCCAACTTCAAAACGGAGAAAAATTCCAAGAGCCGGAGGTTACAAAAATTGTGAGACCCAATCGAGAAGGAACTCGGGATGACATTGATGTCACATATGCGCACTGTAGTGTTCATGTGACCGTAAATAGTGTTGTAATTTACAATAAAAAAAAAGAAACATGTCAATAATATCGAACACTTATTCTGTGACCAGAGTCAAAAGAACCTACTCTAAATGTAAGTAATTCTAAAGATATCGTATTCCTACTCAATACCTATCGTGAGCGAACTCTCCATAAATGCACAGAAAGAAATAAAACAGAAATATTTGCGACACGAACTTAGTGCACTGTATTAATGTTTTGAGCGAAAAAAAAGGAAAACTATCGATGTTTAGAATCAGACAGATTAGGTTTGGATCTAACCAATTGTGAGCACTTATCTGCACAAAATGACATGAGTGAGTCGTTGACTGCGATGCCGTAAATAATGTTAATCTGTCGTCATTAACTTACTGCCCTTAAATATTTAATTGGACTCGGTTCATATAAGAAATTTGTATAAAACATCTACAGAACTGTGGTTCCCAAAGTTGTTTGGACCGCGACCCAAAACTTGCCAATTAATTCCTGTATATATTTTTGCCACAAGTATTATTGTAAAGAAAATGTTACAGTCGCATATTTTTTGTTAAACGGTATAAATGCAAAAAAAAATTAAATGTTTACTTCACTATTGTGTAACAGGCTCTTTTTATAAAACAGAATGAAAAAAGGTGAAAATTCACCCGATAGTAAACGAATGGGGCCACCCATAGACTCAAAACGAATGTTGGTTAAATTTTTTGCACTTAGAATCTAAAATCGAAGAATATTTTATTTCACAAGCACAATATTTTGTTAGGTATACTCTCACGTGTAAACTAAGTTCACCCCATCGAAATAATTGCTGTTATATACTGATACTCGACTTCACTTTGATGATACGAATATTACATTTTATAAATCGGGGCTTTTGTATTTCGAGATAACTAAAAAGAAACCAAAGAATCTCAAAAAATTGCTACCACACCAGCTGCTACTCACCATGCGACTTAGCACAGCAAACTGCTGTCACGTGACGACACAAGGTAGTGGTCTGTATATAATAGACATTCATATGTTTACGCAACAAGTGCCAGAACATGTTGCACGTACTTAATATAATAAATAAACAGTTAATTATTGTGACAAGTGCACATACTCTCTCGTATCAATTCGCACTTCCTTCCAGTGCAAATCAGTCAAAACCTGGAACTCACTACCAGCGCACGTGTTTCCGTGTTTCATTGCGGGGCATGAAAAAGTGTATCGCTAGGCAGCCATAGTGTGGGTTGCCATACTGCATTGCCTGCATTCACAATGAATATTGTAGGGTCAATTAAGCAGTCACTAGATAATAAAAAATCAAAAATTGCTGTCACACACTTGACTTCATTTGACGTTAAGAACATTGTAGTTTGAAAAAGGTCTTTCTATACTTCAAGACTATTAGAAATAACTAGACGTGTAAAACTACTACCAATCGTGGAAGTCCCTACGAAGTGAAGATCTCTTCAGACGGACGCTAAATAGTAGTTCAGTGAGCACAAGATTGTAAAACGTTAAAGACTACACGATTGTGTTATTCGACTCAATTCGATTCAACTCTTGTATAACATTTTTAAATATACTCAGGGACACAGATATAACTGTTACTTATGTTTCATTGATAAATATAATTCAGGACCAAAGAATTCCATGTTCTGATGACGGATGATAGACAAAGAACTGACATTCCTGTGTGAAGCTGAACGGATTTTTGTGAAATTTGGCATATGGATAGATTATAGACTGGAATTGCAGTGCACAGGGGCTGTTTCTGGCAGATGTGTAAGGAACAACAACAATTGCGGGAACCATCGTGAGGCGCAGCTAGTAGATAATAATAATGCTTGGTTTATGACTGAAGGTCACACAGAAGACTTGAATAACAACAATTGCGTCGATTGACAAACGGGCAGGATTAAAATGTCTGGTTACTTAGAAATTGGCACCACTGCAACTCATCGCGCCAATCTTATTTAGATTGGCGCGATGCAGTCAGTTGTAAAATGAAGTCTTCACTAATTTACACTTACCTTCCAATTATTTCTTTAGGCTCGTATTTGGCATAAAATTCTTTCGCCGCATCTTTATCGGACAAATTGTCATCATCTTCCTCCTTAGCCATCGTATTCACTGTAGCCTGTATTATATCTTTCCTAGACTAATTATACGTAATTAAGTCTATTCACAATGACGAAATGTTAGTGTTATGAGCCACTTGACAGAACACTGAGATCGAAATAAAAACACAAATGTCACAAACGATTAAATAAAATTGTATTATTATAAGTGTCGATACTAAAAATAATTAGATTGGTATCCCATAAACGACTGTATTTACGAAAAAAATGTGAACAAGTTAACACGAGTTATATACAAATCGTCGAAAGACAAGAAGACGGCCGCCGCCGCTAAAAAGACCGCCGCCGCTAAAAAGGCCGCCGCCGCCGCCGCCCCGGCCCATGTCAAAGCGAAGGCCGGCGCAGCCCCCAAGGCCAAGAAGACCACGAAACCACCCAGGAAAAAACCAAAGGCACCTAAACCTAAGAAGGCTGCAGCCACACCCACCAAGTCGAGACCCGCCGCCAAGAAAACGGCCGCAGCGAAGAAGTAAACCGTCATCGCGCACGCGCACATCGCAAGCGAGAGCGACGCTACCGCCGTCGACGCCGCCCCGACGCCTCCGCCGCCGCCGCCGTCGCCGCCGCAGCAGCGGCAGCAGCGGCGGCGGCGACGGCGGCGGATGCGCGACAACGATGCACGAACAAATATTATATATAAACCAAACAAACGACACAAAACAGCCCTTTTCAGGGCTAACAATATATTCGCGAACGCGTGTGTCTTTCGGCACACACATTCGTTTCTAGATAACGCAGAAAGTCTATATATACCTATATAAATCGGTCGACCGATTCCCAGAATATATTAACATGATATATAAAATAAAATTAAAAAAAAATAAACAAAAACAACGCCCGCAATAAGAATAAATCCTGTGTGCCGCCACGGGGGGACTTTATAAATATACAAGAAACGGGGACCGGACACAAAGAACACCTAGAACACCTACCTTTTAATTACCTAATATATATGTATAATATAAAAGGGTCACTGAAGACTTTAGTAGGTAATTCTATTAAAATGGAATTTGGTGTAGACAAGTGTGCAGTCATGTATGTATGTATGTATGTATGTATGTAAGTAAAGAAGAAGGGCGTGATTGTGGAATCTGAAGGAATAGAACTTTCAAATTAAACAAAAAAATTCAGATCTCTCTCTGGAACCGAAATTTTTTTTTTTTTTTTCACAGTCCTTGGGAATACCAGAATCTGGCGTGAAACAAATGTTACTTAAAAGTCTTTTAACAGGCGGTGCAGTACAAGGTGCGAGCCTGTAACAGTTTAGTCATACCAATTCTGATGTATTCCTTTGGTGTACTTAGATGGACTAAGACCGAATTAGATGCCCTTGACTCTCCTGAGAGTCCGTACATTGCTGACTGCATTCTGCATAAACCACCACCCACGTTCATCGGTTATAAGATTGTACATTCCGCAAAAGTTTGGAGGTCGTGTTCTTTTTAAAAATATCAAGACTCTACACAATCGCGAGACATACCTATATACAATTTCAGAGAATATTTTCGTTCTATAGATTGTTGTTCTCAAACTAAGAAACCTTCTGACCCTAAAAACACAAAGCAACTGTAAATCGTCACTGTTTTCATGTTCTTGGTTTGAATTTCTATTGTACTGAATTATTTAAATATGAACTGCAAATGAAAAACAAAAAAATCGAACCAAAAAAAAGGAGACGTAGTATTTGCCAAAAACTTGAAAACTGCTTATTAAAGAGAACTAGTAGTGGTCACTTTAGTTATCTGACCTGTCCAATACAATGAAGGTTCTCTTATGAACAATGAACCGAGAATAAACAAGAAGAGCTCGAGACCTGCTATACATTGCTGGAACACTCTCTGCAGTCAATAGTTGTTCATGTCAATGCTAAGCATCTTTCAAACATGAGCGTATGTGCATTTATATAACACATTATAAGTTGGTAATAGCAGTAGTTATTTAAGTTTTAATGCAAAATTTTTAGCTTTTTTCATAGGTATAGTGTGTCAATTTGTAAGAAACTGCGTATTGTGAAGAATTTGGATGACGGATGAAATCCAAATCCAGCCAGTTGTGAACACTCACAGAACAAATATCATTTAAATTTATTGCGTTTGTTAAAAGTTTACTTCACGTTTCTAAAATCTTAAAATCTCACTACTAATAATTACACAATGTACACCTACTCTAAAGCGTACATAATACCTACCTACAGCACAAGGTTTTATTTGATATACTTCAACGTGTAAATAAGGAAATCTAAAGTAGCCGAGAAACTGCTTACGTCTGCCTTTGATACAAAAGTGTGAGTGTCCTACCATTAAACATGTTGATCACTAACGATACCTTGGTGTAATCATCGACAACATGCTGGAGTCTCCATATTGAATACGTGTGCATTAAGCACACACAGTTCCTTGCTAATATAGTATTATTAAAAAATCACACCCATGTAAAATCGTGTCCATATTACACAACTACTTAACTAAATCCTATATTCATCATGGCTTGAGCAACTGTGGCCGCATATGAATCATACCTACAAAGCATCTTCAGTTTTCAGCGAAGAATTCACCGCAATATTGTCTCAATAAACATTAAATAGAAATTCATTAACAATGATAGCCGTTTGTTTGACTACTGCAAAACCTTACCGGTACAAACTGAAGTTAAGTATATTCTACTTAAAGAAAATTTCTTTACTGAAAATCTTCGCAACGAGATAAAAACCCTCTGTATGCGATTTAGGTGGGCATCTGAATGAATCGGGACGAGACCTGTCCCTGCCACTAATCATTTTTGCCATCCTGGCCGTCATAAGATTTTCTAAATCACATACACGATAGTCTGATCCTTAACATATCAAAACTGACAAAATAGTTGCAATAGTGAAGTAGTTAGAGTTGTACTTGAAGCGATTGGAATACAAAAATAATTAAGTTTCAATTTCAAAGATGATTTTAGAGTTTCAGAGTTTGAAATGCAACGATAAATGACACAGCACTTTGATTGGATTGCGCAAATGGTTAAATACTAGAATAGTGGCACGTCGGTTAGGATAATAGAAACACCGTGAGTGTATGTGATGGTAAATAGAAAAAGGAAAATATCAATAATATCGAGTATGTGAGGCTGGATACAAATCTCCTACTTCACGGACTCTATGGTGAGAGGAGCACCCCACTGAATCAGTCAACCTGTTAGTAAGACCAGTGTCAGCTAATAAAAACGTCAGGGACTCAAGGGTATGCTTAATACCTACCGTAAGTGAACTAAGCATAAAAACATAATTATAAAAAGACTTCGAAATATTCAGAATCAAAGAAGAGAAAAGATAAATGTCGATGTTTAGAATTAGGCTGACGCATAAGGTTCGAATCCAACCAATTGTGAGCACTTATCGGCACTAAATGTGTGAATCGTTGACTGCAATACCGTAAGTAATCTTAGTCTTTCGTCATCACATTACTGGCCTTTTACAAAAGTGTAATTTGAATCGGTTCACATAAAAAATTGTAAATTAAATTACAGAAAATATTTTTGGTCCATAAGCTGGAGTCCTAAAACGGTATTGACTACAAACATTCTAAATCAACTTATTCATATATTTTTGTTACAATAATTTCAAATAAAATTTTACAATCGCATGACCCTTGTTGTTTTTATTTTCAGCAAAACTAAAAAGTATCTAAAAATTTGAATGTTATCACTGTGTAACATGTTCTTTTTAATAGAATAGGGGTCAAACAAGGTGGCGAGTCACCCGATAGTAAGCAACTACCGACACCCAAAGACACTTACAACTCAAAACGAATTCCGCATAAATCCATTGCACTTGTTAGGAGTACTAATTTTCAAAGGAGCTGCACGGCATGTACGAGTATACTCACTTTGTATACTCTAAAGCGTACGTAATATCCGCAGCACAATATTTTATTTGGTATACTCTCACGTATCAATTCGCTCTTTGTTTCAGTGCAAATTAGTTAAAACTTGGAGCTCATTACCAGCGCACGTGTTTTCCTCATACTATAAGGAAAAAAAAAAAAATTGCTGTCACATACTGACACTTGACTTCATTTGACGTCAAGAATATTGTAGTTTAAAAAAGTCTTTTATACTTCGAGATCATTGAAAAGAACTAATGCTGTATTTAGACACTAAAGTAGAACGCCTGATGATAACGGAAAAAAGCGAAGGTAAAATGATTACAGACAGGAGTTAGCTTCAAAGATTTGTGACATTCAATCGAAATGGAGTTTTAGATGCCTACCAGCACAGCACTTCACCAGGCTACAGAGCGCCATGGAGACTGCTAGTTGACATACTCAGGCAAAGAAATCACGACCCCCCACAGTGAGGGACTTACTAGCCACAATAAATATGCCAGGCAAATACTGTCACATGTCGACAATAAGTGCTGCGTGCTTCACGTGCGTCAAGACTTTTTATATAATTTAGCAAACCTATAATTATTAACATATTAACTGTAAGTTACTTCTTAACTTACATTCTACATGACGGCCAATTAAATTTTCTCATAAAGACTAATCGAAAGAATATACATATTGGTGACCATCATTAAATTTTGTAATTTTACTGACACGACAACTAAACTTAAGGTTAACAAAACAGTACAATTGCGGTCAAAAATTATGGTCAGAGACACTCTTGAAGCGATTAGAGTGTTGGTATATAAAAATATTATTGTTATAACAGTAACCACCATTGTTTACAATAAGATATTCAAGTAACCATATGTTCGATAGTCTGTACCATGTACTGCCACAATAAGATCATCTGAAACTTCAGTGGTCCTATTTAAGTTTTCTGTAGTTTAACCTTCAACACTCTGCTCATATCCTATCTCTCATATTCCTTTTACTATTTTTCTATCTTTTCTATCTATACGAGTCCCATAAAATATCCAATGCTAGACCGGAGGTTCTTAAAATAAAAATAAAAATATACACAATGCCGAAATCCGAAGTAAATGAAATTGATCTTAACACCATATTACAACTGATTCCCCAGTTCGATACCAACATACCTTCAGGCGTATATCGTTACATTCGTTCATGTGACACCTCGTTCAGCCTAGCAAACTCGACGCAACAACAAATCGTGCTTATTTTTGCGTTGAATAAAATAACAGGTTCCAAACTGGGCGGGACTCAAAATAGTTCCAATCCAAAAGTTTTCACAAACAAAAACGTCAGCCCACCTAAACCAAGAACTTTAATCCATGTTTCAAAAGCCAAACGAAAGCGTCACAGAATTTTGCCCATCGTGTGGAATTATGTAGGAACAAAATTATTGAAAAAATTAATACGGAAGTTGCCGATGCGACACTATTAGGACGTCTCGCAACTGTCGAAGAAACCGCGCTAAATGTGTTCACAAACGGGCTTAGCTCAGAAATAGGAACTATTTTCAGAACAATTAGGCCCACCGGTTTAGCCCAAGCGGGCCAAATCGCTATTCAAGAACAGAAAATACGTGCTATGAACACCGCCTGGCAATGGCTCTTTAAATCCACCATTATACGTCCTCCAACGCCCCATGCAAACCAACCAACTGAACGTCACTCGTATATGTAACACACACAACTTTAACTCAACTCTGGTCACAGATCCCAAAGTTGGAGTCCCAAAAAGGTGTAAATTAATTAATTCATATATTTTTGTTACAGAAATTTCAAATGAAATTTTACAATCCCATGACCCTTGTTGTTTTTATTTTCAGCAGAAAATAAAAGATGTCTTAATATTTGAATGTTATCGCTATGTAACATATTCTTTTTAATAGAATAGGGTCAAACAAGGTGACGAGTCACCCGATGGTAAGCAACTACCGACACCCAAAGATACTTGCGACACAAAACAAATTCCGCTTAAATTCATTGCACTTGTTAGGAGTACTAACTTTCAAAGAAGCCGCACGACGTGTATATTCACTTTGTATACTCTAAAGCGTACGTAATATCCGCAGCATAATATTGTATTTGGTATACTTTTACATATCAATTCACTCTTTGTTTCGGAGTAAATTATTTAAAATCTGACAATCATTACCAGCGCTCGTGTTCTATAGAAAAAAAATAAAATAATTGCTGTCACACATTAACACTTGACTTCATTTAATGTCAAGAATATTATAATTTGAAGAAGGTCTTTTTATGCTTCGAGACCATTGAAAAGAAATAAGATTTATGAGCAAAACTTTTTGAGTACAGAGACAGTGTCTCAATGAACCAAGAGTCTCATAAACGGTGAGTATGAGGAATGCCAGATTACTATTATATTAGACATATAATAGTAATATATTAGAGCTATACTCTATGACTTTTGAAATAAACAAAATAGATTATTGTGACGTAATATTGTACTTGGACACTAACGTAGAACGTCTGACAGTTACAGGCAAAACTAGAGGTAAACTGCCTAGAGATAGGAGTTAGTTCCAAAGATTTGTGACACCTAATCGAAATAAAGGTGCTTATCAATACAGCACTTTACCAGGCTACGGAGAGCAACCAATGAAGCCAGCTGGTTGACCAACTCTCTCAAGTAATCTCGATCCTCTGCTGCGAGGGATTTACTTAAGAAGAAGCAAATCAAAGCAAGAAAATTGCTGTCATATACACCAAACATAATTTCTAAGCTAAATAAATGTTAAGAAATTTTATTTCACAGCTACAGGTTGTAATCCTAACCAGCGGAATGATGCACACAGCTGGATGAAGCAACGCACATGTCAACAAACTCATTCATGTGTTTTTTTACATTAACATTTATTTTAGTTTATAGTTTTCGTAGTTACAATTTATTTAAGAAACAAACGATAAAAAAGAGGGGTTTTGTCCCCGAAGGGTTAGACAGACACGTATTTAACGTCCACATTGTGCAGACTAACTGTAATATTGTTTTGGGAAATAGCTTCCATTGCAATTTGCTTACCTCCAAATAATGGCCACCACAACTCACAACCCGTAGATAATGTTTATAACTGACAAGCTCGCGATCTGCTATAGACTATTGTAGCGCTGCCTTTAAAGCGGCTTGCTTTCGTGCTAAATAGTTATGTGGTGAGTGCAAGAGTAAATACTTATATAAAAGAAAATACTAACAACACGCTTTTATGTAGACATTGTATATTCTATAATAGTAATGTTATTAAACTTTCATACTAAATATTTACGTTTTTTGATTCGGATGCTTCAAATGTGTCCACCTGCTTTCGTGCTAAATAGTTATGTGGTGAGTGCAAGAGTAAATACTTATATAAAAGAAAATACTAACAACACGCTTTTATGTAGACATTGTGTATTCTATAATAGTAATGTTATTAAACTTTCACACTAAATATTTACGTTTTTTGATTCGGATGCTTCAAATGTGTCCACCTGCTTTCAAATAAATTTGATTATAAGTGACAAGATAGGTTTGAGCACAAATATGCAGACAGTGCGCCAATAATCCTCGAGAGTTTCATAAAGGGAGAGTATGAAGAGTGAAAGATTCAGAAGTAGTATACATAGCTTATTTTGAATGTTTCAAAGTTGAACCATGAGATTAAGATGTGATGTTAAAAAGAAACTGAAGATCACGAAGGAAACAACCAAGCGAAGGAAATGTATTTGTACTTTAATCTTGATTTGTCAACTTATTTGCGCCATATCTGTTGATGAGCTTTCATCAAAAATGTTTATATATTTTTACTTTGACGTTGAGGTTTATTGTTATGTGTATTTGTTTGAGTGGCGACCACCTGTGCAAAGATATTCATGTTTATTTTTTTTCGGTTTTCAAATAAATATATCATACTCTTCTATCGTTTGACCAGGTTATGAGTTTGTCGATAAACCAATTTGATCACTGTACCTTTTTGTGTAAATACAGCATTTACACTTCTGAGTAACAAATTCACTTTTTACTGAATAAGTCGTTGTCGTTGTACATTGGGAGATAGAGAACTTACACCCAATCTGTTTTTTTTATGTGCCGATCTAAGCAGCATTGAGTTGTTAAATTAATCGTGTGACGTTATTGAGAGTCGAAATGTATATCTTCAACACAATGGCTAAAGTTTGTGAAATAAATAAATGAAAATTAAAATGCATCCATCTTAAAAACAGTGACAAAATTCCAAGAACAGGAGTTTGAAAAATTTGTGAGACCCAATCGAGAAGGAATTCAGGATGACATTGATGTCACATATGCGCACTGTAGTGTTCATTTGACCTTAAAAAATGTTGTAATTTGAAAAAACCTTTTTTTTTAAGAACCACACAAAATGATGTGTGGTTCTTAAAAAAAATGGTGAATGTAAGCAGACGGTAATCAATTACTAGGTCAACTAAGGTTACTGTGATAAAAATTACAAGAAAAGTAAACCTCTGAACTTACAAGACGAAGATGACACCTTTCATTATCGTGTAAAATAAAATAGTGACATGAAAAATTTTGCTATTTACAGTAGAGTAGATAAAACCTGCGGTCAAATCTGATGCAGCATTTGATGTCTGTCAAAAACTTATGAATAAATTAATTAAAACAATTGTTGAGCACAAGATAGCAAAACAGATGTTCTAAGCATCCTTGCAAGTGTCACACCTTATTAAATTGCAGATGTATGACATAATTTTAAAACAAGAAATAATACTGTCGCGTACTACTGGTGTTATGTACAACTGAATGGAGAAACAACTTTACCTACATGTTTTAATTTGCGGGCAACCTCCATAAACGTGCAACAAATTGTTGTCACTGGATAACGACAGTAGGTACAGTCAACTGTCAGTAAACAGACATTCATATCTTTATGCCACAAGTGGCAGAACATGTACTTACTTAAAGTTATGAAATTAAGAGATAATTGTTTTAATTAAATGTACGGATCAAAATCACAGTGAAAACATAAATTAATAAGATAGTGACCATCAACGTGTAGAATTTGTCTGAGGCCAGGTGACGCTCTTAAAGCAGTGAGAGCGACAATATAAAAGAGTATTATTGTTACAACAGAAACCGCCAGTGTTGCACAATAAGGTATTCGAATATACACATACAGGATCATATTTTTACACCATTATAATAATTACGTACTATTACAATAAGATCTTCTGAAATTCCACTATTTCTATTTAATTGTTCTGTAGTTTTAACTCCACGTGTGTGAAAATTGACAGAACAACTAGTAAAACAGTAGAAACTGTCATACACACCATACACACACTCACGTGTTTTGTCCTCGAAAGGGATAGACAGAGGCATATTTAACGCCCAAATTTTATGGATTACAATTCAAAAAAAAGAAACATGTCAATAATATCGAACACTTATTCTGTGACCAGAGTCAAAAGAACCTACTCAAAATAAAAACACAGAAAGAAATAAAATATAGAAATATTTGCAACACGATCTTAGTGCACTGTATTAATGTTTTGAACGAAAGAAATGGAAAACTATCGATGTTCAGAATCAGACAGATTAGGTTTAAATCCAACCAAGTGTGAGCACTTATCTGCACGAAATGACATGTGCGAGTCGTTGAAAGAAAGACTATCCAAAAATAATCCCAAAGAATTGCTACCACACCACGCGAGTAAACATTAAATAGTAGACCTCTTTAGAAAAGGAAGGAGTTCCAATGGTTCATGAGACTTATGGCTCGACACTTTACGAAGCAACGGAATGCAACCGACAAAGAAAAATGAGTGCTCAGTTCAAGAAACACTTCAAACTGTGGTAACACTGTCATCAGATAGCTCGTAAACTGTTTCAGACTGTATAACAGACATCTCCAAAGTACAGATGATTCACCAGGTCAATGCATCTATGTTGACCTTTGTAGACATCAGCAATTATGTAATGAAGACCTTCAAATACCTAAAAAGTATACGACATAACGTTGTACTTAGACACTAACTTAGATAACAGGATATACCAGAGGCGAAATGCCCAGAGATAGCAGATTTCTAAGACACGATCTCGAGCGCTGTCTTTAAAGTTAGGGGCTGTTCACTTCAATGCTAAAACCCCATGTGGTGACTGAGGTAGTATTTATGAATATAAGAGTTAAAGAGCTTCATTGAGGATATTTCAACATGACCTCACATTAATGTTAAATATTATTTATCATGTCACAATAGTTGATACTGTAAATCGCACGGTCAAACAAACAGCTGTACGAACCCAGGGATTGCCTGAAACAAGCAACTAATAATTCATTGAAGAAGATCCTTTAATTATTTCAATTATATGGAGACTCAATACGTTTACGATAATTCACTATTGTCAAAGCTTGTAAGTGACGCATCTTAAAGACATTTCGAACTAATTTTTCACTAAACGTGAAATATAAAAATGTGATTTCTGGACGTAATTTATCTGATCTTTGTTTATACTATACATAAAGAAAATAGCCTTGGTTAAATTGGAACCAAATCGTTTATCGACAGCCTTAAAAGTTAAATGAGTATCAACAAGGATGTAGATTTTCGTTCTTCAAGATTCCGTACAGAGGTTAAATAACGAAAAGTGTACAACATATACAGATAAAAATGGTGACATAACCGACGTCTATCATGTGAACTACTCCGAGTCAAAAAGGTATCGTGACTTTCGTGCTTAGAGTGAAAGCTACGATATATTATTAATATTCATCGTTCAAAATGTATACAGAAGGAATGTGCGGCAAAGACACTTAACAAACACGTCCAGCTCTATGTTAAAGTCTGTGCAGAACTGTATTTGTAAAATTAACTCTTAAATTAGAGGCTAAACTAAAAGATGCTAATTTTGGGAATTGTGAAGGGAACAGGTCAGAATACCAACTAGTAGAATGCAGAACTAAAAATATTAGCATAGACCATCACCATCCAAAAATAAACTCATCTGTAAGAAATAGTATATTAATATTTATTTTAGATTATGTTAACTCATTTAAATTTTCTCAGTTGACGCCGCGTTGAATGCCGCGTGGCATTACATAGTGGACATTATCATTGTCCGTTACATATTAAGTGCTTTGCAATTGAACTTGAATAGTGAACCTTATGTACATTAAAGTTGTTATGAACATAATTAGACAATTTACAGCACTGACCATTAACACCTCGTGGCTAATTCTGCTTGCTATGAATTATCAGCGACACCACATTAGTATTGTTACGTTTTCTTGGTAAACATGTAAATTGATAATTATTAATTTTCAGTCATACAAATAAATAAATTTATAAAGTATATTAATTGTATCCACTCCACATTGAAAAGAATACAATTGGCGAAGTACCTGAATACTGAAAAACTTTGATATAGTTGCAGTATTCTTCAAGTGACAAATTCACTGTGTAGTAAAACAAATGTGAATGTAAACGAAATGAAGCTTTGGATAGAGTGCAATGGAGACTGCTGGTTGACATACTCTGTCAAAGAAACCACGATCCCCTCCAGTGAGCGACTTCCAAACTAGAAGGAATATTTACAGGGAAATAACTGTCACACGATGACAATAGAAGTGCATTGTGGAGTACCGAAGTGCTGCGTGTTTCACGTACGTTAAGATTTCTGTATACAATTTAGTAAATCTATAGAGAGGTAAGAGGAAAAAGAAAACTGCTGTTGTTTAGAGTTAGGCTGAGGAATAATTTTCGAATGTAGCCACTTTAGCTGCCATTAGATAATGAACAATTAAAAAAAAAAAAATTGCTGTCACACACTGACACTTGACTTCATTTGACGTCAAGAATATTATTGTTTAAAAAAGGCCTTTCTATACTTCGAGACTATTATAAATAACCAGACGTGTAACACTGCTACCAATCGTGGAAGTCCCTACGAAGTGAAGATCTCTTCAGACGGACGCTAAATAGTAGTTCAGTGAGCACAAGATTGTAAAACGTTAAAGACTACACGATTGTGTAACACATTATACATTTTGTAGATTCTTGTTCTCAGACTAAGAAACCTTCTGACCCTAAAAACACAAAGCAACTGTGAATCGCCTCTTTTTATGTTCCTAGTTAGAAGTTCTATTGTACTGAATTATATAAATATGAACTGCAAATGAAAAACAAAAAAAAATGAAAACAAGAAAAAGGAGACGTAGTATGTGATATTTGCCAAAAACTTGATAACTGCTTAAATAAGAGAACT
The DNA here is from genome assembly GCA_949316085.1 of Hypercompe scribonia. Classification (NCBI taxonomy): domain Eukaryota; kingdom Metazoa; phylum Arthropoda; class Insecta; order Lepidoptera; family Erebidae; genus Hypercompe; species Hypercompe scribonia. Next base: position 9,526,613 of record OX438995.1, read on the forward strand.
AGTAGTGGTTACTCTGGTTATCTGACCTGTCCAATACAATGAGGTTCTCTTATTAACAATGAACCGTGAATAAACGAGTAGAGCTCGAGACCTGCTATACACTGCTTGAACACTCTCCGCAGTCAGTAGTTGTTCATGTCGATGCTAAACGTCTGTCAAACATGACCGTACATGTACATTCATATAACACATTATAAGTTGGTAATAGCAGTAGTTATTTAAGTTTTAATGCAATATTTTGATATTTAGCTTGTAATATAGGTATAGTGTGTCAATCTGTAAGAAACTGCGTATTGTGAAGAATTTGGATAACGGATGAGATCCAAATCCAGCCAGTTGTGAACATTCACAAAACAAATACCGTTTAAATTTATTGCGTTTGTTAAAAGTTTATTTCAAGTTTCTAAAATCTTAAAATCTCACTACTAATAATTACACAATGTACACCTACTCTAAAGCGTACATAATACCTACCTACAGCACAAGATTTCATTTGACATACTCCAAAGTGTAAATAAGGAAATCTAAATTAGCGGACAAACTGCTTACATATGCCTTTGACACAAAAGTGTGAGTGTCCTACCATTAAACATGTTGATCACCAACGATACCTTGGTGTAATCATCGACAACATGCTGGCGTCTCCATATTGAATACGTGTGCATTAAGCACACACAGTTCCTTGCTAATATAGTTTTATTAAAAAATCACACCCATGTAAAATCGTGTCTACTTATATATTACACAACTACTTAACTGAATCTTATATTCAACATGGCTTGAGCAACTGTGGCCGCATATGAACCATACCTACAAAGCATCTTCAGCTTCCAATAACGAATTCAGCGCAATATCGTCTCAATAAACATTAAACAGAAATTCATTAACAATGATAGCCGTTTGTTTGACTACTGCAGAACCTTACCGGTACAAACTGATGTTAAGTATATGCTACTTAAAGAAAATTTCTTTATTAAAAATCTTCGCAACGAGATAAAAATCCTCTGTATGCGATTTAAGTCGATGTCTGAATGAGACGGGACGAGACCTGTCCCTGCCACTAATCATTGTTGCCATCCTGGCCTTAATAAGATTTTCTAAATCACATGCACGATAGTCTGATTCTTAACATATCGAAACTGACAAAATAGTTGCAATAGTAAAGTAAAATAATTAAGTTTCAATTTTAAAGATGATTTTAAAGTTTTTGAGTTTGAAATGCAACGGTAAATGACACAGCACCTTGATTTTATGCGCAATTGGTTAAATACCAGAATAGTAGCACGTCGGTTAGGATAATAGAAACACCGTAAACGAATTCTGCTTAAATTCATTGCACTTGTTAGGAGTACTAACTTTCGAAGGAGCTGCACGGCGTGTATACTCACTATGTATAGTCTAAAGCGTACGTAATATCCGCAGCATAATATTGTATTTGGTATACTTTTACATATCAATTCGCTCTTTGTTTCAGAGTAAATTATTCAAAACCTGGCAATCATTACCAGCGCTCGGGTCCTACGAAAAAAAAAAAAAAAATTGCTGTCACACATTGACACTTGACTTCATTTAACGTCAAGAATATTATAATTTGAAAAAGGTCTTTTTATACTTCGAGAGTATTGAAAAGAAATAATATTATTAAGAAAAACTACGAGTATAGAGACAGTGCCTCAATGAACTAAGAGTTTCATAAACGGTGAGTATGAGGAATATACGACTAAGAGCTGTACTCTATAATTTTGTATGTAAATAATATAGATTACTGTGACATAATATTGTTCCAAGACACTAACGTAGAATGTCTTACCATAACGGGAAAAACCGAAGGTAAAATGCTAAGAGATAGGTGTTAGTTCCAAAGATTAGTAAGACATAATCGAAATGGAACTCGGGGTGCCTATCAGTACAGCACTTCATCAGGTTACGAAGCACAACAGATGAAATCAGCTGATTGACTAACTCTCAAGTAATCTCGATCCTCTATAATAATATAATAATAATAATATAGCCTTTATTTCCGAACTTTTTGACATTTTGCATTTTTAAAACAAAGTATTTAAAACTAAAATTTACATTTCACTACAAAAAGTCTCTCAGTTCGGTGTGCCTTATGGCAAAGGCCTCCTCCAACTCTTTCCACTGCTTTCTGTCAGCCGCCACTCTTGTCCAGAGGGGACCTAAAGTGATTTTCAGGTCGTCCTCCCATCTTCTCTTTTTACGACCTCGACCCCTACTGCCATCCCTTGGGTACCAGATTGTCACCTGTTTGCTCCATTTCTCCTTTTTACATCTTAGCGTATGTCCAGTCCACCTCCATTTAAGTTGATCAATACGGACCAGGATATCAGTTAATTTCGTTTTGTGCCTGATGTCTGCATTTCTTACTTTATCTTTAAGTTTTAATCCTAACATGCTTCTCTCCATACTTCTTTGACATCTTGCAAGTTTTTCCCTATGGCGTTTTGTCAAAGCCCAGGTTTCGCAACCATATGTAATGGCAGGTAGAATACAGGTATCAAAGGTCTTCTTCTTGATTTTAATGGATATTTCTTTGCTTTTTGTGATTTCTTTCAAAGCCCAGTATGTTTTCCACCCTGTTGCAATTCTTTTCTCTATTTCTTTCGACATCTGGTCATTAGGTGATATTATCTGGCCAAGATATACATATTCCTCTACATATTCCAGTTTCTGTCCATTTACTGTTATGTCTCTGGGAAATGAATTAGTCATCATCTTAGTCTTGCTGGAGTTCATCTCTAGGCCTACTTCTTTACTTTTGTCTGCTAGAGTTTGTATCATGGACTCCAGTAGTTTTGGATCTTCCTCCAATAGGACCAGGTCATCCGCGAATCTAAGATGATTCAACCGTGACCCATTTATGTTTAGACCTAGATGCTCCCAATCTAACTTCTTGAACATCTGTTCCAACACTGCTGTGAACAGCTTTGGTGAAAGTGGGTCACCTTGCCTGACACCTCTTTTTATTGCAAAAGCATCTCCTGTAGATTCCAGTCGTATCCTACCTATACTTTCACTATAAATATTTTTGATGATGTTGATGTAAGTGTTCTGGATGCCCTGCTCTCTTAGGCTTTGCCATACGACATCATGTCTGAGGCTATCAAAAGCCTTGGCGTAGTCTATGAAGGCAATGTAAATAGTTTTTTTGTATTCATTATATTTTTCTATAAGCTGTTTGATTGTGTGAATGTGGTCTATTGTACTGAAATCCTTCCTGAAACCCGCTTGTTCCACAGGCTGATTTTCGTCGAGTGTACCTGATATTCTGTCCAGAATTATTTTGGCGAAAACTTTATATACATTCGAGATGAGAGATATGGGTCTGTAATTTCCGATATCGTCTTTTGGACCTTTCTTGTGAAGGAGTATTATATGGGACTCTGCCCATTGGCTAGGGATGATACCGGTATGTAGAATATCGTTAAAGATTTTTCTTAGTAGCGGGCTTAGTTCTGTGATTGTCCCTCTCATAAGTTCGTTTGTGATCCTGTCAGGGCCGGGTGCTTTGTCCATTTTTTGGCTTTTTATAGCTTTTTCTACTTCCGATACTAATATTTCTGGTATGTCTTCATTGTCTGCAGTTTGTTTATTACCACTATTGTGTGTGTCAAAGCTTGAATGATTTGAGTATATTGACCGATAATAATTTGTTGCTATATTTTGGATTGAACTTCGAGTAGTAGCTGGCTGTTCTTTTTCTTTGTCTCTCAACTTTGGTATCCATTCCTTTCCTTTTTCACGAAGTTCCTTAAGGGCTTTCTTCGTGCCTCCTGTTTTAATGATGTGATTTTCTAATACTCTGTTTCTCCTGATCTTTCTGTCTTTCCTCATATTTTCTCGAATCTGTTTGCTAAGGTTAGATATATTTTCTTGGTTCTCCTTTTTATCCTTTTTTGATAACAAGTTCTTTCTATCTTCAATTAGTTTTAACGTTCTCTCACTTAAAAAGTTTTCTTTACTCTTCTTTGTTTGTTTTGTTGTCTGTATTTTAAGTTTATTCTCAATTTTCTTATATTTTTCATTTAGGTCCATATCTGAATTAACGGCTTCCATTAGGTCTTCCATAGTGATGTCTGTGTCCCTTTGTATGTTAATTGTTTGCATATTGTCCATATGATGTCTAGGAGTTTTTGGACATCTTTCATTAAGACAGCTGCGTACCATGCGATGGTTTGTGTTGAAATTTAGTTTCTGTATTATTTCCGTATCACTAAATACCCTGGCTTTGTTGGTTATTATGTAGTCGATTTCGTTTCTGAACTTTCCGTCTGGAGATATCCATGTCCATTTATGCTTGGGTTTTTTACGGAACATGGAATTTAGAAGTGTTAAGTTCTGCTCAAGAAGGAACTCTACTAGTTTTTCTCCATTCTTACTTCTCTTGCCTCTTCCGTATTTCCCTATTATATGTTCTTCTCCAGGTATTTGGACGCCCACTTGGGCATTGAAATCTCCCATGAGCACGAGATTGTTTTCGGAATATCTTTCAGTAGCTTCACGTAATTTGTCGTAAAATTTGTCGATCTCTGTTTTTGTTGCTTGCTCTGTCGGCGAGTAGACTTGGATAATTGTCCATTTTTTCCTATACTTTGGTAAATTAATGTGAATCACAGCTATCCTGTCCGATATTCCTTCAAAACCGATTATCTGGCTTTTTAATTTCGACTTTACCAGGAATCCAACCCCTCTGTGTCCAGCGATTTCGCCTTTATAGTACATAATATAGTTGTTTCGCTCTTCTATTCCTTCTCCTATTCTCCTCATCTCGCTTATGCCCAAGATATCCCACTTGAGGTTTTCAGTAGCCAACTCAAGCTCATGCAAACTTTCCGATGTTCTCAAGGTTCGTGTGTTTAGTGTACATATATATAAACTGCTTCGTTTTTGTTTCTCTTTTTGGGTATTTGATTTTGTTGGCTGATATGTTGGAGGGTGGTGGTCAGCTTCCCCCTCGGTGACCGGCCGGATTGGGGGACAACACGTTGGAGTTTTTCTTATGTCTATGTTTGTTGTTGCATCTGTTTGTTGTTTCCGGTCCGAGGAGGCCTTTACTCGTTTTTTTGCATTTCCGGCATCGAGGCGGATCTTTCTCGCGTTACAAATGTAAGTATGCTTGGCTTAAGTACTTCCTTATTTGTATTTGCGGGCTGGGTTCCAATTTTTCCATTCCTCGTATTTGTCTTTTTCTGAGATGGAGTGGGAGTGGTTGGGGATCCTGTTGGTGTTTCTCTCTTCCTCTTTTCGCGGTTAGAGTTCGTTGGTTTTATAACTATTAGCTTATCGTATTTTATGAACGCTATATTTCCATTTTTTCTTTCTGCTTCTAATTGTGGTTTAAGTTGTTTACGTGTTTCCAGAATTTTTTTGGGGTAGTCCTCATTTACAGAAACGTTTTTAGGAAGGTTGCGCTTGTTTTTCAGGATAAGATGTTTTTTCCAAGATGTAGTTAAAGATATTATTATTGGTCGGTTCTTGTCAGAATTTGTACCGATTCTTTTGATGTTACTTATTTCTTGATTATCTATATTTGTTCCTGAATCCACTAAAATTTTCACCACAAAATCCACCAATTCTAACTCTGTTTTTCCTTTTTCTTCAATGCCAAAAAATACGAGATTTTTCATACGTTTTTCCTTCTCTAAAATAGTCATTTTTTGTTCCAAGTTGCTGACTTTAGTTTTGAGGTTGTTGTTTTCTTCTGTTAATACTTTTAACTTATCGTCTAGGGCCTCCATTACATTTTTTGTTATTGCTGTTGTTAATGTTATTGTTTGTTCATTAAACTTTTCGTTTATTTTAGAGAGTAGAATTTCCATTTGTTTTTCCATCTTTTTGGGTAATTTGGTATTATAAAGTGGTAACACTTGAATGTGCGGTAATCTTTTTTCTAAGTTGGCAACACTTTGCAATTGACAGATTGATTTGGTTAGGTTGGCACTACCTGCAATCTTGGTGTCTATGGTAGGTGTCACTGTGTGATTCACTTTGAGGTTATATCGATCAAAACTTTGAACACAATCACCAAATAACTATGTTATTCACTGGGATTTTTGGTGAAATACTCTTCTGGTTTGATCTTCTGAAGATTTAACTTTAGTACGTGTTTGATTTTTCGCTTTATGCACTGTTTTTCGGAAATATTTACGGAGCTCACTCTTATACGTGTTTACACTTTAGTCGCCGGAACCGGAACTCATCTCGATCCTCTACTGTGAGGAATTTACTTAAGAAGGAGCAGAAGAAATTATGAAAATTGCTGTCCCATACAAAAAATTGACTTAATTTGCTTTCACTTGTTATATTGAAACTAGAACAAGACAAACAAATACTAAGATTAGACTAAGAACGTTTAACTTTAGGGAACCAGATGCAGTGAATCATTTTGATGATTACAAACTTTCATAAAGTCACCGTGTTCTTCAAGTGACCAATTCACTGTAAATTATTACAAACGATTTTTTTCTGTCGAATTTGACAGCAGATAAGTCATTGACGTACCTACGAGGGTAAGTTTTTAAGTTCGCGGAATGACAGTGAAAAAGGCGGGTAAACGCGCTCTTTTGATGCCTACCGTATTCAGTGACTCATAATTAGTCTGCATAGTAAAATTTGTTGTGATTGGATCATTAGTTATTAAACTATCGTTGATCAAGTATTTTAATCGGGAACGAAGTGAAAAAAATAGAGAAAATTGAATTCCGTGTGGTGATAAAGTTCCTTACTAAGCAAGGAAAGTCTGTTCAAACCATACTCAATGAGATGTCATCGGTTTACGGGGATTCTTGCCCAGGAAAAACAATGGTCTACAAGTGGCATAGTTTATTTAAACAAGGCAGGGAATCACTTGAAGACGACCCGAGGCCGGGGCGCTCCGTTGAGGTGACTACGCCAGAAGTTATTGCAAAAGTAGAAAAAATTGTATTGGAAGATGCTCGACTAAAAAAGAAACAACTCGCAGAAATGGTTTGGAGTATCGGATACAACAATTTTTAAAATTTTACACGATCATCTTGGCATGACTAAGGTTAGCGCACGGTGGGTGCCGAAAATGCTCACGCCATTGCAAAAACAACAGCGCGTGGAATGTTCACGTGCGTTTTTGGACCTCTGCAATGAAGACAAGGATGGCGTATTGAATCAAATTGTTACTGGGGATGAAACTTGGGTTCATCATTATGAACCCGAGTCCAAACAAGACTCCATGCAGTGGCACAAAAAGGGCACAGCACCACCCAAGAAATTTAAGGTTTCACAGTCGGCTGGGAAACTCATGGCAACGATTTTTTGGGACTCAGAAGGAATATTATTGATAGATTATAAAGATAAAGGCATTTCTATAACGGGGGAATACTACGCTTCAATCTTAGAACAGTTAAAAGAAGCCATCAAAGAAAAAAGACGGGGAAAATTAACGAAAGGTGTCCTGCTATTGCATGACAATGCTCCCGTTCACAAGAGCCGAGTCGCACTGGCTGCCCTGCATAAGGTGGGCTTCGATATTTTGAATCACCCACCCTACAGTCCAGATTTGGCTCCGAGTGATTATCTCTTTCCAAAAATGAAAAAAGAATTACGTGGTAAGAAATTTTCAACTGATGAGGAGGTTAAGGAGGCGGTTTCGGCGTATTTTTCAGACAAAGATAAAACTTTTTTTTACGAGGGAATAAAAAAACTAATTGAAAGATCTGAAAAATGTATTCGTGTTGCAGGGGAATATATAGAAAAAGAAAAATAATTTTGTGTTTTTATTATTACTCAATACCCTCCAATCCGCGAACTTAAAAACGCCCCCTCGTATATATAAATAAATGGCGGGCTCTTGATGTAAACATCGTAACAAGTAAAGTGAATTGAAAATCGTTTACTTTTAAAATCTATTAAAAGTGACGAGTTCTATTTCACAGAATTTACACAAAAAATTAAAAATCCGAAACGGTTTAAGCAGAAGAGCTAGACGCAGTTTGCGAAATATGTCAATAATTCTAAAACAGCCTATTGTAATTACTATACTAAATAAATCTTAAGAAATTGTACTTTTCAGCTACAGGTTTGAATACTAACCACTAGAATGATGAACTACATTGTCACAGACCACGACCAGCTAAGCAACACAAATGGCAAGAAACTCATTCATGTGACTTCTTATATTAACATTTATTTTAGTTAATAGTTTTCATGTTAATTTTCTCAGGGATCCCTTCCCAAAACCGATCCAGGTAAATGCAGTCACATGCCAACAATAGGAGCCATTGATGTACTTACTTTTAGTTAATAAATAATAATAGATAATAAATGGTAAGCTTCTGAGGGAACCAGCATAAAAATGCAACTGAACTGAAAATTGTCCGTTTCTATCTTCGAAGTCGATAAAAAATAATGCGTTTTATTGTAATGAATGTTGCACAAAAACTTTTTTGTTAACTATTAATTAAGTAATAATATCATACTTCTCTCATCTTTCTGAATAAGATCTGATGCGAAGAGGTGGTACAATGTCACTACTGCGCAGCCAGCTGGGCATCCGTCTAATATACGCTGGAGGATTGCCCCACGTGGACATGTATATCATCGAAGTCTTAATCGATCGAATTAGACAAGACCTATCTCCGTCAGCAATCATTGCTGCCATGCTGGCGGATGAGGTGGTTCTGTGAAGCTGTTATACTCCAGAAAGAGAACACTGACCGAGATCGGGAGACAGCTGATCCCGAGCGTGGAGGATGTCGGTGATGACACCAACTGTCGACGGGACCACAAGCGGCCAGAAAATAGGGGCCTTTGGTGGCAGATTAATCGAAGTGGTCGGCGATAGGATGGCGGCCTGGTTACAAAAATGATAGGCGAGGAAGGTATCCCTAGTATAAGCCCTGACTAGGTACGTCGTTGATTCTGGAGGGCATCTGAAATAATATGGTCTGAATTCTGTTTAGAGTAGGAGGTACAAGACTGGCTGTCAGGGTAGTTTTAAATAGAAACACCACCTACTCCTGGCTTCTGCATTCCTCAGGAGTCTGTATTCCGAAGGGATTTACCACCACATTAACAAAAAAGAGTAATGTAAAATTTTGGTTCCGAGTGTACACATTTCAGGCATTCGTGACGTGTTTATCTTTACTAGTGGTAGCCCATTGGTCGAAATTCGAGCATAATAAACTTAAATTGTAAGTGACTTAATATACATTATTAAAATATAATATTCAAACAGTATTAAGGTTCTACTGTCCAAAAGTAAACTACTATAACCACAGATTTGACCAAGACTGTTATTTGCCAATCTCTTTTTTGAACAAATTATATGAAGTTAAAAAGTAAAATAAAGAATACCTATTTAAAAATGTTTATTAAAACAAAACATGCTATAAGAGGATGCAAAACAAAAAAAAAAATTTATCGCATATTGCAATAATAATTAATGATTTAAAAATTCTCTGAAAACAATGTTTTTTGTAAAAACTCTTTCATCGTTTGCGAAATGTCCTTGGCCATTATATTTGGATATATAAAACCTTAAACCAGCGAATGAACGAACTCTACTTGCTGCGACATACAATTGCCCATGTGTAAAACCTGGCCGATTAAATAAAACTCCAATTTTTTGGACTGTTTTGTCCAATTCCAGTGAAATTTCACGCATTATGTTGTTGTTACATATTTGACTAATACGTTCTTGTAATCTATAATTAATAGCAGTGTCAACATCATAAAAATATAATTGTGCATTGTGCATTGTGCATGGTGAGCGACCATATGCAGCAGTCATTGGGCCTGATCTGTGATAAAAAACATCATGTATTTTGAAATAATACACTCCACTTGTAACTACCTCAGCAACTTGAGGAGGAACCTCACTGAATGGAACCGTTGGAATACCCTTGTATGTAGAAGGAATAGAACACAAGTATACAGACAGTGCAGCAATGAGTGCTCGAAAGTTTCATAAGCGGCGAGTATGAAGAGTGGAAGATTCATAAGCGGCGAGTATGAAGAGTGGAAGATTCATAAGCTATATCCGTAACTTTGCATGTGAATAAAATAGATAGCTTATTGTGACCGTTTTGAATGTTTCAAAATTGAATTAGATAAAGATGTAATAAAATCAGAAGCGTGTCAATAATCGTTTGAAGAAGGCGGTTTACCTCAGACTGTAGTGAAAAAGAGCCGAGTGAGGTAACAACTAAGTGTATTTGAAGTTCAATCTTGATTTATTACGTGTTAACTTATTTTGGTAACGTCTACTGACGAGCTTAAATTTATAATTTTTAGTTTTGATGCTCAGGTTTATTGTAACAAATAATGTAATAAGTACGTTCGTATTTTTTCTGCGGCGAGTGCTTGTGCGAATATTCGTATTGTTTTAAACTTTGTTCAAATTTTTACGATATTTAAGTAAATAAATTTATCAATCGTTATCTCAAGACGATTGTTTTACTTCTTCTCTTTTACTTTTACAATATATGTAAACGCTGTACTTCTTTACTGAAGAAAAAGTACTTTTGCTCAAAAATTGTTGTCTCGTACGTTAACATTTGATTTTATTGGCCGTCAACCTTATTGTAGTTTGAAAACTCATTTGTTTAATAAATATCGAGACTAGAATAAGACAGGTAACAATTAAGCTTAGAACAAGAACGATTGGCCTCGGGGAACCATCTTGGTGAATACAAACATTTACAAGTGAAAAGTTCACTGTAAGATGTTTGTACCAAAAGAGCAAATATCAAAGAAAAGCACAAAAAACGCCTTACTTCAGAAATACTTAACTGATTAATATGGTAAAGAAAATTTCATAACTCTCGGGCGAAATATTACATATTTAAACTTGTCTAAAGTACAAAGCCTTGTGACTACATATTTGTGTCAATAATAATGTAGATGTAGATGTCTCTTTTTACATACATGTATGAGACCAAACGAAAATCCACTTAAATATAAAAGTTTTATATAAATAAGTTCACCAATGACGTAATTCTGAAGTTACAAAAATACAACCTAATGAGAAAGTTCTCCTGCTTTTGGAGTTCATTTGAAATGTAACAAGATATCGTGGGACTCATATATAATCAAACGAAAATGAAAACCACAAACCACTAGAAGACCAAATACGTGAGTAGAAAATCTTATTTTTTTGAAACAGGTAATGATTGAACACGTAACGTTAAGCTACGCCTGACCCAATATGCACTTGGCTGGTTTTCTCATTTAATAATTAACAATATAATTCCTTAACTATTTTATAATATTGTACTTTCTCTTCTACGACCTTTTAAAGCTACCACGCTTTTGACGAGACGCAAAGTACAAATTCTTTCAAAACAAAGCCCAATTAATGTTGTTCTAATTATTGCTTTATGCAATTATCTCTTCCCATTGGCAATGAGTGCCTTTCTGTTTTCTGAAATTTCTAGTATCTGATTATAAATTAACATAAGTTATTCACAAAGAAATAGTGTTTGGGGTCGTAAGGCTGTTATCGTAAAATCCATGTTTCGTTGACGTCTTCCAACATTCAAAATAAATTAAGCTAAACGTGTAAACTCTCGTCGCATATTTGATAGATGAACTACATCAGCTCTTCTTCTCGGTATTGTGATGAACACTATTAAACGACAATAACTTTCAAAGCCAAGCTAAAGTTTAATAATAATATGCAATACGTAATAATCTATACGTGAATTTAACGCACGAAAAAAATATTGAAGGTACTTAAATACTGGGCAAGTCAGTTACATCATGATGATATACTCCTAGCCGATTAGGCCATGTTGACATCTCTTCAGTTCATTCAGTTCATTTAGCAGTTTTGTAATCAGAAAAAATAATTATAATTTTTTGCCTGACCCGGGAATCGAACCCAATACCTCTTCACCGATTGTAATTTACACCAAGTACCACCAAGTAGACCGACGACGCAGTCATCATAAGTTCGTCACAGCCGTAGTTATTATTTTAAATAGCACATTATAGAACACGCGTTGTTTTGTTTTAATGATTTGTTTTAATATTTTACTCTTACCTGCCAAAAAGCTCCCAAAGTCCTCTACACCAGTCGAGCACATCATACCTCCAAAAAGGATACCCTTCTCGAAGATGCAACTGCATCCAGTCGTGTGACCGAGCATCAAACACCACCAACCTCGAACAAATCTGGAAAAAATAAATTAGCTTTCTATTAAAATAGAAGCACAGGTTATAAATACTTCAACAGGCTTAACAATTAATTTAAAATTATAAATACTAAAGACAGAGTGCATGTACAAAGGTGCCGATGTATAAAAACCTTTCTATAAAACAGAATCTTATCAAAACACAGATAATCCAATAAAAGTCAAATATCTCTCGCTAAGCTTGAAGTGTTTCAAATTTATTTCGAAACGAACTGACATCTGTCACATTTAATTTATGACATAAAATTTAATATCGGCCATTTGTCAACGGTCTTTTAGTTAAATAAACTTCTACGTTTCAATTAAACACAAATTGGATGTAAATAAACTACTTGGAAACATGAAAGCCTTACACAAAACATTCATCTGACAACTACAGAGTACCTGTGTTTAAATTTATGTTGACTCTGTGCGTGATCGAACTTTACACAACAAGCTAAAAATCAAAGTGAACAAGAGCAAACCCTAATAATAAAACCCGACACGTTTAAAGAAAGAACTGTGTTCCTTCACAGCTCCCGTTTACTACAAAAAAAAGCTGAAACAAACTCTGAACGATGCAGAAATGAAATTATACGTACCCTTATAGACATTACAGCGTTACAACATATCGAACAAATTCAACATTGAAATACCTGCATGCTCGGTATAAAAGTCACTTGAGCTTTTAGTCCACTATTTAATTAGAATTGACCTGACCAGTTTCATTGCATTATCTTCTTCCAACCCTATATAATGTCCAACATTATTAGGGGTCAGCGACTAATGCAACAGATTTGATCTGAACACCACAGTAGTTCCCGGACCCTTCTATTGCAGGCGCAGAGTGGCACACCGTGTGGTTTTAGTTGATCCGATGCCGACACACTACCCGGTGTGAACCCTGTTGGGGTGACGGACCGTGGGAGTTTCTAAACGTTTGTCAGTATATTTGAGGTACTGACTTCCTAATAACGATTGCCATAGATGATTATATCAACCGGGATTGACTGTTGAACGTGCCCTTTTATGCAAGGGCGAAACACCACCAACTTCCATATTATTAGTCATTTCGACTGTAATTAGGAATTTCTTGTAAGAGAAAATTCAGTTAAACGAGGGCCTGAAACAGTAATTGAACCTGAGACCTTTTGATCGGCAGTTGCTAACGCTAACCGCTAGACCAACGAGATAGTTCCTATTGTATTATCAAAGATAATTGTTTTTTTTTACCATTAACATCCATAACCTAAATGTGGGTATTCAGAAATAATAAAATTCACCTCGAAAATGGTTCAATTTTGGCATCTCTAAAACCACTAATATAACTTGTCCTATTACGAGAATATATCAATATTAAATTAAACCATTAACAAAATACGAAATATATATAATATTAGAAATTAAAATGTATTTTTTTAATTAAAAAATTACGTAATAATTATAACTCCATACATCTCTCACACGGCTGTCTGATTCCCAGTTAGGCACAACCTGTACTATGATAACCAGACTGCTGATAATCATTCTTACATATGTCTAAATACATACATATTATAGATAAATTACACCCAGACACAGAACAAACCATCGTGCTCAACACAATTATTTGTCCCAACTGAAAATCAAACCAACGACCTTCGCCTTAGCAGTCGCAGTCACTAACCACTAGACCAACAGGCCTGTCGAATTATTCAAAACATAAAAGTTAAAATTAAAAAATATGTTTAAAACTATTACAATACAATACATATATACATTCATGTGTCCTTAAAATTACATATTGATTTCTGTTATTTACTGTTATTGTGTTATGTACGTTAAATTGAAATTATATTTCTACGTAAATCAATATAAATTATAATTAAAATTAGTATCTTACACTTTAAAACTTGTTGTTGTTTGTTAATCTCACTAAAATTCAGGAGTTTGTGGAAGTCCAGGGAAAGTTTAAACGATGTGAAAACAAAACAATTAAAAAAGGGGGAATACCCTAACATCACGTGTATGAAGTAGTGAACGTGGCCTGTTGCAAATAATCTCCTATTGCTCACCCACTTGTCTAAAACTTTGGTTATCTTTTATTTCTCATCTTAGAACTGCAACAGTTTTGAACTATTTTTATATGAAAACTTCATATAAGGGTGAACATTAAGAAATGAAAATGGTTCCTTATAAAATATATTAATGTAGGTAGTTTGAAGTCGATATATTTAAGCTAATTTTGCATATCTCAGTTAATGGACAAAATACTTAAATTGTACACAAATAAACTGGACGTCATTATATACTGTTTGTCTTGTCCGTGTGGTGACGAATTAAGAATACATAGTGTTACCACCCCTATTCATCCCGTGGGTGCGTAAGAGGCGGCTAAGCGAACAAACTATTCAGGAAAATATCACTACAAAGAGAAGGAAAACTTAAAACAAACCCTATTCCAACCCGTCTGGTCAGAGTAGTATAGTAGGCCTAAACCTCCTTGCTAAGGAGGGGCATATGTCCAGCAGTGGACTGTAAGGGCTGTTGATAATGATGATGATGATGAATAATTAGTAGTATACAATCTTATACTCACCGCATAATAGTTTAATATTAGAGTGTAGATATTTTCACTGAAGGTGCATTGCTGCCCGAGTTCTAAGCAGTGGTGAAGTTCTTGACGGCAGATGTCACAGACTCCATCTGCTCTAATCCCGAGCTGTTAAACAAAAATAGTTTTATAACCCGCAATTTTGTTGACCATCACATTTGCTTCAGTATGTCCCTGTGTTACGCACCATAAAGCTCATTAATATTATTTCAATACTTATGGGTATCTATAGCTGTAACCTCCCAAACTTTCGAGAAATTTCCTCATATATGTTACAATGACTCTAAGTAACTCTTGTAAAGTTAAGGCGATTATCTACGAAACTGGACTGTAAAAGGCTGTTGATAGATATGATAGAATTATTTACTGCACGGTTACGAAAGGTTGTAAAACAAAACGTCACAATTTGAAACTACTCCTACAATGAAATATAATTCATAATTTAAAACCTTGGGCAAACGTTAATTAATTCGTTTAGAAACAATAAGTTAAACATATATTCTATTATTGAGAAAATCACAAACTAAATGAGAATTTTACTTTTCTGAAAATGTGGGTAGACACACATCACAATTAATATTATAAGAAAAGTTTAACGTCATTGTTTTATTATATTAAGGAACCTAAAACATTATAATAAAGCTTTGTAAAGCACAATTAATACATAATAACTTAAAACAGACACAAATATATCATTACAGTTATGTCGTACGTAATATTAATGGTTCACATGTTGGGCTTCTAGTGGGTACCTGACTTTCAGAAATCTTTAAATAAAAGTATATCTATACCACTACACTCTACTTAACTGAAACATATACAAAATAATGATCGTACTGAGATCTGCTGCTAATTAACTTTGTCATCAGCTTGTTTGACATATCGTAACTAATATTATAAACGCGAATGTGAGTTTGTTTATTAGGTTCTCACGTCCAAAACAGTAAACCTATTTAAAAATCTGTGTGGCAATGGATTAAGAAGTGTACCTAAGTTAGTGTCACCTTCTGTTAGAAAGCTTGATACAAACTATACCAACCCGCCTTGCCAGCCTTGTACGGGAGCTAAAATCTCCTTTCTAAGGAGAAGCCTATGTCCAGCAGTGGACCATTAAAAGCTATTTATGTGATTTTGCTTGAAAAATCAGTGCATCAATGGACAGCTACATTATCAGTGAGTAACATTGGTTACTGCTCACCGCGATAGCCGACACATACGCGAGCGGAGCAATGGGCAAACGTAGTAATGATATAAAACATTGTTTAAATTAATTTAATTTTATGAGGAGATCAAGTTAACCAAAGGTAAAAACTGAGGGTACCTACAAATTTCTTTAAATACACTGTCCTAGGCTAAAGGCTCGCTGTATCTTAAGAGTTATTTATCGAGGTCTACGGATCTGAATATGAGGTACAAATGTGGTAGAAACTGGGTACCTGCTTATGGTCCTCTCTGCACCTTTGTGTTGGACAAGCCGATGCCACAGTCAATATGCAGTTTTAACTTTAATTAGTATGTAATTTTGAAGAATGCTGTAAGAGAATTAAAAAAATATTAAGACACAGAGAAAACCGGATGTTCTTAGAGAAACAAGCATATGGATCACGTGGTGTGGTGAAACAAACTCAACTTACCTTGAAAATCGTGTTTCAAGAAATTCCTATCCCTTCCCACTCTACGGACCGGGCAACAATTTAGAGGGTTCATGCCTTTCTTGATTTTTAAAACTACTTTTATTTACTCCTGGGTCGCGTTGGTACAAGCACAACGGATATTGGACGAATACACACCGCCTCTAACTTTATATATTATCACTTTACTACCTACCCACGTCCTCTTACAATATTTACTAACGGCTGAGAATATTGTGGAATGAGCTGAACAACGATATATTTCGTGTAGATGTTGTGAGACAGAACAGATTGGTTTATGGTATGCTCACCAGGATGAAAGTTACAGAAGATGGATTTACAATTACCAGGCGTCTTGTTCCAACAGTTAATGATCCTGAATGTTATCAGAGGTCGTGGGTTTGAGTCTCACTCAGAACAAAGTGTTAATTAGTAAGATCCTTAATTTTTTTCATTATTCAATAGGTTAATGAACAGACGTGTCACCCGATGGCAAGTGATTACCGCCGCCCATGAGAGCCTGGTGTTTCGAACGGTTTGTCGGCTTTGAGTAGTTCTGTAAACTTCTGTATCTTAGTGTGTATTCCATTTGCATCATTTATATGGATTTAGTTATAATCATATTTTAAATATCACTCATTCAGAACAGGTCTCGACAAATTGAATTCTAATAGTGCTGCACAAAGTTCACATTCTAAACTTGTGTAATTTACGATCTTTTTCTTTTAGCAAAAAAAGAATCCATTTTGTATTAGACAGCAACAAATATATAAGAAATAATAGGTCGTAAGGTGTTGTTGTGATAGTGTATGCGACTATGCTACTTGAGGTCTCAGATTCGATTCCCTGGTCGGACCAAACGTTTGTGTGATCTGCAAATATTTGATTCGAAGTTTGGATGTCGTATATGTAATTACAAAAAAAAGTACGAAAGTGTTCTATCCGTCAATCTAGTGTTCATAGTCCAAGCGCTACTCAGATTGAAACTAGATGGCGTAAATTAAAACCACACGGTGTGCTACTCTGCGCCTGAAATAGGAGGGATCCGGGAACAGCTGCTATTACGACATCCAGATTCGCTACTACCTACCTACCTACCCAGTACGTACTGTTTTTATATTATCTATTGCTTTTTACATTTTCGATAAAACTATCGCTTTTATTAAATCCTCGTACAAAAATTGCATTTAAAAAAACCTCCAGCACATATGTAAGTGACGTCACATCGGGCGATCTGTTTAATAATTCCGTTTTCTACTTTTAATTTCCTTGGCTGTCGCTCTGCGACCATAATTGCATGTGTATCGTGCATTTCTTTATTTGAATTTTATTTTAAGTCTTTTAAAAATAATATAAAACTATCACAAACATAATATTATCTTTCAAGTAATGTAGATATCTTGTGCTTAACTGTCGGCCATTATTAGATTTACAATAAAATCTAAAACAGTGTACGAGTACGTCTAACTTATATACTTAAGCTATAATAATTTGACCTGTGTTAAAACGTTTTGTACAATTATATTAATATGGTAAGATCTACTGATTGGCTGATGTGATTGTCTTCATGTATAGTTCGGAACCATTGCCAGAAAAAAAATACTTTCAAACAAAGAAACCCCTATCCAAATCACTCCGTCATAGGGGTCAAACTTTTAACACCCCTCTTTGCGTCGAGGATAAAAAACCGAGTTTCAAAGCGGAAGTTTTAAGTTTCACAGCCGTTAGTAAAGAGTATAGCAATGTGACGGGAAGTGGGTAGGTAGTAAAGCAATGTTATGTAAAAGGCGCTTATAATTTGCACCAGCAGAACAAGCTTCAGAAGCTTGGCAATGGAGCATAACAGTAAAGCAACATGTTGTAAGCAAGAAGAAAGTCACGAACCCCCTTTAGATTGTAGCCCATGAAGTGGAAGGGATATGAATTTATCTAAATAGCTTTCTTACGGAAGTTTAATTTTATTCAATTTACATGTTGCTCATGTATCCACATACTTTTTATGAAGCAATCCTGTTTTTCTTTTAAATTTGAATATGATCTGACGGTGCTGCAATATGACCTGGCGCCGATTAGCTGTGGCGTTCGTCTGTCAGACGAACGCCACAGCTAATAATAAAATACTAATAAAATACCAGAGACGCAGGACCCCAAGCAGGTACCTATAGTTTCCACCACTATACCTACTTGTGTAGGCTCATAACCCTATTTTTTACAACTCTCAAAGATACCATGAGCCTTCAGCCCAGTGCACTTTATTTTCTTAACGTTGAAATAACTAGCTACAGAAATGTTTAGGGACAACTGGAACCTCAAATCTTTACTTAAGTAATCTTAATGAATATTAATTTATTTAAATAACCCTTCATATCTGTATGTGACAGGTGATAAACTTGGAGCAGATTTGTTACATAATTAGTACGTATTTCTTTCAGTAAAATAAGATTTAATGGCTTTATTTAAAAAAAAAATCTAATAGCCAGGTTGTCACCAACAACTCCAAAGCCTTCCGTTGCCCTAAACTTGACATTAGGATTCATCACAGCACTCTGTTGTGATTAATTTAGATTATTCATGAAGTTACCAACTTTCATTATCTATAATTATGTTGGCTACAGCGAAACACTCGTCAGGCGTAGGACACACCTGTAATGCTGTTTGTTTAAAGTAATTGTGTAATATTTGTATTTAACAAACCTCTATTACATAAGTTTTAGGTTTATTGATATGAGGAAAGATATTTAACTTTTGCTTGTAAATTTTATTTTGATGAGTACCCGCATTAAAGGTAAAAAAATTTGTTTATCAGTGATAAAACATATATTTTTATATTTTTATATTCGTATATAATATACAGTACTGAATTATTTAATGTTTTCACAAAGTTTTTGCTTGGTGTAACGTGTCTTAGTTCTATTTTTATTGTATTATATTACAGATACATTCAGTTTTTAGATACTGAACATTTTGTTGTGTTAATATTTAGTAATTTGTTCTAAACCTTTACACCTACTTATGTGTTTTACAGTTTAAGTATTTCATCCATTAACAGTGATGTTAAAAAGAGTGGACTAGTTAGATATAATTACCAAATAGTAAGTGTAAACATAAACTTAGGGAATATTGTCTGTGAAGCTTTAATTCAAAAGGTGCAATATTTATACTAGTTTTTCACAGTAAAGTAGTAATGTCTATTATTACATAAATTGTAAGCTATTGTTCTGTCACAGTCAGACGTGTTAAACAAAAATGATTTTAAAGTTGTCAAACGTGACAGATGTCAGTCCACCAGTTCGTTTAGAAACAAATTTCAGACTATACTTCGTGCTTAGCGTTAGAAAGAATAGACTTTTATTATATTACACAGGTTGAATAATTGTCCTTGTATTTTATAGTCTCTAATGCTTTGAAGAGAGTATTTCTCTTCAGCTATTTCATTCATTTTGTGATTAAAATAAAATTCGATGTTGATCCTGTTTAGATCTCCATAACTTTCGTTTTTTTTCAATCAAAATTTTATTTCTTTCTTTCAGATATGTTCCAGATCGGTGAATAGTTTTTCTGCTGCTCAGACACGCGACTGTGTGCAATCGTATCTAAGAGAAGGTCGTCCTTACGAAGGAATATTGTGTTAGACTGGTATCGGAAGGAGGACCGTCACTAGGAGGAGTAGAACTATTTTTGAAGGTGAGATTCAATAAACATATAACTAAATAAAATAATAAAGTTTCAAAACGTCCTATGCAAAACAGAATAAAATAAATAATAAAGATTTACTTTTAATTGTTTCTCAAAATATCAAATTGTTTGTTGTTGTGTCAAATTTAGAACACAATTTAATATTGTCTCTTCGTAATGCAAAAATGTATGTACTTCAATCTATCGTTTCAATTATCAACATTAGATTTGTAAGACTCCAGGGTCGATAAATTATTGACAGTAAAACCATTGTGCCTTGCAGGTGTTTGAAGTCTAGCAACTGTACGTCGAGCCACCTCACGCATAAATCGCTCTGGTGGCCTGCAAGCGACAGATACGGTATTAGCTACAAAACATTTGGCCGGAGGTATGTGTTTGAAGACGTTAGACAAGAATTCATTTGGTGATAGGTTGAAATTAAAGAAGTCTGCGAGGGATGAAGTAACTTTTTATGAAAATCTTATTTCGCTTATCTTCCTACATCTTAAAATTTTGAACGGGAAAGGAGAGTAGTTTGTAGTCGTCAGCTAAAACAGAGTCGGATTAAGGACGTCGCAAAGCATGAAAGTTTTCATGAAATTCATCAAATGAATTGTGTATTTAGTGTTGGTACAAAATGGTGACTTCCATGCAAATCTATCATTTTTACCTTACTACTTACTCTCTTTGTACCTTTTTCAGACACACCATACCTCTCTTCTCCGTAACCATCCTCTCTCCTTATCCCACGTCCATACCACAGTAAGCTGTTGACATTGACCCTTCCTTGAATATTTTTCTTTAAGATGTCTTGTTTGTTCTCACCCTTCCTTGTTCCCTGAGTTTTTAATACAATTGATTTAACATTTTGCTGTGTATTTGTAAGAAATCTGATTTCAAGATGATTAAAACTTTATAAAGCAGTCCTTCTACAATTTTATCCTTTATTAAAAAATCTCTACTATAGTTCCCAAACTGCACTACAGCTCTGCTGTAACTTGATTTTCTGTTTATTGGTTGGATAGTTATCTTGTTACCACATCGATCGCATATTGTATGTCACTAGATAGTCAACAGTATCACAGTTACAAAGCTCATTTTTAATTGACAGTTCGAGACCTTTGACATCAGACCTGACAGAGTTTGCGGTCGCTGTAATGAGAGACTCTGGATCTGCTACAAAATCTGGATTCCCTACTTCCAGCGTGAAATACTTCGCAGAAGTGTGGTGAGTGCAAGATTAGTAAACCTTAATAAATACTTATTTGTGTGACGTGACACATTGTGTTACTATTGAGTAACACAATGTCACGTCTGTGACAACAGTCACACTATAACAGCTTTAAATGAAGTCCGGATATTCTAAATACATCTCTCTAAAAACACATATTTATTAAATCTGTTCACAAAAACGAAAATTGTCAAAGATACACTATAAAAGTGCAGCCACTTTAAGGACCCTTGTTTTTCTTGCAGTTAATTGATAAATTAAATATAAAATAGTCACATACTGATACTCAGTACAGTCAACCAAATGATTGACACAAGTTTGATACGTATATTATTTGTTTCCAGCCATCCCAATTAGGAAGAGTCAGAGGTTAGCAGGGTTTTGGTGATGTACACAAAAGAATTGAGGACTCGGAAGGCATAGCAATATCTTCGAACGTATCGCCACCGAAACGAGCAAAGCAAGCAAGCAACAAGAGGTCTACGATTACATCTATGGAGGTGCAAACCTCCGCAAGGCCTCTGCTGCTAAGCGAGCTAACCCAGCACGATGTCATTACATACTGTTAAATAGAATACATTGAAAAAGGGAATATTCGTTATAACAATTAATTATGATATATATTGACCAGATGCATCGGGAGCGCATGCATGCATCTTAACTCTAATCTGTTTTTCATAGATTTTGTCTTAAGTTAACTTTTTGTTAATAATGTCTGCCAAATTAAGACCTGTGTCAATTTTTACGATATCAATTATTCTACTTTCATAATTCATTATATATAGAGTCAGAATCTACCATACAATCTAATATTTTACTTCTGTGTCGTAGTCGTGTACGTTATCATAGTATGTTACTGTATTTCTTATTCTTATTATTATTAATCAATATCTATACCAATATAGCTTTTAACTTTTCTCAAATCTTTCATTGCAAACCTTGTCATTTAACTATAATAGTTTTTAATTCGATTTCATTTTTATCTTTACAACAAATTTCAGAATTTACATGCCATTAGTTATTTAAAAAGGCTGTCTCGACATCCATTTGTTTGATGAATAAATTATTTTTACAACTGTATAACAATAAAATTTTCAATGTTTGCATTTTCCCTAAAGGCGAATAAACATTTTCATTAAGTCCTTTTGCTGAAAATCTCTTACAACTGATCTTGCTTTAACAATATCATTGCTTTTTTTTCTTAAAAATCCACTTAACATCTGTATCTTTTTTATCATGTGGCATTTCAACAATTTGTCAAGTGTTACTTTTTTTTTAGGTTATTAATTTCTTAGTTCATTGCTATTTGCCATTGTTTTCAATTATGAGAGCTCATCGCTTCCTCACAAGTATTTGGCACATTTTGCATTTTTTTCATCTATTAAGAACCTGCTAAAGTGATTCTACTCTGCCTGATGGAAAGCATGAATAGAATCCAAGAGTTATGGTCACCATACATATTGCAAATGTAGACAATGCAGTATGGTGACCCACACTATGGCGGGCTTGTGAGATGCACATCCCGCTTAGGGACGTAATAGGCATGACAGTCATCGTGCCAGTGTATGGCTTACACAGAAACCAAGATAACTGTGACTCCTGCATCAATGGGCCTCCGGTCTCACACTCACCAACGAAACACGACAACACAGATGCTGGCGCTTGAGGTTGGTCTTCTGTAGGAGGATAGTACTGCTCCGTCGAACCATTTTTTTTTTTGATCATAAAGTTTTTCTAGATATGTTAATTGCGTATTTTCTTTGACTACCTGTACTAGCCTAGCATTAATTAGCATAAAAAAACATAGCCAGTCGTTGAGCGTCTGTTTTCCAAGTCATTAGCAAAATCTGAATCGCTGTATCCAGTTAAATCCGTGCTGTCACAGTTAGATGTATAGCATAATCCATAACTTTTTGTCTCTTTCAGGTATTTTAGTATTTTCTTTACAGCGTTCCAGTGGGGTTCATCATGGGAATGTAAGTATCGACTCACCTGGTTTACAGCAAGCATTATATCAGGTCTGCTCACCGTTGCTGCATGTACAAGTGATCCTACAGCTTCTCGGTAAGGATAATCTTTCTTCAGTACATTCTCAGGCTTCTGCAACTTCACATTTGGATCAGCAGGTATACAGTTAGGGTTAGCATCCTGCATGTTGAATTTCTTTAGCAACTGATCAATGTATTTGGACTGATGAATAAAAATAAAATTATTGTGCTTTTCAATTTGCATCCCAACAAAGTTAGTTGGCACAGAGTATACTTTTATTTCAAAGTTCTTTTGCAACTCACTAATTGCTTCCATTATTGCAGATTTACTTTTACAGAACAGAAGTCCATCATCAACATACAGGCACAGGTAACATTTGAAGCCATTTATTGTTCCTATATAAACACACTGATCTGCACTGCTTTTCTCAAAACCAAACTTATTGAGAACTGAGCTGAATTTAGTGTTCCAGCACCTGGGTGCCTGTTTTAACCCATATAATGATTTTACAAGCTTACATACCATATTAGGATTGCAGTCTAGTCCCTCAGGTGCTGTCGTCAGGATGTTTTCCTTTAGCTCCCCATACAGAAAAGCAGTAGTAACATCAAATTGACTTATTTCTAACTTTTCTTGAGCTGCAATGGACAATAAAACTCTAATGGAGTCATACCTGACTGTTGGCGAAAAAGTATCATCATAATCAATGCCCTCTTTTTGTGCATACCCTTTTGCACACAGACGAGCTTTATAACGAGGGCCTGTTGGTTCATCTTTGACTCGAAAAACCCATTTGCATCCAATTGGCTTCGCATCTTTAGGCTTTTCTACCAATACCCAAGTTCCATTTTGCTTATGTGATTCTAGTTCCTTTTCTATTGAACATTTCCATTTTTCGGAATCAGGTGATGAGATCGCCTCACTATAGTTCAGCGGTACAGGAATATCTTCACTACAGCACAGGTAACCTTTTCCTTCATCATCTTTTTGTTTTGAAAATAATTCTTTATTTCTTGGTCTCAGTGTTATATTGGAGTGAGACGGTATTTCAACCTTTTGGTTTGGTGAGTAGTCACTGTCAGTACCTTGATCTTGATCAGAGTCAGCAGTGGCAGATTGTAATGTGTCATTAGAGCTCTCAAATGTGTCATCATCAGTTGATTCGGATGATGAGTGACACATTGTGCTGTCCTGTATCAAAACCTCTGAAACATAATTTCTCTCTACAGTTGTTTCAAGAAAAACTGCATCTCTACTTTTGATTACTGTTTTGGTGCCAGGAATAATAAATCTGAATCCTTTAGTATTATCACAATAGCCAATAAATATTGCTTTTTGTGCTTTTGGGTCCCACTTTCTTCTTTTTTCTTTTGGAAGATGAATCATTGCTTCACACCCAAATATTCTTAAGTGACTGATATTTGGTTTGCTTCCGGACCACATTTCTTCTGGTGTCTTGAAGTTCAGTGACTTAATTGGAGATCTATTGATGAGATAAGCAGCAGTGTGTATAGATTCAGCCCAGTATCCTTTAGATAATTTGGCGTCAATTAACAAGCACTTAGCTTTTTCAACCAATGTCCTGTTCATGCGTTCTGCAACTCCATTTTGCTCTGGAGTATATGGAGTAGTGGTTTGATGAACAATTCCGGCAGCTTTTAAGAACTCACAGAAATTTGCATTCATATATTCAAGACCGTTGTCAGAGCGAAGACACTTTATACTACATTCTAGTTGTTTCTCCACTTGGCTCTTGAATTCTTTAAATTTCTCAAATGCATCAGATTTCTTGTGTAGAAAATAAACAAAAACTTTCTTTGAGTAGTCATCAATTAGGGTCATAAAGTATCTTGCACCACTCAGCGAGCTAGTCTCCATCGGACCGCAGATGTCGGAGTGTACCAACTGAAGTACTTTAGTAGTGCTGGTTTCACTTTGTTTTAGAGGTAAGCGAGTTTGTTTTCCTTGCAGGCAGGTGACACATGTAATATTCTTATTTTTCTTAGACAACTGTACACCTTCAGTGTTATCTATTAATTTTTCCAGACTTTCAAAATTCAGATGGCCCATGCGTTGATGCCAGAGGTACATGTCTTGCTTGTCAACTTCAGATATGTATGCATGTTCACTTTTCATATCTAGCCTGTACATATTATTGATTAAGCTTGCCCTTGCAACAACAACATTGTTTTTATTAAATATTAAACAGCCTTTACTGTTGAATTTTACCTGACCTCCATTCTTTATAATCTGACTAACTGATAGTAGATTTGTTGCCAGTTCAGGTACATACAAAACATTTTGGAACAGAATTTTGTTGTACTGATTTTTATCATTACACACATCTAATGTCAACTGACCAGTACTGTGAACTGATAATAACTTGTCATTTGCTACCTTTATAGTCTTGATAAGTGGCTCCTTTTCCTGTTGTAATAGATTTCTATGTTTGGTCATATGTACAGAAGCGCCAGAGTCTATATACCAAGGATCTTGTTCCAGGCTATGTGTTGAAGCTATGAAAGCAGCGGCATAACTTGAACTCTCTTGATTCTTTTTAGAAGATTTCGACTTACACTCCGCAGAAAAATGGCCATATCTATTACAGTTGTAGCAGCGCGGGCCTCTTCTAGGTTGTTTCTTGTTACCCTTATTCTTGTAGTTATGGTTGGCGGCAAATGCAGATGAGTCATTTTCACATATTTTGACATCTTGTAGAATTTTTGACTTAACTGAGTCAGCAGTTATTTTCATACCAGAGCTTTCTATACCCATAATCATCGGCTTGTATGTTTCGGGTAGACCGGATAGTAGCAGTGTCCCGAGCCACTCGTCATCTACTTTAAAGCCGATGTTCCGGAGCTTGTGAGCCGTGGTCATAATTTTGCTCACGTATTCTTCGACATTTAGACATCCAGTAAGATTTGTTGTACACAGATCTCTAAGTAATCCCACACGGCGTGTTAGCCCCGAGTCGTCGAATGCACTTGCCAAGCAGTCCCACACTTCTTTTGCAGACTTTGCATCTTGAATGTGAACGTAGTTTACAGAGTCCACCAGTAAGATGATCTTAGATTTTGCTTTTATGTCGCGTTTTGAGTCGACAGAGTCACCGGGCGCGGGTTCAACACAGTCCCACAAGTCTTCGTGTTGGAGATATGTTTTGACTGCAAATCTCCATGTGGAATAGTTTTCCCGACCAGTAAGCTTTTCGATCATTACGAGAGGATTGCTTGACGACATTTTTGACACAATATTTGTAATGTTCAGTGTTTTCGATCCGTAAAACCAACAGTCACTTTGAGGTTATGTTTTACCGGCGTGCGATATTTTCACAATTTTCACTGTAATTTTATGTTCACTGACTTTCACTTCGATTATCAGGGCTATACTGGGCCCATAACCTGTTAGAGTTATTGGATTATGTAGAATTTATTTGAAATTAATGAAAAGTTTTATAGTACAACAACAGTCTTTTAATGATGCCCACAGAGTATAAAAAGGAATAGACAAACATTGAAAAAGGTGCGAATTTACACCACAGACTATATAACTATTACTAGTGTGTTACTTAGTATATTAGGCACAATATAGAAACTAATATTTTAACAATTTTGTTATTATTTAAAACTCTACAGCTGTTTTCATTATAACCCACTAAAACGTCTATTCAGGCTTTATCTTCCCATTCACTTTTTCTCAAAACTTCAGGAACCCTGACCAAAATTCTACTTCCATAAATTTTTAAGTGTTCTACATTTGGTTTGCTTCCAAAAAATATCTCACAAGGAGTTTTGTTTTCTACTGTATTCGTAATAGTTCTGTTCTTTAAATATGCTACTGTTTTTGTTACTTCTGACCAAAACCTTTATGAATTGTAGCTTCCCTCATTAAACACCTACCTATATCCATAACAGATATATTATATATTTCTGCTACTTCATTCAATTCATGGACGTGGGGCACACATGGTGATAACTATTTACCCGTTTGCCTTGAATATTACCAATTTATTACCAATGCCATGCTTACTCACGCAGAGTTCGTGAATAACCCGCAGAGAAGACATTTCAATAGCTGAAAGGCGGATAAGCGTTAGATAAAGTAGAATCTTATTTCGACAAGAAATTTAACTAACGGAATCCAATTAATATGATTCCGTTAAATAAACCTATCCGTTCTGCTAAAAAAAAGAGAAAAATCGGTGTTCAAATGCTTCCTTAACGCTATTAAAATAATTACCACATCAATTAACGTAATTACTGATTCCTGAGTGAGTAAAGTTACCGGACCTCAAGCCCCCCTTATCTCTCTTAGCCTCTCATATCACTTTAGATGCAAGCTAACTCATATTTCTAATTAGGTATATACAAATAACAAAAAAATACATCTTTACCCGGTCATAATTTTGTCCACAACTGCTTACGTTCATATTTAACTTTTGACAAATGGCAAGCAATTGCCGACGCACTTCGGATGCGTATGTCAAATTCTTACAGTTTAAAAACACTCTCTACTCCATTGCTGCAATGAGAACAATATTGCGTTGATGATAACTATTTATTTGTTAATTAGAGGTCAATAAACAGGTGCTGTGTTGATAATCACTTTCTTTGAAGATGCCAGAGAGAAAACTTCGAATACATTGAGAAGAGTTATGTGGTCAACTAATGGAGATCATTACTTTTGTTTCATTGTCAGAACTTCTTCTCTCTTGTGCACCATTGTGTGTAATAATTCTTCACTTGACAGAACTGCTACCAAACTTAAAGCCTAAACATATAATGGTATCATTACACGAGTGTTTCTGGTTCTACGATCTCAAGAATATACTTTTATCAGTGTTATGTTGACTAACTATTTACCTCGTCTAAACAGCTATATTCCGTCGCACTTTAATTGAACTGCTTATAATATTGATATTTAATTGCTCTCTATTAGGTTTATTTACGTATGTTCATATTTACTAATAGGTAGTAAATAGCACATATAAATAATAAGTAGTATATAATTAACATTAAAGCTTTATTATTTTTTACTTTTTAGTTTTGAAGTCGTTTTTTTCAACGTAATTATTTTTTCATATTCATAATGTAAGTACATCAGAATTAACATCAATCGTTCATCATTGTCTTTGAAATGGATTCATTTATGTAGAAATAAAAAAACTCAGAACGGTTTTAAAAATTATATTAATATATTAGTACAACTTCCATTGAAAACAATCTAAACACTAATGATAAAAGTGACTTACACAAATAGTTAAAGAGCCACTGAAAGATCGTCTTACACCCGTCTGAAAAGCAGGTGACGTATTTTTTATTAAATTTCATAAATTAATGAACACTATTGATCGTTTATACTTAGCGCTAGCCTATTGCAAAGCTGTCATGATAAATTTCAACATCAAATAAATATCTAATAAACCCAGATGTGGGAAACCTCACTGAATTTCTTGTTTACATATTGAAGATGGCAATGTTATGAAAGAAGTGAGATTGCCGACTTGTCGATTTTGATTCTGCACAACATTACACTTTTTTTATTATACATATGTGAAGGATAATTAATTAAAAGAATGTATAAGTATCAGACAGGTAATGCTCAACATTAACAATAACTATTTTACAGTTAAAAAGTACTACATATTAATGCGGCCAGCATGGTGTAGTAGGTAAAACCTACTTCTAACTGAAGGCCCATATCCTATTGATGATAATGACATTACAGCATATCACAAATCATATATGTTCGACTTAAAAATAGGTAGTAATTAAATAATTATACAACAAACATTTTCTCTGTGTATTGGCATAACTTAAAAATTGTTTACGCTTAGAAACATTTTGATTTCAACTGTGCAAATAAAAGAAACTGAAATCTATTCGGCTTTATACATTTCCTTCTGTAGAAACACTCCTATACGTCTTAAAGTTAACGTGAAAATAAAATGTTTGTCTACCTGATCTCATTACATTATAGTAACGTGACTTTATTTTGTAACACGACGTCACACTTTACTAAACGGTCCATGTAATCTGATTAGACAACATGTTTATTTGGCACAACACTTATTATTAATACCAAGTTTATATCTCTATTTGAGGTAATATTTGTAAAGTAGAAGCGTGTGCGTGGTGTCACGTTCCTGTTCTAATAAAAACATCATGTCGCGCTGGTTGATGCGTTTGAGTGGGGTCCGCAACGCCATCTGACTGCGACCAGTCTGTCGAATAAAAGAAATATGTTAGACATCTGGAATAAGACAATTCACTTCCCTACGTATGTACAGTCACGAGCATAAATACGAGTATATTAACTATGGGCACATACCTCTTGGAGTGCAAAAATATGTGCCGTTTACTAATTATGTATTTCTCGTGACTGTACCTTAGCATCACACAAAGCTACTTACAAATCCGCTTCCGGAATGTCCAGCGCTACTCGAAAGGGAGACGCCAGCAGCGCCCGGCACTTCTAATCTGGGTTTTTTTCTAGATCCGATAGCTTGCAAGGCTGTTAAGTTAGCGTCTCGTTGCATGAGCTCTTCGAGTTCAGCTCGTTGCATTTCTTTCGCTTTGGCCTTTAATTTTGCTTGTTTAGGGTCCTCATTCTTGGATCGAGCCTTGGCTGCCCTTAACAGAATCTCCCTCTCCGAATCCTCCCGCCGTTTCCTGTCAGCACGGTCTAATTCCTCGAAGAATTGAAGTTGACCTTTTATATCTTGGGTGACCTCGTATCGGTTGTCAGTCTGTGTCAAAAGAAAAATCATTAGCAACGAAGAAAATTTGACGTCACACGTACTTCTGGTACTTGTGATTATGTCGAATAGTCAAATAAAAATGTTCATAGCTACCTACAGTTCTGCATTGCCAGTTAGGTGATTTAGAAGCACACCTAACATTCCTTTATATGCAAGCACCTAACATTCCTTATAACAAACATTTTATTTATGAATATTTGTTAAACAAATTTTCTTCTAGGTCTGATGAAAAAATGAAATTTCAAATCTTACCCGTATTACATGATCAATTCTATTCTTTGCGATGACAGCGAGCTTCTCTATAAGGCTCTTCAGTCTTTCCTGCAGCGCGTGTGATAGTAGAACAGCTACTTCGGGAGGAGGTTCTTTTAAGTTGTGCTTGGCTACAATAGTTTTTATCCGCGCTTGCATCATACCCAGAGGTACCAAGTATTCGTCCTTGCATGACCTTAAAATATATTAAATGTTAGTTTAGCTTCTACTTAATAAAATATTCAACTACTTAAAAAAAAATAAATATATAGGTACCTGGTTTGTGTGCCAACCATTTCTCTCTGGGTTTCTTCTGCCAGAATGACACCGCCCATCGCGACTACATCGTTGAGGTCATCGTCCCCAGCCATTTTATCGTCTCCGAATAGTTGTGTCTTCTTCTCCTTCTCTTTTAATGACTGACGGATAAGTGACTTTCCAGGTGTCAGCACGGTTGCCAAACCAAACGATACATTAGATCTGGGTAGTTTAGCTGTATTATTGACTGTCATGGCTTTCGCTTTGCTGCTACTGGCTTTCTTCACGATGATCTTGGAGGCACCGCGTAAACGAACATTTTGCAACACAGTTATGCTGCGTCCAGGTTTTGCTTGCACAGGCTTCTGGTACAGATACAATGTAGTTAAGCGAATATCGGACAATGGTTTTGACTACGGGAAATGTGTGCGAGGACTGGTTGGATTGGTTGAATGTGAATTAAAACAATTTAGAGACAAGGGTATAAGATTCCAAATAAGGGAAAAATGGTAGCTCCTGGTAGTGGGTAATATTTGGTATAAAACATATATTTAAGTAAATATTAAGATTAAGCAGTAGGTACATACCTTGGAATCGCCTAACGCTACGACTCCTCCAACGGGTACGTACACTTTTAAGAGAGACATGGCGTTATTATCAACTTGAACTGACGGCGGTTGCAGGCAGAATGCCTTAATTTTTATCCTACATCCTTACCCTTACGAAACACCTTAGATTTTTTTTTGGGGAATTAAAGTAATTACCTGTTGTAAGCTGTTATGACAATAACAATGAGCATTGTTACCGTTGGTTAAGTATGAATGCATTTTTTTAGTAATAGAGAATAGCCATTGGGTTTTAAATGGACCAGAGCACATCTATCGTTAGAAACAAAAGAAATTGAGCCGACTTCAAACAATAGCAACAAGGGGCACAAAACATAATAATAATATTTTTTTTTTAAATGGAGAGTTTCGTTTATTTTACTTTAAAAACTATTTTTTTTATTAGTAGTGTTCTTTGTTGATTTTGTTTGAAATCCTCTTAACTTTATTTGTACTAACAAACAAAGAAGTTGAATAGAGCCGATTTCAAACAGAACCAACAATGCGTGGGTGGTCCAACCCAACCAGGACTCATGGTGGGCGTTAAAAAGTCCCAGAAACACCAGCTCGGCTGACTCTCTGATTACGAGTTGTAGACTGTTTGAACATTTTCCAATAAACTTGTTACTTTTACGATACCAGTTGGCGATAACTTACTGAACCTTGAAAACACTATATGCAGTAAAATACCGTATAAAATCGTTGCTTAATTATTGCAACAAATTTATTGGTTTCGTTTGTTGCTAAAAATATTTTTTCCACACTTATGAAACAAAGAATTTTAATATCAAATATCTAATAAGCCCAGATATGGGCAGCCTCACTGAATCAATAGTGGCCGAAAAGTATTGGTAAATGGACTAAAACAATATTGTCTACCATAGAAAAAGTCTTTTGATTCTAAGAAGGTTTATGACCAAATTTTTTTTTGCTTTTTTTTATGCATTGTGTATAAGTTAGCTAGTATAGTAGATAGCTAGGGAGTTACCTTTTGTTGTTTTTGTTATCTGTGTTAAGCATCTCAATGAATTTAGTTTTAAAAATTAATTGCCAATAAATATTAGAAGAACACACAAGTTGTTTCCTTGCAATGTTTAAAATGAAACGATAGTATACCTTATCACGCCTGTATGAGGAACATAAGTCTATAATGAGACGAATTATGAGTTACGACTGACCGATAAACGAACAAAAAAAACCTCAGAAACGGCTGGCCGGCGATCCCACCAACTCCTGTGCCTGCTTATCGAAGCTGTTAATGAGTTGAAATGAATTATTCTTTATACAAAACAAATAAAAAAAGTAAAAACACAAAGTTCTCGACAATAATTTGCACTACTTCACAAATAAACAGGACTGTCGTAACTAGTAGAGGGTGATTGTAAACGTATAAACTATAAAGTAGAGTGGTTCCGCATATTAAAATTGGCAAATGATCATGGCACAAACTGAAAAAACATTCAGTGAAGAGTACAAATTTATTTATAGGTATGAGTAAGATTCGCCGTAATATAAAGAAGTTTTTCAAGACCACATTAACGAAGAGATATTTGGAAACAAAACTACAGTGTCTCGAAGAGTGTTGGGGCTCATATAAAGTTGTTAGCGGAAATTTATTACATGTCATATCACACGGAGATGAAAAAAATCAGTAAAAATGAATCGAATGCAGTTATTGAGAACACGTTCTTGCTTGTTGTTATTACGGCCTGAATCTGCGTTCAGGCCGTAATAGCACACGTCACATCAGAGGGAAGATTAGAGATTGCACGAGCGTTGCTTTAGTTTTCATGGGAAGGAAGTTTTTCAGGTGGTATAGTGTTCTCAGGATTCCGGTAACCTGCTGGCATACGTATGTAACTCGATCACACCGGTTCAATGTATAATCAAGCTGTAAGCCTAAGTGTTTCACTGTTGTACAAATAGGTATAGTGGTACCATTTAAAGTAATCTTGGGCAGCACCTCAAGGTTGACTCGGGTCATCAAATGGGCCGAGTGGGTGGGGTGACACCACGGGACCCTTTCCTTCCGACCGACACAGATTCTTTCCGGGCATGATTCCTTCGGGAAGTATCTGCACTCGGTCGCCAGGAGGGAGTTGAGTCCCGCTTGTCACCACTGCAACTGCAGCGAGGACTCGGCTCAGCACACGCTAGTGGTTTGTTTCGCCTGGGTGGCGCAGCGTGGGGTCCTCGCTGTAGTTATTGGAGGAGATCTCTTGCTACCGGCTGTTATACGCTTCATGGTCGGTAGCGACAGTTGTTTCACCGCGGTCGAAACCTTCTGCGAAGACGTAATTTCATAGAAGGAGGCGGCGGAGAAGGTCCGGGAGGAGGACCTCCACTCGGACCCAATTCAGCGCCGGCGAACCAGGCGGCGGAGGCGCGCTTCTATTTCGAATTCGTTAAAACTATTAGAGGTAAGGGGAGGTTTTCTATGAATCCACTCCGAATAATCCGCCCTTGGGCTAAACGGGATACGTACTCGAGTGCTGGCATGGGCCCTCAGCCACATGTTGAACCGCCTCTGGGAGGTTTTACACTCCAGCTTAGCGAACGTGGGTAAAAGCGGGTAACTGGTCTTATTAACGAAGCTGAGACGGCCATCAGTGTCGACTGAGGTGGCGTGTGCCTTGGCTGAAACTGCGCCGTGCGATTTTGGCGTAGGCGGTAAGTGCTCACTAAAATTTATCGGCGGACCTCTGACTTACGCGCGGGTAGCGGCACATGGTTCTCGCACGAAGAGCGAGGCCGCTAATCAAACCACGATAGCTTGTTGCTTTGGGAATTATCTGTGTTCGGTCGCTAGGAGGGAACTGAGTTCCACCTGTCACCTCTGTAACTGCAGTGGGGTCCTCACTACAGTTATTGGAAAAAGTCTCTGGCTACCGGCCGTCATATGCTTCATGGCCGGTAGCGTTAGCTGTTTAAGCGCGGTCGCAACCACCTGCGAAGACCACTGTGATGTTTTTTAGTTCGAGGATCTCAAGAATATACTTTTATCGGTGTTATGTCGACTAACTATTTACCTCGTCTAAACAGCTATGTTCCGTCGCACTTAACAGAATATCGGAGTATTTTAGAAAAGAAAATAGTCTAAAAATACAACCCGCTACGAATAGAACTCGACCCTCAGTAAGAAATTGTTATTACCTTATTATTTTTAAAGATTCTTGTTTAAGCTTTTATTGTTAGTAGTAAAACTAGGCCGTGGTGTTATTTAAATATACCACGTGTAGGCGATAGGAAAGGGATTGTGCGTAGAAAACCAACACAAATTATGAATACGTATTGATTGGAAGCTTCCATTTGTTTTACATCTTTTATGTACCAACATTAAAATCAAATTTTACTTGGAAAGGTGTATAAGTGATTATCTTTACCAGCAACTTCATAACTTAAAGTGTTTACTGACAAACTTCAGTATAATTTTGACCTTGAATATAAATAACATTCTTTTTTCTTGTTATACTACATTAGAAGTACCGAAACACTGGCGTGAGCTAAATAAATGTCAATGTAAGTCTGGCTACCTACTAAAAGTTACCGTAACTAAACAAGTAGTCCAACATACTGTGGTTTAACTCCCACTTCTTTGAAAGTTGGTTACAATATTGTTATATGCGAGTTCACTTTAACATGTTCGAACTAGAGATAACCACTTGTAAATCTTAATAATAATTGTAATGAATAAAATTATTAAATCACTAAATACATAAAATTAAGTAAGTAAAGTAAAGTAAAGAAAATAAAAATTTAACTTTCTTGCGTGTGTGTATATTTGTATATATACACGTGCGTGTACATGTAAGTGTGTGTGAGTGTAAGCGAGCACGTGTCTGTGTTTGTGAACGCGTTTGCGACCGTTTATTGCAGATGGTTTTATGCCATTATCTCACTAAGTTTTCAATTGACGAGTATGATTGATCCCGAAGCCCCTGTTTTAATTTATTTTTGGTTTGTTCACCGTTTAAATTAAAAATGTTTAAATTCATACACTGTCAAGTTTCTTGCTCAAGCTCCAGCTTGCTTTCGCATGAAGTACGGTAACCCTCAGGCATACGTACAAGTATGCAACTTGATCACGACAGTTCAATATACAATCAAGTTGTAAGCCTAAGTCTTTCACTGTTGCACAAATAGGTATAGTGCCGCCATTTAAAGCAATCTTGGGCAGCACCTCAAGGTTGACTCGGGTGTTCAAACGGCTACTGCCGATTATTGTAGCCTGACACTTTGTCGGGTTAACGGAGATTTCCTTTAATAAGTATAGTGAAGGCCCCACTGTAGTTGCAGTGGTGACAGATGAAACTCAATTCCCACCTAGCGACCAAACACGGATACTTCCCGAGGCTAAAACCCATCGTGGTTTGATGAGCGACCTTACTTTACCTCTTTGTACGAGAACCATATGCCACTACCCGCACGAAAGTCAGAGATCCGCCGATGAACTTCAGTGAGCACTTCCGCCTACGTCTAAATCGCATGGCGGAGTTCCTGCCAAGGCACACGCCACCTCAGTTGACGCTGAAGGCCACCTTAGTTTCTATAATAAGACCAGTTACCCGCTAATACCCACGTACGCTAAGCTGGAGTGCAGAATTCGTATATTCCTATGTTTCGGAGAGGTATTCCCAACAATCTATATATTGACATCTGTCGCTTAAATAGCTTGCGAATGTGAATCACACACTGATTTGGCACATAACTTGCTATGGTGGGAAAAAAGTTTCTTGACGTTTATCGATGACAGGTGTAACTGTACTGGTATCTTTTGTATTAAGAGCTCATATTCAGCTTTAGTTGAAATTGCTAATTGTTTAAAAAAAATGTTAATTTAGTAGTAAATAAATTTAATAAAAAAAGTTAAGAAATTGCAGTGTGATAACGGCAAAGAAAATTTAATAAAGAAATTTATGACCTTTTAAGGCAAATGTGTATAGAGTTATCACCATGTCTACCCCATGTCCATAAATTGAATGGAGTTGCAGAAAAATATAATATATCTGTTATGGATATGGGTAGGTGTTTAATGAGGGAAGCTAAAATTCATAGAAGGTTTTGGTCAGAAGTAACAAAAACAGCAGTATATTTAAAGAACAGAACTATTGCAAATACAGTAGAAAACAAAACTCCTTATGAGATATTTTTTGGAATCAAACCAAATGTAGAGCACTTAAAAATTTATAGAAGTAGAATTTTGGTCAGGGTTCCTAAAGTTTTGAGAAAAAGTAAGTGAGAAGATAAAGCCCGACTGGGCATTTTGATTGGTTATAATAAAAAGAGCTATAGAGTTTTAATTAGTAACAAAATAATTAATGCTAGGCCTATACAGGTAGTCAAAGAAAATACTCAATATGTCTAGAAAAACTTTATGATCAAAAAGAAAATGATAATGATATAGAAATTGGCCTAGTTCAAACTTGTCTGATGACATATTAAAAACTATTTACTAAAGTGATAAAAGTTATTGATGAAGATTCAGGTGAGACTAATTTTACATCATCAGTTTTACATCTTTTGTATATGTAAACTACACTGATGCAAATGAGCCAAACACTTGTGAGGAAGCGATGAACTCTCATAATTACAAACAACGGTAAATAGAAATAGACTCAGTAATAAATAACCTACATAACAATAATACTTGACAAATTGTTGGAAGGCCACACGATAAAAAGATTCTAGATGTTAAGTGGATTTTTAAGAAAAAATTTAATTTTATTTTTAAAACAAGATTAGTTGTAAGAGATTTTTAGCAAAAGGAATTCAATGAAAATGTTTATTGACCTGTAGGGAAAATGTAAACACTGAAAATTTAATTGTCGTACAGTTGTAAAAATAATTTATTCATCGAGCCTTTTTAAGCCAGCCTTTTTAAGTTGTTAATGGTATGTAAAGTCTGAAGTTTATACAAGTCAACCGAAAGGCTTACAAATTGCAAAAGGTACTCTATAGTCTCAAAGAAAGTCCTAGAGTACGGTTTCACTTTTTCGATAAATTTATTAAAAAGTTGAATGTTTTCAGAAGTAACTATGATTACTGTTTATATGTCAACAGAACAAACAAAGATCCAATATATATATTAGTATTTGTTGATGACCTTCAAGTTTGTTGTAAAGATAAACATGAAATCGAATTAAAAACTAGTTAAATGACAAGGTTTGCAATGAAACATTTGAGAAAAGTTAAAAGCTATATTGGTATAGATATTGATTACAGTAATGATAACAATACAATGACTGAAGGATAATAATAAATACAGTAACATACTATGATAACGTAGACACAGAAGTATTAGATTGTATGGTAGATTCTGACTATATATATAATGAACATGAACATGGGGAATAATTGATATCGTAAAAATTGACACAGATTTTAATTTGGCAGACATTATTAACAAAAAGCTTACTTAAGACAAAATCTATGAAAAACAAATTAGAATTAAGATGCATGCATGCGCTCCCGATGCATCCGGTCCATATATTTTTATTGTCTGTGGACACACAACACTTCTAATTAATGGCGTCGTATGGCGTCCTCAATAAAATTTAGTTAATTGTTATAACGAATATTCCCTTTTCAATGTAATTTACGGTCCTATTTAACAGTATGTAATGACATCGTGCTGGGTTAGCTCGTTTAGCAGCAGAGGCCTTGCGGAGGTTTGCACCTCCATAGATGTGATCGCAGACCTCTTGTTGTTATTGGCGGAACGTGACGCTTCGGTGGCGATACGTTCGAAGATATTGCTATGCCTTCTGAGTCCTTCATTCACGAATAGAACGTTTTGTGTACGTCACCAAAACCCTGCTAACCTCAGACTCCTTCTACTTGGGCTGGCTGGAAACAAATAAAATACGTTTCAAACTGGTGTAAATTATGTGGTTGACTGTACCGAGTGTCAGTATGTGACTATTTTATATTTAATTTATTAATTAACTGCAAGAAAAACAAGGGACGTTAAAGTGGTTGCACATTTAGTGTAACTTTCTCCAGTTTTCGTTTTTGTGAACAGATTTAATAAATATCTGTTTTTAGAAAGATGTATTTAGAATATCCGGACTTCATTTAAAGCTGTTATAGTGTTACTGTTGTGACAGACGTGACATTGTGTTACTCAATAGTAACACAATGTATCACGTCACACAAATGTGTATTCATTAGGGTTTGTTAATCTTGCACTCACCACACTACTGTTAAGTATTTCACGCTGGACGAAGCGAATCCAGATTTTGTAGCAGATCCGGAGTCTTTTACTACAGCGGCCGCAAACTCTGTTAGGTCTGATGTCAAAGGTCTCGAACTGTTAATTAAAAATGAGCTTTGTAACTGTGATACTGTTGACTGTCTAGTGACACACAATATTGCGATCGATGTGGAACTATACAAGAGATTTTTAATGAAGGATAAAAGTAGATAATAGGTAGTAGAAATAATACTTTTTAAAGTATTAATCGTCTTAATATCAGATTTCTTACAAATACACGGCAAAATATTGAATCGATTGTATTAAAAACACCGAGAGCAAGGAAGGGTGAGAACAAACAAGACATCTTAAAGGAAAATATTCAAGGAAGGGTCAATGTCAACAGCTTACTGTGGTATGGACATGGGATGAGGAGAGATGATGGTTACGGAGAAGAGAGGTATGGTGTGTCTGAAAAAGGTACAAAGAGAGTAAGTAGTAAGGTAAAAATGATAGAGCTGCATGGAAGTCAGCATTTTGTACCAACACTAAATACGTTTACTATAAGGGTAAAAAGATGACACGTATTTGAATAAAAGTTATTTACCGGCTCTGAAGTTAAACGATTGTATAAAATTTGTTGATTTCTGTCCACAGTGGCCTCCATTAGTCCATCTTCTTGCCAGCATAATCGACACAGCGGCACCTTCGCGATATTATTGTTGTCGTCGAATATTTGGGGCTGTTGAACAATTATAAACAGTTTTAATTATTTCACCACGTTGTTACATAGGTTCATTAGAAGTTTGAGGAGCTGTCTCATAGTAAGTAATGGAGATTTTGAGTCATATGCTGTCTACGCTAAAGCCCTCGTAAACTTTTCAACATGAAATGTTCACGCAAATTTAACGATGATACAAGACCACTTTATTCTTAGGTTATAGGGAAAAAATCTTGATTTCAGCCGGCTCATTAACCATAACTCTTTAGTATAACGAGGAAGTGAATCTAGAAATATGAAAATTTTTACCTTCAGCTACTCTGTTTAGATTTACATTAGGATAGTTTACAACTGTTACAGTCACCCCGCCTTCTATCAGATTACAATGAAACACAATTAAAAACTTGTTGTCGATCATTCAGTTAAGTGTGGACATATGGCAACATATGACACCGACATAGTTAGTAGTAGTAGTTTTACAATCTTACACTCACCGGATGGCAGTTTGATATTAAAATGTAGATATTTTCACTTCGTTTGCATTGTTGCCAAAGTTCCAAGCAGTGGCGAAGTTCTTGACGGCAGATGTCACAGACTCTGTCTGCTCTAGTCCCGAGCTGTTAAACAAAAATAGTTTTATAACCCGCAATTTTGTTGACATTCACATTTGCTTCAGTATGTCCCTGTGTTACGCACCATAAAGCTTATTAATATTTTTTCAATACTTATAGGTACATATCTATAGCTGTAACCTCCCAAACTTTCGAGAAGTTGCCTTAAATATGTTACAATGACTCTAAGAAACGATTGTGAAGTTAAGGCAATAATCTACGAAACATAATATACTACGATCGGACCAAGAAACCTTAAGACTTATTGTTCAAATAAATATTGAAGTGCATGCCAAATTATAGGAGAGATGTACGAAAATGTCAGAGAACAAGAACCGGAATGAGGGTAGACAAGACATCTCAAAGTGAATGATTTAAGGAACGGGCACGAGTAACAAGTTAACGTGGCATAGACATAGGTTGAAGAGTGTAGTAGGTATGCGTAGAACAGAGGATATGAAGAGACGTAACATCTTCACAGTTCTGAAACACGGCTGTCTGATCCTAATAATAATGTAAAGTGAGGTGGTTCTTGTCTTTTGAGCCCTAATTACAGATGTCTTGTTCACTGACTTGAAATTTTGAAAAATGTATTTGTTCTTCCTATTATATTTAAACCAACAGTAATAAAGACAATAATAATGATAATTATTTGTTTACTACATATTATAGAAAAATTAAACAAAAATTCAAAAGATTCATTAAAGCAATTTTCACCAAAAAAGAAATAATACTCATCACACACACGATTGTGAATTCAACCCACTAGAGCTGGGGTCCTTCAAAGAAAAATCTAAAAGATTTACACATAAATTGTGAAAAAGAGTAAGACATGATGGTGTTTGTTCAAATATAAGATCGCTTACCGGCGTTGCAGTTAAATGTTCGTAAACCACCCGCAGAACAGTGTCACCGATCGGGTGCAGTTCACGACTAACGTTCTCCGTCAGACAAATCCCACACGCGAATAGATTTACCATTTTTGCAATTTTTTTAACAACACAACACTTATACGATTGTACACGGCACGTCTGCACTCTTTGAGCGTCTACTGAAGACTGACTCTCCCCCCGATTTGAATTTAACAGGTAACAAAATTACCAGTGGTCGTTTTTTATGCATATTCCTTCTCCTATTATCTAAATGTGTCCTATTACATTACAATGAAATAAAAAAAAGAGTCGACAGGAATTGTCTAACGAGGGTTGAGTTCTGTTCGGGACGGGTTTTTCAGAACCAACACTTGATATGAAAATACACGACATAAATGTTAAGGATATATGTATATAGAGTATATACAAAGAAGGACTAAAATATACTAATATATTATAGTGGACCTCACGTCTGCTATCACTAAAGAATCATCATTATCACTTTACAAAAAATTTTAACAAAGAAAATAACTTATAAGGCTCCCAGGCTCATCGAGACCGATATATATTGCGGCAAACTTAACAGCACGGACAAGGAGAATATATTTTAGAACATGCAAAACTTCACGAGTGTAATTTCTGTTGGGTTATGAATGGCAAGACCTTCATGCGAAAGCAAGCTGGAGCTTGAGCAAGAAACTTGGCAGTGGATGAGTTTAAACATTTTTAATTTAAACGGAGAACAAACTAAAAATAAATTAAAACAGGGGCTTCGGGATCAATCGTACCCATCAATTGAAAACTTAGTGAGATTAGGGTATAAAACCATCCGCAATAAACGCTCGCAAACGCATACACAAACACAAACACGTGCTCGCATACACTCACACATATTCATATATGTACACGTACGCACATACACGCACGTGCGCATGCACGCACGTATATATTAAAATACACACACGCAAACGCATGATAGTTAATTTTTTATTTTCTTTATTTTATTTTAGTTACTTAATTTTATGTATTTAGTGATTTAATAATTTTATTCATTACAATTATTATTTAGATTTACAAGTAGTTACTACTGGTTCGAATATGTTAAAGTGAACTCGCATATAACAATATTGTGACCAACTTTCAAAGAAGTGGGAGTTAAACCAGAGTGTGTTGGAACTGGATACAATTTACAACTACTCATTTAGTTACAGTAACTTTTAGTAGTTAGCAAGACTTACATTGACGCTTATTTAGCTCACGCCAGTGTTTCGGTACTTTTAATGTAGTACAACAAGAAAAATCCCTAGAAATACATTCGGTAAAAGGCTCGAATGTTATTTAATTTATTTAAAAGTCAAAATTATACTGAAGTTTGTCAGAAAATACTTTAAGTTATGAAGTTGCTGGTAAAGGTAATCCTTTGTACACCTTTCCAAGTAAAATTTGATTTTAATGTTAATACATAAAAGATGTAAAACAAGTCGAAGCTTCTGATCAATACCTGTTGATAGCCTGTGTTGGTTTTCTACACACAATCCCTTTCATATCGCCTACACGTGGTGTATTTAAATAACACCACGCCCTAGCTTTACTACTAACTATGAAAGCTTCAACGAAAATCTTTACAAATAATAAGGTAATAACAATTTCTTAGTGAGGGTCGAGTTATATTTGCAGCGGGTTGTATTTTTAGACTATTTTCTTTTGTAAAATACTCCGATATTCTGTTAAGTGCGACGGAACATAGCTGTTTAGATGAGGTAAATAGTTAGTCGACATAACACCGATAAAAGTATATTTTTGAGATCCTCGAACTAAAAACACTGTAATGTCTTCACAGGAGGTTGCGACCGCGCTAAAACAGCTACCGCTACCAGTCATGAAGCATATGACGGCCGTTACCCAGAGACTTTTTTCAATAACTGTAGTGAGGGCCCTATTTCAGTTACAGAAGCGACAGGTGGAACTCCATTCCCTCTTAGCGACCGAACACAGATACTTCCCTAA
Source organism: Hypercompe scribonia (assembly GCA_949316085.1). Classification (NCBI taxonomy): domain Eukaryota; kingdom Metazoa; phylum Arthropoda; class Insecta; order Lepidoptera; family Erebidae; genus Hypercompe; species Hypercompe scribonia. The sequence goes on from OX438995.1 coordinate 9,569,180, forward strand.
GTAATGAGCTATCGTGGTTTGATTAGCGGTCTCACGTCACTTGTAAATCTCTTCGTGCGGGAACCATATGCTGTTACCCGCATGTAAGTCAGAGGTCCGCCGATAAACTTCGGTGACCACTTGCGCCTACCCCTAAACCACACGTCGCAGTTTCAGCCAAGGCACACGAAACCTCAGTCGTCACTGATGACCGTCTCAGCTTCTTTACCCGCTTATACCCACGTTCGTTAAGCTGCAGTGCAGAACCTCCCAGAGGCGGTCCAATATGTGGCTGAGAGCTCATGTCAGCACTCGAGTATGTATTACGTTTAGCCCAAGGGTGGATTACTCGGAGTGGATTCATTTAAAAACTGCCCTTACCCCAATAGTTTTAGCAACTTCGAAATAGACGCCCGGCATTAACATAGGCCTAGACTACAAGCAGCGTTCTTTGTTGTAGTTTTTACCTGCCTCCTTTTGTTTAAATACAACACTATTATAAAGAAGGGACTTGTTATTACGATAACAATAGCAGTAGGTACTAAACCTTGAAAGACAATAGAATTATTGTGAAGTCGCATATTCTGCTCGAGTTTACTAAGTTGAATAGATATAAAATGGTTACCTGTCAGAGTTACCTGTACAATAAATCGGTGGGTTGGGTGTGGGAGGGATTACTCCCTAAAGATGCTACTCATTACTACCAAGGTAAGTGATGAATAACTGTTACCAGTTTCAGAGCAAACTAGATTTCAGCTTAGGTACAGTTAGAATTTTATTTTATCTCTTTGTAACAGGTACTCTGTGAGGTTTGAAGATGCTACGAGTCCAAAACCTAAAGTAAAGTATTTGACTGACGAAATGTTACTCAGAGAAGCTATCGTGGACCCTTTGCTTAAAAAATATTCTAATAATAATACTGGATGACGCACACGAGAGAACAGTTATAACCGATGCGGTCTTTGGTATTGCAAAACTAGCACAGAAAGAAAGGAATGAACAGGAGACAATTGTAATTTACTTAGAGGATCAAACTTTTCCAGTCACTATACATCACTCCAAGATGAAAAATGAAGACTATCAATATGCTGCTGTTTGCACAACATTTCGACGACACGCTACAACACCCGCAAAGTAAATATCTACCTATAATTAAAGAAAATCTTGTGATGTTTTTCATTCCCTTAATAAATTGTTAATAGTTTTTATTATTTTCAGCCATGACTTCTTAGTATTTCTGACAGGACAAGAAGAAATTGAGACAATCATGTATGAAATTAAAGAGATAGCCAGAAAGCCACAGGTCCCCCTATGAAGGTATACCCACTGTATGCAGATATGCCTACAGCAAAACAATTGCAAGGTTGGCGGAGTGTGCCTCCCGGAACTAGAAAAATAATATTGGTCACAAATATTGCTGAGACATCTGTTACTATACCTGGGATTAGATATGTCATCGATGCAGGCGTAGTGAAAGAAGGGTACAATTTTTGTTGATTTTAACAGTGCTCTTCTTTCAGACTTGATTCAGACTGACATTTCCAATTTTCAAATAGCAATTTTTTGCTATTTCCCGGCTCCCGTTCCGGGTTTACCGCCTCTATACTGAAATCGATTTCAAGGCCCGACAACAACATCATACGCCTGAAATTGTCAGGTAGAATAATATTATACACTTTGCCTTTAGCTATTAGCATTGTTTACGTTCAGTTCAGAGTTTTTTGTCATATGAAAAAAAATTGACCCTATTAAAAACGATTGACAAAGCTCTATAAATTATTTAAAGTAACAATTTTTACAATTTTATAATTTTTATATCACAACTTGTTTATTCTACATAATATATTTTATTACAGATGTCCGCTAGCATCTACGCTTTTACTAATGATAGCGATAGCGGTGGGGGCAGAGCCTAGTAACATCTCGTGGACAGATCCACCGCCACCAGATGCTGTGAAAGCTTCATTAGCACTGCTCAAGAAATTAGGTAAGAGACACGATCATCTTGAAAACGTTATATTGTACGTTATTTCTATTTTAGGTGCAATCGACAACGTCACCAATTCTAAACTGATGGTGCTTGCAAAAAAAATGTAAATTTTCCCGATCGACCTAAAATATTCCAAAATTCAATTAAGCGCGACGGAATATAGCTGCTTAGACGAGGTAAATAGTTAATCAACATAACACTGATAAAAGTATATTCTTGAGATCGTAGAACTAGAAACACTCGTGTAATGATACCATTATATGTTTAGGTTTGGTAAGTTTGGTAGCAGTTTTGTCAAGTGAAGACTTATTCCACACACCGGTGCACAAGAGACAAGAAGCTTTGACAATGAAACAAAAATTCCTGTCTCCGTTAGGCGACCACACAACTCTCCTCAAAAATGATCAAAAAGAAAATGATAATGATATAGAAATTGGCCTAGTTCAAACTTGTCTGATGACATATTAAAAACTATTTACTAAAGTGATAAAAGTTATTGATGAAGATTCAGGTGAGACTAATTTTACATCATCAGTTTTACATCTTTTTTTGCATATGTAAACTACACTGATGCAAATGAGCCAAACACTTGTGAGGAAGCGATGAACTCTCATAATTACAAACAATGGTAAATAGAAATAGACTCAGTAATAAATAACCTACATAACAATAATACTTGACAAATTGTTGGAAGGCCACACGATAAAAAGATTCTAGATGTTAAGTGGATTTTTAAGAAAAAAATTCAATTTTATTTTTAAAACAAGATTAGTTGTAAGAGGTTTTTAGCAAAAAGAATTCAATGAAAATGTTTATTGACCTGTAGGGAAAATGTAAACACTGAAAATTTAATTGTCGTACATTTGTAAAAATAATTTATTCATCGAACAAATGGATGTCGAGACAGCCTTTTTAAGTTGTTAATGGTATGTAAAGTCTGAAGTTTATACAAGTCAACCGAAAGGTTTACAAATTGCAAAAGGTACTCTATAGTCTCAAAGAAAGTCCTAAAGTACGGTTTCACTTTTTCGATAAATTTATTAAAAAGTTGAATGTTTTCAGAAGTAACTATGATTACTGTTTATATGTCAACAGAACAAACAAAGATCCAATATATATATTAGTATTTGTTGATGACCTTCAAGTTTGTTGTAAAGATAAACATGAAATCGAATTAAAAACTAGTTAAATGACGAGGTTTGCAATGAAACATTTGAGAAAAGTTAAAAGCTATATTGGTATAGATATTGATTACAGTAATGATAATAATACAATGACTGAAGGATAATAATAAATACTTTAACATACTATGATAACGTAGACACAGAAGTATTAGATTGTATGGTAGATTCTGACTATATATATAATGAACATGAACATGGGGAATAATTGATATCGTAAAAATTGACACAGATTTTAATTTGGCAGACATTATTAACAAAAAGCTTACTTAAGACAAAATCTATGAAAAACAAATTAGAATTAAGATGCATGCATGCGCTCCCGATGCATCCGGTCCATATATTTTTATTGTCTGTGGACACACAACACTTCTGATTAATGGCGTTGTATGGCGTCCTCAATAAAATTTAGTTAATTGTTATAACGAATATTCCCTTTTCAATGTAATTTACGGTCCTATTTAACAGTATGTAATGACATCGTGCTGGGTTAGCTCGTTTAGCAGCAGAGGCCTTGCGGAGGTTTGCACCTCCATAGATGTGATCGCAGACCTCTTGTTGTTATTGGCGGAACGTGACGCTTCGGTGGCGATACGTTCGAAGATATTGCTATGCCTTCTGAGTCCTTCATTCACGAATAGAACGTTTTGTGTACGTCACCAAAACCCTGCTAACCTCAGACTCCTTCTACTTGGGCTGGCTGGAAACAAATAAAATACGTTTCAAACTGGTGTAAATTATGTGGTTGACTGTACCGAGTGTCAGTATGTGACTATTTTATATTTAATTTATTAATTAACTGCAAGAAAAACAAGGGACGTTAAAGTGGTTGCACATTTAGTGTAACTTTCTCCAGTTTTCGTTTTTGTGAACAGATTTAATAAATATCTGTTTTTAGAAAGATGTATTTAGAATATCCGGACTTCATTTAAAGCTGTTATAGTGTTACTGTTGTGACAGACGTGACATTGTGTTACTCAATAGTAACACAATGTATCACGTCACACAAATGTGTATTCATTAGGGTTTGTTAATCTTGCACTCACCACACTACTGTTAAGTATTTCACGCTGGACGAAGCGAATCCAGATTTTGTAGCAGATCCGGAGTCTTTTACTACAGCGGCCGCAAACTCTGTTAGGTCTGATGTCAAAGGTCTCGAACTGTTAATTAAAAATGAGCTTTGTAACTGTGATACTGTTCACTGTCTAGTGACACACAATATTGCGATCGATGTGGAACTATACAAGAGATTTTTAATGAAGGATAAAAGTAGATAATAGGTAGTAGAAATAATACTTTTTAAAGTATTAATCGTCTTAATATCAGATTTCTTACAAATACACGGCAAAATATTGAATCGATTGTATTAAAAACACCGAGAGCAAGGAAGGGTGAGAACAAACAAGACATCTTAAAGGAAAATATTCAAGGAAGGGTCAATGTCAACAGCTTACTGTGGTATGGACATGGGATGAGGAGAGGTGATGGTTACGGAGAAGAGAGGTATGGTGTGTCTGAAAAAGGTACAAAGAGAGTAAGTAGTAAGGTAAAAATGATAGAGCAGCATGGAAGTCAGCATTTTGTACCAACACTAAATACGTTTACTATAAGGGTAAAAAGATGACACGTATTTGAATAAAAGTTATTTACCGGCTCTGAAGTTAAACGATTGTATAAAATTTGTTGATTTCTGTCCACAGTGGCCTCCATTAGTCCATCTTCTTGCCAGCATAATCGACACAGCGGCACCTTCGCGATATTATTGTTGTCGTCGAATATTTGGGGCTGTTGAACAATTATAAACAGTTTTAATTATTTCACCACGTTGTTACATAGGTTCATTAGAAGTTTGAGGAGCTGTCTCATAGTAAGTAATGGAGATTTTGAGTCATATGCTGTCTACGCTAAAGCCCTCGTAAACTTTTCAACATGAAATGTTCACGCAAATTTAACGATGATACAAGACCACTTTATTCTTAGGTTATAGGGAAAAAATCTTGATTTCAGCCGGCTCATTAACCATAACTCTTTAGTATAACGAGGAAGTGAATCTAGAAATATGAAAATTTTTACCTTCAGCTACTCTGTTTAGATTTACATTAGGATAGTTTACAACTGTTACAGTCACCCCGCCTTCTATCAGATTACAATGAAACACAATTAAAAACTTGTTGTCGATCATTCAGTTAAGTGTGGACATATGGCAACATATGACACCGACATAGTTAGTAGTAGTAGTTTTACAATCTTACACTCACCGGATGGCAGTTTGATATTAAAATGTAGATATTTTCACTTCGTTTGCATTGTTGCCAAAGTTCCAAGCAGTGGCGAAGTTCTTGACGGCAGATGTCACAGACTCTGTCTGCTCTAGTCCCGAGCTGTTAAACAAAAATAGTTTTATAACCCGCAATTTTGTTGACATTCACATTTGCTTCAGTATGTCCCTGTGTTACGCACCATAAAGCTTATTAATATTTTTTCAATACTTATAGGTACATATCTATAGCTGTAACCTCCCAAACTTTCGAGAAGTTGCCTTAAATATGTTACAATGACTCTAAGAAACGATTGTGAAGTTAAGGCAATAATCTACGAAACATAATATACTACGATCGGACCAAGAAACCTTAAGACTTATTGTTCAAATAAATATTGAAGTGCATGCCAAATTATAGGAGAGATGTACGAAAATGTCAGAGAACAAGAACCGGAATGAGGGTAGACAAGACATCTCAAAGTGAATGATTTAAGGAACGGGCACGAGTAACAAGTTAACGTGGCATAGACATAGGTTGAAGAGTGTAGTAGGTATGCGTAGAACAGAGGATATGAAGAGACGTAACATCTTCACAGTTCTGAAACACGGCTGTCTGATCCTAATAATAATGTAAAGTGAGGTGGTTCTTGTCTTTTGAGCCCTAATTACAGATGTCTTGTTCACTGACTTGAAATTTTGAAAAATGTATTTGTTCTTCCTATTATATTTAAACCAACAGTAATAAAGACAATAATAATGATAATTATTTGTTTACTACATATTATAGAAAAATTAAACAAAAATTCAAAAGATTCATTAAAGCAATTTTCACCAAAAAAGAAATAATACTCATCACACACACGATTGTGAATTCAACCCACTAGAGCTGGGGTCCTTCAAAGAAAAATCTAAAAGATTTACACATAAATTGTGAAAAAGAGTAAGACATGATGGTGTTTGTTCAAATATAAGATCGCTTACCGGCGTTGCAGTTAAATGTTCGTAAACCACCCGCAGAACAGTGTCACCGATCGGGTGCAGTTCACGACTAACGTTCTCCGTCAGACAAATCCCACACGCGAATAGATTTACCATTTTTGCAATTTTTTTAACAACACAACACTTATACGATTGTACACGGCACGTCTGCACTCTTTGAGCGTCTACTGAAGACTGACTCTCCCCCCGATTTGAATTTAACAGGTAACAAAATTACCAGTGGTCGTTTTTTATGCATATTCCTTCTCCTATTATCTAAATGTGTCCTATTACATTACAATGAAATAAAAAAAAGAGTCGACAGGAATTGTCTAACGAGGGTTGAGTTCTGTTCGGGACGGGTTTTTCAGAACCAACACTTGATATGAAAATACACGACATAAATGTTAAGGATATATGTATATAGAGTATATACAAAGAAGGACTAAAATATACTAATATATTATAGTGGACCTCACGTCTGCTATCACTAAAGAATCATCATTATCACTTTACAAAAAATTTTAACAAAGAAAATAACTTATAAGGCTCCCAGGCTCATCGAGACCGATATATATTGCGGCAAACTTAACAGCACGGACAAGGAGAATATATTTTAGAACATGCAAAACTTCACGAGTGTAATTTCTGTTGGGTTATGAATGGCAAGACCTTCATGCGAAAGCAAGCTGGAGCTTGAGCAAGAAACTTGGCAGTGGATGAGTTTAAACATTTTTAATTTAAACGGAGAACAAACTAAAAATAAATTAAAACAGGGGCTTCGGGATCAATCGTACCCATCAATTGAAAACTTAGTGAGATTAGGGTATAAAACCATCCGCAATAAACGCTCGCAAACGCATACACAAACACAAACACGTGCTCGCATACACTCACACATATTCATATATGTACACGTACGCACATACACGCACGTGCGCATGCACGCACGTATATATTAAAATACACACACGCAAACGCATGATAGTTAATTTTTTATTTTCTTTATTTTATTTTAGTTACTTAATTTTATGTATTTAGTGATTTAATAATTTTATTCATTACAATTATTATTTAGATTTACAAGTAGTTACTACTGGTTCGAATATGTTAAAGTGAACTCGCATATAACAATATTGTGACCAACTTTCAAAGAAGTGGGAGTTAAACCAGAGTGTGTTGGAACTGGATACAATTTACAACTACTCATTTAGTTACAGTAACTTTTAGTAGTTAGCAAGACTTACATTGACGCTTATTTAGCTCACGCCAGTGTTTCGGTACTTTTAATGTAGTACAACAAGAAAAATCCCTAGAAATACATTCGGTAAAAGGCTCGAATGTTATTTAATTTATTTAAAAGTCAAAATTATACTGAAGTTTGTCAGAAAATACTTTAAGTTATGAAGTTGCTGGTAAAGGTAATCCTTTGTACACCTTTCCAAGTAAAATTTGATTTTAATGTTAATACATAAAAGATGTAAAACAAGTCGAAGCTTCTGATCAATACCTGTTGATAGCCTGTGTTGGTTTTCTACACACAATCCCTTTCATATCGCCTACACGTGGTGTATTTAAATAACACCACGCCCTAGCTTTACTACTAACTATGAAAGCTTCAACGAAAATCTTTACAAATAATAAGGTAATAACAATTTCTTAGTGAGGGTCGAGTTATATTTGCAGCGGGTTGTATTTTTAGACTATTTTCTTTTGTAAAATACTCCGATATTCTGTTAAGTGCGACGGAACATAGCTGTTTAGATGAGGTAAATAGTTAGTCGACATAACACCGATAAAAGTATATTTTTGAGATCCTCGAACTAAAAACACTGTAATGTCTTCACAGGAGGTTGCGACCGCGCTAAAACAGCTACCGCTACCAGTCATGAAGCATATGACGGCCGTTACCCAGAGACTTTTTTCAATAACTGTAGTGAGGGCCCTATTTCAGTTACAGAAGCGACAGGTGGAACTCCATTCCCTCTTAGCGACCGAACACAGATACTTCCCTAAGTAATGAGCTATCGTGGTTTGATTAGCGGTCTCACGTCACTTGTAAATCTCTTCGTGCGGGAACCATATGCTGTTACCCGCATGTAAGTCAGAGGTCCGCCGATAAACTTCGGTGACCACTTGCGCCTACCCCTAAACCACACGTCGCAGTTTCAGCCAAGGCACACGAAACCTCAGTCGTCACTGATGACCGTCTCAGCTTCTTTACCCGCTTATACCCACGTTCGTTAAGCTGCAGTGCAGAACCTCCCAGAGGCGGTCCAATATGTGGCTGAGAGCTCATGTCAGCACTCGAGTATGTATTACGTTTAGCCCAAGGGTGGATTACTCGGAGTGGATTCATTTAAAAACTGCCCTTACCCCAATAGTTTTAGCAACTTCGAAATAGACGCCCGGCATTAACATAGGCCTAGACTACAAGCAGCGTTCTTTGTTGTAGTTTTTACCTGCCTCCTTTTGTTTAAATACAACACTATTATAAAGAAGGGACTTGTTATTACGATAACAATAGCAGTAGGTACTAAACCTTGAAAGACAATAGAATTATTGTGAAGTCGCATATTCTGCTCGAGTTTACTAAGTTGAATAGATATAAAATGGTTACCTGTCAGAGTTACCTGTACAATAAATCGGTGGGTTGGGTGTGGGAGGGATTACTCCCTAAAGATGCTACTCATTACTACCAAGGTAAGTGATGAATAACTGTTACCAGTTTCAGAGCAAACTAGATTTCAGCTTAGGTACAGTTAGAATTTTATTTTATCTCTTTGTAACAGGTACTCTGTGAGGTTTGAAGATGCTACGAGTCCAAAACCTAAAGTAAAGTATTTGACTGACGAAATGTTACTCAGAGAAGCTATCGTGGACCCTTTGCTTAAAAAATATTCTAATAATAATACTGGATGACGCACACGAGAGAACAGTTATAACCGATGCGGTCTTTGGTATTGCAAAACTAGCACAGAAAGAAAGGAATGAACAGGAGACAATTGTAATTTACTTAGAGGATCAAACTTTTCCAGTCACTATACATCACTCCAAGATGAAAAATGAAGACTATCAATATGCTGCTGTTTGCACAACATTTCGACGACACGCTACAACACCCGCAAAGTAAATATCTACCTATAATTAAAGAAAATCTTGTGATGTTTTTCATTCCCTTAATAAATTGTTAATAGTTTTTATTATTTTCAGCCATGACTTCTTAGTATTTCTGACAGGACAAGAAGAAATTGAGACAATCATGTATGAAATTAAAGAGATAGCCAGAAAGCCACAGGTCCCCCTATGAAGGTATACCCACTGTATGCAGATATGCCTACAGCAAAACAATTGCAAGGTTGGCGGAGTGTGCCTCCCGGAACTAGAAAAATAATATTGGTCACAAATATTGCTGAGACATCTGTTACTATACCTGGGATTAGATATGTCATCGATGCAGGCGTAGTGAAAGAAGGGTACAATTTTTGTTGATTTTAACAGTGCTCTTCTTTCAGACTTGATTCAGACTGACATTTCCAATTTTCAAATAGCAATTTTTTGCTATTTCCCGGCTCCCGTTCCGGGTTTACCGCCTCTATACTGAAATCGATTTCAAGGCCCGACAACAACATCATACGCCTGAAATTGTCAGGTAGAATAATATTATACACTTTGCCTTTAGCTATTAGCATTGTTTACGTTCAGTTCAGAGTTTTTTGTCATATGAAAAAAAATTGACCCTATTAAAAACGATTGACAAAGCTCTATAAATTATTTAAAGTAACAATTTTTACAATTTTATAATTTTTATATCACAACTTGTTTATTCTACATAATATATTTTATTACAGATGTCCGCTAGCATCTACGCTTTTACTAATGATAGCGATAGCGGTGGGGGCAGAGCCTAGTAACATCTCGTGGACAGATCCACCGCCACCAGATGCTGTGAAAGCTTCATTAGCACTGCTCAAGAAATTAGGTAAGAGACACGATCATCTTGAAAACGTTATATTGTACGTTATTTCTATTTTAGGTGCAATCGACAACGTCACCAATTCTAAACTGATGGTGCTTGCAAAAAAAATGTAAATTTTCCCGATCGACCTAAAATATTCCAAAATTCAATTAAGCGCGACGGAATATAGCTGCTTAGACGAGGTAAATAGTTAATCAACATAACACTGATAAAAGTATATTCTTGAGATCGTAGAACTAGAAACACTCGTGTAATGATACCATTATATGTTTAGGTTTGGTAAGTTTGGTAGCAGTTTTGTCAAGTGAAGACTTATTCCACACACCGGTGCACAAGAGACAAGAAGCTTTGACAATGAAACAAAAATTCCTGTCTCCGTTAGGCGACCACACAACTCTCCTCAAAAATGATCAAAAAGAAAATGATAATGATATAGAAATTGGCCTAGTTCAAACTTGTCTGATGACATATTAAAAACTATTTACTAAAGTGATAAAAGTTATTGATGAAGATTCAGGTGAGACTAATTTTACATCATCAGTTTTACATCTTTTTTTGCATATGTAAACTACACTGATGCAAATGAGCCAAACACTTGTGAGGAAGCGATGAACTCTCATAATTACAAACAATGGTAAATAGAAATAGACTCAGTAATAAATAACCTACATAACAATAATACTTGACAAATTGTTGGAAGGCCACACGATAAAAAGATTCTAGATGTTAAGTGGATTTTTAAGAAAAAAATTCAATTTTATTTTTAAAACAAGATTAGTTGTAAGAGGTTTTTAGCAAAAAGAATTCAATGAAAATGTTTATTGACCTGTAGGGAAAATGTAAACACTGAAAATTTAATTGTCGTACATTTGTAAAAATAATTTATTCATCGAACAAATGGATGTCGAGACAGCCTTTTTAAGTTGTTAATGGTATGTAAAGTCTGAAGTTTATACAAGTCAACCGAAAGGTTTACAAATTGCAAAAGGTACTCTATAGTCTCAAAGAAAGTCCTAAAGTACGGTTTCACTTTTTCGATAAATTTATTAAAAAGTTGAATGTTTTCAGAAGTAACTATGATTACTGTTTATATGTCAACAGAACAAACAAAGATCCAATATATATATTAGTATTTGTTGATGACCTTCAAGTTTGTTGTAAAGATAAACATGAAATCGAATTAAAAACTAGTTAAATGACGAGGTTTGCAATGAAACATTTGAGAAAAGTTAAAAGCTATATTGGTATAGATATTGATTACAGTAATGATAATAATACAATGACTGAAGGATAATAATAAATACAGTAACATACTATGATAACGTAGACACAGAAGTATTAGATTGTATGGTAGATTCTGACTATATATATAATGAACATGAACATGGGGAATAATTGATATCGTAAAAATTGACACAGATTTTAATTTGGCAGACATTATTAACAAAAAGCTTACTTAAGACAAAATCTATGAAAAACAAATTAGAATTAAGATGCATGCATGCGCTCCCGATGCATCCGGTCCATATATTTTTATTGTCTGTGGACACACAACACTTCTGATTAATGGCGTTGTATGGCGTCCTCAATAAAATTTAGTTAATTGTTATAACGAATATTCCCTTTTCAATGTAATTTACGGTCCTATTTAACAGTATGTAATGACATCGTGCTGGGTTAGCTCGTTTAGCAGCAGAGGCCTTGCGGAGGTTTGCACCTCCATAGATGTGATCGCAGACCTCTTGTTGTTATTGGCGGAACGTGACGCTTCGGTGGCGATACGTTCGAAGATATTGCTATGCCTTCTGAGTCCTTCATTCACGAATAGAACGTTTTGTGTACGTCACCAAAACCCTGCTAACCTCAGACTCCTTCTACTTGGGCTGGCTGGAAACAAATAAAATACGTTTCAAACTGGTGTAAATTATGTGGTTGACTGTACCGAGTGTCAGTATGTGACTATTTTATATTTAATTTATTAATTAACTGCAAGAAAAACAAGGGACGTTAAAGTGGTTGCACATTTAGTGTAACTTTCTCCAGTTTTCGTTTTTGTGAACAGATTTAATAAATATCTGTTTTTAGAAAGATGTATTTAGAATATCCGGACTTCATTTAAAGCTGTTATAGTGTTACTGTTGTGACAGACGTGACATTGTGTTACTCAATAGTAACACAATGTATCACGTCACACAAATGTGTATTCATTAGGGTTTGTTAATCTTGCACTCACCACACTACTGTTAAGTATTTCACGCTGGACGAAGCGAATCCAGATTTTGTAGCAGATCCGGAGTCTTTTACTACAGCGGCCGCAAACTCTGTTAGGTCTGATGTCAAAGGTCTCGAACTGTTAATTAAAAATGAGCTTTGTAACTGTGATACTGTTCACTGTCTAGTGACACACAATATTGCGATCGATGTGGAACTATACAAGAGATTTTTAATGAAGGATAAAAGTAGATAATAGGTAGTAGAAATAATACTTTTTAAAGTATTAATCGTCTTAATATCAGATTTCTTACAAATACACGGCAAAATATTGAATCGATTGTATTAAAAACACCGAGAGCAAGGAAGGGTGAGAACAAACAAGACATCTTAAAGGAAAATATTCAAGGAAGGGTCAATGTCAACAGCTTACTGTGGTATGGACATGGGATGAGGAGAGATGATGGTTACGGAGAAGAGAGGTATGGTGTGTCTGAAAAAGGTACAAAGAGAGTAAGTAGTAAGGTAAAAATGATAGAGCTGCATGGAAGTCAGCATTTTGTACCAACACTAAATACGTTTACTATAAGGGTAAAAAGATGACACGTATTTGAATAAAAGTTATTTACCGGCTCTGAAGTTAAACGATTGTATAAAATTTGTTGATTTCTGTCCACAGTGGCCTCCATTAGTCCATCTTCTTGCCAGCATAATCGACACAGCGGCACCTTCGCGATATTATTGTTGTCGTCGAATATTTGGGGCTGTTGAACAATTATAAACAGTTTTAATTATTTCACCACGTTGTTACATAGGTTCATTAGAAGTTTGAGGAGCTGTCTCATAGTAAGTAATGGAGATTTTGAGTCACATGCTGTCTACGCTAAAGCCCTCGTAAACTTTTCAACATGAAATGTTCACGCAAATTTAACGATGATACAAGACCACTTTATTCTTAGGTTATAGGGAAAAAATCTTGATTTCAGCCGGCTCATTAACCATAACTCTTTAGTATAACGAGGAAGTGAATCTAGAAATATGAAAATTTTTACCTTCAGCTACTCTGTTTAGATTTACATTAGGATAGTTTACAACTGTTACAGTCACCCCGCCTTCTATCAGATTACAATGAAACACAATTAAAAACTTGTTGTCGATCATTCAGTTAAGTGTGGACATATGGCAACATATGACACCGACATAGTTAGTAGTAGTAGTTTTACAATCTTACACTCACCGGATGGCAGTTTGATATTAAAATGTAGATATTTTCACTTCGTTTGCATTGTTGCCAAAGTTCCAAGCAGTGGCGAAGTTCTTGACGGCAGATGTCACAGACTCTGTCTGCTCTAGTCCCGAGCTGTTAAACAAAAATAGTTTTATAACCCGCAATTTTGTTGACATTCACATTTGCTTCAGTATGTCCCTGTGTTACGCACCATAAAGCTTATTAATATTTTTTCAATACTTATAGGTACATATCTATAGCTGTAACCTCCCAAACTTTCGAGAAGTTGCCTTAAATATGTTACAATGACTCTAAGAAACGATTGTGAAGTTAAGGCAATAATCTACGAAACATAATATACTACGATCGGACCAAGAAACCTTAAGACTTATTGTTCAAATAAATATTGAAGTGCATGCCAAATTATAGGAGAGATGTACGAAAATGTCAGAGAACAAGAACCGGAATGAGGGTAGACAAGACATCTCAAAGTGAATGATTTAAGGAACGGGCACGAGTAACAAGTTAACGTGGCATAGACATAGGTTGAAGAGTGTAGTAGGTATGCGTAGAACAGAGGATATGAAGAGACGTAACATCTTCACAGTTCTGAAACACGGCTGTCTGATCCTAATAATAATGTAAAGTGAGGTGGTTCTTGTCTTTTGAGCCCTAATTACAGATGTCTTGTTCACTGACTTGAAATTTTGAAAAATGTATTTGTTCTTCCTATTATATTTAAACCAACAGTAATAAAGACAATAATAATGATAATTATTTGTTTACTACATATTATAGAAAAATTAAACAAAAATTCAAAAGATTCATTAAAGCAATTTTCACCAAAAAAGAAATAATACTCATCACACACACGATTGTGAATTCAACCCACTAGAGCTGGGGTCCTTCAAAGAAAAATCTAAAAGATTTACACATAAATTGTGAAAAAGAGTAAGACATGATGGTGTTTGTTCAAATATAAGATCGCTTACCGGCGTTGCAGTTAAATGTTCGTAAACCACCCGCAGAACAGTGTCACCGATCGGGTGCAGTTCACGACTAACGTTCTCCGTCAGACAAATCCCACACGCGAATAGATTTACCATTTTTGCAATTTTTTTAACAACACAACACTTATACGATTGTACACGGCACGTCTGCACTCTTTGAGCGTCTACTGAAGACTGACTCTCCCCCCGATTTGAATTTAACAGGTAACAAAATTACCAGTGGTCGTTTTTATGCATATTCCTTCTCCTATTATCTAAATGTGTCCTATTACATTACAATGAAATAAAAAAAAGAGTCGACAGGAATTGTCTAACGAGGGTTGAGTTCTGTTCGGGACGGGTTTTTCAGAACCAACACTTGATATGAAAATACACGACATAAATGTTAAGGATATATGTATATAGAGTATATACAAAGAAGGACTAAAATATACTAATATATTATAGTGGACCTCACGTCTGCTATCACTAAAGAATCATCATTATCACTTTACAAAAAATTTTAACAAAGAAAATAACTTATAAGGCTCCCAGGCTCATCGAGACCGATATATATTGCGGCAAACTTAACAGCACGGACAAGGAGAATATATTTTAGAACATGCAAAACTTCACGAGTGTAATTTCTGTTGGGTTATGAATGGCAAGACCTTCATGCGAAAGCAAGCTGGAGCTTGAGCAAGAAACTTGGCAGTGGATGAGTTTAAACATTTTTAATTTAAACGGAGAACAAACTAAAAATAAATTAAAACAGGGGCTTCGGGATCAATCGTACCCATCAATTGAAAACTTAGTGAGATTAGGGTATAAAACCATCCGCAATAAACGCTCGCAAACGCATACACAAACACAAACACGTGCTCGCATACACTCACACATATTCATATATGTACACGTACGCACATACACGCACGTGCGCATGCACGCACGTATATATTAAAATACACACACGCAAACGCATGATAGTTAATTTTTTATTTTCTTTATTTTATTTTAGTTACTTAATTTTATGTATTTAGTGATTTAATAATTTTATTCATTACAATTATTATTTAGATTTACAAGTAGTTACTACTGGTTCGAATATGTTAAAGTGAACTCGCATATAACAATATTGTGACCAACTTTCAAAGAAGTGGGAGTTAAACCAGAGTGTGTTGGAACTGGATACAATTTACAACTACTCATTTAGTTACAGTAACTTTTAGTAGTTAGCAAGACTTACATTGACGCTTATTTAGCTCACGCCAGTGTTTCGGTACTTTTAATGTAGTACAACAAGAAAAATCCCTAGAAATACATTCGGTAAAAGGCTCGAATGTTATTTAATTTATTTAAAAGTCAAAATTATACTGAAGTTTGTCAGAAAATACTTTAAGTTATGAAGTTGCTGGTAAAGGTAATCCTTTGTACACCTTTCCAAGTAAAATTTGATTTTAATGTTAATACATAAAAGATGTAAAACAAGTCGAAGCTTCTGATCAATACCTGTTGATAGCCTGTGTTGGTTTTCTACACACAATCCCTTGCATATCGCCTACACGTGGTGTATTTAAATAACACCACGCCCTAGCTTTACTACTAACTATGAAAGCTTCAACGAAAATCTTTACAAATAATAAGGTAATAACAATTTCTTAGTGAGGGTCGAGTTATATTTGCAGCGGGTTGTATTTTTAGACTATTTTCTTTTGTAAAATACTCCGATATTCTGTTAAGTGCGACGGAACATAGCTGTTTAGATGAGGTAAATAGTTAGTCGACATAACACCGATAAAAGTATATTTTTGAGATCCTCGAACTAAAAACACTGTAATGTCTTCACAGGAGGTTGCGACCGCGCTAAAACAGCTACCGCTACCAGTCATGAAGCATATGACGGCCGTTACCCAGAGACTTTTTTCAATAACTGTAGTGAGGGCCCTATTTCAGTTACAGAAGCGACAGGTGGAACTCCATTCCCTCTTAGCGACCGAACACAGATACTTCCCTAAGTAATGAGCTATCGTGGTTTGATTAGCGGTCTCACGTCACTTGTAAATCTCTTCGCGCGGGAACCATATGCTGTTACCCGCATGTAAGTCAGAGGTCCGCCGATAAACTTCGGTGACCACTTGCGCCTACCCCTAAACCACACGTCGCAGTTTCAGCCAAGGCACACGAAACCTCAGTCGTCACTGATGACCGTCTCAGCTTCTTTACCCGCTTATACCCACGTTCGTTAAGCTGCAGTGCAGAACCTCCCAGAGGCGGTCCAATATGTGGCTGAGAGCTCATGTCAGCACTCGAGTATGTATTACGTTTAGCCCAAGGGTGGATTACTCGGAGTGGATTCATTTAAAAACTGCCCTTACCCCAATAGTTTTAGCAACTTCGAAATAGACGCCCGGCATTAACATAGGCCTAGACTACAAGCAGCGTTCTTTGTTGTAGTTTTTACCTGCCTCCTTTTGTTTAAATACAACACTATTATAAAGAAGGGACTTGTTATTACGATAACAATAGCAGTAGGTACTAAACCTTGAAAGACAATAGAATTATTGTGAAGTCGCATATTCTGCTCGAGTTTACTAAGTTGAATAGATATATAATGGTTACCTGTCAGAGTTACCTGTACAATAAATCGGTGGGTTGGGTGTGGGAGGGATTACTCCCTAAAGATGCTACTCATTACTACCAAGGTAAGTGATGAATAACTGTTACCAGTTTCAGAGCAAACTAGATTTCAGCTTAGGTACAATTAGAATTTTATTTTATCTCTTTGTAACAGGTACTCTGTGAGGTTTGAAGATGCTACGAGTCCAAAACCTAAAGTAAAGTATTTGACTGACGAAATGTTACTCAGAGAAGCTATCGTGGACCCTTTGCTTAAAAAATATTCTAATAATAATACTGGATGACGCACACGAGAGAACAGTTATAACCGATGCGGTCTTTGGTATTGCAAAACTAGCACAGAAAGAAAGGAATGAACAGGAGACAATTGTAATTTACTTAGAGGATCAAACTTTTCCAGTCACTATACATCACTCCAAGATGAAAAATGAAGACTATCAATATGCTGCTGTTTGCACAACATTTCGACGACACGCTACAACACCCGCAAAGTAAATATCTACCTATAATTAAAGAAAATCTTGTGATGTTTTTCATTCCCTTAATAAATTGTTAATAGTTTTTATTATTTTCAGCCATGACTTCTTAGTATTTCTGACAGGACAAGAAGAAATTGAGACAATCATGTATGAAATTAAAGAGATAGCCAGAAAGCCACAGGTCCCCCTATGAAGGTATACCCACTGTATGCAGATATGCCTACAGCAAAACAATTGCAAGGTTGGCGGAGTGTGCCTCCCGGAACTAGAAAAATAATATTGGTCACAAATATTGCTGAGACATCTGTTACTATACCTGGGATTAGATATGTCATCGATGCAGGCGTAGTGAAAGAAGGATACAATTTTTGTTGATTTTAACAGTGCTCTTCTTTCAGACTTGATTCAGACTGACATTTCCAATTTTCAAATAGCAATTTTTTGCTATTTCCCGGCTCCCGTTCCGGGTTTACCGCCTCTATACTGAAATCGATTTCAAGGCCCGACAACAACATCATACGCCTGAAATTGTCAGGTAGAATAATATTATACACTTTGCCTTTAGCTATTAGCATTGTTTACGTTCAGTTCAGAGTTTTTTGTCATATGAAAAAAAATTGACCCTATTAAAAACGATTGACAAAGCTCTATAAATTATTTAAAGTAACAATTTTTACAATTTTATAATTTTTATATCACAACTTGTTTATTCTACATAATATATTTTATTACAGATGTCCGCTAGCATCTACGCTTTTACTAATGATAGCGATAGCGGTGGGGGCAGAGCCTAGTAACATCTCGTGGACAGATCCACCGCCACCAGATGCTGTGAAAGCTTCATTAGCACTGCTCAAGAAATTAGGTAAGAGACACGATCATCTTGAAAACGTTATATTGTACGTTATTTCTATTTTAGGTGCAATCGACAACGTCACCAATTCTAAACTGATGGTGCTTGCAAAAAAAATGTAAATTTTCCCGATCGACCTAAAATATTCCAAAATTCAATTAAGCGCGACGGAATATAGCTGCTTAGACGAGGTAAATAGTTAATCAACATAACACTGATAAAAGTATATTCTTGAGATCGTAGAACTAGAAACACTCGTGTAATGATACCATTATATGTTTAGGTTTGGTAAGTTTGGTAGCAGTTTTGTCAAGTGAAGACTTATTCCACACACCGGTGCACAAGAGACAAGAAGCTTTGACAATGAAACAAAAATTCCTGTCTCCGTTAGGCGACCACACAACTCTCCTCAAAAATGATCAAAAAGAAAATGATAATGATATAGAAATTGGCCTAGTTCAAACTTGTCTGATGACATATTAAAAACTATTTACTAAAGTGATAAAAGTTATTGATGAAGATTCAGGTGAGACTAATTTTACATCATCAGTTTTACATCTTTTTTTGCATATGTAAACTACACTGATGCAAATGAGCCAAACACTTGTGAGGAAGCGATGAACTCTCATAATTACAAACAATGGTAAATAGAAATAGACTCAGTAATAAATAACCTACATAACAATAATACTTGACAAATTGTTGGAAGGCCACACGATAAAAAGATTCTAGATGTTAAGTGGATTTTTAAGAAAAAAATTCAATTTTATTTTTAAAACAAGATTAGTTGTAAGAGGTTTTTAGCAAAAAGAATTCAATGAAAATGTTTATTGACCTGTAGGGAAAATGTAAACACTGAAAATTTAATTGTCGTACATTTGTAAAAATAATTTATTCATCGAACAAATGGATGTCGAGACAGCCTTTTTAAGTTGTTAATGGTATGTAAAGTCTGAAGTTTATACAAGTCAACCGAAAGGTTTACAAATTGCAAAAGGTACTCTATAGTCTCAAAGAAAGTCCTAAAGTACGGTTTCACTTTTTCGATAAATTTATTAAAAAGTTGAATGTTTTCAGAAGTAACTATGATTACTGTTTATATGTCAACAGAACAAACAAAGATCCAATATATATATTAGTATTTGTTGATGACCTTCAAGTTTGTTGTAAAGATAAACATGAAATCGAATTAAAAACTAGTTAAATGACGAGGTTTGCAATGAAACATTTGAGAAAAGTTAAAAGCTATATTGGTATAGATATTGATTACAGTAATGATAATAATACAATGACTGAAGGATAATAATAAATACAGTAACATACTATGATAACGTAGACACAGAAGTATTAGATTGTATGGTAGATTCTGACTATATATATAATGAACATGAACATGGGGAATAATTGATATCGTAAAAATTGACACAGATTTTAATTTGGCAGACATTATTAACAAAAAGCTTACTTAAGACAAAATCTATGAAAAACAAATTAGAATTAAGATGCATGCATGCGCTCCCGATGCATCCGGTCCATATATTTTTATTGTCTGTGGACACACAACACTTCTGATTAATGGCGTTGTATGGCGTCCTCAATAAAATTTAGTTAATTGTTATAACGAATATTCCCTTTTCAATGTAATTTACGGTCCTATTTAACAGTATGTAATGACATCGTGCTGGGTTAGCTCGTTTAGCAGCAGAGGCCTTGCGGAGGTTTGCACCTCCATAGATGTGATCGCAGACCTCTTGTTGTTATTGGCGGAACGTGACGCTTCGGTGGCGATACGTTCGAAGATATTGCTATGCCTTCTGAGTCCTTCATTCACGAATAGAACGTTTTGTGTACGTCACCAAAACCCTGCTAACCTCAGACTCCTTCTACTTGGGCTGGCTGGAAACAAATAAAATACGTTTCAAACTGGTGTAAATTATGTGGTTGACTGTACCGAGTGTCAGTATGTGACTATTTTATATTTAATTTATTAATTAACTGCAAGAAAAACAAGGGACGTTAAAGTGGTTGCACATTTAGTGTAACTTTCTCCAGTTTTCGTTTTTGTGAACAGATTTAATAAATATCTGTTTTTAGAAAGATGTATTTAGAATATCCGGACTTCATTTAAAGCTGTTATAGTGTTACTGTTGTGACAGACGTGACATTGTGTTACTCAATAGTAACACAATGTATCACGTCACACAAATGTGTATTCATTAGGGTTTGTTAATCTTGCACTCACCACACTACTGTTAAGTATTTCACGCTGGACGAAGCGAATCCAGATTTTGTAGCAGATCCGGAGTCTTTTACTACAGCGGCCGCAAACTCTGTTAGGTCTGATGTCAAAGGTCTCGAACTGTTAATTAAAAATGAGCTTTGTAACTGTGATACTGTTGACTGTCTAGTGACACACAATATTGCGATCGATGTGGAACTATACAAGAGATTTTTAATGAAGGATAAAAGTAGATAATAGGTAGTAGAAATAATACTTTTTAAAGTATTAATCGTCTTAATATCAGATTTCTTACAAATACACGGCAAAATATTGAATCGATTGTATTAAAAACACCGAGAGCAAGGAAGGGTGAGAACAAACAAGACATCTTAAAGGAAAATATTCAAGGAAGGGTCAATGTCAACAGCTTACTGTGGTATGGACATGGGATGAGGAGAGATGATGGTTACGGAGAAGAGAGGTATGGTGTGTCTGAAAAAGGTACAAAGAGAGTAAGTAGTAAGGTAAAAATGATAGAGCTGCATGGAAGTCAGCATTTTGTACCAACACTAAATACGTTTACTATAAGGGTAAAAAGATGACACGTATTTGAATAAAAGTTATTTACCGGCTCTGAAGTTAAACGATTGTATAAAATTTGTTGATTTCTGTCCACAGTGGCCTCCATTAGTCCATCTTCTTGCCAGCATAATCGACACAGCGGCACCTTCGCGATATTATTGTTGTCGTCGAATATTTGGGGCTGTTGAACAATTATAAACAGTTTTAATTATTTCACCACGTTGTTACATAGGTTCATTAGAAGTTTGAGGAGCTTTCTCATAGTAAGTAATGGAGATTTTGAGTCATATGCTGTCTACGCTAAAGCCCTCGTAAACTTTTCAACATGAAATGTTCACGCAAATTTAACGATGATACAAGACCACTTTATTCTTAGGTTATAGGGAAAAAATCTTGATTTCAGCCGGCTCATTAACCATAACTCTTTAGTATAACGAGGAAGTGAATCTAGAAATATGAAAATTTTTACCTTCAGCTACTCTGTTTAGATTTACATTAGGATAGTTTACAACTGTTACAGTCACCCCGCCTTCTATCAGATTACAATGAAACACAATTAAAAACTTGTTGTCGATCATTCAGTTAAGTGTGGACATATGGCAACATATGACACCGACATAGTTAGTAGTAGTAGTTTTACAATCTTACACTCACCGGATGGCAGTTTGATATTAAAATGTAGATATTTTCACTTCGTTTGCATTGTTGCCAAAGTTCCAAGCAGTGGCGAAGTTCTTGACGGCAGATGTCACAGACTCTGTCTGCTCTAGTCCCGAGCTGTTAAACAAAAATAGTTTTATAACCCGCAATTTTGTTGACATTCACATTTGCTTCAGTATGTCCCTGTGTTATGCACCATAAAGCTTATTAATATTTTTTCAATACTTATAGGTACATATCTATAGCTGTAACCTCCCAAACTTTCGAGAAGTTGCCTTAAATATGTTACAATGACTCTAAGAAACGATTGTGAAGTTAAGGCAATAATCTACGAAACATAATATACTACGATCGGACCAAGAAACCTTAAGACTTATTGTTCAAATAAATATTGAAGTGCATGCCAAATTATAGGAGAGATGTACGAAAATGTCAGAGAACAAGAACCGGAATGAGGGTAGACAAGACATCTCAAAGTGAATGATTTAAGGAACGGGCACGAGTAACAAGTTAACGTGGCATAGACATAGGTTGAAGAGTGTAGTAGGTATGCGTAGAACAGAGGATATGAAGAGACGTAACATCTTCACAGTTCTGAAACACGGCTGTCTGATCCTAATAATAATGTAAAGTGAGGTGGTTCTTGTCTTTTGAGCCCTAATTACAGATGTCTTGTTCACTGACTTGAAATTTTGAAAAATGTATTTGTTCTTCCTATTATATTTAAACCAACAGTAATAAAGACAATAATAATGATAATTATTTGTTTACTACATATTATAGAAAAATTAAACAAAAATTCAAAAGATTCATTAAAGCAATTTTCACCAAAAAAGAAATAATACTCATCACACACACGATTGTGAATTCAACCCACTAGAGCTGGGGTCCTTCAAAGAAAAATCTAAAAGATTTACACATAAATTGTGAAAAAGAGTAAGACATGATGGTGTTTGTTCAAATATAAGATCGCTTACCGGCGTTGCAGTTAAATGTTCGTAAACCACCCGCAGAACAGTGTCACCGATCGGGTGCAGTTCACGACTAACGTTCTCCGTCAGACAAATCCCACACGCGAATAGATTTACCATTTTTGCAATTTTTTTAACAACACAACACTTATACGATTGTACACGGCACGTCTGCACTCTTTGAGCGTCTACTGAAGACTGACTCTCCCCCCGATTTGAATTTAACAGGTAACAAAATTACCAGTGGTCGTTTTTTATGCATATTCCTTCTCCTATTATCTAAATGTGTCCTATTACATTACAATGAAATAAAAAAAAGAGTCGACAGGAATTGTCTAACGAGGGTTGAGTTCTGTTCGGGACGGGTTTTTCAGAACCAACACTTGATATGAAAATACACGACATAAATGTTAAGGATATATGTATATAGAGTATATACAAAGAAGGACTAAAATATACTAATATATTATAGTGGACCTCACGTCTGCTATCACTAAAGAATCATCATTATCACTTTACAAAAAATTTTAACAAAGAAAATAACTTATAAGGCTCCCAGGCTCATCGAGACCGATATATATTGCGGCAAACTTAACAGCACGGACAAGGAGAATATATTTTAGAACATGCAAAACTTCACGAGTGTAATTTCTGTTGGGTTATGAATGGCAAGACCTTCATGCGAAAGCAAGCTGGAGCTTGAGCAAGAAACTTGGCAGTGGATGAGTTTAAACATTTTTAATTTAAACGGAGAACAAACTAAAAATAAATTAAAACAGGGGCTTCGGGATCAATCGTACCCATCAATTGAAAACTTAGTGAGATTAGGGTATAAAACCATCCGCAATAAACGCTCGCAAACGCATACACAAACACAAACACGTGCTCGCATACACTCACACATATTCATATATGTACACGTACGCACATACACGCACGTGCGCATGCACGCACGTATATATTAAAATACACACACGCAAACGCATGATAGTTAATTTTTTATTTTCTTTATTTTATTTTAGTTACTTAATTTTATGTATTTAGTGATTTAATAATTTTATTCATTACAATTATTATTTAGATTTACAAGTAGTTACTACTGGTTCGAATATGTTAAAGTGAACTCGCATATAACAATATTGTGACCAACTTTCAAAGAAGTGGGAGTTAAACCAGAGTGTGTTGGAACTGGATACAATTTACAACTACTCATTTAGTTACAGTAACTTTTAGTAGTTAGCAAGACTTACATTGACGCTTATTTAGCTCACGCCAGTGTTTCGGTACTTTTAATGTAGTACAACAAGAAAAATCCCTAGAAATACATTCGGTAAAAGGCTCGAATGTTATTTAATTTATTTAAAAGTCAAAATTATACTGAAGTTTGTCAGAAAATACTTTAAGTTATGAAGTTGCTGGTAAAGGTAATCCTTTGTACACCTTTCCAAGTAAAATTTGATTTTAATGTTAATACATAAAAGATGTAAAACAAGTCGAAGCTTCTGATCAATACCTGTTGATAGCCTGTGTTGGTTTTCTACACACAATCCCTTTCATATCGCCTACACGTGGTGTATTTAAATAACACCACGCCCTAGCTTTACTACTAACTATGAAAGCTTCAACGAAAATCTTTACAAATAATAAGGTAATAACAATTTCTTAGTGAGGGTCGAGTTATATTTGCAGCGGGTTGTATTTTTAGACTATTTTCTTTTGTAAAATACTCCGATATTCTGTTAAGTGCGACGGAACATAGCTGTTTAGATGAGGTAAATAGTTAGTCGACATAACACCGATAAAAGTATATTTTTGAGATCCTCGAACTAAAAACACTGTAATGTCTTCACAGGAGGTTGCGACCGCGCTAAAACAGCTACCGCTACCAGTCATGAAGCATATGACGGCCGTTACCCAGAGACTTTTTTCAATAACTGTAGTGAGGGCCCTATTTCAGTTACAGAAGCGACAGGTGGAACTCCATTCCCTCTTAGCGACCGAACACAGATACTTCCCTAAGTAATGAGCTATCGTGGTTTGATTAGCGGTCTCACGTCACTTGTAAATCTCTTCGTGCGGGAACCATATGCTGTTACCCGCATGTAAGTCAGAGGTCCGCCGATAAACTTCGGTGACCACTTGCGCCTACCCCTAAACCACACGTCGCAGTTTCAGCCAAGGCACACGAAACCTCAGTCGTCACTGATGACCGTCTCAGCTTCTTTACCCGCTTATACCCACGTTCGTTAAGCTGCAGTGCAGAACCTCCCAGAGGCGGTCCAATATGTGGCTGAGAGCTCATGTCAGCACTCGAGTATGTATTACGTTTAGCCCAAGGGTGGATTACTCGGAGTGGATTCATTTAAAAACTGCCCTTACCCCAATAGTTTTAGCAACTTCGAAATAGACGCCCGGCATTAACATAGGCCTAGACTACAAGCAGCGTTCTTTGTTGTAGTTTTTACCTGCCTCCTTTTGTTTAAATACAACACTATTATAAAGAAGGGACTTGTTATTACGATAACAATAGCAGTAGGTACTAAACCTTGAAAGACAATAGAATTATTGTGAAGTCGCATATTCTGCTCGAGTTTACTAAGTTGAATAGATATAAAATGGTTACCTGTCAGAGTTACCTGTACAATAAATCGGTGGGTTGGGTGTGGGAGGGATTACTCCCTAAAGATGCTACTCATTACTACCAAGGTAAGTGATGAATAACTGTTACCAGTTTCAGAGCAAACTAGATTTCAGCTTAGGTACAGTTAGAATTTTATTTTATCTCTTTGTAACAGGTACTCTGTGAGGTTTGAAGATGCTACGAGTCCAAAACCTAAAGTAAAGTATTTGACTGACGAAATGTTACTCAGAGAAGCTATCGTGGACCCTTTGCTTAAAAAATATTCTAATAATAATACTGGATGACGCACACGAGAGAACAGTTATAACCGATGCGGTCTTTGGTATTGCAAAACTAGCACAGAAAGAAAGGAATGAACAGGAGACAATTGTAATTTACTTAGAGGATCAAACTTTTCCAGTCACTATACATCACTCCAAGATGAAAAATGAAGACTATCAATATGCTGCTGTTTGCACAACATTTCGACGACACGCTACAACACCCGCAAAGTAAATATCTACCTATAATTAAAGAAAATCTTGTGATGTTTTTCATTCCCTTAATAAATTGTTAATAGTTTTTATTATTTTCAGCCATGACTTCTTAGTATTTCTGACAGGACAAGAAGAAATTGAGACAATCATGTATGAAATTAAAGAGATAGCCAGAAAGCCACAGGTCCCCCTATGAAGGTATACCCACTGTATGCAGATATGCCTACAGCAAAACAATTGCAAGGTTGGCGGAGTGTGCCTCCCGGAACTAGAAAAATAATATTGGTCACAAATATTGCTGAGACATCTGTTACTATACCTGGGATTAGATATGTCATCGATGCAGGCGTAGTGAAAGAAGGGTACAATTTTTGTTGATTTTAACAGTGCTCTTCTTTCAGACTTGATTCAGACTGACATTTCCAATTTTCAAATAGCAATTTTTTGCTATTTCCCGGCTCCCGTTCCGGGTTTACCGCCTCTATACTGAAATCGATTTCAAGGCCCGACAACAACATCATACGCCTGAAATTGTCAGGTAGAATAATATTATACACTTTGCCTTTAGCTATTAGCATTGTTTACGTTCAGTTCAGAGTTTTTTGTCATATGAAAAAAAATTGACCCTATTAAAAACGATTGACAAAGCTCTATAAATTATTTAAAGTAACAATTTTTACAATTTTATAATTTTTATATCACAACTTGTTTATTCTACATAATATATTTTATTACAGATGTCCGCTAGCATCTACGCTTTTACTAATGATAGCGATAGCGGTGGGGGCAGAGCCTAGTAACATCTCGTGGACAGATCCACCGCCACCAGATGCTGTGAAAGCTTCATTAGCACTGCTCAAGAAATTAGGTAAGAGACACGATCATCTTGAAAACGTTATATTGTACGTTATTTCTATTTTAGGTGCAATCGACAACGTCACCAATTCTAAACTGATGGTGCTTGCAAAAAAAATGTAAATTTTCCCGATCGACCTAAAATATTCCAAAATTCAATTAAGCGCGACGGAATATAGCTGCTTAGACGAGGTAAATAGTTAATCAACATAACACTGATAAAAGTATATTCTTGAGATCGTAGAACTAGAAACACTCGTGTAATGATACCATTATATGTTTAGGTTTGGTAAGTTTGGTAGCAGTTTTGTCAAGTGAAGACTTATTCCACACACCGGTGCACAAGAGACAAGAAGCTTTGACAATGAAACAAAAATTCCTGTCTCCGTTAGGCGACCACACAACTCTCCTCAAAAATGATCAAAAAGAAAATGATAATGATATAGAAATTGGCCTAGTTCAAACTTGTCTGATGACATATTAAAAACTATTTACTAAAGTGATAAAAGTTATTGATGAAGATTCAGGTGAGACTAATTTTACATCATCAGTTTTACATCTTTTTTTGCATATGTAAACTACACTGATGCAAATGAGCCAAACACTTGTGAGGAAGCGATGAACTCTCATAATTACAAACAATGGTAAATAGAAATAGACTCAGTAATAAATAACCTACATAACAATAATACTTGACAAATTGTTGGAAGGCCACACGATAAAAAGATTCTAGATGTTAAGTGGATTTTTAAGAAAAAAATTCAATTTTATTTTTAAAACAAGATTAGTTGTAAGAGGTTTTTAGCAAAAAGAATTCAATGAAAATGTTTATTGACCTGTAGGGAAAATGTAAACACTGAAAATTTAATTGTCGTACATTTGTAAAAATAATTTATTCATCGAACAAATGGATGTCGAGACAGCCTTTTTAAGTTGTTAATGGTATGTAAAGTCTGAAGTTTATACAAGTCAACCGAAAGGTTTACAAATTGCAAAAGGTACTCTATAGTCTCAAAGAAAGTCCTAAAGTACGGTTTCACTTTTTCGATAAATTTATTAAAAAGTTGAATGTTTTCAGAAGTAACTATGATTACTGTTTATATGTCAACAGAACAAACAAAGATCCAATATATATATTAGTATTTGTTGATGACCTTCAAGTTTGTTGTAAAGATAAACATGAAATCGAATTAAAAACTAGTTAAATGACGAGGTTTGCAATGAAACATTTGAGAAAAGTTAAAAGCTATATTGGTATAGATATTGATTACAGTAATGATAATAATACAATGACTGAAGGATAATAATAAATACAGTAACATACTATGATAACGTAGACACAGAAGTATTAGATTGTATGGTAGATTCTGACTATATATATAATGAACATGAACATGGGGAATAATTGATATCGTAAAAATTGACACAGATTTTAATTTGGCAGACATTATTAACAAAAAGCTTACTTAAGACAAAATCTATGAAAAACAAATTAGAATTAAGATGCATGCATGCGCTCCCGATGCATCCGGTCCATATATTTTTATTGTCTGTGGACACACAACACTTCTGATTAATGGCGTTGTATGGCGTCCTCAATAAAATTTAGTTAATTGTTATAACGAATATTCCCTTTTCAATGTAATTTACGGTCCTATTTAACAGTATGTAATGACATCGTGCTGGGTTAGCTCGTTTAGCAACAGAGGCCTTGCGGAGGTTTGCACCTCCATAGATGTGATCGCAGACCTCTTGTTGTTATTGGCGGAACGTGACGCTTCGGTGGCGATACGTTCGAAGATATTGCTATGCCTTCTGAGTCCTTCATTCACGAATAGAACGTTTTGTGTACGTCACCAAAACCCTGCTAACCTCAGACTCCTTCTACTTGGGCTGGCTGGAAACAAATAAAATACGTTTCAAACTGGTGTAAATTATGTGGTTGACTGTACCGAGTGTCAGTATGTGACTATTTTATATTTAATTTATTAATTAACTGCAAGAAAAACAAGGGACGTTAAAGTGGTTGCACATTTAGTGTAACTTTCTCCAGTTTTCGTTTTTGTGAACAGATTTAATAAATATCTGTTTTTAGAAAGATGTATTTAGAATATCCGGACTTCATTTAAAGCTGTTATAGTGTTACTGTTGTGACAGACGTGACATTGTGTTACTCAATAGTAACACAATGTATCACGTCACACAAATGTGTATTCATTAGGGTTTGTTAATCTTGCACTCACCACACTACTGTTAAGTATTTCACGCTGGACGAAGCGAATCCAGATTTTGTAGCAGATCCGGAGTCTTTTACTACAGCGGCCGCAAACTCTGTTAGGTCTGATGTCAAAGGTCTCGAACTGTTAATTAAAAATGAGCTTTGTAACTGTGATACTGTTGACTGTCTAGTGACACACAATATTGCGATCGATGTGGAACTATACAAGAGATTTTTAATGAAGGATAAAAGTAGATAATAGGTAGTAGAAATAATACTTTTTAAAGTATTAATCGTCTTAATATCAGATTTCTTACAAATACACGGCAAAATATTGAATCGATTGTATTAAAAACACCGAGAGCAAGGAAGGGTGAGAACAAACAAGACATCTTAAAGGAAAATATTCAAGGAAGGGTCAATGTCAACAGCTTACTGTGGTATGGACATGGGATGAGGAGAGGTGATGGTTACGGAGAAGAGAGGTATGGTGTGTCTGAAAAAGGTACAAAGAGAGTAAGTAGTAAGGTAAAAATGATAGAGCAGCATGGAAGTCAGCATTTTGTACCAACACTAAATACGTTTACTATAAGGGTAAAAAGATGACACGTATTTGAATAAAAGTTATTTACCGGCTCTGAAGTTAAACGATTGTATAAAATTTGTTGATTTCTGTCCACAGTGGCCTCCATTAGTCCATCTTCTTGCCAGCATAATCGACACAGCGGCACCTTCGCGATATTATTGTTGTCGTCGAATATTTGGGGCTGTTGAACAATTATAAACAGTTTTAATTATTTCACCACGTTGTTACATAGGTTCATTAGAAGTTTGAGGAGCTGTCTCATAGTAAGTAATGGAGATTTTGAGTCACATGCTGTCTACGCTAAAGCCCTCGTAAACTTTTCAACATGAAATGTTCACGCAAATTTAACGATGATACAAGACCACTTTATTCTTAGGTTATAGGGAAAAAATCTTGATTTCAGCCGGCTCATTAACCATAACTCTTTAGTATAACGAGGAAGTGAATCTAGAAATATGAAAATTTTTACCTTCAGCTACTCTGTTTAGATTTACATTAGGATAGTTTACAACTGTTACAGTCACCCCGCCTTCTATCAGATTACAATGAAACACAATTAAAAACTTGTTGTCGATCATTCAGTTAAGTGTGGACATATGGCAACATATGACACCGACATAGTTAGTAGTAGTAGTTTTACAATCTTACACTCACCGGATGGCAGTTTGATATTAAAATGTAGATATTTTCACTTCGTTTGCATTGTTGCCAAAGTTCCAAGCAGTGGCGAAGTTCTTGACGGCAGATGTCACAGACTCTGTCTGCTCTAGTCCCGAGCTGTTAAACAAAAATAGTTTTATAACCCGCAATTTTGTTGACATTCACATTTGCTTCAGTATGTCCCTGTGTTACGCACCATAAAGCTTATTAATATTTTTTCAATACTTATAGGTACATATCTATAGCTGTAACCTCCCAAACTTTCGAGAAGTTGCCTTAAATATGTTACAATGACTCTAAGAAACGATTGTGAAGTTAAGGCAATAATCTACGAAACATAATATACTACGATCGGACCAAGAAACCTTAAGACTTATTGTTCAAATAAATATTGAAGTGCATGCCAAATTATAGGAGAGATGTACGAAAATGTCAGAGAACAAGAACCGGAATGAGGGTAGACAAGACATCTCAAAGTGAATGATTTAAGGAACGGGCACGAGTAACAAGTTAACGTGGCATAGACATAGGTTGAAGAGTGTAGTAGGTATGCGTAGAACAGAGGATATGAAGAGACGTAACATCTTCACAGTTCTGAAACACGGCTGTCTGATCCTAATAATAATGTAAAGTGAGGTGGTTCTTGTCTTTTGAGCCCTAATTACAGATGTCTTGTTCACTGACTTGAAATTTTGAAAAATGTATTTGTTCTTCCTATTATATTTAAACCAACAGTAATAAAGACAATAATAATGATAATTATTTGTTTACTACATATTATAGAAAAATTAAACAAAAATTCAAAAGATTCATTAAAGCAATTTTCACCAAAAAAGAAATAATACTCATCACACACACGATTGTGAATTCAACCCACTAGAGCTGGGGTCCTTCAAAGAAAAATCTAAAAGATTTACACATAAATTGTGAAAAAGAGTAAGACATGATGGTGTTTGTTCAAATATAAGATCGCTTACCGGCGTTGCAGTTAAATGTTCGTAAACCACCCGCAGAACAGTGTCACCGATCGGGTGCAGTTCACGACTAACGTTCTCCGTCAGACAAATCCCACACGCGAATAGATTTACCATTTTTGCAATTTTTTTAACAACACAACACTTATACGATTGTACACGGCACGTCTGCACTCTTTGAGCGTCTACTGAAGACTGACTCTCCCCCCGATTTGAATTTAACAGGTAACAAAATTACCAGTGGTCGTTTTTTATGCATATTCCTTCTCCTATTATCTAAATGTGTCCTATTACATTACAATGAAATAAAAAAAAGAGTCGACAGGAATTGTCTAACGAGGGTTGAGTTCTGTTCGGGACGGGTTTTTCAGAACCAACACTTGATATGAAAATACACGACATAAATGTTAAGGATATATGTATATAGAGTATATACAAAGAAGGACTAAAATATACTAATATATTATAGTGGACCTCACGTCTGCTATCACTAAAGAATCATCATTATCACTTTACAAAAAATTTTAACAAAGAAAATAACTTATAAGGCTCCCAGGCTCATCGAGACCGATATATATTGCGGCAAACTTAACAGCACGGACAAGGAGAATATATTTTAGAACATGCAAAACTTCACGAGTGTAATTTCTGTTGGGTTATGAATGGCAAGACCTTCATGCGAAAGCAAGCTGGAGCTTGAGCAAGAAACTTGGCAGTGGATGAGTTTAAACATTTTTAATTTAAACGGAGAACAAACTAAAAATAAATTAAAACAGGGGCTTCGGGATCAATCGTACCCATCAATTGAAAACTTAGTGAGATTAGGGTATAAAACCATCCGCAATAAACGCTCGCAAACGCATACACAAACACAAACACGTGCTCGCATACAATCACACATATTCATATATGTACACGTACGCACATACACGCACGTGCGCATGCACGCACGTATATATTAAAATACACACACGCAAACGCATGATAGTTAATTTTTTATTTTCTTTATTTTATTTTAGTTACTTAATTTTATGTATTTAGTGATTTAATAATTTTATTCATTACAATTATTATTTAGATTTACAAGTAGTTACTACTGGTTCGAATATGTTAAAGTGAACTCGCATATAACAATATTGTGACCAACTTTCAAAGAAGTGGGAGTTAAACCAGAGTGTGTTGGAACTGGATACAATTTACAACTACTCATTTAGTTACAGTAACTTTTAGTAGTTAGCAAGACTTACATTGACGCTTATTTAGCTCACGCCAGTGTTTCGGTACTTTTAATGTAGTACAACAAGAAAAATCCCTAGAAATACATTCGGTAAAAGGCTCGAATGTTATTTAATTTATTTAAAAGTCAAAATTATACTGAAGTTTGTCAGAAAATACTTTAAGTTATGAAGTTGCTGGTAAAGGTAATCCTTTGTACACCTTTCCAAGTAAAATTTGATTTTAATGTTAATACATAAAAGATGTAAAACAAGTCGAAGCTTCTGATCAATACCTGTTGATAGCCTGTGTTGGTTTTCTACACACAATCCCTTTCATATCGCCTACACGTGGTGTATTTAAATAACACCACGCCCTAGCTTTACTACTAACTATGAAAGCTTCAACGAAAATCTTTACAAATAATAAGGTAATAACAATTTCTTAGTGAGGGTCGAGTTATATTTGCAGCGGGTTGTATTTTTAGACTATTTTCTTTTGTAAAATACTCCGATATTCTGTTAAGTGCGACGGAACATAGCTGTTTAGATGAGGTAAATAGTTAGTCGACATAACACCGATAAAAGTATATTTTTGAGATCCTCGAACTAAAAACACTGTAATGTCTTCACAGGAGGTTGCGACCGCGCTAAAACAGCTACCGCTACCAGTCATGAAGCATATGACGGCCGTTACCCAGAGACTTTTTTCAATAACTGTAGTGAGGGCCCTATTTCAGTTACAGAAGCGACAGGTGGAACTCCATTCCCTCTTAGCGACCGAACACAGATACTTCCCTAAGTAATGAGCTATCGTGGTTTGATTAGCGGTCTCACGTCACTTGTAAATCTCTTCGTGCGGGAACCATATGCTGTTACCCGCATGTAAGTCAGAGGTCCGCCGATAAACTTCGGTGACCACTTGCGCCTACCCCTAAACCACACGTCGCAGTTTCAGCCAAGGCACACGAAACCTCAGTCGTCACTGATGACCGTCTCAGCTTCTTTACCCGCTTATACCCACGTTCGTTAAGCTGCAGTGCAGAACCTCCCAGAGGCGGTCCAATATGTGGCTGAGAGCTCATGTCAGCACTCGAGTATGTATTACGTTTAGCCCAAGGGTGGATTACTCGGAGTGGATTCATTTAAAAACTGCCCTTACCCCAATAGTTTTAGCAACTTCGAAATAGACGCCCGGCATTAACATAGGCCTAGACTACAAGCAGCGTTCTTTGTTGTAGTTTTTACCTGCCTCCTTTTGTTTAAATACAACACTATTATAAAGAAGGGACTTGTTATTACGATAACAATAGCAGTAGGTACTAAACCTTGAAAGACAATAGAATTATTGTGAAGTCGCATATTCTGCTCGAGTTTACTAAGTTGAATAGATATAAAATGGTTACCTGTCAGAGTTACCTGTACAATAAATCGGTGGGTTGGGTGTGGGAGGGATTACTCCCTAAAGATGCTACTCATTACTACCAAGGTAAGTGATGAATAACTGTTACCAGTTTCAGAGCAAACTAGATTTCAGCTTAGGTACAGTTAGAATTTTATTTTATCTCTTTGTAACAGGTACTCTGTGAGGTTTGAAGATGCTACGAGTCCAAAACCTAAAGTAAAGTATTTGACTGACGAAATGTTACTCAGAGAAGCTATCGTGGACCCTTTGCTTAAAAAATATTCTAATAATAATACTGGATGACGCACACGAGAGAACAGTTATAACCGATGCGGTCTTTGGTATTGCAAAACTAGCACAGAAAGAAAGGAATGAACAGGAGACAATTGTAATTTACTTAGAGGATCAAACTTTTCCAGTCACTATACATCACTCCAAGATGAAAAATGAAGACTATCAATATGCTGCTGTTTGCACAACATTTCGACGACACGCTACAACACCCGCAAAGTAAATATCTACCTATAATTAAAGAAAATCTTGTGATGTTTTTCATTCCCTTAATAAATTGTTAATAGTTTTTATTATTTTCAGCCATGACTTCTTAGTATTTCTGACAGGACAAGAAGAAATTGAGACAATCATGTATGAAATTAAAGAGATAGCCAGAAAGCCACAGGTCCCCCTATGAAGGTATACCCACTGTATGCAGATATGCCTACAGCAAAACAATTGCAAGGTTGGCGGAGTGTGCCTCCCGGAACTAGAAAAATAATATTGGTCACAAATATTGCTGAGACATCTGTTACTATACCTGGGATTAGATATGTCATCGATGCAGGCGTAGTGAAAGAAGGGTACAATTTTTGTTGATTTTAACAGTGCTCTTCTTTCAGACTTGATTCAGACTGACATTTCCAATTTTCAAATAGCAATTTTTTGCTATTTCCCGGCTCCCGTTCCGGGTTTACCGCCTCTATACTGAAATCGATTTCAAGGCCCGACAACAACATCATACGCCTGAAATTGTCAGGTAGAATAATATTATACACTTTGCCTTTAGCTATTAGCATTGTTTACGTTCAGTTCAGAGTTTTTTGTCATATGAAAAAAAATTGACCCTATTAAAAACGATTGACAAAGCTCTATAAATTATTTAAAGTAACAATTTTTACAATTTTATAATTTTTATATCACAACTTGTTTATTCTACATAATATATTTTATTACAGATGTCCGCTAGCATCTACGCTTTTACTAATGATAGCGATAGCGGTGGGGGCAGAGCCTAGTAACATCTCGTGGACAGATCCACCGCCACCAGATGCTGTGAAAGCTTCATTAGCACTGCTCAAGAAATTAGGTAAGAGACACGATCATCTTGAAAACGTTATATTGTACGTTATTTCTATTTTAGGTGCAATCGACAACGTCACCAATTCTAAACTGATGGTGCTTGCAAAAAAAATGTAAATTTTCCCGATCGACCTAAAATATTCCAAAATTCAATTAAGCGCGACGGAATATAGCTGCTTAGACGAGGTAAATAGTTAATCAACATAACACTGATAAAAGTATATTCTTGAGATCGTAGAACTAGAAACACTCGTGTAATGATACCATTATATGTTTAGGTTTGGTAAGTTTGGTAGCAGTTTTGTCAAGTGAAGACTTATTCCACACACCGGTGCACAAGAGACAAGAAGCTTTGACAATGAAACAAAAATTCCTGTCTCCGTTAGGCGACCACACAACTCTCCTCAAAAATGATCAAAAAGAAAATGATAATGATATAGAAATTGGCCTAGTTCAAACTTGTCTGATGACATATTAAAAACTATTTACTAAAGTGATAAAAGTTATTGATGAAGATTCAGGTGAGACTAATTTTACATCATCAGTTTTACATCTTTTTTTGCATATGTAAACTACACTGATGCAAATGAGCCAAACACTTGTGAGGAAGCGATGAACTCTCATAATTACAAACAATGGTAAATAGAAATAGACTCAGTAATAAATAACCTACATAACAATAATACTTGACAAATTGTTGGAAGGCCACACGATAAAAAGATTCTAGATGTTAAGTGGATTTTTAAGAAAAAAATTCAATTTTATTTTTAAAACAAGATTAGTTGTAAGAGGTTTTTAGCAAAAAGAATTCAATGAAAATGTTTATTGACCTGTAGGGAAAATGTAAACACTGAAAATTTAATTGTCGTACATTTGTAAAAATAATTTATTCATCGAACAAATGGATGTCGAGACAGCCTTTTTAAGTTGTTAATGGTATGTAAAGTCTGAAGTTTATACAAGTCAACCGAAAGGTTTACAAATTGCAAAAGGTACTCTATAGTCTCAAAGAAAGTCCTAAAGTACGGTTTCACTTTTTCGATAAATTTATTAAAAAGTTGAATGTTTTCAGAAGTAACTATGATTACTGTTTATATGTCAACAGAACAAACAAAGATCCAATATATATATTAGTATTTGTTGATGACCTTCAAGTTTGTTGTAAAGATAAACATGAAATCGAATTAAAAACTAGTTAAATGACGAGGTTTGCAATGAAACATTTGAGAAAAGTTAAAAGCTATATTGGTATAGATATTGATTACAGTAATGATAATAATACAATGACTGAAGGATAATAATAAATACTTTAACATACTATGATAACGTAGACACAGAAGTATTAGATTGTATGGTAGATTCTGACTATATATATAATGAACATGAACATGGGGAATAATTGATATCGTAAAAATTGACACAGATTTTAATTTGGCAGACATTATTAACAAAAAGCTTACTTAAGACAAAATCTATGAAAAACAAATTAGAATTAAGATGCATGCATGCGCTCCCGATGCATCCGGTCCATATATTTTTATTGTCTGTGGACACACAACACTTCTGATTAATGGCGTTGTATGGCGTCCTCAATAAAATTTAGTTAATTGTTATAACGAATATTCCCTTTTCAATGTAATTTACGGTCCTATTTAACAGTATGTAATGACATCGTGCTGGGTTAGCTCGTTTAGCAGCAGAGGCCTTGCGGAGGTTTGCACCTCCATAGATGTGATCGCAGACCTCTTGTTGTTATTGGCGGAACGTGACGCTTCGGTGGCGATACGTTCGAAGATATTGCTATGCCTTCTGAGTCCTTCATTCACGAATAGAACGTTTTGTGTACGTCACCAAAACCCTGCTAACCTCAGACTCCTTCTACTTGGGCTGGCTGGAAACAAATAAAATACGTTTCAAACTGGTGTAAATTATGTGGTTGACTGTACCGAGTGTCAGTATGTGACTATTTTATATTTAATTTATTAATTAACTGCAAGAAAAACAAGGGACGTTAAAGTGGTTGCACATTTAGTGTAACTTTCTCCAGTTTTCGTTTTTGTGAACAGATTTAATAAATATCTGTTTTTAGAAAGATGTATTTAGAATATCCGGACTTCATTTAAAGCTGTTATAGTGTTACTGTTGTGACAGACGTGACATTGTGTTACTCAATAGTAACACAATGTATCACGTCACACAAATGTGTATTCATTAGGGTTTGTTAATCTTGCACTCACCACACTACTGTTAAGTATTTCACGCTGGACGAAGCGAATCCAGATTTTGTAGCAGATCCGGAGTCTTTTACTACAGCGGCCGCAAACTCTGTTAGGTCTGATGTCAAAGGTCTCGAACTGTTAATTAAAAATGAGCTTTGTAACTGTGATACTGTTCACTGTCTAGTGACACACAATATTGCGATCGATGTGGAACTATACAAGAGATTTTTAATGAAGGATAAAAGTAGATAATAGGTAGTAGAAATAATACTTTTTAAAGTATTAATCGTCTTAATATCAGATTTCTTACAAATACACGGCAAAATATTGAATCGATTGTATTAAAAACACCGAGAGCAAGGAAGGGTGAGAACAAACAAGACATCTTAAAGGAAAATATTCAAGGAAGGGTCAATGTCAACAGCTTACTGTGGTATGGACATGGGATGAGGAGAGATGATGGTTACGGAGAAGAGAGGTATGGTGTGTCTGAAAAAGGTACAAAGAGAGTAAGTAGTAAGGTAAAAATGATAGAGCTGCATGGAAGTCAGCATTTTGTACCAACACTAAATACGTTTACTATAAGGGTAAAAAGATGACACGTATTTGAATAAAAGTTATTTACCGGCTCTGAAGTTAAACGATTGTATAAAATTTGTTGATTTCTGTCCACAGTGGCCTCCATTAGTCCATCTTCTTGCCAGCATAATCGACACAGCGGCACCTTCGCGATATTATTGTTGTCGTCGAATATTTGGGGCTGTTGAACAATTATAAACAGTTTTAATTATTTCACCACGTTGTTACATAGGTTCATTAGAAGTTTGAGGAGCTGTCTCATAGTAAGTAATGGAGATTTTGAGTCACATGCTGTCTACGCTAAAGCCCTCGTAAACTTTTCAACATGAAATGTTCACGCAAATTTAACGATGATACAAGACCACTTTATTCTTAGGTTATAGGGAAAAAATCTTGATTTCAGCCGGCTCATTAACCATAACTCTTTAGTATAACGAGGAAGTGAATCTAGAAATATGAAAATTTTTACCTTCAGCTACTCTGTTTAGATTTACATTAGGATAGTTTACAACTGTTACAGTCACCCCGCCTTCTATCAGATTACAATGAAACACAATTAAAAACTTGTTGTCGATCATTCAGTTAAGTGTGGACATATGGCAACATATGACACCGACATAGTTAGTAGTAGTAGTTTTACAATCTTACACTCACCGGATGGCAGTTTGATATTAAAATGTAGATATTTTCACTTCGTTTGCATTGTTGCCAAAGTTCCAAGCAGTGGCGAAGTTCTTGACGGCAGATGTCACAGACTCTGTCTGCTCTAGTCCCGAGCTGTTAAACAAAAATAGTTTTATAACCCGCAATTTTGTTGACATTCACATTTGCTTCAGTATGTCCCTGTGTTACGCACCATAAAGCTTATTAATATTTTTTCAATACTTATAGGTACATATCTATAGCTGTAACCTCCCAAACTTTCGAGAAGTTGCCTTAAATATGTTACAATGACTCTAAGAAACGATTGTGAAGTTAAGGCAATAATCTACGAAACATAATATACTACGATCGGACCAAGAAACCTTAAGACTTATTGTTCAAATAAATATTGAAGTGCATGCCAAATTATAGGAGAGATGTACGAAAATGTCAGAGAACAAGAACCGGAATGAGGGTAGACAAGACATCTCAAAGTGAATGATTTAAGGAACGGGCACGAGTAACAAGTTAACGTGGCATAGACATAGGTTGAAGAGTGTAGTAGGTATGCGTAGAACAGAGGATATGAAGAGACGTAACATCTTCACAGTTCTGAAACACGGCTGTCTGATCCTAATAATAATGTAAAGTGAGGTGGTTCTTGTCTTTTGAGCCCTAATTACAGATGTCTTGTTCACTGACTTGAAATTTTGAAAAATGTATTTGTTCTTCCTATTATATTTAAACCAACAGTAATAAAGACAATAATAATGATAATTATTTGTTTACTACATATTATAGAAAAATTAAATAAAAATTCAAAAGATTCATTAAAGCAATTTTCACCAAAAAAGAAATAATACTCATCACACACACGATTGTGAATTCAACCCACTAGAGCTGGGGTCCTTCAAAGAAAAATCTAAAAGATTTACACATAAATTGTGAAAAAGAGTAAGACATGATGGTGTTTGTTCAAATATAAGATCGCTTACCGGCGTTGCAGTTAAATGTTCGTAAACCACCCGCAGAACAGTGTCACCGATCGGGTGCAGTTCACGACTAACGTTCTCCGTCAGACAAATCCCACACGCGAATAGATTTACCATTTTTGCAATTTTTTTAACAACACAACACTTATACGATTGTACACGGCACGTCTGCACTCTTTGAGCGTCTACTGAAGACTGACTCTCCCCCCGATTTGAATTTAACAGGTAACAAAATTACCAGTGGTCGTTTTTTATGCATATTCCTTCTCCTATTATCTAAATGTGTCCTATTACATTACAATGAAATAAAAAAAAGAGTCGACAGGAATTGTCTAACGAGGGTTGAGTTCTGTTCGGGACGGGTTTTTCAGAACCAACACTTGATATGAAAATACACGACATAAATGTTAAGGATATATGTATATAGAGTATATACAAAGAAGGACTAAAATATACTAATATATTATAGTGGACCTCACGTCTGCTATCACTAAAGAATCATCATTATCACTTTACAAAAAATTTTAACAAAGAAAATAACTTATAAGGCTCCCAGGCTCATCGAGACCGATATATATTGCGGCAAACTTAACAGCACGGACAAGGAGAATATATTTTAGAACATGCAAAACTTCACGAGTGTAATTTCTGTTGGGTTATGAATGGCAAGACCTTCATGCGAAAGCAAGCTGGAGCTTGAGCAAGAAACTTGGCAGTGGATGAGTTTAAACATTTTTAATTTAAACGGAGAACAAACTAAAAATAAATTAAAACAGGGGCTTCGGGATCAATCGTACCCATCAATTGAAAACTTAGTGAGATTAGGGTATAAAACCATCCGCAATAAACGCTCGCAAACGCATACACAAACACAAACACGTGCTCGCATACACTCACACATATTCATATATGTACACGTACGCACATACACGCACGTGCGCATGCACGCACGTATATATTAAAATACACACACGCAAACGCATGATAGTTAATTTTTTATTTTCTTTATTTTATTTTAGTTACTTAATTTTATGTATTTAGTGATTTAATAATTTTATTCATTACAATTATTATTTAGATTTACAAGTAGTTACTACTGGTTCGAATATGTTAAAGTGAACTCGCATATAACAATATTGTGACCAACTTTCAAAGAAGTGGGAGTTAAACCAGAGTGTGTTGGAACTGGATACAATTTACAACTACTCATTTAGTTACAGTAACTTTTAGTAGTTAGCAAGACTTACATTGACGCTTATTTAGCTCACGCCAGTGTTTCGGTACTTTTAATGTAGTACAACAAGAAAAATCCCTAGAAATACATTCGGTAAAAGGCTCGAATGTTATTTAATTTATTTAAAAGTCAAAATTATACTGAAGTTTGTCAGAAAATACTTTAAGTTATGAAGTTGCTGGTAAAGGTAATCCTTTGTACACCTTTCCAAGTAAAATTTGATTTTAATGTTAATACATAAAAGATGTAAAACAAGTCGAAGCTTCTGATCAATACCTGTTGATAGCCTGTGTTGGTTTTCTACACACAATCCCTTTCATATCGCCTACACGTGGTGTATTTAAATAACACCACGCCCTAGCTTTACTACTAACTATGAAAGCTTCAACGAAAATCTTTACAAATAATAAGGTAATAACAATTTCTTAGTGAGGGTCGAGTTATATTTGCAGCGGGTTGTATTTTTAGACTATTTTCTTTTGTAAAATACTCCGATATTCTGTTAAGTGCGACGGAACATAGCTGTTTAGATGAGGTAAATAGTTAGTCGACATAACACCGATAAAAGTATATTTTTGAGATCCTCGAACTAAAAACACTGTAATGTCTTCACAGGAGGTTGCGACCGCGCTAAAACAGCTACCGCTACCAGTCATGAAGCATATGACGGCCGTTACCCAGAGACTTTTTTCAATAACTGTAGTGAGGGCCCTATTTCAGTTACAGAAGCGACAGGTGGAACTCCATTCCCTCTTAGCGACCGAACACAGATACTTCCCTAAGTAATGAGCTATCGTGGTTTGATTAGCGGTCTCACGTCACTTGTAAATCTCTTCGTGCGGGAACCATATGCTGTTACCCGCATGTAAGTCAGAGGTCCGCCGATA
Source organism: Hypercompe scribonia (assembly GCA_949316085.1). Taxonomy (NCBI): domain Eukaryota; kingdom Metazoa; phylum Arthropoda; class Insecta; order Lepidoptera; family Erebidae; genus Hypercompe; species Hypercompe scribonia. The sequence goes on from OX438995.1 coordinate 9,611,319, forward strand.
AACTTCGGTGACCACTTGCGCCTACCCCTAAACCACACGTCGCAGTTTCAGCCAAGGCACACGAAACCTCAGTCGTCACTGATGACCGTCTCAGCTTCTTTACCCGCTTATACCCACGTTCGTTAAGCTGCAGTGCAGAACCTCCCAGAGGCGGTCCAATATGTGGCTGAGAGCTCATGTCAGCACTCGAGTATGTATTACGTTTAGCCCAAGGGTGGATTACTCGGAGTGGATTCATTTAAAAACTGCCCTTACCCCAATAGTTTTAGCAACTTCGAAATAGACGCCCGGCATTAACATAGGCCTAGACTACAAGCAGCGTTCTTTGTTGTAGTTTTTACCTGCCTCCTTTTGTTTAAATACAACACTATTATAAAGAAGGGACTTGTTATTACGATAACAATAGCAGTAGGTACTAAACCTTGAAAGACAATAGAATTATTGTGAAGTCGCATATTCTGCTCGAGTTTACTAAGTTGAATAGATATAAAATGGTTACCTGTCAGAGTTACCTGTACAATAAATCGGTGGGTTGGGTGTGGGAGGGATTACTCCCTAAAGATGCTACTCATTACTACCAAGGTAAGTGATGAATAACTGTTACCAGTTTCAGAGCAAACTAGATTTCAGCTTAGGTACAGTTAGAATTTTATTTTATCTCTTTGTAACAGGTACTCTGTGAGGTTTGAAGATGCTACGAGTCCAAAACCTAAAGTAAAGTATTTGACTGACGAAATGTTACTCAGAGAAGCTATCGTGGACCCTTTGCTTAAAAAATATTCTAATAATAATACTGGATGACGCACACGAGAGAACAGTTATAACCGATGCGGTCTTTGGTATTGCAAAACTAGCACAGAAAGAAAGGAATGAACAGGAGACAATTGTAATTTACTTAGAGGATCAAACTTTTCCAGTCACTATACATCACTCCAAGATGAAAAATGAAGACTATCAATATGCTGCTGTTTGCACAACATTTCGACGACACGCTACAACACCCGCAAAGTAAATATCTACCTATAATTAAAGAAAATCTTGTGATGTTTTTCATTCCCTTAATAAATTGTTAATAGTTTTTATTATTTTCAGCCATGACTTCTTAGTATTTCTGACAGGACAAGAAGAAATTGAGACAATCATGTATGAAATTAAAGAGATAGCCAGAAAGCCACAGGTCCCCCTATGAAGGTATACCCACTGTATGCAGATATGCCTACAGCAAAACAATTGCAAGGTTGGCGGAGTGTGCCTCCCGGAACTAGAAAAATAATATTGGTCACAAATATTGCTGAGACATCTGTTACTATACCTGGGATTAGATATGTCATCGATGCAGGCGTAGTGAAAGAAGGGTACAATTTTTGTTGATTTTAACAGTGCTCTTCTTTCAGACTTGATTCAGACTGACATTTCCAATTTTCAAATAGCAATTTTTTGCTATTTCCCGGCTCCCGTTCCGGGTTTACCGCCTCTATACTGAAATCGATTTCAAGGCCCGACAACAACATCATACGCCTGAAATTGTCAGGTAGAATAATATTATACACTTTGCCTTTAGCTATTAGCATTGTTTACGTTCAGTTCAGAGTTTTTTGTCATATGAAAAAAAATTGACCCTATTAAAAACGATTGACAAAGCTCTATAAATTATTTAAAGTAACAATTTTTACAATTTTATAATTTTTATATCACAACTTGTTTATTCTACATAATATATTTTATTACAGATGTCCGCTAGCATCTACGCTTTTACTAATGATAGCGATAGCGGTGGGGGCAGAGCCTAGTAACATCTCGTGGACAGATCCACCGCCACCAGATGCTGTGAAAGCTTCATTAGCACTGCTCAAGAAATTAGGTAAGAGACACGATCATCTTGAAAACGTTATATTGTACGTTATTTCTATTTTAGGTGCAATCGACAACGTCACCAATTCTAAACTGATGGTGCTTGCAAAAAAAATGTAAATTTTCCCGATCGACCTAAAATATTCCAAAATTCAATTAAGCGCGACGGAATATAGCTGCTTAGACGAGGTAAATAGTTAATCAACATAACACTGATAAAAGTATATTCTTGAGATCGTAGAACTAGAAACACTCGTGTAATGATACCATTATATGTTTAGGTTTGGTAAGTTTGGTAGCAGTTTTGTCAAGTGAAGACTTATTCCACACACCGGTGCACAAGAGACAAGAAGCTTTGACAATGAAACAAAAATTCCTGTCTCCGTTAGGCGACCACACAACTCTCCTCAAAAATGATCAAAAAGAAAATGATAATGATATAGAAATTGGCCTAGTTCAAACTTGTCTGATGACATATTAAAAACTATTTACTAAAGTGATAAAAGTTATTGATGAAGATTCAGGTGAGACTAATTTTACATCATCAGTTTTACATCTTTTTTTGCATATGTAAACTACACTGATGCAAATGAGCCAAACACTTGTGAGGAAGCGATGAACTCTCATAATTACAAACAATGGTAAATAGAAATAGACTCAGTAATAAATAACCTACATAACAATAATACTTGACAAATTGTTGGAAGGCCACACGATAAAAAGATTCTAGATGTTAAGTGGATTTTTAAGAAAAAAATTCAATTTTATTTTTAAAACAAGATTAGTTGTAAGAGGTTTTTAGCAAAAAGAATTCAATGAAAATGTTTATTGACCTGTAGGGAAAATGTAAACACTGAAAATTTAATTGTCGTACATTTGTAAAAATAATTTATTCATCGAACAAATGGATGTCGAGACAGCCTTTTTAAGTTGTTAATGGTATGTAAAGTCTGAAGTTTATACAAGTCAACCGAAAGGTTTACAAATTGCAAAAGGTACTCTATAGTCTCAAAGAAAGTCCTAAAGTACGGTTTCACTTTTTCGATAAATTTATTAAAAAGTTGAATGTTTTCAGAAGTAACTATGATTACTGTTTATATGTCAACAGAACAAACAAAGATCCAATATATATATTAGTATTTGTTGATGACCTTCAAGTTTGTTGTAAAGATAAACATGAAATCGAATTAAAAACTAGTTAAATGACGAGGTTTGCAATGAAACATTTGAGAAAAGTTAAAAGCTATATTGGTATAGATATTGATTACAGTAATGATAATAATACAATGACTGAAGGATAATAATAAATACAGTAACATACTATGATAACGTAGACACAGAAGTATTAGATTGTATGGTAGATTCTGACTATATATATAATGAACATGAACATGGGGAATAATTGATATCGTAAAAATTGACACAGATTTTAATTTGGCAGACATTATTAACAAAAAGCTTACTTAAGACAAAATCTATGAAAAACAAATTAGAATTAAGATGCATGCATGCGCTCCCGATGCATCCGGTCCATATATTTTTATTGTCTGTGGACACACAACACTTCTGATTAATGGCGTTGTATGGCGTCCTCAATAAAATTTAGTTAATTGTTATAACGAATATTCCCTTTTCAATGTAATTTACGGTCCTATTTAACAGTATGTAATGACATCGTGCTGGGTTAGCTCGTTTAGCAGCAGAGGCCTTGCGGAGGTTTGCACCTCCATAGATGTGATCGCAGACCTCTTGTTGTTATTGGCGGAACGTGACGCTTCGGTGGCGATACGTTCGAAGATATTGCTATGCCTTCTGAGTCCTTCATTCACGAATAGAACGTTTTGTGTACGTCACCAAAACCCTGCTAACCTCAGACTCCTTCTACTTGGGCTGGCTGGAAACAAATAAAATACGTTTCAAACTGGTGTAAATTATGTGGTTGACTGTACCGAGTGTCAGTATGTGACTATTTTATATTTAATTTATTAATTAACTGCAAGAAAAACAAGGGACGTTAAAGTGGTTGCACATTTAGTGTAACTTTCTCCAGTTTTCGTTTTTGTGAACAGATTTAATAAATATCTGTTTTTAGAAAGATGTATTTAGAATATCCGGACTTCATTTAAAGCTGTTATAGTGTTACTGTTGTGACAGACGTGACATTGTGTTACTCAATAGTAACACAATGTATCACGTCACACAAATGTGTATTCATTAGGGTTTGTTAATCTTGCACTCACCACACTACTGTTAAGTATTTCACGCTGGACGAAGCGAATCCAGATTTTGTAGCAGATCCGGAGTCTTTTACTACAGCGGCCGCAAACTCTGTTAGGTCTGATGTCAAAGGTCTCGAACTGTTAATTAAAAATGAGCTTTGTAACTGTGATACTGTTGACTGTCTAGTGACACACAATATTGCGATCGATGTGGAACTATACAAGAGATTTTTAATGAAGGATAAAAGTAGATAATAGGTAGTAGAAATAATACTTTTTAAAGTATTAATCGTCTTAATATCAGATTTCTTACAAATACACGGCAAAATATTGAATCGATTGTATTAAAAACACCGAGAGCAAGGAAGGGTGAGAACAAACAAGACATCTTAAAGGAAAATATTCAAGGAAGGGTCAATGTCAACAGCTTACTGTGGTATGGACATGGGATGAGGAGAGATGATGGTTACGGAGAAGAGAGGTATGGTGTGTCTGAAAAAGGTACAAAGAGAGTAAGTAGTAAGGTAAAAATGATAGAGCTGCATGGAAGTCAGCATTTTGTACCAACACTAAATACGTTTACTATAAGGGTAAAAAGATGACACGTATTTGAATAAAAGTTATTTACCGGCTCTGAAGTTAAACGATTGTATAAAATTTGTTGATTTCTGTCCACAGTGGCCTCCATTAGTCCATCTTCTTGCCAGCATAATCGACACAGCGGCACCTTCGCGATATTATTGTTGTCGTCGAATATTTGGGGCTGTTGAACAATTATAAACAGTTTTAATTATTTCACCACGTTGTTACATAGGTTCATTAGAAGTTTGAGGAGCTGTCTCATAGTAAGTAATGGAGATTTTGAGTCACATGCTGTCTACGCTAAAGCCCTCGTAAACTTTTCAACATGAAATGTTCACGCAAATTTAACGATGATACAAGACCACTTTATTCTTAGGTTATAGGGAAAAAATCTTGATTTCAGCCGGCTCATTAACCATAACTCTTTAGTATAACGAGGAAGTGAATCTAGAAATATGAAAATTTTTACCTTCAGCTACTCTGTTTAGATTTACATTAGGATAGTTTACAACTGTTACAGTCACCCCGCCTTCTATCAGATTACAATGAAACACAATTAAAAACTTGTTGTCGATCATTCAGTTAAGTGTGGACATATGGCAACATATGACACCGACATAGTTAGTAGTAGTAGTTTTACAATCTTACACTCACCGGATGGCAGTTTGATATTAAAATGTAGATATTTTCACTTCGTTTGCATTGTTGCCAAAGTTCCAAGCAGTGGCGAAGTTCTTGACGGCAGATGTCACAGACTCTGTCTGCTCTAGTCCCGAGCTGTTAAACAAAAATAGTTTTATAACCCGCAATTTTGTTGACATTCACATTTGCTTCAGTATGTCCCTGTGTTACGCACCATAAAGCTTATTAATATTTTTTCAATACTTATAGGTACATATCTATAGCTGTAACCTCCCAAACTTTCGAGAAGTTGCCTTAAATATGTTACAATGACTCTAAGAAACGATTGTGAAGTTAAGGCAATAATCTACGAAACATAATATACTACGATCGGACCAAGAAACCTTAAGACTTATTGTTCAAATAAATATTGAAGTGCATGCCAAATTATAGGAGAGATGTACGAAAATGTCAGAGAACAAGAACCGGAATGAGGGTAGACAAGACATCTCAAAGTGAATGATTTAAGGAACGGGCACGAGTAACAAGTTAACGTGGCATAGACATAGGTTGAAGAGTGTAGTAGGTATGCGTAGAACAGAGGATATGAAGAGACGTAACATCTTCACAGTTCTGAAACACGGCTGTCTGATCCTAATAATAATGTAAAGTGAGGTGGTTCTTGTCTTTTGAGCCCTAATTACAGATGTCTTGTTCACTGACTTGAAATTTTGAAAAATGTATTTGTTCTTCCTATTATATTTAAACCAACAGTAATAAAGACAATAATAATGATAATTATTTGTTTACTACATATTATAGAAAAATTAAACAAAAATTCAAAAGATTCATTAAAGCAATTTTCACCAAAAAAGAAATAATACTCATCACACACACGATTGTGAATTCAACCCACTAGAGCTGGGGTCCTTCAAAGAAAAATCTAAAAGATTTACACATAAATTGTGAAAAAGAGTAAGACATGATGGTGTTTGTTCAAATATAAGATCGCTTACCGGCGTTGCAGTTAAATGTTCGTAAACCACCCGCAGAACAGTGTCACCGATCGGGTGCAGTTCACGACTAACGTTCTCCGTCAGACAAATCCCACACGCGAATAGATTTACCATTTTTGCAATTTTTTTAACAACACAACACTTATACGATTGTACACGGCACGTCTGCACTCTTTGAGCGTCTACTGAAGACTGACTCTCCCCCCGATTTGAATTTAACAGGTAACAAAATTACCAGTGGTCGTTTTTTATGCATATTCCTTCTCCTATTATCTAAATGTGTCCTATTACATTACAATGAAATAAAAAAAAGAGTCGACAGGAATTGTCTAACGAGGGTTGAGTTCTGTTCGGGACGGGTTTTTCAGAACCAACACTTGATATGAAAATACACGACATAAATGTTAAGGATATATGTATATAGAGTATATACAAAGAAGGACTAAAATATACTAATATATTATAGTGGACCTCACGTCTGCTATCACTAAAGAATCATCATTATCACTTTACAAAAAATTTTAACAAAGAAAATAACTTATAAGGCTCCCAGGCTCATCGAGACCGATATATATTGCGGCAAACTTAACAGCACGGACAAGGAGAATATATTTTAGAACATGCAAAACTTCACGAGTGTAATTTCTGTTGGGTTATGAATGGCAAGACCTTCATGCGAAAGCAAGCTGGAGCTTGAGCAAGAAACTTGGCAGTGGATGAGTTTAAACATTTTTAATTTAAACGGAGAACAAACTAAAAATAAATTAAAACAGGGGCTTCGGGATCAATCGTACCCATCAATTGAAAACTTAGTGAGATTAGGGTATAAAACCATCCGCAATAAACGCTCGCAAACGCATACACAAACACAAACACGTGCTCGCATACACTCACACATATTCATATATGTACACGTACGCACATACACGCACGTGCGCATGCACGCACGTATATATTAAAATACACACACGCAAACGCATGATAGTTAATTTTTTATTTTCTTTATTTTATTTTAGTTACTTAATTTTATGTATTTAGTGATTTAATAATTTTATTCATTACAATTATTATTTAGATTTACAAGTAGTTACTACTGGTTCGAATATGTTAAAGTGAACTCGCATATAACAATATTGTGACCAACTTTCAAAGAAGTGGGAGTTAAACCAGAGTGTGTTGGAACTGGATACAATTTACAACTACTCATTTAGTTACAGTAACTTTTAGTAGTTAGCAAGACTTACATTGACGCTTATTTAGCTCACGCCAGTGTTTCGGTACTTTTAATGTAGTACAACAAGAAAAATCCCTAGAAATACATTCGGTAAAAGGCTCGAATGTTATTTAATTTATTTAAAAGTCAAAATTATACTGAAGTTTGTCAGAAAATACTTTAAGTTATGAAGTTGCTGGTAAAGGTAATCCTTTGTACACCTTTCCAAGTAAAATTTGATTTTAATGTTAATACATAAAAGATGTAAAACAAGTCGAAGCTTCTGATCAATACCTGTTGATAGCCTGTGTTGGTTTTCTACACACAATCCCTTTCATATCGCCTACACGTGGTGTATTTAAATAACACCACGCCCTAGCTTTACTACTAACTATGAAAGCTTCAACGAAAATCTTTACAAATAATAAGGTAATAACAATTTCTTAGTGAGGGTCGAGTTATATTTGCAGCGGGTTGTATTTTTAGACTATTTTCTTTTGTAAAATACTCCGATATTCTGTTAAGTGCGACGGAACATAGCTGTTTAGATGAGGTAAATAGTTAGTCGACATAACACCGATAAAAGTATATTTTTGAGATCCTCGAACTAAAAACACTGTAATGTCTTCACAGGAGGTTGCGACCGCGCTAAAACAGCTACCGCTACCAGTCATGAAGCATATGACGGCCGTTACCCAGAGACTTTTTTCAATAACTGTAGTGAGGGCCCTATTTCAGTTACAGAAGCGACAGGTGGAACTCCATTCCCTCTTAGCGACCGAACACAGATACTTCCCTAAGTAATGAGCTATCGTGGTTTGATTAGCGGTCTCACGTCACTTGTAAATCTCTTCGTGCGGGAACCATATGCTGTTACCCGCATGTAAGTCAGAGGTCCGCCGATAAACTTCGGTGACCACTTGCGCCTACCCCTAAACCACACGTCGCAGTTTCAGCCAAGGCACACGAAACCTCAGTCGTCACTGATGACCGTCTCAGCTTCTTTACCCGCTTATACCCACGTTCGTTAAGCTGCAGTGCAGAACCTCCCAGAGGCGGTCCAATATGTGGCTGAGAGCTCATGTCAGCACTCGAGTATGTATTACGTTTAGCCCAAGGGTGGATTACTCGGAGTGGATTCATTTAAAAACTGCCCTTACCCCAATAGTTTTAGCAACTTCGAAATAGACGCCCGGCATTAACATAGGCCTAGACTACAAGCAGCGTTCTTTGTTGTAGTTTTTACCTGCCTCCTTTTGTTTAAATACAACACTATTATAAAGAAGGGACTTGTTATTACGATAACAATAGCAGTAGGTACTAAACCTTGAAAGACAATAGAATTATTGTGAAGTCGCATATTCTGCTCGAGTTTACTAAGTTGAATAGATATAAAATGGTTACCTGTCAGAGTTACCTGTACAATAAATCGGTGGGTTGGGTGTGGGAGGGATTACTCCCTAAAGATGCTACTCATTACTACCAAGGTAAGTGATGAATAACTGTTACCAGTTTCAGAGCAAACTAGATTTCAGCTTAGGTACAGTTAGAATTTTATTTTATCTCTTTGTAACAGGTACTCTGTGAGGTTTGAAGATGCTACGAGTCCAAAACCTAAAGTAAAGTATTTGACTGACGAAATGTTACTCAGAGAAGCTATCGTGGACCCTTTGCTTAAAAAATATTCTAATAATAATACTGGATGACGCACACGAGAGAACAGTTATAACCGATGCGGTCTTTGGTATTGCAAAACTAGCACAGAAAGAAAGGAATGAACAGGAGACAATTGTAATTTACTTAGAGGATTAAACTTTTCCAGTCACTATACATCACTCCAAGATGAAAAATGAAGACTATCAATATGCTGCTGTTTGCACAACATTTCGACGACACGCTACAACACCCGCAAAGTAAATATCTACCTATAATTAAAGAAAATCTTGTGATGTTTTTCATTCCCTTAATAAATTGTTAATAGTTTTTATTATTTTCAGCCATGACTTCTTAGTATTTCTGACAGGACAAGAAGAAATTGAGACAATCATGTATGAAATTAAAGAGATAGCCAGAAAGCCACAGGTCCCCCTATGAAGGTATACCCACTGTATGCAGATATGCCTACAGCAAAACAATTGCAAGGTTGGCGGAGTGTGCCTCCCGGAACTAGAAAAATAATATTGGTCACAAATATTGCTGAGACATCTGTTACTATACCTGGGATTAGATATGTCATCGATGCAGGCGTAGTGAAAGAAGGGTACAATTTTTGTTGATTTTAACAGTGCTCTTCTTTCAGACTTGTTTCAGACTGACATTTCCAATTTTCAAATAGCAATTTTTTGCTATTTCCCGGCTCCCGTTCCGGATTTACCGCCTCTATACTGAAATCGATTTCAAGGCCCGACAACAACATCATACGCCTGAAATTGTCAGGTAGAATAATATTATACACTTTGCCTTTAGCTATTAGCATTGTTTACGTTCAGTTCAGAGTTTTTTGTCATATGAAAAAAAATTGACCCTATTAAAAACGATTGACAAAGCTCTATAAATTATTTAAAGTAACAATTTTTACAATTTTTTAATTTTTATATCACAACTTGTTTATTCTACATAATATATTTTATTACAGATGTCCGCTAGCATCTACGCTTTTACTAATGATAGCGATAGCGGTGGGGGCAGAGCCTAGTAACATCTCGTGGACAGATCCACCGCCACCAGATGCTGTGAAAGCTTCATTAGCACTGCTCAAGAAATTAGGTAAGAGACACGATCATCTTGAAAACGTTATATTGTACGTTATTTCTATTTTAGGTGCAATCGACAACGTCACCAATTCTAAACTGATGGTGCTTGCAAAAAAAATGTAAATTTTCCCGATCGACCTAAAATATTCCAAAATTCAATTAAGCGCGACGGAATATAGCTGCTTAGACGAGGTAAATAGTTAATCAACATAACACTGATAAAAGTATATTCTTGAGATCGTAGAACTAGAAACACTCGTGTAATGATACCATTATATGTTTAGGTTTGGTAAGTTTGGTAGCAGTTTTGTCAAGTGAAGACTTATTCCACACACCGGTGCACAAGAGACAAGAAGCTTTGACAATGAAACAAAAATTCCTGTCTCCGTTAGGCGACCACACAACTCTCCTCAAAAATGATCAAAAAGAAAATGATAATGATATAGAAATTGGCCTAGTTCAAACTTGTCTGATGACATATTAAAAACTATTTACTAAAGTGATAAAAGTTATTGATGAAGATTCAGGTGAGACTAATTTTACATCATCAGTTTTACATCTTTTTTTGCATATGTAAACTACACTGATGCAAATGAGCCAAACACTTGTGAGGAAGCGATGAACTCTCATAATTACAAACAATGGTAAATAGAAATAGACTCAGTAATAAATAACCTACATAACAATAATACTTGACAAATTGTTGGAAGGCCACACGATAAAAAGATTCTAGATGTTAAGTGGATTTTTAAGAAAAAAATTCAATTTTATTTTTAAAACAAGATTAGTTGTAAGAGGTTTTTAGCAAAAAGAATTCAATGAAAATGTTTATTGACCTGTAGGGAAAATGTAAACACTGAAAATTTAATTGTCGTACATTTGTAAAAATAATTTATTCATCGAACAAATGGATGTCGAGACAGCCTTTTTAAGTTGTTAATGGTATGTAAAGTCTGAAGTTTATACAAGTCAACCGAAAGGTTTACAAATTGCAAAAGGTACTCTATAGTCTCAAAGAAAGTCCTAAAGTACGGTTTCACTTTTTCGATAAATTTATTAAAAAGTTGAATGTTTTCAGAAGTAACTATGATTACTGTTTATATGTCAACAGAACAAACAAAGATCCAATATATATATTAGTATTTGTTGATGACCTTCAAGTTTGTTGTAAAGATAAACATGAAATCGAATTAAAAACTAGTTAAATGACGAGGTTTGCAATGAAACATTTGAGAAAAGTTAAAAGCTATATTGGTATAGATATTGATTACAGTAATGATAATAATACAATGACTGAAGGATAATAATAAATACAGTAACATACTATGATAACGTAGACACAGAAGTATTAGATTGTATGGTAGATTCTGACTATATATATAATGAACATGAACATGGGGAATAATTGATATCGTAAAAATTGACACAGATTTTAATTTGGCAGACATTATTAACAAAAAGCTTACTTAAGACAAAATCTATGAAAAACAAATTAGAATTAAGATGCATGCATGCGCTCCCGATGCATCCGGTCCATATATTTTTATTGTCTGTGGACACACAACACTTCTGATTAATGGCGTTGTATGGCGTCCTCAATAAAATTTAGTTAATTGTTATAACGAATATTCCCTTTTCAATGTAATTTACGGTCCTATTTAACAGTATGTAATGACATCGTGCTGGGTTAGCTCGTTTAGCAGCAGAGGCCTTGCGGAGGTTTGCACCTCCATAGATGTGATCGCAGACCTCTTGTTGTTATTGGCGGAACGTGACGCTTCGGTGGCGATACGTTCGAAGATATTGCTATGCCTTCTGAGTCCTTCATTCACGAATAGAACGTTTTGTGTACGTCACCAAAACCCTGCTAACCTCAGACTCCTTCTACTTGGGCTGGCTGGAAACAAATAAAATACGTTTCAAACTGGTGTAAATTATGTGGTTGACTGTACCGAGTGTCAGTATGTGACTATTTTATATTTAATTTATTAATTAACTGCAAGAAAAACAAGGGACGTTAAAGTGGTTGCACATTTAGTGTAACTTTCTCCAGTTTTCGTTTTTGTGAACAGATTTAATAAATATCTGTTTTTAGAAAGATGTATTTAGAATATCCGGACTTCATTTAAAGCTGTTATAGTGTTACTGTTGTGACAGACGTGACATTGTGTTACTCAATAGTAACACAATGTATCACGTCACACAAATGTGTATTCATTAGGGTTTGTTAATCTTGCACTCACCACACTACTGTTAAGTATTTCACGCTGGACGAAGCGAATCCAGATTTTGTAGCAGATCCGGAGTCTTTTACTACAGCGGCCGCAAACTCTGTTAGGTCTGATGTCAAAGGTCTCGAACTGTTAATTAAAAATGAGCTTTGTAACTGTGATACTGTTGACTGTCTAGTGACACACAATATTGCGATCGATGTGGAACTATACAAGAGATTTTTAATGAAGGATAAAAGTAGATAATAGGTAGTAGAAATAATACTTTTTAAAGTATTAATCGTCTTAATATCAGATTTCTTACAAATACACGGCAAAATATTGAATCGATTGTATTAAAAACACCGAGAGCAAGGAAGGGTGAGAACAAACAAGACATCTTAAAGGAAAATATTCAAGGAAGGGTCAATGTCAACAGCTTACTGTGGTATGGACATGGGATGAGGAGAGATGATGGTTACGGAGAAGAGAGGTATGGTGTGTCTGAAAAAGGTACAAAGAGAGTAAGTAGTAAGGTAAAAATGATAGAGCTGCATGGAAGTCAGCATTTTGTACCAACACTAAATACGTTTACTATAAGGGTAAAAAGATGACACGTATTTGAATAAAAGTTATTTACCGGCTCTGAAGTTAAACGATTGTATAAAATTTGTTGATTTCTGTCCACAGTGGCCTCCATTAGTCCATCTTCTTGCCAGCATAATCGACACAGCGGCACCTTCGCGATATTATTGTTGTCGTCGAATATTTGGGGCTGTTGAACAATTATAAACAGTTTTAATTATTTCACCACGTTGTTACATAGGTTCATTAGAAGTTTGAGGAGCTGTCTCATAGTAAGTAATGGAGATTTTGAGTCATATGCTGTCTACGCTAAAGCCCTCGTAAACTTTTCAACATGAAATGTTCACGCAAATTTAACGATGATACAAGACCACTTTATTCTTAGGTTATAGGGAAAAAATCTTGATTTCAGCCGGCTCATTAACCATAACTCTTTAGTATAACGAGGAAGTGAATCTAGAAATATGAAAATTTTTACCTTCAGCTACTCTGTTTAGATTTACATTAGGATAGTTTACAACTGTTACAGTCACCCCGCCTTCTATCAGATTACAATGAAACACAATTAAAAACTTGTTGTCGATCATTCAGTTAAGTGTGGACATATGGCAACATATGACACCGACATAGTTAGTAGTAGTAGTTTTACAATCTTACACTCACCGGATGGCAGTTTGATATTAAAATGTAGATATTTTCACTTCGTTTGCATTGTTGCCAAAGTTCCAAGCAGTGGCGAAGTTCTTGACGGCAGATGTCACAGACTCTGTCTGCTCTAGTCCCGAGCTGTTAAACAAAAATAGTTTTATAACCCGCAATTTTGTTGACATTCACATTTGCTTCAGTATGTCCCTGTGTTACGCACCATAAAGCTTATTAATATTTTTTCAATACTTATAGGTACATATCTATAGCTGTAACCTCCCAAACTTTCGAGAAGTTGCCTTAAATATGTTACAATGACTCTAAGAAACGATTGTGAAGTTAAGGCAATAATCTACGAAACATAATATACTACGATCGGACCAAGAAACCTTAAGACTTATTGTTCAAATAAATATTGAAGTGCATGCCAAATTATAGGAGAGATGTACGAAAATGTCAGAGAACAAGAACCGGAATGAGGGTAGACAAGACATCTCAAAGTGAATGATTTAAGGAACGGGCACGAGTAACAAGTTAACGTGGCATAGACATAGGTTGAAGAGTGTAGTAGGTATGCGTAGAACAGAGGATATGAAGAGACGTAACATCTTCACAGTTCTGAAACACGGCTGTCTGATCCTAATAATAATGTAAAGTGAGGTGGTTCTTGTCTTTTGAGCCCTAATTACAGATGTCTTGTTCACTGACTTGAAATTTTGAAAAATGTATTTGTTCTTCCTATTATATTTAAACCAACAGTAATAAAGACAATAATAATGATAATTATTTGTTTACTACATATTATAGAAAAATTAAACAAAAATTCAAAAAATTCATTAAAGCAATTTTCACCAAAAAAGAAATAATACTCATCACACACACGATTGTGAATTCAACCCACTAGAGCTGGGGTCCTTCAAAGAAAAATCTAAAAGATTTACACATAAATTGTGAAAAAGAGTAAGACATGATGGTGTTTGTTCAAATATAAGATCGCTTACCGGCGTTGCAGTTAAATGTTCGTAAACCACCCGCAGAACAGTGTCACCGATCGGGTGCAGTTCACGACTAACGTTCTCCGTCAGACAAATCCCACACGCGAATAGATTTACCATTTTTGCAATTTTTTTAACAACACAACACTTATACGATTGTACACGGCACGTCTGCACTCTTTGAGCGTCTACTGAAGACTGACTCTCCCCCCGATTTGAATTTAACAGGTAACAAAATTACCAGTGGTCGTTTTTTATGCATATTCCTTCTCCTATTATCTAAATGTGTCCTATTACATTACAATGAAATAAAAAAAAGAGTCGACAGGAATTGTCTAACGAGGGTTGAGTTCTGTTCGGGACGGGTTTTTCAGAACCAACACTTGATATGAAAATACACGACATAAATGTTAAGGATATATGTATATAGAGTATATACAAAGAAGGACTAAAATATACTAATATATTATAGTGGACCTCACGTCTGCTATCACTAAAGAATCATCATTATCACTTTACAAAAAATTTTAACAAAGAAAATAACTTATAAGGCTCCCAGGCTCATCGAGACCGATATATATTGCGGCAAACTTAACAGCACGGACAAGGACAATATATTTTAGAACATGCAAAACTTCACGAGTGTAATTTCTGTTGGGTTATGAATGGCAAGACCTTCATGCGAAAGCAAGCTGGAGCTTGAGCAAGAAACTTGGCAGTGGATGAGTTTAAACATTTTTAATTTAAACGGAGAACAAACTAAAAATAAATTAAAACAGGGGCTTCGGGATCAATCGTACCCATCAATTGAAAACTTAGTGAGATTAGGGTATAAAACCATCCGCAATAAACGCTCGCAAACGCATACACAAACACAAACACGTGCTCGCATACACTCACACATATTCATATATGTACACGTACGCACATACACGCACGTGCGCATGCACGCACGTATATATTAAAATACACACACGCAAACGCATGATAGTTAATTTTTTATTTTCTTTATTTTATTTTAGTTACTTAATTTTATGTATTTAGTGATTTAATAATTTTATTCATTACAATTATTATTTAGATTTACAAGTAGTTACTACTGGTTCGAATATGTTAAAGTGAACTCGCATATAACAATATTGTGACCAACTTTCAAAGAAGTGGGAGTTAAACCAGAGTGTGTTGGAACTGGATACAATTTACAACTACTCATTTAGTTACAGTAACTTTTAGTAGTTAGCAAGACTTACATTGACGCTTATTTAGCTCACGCCAGTGTTTCGGTACTTTTAATGTAGTACAACAAGAAAAATCCCTAGAAATACATTCGGTAAAAGGCTCGAATGTTATTTAATTTATTTAAAAGTCAAAATTATACTGAAGTTTGTCAGAAAATACTTTAAGTTATGAAGTTGCTGGTAAAGGTAATCCTTTGTACACCTTTCCAAGTAAAATTTGATTTTAATGTTAATACATAAAAGATGTAAAACAAGTCGAAGCTTCTGATCAATACCTGTTGATAGCCTGTGTTGGTTTTCTACACACAATCCCTTTCATATCGCCTACACGTGGTGTATTTAAATAACACCACGCCCTAGCTTTACTACTAACTATGAAAGCTTCAACGAAAATCTTTACAAATAATAAGGTAATAACAATTTCTTAGTGAGGGTCGAGTTATATTTGCAGCGGGTTGTATTTTTAGACTATTTTCTTTTGTAAAATACTCCGATATTCTGTTAAGTGCGACGGAACATAGCTGTTTAGATGAGGTAAATAGTTAGTCGACATAACACCGATAAAAGTATATTTTTGAGATCCTCGAACTAAAAACACTGTAATGTCTTCACAGGAGGTTGCGACCGCGCTAAAACAGCTACCGCTACCAGTCATGAAGCATATGACGGCCGTTACCCAGAGACTTTTTTCAATAACTGTAGTGAGGGCCCTATTTCAGTTACAGAAGCGACAGGTGGAACTCCATTCCCTCTTAGCGACCGAACACAGATACTTCCCTAAGTAATGAGCTATCGTGGTTTGATTAGCGGTCTCACGTCACTTGTAAATCTCTTCGTGCGGGAACCATATGCTGTTACCCGCATGTAAGTCAGAGGTCCGCCGATAAACTTCGGTGACCACTTGCGCCTACCCCTAAACCACACGTCGCAGTTTCAGCCAAGGCACACGAAACCTCAGTCGTCACTGATGACCGTCTCAGCTTCTTTACCCGCTTATACCCACGTTCGTTAAGCTGCAGTGCAGAACCTCCCAGAGGCGGTCCAATATGTGGCTGAGAGCTCATGTCAGCACTCGAGTATGTATTACGTTTAGCCCAAGGGTGGATTACTCGGAGTGGATTCATTTAAAAACTGCCCTTACCCCAATAGTTTTAGCAACTTCGAAATAGACGCCCGGCATTAACATAGGCCTAGACTACAAGCAGCGTTCTTTGTTGTAGTTTTTACCTGCCTCCTTTTGTTTAAATACAACACTATTATAAAGAAGGGACTTGTTATTACGATAACAATAGCAGTAGGTACTAAACCTTGAAAGACAATAGAATTATTGTGAAGTCGCATATTCTGCTCGAGTTTACTAAGTTGAATAGATATAAAATGGTTACCTGTCAGAGTTACCTGTACAATAAATCGGTGGGTTGGGTGTGGGAGGGATTACTCCCTAAAGATGCTACTCATTACTACCAAGGTAAGTGATGAATAACTGTTACCAGTTTCAGAGCAAACTAGATTTCAGCTTAGGTACAGTTAGAATTTTATTTTATCTCTTTGTAACAGGTACTCTGTGAGGTTTGAAGATGCTACGAGTCCAAAACCTAAAGTAAAGTATTTGACTGACGAAATGTTACTCAGAGAAGCTATCGTGGACCCTTTGCTTAAAAAATATTCTAATAATAATACTGGATGACGCACACGAGAGAACAGTTATAACCGATGCGGTCTTTGGTATTGCAAAACTAGCACAGAAAGAAAGGAATGAACAGGAGACAATTGTAATTTACTTAGAGGATTAAACTTTTCCAGTCACTATACATCACTCCAAGATGAAAAATGAAGACTATCAATATGCTGCTGTTTGCACAACATTTCGACGACACGCTACAACACCCGCAAAGTAAATATCTACCTATAATTAAAGAAAATCTTGTGATGTTTTTCATTCCCTTAATAAATTGTTAATAGTTTTTATTATTTTCAGCCATGACTTCTTAGTATTTCTGACAGGACAAGAAGAAATTGAGACAATCATGTATGAAATTAAAGAGATAGCCAGAAAGCCACAGGTCCCCCTATGAAGGTATACCCACTGTATGCAGATATGCCTACAGCAAAACAATTGCAAGGTTGGCGGAGTGTGCCTCCCGGAACTAGAAAAATAATATTGGTCACAAATATTGCTGAGACATCTGTTACTATACCTGGGATTAGATATGTCATCGATGCAGGCGTAGTGAAAGAAGGGTACAATTTTTGTTGATTTTAACAGTGCTCTTCTTTCAGACTTGTTTCAGACTGACATTTCCAATTTTCAAATAGCAATTTTTTGCTATTTTTTACCGCCTCTATACTGAAATCGATTTCAAGGCCCGACAACAACATCATACGCCTGAAATTGTCAGGTAGAATAATATTTTATACACTTTGCCTTTGAAGCTTATTAGCATTGTTTACGTTCAGTTCAGAGAGTTTTTTGTCATATGAAAAAAAATTGACCCTATTAAAAACGATGTGACAAAGCTCTATAAATTATTTAAAGGTAACAATTTTTTACAATTTTTTAATTTTGTATATCACACAACTTGTTTTATTCTACATAATATATTTTATTTACAGATGTCCGCTAGCATCTACGCTTTTACTAATGATAGCGATAGCGGTGGGGCAGAGCCTAGTAACATCTCGTGGACAGATCCACCGCCACCAGATGCTGTGAAAGCTTCATTAGCACTGCTCAAGAAATTAGGTAAGAGACACGATCATCTTGAAAACGTTATATTGTACGTTATTTCTATTTTAGAGTGCAATCGACAACGGTCACCAATTCTAAACTGATGGTGCTTGCAAAAAAAATGTAAATTTTCCGATCGACCTAAAATATTCCAAATTCAATTAAGCGCGACGGAATATAGCTGCTTAGACGAGGTAAATAGTTAATCAACATAACACTGATAAAAGTATATTCTTGAGATCGTAGGAACTAGAAACACTCGTGTAATGATACCATTATATGTTTAGGTTTGGTGTAAGTTTGGTAGCAGTTTTGTCAAGTGAAGACTTATTCCACACACCGGTGCACAAGAGACAAGAAGCTTTGACAATGAAACAAAAATTCCTGTCTCCGTTAGGCGACCACACAACTCTCCTCAAAAATGATCAAAAAGAAAATGATAATGATATAGAAATAGGCCTAGTTCAAACTTGTCTGATGACATATTAAAAACTATTTACTAAAGTGATAAAAGTTATTGATGAAGATTCAGGTGAGACTAATTTTACATCATCAGTTTACATCTTTTTTTGCATATGTAAAACCAACTGATGCAAATGAGCCAAACACTTGTGAGGAAGCGATGAACTCTCATAATTACAAACAATGGTAAATAGAAATAGACTCAGTAATAAATAAACCTACATAACAATAATACTTGACAAATTGTTGGAAGGCCACACGATAAAAAGATTCTAGATGTTAAGTGGATTTTTAGAGAAAAAAATTCAATTTTATTTTTAAAACAAGATAGTTGTAAGAGGTTTTTAGCAAAAAGAATTCAATGAAAATGTTATTGACCTGTAGGGAAAATGTAAACACTGAAAATTTAATTGTCGTACATTTGTAAAATAATTTATTCATCGAACAAATGGATGTCGAGACAGCCTTTTTAAGTTGTTAATGGTATGTAAAGTCTGAAGTTTATACAAGTCAACCGAAAGGTTTACAAATTGCAAAAGGTACTCTATAGTCTCAAAGAAAGTCCTAAAGTACGGTTTCACTTTTTCGATAAATTTATTAAAAAGTTGAATGTTTTCAGAAGTAACTATGATTACTGTTTATATGTCAACAGAACAAACAAAGATCCAATATATATATTTAGTATTTGTTGATGACCTTCAAGTTTGTTGTAAAGATAAACATGAAATCGAATTAAAAAACTAGTTAAATGACGAGGTTTGCAATGAAACATTTGAGAAAAGTTAAAAGCTATATTGGTATAGATATTGATTACAGTAATGATAATAATACAATGACTGAAGGATAATAATAAATACAGTAACATACTATGATAACGTAGACACAGAAGTATTAGATTGTATGGTAGATTCTGACTATATATATAATGAACATGAACATGGGGAATAATTGATATCGTAAAAATTGACACAGATTTTTAATTTGGCAGACATTATTAACAAAAAGCTTACTTAAGACAAAATCTATGAAAAACAAATTAGAATTAAGATGCATGCATGCGCTCCCGATGCATCCGGTCCATATATTTTTATTGTCTGTGGACACACAACACTTCTGATTAATGGCGTTGTATGGCGTCCTCAATAAAATTTAGTTAATTGTTATAACGAATATTCCCTTTTCAATGTAATTTACGGTCCTATTTAACAGTATGTAATGACATCGTGCTGGGTTAGCTCGTTTAGCAGCAGAGGCCTTGCGGAGGTTTGCACCTCCATAGATGTGATCGCAGACCTCTTGTTGTTATTGGCGGAACGTGACGCTTCGGTGGCGATACGTTCGAAGATATTGCTATGCCTTCTGAGTCCTTCATTCACGAATAGAACGTTTTGTGTACGTCACCAAAACCCTGCTAACCTCAGACTCCTTCTACTTGGGCTGGCTGGAAACAAATAAAATACGTTTCAAACTGGTGTAAATTATGTGGTTGACTGTACCGAGTGTCAGTATGTGACTATTTTATATTTAATTTATTAATTAACTGCAAGAAAAACAAGGGACGTTAAAGTGGTTGCACATTTAGTGTAACTTTCTCCAGTTTTCGTTTTTGTGAACAGATTTAATAAATATCTGTTTTTAGAAAGATGTATTTAGAATATCCGGACTTCATTTAAAGCTGTTATAGTGTTACTGTTGTGACAGACGTGACATTGTGTTACTCAATAGTAACACAATGTATCACGTCACACAAATGTGTATTCATTAGGGTTTGTTAATCTTGCACTCACCACACTACTGTTAAGTATTTCACGCTGGACGAAGCGAATCCAGATTTTGTAGCAGATCCGGAGTCTTTTACTACAGCGGCCGCAAACTCTGTTAGGTCTGATGTCAAAGGTCTCGAACTGTTAATTAAAAATGAGCTTTGTAACTGTGATACTGTTGACTGTCTAGTGACACACAATATTGCGATCGATGTGGAACTATACAAGAGATTTTTAATGAAGGATAAAAGTAGATAATAGGTAGTAGAAATAATACTTTTTAAAGTATTAATCGTCTTAATATCAGATTTCTTACAAATACACGGCAAAATATTGAATCGATTGTATTAAAAACACCGAGAGCAAGGAAGGGTGAGAACAAACAAGACATCTTAAAGGAAAATATTCAAGGAAGGGTCAATGTCAACAGCTTACTGTGGTATGGACATGGGATGAGGAGAGATGATGGTTACGGAGAAGAGAGGTATGGTGTGTCTGAAAAAGGTACAAAGAGAGTAAGTAGTAAGGTAAAAATGATAGAGCTGCATGGAAGTCAGCATTTTGTACCAACACTAAATACGTTTACTATAAGGGTAAAAAGATGACACGTATTTGAATAAAAGTTATTTACCGGCTCTGAAGTTAAACGATTGTATAAAATTTGTTGATTTCTGTCCACAGTGGCCTCCATTAGTCCATCTTCTTGCCAGCATAATCGACACAGCGGCACCTTCGCGATATTATTGTTGTCGTCGAATATTTGGGGCTGTTGAACAATTATAAACAGTTTTAATTATTTCACCACGTTGTTACATAGGTTCATTAGAAGTTTGAGGAGCTGTCTCATAGTAAGTAATGGAGATTTTGAGTCACATGCTGTCTACGCTAAAGCCCTCGTAAACTTTTCAACATGAAATGTTCACGCAAATTTAACGATGATACAAGACCACTTTATTCTTAGGTTATAGGGAAAAAATCTTGATTTCAGCCGGCTCATTAACCATAACTCTTTAGTATAACGAGGAAGTGAATCTAGAAATATGAAAATTTTTACCTTCAGCTACTCTGTTTAGATTTACATTAGGATAGTTTACAACTGTTACAGTCACCCCGCCTTCTATCAGATTACAATGAAACACAATTAAAAACTTGTTGTCGATCATTCAGTTAAGTGTGGACATATGGCAACATATGACACCGACATAGTTAGTAGTAGTAGTTTTACAATCTTACACTCACCGGATGGCAGTTTGATATTAAAATGTAGATATTTTCACTTCGTTTGCATTGTTGCCAAAGTTCCAAGCAGTGGCGAAGTTCTTGACGGCAGATGTCACAGACTCTGTCTGCTCTAGTCCCGAGCTGTTAAACAAAAATAGTTTTATAACCCGCAATTTTGTTGACATTCACATTTGCTTCAGTATGTCCCTGTGTTACGCACCATAAAGCTTATTAATATTTTTTCAATACTTATAGGTACATATCTATAGCTGTAACCTCCCAAACTTTCGAGAAGTTGCCTTAAATATGTTACAATGACTCTAAGAAACGATTGTGAAGTTAAGGCAATAATCTACGAAACATAATATACTACGATCGGACCAAGAAACCTTAAGACTTATTGTTCAAATAAATATTGAAGTGCATGCCAAATTATAGGAGAGATGTACGAAAATGTCAGAGAACAAGAACCGGAATGAGGGTAGACAAGACATCTCAAAGTGAATGATTTAAGGAACGGGCACGAGTAACAAGTTAACGTGGCATAGACATAGGTTGAAGAGTGTAGTAGGTATGCGTAGAACAGAGGATATGAAGAGACGTAACATCTTCACAGTTCTGAAACACGGCTGTCTGATCCTAATAATAATGTAAAGTGAGGTGGTTCTTGTCTTTTGAGCCCTAATTACAGATGTCTTGTTCACTGACTTGAAATTTTGAAAAATGTATTTGTTCTTCCTATTATATTTAAACCAACAGTAATAAAGACAATAATAATGATAATTATTTGTTTACTACATATTATAGAAAAATTAAACAAAAATTCAAAAGATTCATTAAAGCAATTTTCACCAAAAAAGAAATAATACTCATCACACACACACAATTGTGAATTCAACCCACTAGAGCTGGGGTCCTTCAAAGAAAAATCTAAAAGATTTACACATAAATTGTGAAAAAGAGTAAGACATGATGGTGTTTGTTCAAATATAAGATCGCTTACCGGCGTTGCAGTTAAATGTTCGTAAACCACCCGCAGAACAGTGTCACCGATCGGGTGCAGTTCACGACTAACGTTCTCCGTCAGACAAATCCCACACGCGAATAGATTTACCATTTTTGCAATTTTTTTAACAACACAACACTTATACGATTGTACACGGCACGTCTGCACTCTTTGAGCGTCTACTGAAGACTGACTCTCCCCCCGATTTGAATTTAACAGGTAACAAAATTACCAGTGGTCGTTTTTTATGCATATTCCTTCTCCTATTATCTAAATGTGTCCTATTACATTACAATGAAATAAAAAAAAGAGTCGACAGGAATTGTCTAACGAGGGTTGAGTTCTGTTCGGGACGGGTTTTTCAGAACCAACACTTGATATGAAAATACACGACATAAATGTTAAGGATATATGTATATAGAGTATATACAAAGAAGGACTAAAATATACTAATATATTATAGTGGACCTCACGTCTGCTATCACTAAAGAATCATCATTATCACTTTACAAAAAATTTTAACAAAGAAAATAACTTATAAGGCTCCCAGGCTCATCGAGACCGATATATATTGCGGCAAACTTAACAGCACGGACAAGGAGAATATATTTTAGAACATGCAAAACTTCACGAGTGTAATTTCTGTTGGGTTATGAATGGCAAGACCTTCATGCGAAAGCAAGCTGGAGCTTGAGCAAGAAACTTGGCAGTGGATGAGTTTAAACATTT
The DNA here is from genome assembly GCA_949316085.1 of Hypercompe scribonia. Taxonomy (NCBI): domain Eukaryota; kingdom Metazoa; phylum Arthropoda; class Insecta; order Lepidoptera; family Erebidae; genus Hypercompe; species Hypercompe scribonia. The sequence continues at coordinate 9,635,156 of OX438995.1, forward strand.
TTAATTTAAACGGAGAACAAACTAAAAATAAATTAAAACAGGGGCTTCGGGATCAATCGTACCCATCAATTGAAAACTTAGTGAGATTAGGGTATAAAACCATCCGCAATAAACGCTCGCAAACGCATACACAAACACAAACACGTGCTCGCATACACTCACACATATTCATATATGTACACGTACGCACATACACGCACGTGCGCATGCACGCACGTATATATTAAAATACACACACGCAAACGCATGATAGTTAATTTTTTATTTTCTTTATTTTATTTTAGTTACTTAATTTTATGTATTTAGTGATTTAATAATTTTATTCATTACAATTATTATTTAGATTTACAAGTAGTTACTACTGGTTCGAATATGTTAAAGTGAACTCGCATATAACAATATTGTGACCAACTTTCAAAGAAGTGGGAGTTAAACCAGAGTGTGTTGGAACTGGATACAATTTACAACTACTCATTTAGTTACAGTAACTTTTAGTAGTTAGCAAGACTTACATTGACGCTTATTTAGCTCACGCCAGTGTTTCGGTACTTTTAATGTAGTACAACAAGAAAAATCCCTAGAAATACATTCGGTAAAAGGCTCGAATGTTATTTAATTTATTTAAAAGTCAAAATTATACTGAAGTTTGTCAGAAAATACTTTAAGTTATGAAGTTGCTGGTAAAGGTAATCCTTTGTACACCTTTCCAAGTAAAATTTGATTTTAATGTTAATACATAAAAGATGTAAAACAAGTCGAAGCTTCTGATCAATACCTGTTGATAGCCTGTGTTGGTTTTCTACACACAATCCCTTTCATATCGCCTACACGTGGTGTATTTAAATAACACCACGCCCTAGCTTTACTACTAACTATGAAAGCTTCAACGAAAATCTTTACAAATAATAAGGTAATAACAATTTCTTAGTGAGGGTCGAGTTATATTTGCAGCGGGTTGTATTTTTAGACTATTTTCTTTTGTAAAATACTCCGATATTCTGTTAAGTGCGACGGAACATAGCTGTTTAGATGAGGTAAATAGTTAGTCGACATAACACCGATAAAAGTATATTTTTGAGATCCTCGAACTAAAAACACTGTAATGTCTTCACAGGAGGTTGCGACCGCGCTAAAACAGCTACCGCTACCAGTCATGAAGCATATGACGGCCGTTACCCAGAGACTTTTTTCAATAACTGTAGTGAGGGCCCTATTTCAGTTACAGAAGCGACAGGTGGAACTCCATTCCCTCTTAGCGACCGAACACAGATACTTCCCTAAGTAATGAGCTATCGTGGTTTGATTAGCGGTCTCACGTCACTTGTAAATCTCTTCGTGCGGGAACCATATGCTGTTACCCGCATGTAAGTCAGAGGTCCGCCGATAAACTTCGGTGACCACTTGCGCCTACCCCTAAACCACACGTCGCAGTTTCAGCCAAGGCACACGAAACCTCAGTCGTCACTGATGACCGTCTCAGCTTCTTTACCCGCTTATACCCACGTTCGTTAAGCTGCAGTGCAGAACCTCCCAGAGGCGGTCCAATATGTGGCTGAGAGCTCATGTCAGCACTCGAGTATGTATTACGTTTAGCCCAAGGGTGGATTACTCGGAGTGGATTCATTTAAAAACTGCCCTTACCCCAATAGTTTTAGCAACTTCGAAATAGACGCCCGGCATTAACATAGGCCTAGACTACAAGCAGCGTTCTTTGTTGTAGTTTTTACCTGCCTCCTTTTGTTTAAATACAACACTATTATAAAGAAGGGACTTGTTATTACGATAACAATAGCAGTAGGTACTAAACCTTGAAAGACAATAGAATTATTGTGAAGTCGCATATTCTGCTCGAGTTTACTAAGTTGAATAGATATAAAATGGTTACCTGTCAGAGTTACCTGTACAATAAATCGGTGGGTTGGGTGTGGGAGGGATTACTCCCTAAAGATGCTACTCATTACTACCAAGGTAAGTGATGAATAACTGTTACCAGTTTCAGAGCAAACTAGATTTCAGCTTAGGTACAGTTAGAATTTTATTTTATCTCTTTGTAACAGGTACTCTGTGAGGTTTGAAGATGCTACGAGTCCAAAACCTAAAGTAAAGTATTTGACTGACGAAATGTTACTCAGAGAAGCTATCGTGGACCCTTTGCTTAAAAAATATTCTAATAATAATACTGGATGACGCACACGAGAGAACAGTTATAACCGATGCGGTCTTTGGTATTGCAAAACTAGCACAGAAAGAAAGGAATGAACAGGAGACAATTGTAATTTACTTAGAGGATTAAACTTTTCCAGTCACTATACATCACTCCAAGATGAAAAATGAAGACTATCAATATGCTGCTGTTTGCACAACATTTCGACGACACGCTACAACACCCGCAAAGTAAATATCTACCTATAATTAAAGAAAATCTTGTGATGTTTTTCATTCCCTTAATAAATTGTTAATAGTTTTTATTATTTTCAGCCATGACTTCTTAGTATTTCTGACAGGACAAGAAGAAATTGAGACAATCATGTATGAAATTAAAGAGATAGCCAGAAAGCCACAGGTCCCCCTATGAAGGTATACCCACTGTATGCAGATATGCCTACAGCAAAACAATTGCAAGGTTGGCGGAGTGTGCCTCCCGGAACTAGAAAAATAATATTGGTCACAAATATTGCTGAGACATCTGTTACTATACCTGGGATTAGATATGTCATCGATGCAGGCGTAGTGAAAGAAGGGTACAATTTTTGTTGATTTTAACAGTGCTCTTCTTTCAGACTTGTTTCAGACTGACATTTCCAATTTTCAAATAGCAATTTTTTGCTATTTCCCGGCTCCCGTTCCGGATTTACCGCCTCTATACTGAAATCGATTTCAAGGCCCGACAACAACATCATACGCCTGAAATTGTCAGGTAGAATAATATTATACACTTTGCCTTTAGCTATTAGCATTGTTTACGTTCAGTTCAGAGTTTTTTGTCATATGAAAAAAAATTGACCCTATTAAAAACGATTGACAAAGCTCTATAAATTATTTAAAGTAACAATTTTTACAATTTTTTAATTTTTATATCACAACTTGTTTATTCTACATAATATATTTTATTACAGATGTCCGCTAGCATCTACGCTTTTACTAATGATAGCGATAGCGGTGGGGGCAGAGCCTAGTAACATCTCGTGGACAGATCCACCGCCACCAGATGCTGTGAAAGCTTCATTAGCACTGCTCAAGAAATTAGGTAAGAGACACGATCATCTTGAAAACGTTATATTGTACGTTATTTCTATTTTAGGTGCAATCGACAACGTCACCAATTCTAAACTGATGGTGCTTGCAAAAAAAATGTAAATTTTCCCGATCGACCTAAAATATTCCAAAATTCAATTAAGCGCGACGGAATATAGCTGCTTAGACGAGGTAAATAGTTAATCAACATAACACTGATAAAAGTATATTCTTGAGATCGTAGAACTAGAAACACTCGTGTAATGATACCATTATATGTTTAGGTTTGGTAAGTTTGGTAGCAGTTTTGTCAAGTGAAGACTTATTCCACACACCGGTGCACAAGAGACAAGAAGCTTTGACAATGAAACAAAAATTCCTGTCTCCGTTAGGCGACCACACAACTCTCCTCAAAAATGATCAAAAAGAAAATGATAATGATATAGAAATTGGCCTAGTTCAAACTTGTCTGATGACATATTAAAAACTATTTACTAAAGTGATAAAAGTTATTGATGAAGATTCAGGTGAGACTAATTTTACATCATCAGTTTTACATCTTTTTTTGCATATGTAAACTACACTGATGCAAATGAGCCAAACACTTGTGAGGAAGCGATGAACTCTCATAATTACAAACAATGGTAAATAGAAATAGACTCAGTAATAAATAACCTACATAACAATAATACTTGACAAATTGTTGGAAGGCCACACGATAAAAAGATTCTAGATGTTAAGTGGATTTTTAAGAAAAAAATTCAATTTTATTTTTAAAACAAGATTAGTTGTAAGAGGTTTTTAGCAAAAAGAATTCAATGAAAATGTTTATTGACCTGTAGGGAAAATGTAAACACTGAAAATTTAATTGTCGTACATTTGTAAAAATAATTTATTCATCGAACAAATGGATGTCGAGACAGCCTTTTTAAGTTGTTAATGGTATGTAAAGTCTGAAGTTTATACAAGTCAACCGAAAGGTTTACAAATTGCAAAAGGTACTCTATAGTCTCAAAGAAAGTCCTAAAGTACGGTTTCACTTTTTCGATAAATTTATTAAAAAGTTGAATGTTTTCAGAAGTAACTATGATTACTGTTTATATGTCAACAGAACAAACAAAGATCCAATATATATATTAGTATTTGTTGATGACCTTCAAGTTTGTTGTAAAGATAAACATGAAATCGAATTAAAAACTAGTTAAATGACGAGGTTTGCAATGAAACATTTGAGAAAAGTTAAAAGCTATATTGGTATAGATATTGATTACAGTAATGATAATAATACAATGACTGAAGGATAATAATAAATACAGTAACATACTATGATAACGTAGACACAGAAGTATTAGATTGTATGGTAGATTCTGACTATATATATAATGAACATGAACATGGGGAATAATTGATATCGTAAAAATTGACACAGATTTTAATTTGGCAGACATTATTAACAAAAAGCTTACTTAAGACAAAATCTATGAAAAACAAATTAGAATTAAGATGCATGCATGCGCTCCCGATGCATCCGGTCCATATATTTTTATTGTCTGTGGACACACAACACTTCTGATTAATGGCGTTGTATGGCGTCCTCAATAAAATTTAGTTAATTGTTATAACGAATATTCCCTTTTCAATGTAATTTACGGTCCTATTTAACAGTATGTAATGACATCGTGCTGGGTTAGCTCGTTTAGCAGCAGAGGCCTTGCGGAGGTTTGCACCTCCATAGATGTGATCGCAGACCTCTTGTTGTTATTGGCGGAACGTGACGCTTCGGTGGCGATACGTTCGAAGATATTGCTATGCCTTCTGAGTCCTTCATTCACGAATAGAACGTTTTGTGTACGTCACCAAAACCCTGCTAACCTCAGACTCCTTCTACTTGGGCTGGCTGGAAACAAATAAAATACGTTTCAAACTGGTGTAAATTATGTGGTTGACTGTACCGAGTGTCAGTATGTGACTATTTTATATTTAATTTATTAATTAACTGCAAGAAAAACAAGGGACGTTAAAGTGGTTGCACATTTAGTGTAACTTTCTCCAGTTTTCGTTTTTGTGAACAGATTTAATAAATATCTGTTTTTAGAAAGATGTATTTAGAATATCCGGACTTCATTTAAAGCTGTTATAGTGTTACTGTTGTGACAGACGTGACATTGTGTTACTCAATAGTAACACAATGTATCACGTCACACAAATGTGTATTCATTAGGGTTTGTTAATCTTGCACTCACCACACTACTGTTAAGTATTTCACGCTGGACGAAGCGAATCCAGATTTTGTAGCAGATCCGGAGTCTTTTACTACAGCGGCCGCAAACTCTGTTAGGTCTGATGTCAAAGGTCTCGAACTGTTAATTAAAAATGAGCTTTGTAACTGTGATACTGTTGACTGTCTAGTGACACACAATATTGCGATCGATGTGGAACTATACAAGAGATTTTTAATGAAGGATAAAAGTAGATAATAGGTAGTAGAAATAATACTTTTTAAAGTATTAATCGTCTTAATATCAGATTTCTTACAAATACACGGCAAAATATTGAATCGATTGTATTAAAAACACCGAGAGCAAGGAAGGGTGAGAACAAACAAGACATCTTAAAGGAAAATATTCAAGGAAGGGTCAATGTCAACAGCTTACTGTGGTATGGACATGGGATGAGGAGAGGTGATGGTTACGGAGAAGAGAGGTATGGTGTGTCTGAAAAAGGTACAAAGAGAGTAAGTAGTAAGGTAAAAATGATAGAGCAGCATGGAAGTCAGCATTTTGTACCAACACTAAATACGTTTACTATAAGGGTAAAAAGATGACACGTATTTGAATAAAAGTTATTTACCGGCTCTGAAGTTAAACGATTGTATAAAATTTGTTGATTTCTGTCCACAGTGGCCTCCATTAGTCCATCTTCTTGCCAGCATAATCGACACAGCGGCACCTTCGCGATATTATTGTTGTCGTCGAATATTTGGGGCTGTTGAACAATTATAAACAGTTTTAATTATTTCACCACGTTGTTACATAGGTTCATTAGAAGTTTGAGGAGCTGTCTCATAGTAAGTAATGGAGATTTTGAGTCACATGCTGTCTACGCTAAAGCCCTCGTAAACTTTTCAACATGAAATGTTCACGCAAATTTAACGATGATACAAGACCACTTTATTCTTAGGTTATAGGGAAAAAATCTTGATTTCAGCCGGCTCATTAACCATAACTCTTTAGTATAACGAGGAAGTGAATCTAGAAATATGAAAATTTTTACCTTCAGCTACTCTGTTTAGATTTACATTAGGATAGTTTACAACTGTTACAGTCACCCCGCCTTCTATCAGATTACAATGAAACACAATTAAAAACTTGTTGTCGATCATTCAGTTAAGTGTGGACATATGGCAACATATGACACCGACATAGTTAGTAGTAGTAGTTTTACAATCTTACACTCACCGGATGGCAGTTTGATATTAAAATGTAGATATTTTCACTTCGTTTGCATTGTTGCCAAAGTTCCAAGCAGTGGCGAAGTTCTTGACGGCAGATGTCACAGACTCTGTCTGCTCTAGTCCCGAGCTGTTAAACAAAAATAGTTTTATAACCCGCAATTTTGTTGACATTCACATTTGCTTCAGTATGTCCCTGTGTTACGCACCATAAAGCTTATTAATATTTTTTCAATACTTATAGGTACATATCTATAGCTGTAACCTCCCAAACTTTCGAGAAGTTGCCTTAAATATGTTACAATGACTCTAAGAAACGATTGTGAAGTTAAGGCAATAATCTACGAAACATAATATACTACGATCGGACCAAGAAACCTTAAGACTTATTGTTCAAATAAATATTGAAGTGCATGCCAAATTATAGGAGAGATGTACGAAAATGTCAGAGAACAAGAACCGGAATGAGGGTAGACAAGACATCTCAAAGTGAATGATTTAAGGAACGGGCACGAGTAACAAGTTAACGTGGCATAGACATAGGTTGAAGAGTGTAGTAGGTATGCGTAGAACAGAGGATATGAAGAGACGTAACATCTTCACAGTTCTGAAACACGGCTGTCTGATCCTAATAATAATGTAAAGTGAGGTTGTTCTTGTCTTTTGAGCCCTAATTACAGATGTCTTGTTCACTGACTTGAAATTTTGAAAAATGTATTTGTTCTTCCTATTATATTTAAACCAACAGTAATAAAGACAATAATAATGATAATTATTTGTTTACTACATATTATAGAAAAATTAAACAAAAATTCAAAAGATTCATTAAAGCAATTTTCACCAAAAAAGAAATAATACTCATCACACACACGATTGTGAATTCAACCCACTAGAGCTGGGGTCCTTCAAAGAAAAATCTAAAAGATTTACACATAAATTGTGAAAAAGAGTAAGACATGATGGTGTTTGTTCAAATATAAGATCGCTTACCGGCGTTGCAGTTAAATGTTCGTAAACCACCCGCAGAACAGTGTCACCGATCGGGTGCAGTTCACGACTAACGTTCTCCGTCAGACAAATCCCACACGCGAATAGATTTACCATTTTTGCAATTTTTTTAACAACACAACACTTATACGATTGTACACGGCACGTCTGCACTCTTTGAGCGTCTACTGAAGACTGACTCTCCCCCCGATTTGAATTTAACAGGTAACAAAATTACCAGTGGTCGTTTTTTATGCATATTCCTTCTCCTATTATCTAAATGTGTCCTATTACATTACAATGAAATAAAAAAAAGAGTCGACAGGAATTGTCTAACGAGGGTTGAGTTCTGTTCGGGACGGGTTTTTCAGAACCAACACTTGATATGAAAATACACGACATAAATGTTAAGGATATATGTATATAGAGTATATACAAAGAAGGACTAAAATATACTAATATATTATAGTGGACCTCACGTCTGCTATCACTAAAGAATCATCATTATCACTTTACAAAAAATTTTAACAAAGAAAATAACTTATAAGGCTCCCAGGCTCATCGAGACCGATATATATTGCGGCAAACTTAACAGCACGGACAAGGAGAATATATTTTAGAACATGCAAAACTTCACGAGTGTAATTTCTGTTGGGTTATGAATGGCAAGACCTTCATGCGAAAGCAAGCTGGAGCTTGAGCAAGAAACTTGGCAGTGGATGAGTTTAAACATTTTTAATTTAAACGGAGAACAAACTAAAAATAAATTAAAACAGGGGCTTCGGGATCAATCGTACCCATCAATTGAAAACTTAGTGAGATTAGGGTATAAAACCATCCGCAATAAACGCTCGCAAACGCATACACAAACACAAACACGTGCTCGCATACACTCACACATATTCATATATGTACACGTACGCACATACACGCACGTGCGCATGCACGCACGTATATATTAAAATACACACACGCAAACGCATGATAGTTAATTTTTTATTTTCTTTATTTTATTTTAGTTACTTAATTTTATGTATTTAGTGATTTAATAATTTTATTCATTACAATTATTATTTAGATTTACAAGTAGTTACTACTGGTTCGAATATGTTAAAGTGAACTCGCATATAACAATATTGTGACCAACTTTCAAAGAAGTGGGAGTTAAACCAGAGTGTGTTGGAACTGGATACAATTTACAACTACTCATTTAGTTACAGTAACTTTTAGTAGTTAGCAAGACTTACATTGACGCTTATTTAGCTCACGCCAGTGTTTCGGTACTTTTAATGTAGTACAACAAGAAAAATCCCTAGAAATACATTCGGTAAAAGGCTCGAATGTTATTTAATTTATTTAAAAGTCAAAATTATACTGAAGTTTGTCAGAAAATACTTTAAGTTATGAAGTTGCTGGTAAAGGTAATCCTTTGTACACCTTTCCAAGTAAAATTTGATTTTAATGTTAATACATAAAAGATGTAAAACAAGTCGAAGCTTCTGATCAATACCTGTTGATAGCCTGTGTTGGTTTTCTACACACAATCCCTTTCATATCGCCTACACGTGGTGTATTTAAATAACACCACGCCCTAGCTTTACTACTAACTATGAAAGCTTCAACGAAAATCTTTACAAATAATAAGGTAATAACAATTTCTTAGTGAGGGTCGAGTTATATTTGCAGCGGGTTGTATTTTTAGACTATTTTCTTTTGTAAAATACTCCGATATTCTGTTAAGTGCGACGGAACATAGCTGTTTAGATGAGGTAAATAGTTAGTCGACATAACACCGATAAAAGTATATTTTTGAGATCCTCGAACTAAAAACACTGTAATGTCTTCACAGGAGGTTGCGACCGCGCTAAAACAGCTACCGCTACCAGTCATGAAGCATATGACGGCCGTTACCCAGAGACTTTTTTCAATAACTGTAGTGAGGGCCCTATTTCAGTTACAGAAGCGACAGGTGGAACTCCATTCCCTCTTAGCGACCGAACACAGATATTTCCCTAAGTAATGAGCTATCGTGGTTTGATTAGCGGTCTCACGTCACTTGTAAATCTCTTCGTGCGGGAACCATATGCTGTTACCCGCATGTAAGTCAGAGGTCCGCCGATAAACTTCGGTGACCACTTGCGCCTACCCCTAAACCACACGTCGCAGTTTCAGCCAAGGCACACGAAACCTCAGTCGTCACTGATGACCGTCTCAGCTTCTTTACCCGCTTATACCCACGTTCGTTAAGCTGCAGTGCAGAACCTCCCAGAGGCGGTCCAATATGTGGCTGAGAGCTCATGTCAGCACTCGAGTATGTATTACGTTTAGCCCAAGGGTGGATTACTCGGAGTGGATTCATTTAAAAACTGCCCTTACCCCAATAGTTTTAGCAACTTCGAAATAGACGCCCGGCATTAACATAGGCCTAGACTACAAGCAGCGTTCTTTGTTGTAGTTTTTACCTGCCTCCTTTTGTTTAAATACAACACTATTATAAAGAAGGGACTTGTTATTACGATAACAATAGCAGTAGGTACTAAACCTTGAAAGACAATAGAATTATTGTGAAGTCGCATATTCTGCTCGAGTTTACTAAGTTGAATAGATATAAAATGGTTACCTGTCAGAGTTACCTGTACAATAAATCGGTGGGTTGGGTGTGGGAGGGATTACTCCCTAAAGATGCTACTCATTACTACCAAGGTAAGTGATGAATAACTGTTACCAGTTTCAGAGCAAACTAGATTTCAGCTTAGGTACAGTTAGAATTTTATTTTATCTCTTTGTAACAGGTACTCTGTGAGGTTTGAAGATGCTACGAGTCCAAAACCTAAAGTAAAGTATTTGACTGACGAAATGTTACTCAGAGAAGCTATCGTGGACCCTTTGCTTAAAAAATATTCTAATAATAATACTGGATGACGCACACGAGAGAACAGTTATAACCGATGCGGTCTTTGGTATTGCAAAACTAGCACAGAAAGAAAGGAATGAACAGGAGACAATTGTAATTTACTTAGAGGATCAAACTTTTCCAGTCACTATACATCACTCCAAGATGAAAAATGAAGACTATCAATATGCTGCTGTTTGCACAACATTTCGACGACACGCTACAACACCCGCAAAGTAAATATCTACCTATAATTAAAGAAAATCTTGTGATGTTTTTCATTCCCTTAATAAATTGTTAATAGTTTTTATTATTTTCAGCCATGACTTCTTAGTATTTCTGACAGGACAAGAAGAAATTGAGACAATTATGTATGAAATTAAAGAGATAGCCAGAAAGCCACAGGTCCCCCTATGAAGGTATACCCACTGTATGCAGATATGCCTACAGCAAAACAATTGCAAGGTTGGCGGAGTGTGCCTCCCGGAACTAGAAAAATAATATTGGTCACAAATATTGCTGAGACATCTGTTACTATACCTGGGATTAGATATGTCATCGATGCAGGCGTAGTGAAAGAAGGGTACAATTTTTGTTGATTTTAACAGTGCTCTTCTTTCAGACTTGATTCAGACTGACATTTCCAATTTTCAAATAGCAATTTTTTGCTATTTCCCGGCTCCCGTTCCGGATTTACCGCCTCTATACTGAAATCGATTTCAAGGCCCGACAACAACATCATACGCCTGAAATTGTCAGGTAGAATAATATTATACACTTTGCCTTTAGCTATTAGCATTGTTTACGTTCAGTTCAGAGTTTTTTGTCATATGAAAAAAAATTGACCCTATTAAAAACGATTGACAAAGCTCTATAAATTATTTAAAGTAACAATTTTTACAATTTTATAATTTTTATATCACAACTTGTTTATTCTACATAATATATTTTATTACAGATGTCCGCTAGCATCTACGCTTTTACTAATGATAGCGATAGCGGTGGGGGCAGAGCCTAGTAACATCTCGTGGACAGATCCACCGCCACCAGATGCTGTGAAAGCTTCATTAGCACTGCTCAAGAAATTAGGTAAGAGACACGATCATCTTGAAAACGTTATATTGTACGTTATTTCTATTTTAGGTGCAATCGACAACGTCACCAATTCTAAACTGATGGTGCTTGCAAAAAAAATGTAAATTTTCCCGATCGACCTAAAATATTCCAAAATTCAATTAAGCGCAACGGAATATAGCTGCTTAGACGAGGTAAATAGTTAATCAACATAACACTGATAAAAGTATATTCTTGAGATCGTAAAACTAGAAACACTCGTGTAATGATACCATTATATGTTTAGGTTTGGTAAGTTTGGTAGCAGTTTTGTCAAGTGAAGACTTATTCCACACACCGGTGCACAAGAGACAAGAAGCTTTGACAATGAAACAAAAATTCCTGTCTCCGTTAGGCGACCACACAACTCTCCTCAAAAATGATCAAAAAGAAAATGATAATGATATAGAAATTGGCCTAGTTCAAACTTGTCTGATGACATATTAAAAACTATTTACTAAAGTGATAAAAGTTATTGATGAAGATTCAGGTGAGACTAATTTTACATCATCAGTTTTACATCTTTTTTTGCATATGTAAACTACACTGATGCAAATGAGCCAAACACTTGTGAGGAAGCGATGAACTCTCATAATTACAAACAATGGTAAATAGAAATAGACTCAGTAATAAATAACCTACATAACAATAATACTTGACAAATTGTTGGAAGGCCACACGATAAAAAGATTCTAGATGTTAAGTGGATTTTTAAGAAAAAAATTCAATTTTATTTTTAAAACAAGATTAGTTGTAAGAGGTTTTTAGCAAAAAGAATTCAATGAAAATGTTTATTGACCTGTAGGGAAAATGTAAACACTGAAAATTTAATTGTCGTACATTTGTAAAAATAATTTATTCATCGAACAAATGGATGTCGAGACAGCCTTTTTAAGTTGTTAATGGTATGTAAAGTCTGAAGTTTATACAAGTCAACCGAAAGGTTTACAAATTGCAAAAGGTACTCTATAGTCTCAAAGAAAGTCCTAAAGTACGGTTTCACTTTTTCGATAAATTTATTAAAAAGTTGAATGTTTTCAGAAGTAACTATGATTACTGTTTATATGTCAACAGAACAAACAAAGATCCAATATATATATTAGTATTTGTTGATGACCTTCAAGTTTGTTGTAAAGATAAACATGAAATCGAATTAAAAACTAGTTAAATGACGAGGTTTGCAATGAAACATTTGAGAAAAGTTAAAAGCTATATTGGTATAGATATTGATTACAGTAATGATAATAATACAATGACTGAAGGATAATAATAAATACAGTAACATACTATGATAACGTAGACACAGAAGTATTAGATTGTATGGTAGATTCTGACTATATATATAATGAACATGAACATGGGGAATAATTGATATCGTAAAAATTGACACAGATTTTAATTTGGCAGACATTATTAACAAAAAGCTTACTTAAGACAAAATCTATGAAAAACAAATTAGAATTAAGATGCATGCATGCGCTCCCGATGCATCCGGTCCATATATTTTTATTGTCTGTGGACACACAACACTTCTGATTAATGGCGTTGTATGGCGTCCTCAATAAAATTTAGTTAATTGTTATAACGAATATTCCCTTTTCAATGTAATTTACGGTCCTATTTAACAGTATGTAATGACATCGTGCTGGGTTAGCTCGTTTAGCAGCAGAGGCCTTGCGGAGGTTTGCACCTCCATAGATGTGATCGCAGACCTCTTGTTGTTATTGGCGGAACGTGACGCTTCGGTGGCGATACGTTCGAAGATATTGCTATGCCTTCTGAGTCCTTCATTCACGAATAGAACGTTTTGTGTACGTCACCAAAACCCTGCTAACCTCAGACTCCTTCTACTTGGGCTGGCTGGAAACAAATAAAATACGTTTCAAACTGGTGTAAATTATGTGGTTGACTGTACCGAGTGTCAGTATGTGACTATTTTATATTTAATTTATTAATTAACTGCAAGAAAAACAAGGGACGTTAAAGTGGTTGCACATTTAGTGTAACTTTCTCCAGTTTTCGTTTTTGTGAACAGATTTAATAAATATCTGTTTTTAGAAAGATGTATTTAGAATATCCGGACTTCATTTAAAGCTGTTATAGTGTTACTGTTGTGACAGACGTGACATTGTGTTACTCAATAGTAACACAATGTATCACGTCACACAAATGTGTATTCATTAGGGTTTGTTAATCTTGCACTCACCACACTACTGTTAAGTATTTCACGCTGGACGAAGCGAATCCAGATTTTGTAGCAGATCCGGAGTCTTTTACTACAGCGGCCGCAAACTCTGTTAGGTCTGATGTCAAAGGTCTCGAACTGTTAATTAAAAATGAGCTTTGTAACTGTGATACTGTTGACTGTCTAGTGACACACAATATTGCGATCGATGTGGAACTATACAAGAGATTTTTAATGAAGGATAAAAGTAGATAATAGGTAGTAGAAATAATACTTTTTAAAGTATTAATCGTCTTAATATCAGATTTCTTACAAATACACGGCAAAATATTGAATCGATTGTATTAAAAACACCGAGAGCAAGGAAGGGTGAGAACAAACAAGACATCTTAAAGGAAAATATTCAAGGAAGGGTCAATGTCAACAGCTTACTGTGGTATGGACATGGGATGAGGAGAGGTGATGGTTACGGAGAAGAGAGGTATGGTGTGTCTGAAAAAGGTACAAAGAGAGTAAGTAGTAAGGTAAAAATGATAGAGCAGCATGGAAGTCAGCATTTTGTACCAACACTAAATACGTTTACTATAAGGGTAAAAAGATGACACGTATTTGAATAAAAGTTATTTACCGGCTCTGAAGTTAAACGATTGTATAAAATTTGTTGATTTCTGTCCACAGTGGCCTCCATTAGTCCATCTTCTTGCCAGCATAATCGACACAGCGGCACCTTCGCGATATTATTGTTGTCGTCGAATATTTGGGGCTGTTGAACAATTATAAACAGTTTTAATTATTTCACCACGTTGTTACATAGGTTCATTAGAAGTTTGAGGAGCTGTCTCATAGTAAGTAATGGAGATTTTGAGTCACATGCTGTCTACGCTAAAGCCCTCGTAAACTTTTCAACATGAAATGTTCACGCAAATTTAACGATGATACAAGACCACTTTATTCTTAGGTTATAGGGAAAAAATCTTGATTTCAGCCGGCTCATTAACCATAACTCTTTAGTATAACGAGGAAGTGAATCTAGAAATATGAAAATTTTTACCTTCAGCTACTCTGTTTAGATTTACATTAGGATAGTTTACAACTGTTACAGTCACCCCGCCTTCTATCAGATTACAATGAAACACAATTAAAAACTTGTTGTCGATCATTCAGTTAAGTGTGGACATATGGCAACATATGACACCGACATAGTTAGTAGTAGTAGTTTTACAATCTTACACTCACCGGATGGCAGTTTGATATTAAAATGTAGATATTTTCACTTCGTTTGCATTGTTGCCAAAGTTCCAAGCAGTGGCGAAGTTCTTGACGGCAGATGTCACAGACTCTGTCTGCTCTAGTCCCGAGCTGTTAAACAAAAATAGTTTTATAACCCGCAATTTTGTTGACATTCACATTTGCTTCAGTATGTCCCTGTGTTACGCACCATAAAGCTTATTAATATTTTTTCAATACTTATAGGTACATATCTATAGCTGTAACCTCCCAAACTTTCGAGAAGTTGCCTTAAATATGTTACAATGACTCTAAGAAACGATTGTGAAGTTAAGGCAATAATCTACGAAACATAATATACTACGATCGGACCAAGAAACCTTAAGACTTATTGTTCAAATAAATATTGAAGTGCATGCCAAATTATAGGAGAGATGTACGAAAATGTCAGAGAACAAGAACCGGAATGAGGGTAGACAAGACATCTCAAAGTGAATGATTTAAGGAACGGGCACGAGTAACAAGTTAACGTGGCATAGACATAGGTTGAAGAGTGTAGTAGGTATGCGTAGAACAGAGGATATGAAGAGACGTAACATCTTCACAGTTCTGAAACACGGCTGTCTGATCCTAATAATAATGTAAAGTGAGGTGGTTCTTGTCTTTTGAGCCCTAATTACAGATGTCTTGTTCACTGACTTGAAATTTTGAAAAATGTATTTGTTCTTCCTATTATATTTAAACCAACAGTAATAAAGACAATAATAATGATAATTATTAGTTTACTACATATTATAGAAAAATTAAACAAAAATTCAAAAAATTCATTAAAGCAATTTTCACCAAAAAAGAAATAATACTCATCACACACACGATTGTGAATTCAACCCACTAGAGCTGGGGTCCTTCAAAGAAAAATCTAAAAGATTTACACATAAATTGTGAAAAAGAGTAAGACATGATGGTGTTTGTTCAAATATAAGATCGCTTACCGGCGTTGCAGTTAAATGTTCGTAAACCACCCGCAGAACAGTGTCACCGATCGGGTGCAGTTCACGACTAACGTTCTCCGTCAGACAAATCCCACACGCGAATAGATTTACCATTTTTGCAATTTTTTTAACAACACAACACTTATACGATTGTACACGGCACGTCTGCACTCTTTGAGCGTCTACTGAAGACTGACTCTCCCCCCGATTTGAATTTAACAGGTAACAAAATTACCAGTGGTCGTTTTTTATGCATATTCCTTCTCCTATTATCTAAATGTGTCCTATTACATTACAATGAAATAAAAAAAAGAGTCGACAGGAATTGTCTAACGAGGGTTGAGTTCTGTTCGGGACGGGTTTTTCAGAACCAACACTTGATATGAAAATACACGACATAAATGTTAAGGATATATGTATATAGAGTATATACAAAGAAGGACTAAAATATACTAATATATTATAGTGGACCTCACGTCTGCTATCACTAAAGAATCATCATTATCACTTTACAAAAAATTTTAACAAAGAAAATAACTTATAAGGCTCCCAGGCTCATCGAGACCGATATATATTGCGGCAAACTTAACAGCACGGACAAGGAGAATATATTTTAGAACATGCAAAACTTCACGAGTGTAATTTCTGTTGGGTTATGAATGGCAAGACCTTCATGCGAAAGCAAGCTGGAGCTTGAGCAAGAAACTTGGCAGTGGATGAGTTTAAACATTTTTAATTTAAACGGAGAACAAACTAAAAATAAATTAAAACAGGGGCTTCGGGATCAATCGTACCCATCAATTGAAAACTTAGTGAGATTAGGGTATAAAACCATCCGCAATAAACGCTCGCAAACGCATACACAAACACAAACACGTGCTCGCATACACTCACACATATTCATATATGTACACGTACGCACATACACGCACGTGCGCATGCACGCACGTATATATTAAAATACACACACGCAAACGCATGATAGTTAATTTTTTATTTTCTTTATTTTATTTTAGTTACTTAATTTTATGTATTTAGTGATTTAATAATTTTATTCATTACAATTATTATTTAGATTTACAAGTAGTTACTACTGGTTCGAATATGTTGAAGTGAACTCGCATATAACAATATTGTGACCAACTTTCAAAGAAGTGGGAGTTAAACCAGAGTGTGTTGGAACTGGATACAATTTACAACTACTCATTTAGTTACAGTAACTTTTAGTAGTTAGCAAGACTTACATTGACGCTTATTTAGCTCACGCCAGTGTTTCGGTACTTTTAATGTAGTACAACAAGAAAAATCCCTAGAAATACATTCGGTAAAAGGCTCGAATGTTATTTAATTTATTTAAAAGTCAAAATTATACTGAAGTTTGTCAGAAAATACTTTAAGTTATGAAGTTGCTGGTAAAGGTAATCCTTTGTACACCTTTCCAAGTAAAATTTGATTTTAATGTTAATACATAAAAGATGTAAAACAAGTCGAAGCTTCTGATCAATACCTGTTGATAGCCTGTGTTGGTTTTCTACACACAATCCCTTTCATATCGACTACACGTGGTGTATTTAAATAACACCACGCCCTAGCTTTACTACTAACTATGAAAGCTTCAACGAAAATCTTTACAAATAATAAGGTAATAACAATTTCTTAGTGAGGGTCGAGTTATATTTGCAGCGGGTTGTATTTTTAGACTATTTTCTTTTGTAAAATACTCCGATATTCTGTTAAGTGCGACGGAACATAGCTGTTTAGATGAGGTAAATAGTTAGTCGACATAACACCGATAAAAGTATATTTTTGAGATCCTCGAACTAAAAACACTGTAATGTCTTCACAGGAGGTTGCGACCGCGCTAAAACAGCTACCGCTACCAGTCATGAAGCATATGACGGCCGTTACCCAGAGACTTTTTTCAATAACTGTAGTGAGGGCCCTATTTCAGTTACAGAAGCGACAGGTGGAACTCCATTCCCTCTTAGCGACCGAACACAGATATTTCCCTAAGTAATGAGCTATCGTGGTTTGATTAGCGGTCTCACGTCACTTGTAAATCTCTTCGTGCGGGAACCATATGCTGTTACCCGCATGTAAGTCAGAGGTCCGCCGATAAACTTCGGTGACCACTTGCGCCTACCCCTAAACCACACGTCGCAGTTTCAGCCAAGGCACACGAAACCTCAGTCGTCACTGATGACCGTCTCAGCTTCTTTACCCGCTTATACCCACGTTCGTTAAGCTGCAGTGCAGAACCTCCCAGAGGCGGTCCAATATGTGGCTGAGAGCTCATGTCAGCACTCGAGTATGTATTACGTTTAGCCCAAGGGTGGATTACTCGGAGTGGATTCATTTAAAAACTGCCCTTACCCCAATAGTTTTAGCAACTTCGAAATAGACGCCCGGCATTAACATAGGCCTAGACTACAAGCAGCGTTCTTTGTTGTAGTTTTTACCTGCCTCCTTTTGTTTAAATACAACACTATTATAAAGAAGGGACTTGTTATTACGATAACAATAGCAGTAGGTACTAAACCTTGAAAGACAATAGAATTATTGTGAAGTCGCATATTCTGCTCGAGTTTACTAAGTTGAATAGATATAAAATGGTTACCTGTCAGAGTTACCTGTACAATAAATCGGTGGGTTGGGTGTGGGAGGGATTACTCCCTAAAGATGCTACTCATTACTACCAAGGTAAGTGATGAATAACTGTTACCAGTTTCAGAGCAAACTAGATTTCAGCTTAGGTACAGTTAGAATTTTATTTTATCTCTTTGTAACAGGTACTCTGTGAGGTTTGAAGATGCTACGAGTCCAAAACCTAAAGTAAAGTATTTGACTGACGAAATGTTACTCAGAGAAGCTATCGTGGACCCTTTGCTTAAAAAATATTCTAATAATAATACTGGATGACGCACACGAGAGAACAGTTATAACCGATGCGGTCTTTGGTATTGCAAAACTAGCACAGAAAGAAAGGAATGAACAGGAGACAATTGTAATTTACTTAGAGGATCAAACTTTTCCAGTCACTATACATCACTCCAAGATGAAAAATGAAGACTATCAATATGCTGCTGTTTGCACAACATTTCGACGACACGCTACAACACCCGCAAAGTAAATATCTACCTATAATTAAAGAAAATCTTGTGATGTTTTTCATTCCCTTAATAAATTGTTAATAGTTTTTATTATTTTCAGCCATGACTTCTTAGTATTTCTGACAGGACAAGAAGAAATTGAGACAATCATGTATGAAATTAAAGAGATAGCCAGAAAGCCACAGGTCCCCCTATGAAGGTATACCCACTGTATGCAGATATGCCTACAGCAAAACAATTGCAAGGTTGGCGGAGTGTGCCTCCCGGAACTAGAAAAATAATATTGGTCACAAATATTGCTGAGACATCTGTTACTATACCTGGGATTAGATATGTCATCGATGCAGGCGTAGTGAAAGAAGGGTACAATTTTTGTTGATTTTAACAGTGCTCTTCTTTCAGACTTGATTCAGACTGACATTTCCAATTTTCAAATAGCAATTTTTTGCTATTTCCCGGCTCCCGTTCCGGGTTTACCGCCTCTATACTGAAATCGATTTCAAGGCCCGACAACAACATCATACGCCTGAAATTGTCAGGTAGAATAATATTATACACTTTGCCTTTAGCTATTAGCATTGTTTACGTTCAGTTCAGAGTTTTTTGTCATATGAAAAAAAATTGACCCTATTAAAAACGATTGACAAAGCTCTATAAATTATTTAAAGTAACAATTTTTACAATTTTATAATTTTTATATCACAACTTGTTTATTCTACATAATATATTTTATTACAGATGTCCGCTAGCATCTACGCTTTTACTAATGATAGCGATAGCGGTGGGGGCAGAGCCTAGTAACATCTCGTGGACAGATCCACCGCCACCAGATGCTGTGAAAGCTTCATTAGCACTGCTCAAGAAATTAGGTAAGAGACACGATCATCTTGAAAACGTTATATTGTACGTTATTTCTATTTTAGGTGCAATCGACAACGTCACCAATTCTAAACTGATGGTGCTTGCAAAAAAAATGTAAATTTTCCCGATCGACCTAAAATATTCCAAAATTCAATTAAGCGCGACGGAATATAGCTGCTTAGACGAGGTAAATAGTTAATCAACATAACACTGATAAAAGTATATTCTTGAGATCGTAGAACTAGAAACACTCGTGTAATGATACCATTATATGTTTAGGTTTGGTAAGTTTGGTAGCAGTTTTGTCAAGTGAAGACTTATTCCACACACCGGTGCACAAGAGACAAGAAGCTTTGACAATGAAACAAAAATTCCTGTCTCCGTTAGGCGACCACACAACTCTCCTCAAAAATGATCAAAAAGAAAATGATAATGATATAGAAATTGGCCTAGTTCAAACTTGTCTGATGACATATTAAAAACTATTTACTAAAGTGATAAAAGTTATTGATGAAGATTCAGGTGAGACTAATTTTACATCATCAGTTTTACATCTTTTTTTGCATATGTAAACTACACTGATGCAAATGAGCCAAACACTTGTGAGGAAGCGATGAACTCTCATAATTACAAACAATGGTAAATAGAAATAGACTCAGTAATAAATAACCTACATAACAATAATACTTGACAAATTGTTGGAAGGCCACACGATAAAAAGATTCTAGATGTTAAGTGGATTTTTAAGAAAAAAATTCAATTTTATTTTTAAAACAAGATTAGTTGTAAGAGGTTTTTAGCAAAAAGAATTCAATGAAAATGTTTATTGACCTGTAGGGAAAATGTAAACACTGAAAATTTAATTGTCGTACATTTGTAAAAATAATTTATTCATCGAACAAATGGATGTCGAGACAGCCTTTTTAAGTTGTTAATGGTATGTAAAGTCTGAAGTTTATACAAGTCAACCGAAAGGTTTACAAATTGCAAAAGGTACTCTATAGTCTCAAAGAAAGTCCTAAAGTACGGTTTCACTTTTTCGATAAATTTATTAAAAAGTTGAATGTTTTCAGAAGTAACTATGATTACTGTTTATATGTCAACAGAACAAACAAAGATCCAATATATATATTAGTATTTGTTGATGACCTTCAAGTTTGTTGTAAAGATAAACATGAAATCGAATTAAAAACTAGTTAAATGACGAGGTTTGCAATGAAACATTTGAGAAAAGTTAAAAGCTATATTGGTATAGATATTGATTACAGTAATGATAATAATACAATGACTGAAGGATAATAATAAATACAGTAACATACTATGATAACGTAGACACAGAAGTATTAGATTGTATGGTAGATTCTGACTATATATATAATGAACATGAACATGGGGAATAATTGATATCGTAAAAATTGACACAGATTTTAATTTGGCAGACATTATTAACAAAAAGCTTACTTAAGACAAAATCTATGAAAAACAAATTAGAATTAAGATGCATGCATGCGCTCCCGATGCATCCGGTCCATATATTTTTATTGTCTGTGGACACACAACACTTCTGATTAAAACAGTATGGCGTCCTCAATAAAATTTAATTAATTGTTATAACGAATATTCCCTTTTCAATATAATTTACGGTCCTATTTAACAGTATGTAATGACATCGTGCTGGGTTAGCTCGTTTAGCAGCAGAGGCCTTGCGGAGGTTTGCACCTCCATAGATTTGATCGCAGACCTCTTGTTGTTATTGGCGGAACGTGACGCTTCGGTGGCGATACGTTCGAAGATATTGCTATGCCTTCTGAGTCCTTCATTCACGAAGAGAACGTCTTGTATACGTCACCAAAACCCTGCTAACCTCAGACTCCTTCTACTTGGGCTGGCTGGAAACAAATAAAATACGTTTCAAACTGGTGTAAATTATGTGGTTGACTGTACCGAGTGTCAGTATGTGACTATTTTATATTTAATTTATTAATTAACTGCAAGAAAAACAAGGGACGTTAAAGTGGTTGCACATTTAGTGTAACTTTCTCCAGTTTTCGTTTTTGTGAACAGATTCAATAAATATCTGTTTTTAGAAAGATGTATTTAGAATATCCGGACTTCATTTAAAGCTGTTATAGTGTTACTGTTGTGACAGACGTGACATTGTGTTACTCAATAGTAACACAATGTATCACGTCACACAAATGTGTATTCATTAGGGTTTGTTAATCTTGCACTCACCACACTACTGTTAAGTATTTCACGCTGGACGAAGCGAATCCAGATTTTGTAGCAGATCCGGAGTCTTTTACTACAGCGGCCGCAAACTCTGTTAGGTCTGATGTCAAAGGTCTCGAACTGTTAATTAAAAATGAGCTTTGTAACTGTGATACTGTTGACTGTCTAGTGACACACAATATTGCGATCGATGTGGAACTATACAAGAGATTTTTAATGAAGGATAAAAGTAGATAATAGGTAGTAGAAATAATACTTTTTAAAGTATTAATCGTCTTAATATCAGATTTCTTACAAATACACGGCAAAATATTGAATCGATTGTATTAAAAACACCGAGAGCAAGGAAGGGTGAGAACAAACAAGACATCTTAAAGGAAAATATTCAAGGAAGGGTCAATGTCAACAGCTTACTGTGGTATGGACATGGGATGAGGAGAGGTGATGGTTACGGAGAAGAGAGGTATGGTGTGTCTGAAAAAGGTACAAAGAGAGTAAGTAGTAAGGTAAAAATGATAGAGCTGCATGGAAGTCAGCATTTTGTACCAACACTAAATAGGCAAACAGATGACACGTATTTGAATAAAAGTTATTTACCGGCTCTGAAGTTAAACAATTGTATAAAATTTGTTGATTTCTGTCCACAGTGGCCTCCATTAGTCCATCTTCTTGCCAGCATAATCGACACAGCGGCACCTTCGCGATATTATTGTTGTCGTCGAATATTTGGGGCTGTTGAACAATTATAAACAGTTTTAATTATTTCACCACGTTGTTACATAGGTTCATTAGAAGTTTGAGGAGCTGTCTCATAGTAAGTAATGGAGATTTTGAGTCATATGCTGTCTACGCTAAAGCCCTCGTAAACTTTTCAACATGAAATGTTCACGCAAATTTAACGATGATACAAGACCACTTTATTCTTAGGTTATAGGGAAAAAATCTTGATTTCAGCCGGCTCATTAACCATAACTCTTTAGTATAACGAGGAAGTGAATCTAGAAATATGAAAATTTTTACCTTCAGCTACTCTGTTTAGATTTACATTAGGATAGTTTACAACTGTTACAGTCACCCCGCCTTCTATCAGATTACAATGAAACACAATTAAAAACTTGTTGTCGATCATTCAGTTAAGTGTGGACATATGGCAACATATGACACCGACATAGTTAGTAGTAGTAGTTTTACAATCTTACACTCACCGGATGGCAGTTTGATATTAAAATGTAGATATTTTCACTTCGTTTGCATTGTTGCCAAAGTTCCAAGCAGTGGCGAAGTTCTTGACGGCAGATGTCACAGAATCTGTCTGCTCTAGTCCCGAGCTGTTAAACAAAAATAGTTTTATAACCCGCAATTTTGTTGACATTCACATTTGCTTCAGTATGTCCCTGTGTTACGCACCATAAAGCTTATTAATATTTTTTCAATACTTATAGGTACATATCTATAGCTGTAACCTCCCAAACTTTCGAAAAGTTGCCTTAAATATGTTACAATGACTCTAAGAAACGATTGTGAAGTTAAGGCAATAATCTACGAAACATAATGTACTACGATCGGACCAAGAAACCTTAAGACTTATTGTTCAAATAAATATTGAAGTGCATGCCAAATTATAGGAGAGATGTACGAAAATGTCAGAGAACAAGAACCGGAATGAGGGTAGACAAGACATCTCAAAGTGAATGATTTAAGGAACGGGCACGAGTAACAAGTTAACGTGGCATAGACATAGGTTGAAGAGTGTAGTAGGTATGCGTAGAACAGAGGATATGAAGAGACGTAACATCTTCACAGTTCTGAAACACGGCTGTCTGATCCTAATAATAATGTAAAGTGAGGTGGTTCTTGTCTTTTGAGCCCTAATTACAGATGTTTTGTTCACTGACTTGAAATTTTGAAAAATGTATTTGTTCTTCCTATTATATTTAAACCAACAGTAATAAAGACAATAATAATGATAATTATTTGTTTACTACATATTATAGAAAAATTAAACAAAAATTCAAAAGATTCATTAAAGCAATTTTCACCAAAAAAGAAATAATACTCATCACACACACACAATTGTGAATTCAACCCACTAGAGCTGGGGTCCTTCAAAGAAAAATCTCAAAGATTTACACATAAATTGTGAAAAAGAGTAAGTCATGATGGTGTTTGTTCAAATATAAGATCGCTTACCGGCGTTGCAGTTAAATGTTCGTAAACCACCCGCAGAACAGTGTCACCGATCGGGTGCAGTTCACGACTAACGTTCTCCGTCAGACAAATCCCACACGCGAATAGATTTACCATTTTTGCAATTTTTTTAACAACACAACACTTATACGATTGTACACGGCACGTCTGTACTCTTTGAGCGTCTACTGAAGACTGACTCTCCCCCCGATTTGAATTTAACAGGTAACAAAATTACCAGTGGTCGTTTTTTATGCATATTCCTTCTCCTATTATCTAAATGTGTCCTATTACATTACAATGAAATAAAAAAAAGAGTCGACAGGAATTGTCTAACGAGGGTTGAGTTCTGTTCGGGACGGGTTTTTCAGAACCAACACTTGATATGAAAATACACGACATAAATGTTAAGGATATATGTATATAGAGTATATACAAAGAAGGACTAAAATATACTAATATATTATAGTGGACCTCACGTCTGCTATCACTAAAGAATCATCATTATCACTTTACAAAAAATTTTAACAAAGAAAATAACTTATAAGGCTCCCAGGCTCATCGAGACCGATATATATTGCGGCAAACTTAACAGCACGGACAAGGAGAATATATTTTAGAACATGCATAACTTCACGAGTGTAATTTCTGTTGGATTACGAATGGCAAGACCTTCATGCGAAAGCAAGCTGGAGCTTGAGCAAGAAACTTGACAGTGGATGAGTTTAAACATTTTAAGCTCCAGCTTGCTTTCGCATGAAGATCTTGCCATTCGTAACGCAACAGAAATTACACTCGTGAAGTTTTGAATGTTCAAAAATATAGTCTCCTAGTCTATGTTGTTAAGTTTTTCGCGATATATATCGGTCTCGATGAGCCTGGGAGCCTTATAACTTATTCTCTCTGTTAAATTATTTGTTTAGTGATAATAATGACTCTTTAGTGATAGCAGACGTGAGGTCCACAATAATAGGTATATTTTAGTCCTTCTTTGTATATACTCTATATATATCCTTAGCATTTATGTCGTATATTTACATGTTAAGTATTTGTTCTGAAAGTCCTGTACTGAACAGAACTCGACCCTCGTTAGGCAATTCCTGTCTACTCTTTTTTTTTATTTCATGATAATGTAATACAATGTAATAAAAAAAACGACCACTTGTAATTTTGTTACCTGTTAAATTCAAATCGGGACGAGAGTCAGTCTTCTGTAGACGCTCAAACAGTGCAGGCGTGCCGTATACAATTCTATAAGTGTTGTGTTTTTAAAAATTTTGCAATAATGGCAAATCTATCTGTGTGTGGGATTTGTCTGAGGGAGAACGTTGGTGATGAACTGCAGCCGATCGGTGACACTGTTCTGCAGGCGGTTTACGAACATTTAACTACAACGCCGGTAAGTGATCTTATATTTGAACAAACACCATCATCTCTTACTCTTTTTTTCAATTTATTTATAATTCTTTTAGATTTTCTTTGAGGGGCCCTAGACCTAGAGGTAAGTAACCCTGTCTGCTAAGTCGGCAGTCGTGCGTTGTATGCACAATCGTGTGTGTGATGAGCATTGTTTCATTTTTAGTGAAAATTGCTGTATTGAATTTTTGAATTATTGTTTAATTTTTCAATAATATGTAAGAAACAAATAATTATAATTATTATTCTCTTTATTACTATTGGTGTAAATATAATAGGAAGAACAAATACATATTTCAAAATTTCAAGTCAGTAAACAAGAAATCTGTAAATACGGTTCAAAAGAAAAGAACCACCTCACTTTACATTATTATTAGGATCAGACAGCCGTGTTTCAGAACTGTGAATATGTTACGTCTCTTCATATCCTCTCTTCTACGCATACCTATTACAGTCTTCAACCTATGTCTGTGCCACGTTAACTTGTTGCTCGTGCCCCGTTCCTTAAATCATTCCCTTTGAGATGTCTTGTCTACCGCCATTCCCGTTCTTGCTCCCTGATATTTTCGTACATCTCTTCAATAATTTGGCATGCACTTCAATATTTATTTGAACAGTGGGTCTTAAGGTTTCTTGCTCCGATCATAGTATATTATGTTTCATAGATAATCGCCTTAACTTTACAATCGTTTCTTAGAGTCATTGAAATATATTTAAGGCAACTTCTCGAAAGTTTGGGAGGTTACAGTTATAGATACCCATAAGTATGGAAATAATGTTAATAAACTTTATGGTGCATATACAGAGGCATACTGAAGCAAATGTGATTGTCAACGAAATGGTGGGTTATAAAACTATTTTTGTTTAACAGCTCGGGAGTGCAGATGGAGTCTGTGACATCTGCCGTCAAGAACTTCACCACTGCTTTGAACTCTGGCAGCAATGCAAAAGTAGTGAAAATATCGACAATTTTATATTAAACCATTATGCGGTGAGTGTAAGATTGTAAAACTACTAATTATTCATCATCATTATCATCATCAACAGCCCTTACAGTCCACTGCTGGACATAGGCATAAGTAGAGCCTTAGCATGGAGGTTTTGGCCTACTATACCGCTCTGGCCAAACGGGTTGGAAAAGGGGTTGTTCTAAGTTTTCCTTCTCTTTGTAATGATGTTGTCTTAAATTATGATTTGTTCCCTTAGTCGCCTTTTACGACACCCAAGGAATGAATGGGGGGGGGGGTAACACTATGTATTCTTAATCCGTCACCACTCGGACGACTAATTATTATTCAACTAAAATTCAAGCAAAGCCACTATGATTTTCTAAGAATACTGTCATTTGTCGGTGTCGTATGTTGCCATATGTCCACATTCAACTGATTCTCATTCTTCTGAATTCGACAACAACTCCTTACTTGTTTTTATGATGTAATCTGATAGAAGGCGGGGTGACTGTGACAGTTGTAAACTATCCTAATGTAAATCTAAACAGAGTAGCTGAAGGTAAAACTTTTCATATTTCTAAATTCACTTCCTCGTTATACTAAAGAGTTGTGGTTAATTAGCCGACTCAAATCAAGATTTTTTCCTATAATCTAAGAATAAGGTGGTCTTGTATCATTACTATATTAAGTTTGCGTGAACATTTCATATTGAAAAGTTTACAATGGCCTTAGCGTGGACAGCATATCACTCAAAATCTTCATTACTTACTATGAAACAGCTCCTCAAATTTTCAACGAACCTATGTAACAATGTGGTGAAATAATTAATCCTATTTGTAATTGTTCAACAGCGCCAAATATTCGACGACAACAATAATGTCGTGAAGGTGCCGCTGTGTAGAGTATGCTCGCAAGAAGATGGACTAACGGAGGCCATTTCGGACAGGTTTCAACAATTTATATACAGTTATTTAACTTCAGAGCAGGTAAATAACTTTTATTTAAATACGTGTCATCTCTTTCCCTTATAGGAAATGTATTTAGTGTTGGTACAAAATGGTGACTTCCATGCAACTCTATCATTTTTACCTTACTACTTACTCTCTTTGTACCTTTTTCAGACACACCATACCTCTCTTCTCCGTAACTATCCTCTCTCCTCATCCCACGTCCATACCACAGTAAGCTGTTGACATTGACCCTTCCTTGAACATTTTTCTTTAAGATGTCTTGTTTGTTCTCACCCTTCCTTGTTCCCTGAGTTTTTAATACATTTGATTTAACATTTTGCCGTGTATTTTTAAGAAATCTGATTTCAAGACGATTAAAACTTTAACAAACAGTCCTTCTACAATTTTATCCTTTATTAAAAAATCTCTGGTATAGTTCCCAAAATGCACTACAGCTCTGCTGTAACTTGATTTTCTGTTTATTGGTTGGATAGTTATCTTGTTTCCACATCGATCGCAATATTGTGTGTCACTAGATAGTCAACAGTATCACAGTTACAAAGCTCATTTTTAATTGACAGTTCGAGACCTTTGACAGACCTGACAGAGTTTGCGGTCGCTGTAATGAGAGACTCTGGATCTGCTACAAAATCTGGATTCCCTACTTCCAGCGTGAAATACTTCACAGAAGTGTGGTAAGTGCAAGATTAGTAAACCTCAATAAATACTTATTTGTGTGACGTGACACATTGTGTTACTATTGAGTAACACAATGTCACGTCTGTGACAACAGTCACACTGTAACAGCTTTAAATGAAGTCCGGATATTCTAAATATATCTTTCTAAAAACAGATATTTATTAAATCTGTTCACAAAAACGAAAACTGTCAAAGATACACTATAAAAGTGCAACAGGTTTAAGGTCCCTCGTTTTTCTTGCAGTTAATTGATAAATTAAATATAAAATAGTCACATACTGATACTCAGTATAGTCAACCAAATGATTGACACAAGTTTGATACGTATTTTATTTGTTTCCAGCCATCCCAATTAGGAAGAGTCAGAGGTTAGCAGGGTTTTGGTGACGTACACAAAAGAATTGAGGACTCGGAAGGCATAGCAATATCTTCGAACGTATCGCCACCGAAACGAGCAAAGCAAGCAAGCAACAAGAGGTCTACGATTACATCTATGGAGGTGCAAACCTCCGCAAGGCCTCTGCTGCTAAACGAGCTAACCCAGCACGATGTCATTACATACTGTTAAATAGGACCGTAAATTACATTGAAAAAGGGAATAAACGTTATAACAATTAATTATGATATATATTGACCAGATGCATCGGGAGCGCATGCATGCATCTTAACTCTAATCTGTTTTTCATAGATTTTGTCTTAAGTAAACTTTTTGTTAATAATGTCTGAGAAATTAAAACCTGCGTCAATTTTTACGATATCAATTATTCCCCTTTCATAATTCATTATATATATAGTCAGAATCTATCTATCTATCTATAATATTATACTTCTGTGTCGTAGTCGTGTACGTTATCATAGTATGTTACTGTATTTATTATTGTCATTCAGTCATTGTATTATTATTATTACTGTAATCAATATCTATACCAATATAGCTTTTAACTTTTCTCGAATCTTTCATTGCAAACCTTTTCATTTAACTATAATAGTGTTTAATTCGATTTCTTTTTTATCTTTACAACAAATTTCAGAATTTACATACCATTAGTAATTTAAAAAGGCTGTCTCGGCATCCATTTGTTCGATGAATAAATTATTTTTACAACTGTATAACAATAAAATTTTCAATGTTTGCATTTTCCCTAAAGGCGAATAAACATTTTCATTAAGTCCTTTTGCTAAAAATCTCTTGCAACTGATCTTGCTTTAACAACATTGTTGCTTTTTTTGCTTAAAAATCCACTTAACATCTGTAACTTTTTTATCATGTGGCCTTTCAACAACTTGTCAAGTGTTATTTTTTTTTAGGCTATTAATTTCTCAGTTCATTGCTATTTGCCATTGTTTTCAATTATGAGAGTTCACCGCTTCCTCACAAGTATTTGGCATATTAGCATTTTTTTGTCTATTAAGAACCTGCTAAAGTGACTCTACTCTGCCTGATGGAAAGCAAGAATAGAATCCAAGAGTTGTGGTCACCATACATATTGCAAATGCAGACAATGCAGTATGGTGACCCACACTATGGCGGGCTTGTGAGATGCACACCCCGCTTAGGGACGTAATAGGCATGACAGTCATCGTGACTGTGTAAGGCTTACACAGAAATCACGATATCTGTGACTCCTGCATCAATGGGCCTCCGGTCTCACACTCACCAACGAAACACGACAACACAGATGCTGGCGCTTGAGGTTGGTCTTCTGTGGGAGGATAGTACTGCCCCGTCGAACCAACCCGCTCGTGCTGAAATCGGCGTGGCTCTACTACCTAGTATAGTTTACATGTAAAAAGGTGTAGCATCAGTGTAGTTTACATATAAAAAAGGTTTACTATACTTAGAGATTGGAGTTTGCTTTCATTTTGTCTTTTCATTTCAACATGCTTATCTTCATTATTATTTGAATGATCATTACTTACAGGACCGTTTACAGTGTTATTACAATTAATCTCACCTGAACCTGTATAAATTTCAGCACTGTAGTAAATAATTTTTAATATTTCATCAGACAAGTTTGAACTAGGATCAATTTCTACATCATCATCATTTTTTTTTTGGATCATAATTTTTTTCTAAATATGTTAATTGCGTATTTTCTTTTACTACCTGTACTAGCCTAGCATTAATCATTTTGTTATTATTTAAAACTCTACAGCTGTTTTCATTATAACCCACTAAAACGTCTATTCAGGCTTTATCTTCTCATTCACTTTTTCTCAATACTTCAGGAACCCTGACCAAAATTCTACTTCCATAAATTTTTAAGTGTTCTACATTTGGTTTGCTTCCAAAAAATATCTCACAAGGAGTTTTGTTTTCTACTGTATTCGTAATAGTTCTGTTCTTTAAATATGCTACAGTTTTTGTTACTTCTGACCAAAACCTTCTACAAATTGTAGCTTCCCTCATTAAACACCTACCTATATCCATAACAGATATATTATATGTTCCTGCTACTCCATTCAATTCATGGACGTGGGGCACACATGGTGATAACTATTTACCCGTTTGCCTTAAATATTACCATATTAAATAATGCCATGCTTACTCACGCAGAGTTCGTGAATAACCCGCAGAGAAGACACTTCAATAGCTGAAAGGCGGATAAACGTTAGGTAAAGCAGAATCTTATTTCGGCAAGAAATTTAACTAACGGAATCCAATTAATATGATTCCGTTAAATAAACCTATCCGTTCTGCTAAAAAAAAGGGAAAAATCGGTGTTCAAATGCTTCCTTAACGCTATTAAAATAATTACCACATTAATTAACGTAATTACTGATTCCTGAGTGAGTAAAGTTACCGGACCTCAAGCCCCCCTTATCTCTCTTAGCCTCTCATATCACTTTAGATGCAAGCTAACTCATCTATATATTAATACGCGATACAAAAACTTTAATTCGCTTTTTACGAAAATTGCGCGGACGCAGGAGCATAAAATTTGGCACACTTATAGTTTATGCGTTGGAGAAGTGCAGAAGGCTAATATTTTTCAATAATAATGCTTATAAAGTACATTAAATCAATAAATAAAACATTACACACACTACCATACATTTCACACACACATACATACACAAGTATTTATACACGCATACTTTCATTTTGTCCATAGACATAGAGTACTGACATAGACATATCAAAAAGAAAAGTTTTAATTTGCCTCATTTAATATAAAAAAAGATTTTAATAATAATGCATAAAAAGTACATTAAATCAATAAATAAAACATTACACAAACCAGCATGCATTTGACACACGCATACACAAGTATTTGTACACGTATACATACTCTGTGGTCAAATTGTCTCTTTTGTTTATTATAGACATAGTTGAATGTCAAACAGAAAAGTTTTATTTGACGAATCCTACGTGAAATACTGAGCGCTTATACAAATTTATTTAATATATACATATATATAAGTTGTGTAGCATTAAGATACATTTAAATGTACACGGACTTTCATTATATGCATAAAGAAAGTTCTGTAGCAGCAATCTGCAATGACAACATTCAGGTACAAAAAAAATATAACTTGCTATTTCTGGTTCAAAGTAATTATTAGTAGTTGTAGTATGTAGTTTACGATTACAGTAATTGTATATACTTCAGGATAAATAAGTGATTTTGAGAGATATGTACATTTAAATGTGCTCTAAATGTCATTCCAAATGTGTTTTTAAGTTATGATTGTGGATTAATTTAGAGTGCAGGTTTTGCAATGCGAAACATTTTGAGTCTGTAGTGACCTTAGGCGACCGAACTGCATTCACTTCATGTTGTCACATTTGGTTTGCTTCCAAAAAATATCTCACAAGGAGTTTTGTTTTCTACTGTATTCGAAATAATTCGGTTCTTTAAATATGCTACTGTTTTTGTTACTTCTGACCAAAACCTTCTATGAATTGTAGCTTCCCTCATTAAACACCTACCTATATCCATAACAGATATATTATATGTTCCTGCTACTCCATTCAATTCATGGACGTGGGGCACACATAGTGATAACTATTTACCCGTTTGCCTTAAATATTATCAATTTAAATAATGCCATGCTTATTCACGCAGAGTTCGTGAATAACCCGCAGAGAAGACACTTCAATAGCTGAAAGGCGGATAAACGTTAGGTAAAGCAGAATCTTATTTCGACAAGAAATTTAACTAACGGAATCCAATTAATATGATTCCGTTAAATTAACCTATCCGTTCTGCTCAAAAAAGAGTAAAATCGGTGTTTAAATGCTTCCTTAACGCTATTAAAATAATTAACACATCAATTAACGTAATTACTGATTCCTGAGTGAGTAAAGTTACCGGACCTCAAGCCTCCCTTATCTCTCTTAGCCTCTCATATCACTTTAAATGCAAGCTAACTCATATTTCTAATTAAGTATATACAAATAACAAAAAAATACATCTTTACCTGGTCATAATTTTGTCCACAACTGTTTACGTTCATATTTAAGTTTTGACAAATGGCAAGCAATTGCCGACGCACTTCGGATGCGTATGTCAAATTTTTACAGTTTAAAAACACTCTCTACTCCATTGCTGCAATGAGAACAATATTGCGTTGATAATAACTATTTATTTGTTAAACAGAAGTCAATAAACAGGTGCTGTGCTGATAATCACTTTCTTTGAAGATGCCTTAGAGAAAGCTTCGAATACATTGAGAAGAGTTATGTGGTCACCTAATGGAGATCATAACTTTTGTTTCATTGTCAGAGCTTCTCCTCTCTTGTGCACCATTGTGTGTAATAATTCTTCACTTGACAGAACTGCTACCAAACTTAAAGCCTAAATATATAATGGTATCATTACACGAGTGTTTCTAGTTCTACGATCTCAAGAATATACTTTTATCAGTGTTATGTTGACTAATAGTCCAAGAGCCCGTGAGTGCCAGACCTTCGTCATTTTATAAATGCTGAAAGTTCTTCTTTGTGTGTCCCTAGTACAGGTAAGAATGATCCACAAACATGAAGCTGAGGTAGCGGTGGCTTTGGCAGATAACAGGCAACAAAGGTGTGTAAAATTCCATCTCAAATTCGTCATGATATAAAACTTGATTTTTTTATATTTGATTCATAATAATATCAAAACTCGCGTTGCTCATTGCCAGATAGTTAGTATGGTTCCAACCCTCTGCCGGACACCCCTAAACTATTATAATTTATAATTATACTTACGTTATATTATAAAACCTAAGTTTTATATATAATTTTTTGGGAGCCTATTAAACTATGTTTACATAGTAGCCGGACAGTTTCGAAGGTTCTATCATCTTGCCAGACGCATTCAAAGGCTGCGGTCCGAATTGTGCTCACAGCACTTACGACGTTTAAACTGCTAACGTGTGGACCGATTTAGTGAGCGCGCGATAACGATGAAAATGATGAAAATATTTAGATTTAATTAAAATAAATTAATTTCTCTGTAAATTTCTTATCTTAAAAAAATGTGTCCTTTGGTATAATAAACACTAAAATTTGATTTACTTTGTTTCATTGGCTTTATAATTTTAATAGCATTGACAATAATAAACTTCTTAAAAATGAAAAATAATATCAATTAAATTATTAGATTTTCGACATGATTGACATTGTATGAGAAAAATTTTACTCAGTATTATTTTAAATATTTGTTATTGAAATTGTAAAAATTAATTAATGAAATTTCTGGATTAAGAAAAAAATAAACTGCACAATTTGAAATTAATAACAATGGATGCGCAGTGAAGGGCCGCAATAGACCAAGCGCTCTGTTTCATTCGCACTAGTTACTGTATACGCTCCTTGCTCTCCTGATTACTGCTGACTTTGAATGCGTCTGACAAGATGATAGAACCTTCGAAACTGTCCGGCTACTATATAAACATAGTTTAATAGGCTCCCAAAAAATTATATATGAAACTTAGGTTTTATAATATAACGTTTAGTTACTGTATTCGCTCCTTGCTCTCCCGATTACTGCTCACTTTGAATGCGTCTGGCAAGATGATAGAACCTTCGAAACTGTCCGGCTACTATGTAAACATAGTTTAATAGGCTCCCAAAAAATTATATATGAAACTTAGGTCTTATAATATAACCTTTAGTTACTGTATACGCTCCTTAATCTCCCGATTATTGCTCACTTTGAATGCGTCTGGCAAGATGATAGAACCTTCGAAACTGTCCGGCTACTATGTAAACATAGTTTAATAGGCTCCCAAAAAATTATATATAAAACTTAGGTTTTATAATATAACGTAAGTATAATTATAAATTATAATAGTTTAGGGGTGTCCGGCAGAGGGTTGGAACCATACTAACTGTCTGGCAATGAGCAACGCGAGTTTTGATATTATTATGAATCAAATATAAAAAAATCAAGTTTTATATCATGACGAATTTGAGATGGAATTTTACACACCTTTGTTGCCTGTTATCTGCCAAAGCCACCGCTGCCTCAGCTTCATGTTTGGGGATCATTCTTACCTGTACTAGGGACACACATAGAAGAACTTTCAGCTTTTATAAAATGACGAAGGTCTGGCACTCACGGGCTCTTGCTCTATAACTATTTACCTCGTCTAAACAGCTATATTCCGTCGCACTTTGATTGAGCTGCTTATAATATTGATATTTAATTGCTCTCTATTAGGTTTATTTACGTATGTTCATATTTACTAATTGGTAGTAAATAGCACATATAAATAATAGGTAGTATATAATTAACATTAAAGCTTTATTATTTTTTACTTTTTAGTTTTGAAGTCGTTTTTTTAACGTAGTTATTTTTTCATATTCATAATGTAAGTACATTAGAAGTAACATCAATTGTTCATCATTGTCTTTGAAATGGATTCATTTATGTAGAAAAAAAAAACTCAGAACGGTTTTAAAAATTATATTAATATATTAGTACAACTTCCATTGAAAACAATCTAAACACCAATGATAAAAGTGACTTACACAAATAGTTAAAGAACCACTGAAAGATCGTCTTACACCCAACTGAAAACCAGGTGACGTAATTTTTATGAAGTTTCATAAATTAATGAACACTACTGATCGTTTATACTTAGCGCTAGCCTAAAAAGTACTACATATTAATATGGCCAGCATGGTGTAGTAGGTAAAACCTACTTCTAAGTGAAGGCCCATATCCTATTGATGATAATGACATTACAGCATATCACAAATCATATATGTTCGACTTAAAAATAGGTAGTTATTAAATAATTATATAACAAACATTTTCTCTGTGTATTGGCATAACTTGAAAATTGTTTACGCTTAGAAACATTTTGATTTCAACTGTGCAAATAAAAGAAACTGAAATCTATTCGGCTTTATACATTTCCTTCTGTAGAAACACTCCTATACGTCTTAAAATTAACGTGAAAATAAAATGTTTGTCTACCTGATCTCATTACATTATAGTAACGTGACTTTATTTTGTAACACGACGTCACACTTTACTAAACGGTCCATGTAATCTGATTAGAAAACATGTTTATTAGGGCACAACACTTATTATCAATACCAAGTTTATATCTCTATTTGAGGTAATATTTGTAAAGTAGAAGCGAGTGCGAGGTGTCACGTTCCTGTTCTAATAAAAACATCATGTCGCGCTGGTTGATGCGTTTGAGTGGGGTCCGCAACGCCATCTGACTGCGACCAGTCTGTCGAACAAAAGAAATATGTTAGACATCTGGAATAAGACAATCCACTTCCCTACGTATGTACAGTCACGAGCATAAATACGAGTATATTAACTATGGGCACATACCTCTTGGAGTGCAAAAATATGTGCCGTTTACTAATTATGTATTTCTCGTGACTGTACGTTAGCATCACACGAAGGTACTTACAAATCCGCTTCCGGAATGTCCAGCGCTACACCAAAGGCAGACGCCAGCAGCGCCCGTCACTTCTAATCTGGGTTTTTTTCTAGGTCCGATAGCTTTCAAGGCTGTTAAGTTAGCATCTCGTTGCCTGAGCTCTTCGAGTTCAGCTCGTTGCATTTCTTTCACTTTGGCCTTTAATTTCGCTTGTTCAGGGTTGTCATTCTTGGATCGAGACTTGGCTGCACTTAACAGAATCGCCCTCTCCGAATCCTTCCACCATTTCCTGTCAGCACAATCTAATTCCTCGAGGAATTGGAATTTACCTTTTATATCTTGAGTGACCTCGTATCGGTTGTCAGTCTGTGTCAAAAGAAAAATCATTAGCAACGAAGAAAATTTGACGTCACACGTACTTTTGGTACTTGTGATTATGTCGAATAGTCAAATAAAAATGTTCATAGCTACCTACAGTTCTGCATTGCTAGTTAGGTGATTTAGAAGCACACCTAACATTCCTTTATATGCAAGATTTCTTATAACAAACATTTTATTTATGAATATTTGTTAAACAAATTTTCTTCTAGGTCCAATGAAAAAATGAAATTTCAAATCTTACCCGTATGACATGATCAATTATATTCTTTGCGATGACAGCGAGCTTCTCTATAAAGCTCTTCAGTCTTTCCTGCAGCGCCTGTGATAGTGGACCAGCTACTTCGGGAGGAGGTTCTTCTAAGTTGTGCTTGGCTACAATAGTTTTTATCCGCGCTTGCATCATACCCAGAGGTACCAAGTATTCGTCCTTGCATGACTTTAAAATAGATTAAATATTAGTTTAGCTTCTACTTAATAAAATATTCAACTACTTAAAAAAAAAAAATATATAGGTACCTGGTTTGTGTGCCAACCCATTCTCTCTGGGTTTCTTCTGCCAGAATGACACCGCCCATCGCGACTACATCGTTGAGGTCATCGTCCCCAGCCATTTTATCGTCTCCGAATGGTTGTGAGAAGGATGTCTTCTTCTCCTTCTCTTTTAATGATTGACGTATAAGTGACTTCCCAGGTGTCAGCACGGTTGCCAAACCAAACGATACATTAGATCTGGGTAGTTTAGCTGTATTATTGACTGTCATGGCTTTCGCTTTGCTGCTACTGGCTTTCTTCACGATGATCTTGGAGGCACCGCGTAAACGAACATTTTGCAACACAGTTATGCTGCGTCCAGGTTTTGCTTGCGCAGGTTTCTGGTACAGATACAATGTAGTTAAACGAATATCGGACAATGTTTTTTGACTACGGGAAATGTGTGCGAGGACTGGTTGGATTGGTTGAATGTGAATTAAAACAATTTACAAACAATGGTATAAGATTCCGAATAAGGGAAAAATGGTAGCTCCTGGTAGTGGGTAATATTTGGTATAAAACATATATTTAAGTAAGTATTAAGATTAAGCAGTAGGTATATACCTTGGAATCGCCTGACGCTACGACTCCCCCAACGGATACGTACAGTTTTAAGAGAGACATGGCGTTATTATCAACTTGAACTGACGGCGGTCGCAGGCAAATGCCTTAATTTTCATCCTACACCCTTATCCTTACGAAATGCCGTAGATTTTTTTTTGGGGATGTAAAGTAAGTAAGCTGTTAACATGAACAATGAGAATTGTTACTTTTATTAAAGTATTGGTCTACAACTTTGCTCCCGCCGTTTTTGTTTTTAATTTTAAAAATTATATAAAAATAGGTATCTTATTTATGTTTCAAAATATTGTCCGTCACTTTCCACTACTTTGGCCCATCTTTCAGGCAACAAACGAATCCTGCGTCGGAAAAATTCTTCATCCTTTGATAAGATCCAAGAATCGATCCATTCTTTCACTTTTTCAAAAGAATCGAAGCACTGGCCCGCCAGGCCGTGTGACATCGACCTAAATAAATGGTAATCAGATGGAGCAACATCTGGAGAGTATGGCGGCTGAGGTAGAATTTCCCATTTCAGTGTTTCGAGGTACGTCTTGACTACTTTCGCCACGTGAGGTTGAGCATTGTCGTGTTGCAAAATTACTTTTTCGTGTCTATCAGCGTATTGCGGCCGTTTTGCTTTTAATGTCCGACTCAAACGCATTAATTGCGTTCGATAAAGTGCACCAGTAATTTTTTCAGAAGATTTTAGCAACTCATAATAAATTACGCCAGGCTGATCCCACCAAATACACAACATGACCTTGGATCCGTGAATATTCTGTTGAGGTGTCGCCGTAGGAGTGTGGCCGGGCAATCCTCATGATGTGCGTCGCTTAGGGTTGTCGTAGTGCACCCATTTTTCGTCCCCAGTAACAATACGATGAAGAAATCCTTTTCGTTTTTGTCTTTCAAGCAGCTGTTCACAAGCAAATAAACGTCGCTCAACATCTCTTGGTTTCAACTGATACGGTACCCAGTATCCTTGTCTTTGGATCATCCCCAGTTGTTCCAGGCGTTTTGATACTGCTTGTTGAGTTACTCCCAATGATTTTGCTAGCTGTTCTTGAGTTTGGCACGAGTCTTCATTAAGTAAAGCCTCCAGTTCATCATCTTCAAAAGTTTTTTTCTCTGCCACCGCTATGCCGATCTTCAACAAAAAAATCACCGCTTTTAAAGCGCTGGAACCACTCGCGACACGTTCTTTCACTAATAGTATCATCACCATAAGTACCTGAAATAACCCGATGAGCCTCAGCCGCCGATTTTTTCATGTTGAAATGAAAAAGTAAAATCTCCCGCAAATGACGTGAATTCGGTTCATAAATTGACATATTTAATTAAGTGTAACTATATGACGCAAACAAAAATTAACTAATATCGATATAAGGTTATATTTATAGATGTCAAAACTGATGAAAAATAACTGTGATTTATTTATTTGAACTATTACTGGCTGCTAACGCCGTCTTTTGGAAAACGGCGGGAGCAAAGTTGTAGACATTTTTTTAGTAACAGAGAATAGCCATTGGGTTTTAAATGGACCAGAACACATCTATCGTTAGAAACAAAAGAAATTGAGACGACTTCAAACAATAGCAACAAAGGGCACAAAACATAATAATAATAATGTTTTTTTAAATTGAGAGTTGCACTTATTTACTTCAAAAACTAGATTTGTTATTTTTATTGTTAGTGTTCTTTGTTGATTTTGTTTGAAATCCTCTTAGCTTTATTTGTACTAACAAACAAAGAAGTTGCATCGAGCCGATTTCAAACAGAACCAACAATGCGTGGGCGGTTAAATGCAACCAGGACACATGATGGGCGTTAAAAAGTCTCAAAAACACCAGCTCGGCTGACTCTCTGATTACGAGTTATAGACTGTTTGTCATCGGGAAGTTGCGTCAATAACTATCAGTGGTAACTAAGGGTAGACAATAGTAAAACTGAAAAGCACCAACATTTTCCAATAAACTGGTTACTTTTACGATACCAGTTGGCGATAACTTACTGAAGCTTGAAAGCAGTATATGCAGCAAAACACCGTATAAAATCGTTGCTTAATTATTGCGACAAGTTTATTGGTTACGTTTGTTGCTAAAATATTTTTCCACACTTATGAAACAAAGAATTTTTAATATCAAATATATAATAAGCCCAGATATGATAAGCCTCACTGAATTCCGATTCCACGAAATAGTGGCCGAAAAGTATTGGTAAATGGATTAAAACAGTATTGTCTACCATAGAAAAAGTCTTTTGATTCTAAGAAGGTTTGTGACCAAATTTTTTTTCGCTTTTTTTATGCATTGTGTATAAGTTAGCTAGTATAGTAGGTAGCTAGGTAGTTACCTTTTGTTGTTTTTGTTATCTGTGTTAAGCATCTCAATGAATTTAGTTTTAAAAATTAATTGCCAATAAATATTAGAAGACCACGCAAGTTGTTTCCTTGCAATATTTAAAATGAAACGATAGTATACCTTACCACGCCTGTATGAGGAACATAAGTCTATAATGAGACGAATTATGAGTTACGACCGACCGATAAACGAACAAAAAAATGCTTAGAAACGGCCGACCGGCGATCCCACCAACGCCTTTACCTGTTTTGATCGAAGCTGTTAATGAGTTGTAATGAAATAATTTTCATACAAAACAAACAAAAAAGTAAAAACACAAAGTTCTCACCGATAATTTGCACCATTTCACAAATAAACAGGAGTGTCGTAAATAGTAGACGGTGATTATAAATGTATAAATTATAAGGTAAATTTATATTTTATCAAAGGGAAAACGATATCCGCGAGAATGATTTGCCTACATTTGTAACACTACAATAATTTCTGAAGAGGAAATTTCTTACATTAGAACTATTCACGTCTACTTCGTCGAAAGAGAGGTGTACCATTCGTTCCTACCATGCTACCACCACATCTGAAAAAAATTATCCCATGTGTTAGGACAACCATGAGCTCTGTTGTTGCAAAGATTTTGTAAAAATGAGAGCTGAATGCAAAAATTTCGTACAAGACAACCATTTCCTTGAATTGTTTGGTTCCAGTTGTTAAATACATATGTTGATTATCAAAATCATGTTGAATTTGTAAGAAACAACATGAACCACAACAACAATACGTGGAACAATGCGTGAAATGTGAACTGTGTCAACGTGTGCTTATTATATCCAAGCACTTAATGGCACAAATCTTCGTACACAAAACGTCATTACAAAATTGACCGCATCTATTAAGATTCCGTATAATCCAATGAATAAGCTTAACTTTATCGTAGTATATAAGAATTACTGATTTTTTTCAAAGGCTGTTTCTGAAGACTGTAAAACAAAAGTAAATACAAAAAATGAATAAAATATTGTTTTATTTAATTAATAATATCCTAAACTTTAAATATCATATGAGTTTATACTAGGTTTTCTCGAATAAAATCAAAGCTTCAGGTTTTAAAATGTCGGTCGGTGAGACCGTGCGCGGGTATAGGTGTTACACTAATTGGCGCGGGTATAAAAAGGTGAATGGCACAAATCTTCGCACGCAAAACGTCATCACAAAATTGACCGCATCTATTAAGATTGCCTTGGGCTTACTCAGCGCTCAGTACGTATGCCCAAAATATTATACTAGACTCGATTTTGTTCAGTCAATTACGGTAATGAATGAAAAATCTTGCGATAAATGGCATGCTCAAGGTTTTATGGGTACAAGATATAGACAAAAAAAGGAAATTAACTGATTAAAAAGGGACCTGTGAAACGTTATTTAAAGATACACACACAAGAAATGATAATGAAAGATATGTAGCGAACTTATCATAGCAGCTTGATCCTCTGTGAGCCGCTGAAGTCAGTACAAGAAGCATAATGCTGAAAAGCTTGATGCAACTAAAACAAACATTAAACAAAAACAAGACATTAAAAGGGTCTCAGAATAATGTCATTACTGAATATCGGTATGAAACTTGTATGAAAGAGGTGCTAGACACCGAGATTGAAAATTATTCGACATAATTAGCTCATCACGCCGTTGTTAGTGAACACAAAGAAACGACTAAGGACGACTTTAATGTCAGGCCTGAATGGTTAACGAAAAAGGCAGAATTCGAAATAGGTGATATTCCAACCTAGAGAGTGTACATAAGATAAATTCATAAAACTTAAACTAAAAGGATAATAGACCTTATCACGTTTGTCTAAGGAACAATCCGTATGACTCATATTCAAAGAGTTTCCGTTACATAGCTTATTACACCACATTATCACAAACATCAGAAACATTTGTAAGAATACAAAATATTGATAAGCATACGTGTACCTCATTGCTTTTGAAGTTCATCTTTAAAACGTTTTATATTTTATGAATATTGAAAAATCATCAAATAAATTAGTGTCATATTTAATATAAGAACACACATATTGGACACAATAAACTCAATAACTTTTCCTATAGTCTTTACATTATGACTTTTCTGTGGAACTAGGGTTAATTTGTAATTAAACTTTAGACAAATGTTGAAGATAATTAGTGAAAAGGACTATGGTCTAATATGGTTATATCAATTAACAATTAAAAGCAATTACAAATATGGGAAGAACTTGATGATTTACTAAAAGAAAGTACAGTACTATTCAAGTAGTGATGGTAATGATAACTCGTAATGATCAATTAACTAATTAGGTATTATACTTACTTAATAGCTTTTCAAACTTAAAATCGCTTAATCTATGGCATTCTATATTATTTAAGGGATTGTGTTTGTGGCAATTGAAGTATTATTTGTGCGACCACCGTCAGGGCAAGAGAGTTATAACACCATGCCTATCATAAAAGTGTACATACCCGTAGCAGGTGCCGGAGCGTCAGGCAATTGCGAGGTATGTCCTTACTTACTATTAAAACTTATCGTGAGCGCGTTAATTCACGTGATACGTAGTTTATTTCTTAAATATCGTATTTTGGCTGCGGCCCCGCCCGTGTGTATGTCGGTTGTCGTGGTGTTTTCACCAC
This sequence comes from Hypercompe scribonia, assembly GCA_949316085.1. Taxonomy (NCBI): domain Eukaryota; kingdom Metazoa; phylum Arthropoda; class Insecta; order Lepidoptera; family Erebidae; genus Hypercompe; species Hypercompe scribonia. The sequence continues at coordinate 9,677,976 of OX438995.1, forward strand.
TACAACGAGCTACATTATCAAAGTAACAAAATGTTATGTTACAACATTCGGCGATGTTATTATTTTATTAGTCTGTGTGGTGATGGATTAAGAACATGTAGTGTCCCTGTTTATCCCGCGCGTGTCGTAAGAGGTGAATAAGGGAACAAATTATTCAGGAAAATATCACTGCGAGAGAAGGAAAATTTGAAACAAACGCTATTCTAACCCGTGTGGCCAGTGTTGCATGGTAGACTAAAACCTCCTTGCTAAGGAGAGGCCTATGTCCAGTAGTGGATTGCTAAAGGCTGTTGATGGTGTATTATTCACATATTATCTATTACCAGGCGTTAAAATTTTAATTATAGTTGCTCAATTGTTATAATTCACATTCAGTCCAAATATAGTTTTCAATACAACTTTAATATTCCTAACACATGTGTAGTTAAAATCACATTATCCGATATTCCTTTAACTACATTGTATCTGTACCAGAAGCCTGCGCAAGTTAAACCTGGATGCAGCATAACTGTGTTGCAAAATGTTCGTTTACGTGGTGCTGCCAAGATCATCGTGAAGAAAGCCAGTAGCAGCAAAGCAAAAGCCATGACGGTCAATAATATAGCCAATCTGCCCAAATCTAACGTATTGTTTGGGTTGGCAACCGTGCTGACACCTGGGAAGTCACTATTAAAAGAGAAAGAGAAGAGGATGTCTCTCTCACAACCATTCGGCGACGACAAAATGGCTGTGGACGTTGACGTCAACGATGTAGTCGCGATGGGTGATGTCATTCTGGCAGAGGAAACCCAGAGGATCCTTGGCTCGACAGAAATGATTAACGCACAAATCAGGTACCTATAGAAATTGATTTTTTTCAGTACTGGAATATTTTATTAAGCTGAACTAACATTTATTCTATTTTAAGGTCATGCAAGGACGACGACTTCAACGATGTAGCTACGATGGGTGGTGTAAATTTAGCAGACGAAACCCAGAGGATGCTTGGCTCGACAGAAATGGTTGGCACACAAACCAGGTACCTATATAAATTGAATTTTTTAAAGTAGTCGGGTATCATAAGTATTAAAATTAAACTACATACGTATTAAAGATGAAATTAAAGGAAAAAGATAAAAACTATTGTCACTGTTTTAAAGAAATGACACAGCACTTTTTTTGGGGCCACATATATACATATAACTCACGTCCTTTGCTTAAACAATATATATCTGCAAAATTTCATAAATATCTGTTGAAGTGACAACGGGTAAATAACAAACGAAGCCACATTTATTCGTATTTACCAAACTAGTGGCGATTTGTGTGCCCCGAGAGGTTGTTGACGTTACATATGTACATACATAATGAAGCTTAACTAACATTTATTTTATTTTAAGGTCATGCAAGGACGAATACTTGGTACCCCTGGGTCTGATGCAAGCGCGGATAAAATCTATTGTAGCCAAGCACAACTTAGAAGAACCTCCTCCCGAAGTAGCTGGTCTACTATCACACGCGCTGCAGGAAAGACTGAAGAGCCTTATAGAGAAGCTCGCTGTCATCGCAAAGAATAGAATTGATCATGTAATACGGGTAAGATTTGAAATTTCATTTTTTCATTGGACCTAGAAGAAAATTTGTTTAACAAATATTCATAAATAAAATGTTTGTTATAAGGAATTTTAGGTGCTTGCATATAAAGGAATGTTAGGTGTGCTTCTAAATCACCTAACTGGCAATGCAGAACTGTAGGTAGCTATGAACATTTTTATTAGACTATTCAACATAATCACAAGTACCAAAAGTACGTGTGACGTCAAATTTTCTTCGTTGCTAATGATTTTTCTTCTGACACAGACTGACAACCGATACGAGGTCACCCAAGATATAAAAGGTCAATTCCAATTCCTCGAGGAATTAGACTATGCTGACAGGAAACGGCGGGAGGATTTGGAGAGGGAGATTCTGTTAAGGGCAGCCAAGTCTCGATCCAAGAATGACAACCCTGAAAAAGCGAAATTAAAGGCCAAAGTGAAAGAAATGCAACGAGCTGAACTCGAAGAACTCAGGCAACGAGATGCTAACTTGACAGCCTTGCAAGCTATCGGACCTAGAGAAAAACCCAGATTAGAAGTGCCGGGCGCTGCTGACGTCTTCCTTTCGAGTAGCGCTGGACATTCCGGAAGCGGATTTGTAAGTAGCTTCGTGTGATGCTAACGTACAGTCACGAGAAATACATAATTAGTAAACGGCACATATTTTTGCACTCCAAGAGGTATGTGCCCATAGTTAATATACTCGTATTTATGCTCGTGACTGTATATACGTAGGGAAGTGGATTGTCTTATTCCAGATGTCTAACATATTTCTTTTGTTCGACAGACTGGTCGCAGTCAGATGGCGTTGCGGACCCCACTCAAACGCATCAAGCAGCGCGACATGATGTTTTTATTAGAACAGGAACGTGACACCTCGCACTCGCTTCTACTTTACAAATATTACCTCAAATAGAGATATAAACTTGGTATTGATAATAAATGTTGTGCCAAATAAACATGTTTTCTAATCAGATTAGATGGACCGTTTAGTAAAGTGTGACGTCGTGTTACAAAATAAAGTCACGTTACTATAATGTATTGAGATCAGGTAGACAAACATTTTATTTTCTCGTTAACTTTAAGACGTATAGGAGTGTTTCTACAGAAGGAAATGTATAAAGCCGAATAGATTTCAGTTTCTTTTATTTGCAGAGTTGAAATCAAAATGTTTCTAAGCGTAAACAATTTTTAAGTTATGCCAATATATATAGAGAAAATGTTTGTTATATAATTATTTAATAACTACCTATTTTTAAGTCGAACATATATGATTTGTGATATGCTGTAATGTCATTATCATCAATAGGATGTGGGCTTTCACTTAGAAGTAGGTTTTATCTACTACACCATGCTGGCCACATTAATATGTAGTACTTTTTAACTGTAAAATAGTTATTACTAATGTTGAGCATTACCTGTCTGATACTTATACATTCTTTTAATTAATTATCCTTCACATCTGTATAATAAAAAAGTGTAATGTTGTGCAGAATCAAAATCGACAAGTCAGCAATCTCGCTTCTTTCATAACATTACCATCTTCAATATGTAAACAAGAAATTCAGTGAGGTTTCCCACATCTGGGTTTATTAGATATTTATTTGATGTTGAAATTTATCATGACAGCTTTGCAATAGGCTAGCGCTAAGTATAAAGGATCAATAGTGTTCATTAATTTATGAAATTTAAAAAAAAAATACGTCACCTGGTTTTCAGATGGGTGTAAGACGATCTTTCAGTGGCTCTTTAACTATTTGTGTAAGTCACTTTTATCATTGGTGTTTAGATTGTTTTCAATGGAAGTTGTACTAATATATTAATATAATTTTTAAAACCGTTCTGAGTTTTTTTATTTCTGCATAAATGAATCCATTTCAAAGATAATGATGAACGATTGATATTACTTCTGATGTACTTACATTATGAATATGAAAAAATAACTACGTTAAAAAAAACGACTTCAAAACTAAAAAGTAAAAAATAATAAAGCTTTAATGTTAATTATATACTACCTATTATTTATATGTGCTATTTACTACCTATTAGTAAATATGAACATACGCAAATAAACCTAATAGAGAGCAATTAAATATCAATATTATAAGCAGCTCAATCAAAGTGCGACGGAATATAGCTGTTTAGACGAGATAAATAGTTAGTCAACATAACACTGATAAAAGTATATTCTTGAGATCGTAGAACTGGAAACACTCGTGTAATGATACCATTATATGTTTAGGCTTTAAGTTTGGTTGGTTGGTTCTGTCAAGTGAAGACTCATTACACACACTGGGGCACAAGACAGAAGAAGCTCTGATAATGAAACAAAAGTTATGATCTCCATTAGGTGACCACTGATAACTCTTCTCAATGTGTTCGAAGCTTTCTCTAAGGCATCTTCAAAGAAAGTGAGTATCAGCACAGCACCTGCTTATTGACCTCTAATTAACAAATAAATAGTTATCATCAACGCAATATTATTCTCATTGCAGCAATGGAGTAGAGAGTGTTTTTAAACTGTAAGAATTTGACATACGCATCCGAAGTGCGTCGGCAATTGCTTGGCATTTGCCAAAAGTTAAATATGAACGTAAGCAGTTGTGGACAAAACTATGACCAGGTAAAGATGTAATTCTTTGTTCTTTGTATATACTTAGAAATACGAGTTATTGTGCATTTAAAGTGATATGAGAGGTTAAGAGAGATACTGGGGGCTTGAGGTCCGGTAACTTTACTCACTTAGGAATCAGTAATTACGTTAATTTATGTGTTAATTATTTTAATAGTGTTAAGGAAGCATTTAAACATCGATTTTTCTTTTTTTTTATCAGAACGGATAGGTTTATTTAACGGAATCATGTTAATTGGATTCCGTTAGTTAATTTTCTTGTCGAAATAAGTTTCTGCTTTAGCTAACGTTTATTCGCCTTTCAGCTATTGAAGTATTTCCTCTGCGGGTTATTCACGAAATCCACGTGAGTAAGAGACGAAAGGATGGGCATAAAATACACGATAGGAGGCACTGTCGTCGTCCTGTACGCTGCCGGAGTGCAACTGATACTTTTAACTATTGTGTGTGTACAAAAAAATTATGTATGGTATTATTTGTGAAAAGATTAGTATTAAAATTGTGAATATCACTATCAAAGACTCGTTGAAGCAATATGCGTGAAGTGAGCAACCATAATCTTAGAAATCGGTATCAGATATTTGATTTCTTTTTATTAAATTGTAAATATGAAATGCGTTTTTTTTTATTAAGACCCTGCCAAATTGACTTATTATTTAGTGGTTGTGTAGTAGTGGGTAGCTGGTAAGCGCGCCTCTGCTGCACTATCAAAGACTCGCTTAAGCAATATGTGTGAAGTGAACAACTATAATCTAAGAAATTGGTGTATGATCATTGTTTTTCTTTTATTAAAATTAAATGTAATTTTAAATATGAAATATGTTTTTTTTTTCAAATAATACCCTTCCAAAGTGACTCATTATTTAGTGGTTGTGTAGTAGTAGGATAGCTGATAAGTGTACCTCTACTATCGGTTCACCAGTGCCTTCTCCGTCGCCTCCTTCTGAAAAGTAAAGTTTCTGCAAGACGGAGGACAGGAGGAAGTTGCGACCGCACTGAAACAACTGTCGCTACCGGCCATGGAGCATATAACGACCGGTAACCAGAGAACACATGCATCGGCGGACTTAGTGCCTAAGGCATTTCCTGCCAGTCAACCGATTGGGTATTGCAGAGAAAATATGAGGTAGGTACACTTAAGGATAAGAAGTAATTGACAGAGAATTTGGTATATGTAGACTAGTTTGACCATAAATAAGCAAATATACTTGCATAAACACATACATATATAATATAACACATACATGTATAATATACATACATATAACTCATATATATCTGTGCATACATATTACCACTATAAGATATTTGACTATGATAGAATACCAGGTAATGAACTAAGACATCGCCAATTCAGCCACTAATAGCTTCTTCACTTTAATTTTAAACAAGTCACTACTTTTAGCTATCCTGACTTCGAGGGGGAGCGCGTTCCAAGAAAGGATAGCCTACACGAAGAACGAACAGCCGACAAACCCAGTGGAGTGAGAAGAACATAGTAGGAGGAGATTATTAGCCTAAAGTAGGTTTCTGTTATGGTTTGTAAAGTTTTCCATTTTTAAACCCACGAGATGGGGAGAACTAAATGTCGACCCGGGCAGAGATACCCAATACCCGGGCAAGCGTAAATTTGTGCCCAACCGAGGGGTCCGCAGGTGCCCCGGCTGGGAGTGCGCTTGCGACTGAACTACCCATCAGCCATGCATCCCCTGGTCACGCACCAGAACACGGGATTCGGGGTAATTTTTTAGAGAGGTTTTCTTCCTCGCAGTCCGGGCGGCTAAGCCAAGACCCTCGCCCCCGATTGAAGTCGCGAGACTCCAACTCAGGAACTCAGGAACTGAAGGACTCAGAAGGCATAACAATATCTTCGAACGTATCGCCACCGAAGCGACACGTTCCGCCAATAACAACAAGAGGTCTGCGATCACATCTATGGAGGTGCAAACCTCCGCAAGGCCTCTGCTGCTAAGCGAGCTAACCCAGCACGATGTCATTACATACTGTTAAATAGGACCGTAAATTACATTGAAAAGGGAATATTCGTTATAACAATTAACTAAATTTTATTGAGGACGCCATACGACGCCATTAATCAGAAGTGTTGTGTGTCCACAGACAATAAAAATATATGGACCGGATGCATCGGGAGCGCATGCATGCATCTTAATTCTAATTTGTTTTTCATAGATTTTGTCTTAAGTAAGCTTTTTGTTAATAATGTCTGCCAAATTAAAATCTGTGTCAATTTTTACGATATCAATTATTCCCCATGTTCATGTTCATTATATATATAGTCAGAATCTACCATACAATCTAATACTTCTGTGTCTACGTTATCATAGTATGTTACTGTATTTATTATTATCCTTCAGTCATTGTATTATTATCATTACTGTAATCAATATCTATACCAATATAGCTTTTAACTTTTCTCAAATGTTTCATTGCAAACCTTGTCATTTAACTAGTTTTTAATTCGATTTCATGTTTATCTTTACAACAAACTTGAAGGTCATCAACAAATACTAATATATATATTGGATCTTTGTTTGTTCTATTGACATATAAACAGTAATCATAGTTACTTCTGAAAACATTCAACTTTTTAATAAATTTATCGAAAAAGTGAAACCGTACTTTAGGACTTTCTTTGAGACTATAGAGTACCTTTTGCAATTTGTAAACCTTTCGGTTGACTTGTATAAACTTCAGACTTTACATACCATTAACAACTTAAAAAGGCTGTCTCGACATCCATTTGTTCGATGAATAAATTATTTTTACAAATGTACGACAATTAAATTTTCAGTGTTTACATTTTCCCTACAGGTCAATAAACATTTTCATTGAATTCCTTTTGCTAAAAACCTCTTACAACTAATCTTGTTTTAAAAATAAAATTGAATTTTTTTCTTAAAAATCCACTTATCATCTAGAATCTTTTTATCGTGTGGCCTTCCAACAATTTGTCAAGTATTATTGTTATGTAGGTTATTTATTACTGAGTCTATTTCTATTTACCATTGTTTGTAATTATGAGAGTTCATCGCTTCCTCACAAGTGTTTGGCTCATTTGCATCAGTGTAGTTTACATATGCAAAAGATGTAAAACTAATGATGTAAAATTAGTCTCACCTGAATCTTCATCAATAACTTTTATCACTTTAGTAAATAGTTTTTAATATGTCATCAGACAAGTTTGAACTAGGCCAATTTCTATATCATTATCATTTTCTTTTTGATCATTTTTGAGGAGAGTTGTGTGGTCGCCTAACGGAGACAGGAATTTTTGTTTCATTGTCAAAGCTTCTTGTCTCTTGTGCACCGGTGTGTGGAATAAGTCTTCACTTGACAAAACTGCTACCAAACTTACCAAACCTAAACATATAATGGTATCTACACACGAGTGTTTCTAGTTCTACGATCTCAAGAATATACTTTTATCAGTGTTATGTTGATTAACTATTTACCTCGTCTAAGCAGCTATATTCCGTCGCGCTTAATTGAATTTTGGAATATTTTAGGTCGATCGGGCAAATTCACATTTTTTTTGCAAGCACCGTCAGTTTAGAATTGGTGACGTTGTCGATTGCACCTAAAATAGAAATAACGTACAATATAACGTTTTCGAGATGGTCGTGTCTCTTACCTAATTTCTTGAGCAGTGCTAATGAAGCTTTCACAGCATCTGGTGGCGGTGGAGCTGTCCACGAGATGTTACTAGGCTCTGCCCCCACCGCTATCGCTATCATTAGTAAAAGCGTAGATGCTAGCGGACATGTGTAATAAAATATATTATGTAGAATAAACAAGTTGTGATATAAAAATTATAAAATTGTAATAATTGTTACTTTAAATAATTTATAGAGCTTTGTCAATCGTTTTTAATAGGGTCAAATTTTTTTCATATGACAAAAAACTCTGAACTGAACGTAAACAATGCTAATAGCTAAAGGCAAAGTGTATAATATTATTCTACCTGACAATTTCAGGCGTATGATGTTGTTGTCGGGCCTTGAAATCGATTTCAGTATAGAGGCGGTAAACCCGGAACGGGAGTCGGGAAATAGCAAAAAATTGCTATTTGAAAATTGGAAATGTCAGTCTGAATCAAGTCTGAAAGAAGAGCACTGTTAAAATCAACAAAAATTGTACCCTTCTTTCACTACGCCTGCATCGATGACATATCTAATCCCAGGTATAGTAACAGATGCCTCAGCAATATTTGTGGCCAATATTATTTTTCTAGTTCCGGGAGGCACACTCCGCCAACCTTGCAATTGTTTTGCTGTAGGCATATCTGCATACAGTGGGTATACCTTCATAGGGGGACCTGTGGCTTTCTGGGCTATCTCTTTAATTTCATACATGATTGTCTCAATTTCTTCTTGTCCTGTCAGAAATACTAAGAAGTCATGGCTGAAAATAATAAAAACTATTAACAATTTATTAAGGGAATGAAAAACATCACAAGATTTTCTTTAATTATAGGTGGATATTTACTATGCGGGTGTTGTAGCGTGTCGTTGAAATGTTGTGCAAACAGCAGCATATTGATAGTCTGCATTTTTCATCTTGGAGTGATGTATAGTGACTGGAAAAGTTTGATCCTCTAAGTAAATTACAATTGTCTCCTGTTCATTCCTTTCTTTCTGTGCTAGTTTTGCAATACCAAAGAGCGCATCGGTTATAACTGTTCTCTCGTGTGCGTCATCCAGTATTATTATTAGAATATTTTTTAAGCAAAGGGTCCACGATAGCTTCTCTGAGTAACATTTCGTCAGTCAAATACTTTGCTTTAGGTTTTGGACTTGTAGCATCTTCAAACCTCACAGAGTACCTGTTACAAAAAGATAAAATAAAATTCTAACTGTACCTAAGCTGAAATCTAGTTTGCTCTGAAACTGGTAACAGTTATTCATCACTTACCTTGGTAGTAATGAGTAGCATCTTTAGGGAGTAATCCCTCCCACACCCAACCCACCGATTTATTGTACAGGTAACTCTGACAGGTAACCATTTTATATCTATTCAACTTAGTAAACTCGAGCAGAATATGCGACTTCACAATAATTCTATTGTCTTTCAAGGTTTAGTACCTACTGCTATTGTTATCGTAATAACAAGTCCCTTCTTTATAATAGTGTTGTATTTAAACAAAAGGAGGCAGGTAAAAACTACAACAAAGAACGCTGCTTGTAGTCTAGGCCTATGTTAATGCCGGGCGTCTATTTCGAAGTTGCTAAAACTATTGGGGTAAGGGCAGTTTTTAAATGAATCCACTCCGAGTAATCCACCCTTGGGCTAAACGTAATACATACTCGAGTGCTGACATGAGCTCTCAGCCACATATTGGACCGCCTCTGGGAGGTTCTGCACTGCAGCTTAACGAACGTGGGTATAAGCGGGTAAAGAAGCTGAGACGGTCATCAGTGACGACTGAGGTTTCGTGTGCCTTGGCTGAAACTGCGACGTGTGGTTTAGGGGTAGGCGCAAGTGGTCACCGAAGTTTATCGGCGGACCTCTGACTTACATGCGGGTAACAGCATATGGTTCCCGCACGAAGAGATTTACAAGTGACGTGAGACCGCTAATCAAACCACGATAGCTTATTACTTAGGGAAGTATCTGTGTTCGGTCGCTAAGAGGGAATGGAGTTCCACGTTCCACCTGTCGCTTCTGTAACTGAAATGGGGCCCTCACTACAGTTATTGAAAAAAGTCTCTGGCTAACGGCCGTCATATGCTTCATGACTGGTAGCGGTAGCTGTTTTAGCGCGGTCGCAACCTCCTGTGAAGACATTACAGTGTTTTTAGTTCGAGGATCTCAAGAATATACTTTTATCGGTGTTATGTCGACTAACTATTTACCTCATCTAAACAGCTATGTTCCGTCGCACTTAACAGAATATCGGAGTATTTTACAAAAGAAAATAGTCTAAAAATACAACCCGCTGCAAATATAACTCGACCCTCACTAAGAAATTGTTATTACCTTATTATTTGTAAAGATTTTCGTTGAAGCTTTCATAGTTAGTAGTAAAGCTAGGGCGTGGTGTTATTTAAATACACCACGTGTAGGCGATATGAAAGGGATTGTGTGTAGAAAACCAACACAGGCTATCAACAGGTATTGATCAGAAGCTTCGACTTGTTTTACATCTTTTATGTATTAACATTAAAATCAAATTTCACTTGGAAAGGTGTACAAAGGATTACCTTTACCAGCAACTTCATAGCTTAAAGTATTTTCTGACAAACTTCAGTATAATTTTGACTTTTAAATAAATTAAATAACATTCGAGCCTTTTACCGAATGTATTTCTAGGGATTTTTCTTGTTGTACTACATTAAAAGTACCGAAACACTGGCGTGAGCTAAATAAGCGTCAATGTAAGTCTTGCTAACTACTAAAAGTTACTGTAACTAAATGAGTAGTTGTAAATTGTATCCAGTTCCAACACACTCTGGTTTAACTCCCACTTCTTTGAAAGTTGGTCACAATATTGTTATATGCGAGTTCACTTTAACATATTCGAACTAGTAGTAACTACTTGTAAATCTAAATAATAATTGTAATGAATAAAATTATTAAATCACTAAATACATAAAATTAAGTAACTAAAATAAAATAAAGAAAATAAAAAATTAACTATCATGCGTTTGCGTGTGTGTATTTTAATATATACGTGCGTGCATGCGCACGTGCGTGTATGTGCGTACGTGTACATATATGAATATGTGTGAGTGTATGCGAGCACGTGTTTGTGTTTGTGTATGCGTTTGCGAGCGTTTATTGCGGATGGTTTTATACCCTAATCTCACTAAGTTTTCAATTGATGGGTACGATTGATCCCGAAGCCGATAGATGTTTTAATTTATTTTTAGTTTGTTCTCCGTTTAAATTAAAAATGTTTAAACTCATCCACTGCCAAGTTTCTTGCTCAAGCTCCAGCTTGCTTTCGCATGAAGGTCTTGCCATTCATAACCCAACAGAAATTACACTCGTGAAGTTTTGCATGTTCTAAAATATATTCTCCTTGTCCGTGCTGTTAAGTTTGCCGCAATATATATCGGTCTCGATGAGCCTGGGAGCCTTATAAGTTATTTTCTTTGTTAAAATTTTTTGTAAAGTGATAATGATGATTCTTTAGTGATAGCAGACGTGAGGTCCACTATAATATATTAGTATATTTTAGTCCTTCTTTGTATATACTCTATATACATATATCCTTAACATTTATGTCGTGTATTTTCATATCAAGTGTTGGTTCTGAAAAACCCGTCCCGAACAGAACTCAACCCTCGTTAGACAATTCCTGTCGACTCTTTTTTTTATTTCATTGTAGTGTAATAGGACACATTTAGATAATAGGAGAAGGAATATGCATAAAAAACGACCACTGGTAATTTTGTTACCTGTTAAATTCAAATCGGGGGGAGAGTCAGTCTTCAGTAGACGCTCAAAGAGTGCAGACGTGCCGTGTACAATCGTATAAGTGTTGTGTTGTTAAAAAAATTGCAAAAATGGTAAATCTATTCGCGTGTGGGATTTGTCTGACGGAGAACGTTAGTCGTGAATTGCACCCGATCGGTGACACTGTTCTGCGGGTGGTTTACGAACATTTAACTGCAACGCCGGTAAGCGATCTTATATTTGAACAAACACCATCATGTCTTACTCTTTTTCACAATTTATGTGTAAATCTTTTAGATTTTTCTTTGAAGGACCCCAGCTCTAGTGGGTTGAATTCACAATTGTGTGTGTGTGATGAGTATTATTTCTTTTTTGGTGAAAATTGCTTTAATGAATCTTTTGAATTTTTGTTTAATTTTTCTATAATATGTAGTAAACAAATAATTATCATTATTATTGTCTTTATTACTGTTGGTTTAAATATAATAGGAAGAACAAATACATTTTTCAAAATTTCAAGTCAGTGAACAAGACATCTGTAATTAGGGCTCAAAAGACAAGAACCACCTCACTTTACATTATTATTAGGATCAGACAGCCGTGTTTCAGAACTGTGAAGATGTTACGTCTCTTCATATCCTCTGTTCTACGCATACCTACTACACTCTTCAACCTATGTCTATGCCACGTTAACTTGTTACTCGTGCCCGTTCCTTAAATCATTCACTTTGAGATGTCTTGTCTACCCTCATTCCGGTTCTTGTTCTCTGACATTTTCGTACATCTCTCCTATAATTTGGCATGCACTTCAATATTTATTTGAACAATAAGTCTTAAGGTTTCTTGGTCCGATCGTAGTATATTATGTTTCGTAGATAATTGCCTTAACTTCACAATCGTTTCTTAGAGTCATTGTAACATAAATATTTAAGGCAACTTCTCGAAAGTTTGGGAGGTTACAGCTATAGATATGTACCTATAAGTATTGAAAAAATATTAATAAGCTTTATGGTGCGTAACACAGGGACATACTGAAGCAAATGTGAATGTCAACAAAATTGCGGGTTATAAAACTATTTTTGTTTAACAGCTCGGGACTAGAGCAGACAGAGTCTGTGACATCTGCCGTCAAGAACTTCGCCACTGCTTGGAACTTTGGCAACAATGCAAACGAAGTGAAAATATCTACATTTTAATATCAAACTGCCATCCGGTGAGTGTAAGATTGTAAAACTACTACTACTAACTATGTCGGTGTCATATGTTGCCATATGTCCACACTTAACTGAATGATCGACAACAAGTTTTTAATTGTGTTTCATTGTAATCTGATAGAAGGCGGGGTGACTGTAACAGTTGTAAACTATCCTAATGTAAATCTAAACAGAGTAGCTGAAGGTAAAAATTTTCATATTTCTAGATTCACTTCCTCGTTATACTAAAGAGTTATGGTTAATGAGCCGGCTGAAATCAAGATTTTTTCCCTATAACCTAAGAATAAAGTGGTCTTGTATCATCGTTAAATTTGCGTGAACATTTCATGTTGAAAAGTTTACGAGGGCTTTAGCGTAGACAGCATATGACTCAAAATCTCCATTACTTACTATGAGACAGCTCCTCAAACTTCTAATGAACCTATGTAACAACGTGGTGAAATAATTAAAACTGTTTATAATTGTTCAACAGCCCCAAATATTCGACGACAACAATAATATCGCGAAGGTGCCGCTGTGTCGATTATGCTGGCAAGAAGATGGACTAATGGAGGCCACTGTGGACAGAAATCAACAAATTTTATACAATTGTTTAACTTCAGAGCCGGTAAATAACTTTTATTCAAATACGTGTCATCTTTTTACCCTTATAGTAAACGTATTTAGTGTTGGTACAAAATGCTGACTTCCATGCAGCTCTATCATTTTTACCTTACTACTTACTCTCTTTGTACCTTTTTCAGACACACAGTAACCATCATCTCTCCTCATCCCATGTCCATACCACAGTAAGCTGTTGACATTGACCCTTCCTTGAATATTTTCCTTTAAGATGTCTTGTTTGTTCTCACCCTTCCTTGCTCTCGGTGTTTTTAATACAATCGATTCAATATTTTGCCGTGTATTTGTAAGAAATCTGATATTAAGACGATTAATACTTTAAAAAGTATTATTTCTACTACCTATTATCTACTTTTATCCTTCATTAAAAATCTCTTGTATAGTTCCACATCGATCGCAATATTGTGTGTCACTAGACAGTCAACAGTATCACAGTTACAAAGCTCATTTTTAATTAACAGTTCGAGACCTTTGACATCAGACCTAACAGAGTTTGCGGCCGCTGTAGTAAAAGACTCCGGATCTGCTACAAAATCTGGATTCGCTTCGTCCAGCGTGAAATACTTAACAGTAGTGTGGTGAGTGCAAGATTAACAAACCCTAATGAATACACATTTGTGTGACGTGATACATTGTGTTACTATTGAGTAACACAATGTCACGTCTGTCACAACAGTAACACTATAACAGCTTTAAATGAAGTCCGGATATTCTAAATACATCTTTCTAAAAACAGATATTTATTAAATCTGTTCACAAAAACGAAAACTGGAGAAAGTTACACTAAATGTGCAACCACTTTAACGTCCCTTGTTTTTCTTGCAGTTAATTAATAAATTAAATATAAAATAGTCACATACTGACACTCGGTACAGTCAACCACATAATTTACACCAGTTTGAAACGTATTTTATTTGTTTCCAGCCAGCCCAAGTAGAAGGAGTCTGTGGTTAGCAGGGTTTTGGTGACGTACACAAGACGTTCTCTTCGTGAATGAAGGACTCAGAAGGCATAGCAATATCTTCGAACGTATCGCCACCGAAGCGTCACGTTCCGCCAATAACAACAAGAGGTCTGTGATCAAATCTATGGAGGTGCAAACCTCCGCAAGGCCTCTGCTGCTAAACGAGCTAACCCAGCACGATGTCATTACATACTGTTAAATAGGACCGTAAATTACATTGAAAAGGGAATATTCGTTATAGCAATTAATTAAATTTTATTGAGGACGCCATACTTTTTTAATCAGAAGTGTTGTGTGTCCACAGACAATAAAAATATATGGACCGGATGCATCGGGAGCGCATGCATGCATCTTAATTCTAATTTGTTTCTCATAGATTTTGTTTTAAGTAAGCTTTTTGTTAATAATGTCTGCCAAATTAAAATCTGTGTCAATTTTTACGATATCAATTATTCCCCATGTTGATGTTCATGATATATATAGTCAGAATCTACCATACAATCTAATACTTCTGTGTCTACGTTATCATAGTATGTTACTGTATTTATTATTATCCTTCAGTCATTGTATTATTATCATTACTGTAATCAATATCTATACCAATATAGCTTTTAACTTTTCTCAAATGTTTCATTGCAAACCTTGTCATTTAACTAGTTTTTAATTCGATTTCATGTTTATCTTTACAACAAACTTGAAGGTCATCAACAAATACTAATATATATATTGGATCTTTGTTTGTTCTGTTGACATATAAACAGTAATCATAGTTACTTCTGAAAACATTCAACTTTTTAATAAATTTATCGAAAAAGTGAAACCGTACTTTAGGACTTTCTTTGAGACTATAGAGTACCTTTTGCAATTTGTAAACTTTTCGGTTGACTTGTATAAACTTCAGACTTTACATACCATTAACAACTTAAAAAGGCTGTCTCGACATCCATTTGTTCGATGAATAAATTATTTTTACAAATGTACGACAATTAAATTTTCAGTGTTTACATTTTCCCTACAGGTCAATAAACATTTTCATTGAATTTCTTTTGCTAAAAACCTCTTACAACTAATCTTGTTTTAAAAATAAAATTGAATTTTTTTCTTAAAAATCCACTTAACATTTAGAATCTTTTTATCGTGTGGCCTTCCAACAATTTGTCAAGTATTATTGTTATGTAGGTTATTTATTACTGAGTCTATTTCTATTTACCATTGTTTGTAATTATGAGAGTTCATCGCTTCCTCACAAGTGTTTGGCTCATTTGCATCAGTGTAGTTTACATATGCAAAAAAAGATGTAAAACTGATGATGTAAAATTAGTCTCACCTGAATCTTCATCAATAACTTTTATCACTTTAGTAAATAGTTTTTAATATGTCATCAGACAAGTTTGAACTAGGCCAATTTCTATATCATTATCATTTTCTTTTTGATCATTTTTGAGGAGAGTTGTGTGGTCGCCTAACGGAGACAGGAATTTTTGTTTCATTGTCAAAGCTTCTTGTCTCTTGTGCACCGGTGTGTGGAATAAGTCTTCACTTGACAAAACTGCTACCAAACTTACCAAACCTAAACATATAATGGTATCATTACACGAGTGTTTCTAGTTCTACGATCTCAAGAATATACTTTTATCAGTGTTATGTTGATTAACTATTTACCTCGTCTAAGCAGCTATATTCCGTCGCGCTTAATTGAATTTTGGAATATTTTAGGTCGATCGGGCAAATTTACATTTTTTTTGCAAGCACCATCAGTTTAGAATTGGTGACGTTGTCGATTGCACCTAAAATAGAAATAACGTACAATATAACGTTTTCAAGATGGTCGTGTCTCTTACCTAATTTCTTGAGCAGTGCTAATGAAGCTTTCACAGCATCTGGTGGCGGTGGATCTGTCCACGAGATGTTACTAGGCTCTGCCCCCACCGCTATCGCTATCATTAGTAAAAGCGTAGATGCTAGCGGACATCTGTAATAAAATATATTATGTAGAATAAACAAGTTGTGATATAAAAATTATAAAATTGTAAAAATTGTTACTTTAAATAATCTATAGAGCTTTGTCAATCGTTTTTAATAGGGTCAATTTTTTTTCATATGACAAAAAACTCTGGACTGAACGTAAACAATGCTAATAGCTAAAGGCAAAGTGTATAATATTATTCTACCTGACAATTTCAGGCGTATGATGTTGATGTCGGGCCTTGAAATCGATTTCAGTATAGAGGCGGTAAACCCGGAACGGGAGCCGGGAAATAGCAAAAAATTGCTATTTGAAAATTAGAAATGTCAGTCTGAATCAAGTCTGAAAGAAGAGCACTGTTAAAACCAACAAAAATTGTACCCTTCTTTCACTACGTCTGCATCGATGACATATTTAATCCCAGGTATAGTAACAGATGCCTCAGCAATATTTGTGGCCAATATTTTTTTTCGAGTTCCGGGAGGCACACTCCGCCAACCTTGCAATTGTTTTGCTGTAGGTATATCTGCATACAGTGGGTATACCTTCATAGGGGGACCTGTGGCTTTCTGGGCTATCTCTTTAATTTCATACATGATTGTCTCAATTTCTTCTTGTCCTGTCAGAAATACTAAGAAGTCATGGTTGAAAATAATAAAAATTATTAACAATTTATTAAGGGAATGAAAAACATCACAAGATTTTCTTTAATTATAGGTGGATATTTACTTTGCGGGTGTTGTAGCGTGTCGTTGAAATGTTGTGCAAACAGTAGCATATTGATAGTCTTCATTTTTCATCTTGGAGTGATGTATAGTGACTGGAAAAGTTTGATCCTCTAAGTAAATTACAATTGTCTCCTGTTCATTCCTTTCTTTCTGTGCTAGTTTTGCAATACCAAAGAGCGCATCGGTTATAACTGTTCTCTCGTGTGCGTCATCCAGTATTATTATTAGAATATTTTTTAAGCAAAGGGTCCACGATAGCTTCTCTGAGTAACATTTCGTCAGTCAAATACTTTACTTTAGGTTTTGGACTCGTAGCATCTTCAAACCTCACAGAGTACCTGTTACAAAAAGATAAAATAAAATTCTAACTGTACCTAAGCTGAAATCTAGTTTGCTCTGAAACTGGTAACAGTTATTCATCACTTACCTTGGTAGTAATGAGTAGCATCTTTAGGGAGTAATCCCTCCCACACCCAACCCACCGATTTATTGTACAGGTAACTCTGACAGGTAACCATTTTATATCTATTCAATTTAGTAAACTCGAGCAGAATATGCGACTTCACAATAATTCTATTGTCTTTCAAGGTTTAGTACCTACTGCTATTGTTATCGTAATAACAAGTCCCTTCTTTATAATAGTGTTGTATTTAAACAAAAGGAGGCAGGTAAAAACTACAACAAAGAACGCTGCTTGTAGTCTAGGCCTATGTTAATGCCGGGCGTCTATTTCGAAGTTGCTAAAACTATTGAGGTAAGGGCAGTTTTTAAATGAATCCACTCAGAGTAATCCACCCTTGGGCTAAACGTAATACATACTCGAGTGCTGACATGAGCTCTCAGCCACATATTGGACCGCCTCTGGGAGGTTCTGCACTGCAGCTTAACGAACGTGGGTATAAGCGGGTAAAGAAGCTGAGACGGTCATCAGTGACGACTGAGGTTTCGTGTGCCTTGGCTGAAACTGCGACGTGTGGTTTAGGGGTAGGCGCAAGTGGTCACCGAAGTTTATCGGCGGACCTCTGACTTACATGCGGGTAACAGCATATGGTTCCCGCACGAAGAGATTTACAAGTGACGTGAGACCGCTAATCAAACCACGATAGCTTATTACTTAGGGAAGTATCTGTGTTCGGTCGCTAAGAGGGAATGGAGTTCCACCTGTCGCTTCTGTAACTGAAATGGGGCCCTCACTACAGTTATTGAAAAAAGTCTCTGGCTAACGGCCGTCATATGCTTCATGACTGGTAGCGGTAGCTGTTTTAGCGCGGTCGCAACCTCCTGTGAAGACATTACAGTGTTTTTAGTTCAAGGATCTCAAGAATATACTTTTATCGGTGTTATGTCGACTAACTATTTACCTCATCTAAACAGCTATGTTCCGTCGCACTTAACAGAATATCGGAGTATTTTACAAATGAAAATAGTCTAAAAATACAACCCGCTGCAAATATAACTCGACCCTCACTAAGAAATTGTTATTACCTTATTATTTGTAAAGATTTTCGTTGAAGCTTTCATAGTTAGTAGTAAAGCTAGGGCGTGGTGTTATTTAAATACACCACGTGTAGGCGATATGAAAGGGATTGTGTGTAGAAAACCAACACAGGCTATCAACAGGTATTGATCAGAAGCTTCGACTTGTTTTACATCTTTTATGTATTAACATTAAAATCAAATTTCACTTGGAAAGGTGTACAAAGGATTACCTTTACCAGCAACTTCATAGCTTAAAGTATTTTCTGACAAACTTCAGTATAATTTTGACTTTTAAATAAATTAAATAACATTCGAGCCTTTTACCGAATGTATTTCTAGGGATTTTTCTTGTTGTACTACATTAAAAGTACCGAAACACTGGCGTGAGCTAAATAAGCGTCAATGTAAGTCTTGCTAACTACTAAAAGTTACTGTAACTAAATGAGTAGTTGTAAATTGTATCCAGTTCCAACACACTCTGGTTTAACTCCCACTTCTTTGAAAGTTGGTCACAATATTGTTATATGCGAGTTCACTTTAACATATTCGAACTAGTAGTAACTACTTGTAAATCTAAATAATAATTGTAATGAATAAAATTATTAAATCACTAAATACATAAAATTAAGTAACTAAAATAAAATAAAGAAAATAAAAAATTAACTATCATGCGTTTGCGTGTGTGTATTTTAATATATACGTGCGTGCATGCGCACGTGTGTGTATGTGCGTACGTGTACATATATGAATATGTGTGAGTGTATGCGAGCACGTGTTTGTGTTTGTGTATGCGTTTGCGAGCGTTTATTGCGGATGGTTTTATACCCTAATCTCACTAAGTTTTCAATTGATGGGTACGATTGATCCCGAAGCCCCTGTTTTAATTTATTTTTAGTTTGTTCTCCGTTTAAATTAAAAATGTTTAAACTCATCCACTGCCAAGTTTCTTGCTCAAGCTCCAGCTTGCTTTCGCATGAAGGTCTTGCCATTCATAACCCAACAGAAATTACACTCGTGAAGTTTTGCATGTTCTAAAATATATTCTCCTTGTCCGTGCTGTTAAGTTTGCCGCAATATATATCGGTCTCGATGAGCTTGGGAGCCTTATAAGTTATTTTCTTTGTTAAATTTTGGACACGATGAACGTTCGGGGTGTCCAAAAACGGCAACTACCGACGGAAACATCGCCAAAGGTGCTATGATGCTAGACGACCGTCGAATTAAAGTGAGAGAGATAGCAGAAATTAGGAACATGTAAAAACAACGTGTTTGTCACATATTGAATCAACATTTAGGCATGACAAAGCTATCCGCGTTGGGTGCCGCGTTTGCTCACGATAGATTACAAAACGTGTTCGAGTGAATATTTCCATCGCTCTGTTGGCGCAGTTTAAGCGCAACAAATCTGAGGTTTGGCGCCGATTAATTACTGTAGATGAAACTTGGATACACCATTATACGCCTGAAACAAAAATACAGTCCAAACAGTGGACTGCAAAGAGGAAACCAGCTCCAAAAAAAGCAAAAACTGTTTCGTCGCCTGGGAACGTGATGGTGACTGTTTTTTGGGATAGTCATGTAGTTATTTTAATTGATTTTCTTCAAACAGGAAAAACTATCACAGGAGCTTTCTATGCGTCATTATTTATTTATTTATTTATACTTAATGCACATGTTGTACAAAGGCAGACTTAATGCCATGGGGCATTCTCTCCCAGTTAACCTTCAGCTGATGTAGGAACACGATGCGGTAGGTGCAAAGATAAAATAAAGAAGTTGACATACATTACTAACAATACAATATTTTACATAAACAATACATACATAATACATAAACTTATAATACATGTACTCAAAATTAATGCAATATTCCATATAAATGCTCACTCGGGTACTATCGTTACGACGATTCCACCAAATTATTACGAAATAGATCACGTACTTTTGCCTTAAATGTGTGGCGATTTGTGGCTATCCTGATACCGGCGGGAAGTGCATTTCACAGAAGAACTGACTGCACTAAGAAAGAGGAATTCATAAAGTTGGAGGTGTGAGGGGGGCATAGAAGAAGCATGTTGTTTTTTGACCGAAGATTTCGGTCATGGGTGGAACATAAGAGACGGAAGTGAGGAACAAGGTATTCAAGTAGCGATGGAGAGTTCAGGAAAGAAAAAACAGAAGTGAGTGTACGTAAACTATGGCGTTGTCGAATTGGGAGCCATTGTAGCTGGGAACGTAAAGCAGACACATGATCATACTTGCGAAGATTGTAAACGAATCGAATGCAGTTATTGAGAAGGCGATCTAGTTTGTTGAGGAGGTCTGCATTCAGGCCAAAATAGCACACATCACCATAATCGATCAGGGGAATAATTAGGGACTGCATAATTGTAGCCTTAGTTTTAATAGGGAGAAAATTTTTCAAACGATACAAAGTGCGCAGGCACGAGGTAACTTTCTGGCTCACGTGTGCAACTTGTGCACGCCAATCAAGTGTCGAGTCGATATATAGGCCCAGGTTCTTTACTACTATACTCAGAGGTATAGTCAGGTTGTCATAAACAACAGGTGGGATAGTCGCCACGCCCAACCTACTATGCATTTGTTTACTCCCTACGACAATCACTTGACACTTATTTGGATTTACCGACAAACCAAATTTCGTGGACCAACTTCTTAGGGATTCTAAGTCCTTGTTGATTTTCTTGATGGCATCTGATATATTTTCAACTCTAGCCATTATATAAATCATTACTTGCCAAGCTGAGGGTAGAACATGCGGCAAAACGGCCAGATTTAATGAAATAGAAAATTCTGTTTCACCAAGACAACGCACCGTCTCACACCTCAGCGGTTATATAGAATTATTAATTAATCAATTTTAAAAAAGTCGCTTAAGACCTAGCCCCAAGTGACTTTTTTTGTTCCCTTATCTAAAATTCCGCTCGGAGGATAAAAATTTTCATGAAATAAAGAGGTAATTACCTTCGTGAACAATTATTTTGCAGAGAAAAACGCCGAGTACTGTTTGGACAGGTTACAGAAATGGGAGCATCACTAAGAGAAGTATGTAGAGTTACAAGGACTACAAGACTACGTTGACAAATAAAATGAAAAATCCTGAAAACATTCTGGTATCTTTGTTAGGTCGGCAACTTTTCAGACCACCCACGTATTGTACAGGTAACTCTTACAGGTAACCATTTTATATCTATACAATTTAGTAAATTCGAGCAGAACATGCGACTTCACAATAATTCTGTTGTCTTTCAAGGTATAGTACCTACTGCTATTGTTATCGTAATAACAAGTCCCTTCTTTATAACAGTGTTGTATTTAAACAAAAGGAGGCAGGTAAAAAGTACAACAAAGAACGCTGCATGTAGTCTAGGCCTATGTTAATGCCAGGTGTCTATTTCGAAGTTGCTTAAACTATTGGGGGTAAGGAAACCTTTTCAATGAATCCACTCCGAGTAATCCACCCTTGGGCTAAACGGGATACATACTCGAGTGCTGGTATGAGCCCTCAGCCACATATTGAACCGCCTCTGGGAGGTTCTGCACTGCAGCTTAACGAACGTGGGTACAACCTGGTAAAGAAGCTGAGACGTCCATCAGTGACGACTGAGGTTTTAGGCGGAAGTGCTCACCGAAGTTTATCGGTGGACCTCTGACTAACGTGCGAGTTCCCGCACGAAGAGGTTTACGAGTGACGTGAGACCACTAAGCAAACAACGACAGCTTGTTGCTTCGGGAAGTATCCGCGTTTGGTCGCTAGGAGGGAATTATGTTCCACCTGTCACTTCTGTAACTGCAGTAGGCCCTCACTACAGTTATTGAAAAAAGTCTCTGGCCACCGGCCGTCATATGCTTCATGGCCGGTAGCGGTAGCTGTTTTAGCGCGGTCGCAACCTCCTGTGAAGACATTACAGTGTTTTTAGTTCGAAGATCTCAAGAATATACTTTTATCGGTGTTATGTCGACTAACTATTTACCTCGTCTAAACAGCTATGTTCCGTCGCACTTAACAGAACTTTGGAGTATTTTAGAAAAGAAAATAGTCTAAAAATACAACCTGCTACAAATAAAGCTCGACCCTCGCTAAGAAATTGTCATTACCTTATTATTTGTATAGATTTTTGTTTAAGCTTTCATTGTTAGTAGTAAAACTAGGCCGTGGTGTTATTTAAATATACCACGTGTAGGCGATAGGAAAGGGATTGTGTGTTGAAAACCAATATAAGTTATGAACAGATATTGATCAGAAGCTTCGACTTGTTTTACATCTTTTATGTATTAACATTAAAATCAAGTTTTACTTGGAAAGGTGTACAAGTGATTAGCTTTACCAGCAACTTCATTCATTTTCATATCAAGTGTTTATTCTGAAAGTCCCGTACTGACCAGAACTCAACCCTCGTTAGACAATTCCTGTCGACTCTTTTTTTATTTCATTGTAATTTCATAGGACACATTTAGAGTATAGGAGAGGGAATATGCATAAAAAACGACCACTGGTAATTTTGTTACCTGTTAAATTCAAATCGGGGGAGAGTCAGTCTTCAGTAGACGCTCAAAGAGTGCAGGCGTGCCGTTTACAATTGTATAAGTGTTGTGTTTATAAAAATTTTGTAAAAATAGCAAATCTATCTGTGTGTGGGATTTGTATGAGGGAGAACTTTGGTCAAGAACTGCAGCCGATCGGTGACACTATTCTGCAAGCGGTTTATGAATATTTAACTGCAACGCCGGTAAGTGATCTTATATTTGAACAAACACCATCATCTCTTATTCGTTTTCTCATTTTATTTATAATTCTTTTAGATTTTTCTTTGAGAAGCCCTAGACCTAAAGGTAAGTGACCCTGTCTGCTAAGTCGGAAGTCGTGTGTTGGATGCACAATCGTGTGTGATGAGCATTATTTCATTTTTAGTGAAATTTGCTTTATTGAATTTTTGAATTTTTGTCTAATTTTATAATAATCCGTAAGAAACAAATAATTATGATTTTTATTCTCTTTATTACTGTTGGTGTAAATATAATAAACAGAACAAATACAATACAAAATTTCAAGTTAGTCAGGGAACAACAAACCGGTAATTAGAGCTTCAAAGAAAAAAACCACCTCACTTTACATTGTTATTAGGATCAGACAGCCGTGGTTCAGAACTGTGAAGATGTTACGTCTCTTCATATCCTCTCTTCTACGCATACCTATTACATTCTTCAACCTATGTCTGTGCCACGTTAACTTGTTGCTCGTGCCCGTTCCCTAAATCATTTCCTTTGAGATGTCTTGTCTACCGTCATTCCCGTTCTTGCTCTCTGACATTTTTGTACATCTCGCAAATAATTTGGCATGTACTTCAATATTTATTTGAACAGTAGGTCCTAAGGTTTCTTGGTCCAATTGTAGTATATTGTGTTTCGTAGATATTCGCCTTAATTTTACAATCGTTTCTTAGAGTCATTGTAACATATTTAAGGCAACTTCTTGAAAGTTTGGGAGGTTACAGCTACAGATATGTACCTATAGGTATTGAAATAATATTAATAAGCTGTATGGTGCGTAACACTGGGACATACTGAAGCAAATGTGATTGTCAACAAAATTGTGAGTTATAAAACTATTTTTGTTTAACAGCTCGGGACTAGAGCAGATGGAGTCTGTGACATCTGCCATCAAGAACTTCACCACTGCTTAGAACTCGGGCAGAAATGCACCTTCAGTGAAAATATCTACACTCTAATATTAAACTATTATGCGGTGAGTATAAGATTGTATACTACTAATTATTCATCATCATCATCATTATCAACAGCCCTTACAGTCTACTGCTGGACATAGGCCTCTCCTTAGCAAGGAGGTTTTGGCCTACTATACCGCTCTGGCGAGACGGGTTGATAAAGGGTTTGTTCCAAGTTTTCCTTCTCTTTGTAATGATGTTGTCTTGCATACTTTGTTCCCTTAGTCGTCTTTTACGACATCCAAGGGATGAATAGGGGTGGTAACACTATGTATTCTTAATCCGTCACCACACGGACGACTGATTATTATTCTACTAAAATTCAAGCAAACCCACTATAATTTTCTAGGAATACTGTCATTTTTTAGTGTCGTATGTTGTTCAACTGAATGATCGACATCAAGTTCTTAATTGTTTTTTATTGTAATCTGATAGAAGGTGAGGTGACTGTAACAGTTGTAAACTATCCTAATGTAAATCTAAACAGAGTAGCTGAAGGCAAAACTTTTCATATTTCTAGATTCACTTCCTCGTTATACTAAAGAGTTGTGGTTAATTAGCCGACTCAAATCAAGACTTTTTCCTATAATCTAAGAATAAGGTGGTCTTGTATCATTACTATATTAAGTTTGCGTGAACATTTCATGTTGAAAAGTTTACAATGGCCTTAGCGTGGACAGCATATCACTCAAAATCTTCATTACTTACTATGAAACAGCTCCTCAAACTTTCAATGTACCTATGTAACAACGTTGTGAAATAATTAAAACTATTTATAATTGTTCAACAGCGCCAAATATTCGACGAAAACAATAATATCGTGAAGGTGCCGCTGTGTCGAGTATGCTCGCAAGAAGATGGACTAATGGAGGCCACTGTGGGTAGGAGTCAACAAGTAATATACAGTTATTTAACTTCAGAGCCGGTAAATAACTTTTATTCAAATACGTGTCATCTTTTTACCCTTATAGCAAATGTATTTAGTGTTAGTACAAAATGCTGACTTCCATGCAGCTCTATCATTTTTACCTTACTACTTACTCTCTTTGTACCTTTTCAGACACGCCATACCTCTCTTCTCCGTAACCATCATCTCTCCTCATCCCATGTCCATACCAGAGTAAGCTGTCGACATTGACCCTTCCTTGAATATTTTTCCTTAAGATGTCTTGTTTGTTCTTACCCTTCTTTGCTCTCTGAGTTTTTTAATACAATCGATTCAATATCTTGCAGTGTATTTGTTAGCAATCTGTTATTAGGACGATTAAAACTTTGAAAAGTATTACTTCTACTACTTTTATTTACTTCTATCCTTCGTTAAAAAATCTCTTGTATAGCCCCCAAAGTGCACTACAGCTCTGCTGTAATTTAATTTTCTGTTTATTGGTTGGATAGTTATCTTGTTTCCACATCCATCGCAATATTGTGTGTCACTAGATAGTCAACAGTATCACAGTTACAAAGCTGATTTTTAATTCACAGTTCATGAACTTTGACGTCAGACCTATCAAAGTTTGCAGCCGCTGTAATAAGAGACTCCGGATCTGCTACAAAATCTGGATTCGCTTTGTCCAGCGTGAAATACTTCGCAGTAGTGTGGTGAGTGCAAGATTAATAAACCTTAATTAATACACATTTGTGTGACGTGACACATTGTGCTACCATTGAGTAACACAATGTCACGTCTGTCACAACAGTAACACTACAACAGCTTTAATGAAGACCGCATATTCTATATATATATTTCTAAAAACAGATATTTATTAAATCTGTTCACAAAAACTAAAACTGCCAAAAGTTACACTATAAAAGTACAACTACTTTAATGTTCCTTGTTTTTCTTGCAGTTAATTGATAAATTAAATATAAAATAGTCATATACTGACACTCGGTACAGTCAACCAAATGATTGACACAAGTTTGATACGTATTTTATTCGTTTCCAGCCAGTCCAATTAGAAGGAGTCTGAGGTTAGCAGGGTTTTGGTGACGTACACAAGAGAATTGACACTCAGAAGGCATAGCAATATCTTCGAACGTATCGCCACCGAAGCGTCACGTTTCGCCAGTAACAACAAGAGGTCTGCGATCACATTTAGAGAGGTGCAAACCTCCGTAAGGCCTCTGCTGCTAAGCGAGCTAAACCAGCACGCTGTCAGCGAGAACACCAAAGCCATAACCAAGTACACCAGCTACGAATGAAAAGGCCAATGCTACCGACAACCACATCTGCAGTGCATTACATACCGTTAAATAGGACTGTGGCGGCTTCTACGTTACAACACAGAGAAAATATACAACAGCGCCATCTATCGAAGATACATCGAACTACGAAGTATGAACGAAACGTATGAATGTAATGAACTACAATGCTACTACTAATCCTGCATCGCGATATAGAGATTCGCGTGGCAATTAGCATATATACAACATCCCAACATCAACCGTTGGGCCGTGGCCCGCCAGGCATGATCACCTCGCCTGGTCGGAGGATCCTCCCTTTGTGTCGGAGGGACACATGCCACACGTCCCTCCACAGTGGTGACCCTGACGTGATTGGAAGCAGCCTTCAAGTCGATATCAGCACCGTCACTCCCACAACGATGAGCGGTAATCAAGTCTCAGCCAGCCAGCAACCTCGGCCTCAACAGGGATACCATACGCAGGACGCGCCCGCTCCAGCCTGGTTACCCTACGGCCTCATCAGTGTCTAGGCACCGCACACCACATGCAATGCCGACTCACCGTGATCTGCATACTTCAGCCTCGACTCACTGGGGACTTCACCACAGCCCTGCGCACCACATGCAATGCCGACTCACCGGGATCTGCATACTTCAGCCCCGACTCACTGGGAACTTCACCGCAGCACCGCGCACCGCATACTATCCCAACTTACTGGGATCTGTGGACTTCAGCCCCGACTCACTGGGACTAGCGGCATTCAGTTCCGACTCACTGGAACTTGCGGCACTCAGTTCCGACTCACTGGAACTACAGACTCCTGGCACTGGCACGCTCCACAACAGAGCATAGACAGCTGACTCATCAGTATATCGACCTCCGGTCTTGGAGGGGAGTGATGTGGCGGCTTCTACGTTACAACACAGAGAAAATATACAACAGCGCCATCTATCGAAGATACATCGAACTACGAAGTATGAACGAAACGTATGAATGTAATGAACTACAATGCTACTACTAATCCTGCATCGCGATATAGAGATTCGCGTGGCAATTAGCATATGTACAACATCCCAACATCAACCGTTGGGCTGTGGCCTGCCAGGCATGATCACCTCGCCTGGTCGGAGGATCCTCCCTTTGTGTCGGAGGGACACATGCCACACGTCCCTCCACAAGGACCGTAAATTACATTGAAAAGGGAATATTCGTTATAACAATTAATTAACTTTAATTTAGGACGCCATACTTTTTTAATCAGAAGTGTATGTCGACAGACAATAAAAATATAGCGACCAGATGCACACTCTAGTGAGGAGGCGCTGCAATGGATTATGATTATAAATTTAGCATACATACTATAGCATAAATTGTGTGATATATTAAAAATAATCTTAACTCTAATCTGTTTTTCATAGATTTTGTCTTTTCTGAAGTAAGCTTTTTGTTAGTAATGTCTGCCAAATTAAAATCTGTGTCAATTTATACGATATCAATTATTCCCCTTGCATAGTTCATTATTCTCGTTTATATAATGATACTGAACCTAAAGGTGTTTTGAATTTATTGTAAAGTTGCCATATTCAGCAATCACAAAAGCATCCGAATTATCTTCATTCAATTTGATTGTTACACCTAACAAATTTTTAATAAAAAGTACTTCTGTCACTGCCTCTGACGTAGCAACATATTCTGCAAAAGTTGAACATTTGGTATTCTGTATTCAGTTTGTCTGTCTTCAAAAAAATTAAGTTTCCAAACAATCTAATTATAAAACGTGATGTAGATTTACGATCCACATTGTCTTCTGCATAGCCAGGATCTACCATACAATCTAATACTTCTGTGTCTACGTTATCATAGTATGTTACTGTATTTATTATTATCATTCACTCATTGTATTACTATCGTTATTGTAATCAATATCTATGCCAATATAGCTTTTAACTTTTCTCAAATTTTTCATTGCAACCTTTTCATTTACCTAGTTTTTAATTCGATTTCATTTTTATCTTTACAACAAATTTGAAGGTCATCAACAAATACTAGTACATATATTGGATCTTTGTTTGCTCTGTTTACATATACACGGTAATCATAGTTACTTGTGAAAACATTCAAGTTTTTAAATAAATTTATCGATAAATTCAAACTGTACTCTAGGACTTTCTTTGAGACTATAGAGTGCCTTGTGCAATTTGTAAACCTTTCGGTTGACTTATATAAACTTCAGACTTTACATACCATTAACAATTTAAAAAGGCTGTCTCGAAATCCATTTGTTCGATTAATAAATTATTTTTACAACTGTATGATGATTAATTTTTCAATGTTTACATTTTTCTTTCAGGTCAATAAACATTTTCATTGAATTCCTTTTACTGAAAACCTCTTACAACTGATCTTGCTTCAAAAATATCATTGCTTTTTTTCTTTAAAATCCACTTAACATCTCTAACTTTTTTATCATGTGACCTTTCAACAATTTGTCAAGTATTATTTTTATTTAGGCTGTTTATTACAGAGTCTATTGCTATTTGCCATAGTTTATAATAATTATGAGAGTTCATCGCTTCCTGATAAGTGTTTGGCTCATCTGCATCAGTGTAGTTTACATATTTATAAGAGAGATATAAAACTGATGATGTAAAATTAGTGTCACCTAAATCTTCATCAATAACTTTTATCACTTTAGTAAATAGTTATAACATGTCATCAGACAAGTTTGAACTAGATCAATTTCTACATCATTATCATTTTCTTTTTGATCATAAAGTTTTTCTAGACATATTAATTGAGCATTTTCTTTGGCTACCTGTACATGCCTATCATGAATTATTTCGTTTTAATTAAAACTCTATAGCTGTTTTTATTATAACCCACTAAAACGCCTAGTCGGGCTTCACCTTCCTACTTACTTTTTCTCAAAACTTTAGGAGCCTTGACCAAAATTCTACTTCTATAAATTTTTAAATGTTCTACATTTGCTTTGATTCCAAAAAATATCTCATAAGGAATTTTGTTTTCTACTCTTTTCGCAATAGTTCTGTTCTTTGAATATGCTGCTGGTTTTGTTACTTCTGACCAATACCTTCTAAGAATTTTAGCTGCCCTCATTAAACTCCTACCTATATCTATAATAGATATATTATATTTTTCTGCTACTATATTCACCTGTCATCAATAAACGTCAAGAAATATTTTGCCCCGAGTTAGGTTGTGAGCGAGGGCGAGAGGGTTTTTAATAAGACAAGTGTTCGGCTTGAAGAGTGGATTGAGACTAACTTTATTTATGAAACCATTTCTTAAAGTTAAAACAGTATTCTTTATTGATATGTATTGAAGACAAAGAGCTAATTGTTCTAATGTTTAGTCTGCGGCTTATCATCTAAGTGGTGGTTCATGATGGATGCCAAGATTAACTTTATTTATAAAATAATACACAGTATTCTGATTATGCGTTGGAGACAAGGGGCTAGTTGTTCTATTGTTTCCAGGGCGTCTGTGGCTTATCAGCTAAGTGGTCGTTCATGACTGATGCTATTGTAGGGCGTCACGTCTATGACGACATAACTCCTCCCCCCTTAAGACGGAGGGGGCACGAAGGCTGCGAAGGCTGAAGTTCAACGGCTTCCGGTTGTGCAGCCGAGATTTTCGTTGATCTAGTTTTCCACCAGAATTTGTAGACTGCAATTCCTATTCCTGTTGCTGTTATTATGAAGTAAAGTGCAATTAATGACCAGCTGGGGGTGCTTGAAATCATGGTTAAGTTTTCGCTTGTATTCTTTAATTCTTCTGTTTGTTGCAGCGTACTTTTCAGGTTATCTAGTTCTATGTTGTCTAGTTTTGTCTTTGATTTGTTGTATAATATTGTTGTTGTAGCTTGCAGTGGCGTAGGTGCAGTTAGGCGGATCTTCGTGTTGTATTAGTTGAGCTATGCAGTCCGTAGAGTGCAGTAAGGGTTGCCATTCTAAGTGTTTGCAGATTACGTTGTCTCCGGTGAGGTATGTGCATGGCTCGTGAGGGTAGGCAAACTCATTATTTCCCAAGATTAGGATGGGGTTGCTAGGTATAAGTATTGTGTTGTTATTATTAGGGATAGAACACAGGTGTAATAGGTTGTGAGGTTGTTCGATAACAATTGGTATGTCCAGTATGAAGTTAAGGGTTTGATTAGTGTTATAAGCTTTAACAGTGATTGCTTTTTCCCATAGATGGATACTATCCATGTTAGGGTTAAAGGCTAGGTATATATGTACTGTGACATGTACTTTTAATTTAATTGTATTATAATTGCTTCATATATCTAAATATATCTGTCTTATTTTCGTGATGTTATAATTACGGCTATGTTGGGTGATTTCGTTCGTATGTGTCAGGTGTTTTTGGTAAGTTTAATAGGTCACGAATGTCTATGTTCTCTAGGTTTGGGTCTAATAATGGGATGTGGGCTAATTGATCTGTATTTTGTGTTCTAGGTTGTTGGTCTATGTTTGTTTTTAATTAAACAAGTGATAGAGGGATCGTCCATATTGTGAATTAAGTTAAGTGCATCTTCTACACTTTCAATATAAAAAGATAAGGTCCTCCTGTTCCCATCATAACTGGGTAACAGTTTGGAAAACGTGGAGAAATCGGTGGTTACCGATTTTTCGTCTATGAAAGATTTTTCAATTAGTACCTTCTTTTCACCTGTCATTTTTAACTACAGTGATACGAATGGTAACAACGAAAGAAAATTCTTTTCTAAGTACCGTATTGCATTAAAAAAAAATAATGCTATAACGGTTTTTTACGATACTGGATACACCAAATGTTATGGGGATGTCCAGGAAATCGTTTAAGGAGTCTCGGGAGTAGTAGAGTTTTATACTTACCCCACGAGCATTGCCGATTTGTAGGCTGAGATGGAGGTGAGTCTTCGTTTCTTCAGCTGGTCAGCTTGTCTGCCTCTGCTTTGCACTACGCTCACTGTAGATTCTTTTATTCGCGAACGCGGACGCTTAGCAAAGGTATTCTCTGCAGCAGGAACCGACGGTATCGCGACGAACCGACTGCGCCAGTTAGGTTGTGAGCGAGGGCGAGAGGGTTTTTAATAAGACAAGTGTTCGGCTTGAAGAGTGGATTGAGACTAACTTTATTTATGAAACCATTTCTTAAAGTTAAAACAGTATTCTTTATTGATATGTATTGAAGACAAAGAGCTAATTGTTCTAATGTTTAGTCTGCGGCTTATCATCTAAGTGGTGGTTCATGATGGATGCCAAGATTAACTTTATTTATAAAATAATACACAGTATTCTGATTATGCGTTGGAGACAAGGGGCTAGTTGTTCTATTGTTTCCAGGGCGTCTGTGGCTTATCAGCTAAGTGGTCGTTCATGACTGATGCTATTGTAGGGCGTCACGTCTATGACGACATAACTCCCGCTATAACCAGTTTTGTTATGTGCACCATTCAAATCAGTGTGAATTGATTATAAAATTTCAGTAGTTCCTATTCTATTATTTTCTAAAGGTATATTAGCCATTTTACTTTTAATACAGTTTAAACATTTCATTTCTGTGCTTTCCATCTTGTCTGCCGTTCTCGTACTGAACGGGGAACTACGGGAAACCTTCTTCATTTCATGACATGTTTGGTGCCTGCGGTGGATGCTGGGCTGCAGGTGGATGTGACCTACTTTGATTTCCAGAAAGCTTTTGACGTAGTTGACAAAGATATCCTTTAAACACGTTTGGCTGCAGTGGGCTGCACACTGTATATGTTGGTGTTCTTCGTAAGCTATTTACGGGACAGATGTCAGTATGCAGATGGTGGGGGATACCTTTTCGAACCATACTTTACGAGATCTGGTGGTAATTAAGGAAGTAATTTGGGGCTTCCGTTATTTGTTTGAATGATTAATGGCTAGCTTGAATTAGTTACTTACGTCACACCATTACTTTCTGTAGATGACTTAAAATTGGTTAAAACAATTTCGTAAAATGTAGATCATTATATGCTGCAAGAGGTCATAGATAGAGTGATGGAGACGGAGTCTTGTAAACAAACTTTATTTTAATATATCTAAATACACAGCCCAGACATCTTGTTAGAGATTAAACTGTGCGCAACGAGAGAGTACAAATCGCGATGTCGGCGTCCATGCCTGTCGGAGGTAACGCGCGCTCGCAACAATTTAATGCAGTACATCCAGCCCACGCAAACACTTCATGTGGTGGCGAAACGTGTGGATTTATATTCGTGTTCCCTCAATGAATCCTCAAAGGCTACTTATTGCGTTTTAATTAATAATTCTGGATAGAAACATTATGATTAGTTAAATCGATTTCTTTGAAATCATTTTTTTTGTGTTGTATTAGTTGTGGTGTGTTGTATGTGCATATTTAATATTGTTCTAGTTTTTTTTTGTACCGTTTATTGTGTTATATTGGTTGGGTAGTATTGGTGTGTATGTTATAAATATAGCTTTTTAAATTTTTTGTACTGTTTTTTGTATTCTCAAGGTTGTGTTGTGTTGTTTATGTAGTGTTAATTTTAGTTCTGTACTATTGTATTGGATGAAATCTGTAATTTTCTATTAAATTATAATAATCGTTTAATAAATAATTATCACTTGTCGATAGATATATATCGATAAAGGTATGTAAAACCTGTACTTGTTCTTAAAAAATACACTAAACACAGGTCAATAGAGTAAGGGCAACTTCGCACACGGTCGCGCCCGCATTCATAATACTCCAAATGTTAACTACTTCTCCAGTCTGGAAACAGTTCTGGAATCTTTAGGGTCGGAATATTCTCATCACATCATTATGGGAGATTTTACCCTGACATCCTAACCTCAAACTCAAGTCGCACACGCAGCCTCCTTCACATCACACAAGCAAACAGCCTCCACGTCCTGCCCCTTCAAGCCAATCATCACAACATTGAGTATCAAGACACCTGGCTTGATCTAATCCTCGTCTCTTCCCCACACCTTGTCTCTTCCCATGGTCAATTTTCAGCCCCTGGTTTTCCCATCACGACTTAATTTTCCTCTCCTATATCCTGAAACCATCCAAATCACCACCTAAAATCGTGCAGACTCGCAGTTTTCGACACATGGATGTTGAAAAATTACATGCAGATGCTGTTGGGATAGATTGGACGAACATGGCAGCTGCTACCGATGTAGACAACAAAGTCTCTATTTTTAACGACACCATCGTCAAACTATATGACCTCCGCGCTCCAATAAAGTCAGTAAAGGTGAAACGCGCACCGGCGCCTTGGATGACGGAGAAGGTCCGTGCAGCTATGAGGCGAGGAGATCTGTCATTTCGTCGGTTCAAACAAAATCGTTGCGAAGACAAATGGAACCAATATAAGGCTGCTAGGAATCGGTGTAATCAGGTGATACGCAACACTAAACGCCGACATATTCTTCAAAACATAGAATCTTCTTCTTCTTCCAGTATCTGGAAATTCCTTAGTACCTTAGGTATTGGTAAAAAACAACAGCTCACATTCAATAAAACAACTAGTTTGAATGATATAAATCTTTATTTCTCATCCACAACTGCGATGAATCTTCAAACTAAGTGTCAAACATTGAACTACATATCTGGTCTTACCAGTCCTACCACTGACTTTTCGAATTTTCTCCGGTGCCTCCTGAGGATATCAAAAAAATTTGCCTATCTATCCATTCTAATGCTGTAGGATGCGATGGCATAAGCCGTCGCATGGTTGTTACCATCCTGGACTGTATCCTCTTAGCTATCACTCACATCATCAATTTCTCTCTCGACTCCGGCACCTTTCCCTATTTATGGCGAAAAGCTTATATCATTCCTCTTCCAAAAAACAATAATCCTTCTCTCCCTGAATACTTTCGCCCTATTTCTATTCTTCCCTTTCTGTCTAAAGTACTCGAGGCCTGTGCACATAAGCAACTTTCCCAATTCGTTCACAGAAACCAGCTACTAAGCCCTCTACAATCTGGCTTTAGGGCCGGTTACAGCACAGTTACTGCTCTCCTTAAAGTGACTGGCGATATTAGAAAGGGCATGGAGGGCACCAAAGTCACCGTACTTGTACTAGTTGACTTTTCTAATGCCTTTAATACCGTCAGTAATGAAATCCTTTTATCTATCCTTAAATATCTCATGGTTACCTCTGAGGCGCTGGAATGGTTCTCCTCTTATCTTCAGGAGCGACAACAGAGTGTTCACGTTGCTGACGGTATTTTATCTCCTCTCTTATTCTCAATTTTTATTAATCTCATAACTCAACAACTTCAGAGTGCGTATCACCTATATGCCGACGATCTGCAAATATATTCACAGGCAAGGGTGGAAGACATAACACAAGCTGTTAACGTGGTCAACGGATTTATTAAGTTCGGATTGTTTTAACGCTTCTGCTTTCAGGCTTACATAGTAAGAATGGTCTCCTTTGATTCTATGCCCATCCGGGTTATCATATTCAGCATCAAACTTGGCTTTCAATTTCATTTTCTTATCCAATATTTGTGATTTTGTTGGTTCAGCTTTTCTTTTTGTACCAGTTTCTGTTTCTTCAGTTGTATGCTTTTCCCCCGTTTCTAAATCTTCGAAATCACCAAACAGTTCCTCATCTTCGCCATCACTGGCGTCATCTAACATTAAAAGTTTATCAGCATCTTCATCAGCTGATCTTTTGCCAGTAACAAAACTGTTGATAAATACTGTTTGTTAGTTTCACTTGTCCAAGCTCTTAAGTTAAGTTTGTCTAAAGCATAGAAAAATGAACACTCATCTACATCCAACATTTTTTTCCTTTTGTTTATTTTTCTTTGTGTATTGGTGACTTTTTTAAATAATCCTCCAGCTTTATCAGCTTCTTCATCAGAGCTCTCTTGCTCTTTATTCGTAGTCTTATTTCCAATTTCAAAATCGCCATAAACCAGTTTCATAATATTTTTCGACGTTTTCTGTCTATCTAGATAAGCTTCTGTACTTTTTTCACGTAATTCTTCTTTCCATCTTGTGTTGCCATTTTTTGAAGAATCATCCTCTTCATCAGCTGTTTCATCCTCACTAGACCCTACAGAATTATCTTCCTCACCTGAACCATCTACAGTATTGTTCTCCCAAGGTACTTTCTTTCTGTCTTCTATGTTATTTTGATCTATACCACTATTATTATAGTCTTCATTATCATTATCAGACACACTCTCATTATCAGACTCGCTTTCATCTGATTCAGATTCATCATCAGAATTAACTGCCTTATTTTGTTGTAATATTTCATCATCCTTAACCATATCTTGGTAGATGACAGGGCCTCTACTGAATAGTTGAAGAGATTTCTCTTGATATTGTTCATCTAAAGTCTCTTTTGTTTCTACAACCTTTTTGAGCAACACTTTTTTTCCATTTGTCTCCTCATCTTCCTTTTTGTGTGAGTGAGAGCCTTGTAACTCAATATAAACAGCATCCTTGTCATAAACAATACCTCCAACACCTACGAACGAAGCATATATTTGTCGCTCTCGCTCTGCTTGCTCCAGAAGGTGCCGCTTCTTCCCACTGCTGGGAAGCGGGCATGTATCTGGAAGGTAGGACAGCTCATTGATTTTCATATCTCCAACCCCTGAAATATATAATAGATAAAATAGATTCGTGTGAGAACTTTGTCTGTGTTGTGGCAGATAAAGAACGTGGTGTCACCACCGTTTGTCAACCCGTGAGTGTCTTAAGAGGCAGCTAAGTGCAAACCAGTTAGAATCATATAATAAGGAGAAGGAAAACTTGTGAAAACTATACCAAACCTTTATGGCCAGAGTAGTATATTAGGCTAAAACCTCTTTTTAAGGAGAGGTCTATGGCCTGCAGTGGACTGTTATAGGCTGTTGATGATGATGAGAATCCAGGGACAGCATAGCTTTCTTTACAAGGATAGTCTGGACTAAAGTATAGAATACAATAGTCCAACATCATGAGTGTTAAAGCGAGTTTGTTTGTTACAGCAGAAATGATGAAATTAGAATCTTATTGACGGGACCTGCCTGCTAAGCTGGAGGTTGCAAGTTCAATTCAATGACAAATATTTGTGTGATGAGCATGTTTATATGTTCTAAGTCTGTCTATAGTATATATGTATTTGGATATATGTCTGCCTCAATGACATGCAGGTAGCAAAAGCGAGTGCTGTATTTAAGGTCTCAGGTTTGATTCCCTGGTCTTACCAAATGTTTGTATGATCTGCAAATATTGTTTCAGAGTTTGGATGTTTTCTATGTATGACATGTATGCATTTACAAAAAAAAAACCGTAAGTATTCTATCAGTCAGTCTGGTTATCATAGCACAAGCTATGCTTAGTTTGAAACTAGATGGTGTGT
Organism: Hypercompe scribonia; assembly: GCA_949316085.1. NCBI lineage: Eukaryota > Metazoa > Arthropoda > Insecta > Lepidoptera > Erebidae > Hypercompe > Hypercompe scribonia. Next base: position 9,714,882 of record OX438995.1, read on the forward strand.
GTTAAATGAACATAATATTTAGTTATTTATAAATATTTAATTATGTTCATCAGATCACCATAGACTGCCAAATTTGGAATCGGACAGCGGTGTGTGAGATTATTTATTTATTATATTGCCAGGTGCTTGGAAAATTATTTATAAGGGTATTTTGTACTGAAGTTATTATGGCGACACATATAAAATAATACTTCGTATACAGTCTAGGGATTATAACTACTTGCCGCAAAGTTAGAACCTTATAATTTGATATTGAGTTTTTTTTTGTATTAAAAACCTGCTAAAGTGACTACTCTGCCTGATGGAAACCGTTTGTTCTGTGGTCACCATACTCATTGCAATTGCAGACAATACAGTAAGGTGACCCGACTATGGCAGCCTTGTTGTTGCTCCATCACATCATGCTTGGGGACGTAAAAGGTATGACAGTCATCGTGGCAGTGTAAGGCTTACGACTGCACAGTTGACTTAGTGGTTTAAGTGGTCGCCATGCCACTCTCTACTGTGCTGAGTGTTGTGTGTTCAAACCCCACACGGGACAACACTTTGTGTGATCCACAAATTGTTAATCAGAGTCTGAGTGTTCCTTGTATCTGTTTCATGTATGTTTGTAAAAACCCTTTGTCTTTTTTAAGAAAAAAAGAAATATACCAGGATAACTGCCAACCCTGCATCAATTAACGTTGAAAAGTACATTTAAAATTTTATATAATAAGGTGATTGTTCTACTTTAAATAACAGTAATGTAATGGTGATAGTATTGATGCAGTGGTAATAGTTACTGTAACAACTGTGTGAGCCTTACACTGCCTCGATGACTGTCATGCCCTTTTACATCCCAAAGCATGGTATGAAAAAGCATCTCACTAGGCTGCCATAGTGTGCGTCACCACACTACATTGTCTGCATTTGCAAGGAGTATGGTGATCACAACTCTTTGGATTCTTTTCATGCTTACCATCACGCAGAGTAGAGTCACTTTGGCAGGCTCTTCGAATAGAAAAAAAAATATAGGAATCTCTCAGTAGGAATTATTGTTGGTGAAAATGTAAATTTAAAAACAAAAAAGTAAATAACTGAACACATACCTGCAATATGAACCATAGATTCTTTCATTAAAGGAACTCCTCTGATATAACCATAGAGAACCACCTCTCTGGATACTGTTGCGTCTTTTCTTATTAATTCTTGGTTAGTTACACCTTCCAACCTGTCAGCGAGTACATACGAGTAGGTCGTTCTCCAACTTAAATTCCTAACTTCATCACTGAAATAAACCTTGAAAGATTTTTTATTTCGTGACTGTTATAGTCATCGTGGCAGTTGTCGAGCCGTGGTGAAAACACTTTGGCGTATTTTAGTGAAAAATTCTGTCACCGAGAAGCCAGAACCCTTTTACGCTGTTTTGCACTTCCAGACTGCATGTCTAGCCTCAACAGTAGGAAAACTCACCAGTAGTGGCCGACGATCTTCCTTGGAGGGTGCTCCAATGCGATAGCAGTGCCTTATGTTGAGCCGTGAGATGTCCTGAAGACCCATCCTATTCGTAACCTCTAGCACGGTTGCGCAGCAGTCCTCCTTGATGGCCTCGGGCACTCCAAGGAACAAAAGTGACTTGTGGCGATGCCGAGTCTCCATAGCATCAAAAATCTTGACACACTCATTAATCTGGTTTCGAAAAAGTCCAACATGGAAAACATCAGTTGTCGAAAAGTTTTAAACTCTTCTGACACCCGAGCAACCGTCTCATCGCTGTTTCCGCCAGAGTGCAGCTGTGCCTCCAGCTGAGCCATCCTCCTAGTAAAGCTCTCCTCCAAATTGCTCTGGGCCTCCCTTATATCAGACAATTGAGACAGTTGCAATGGATAGTTTAATAGTTCTTGTGAGTTGTAACTTTGTTGTGCTGGCAGGTGATTAAAATACTTGTTTTAGTTCATGTAATCACTGTGATAACTGTAAGTACAATCACTCTAAACTTAACTCAACTTTTGTTACAGTATAATCAAAGAAATATTCATTAAATTAATTAAATTATTCAAGAGCACTTTTCTCTGTGTGTGAGCTGTTTTAGCACCTCTCCGAGAAAAAAAGCTATCTGTAATAAGTATGTATTTATTAATATATAAGTATGTTTATCACCAGCCTGATTACCATGATACAGGCTGTGTGTGTGTGTAATATGTTTGTGGTTATATAATAGAGATGAAAACGTATGCATTGATTACCTTAATAAAGCCCCGACATCAGATCACCTGCCTTCAACAGTCACTTGCTCGATATTTCCATGTGAATTAAGATTACAGAATGTTACCATCAAGTTCTTCCCATGGATGTCGTAAGAGACCACTAAACCTTGAAACAAATCCTATACCAAACTGTCAGGCCAGCGTGGTACAGTAGGCCAAAACCTTGCTGAGAGGCCTAAGTCAAGCAGTGGACTGTTAAAACCTCTCCTTCGAAAAGAGATTTAATCTTGCTATACTGCGCTGGCCAGACGGATTGTTATGTGGTTTGTGTCAAATTTTCCTTCTCTTTGGAGTACTATAAAAATATATGAAATGTGCAGCTAGTTACAATATTATATTACTTTTAGGTGTGGGATATCATAGGCCGTTCTGTAGCCATCACGGAATAGAGAGACGACTTAGGCCAGGGGTCTACGCCTACCTCCAAAATAGATGGAGACAGCGGGAAGCCGTAAGTAGACCAACTGTAATATTCTGTGACAATTTATCTTAATAGGAGTGTCGGTCTAGTGGATAGTTACCCTCACTGCTAAACCAGAGGTCGTGGGTTCGAGCCTCACCCACCCAATACGACTATTTGTTCTGTGTTCGAGTTAATTTGTCAGTAACATGTATGTATTTAGGTATTAGACAGCCATGTGTAAAGTTATTAGTACTATCTAGGCATAGCTTGTAGGGTGGGCTCTAGAACAAAACGTATTTCAGCGCCATCTAGCGAAAATACACCGAACTACGGATTAACTGCTAATCTTGTATCACATTGGAGTCATCATTGCAAAAGAATGGGTGTTTCTTCAACCAGACGAGATGATCAAGTGCAGTAGACCGAATATTAAACATTTTGGACAGTTAAACCTGCAAACTAAGAAGTGCAAGAAGTTTCACTACGTAATGTAGAATTAGCACCGACTCTGTAGTTCGGCGTGTCTTCGCTAGATGGCGTTGAAGTATGTTTTTTTTTTACAGAATATGTGGAAATAGTCACACATAAGCACTTAGATACATTTTACGTGTAACACAATTTCTCTTTCATAGCTGCGTTCTGTAAGTTACTACGTGAAAAGGAACGGATGTGTGCCGGATGGATGGAAGTCGGAGAAATACATGATATTTGAATTGACGAACAAGCAGGCATTATATTTTTACTTGAAAATCGAATTTTCGAGCAGGATTGTCGTCACGGATCAATATATGTCCGTGTGGTGACCACCCCTATTCATCCCATTCACTACGAGGCGGAAAACTTGAAACAAACCCTTTTTTTTTTTTCAACGTGTGGAAACCCCTCGGGCCGTCACCCCACCGGGGTTTACGGCGAGGTGGTGTGTCGGAATCGGAGACTAAAATCACACGGTGTGCCACTCTGCACCTGACATAGGAGGGATCCGGAAACAGCTGCTATTACGACATGCAGATCCCTCCTAGCGCCTGCCCGCCACTGCGGGCACCATCTATGGGTAAACTCTCTATTTTAGGCGACGTACGGCACACGCGGACATCGCCTCCTCACGGCTGGCCTATTGTAAACAAACCCTATACCAACCCGTATGGCTAGCGTAGTAAAGTAGACCAGAATCACCATTCTATGTCCAGCAGTGGACTTAAGGGTGATGATTTAGGAATAACTTTCTTTTTTTTTACAGTGTAACGTGCGGCATTACAGCGCGATCGGCTGGCATCTTTCAGAACCCTAAACGCATTTGCGCTTGCGACGGAGTCGTGGTCTGGGACGAGAGAGATAGGCCTTTAGCCGGGAAGGGTTGAAGAGTCGAGAAGAGTTGCTGTAAGAAAGAGAGCGAGAAAGTGCAGCAAAGGAAAAGGTGTTGTTAATATTTTAGGGGGTTTTGTTCTTCAGTGTTAATAAAAAAATACCAAATATATGAAATAAATAGATGTTGCCATTATTTGCCGAGGGGTGAACGGAATAATATACCTAGTCTTGCCATAAATATTGTAATAAAGAAAAAAGAAAATTGTTAACTGCAAATAACATTTATTACTTTTACAGTGTGTCAGTTTAATACATAAATATAAAACAATTAAAAATATAAAAAGCTTATTCGAAGTGGTCTCCATTGGCTGCAATACAGTCCTTTAAACGATGAGGCCAGTTATCAATAGAAGCACGCACTCTTTCCATGGGAAAATTCTTCACTGCCAATCGTATAGATTGTTTTAGGGACTCCAAATTATCATGGCGTTTAGAGCAAGCTGTACTCTCTAAAACTGACCACAAATCATAATCCAGCGGATTAAGATCGGGACTAGACGACGGCCAGTCTTCAGCTCTGATGAAGTCCGAAACGTTCGATTCCAACCAAGACTGCGTGGACCGAGCTTTATGACCCGGCGCCGAGTCTTGCTGGAAGGACCATACTTGGTTATTGAACATGGTGATGTTAAGGGGCTTAACTACCTTCTCAAGAATGGTATCTTGATACACTTGTGCCGATGTTTTGATACCTTTTTCACAAAAATATGGCTCAGTCACTCCTTCATAGCTAACACCCCACCAAACCATCACTGAAGTCGGATAATGTCCACGTTGCACTCTGTCGACTAATTGGGAAGCTTCCTTAGAGCTTTGAGCATAAATACGGTCATTTTGTTTGTTAAAATGTTGCTCAATTGTAAAAATTTTCTCATCCGTAAACAAAATTTTTCTGTGACCTCCCTTTGCGTACCGCTTCAGTAGTTGTTTCGATTTTACCACCCTATTCTTCTTTAAATTATCAGTTAAGAAATGGCCAGTGCGTCTCTTATAGGCTGCAAGTCCTAAGTCATCTTTTAAAATACGCGACATGGTTCTAGGTGCTATCTTCATTTCCCGAGATAAAATCTTTTGCTTTCGGACAGGATTTCTTCGAATTCTTTCCCTTACTGCTTTGACCACCTTTTTCGTACGAACACTACGTGGACGGCCAGATCTTTTTCTGTCACAAACAGAGGAGGTCTCATTGTACCTATTAATAGCCCGGTACACAAACATTTTACTAATACCAAGTGTATGGAGAGTTTTAAAAATTGCATTTGGCTCCATACCTACTTTGTGTAATGCTATCACAGCGATTCGGTTCTCTTTATCACCCCACACCATTTTAATATCGCAAAATATTTTACAATGTATTGGCGCCAAAATGAGAAAACACAATGAACAATCGTATAAAAATGACAGATTCGAAATTCAAATGTAATATTTTTTTATAATTAAGTGTAACAGTATTTATGGCCAGACTAAGTATTCATTATTTATTAAATGATTTTCATATTCAACCTTTTTATTTTTGACCTTATTGTTAGTTTAAATTCAAATAAATGGTATTTAATATCCTGGACCACATATAGGGCTACTGGTCTTTTAAGCCAGCGCGGTCCCTGTAACTAGGATCCAATAAGGTATATGCATGTGACTCCAAAATGAACAAAATATTTTTATTTGTAAACATTCCTACTAAATAATAATATCTATGTAATTATTTTTCAAATTTGTTACTATTTATTAGTGAAATTTAATATTTATAGTAGTAATGATAATAGTGGCTCTTTCATCATGGAGAGTGTTCTGACGAGCTCTTCCAACTGGTCCCACCTTCTCCCTTCCTCTACAGGACGACTCGTACTGGCCTTGAAAATCACCGTTTTAGAATGGTAGACATACGCACCCGTACTAAACGGTTCGGCTCTTCCTTCCTGTGCGAATCAGTTAAAGTCTGACACTCATAACCGGCGCACGTATTTCTCTCTCACTGTACTCCCGAGCCATTTAAGCAGAGCGTGAAGAAGCATCTCACTAGGCCGCTAGACTGTGGGTCTGCATTAGCAATGAGTATGACGACCACCACTCTTGGATTCTATTCATGCTTGCTATCAGACAGAGTAGAGTCACTTTGGTGAGTCACTACCCATAAAAAAATGTGTGCGTGTACTAGCGTACACTCTTAAGAAGTGAAACTTCTTTATGACGTTATTTTTCAAAAAAATAATTTAAACCCGTCCGAGGTCGATGCAATCGCCACCTGGATTTCAAAAATGTAACTACTCAAAACGGGCCGCAAAATACATTGGAGACATTTACCAATCCCTACTCCGCTGGAGAAAGTATACTTTAAATAACGCGTGGTATGGATAAGAAAAAGATGGCGCGTAACGAAAAAATGTGACGCGTAACGAAAAAATGTTACACTAAATTTTTTTCCAACCCTGATAAAGAAGTTTCACTTCAAAAAACTTAATTTGTTTGCATTAAAAAATTCTAAAAGGTTTTTGGTATTTGAGAACAAGGGTTTTTGTAGGTAAAAAAAATTAAACAATTGACAAAAAAAATATTATATACACATTGGTAGATTTCTATACAAAAAAAAACCACATGACTGTTTTTAGCATTGAAGTGAACAGCTCCTTACTCTGAAGTGGATGTGATGAGCCCTTTGTCTCGAACTGTGAAATAAAAAAAATGAGTTCTTAAACTTCAAATTCAATTTACCAACTTATTTTGTTTCCATCCCTAATTTTGTCACGTAGATAAGTGTCAAGAGCAAGGGAATAAACTACACAGGACTATGCCAGCTTGGTATGGTAGGTCAAAACCTCCTATCTAAGGAGAGGCCTATGATACAATGAATTAATACCTTTTCAGCCTTCCACTTCACGTATGCACCTTCGAAACCCTGTAGACGGTGACCCCTTCTAATTGAACTGCAAGTAAATAAAAATAAATGAAACAATATTGGATCATTCGATAAACTTACAGCATGTGATATTTCTATAAATCTTATCAGCCATCTTAAAAAAATCAGTATTTATTCACTCTCTTTAAACTACGATGCATCTAAACAGCTGTGGAAATTAATTTCTTTTAAATTTGTTAAAATGAAATTTCACACCTTACATTACAGGTCTTCTGTATCTGGTCTGGTTGCCTGTGAAGCATGTATGTGACAGCAATTTTCTGGAAATTTTTCTTCTAGTTAAGTGCTCTCTATTTTAGACAATCGCCTTTCCTTTGACGCAGTTTCAAACATTTCTGTGGTAAGCCCGGTCTGATCTGCGTCCATTAGTCTTGAACTATTAAATAACATAGTCATCAAAGTATGTTATACTGTCAGTGTGGTGACGGATTAAGAATACATACTGTTACCACCGTTATTCATCCCGTGGGTGTCGTAAAAGGCGATTAAGGGACCAAGTATACAAGACAACATCATTACAAAGAGAAGGAAATCTTGAAACAAACCCTATTCCAACCCGTCTGGCCAGCGTGGTATAGTAGGTCAAAACCTCCTTGCTAAGGACAGGCCTATGTCCAGCAGTGGACTGTAAAAGGCTGTTGATGATGTTATAATAATGGCAGTAATCTGTAAAAGCACCTTTGAAAAATAAATGAATAGCTACAATAAAAATAGTAATGTCAAAAGTCATATGTAATAAATAGCGGGTAGAATTGCATTTTAATTCTGAGAATATTGTTTTATTTAGTATAACTATCGAAAATTGACGTACATGGGTGTTGCTAGAAATATTTTTAGAGGAGTGCATCGACATCTACACATACTTTTAAACACTATAATATGGAATTATACTAGACCTTTACGAATGAAATTGACGTTTTTTGAAACAATTTTTTGAGTTACCCACATACTGTAAAAAAATAGTCACACAAGTTATTTTCAATAATAATTTAATAATTTGGGACACTTGACACGCAACGCTATCTAGTTTCAAACTAAGCTGAGCTTGTACTGTGGTAACCAGAATGACTGATGGAATAATTGTGTATTATTTTTTTTGTAAATATATACATATCATACACAGAAAACACCCAAACGCCGAAACATATTTGCAGATCATACAAACGTTTGATCCGACCGGGGATCGAGCCTGAGACCTCAAGTACAGCAGTCACATTCGCTACCATTACACCAACGAGGTAGTCAATAATAATAATCAACCTTAATGATACCCTTACAGTATCCACTACAATCTTCAGTCAGATATTTGAATATAATCCACCAATTATTTCTACAAGTTTGACAAAAATGTTTCATAAAATATAATACAACTTATCTCCTAAGACACTACACCAAGTAAAAATATAATTATAATAACTCACATAAGACTAACCTAAAGTTATAGCATCCATGCTGTTGTGTTTCATCGGTGAGCGCGAGACCGGGGACCCTTTGATGCAGGGTTAACAGTTATTGTGGCAGGTGTGCGAGCCGTACACTGCCACAATGATTGTCATGCTTTTTACATCCATATACTTGCTGTGAAAAAGCATCTTCTAGGTCATCACAGCGCAATTAACCGTACTCTATTGTCTGCATTGGCGTGCCCTGAATAAAAAAAAACAATTCCTATAAAAACAATACCACTTAGTCAATATTCTCTAGAGAAATCACAGAAAAATGTAATCAGAATAAAACTGTATGAAATTAAGAAAAAACTACCTACTAAACTAAATACTGATAAAAAGAATTTATAAATTATTTTCTACAAAAATGTGGGTACACACAAACCACAGTGAAAATTAAAAAAAAAATCTTTGTACCCTCATATCTGGGCACCAAACAATGTAATACGAATAACACAATTATATAATATAATTGCGATTTAGTCGCCTCCATATATGTATATTTAACTACTCTAGAATTTAAAGAAAAAAAAACTTAAAACAAACAATTACAGCACTAGAAATGTGTCCTATGTGTTATAAATGTTTCACTGTAACCAACACAGTTTTAAATATAATACTTACAAGTATTGAAACCAAATGGATACCCTTAATTCAATAACCCGCAGTGGACTATTAAAGGCTTTTGATGATGATGATGAAACGACGTGATGAATACTCATATGAAGTTGATGGCAATGGAAAACTTCAGAGTTAGTGGTTACCCGGCGTTTATCATCCGGCTGCCACCAAGACACTAGAACAACCGGTCCTGTGCGTTTTCCGCGAACTGCACCATATCGCTGGACCAGAGGCAGAGCTCTTAAATAACGGTTTGAGGTTCCATTTGTTCCTAAACATTTTTTTAACTGGTTACCGTTCAGATAAGGAAATAAAGTGCACTGGGCTGAAGCCTCACTATATCCCTAAGACATATAATAAAGAGAGTATGGTGAACTGTAGATACCCGCTTGTGGTCCTCCACGCCTTTGTTACTGTCAGGTGAACACAGCCAATCAACACCAGATCACATCGCCGCGTCAGCATACAGCATCATAACGAAACGTGAGCAATACTGTAAAAGGTTTGGAAAAATAATTATCACAAGAAGAAAAAACGGAATTGCTTCGTAAAATCAAGTAGAGAAATCCATATACCTTCCACTCCACGGCGACAATCTAAGAGGAGCCTTCACTTTTTTTCTTTCGTACTACATATTTCTTTACTGTTATGCTCCATTACCGCCATCAGAAAACGCTTCAGATAAATTATAAGCGCCTTTTATTCATATAGTAATGCTTAACCACCCACTTCTCGTCATTATTTTACTCTTTGGTTGTCTGAGAGATTCCACTTCCACTTTGGAAACACGGTTTTTACGAAGATTCAATAGGATAGATGACTGTGTCGTAAATAAATACCAATGTCCACTTTATTAACACTATATCGCGAAACATCTCGGCAAATACAATTAACAAAGCTTTTTATTATTATTACGAATTTCAATCAAATATACAGTGAAATATATTGTTCAATTGAGTAGTCTAAAACAGTGACGTCACAATTTTGTATTTATTACATTTTTCATACAAGATTGTTGTTATGACAGATGATAAAAAGTAACTAATTTGACTAAGGTGTCATCTAGCATTTTATTACGATAGGCACCATTGATGTCAGAAGCGATACATATTTTTTTGTGGTCATGCCAAATTGACTACTCTGTCTGATGGAAAGCATGAATAGAATCCAAAAGTTGTGGTCACTATACTCATTGCGAATGCAGACAATGCAGTGAGGTGCTTTTTTAAGCCCCGCTTGGTGACGTAAAAGACATGAGAGTATCGTGTCAGTGCAAGGCTCACACACTTACCACGATAATTTTTTAGCCGACCCGGGAATCGAACTCGAGACTTCAAGTCGCATACACTATCGCTACACCAGTTTATAAGCCTTTTGTTTTTGTTTTACATCTGTAGTTATTATTATATCGAATGGATTATTTATTTGCTAAAAGAGCAAAGATTATAAATTAAAAACTTTAATTACGCACTTATAAAAGTCGATATAGTCGATATCGAAACCTATTTTGAATTTATTAAATATTATTTAAATAAATAAATAAATAAATAAATATTTCGGACATTTAACACACAACGCCATCTAGTTTCAAGCTAAGCAGAGCTTGTGCTGTGATAACTAAACTGACTGATATAATACTTACGAGTCTACATTTTTTTTTGTAAATATATACATACTATAAATAGAAAACACCCAAACTCCGAAACAAATATTTGCAGATCATACAAACATTTGGTCCGACCAATCGAACCCGAGACTTCAAGGACAGCAGTCGCTTTCACTACCGCTACGCCATCGAGGTAGTCATTTAACTGTCTAGTTGGCTTAGTAATTAGCATATGCAACTGCTGATTAAAGAGGTCACGGGTTCGATTCTCAGTTCGGGTATAAAAGCTTTTTGAGTTTTTCTGGTTACAAAAATTCGGTTGGCCTAATGGTTTAAGCTAGGTATGGGCAACCTTTCACATGTTGCGGGCCAAACTTTAGTGTGCAAATACGTTCGCGGGCCGCGTTTAAAAGTAGTAGGTACATTTTAAAGTAGTGTCGTTGTGTTCATAGTTTTTTGCGATAGATAGCACGGCTTGGCTCGCTCACTTGATTCCGTGAATGTCTCGGCGAGCCGCATCAAATCATATCGCGGGCCGCATCCGGCCCGCGGGCCGGCGGTTGCCCACCGTTGGTTTAAGCGGTCGCCACGCCTTTCTCTACTGCGCTGAGTATTGTTGGTTCAAACTCCACACAGAACAACACTTTGTGTGATCCACTAATTGCTGTTTTGAGTCTGGGTGTTCTTTGTATTCGTTTCTTGTATGTTTGTAAAGTCCCCCGCGACACAGGATTTATTTCTAATGCGGACGTTGTCTTCTAAAAAGAATTAAAAAAAAAATACATAAAAACCACCCAGACTTTCGACGTTGGGGTCTTAACAGTTTTTGACTACTGAGTTTCAGTGTTGCATAGGCGACGATAGTCACTCCCTGTCAAGTGATCCATCTACTCGTTTGCCCCTGAAATGGTTAAAAAAAAACTAAAAGTCACACTCATTTCATTCTGCATCTGGACGAGAATCGAACTCACGACCTCTGCTTTAGTGCTTAAGATGGCTTATCACTAAATCAACAGGATTATGAAATTATATTTCCGTCTATGACAGCATTTTATAGGACAAAACATTTACTTTTTTACGACATCTACAGGAAACATATCATCATTGTTCAGCTCGTTCAAAAAACCCGAGTTCCAAAGCGGGAGTTGAAAGTTTCTAGATCTTTCGCAAATATTAAAACAGAAAGTGGGTAGGTAACAAAGCGACAATATTATATAAAGCAGAAGACGATTTCAGTTCGTTTAATGCTTGTTCAGCTGCTGCTAATAGAATACTATAGTAATAAAGAGACTCGATAAAATGGAGAAAGTTGTGACCTCTTTAAATTGTAGTCCAACCTGTGGGCGGGAAGAAACCTAAAAATTCTTAATTTGAAATATCCATTATTTCAAATTAAGAATTTTTATGTAAGTTGTTTTTTTTTGCTACGGCACATGGCACGCGTGTTTGTTTCTTTAATACAATCCTATTTACTCTTCTTTTCAGGACTCTGCAAGCTTTGACTTCTAGCTGGGTAAGTGTATTAAAATTAACACTTTGTGTGACAACTTTTATATGTATATAGTGACTAGCTTACCCGCGTAACTTCGTTTGTGTTTCCTATTGATCGTGGCGTGATGTTATACATCCAAAATAGATTAATGTACCATAAAAAAGGCTATAGTAAGTCGAATCTTTCAATTCTTTGTAAAAATACATACATATACACATGTATTAACTCTAAATCTAATTTAATCTAAAATGTATTTAGTGACAATATTGTTGTACCTTACTGGGGCGTGGTTCTCATAACACAAGTTAAATTTTGTCATTGGAATATTTGCTGTTTATTGTATAAGTTTATCTAAAAATGATTTTAAATAAATAATTATTAAATTAAGATAATAGACACATACAGTCACTTTTTATTAGAACTTTTGAAGGAGAACGATTCCTTCATACACTATTTTTGTGGAATTTTAATCATTTACGCAGCGCACGCATTCGAAGCTATCAAATGGAATAATTTTTCCCATTTTCGGCACAATTTTCGTTGATACTCGGTTCCTATTGGTCGTAGCGTGATGATATAAAGCCTATAGCTTTCCTCTATAACTAGGCCACGGAACGTTGCAAGAATTTTTCCAATCTGTCCAGTCCAGTTCCTGAGATTAGCGCATCAACCAAACAAACAAAACTTTTCGGCTTAATAAAATTAGTAGACATTAATTGTGCCCAGTTAATTTATGTACATTTTGAATATTTCGCTCTTTAACTAAGATATTTGCGATTAGTTTATCGATGTATTAACTTCAGACTACCTTCGTATTTTGATATGAACCATTTTCATTTCTTAATTTTTGATCTTCGTTTTAGTTTTAAAACAAAAATGCCGAACCAGTTCCTAAACTAAGTAAATTCAAGATGGGAAAGAAAGAAAAACCCAGCAGCATAAGAAGTCTGTTAACAGATTGGATGAAGATGCAATATCGGTAGCATAATGGCTGTGGCATTGGACCGATAGTCGCAGAGACTCAGAGAAGACCACAAACAGGTATCCAGTTTCTATTACCTTTAAACCTTAAAAGTAGATCCTCGCTTGACTGCCTCGTTGATATATTGCGTAGCGTATGCGATTGCCGATAATGAGGTCTCAGGTTCGATTCCCGGGGGGAGGAATTTTGTAAATAACAGGACGGAGTTTGGAAGTTGCGTCTTATCGCCAGTGCCTCTGAAAGCAGTCTAAGCCGTTAATACTGCGCCTGATCTGTCCCCAGTTGTGACGGATAGTTGTGTCATCTGATTGTGAGAGTAAAGGAACAGAGAGTGTACCTGTTTGCGCACACCCTTGTGCACTATATCTTCTGTGTACTTGGTATCCGTTGAGACTAGCCGCCGTGGCAGAGGGCGGCTAGGACTATTATCACGCACGTCTAAACCCTCGCTACATAGCTCTTCGAGATACAGCGAGCCTTCAGCCCAAGACCCTCGCTCTGAACCTTTAGTTACCCTGATATTATATTGATAAAAACGGGTAGATTAGAAAAAAAATAGCAATTAACCTGCCAAAGTGACTACTCTGCCTGATGGAAAGCGTGAACAGAATCTAAGAGTTGTGGTTACCATACTCATTGCAAATACAAACGATACAGTATGGTGACCCACGCTATGGCGACCTTTTTTTTTTACGCGGGGAATGCTTTTCGCACCATACCCTCTGGAGGGACGAAGGGCGTGTGTGGGACTCCCGGAAAACCGGTATACCCACTAAACCCCGCGGCGGCCTACCTCGGCAGTCGGGAGGAGCTCCAGGAACGCATTAGCGGCTTCTAGAGTCCTCCCTGCCGTACCTCACAAGTGAGGTACATCCCGGGCACCTCATGCCCCAAGGGCAGGACGCTATCGCACCTTTCTCCGCCCTGCACAGTAAGAGGCAGAACAGCGCCCCGCCCCAGACACTCCCCGGCCGCACCGGAGTGTCACCTGTCTCTGGTCAACGCTATGGCAACCTAATAAGATGTTTTGTCACGCCACGCTTGGGGACGTAAAAGGCATGAAAGTCATCGTGGTAGTGTCAGCTCACCCACTTACAACTGTCACCCCTACACCAATGAATAAATGGGCAATTTAAAATTAAATATCATCGACAGCCTTTTACAGTCCACTGCTGGACATAGGTCTCTCCTTAACAAGGTTTTGGCCTACTATACCACGCTGGCCAGACGTGTTAGAATAGGGTTTGTTTCAAGTTTTCCTTCTCTTTGTACTGATGTTGTCTTGCATACTTTGTTCCCTCAGTCGTCTCTTACGACACCCACGGGATGAATAGGGGTGGTAACACTATGTATTCTTAATTTGTCACCACACGGACAAAAAAAGAAAATTATTAAAATGTTTGTGGTGATTTATCAACTTTAATCTATAATTTTAGAATTATTAATTCAGCCTCTGACCCCTGGTATCTTAATAACAGCCATTCAATAAGTATCGTGTCGTAAGAGCCGACTAAGAGAACACACTACCAGGACAGCATCACTGCAAAAAGATGGAAAGCTTGAAACAAATTCTATACTAACCCGTCTGATCAGCATTCTAAGGAGATGCTTATGTCTAGTAGTTAGACAGTTAAAGGCTGTCAATCGATTTGTCATCTACAATTTTTTGTCCGTGTGGTGACGGGTTTAGAATATGTAAGTTCTCGTCCACTATTCATCCCGTGAGAGAAGCTTACATCACTGTAATAAGGAAAACTCCTTTACCAATTTATCTGGTCAGCGTGATACAGTAGGACAAAACCTCCTTGCTAAATAAGTCTATGTCCAGCAGTGAACTGTAAAAGGCTGTTAATTGATGTTAGACATAGTTATTGTGTATTATTTGCACTTTAAAATCTTCATTTTAATAATGTAATATAATTTTCTGTTTCTTTAGATAAAGAAACAGAGATTTCACTTTTTCATGTAGTTTGTTGTAATGCGTGCCTACCCACATTTTCAAGATACGTAAACATTACAATTTTTTTAATTTTCTATCAATTTAGAATGTTTATTGGTATATTTGTTTCTATACGAATTAATTAACGGTTTCACAAGGTGTTTATTGACTGCCCCAGTGCTCCAGTGGTGCAGTATGTGACTGCTGTGCTTGAGGTCTTGGGCTCGATTGCCGGGTCGGACCAAATGTTTGTTTGATCTGTTAATATTTGTTTCGGACTTTAGGTATTTTATATGTATAAAATATAGATATTGTAAACATATGTATTACTAAATAAACTCATATTGTTGATAAATTAAACTCTAACACACGACACAAGATTTTGCCTGCGTGAGAATCAAACCCACGACTTCTAGCTCGGCAGTCAGGTTCACTACTGAGACCAAATTACGTGTTGAACCTTTTGAGGTTTTTATTATCTTTGATTCTATTTTAATATCTATCTGTCCGCGTGGTAACGGATTAAGAATACATAGTGTTACCACCCCTATTCATCCCGTGGGTGTCGTAAAAGGCGACTAAGGGAACAAAGTATGCAAGACAACATCATTACAAAGAGAAGGAGAACTTGAAACAAACCTTATTCCAACCCGTCTGGCTAGCGTACTATAGTAGCTCAAACCCAAACCTCCTAGCTAATGAGAGGTCTATGTCCAGTAGTGGACTGTAAAAGGCACGTTTGTTTCCAGATAAGTGCGTTCCTGTTTGGCTGGTGGTTTTTGCTGCTCGGTCACGCGGCTGAATGCGGTTGTATTTGGTTGAAGAATATCCTCCTAAACAAATGAACTGGCGCACCGGACTTCGGAAGCCAGTTTGCAGGTAAGAGTAGAATATTAAAACTAACCACTGAAATAAGAAACCGATAACATTTTTTAATTTATTTCACTAGATAATGCGTTATAATAAAACTTTCAATGTATTAAATACATTTTCTATTATTAGTGTCGTTTCTCTACAAACATAGGATAACGCGAAAGGTAAAATTTTAAGAGATTTTTATCATTTTACGCCCAAGAAGTATTCTAGCGTGCGTACATAATACTTATTTTTTTAAGATCACGTAAGGTGATTTGGCATTCTATTTACCGACTGTTTTTATAGGTTTAGATGCACAGAAACTGTAGCTAGACTCGAGGATTTAGTTCGAGTTATTGACTATGAAAATAATTATCATTTTATAGTGTACATCAAAGCCGAGAGGAAGAACTTACATGTTCAACTAAGTCTGAGAAATGTGCGACAAGATACCTCAAATGCAAATCATGTTAGTGGTTATCTGAAAGATTAATTTTAAATGTTGAAAGACGTCAACCAAGAATCAATTTCACGATAGGCTCAAATGCTGACGGTCTTACGACTCCAAACACATTTTTTATGAATGTGTTCAGTTTGAACCAGAGACTTAGAAATTTAACAAGAAAGAGAGGCAGTTACCACCAATAGAGAATTATAATTAAACTAATAATAATTGATTTTTATGTTTTAAACGAATTTATATTTTGCTTCTATTAAAAAGAGGGTAACTTTAAAAAGCCATAGAAAAAGTACAGTACCATTAAAACAAATTAAACTGTTAAGTTATCATTTGTTAGTACAGAGATTAGCCTACTAGCCAAGTGCGAGTCAGGTCAAGTGCAGCTTAACGTGGTCATTTGCTACATCTAATATATAAAATTCTCGTGTCACAGTTTTCGTTGCCATACTCCTCCGAAATGGCTTGACCGATTTTGATGAAATTTTTTGTGCTTATGCGGTATCTATGAGAATCGGCCAACATCTATTTTTCATCCCCCTTGACGTTAGGGGGAGGTACAACACTAAATTTTTTTTTATTTTTTAGACAAAATTTTTAATTTCTATTTTTTTATGATACAACATACAAAAATACATACAATCTTCAATTTTCACCCTTCTACGATCAACCCTTATTTTTTAATAGCCATTTTAGTAAAAATGGCAAAACGTTTGCCGGGTCAGCTAGTACATAATAAAATCACGTCTATTTCCCCAGAGGGGTAGGCAGAGGCATATTAAACGCTCGCTTTTCACTCTACGTAATAAGTCGGCACCTACGGTACGGCATAATCTCGGCAGATTATTGCCGCTAATGGGGATGTTTTGTTTACCAAAGCCTCGTCTGTCGATCAGCAAGTACACCACTTGCACCCATCCCAAGCTGCGACTGCCTAGATTGAAATCTTGTCCATAAATGTTTTGACAGACTCTACTTTCAAATATTTTTTGACAGATGTCACTCGTTAGTCTGGTTTGACGTCTTCATTTGTCAATGTTCTATTGTCTATTCGTGTCTTGTTCTAGTTCTAAACATAAGAAAGGTAAACTGCTGTTATGTCGTGTATATTGCAGCTATTTCAGTTTTTATGATGGCAATTTTAAAAGTATAACAATTCGATACACCATTCTTGTATTATTGGTAACAATAACTTTGAATGTGAACGTGCAAAAAATAACACTTTTAAACGCTAAATAAATTTAGAATTTAGACAGGAATATAATATGTTCTAAGATGAAAGTTGTAAGCCAAATATTGGTAGGCTATTTACTGTTCGTTGTTGATAATCGGCACATTTCAAGCTCGTACAAAAGACTGGGTAGTCCTTAGCTCTTGCGTGCTGGTAGTAGGACACTTCGTTCTTCTGGAACACATTAAAGTGATGTACTTAAGCTAATAGTGATAAACCTAAGCTATGCGACTTGTAGTTGAAAGGTTTAACATTTAAAATAAAAGAAAAATGACGTAAGTTCAACATGTTCTGCCAGTTATGACTTAAAGATGTGTATTTGCAGAAAGTTGACTGTACCTAGTGTCGTCATATGACATACGTTTCTTCTGCTAAGTCGTAGTTAGTAACGCATAGTGAGGTAGTGTTTGAGTGTTTCTCGTCTGGTTTCTCTTCAATATTCTCGAAGTATAAAAAAAAATGTTTCAAACTGCAACATTTTTGACTGCAACACAAAGTTAAAAATAGAATGGAAGTTAAATATTTCAAGAAAAACTTAAAAATTGTCGATTTTACTGCTAAAATCAGTCTCTGCCAGGCAACCCTTTGGGTGGACAGATCGACAGGAAAAGAAAAAATAAGGGCTAGTTTAGGTGTTCTGAAGATGTAGTGCTATTAAAATAAATATATAAATACACACATATGCTTGTACATACTTACACAATGTATGTATTTACAGTTAAGACAGCAATTGGCTGGGATAAGTGACAATGCTTACTTTACACGTGAGAGTATATTTAATGAAACATTGTACCTCGAATAATGTACGCATTTGTGTGAAATATATTTTGTCGGTAGTGAAATTTGATTTTCGATTGTGGATTTTAGGAGTACAAATTGAACTCCTAACAAATGCAATGAATTTCAATGAAAATATTGTGTTGTGAATATTCGGTATGCATTAGTTCGTATATATAATGGAATTATTAATAGTGAAGACTGTTTCTCGAGTATGGATAGTATTCCCTCACCATGTCGTCGGACAACTTTGTGGAGGTCTACCAACGCAGTGTTTGCCGAACTATATCCGCTTTTTTTAATGACTTCTTACACAACGAGAATTACATTTATTCGTGACAAATTAGAAATTGAGTTTGTAAATAAGTGCCTATTGGCGTGGGTAGGGTTACAATGATTGTTTAGTCATTTATCGCTTCCTACGACAATGTGTTTTAAGAAAAATCTAAATTAGGCTTGCCTTTGGTTGGTACACGATGGAACGTTTTGTCGGAACATCGTGCGTTCGGTTAAGTAATTCACGTTACACTGCTTTACAGTGTGCTTGCAATTCATAATCACGAACGCATTATTTTAAAAATAACACACTGTGCCTAATAACAAAGACAGAATGTACATATTTGTATATAGTTTCTGAATAATATCAACCAAAACAAATGGTGGAATTAACCACGACGTCGGCGGTTATCCAAATTTCTCTATAATCATTTTTGTATTTTTCAATAATTAAAAATGCAATTTTGTTAATTGCAAGACTGACTTTGAAATAAAATTAAATGGCGGTGTGTGACAGCATTTCCTGGAAATATTTCTTCTGGTTAGAAAGCATCTTGCTACACGAGATTTGTTTATGCTTCCTTGACAAAACCTTGTCAAACCTGTCCTTGAAAAATCAAGGATGCCGCTGTCCAGTTTGAAAACTTGTCTATACATTTTTTGACACATTCGACTTTCAAATAATTTTTGACAGATGTCACTCAAGTCTCGTCTAATGTCTTTATTTGTCAATGTTCTATTGTTTATTCGTCTGTCTTGTTCTAGCCACAAAGTAAACAAAGTGATTGCAACTCCTTCTTTTCTAATAATGATAGTAAGGTAGTAATTTTTAAATATGTCTCGTCTGGTTTCTTTTCAATAATCTTGAAGAATAAATAAAAGTTTTAAACTGCAACTTTCTTGACTGCAAAGTGAAGCAAGAATAGAATAGAAGGTAGATTTCAAGAAGAAACATAAAAATGTCGGCCTTATTACTAAAATCGGTCTCTGCCAGGCAACCCTTTAGGTGGACAGAAGAAAGGAAAAGAGAAAATAAGGGCTAGTTTAGGTGTTCTCAAGCTTTAGTGGTACATCTACGCGTTAGTGCGGAATATATTTTGTTAATGCAGAATTCTAATTAAACTTCTGTTAATGTGGTATACATGTGATAACTTTTCGATTGTAGGTTTTAGGAGTACGAATTGAACTCCTAACAATTGCAATAAATTTAAACAGCGTTTTGAGTTGCAGTTGTCTATGGGTGGCGATGGTTAATTATCGTTAGATGACTAGTCTCCTTGTTGGCCCATTATTCTTTGAAACTGAACATATTCCACACTGACATTAAAAGTTTTTGGAGAATGCGATAGCAAGACTCTCTCACAAGGCCTGCATAGTGTGGTCACCATTGTCTGCGTTCACATTATTCACAATGAGTATGGCGACCACGACTATTGAATTTTATTAGGCAGAGTAGAGTCACTTTGGCAGGCTCTTACATCTCTTTTGTGTCTGTTCAGACTGTCGCAGAAACACGCATGCGACAGCAATTTCCTGGATTTTCTATATAGGCACACACACTTTTTTGACACGTATTTTTTAAGATCACGTAAGGTGACTTGGGATTCTATTTACCGACATTGTTTTTATGGGTTTAGATAGAGTTAGTTATTGACTGTGAAAATAATTATCATTTTATAGTGTACATGAAAGCCGAGAGGAAGAACGGACATAGTTCAACTAAGTCTAAGAAATGTGCGACAAGATACCTCGAATGCAAATCATGCTAGTGGTTATCTGAAAGATTAATTTTAAATGTTGAAAGACGTCAGCCAAAAATCAATTTCACGATAGGCTCAAATGCTGACGGTCTTACGACTCTGAACACGAAATTTTTATGAATGTCTTGTGTTCAGTTTGAACCAGAGTCTCACGCTACACGGCTTACTATACTATAGCAAAAAGTGTCGTGATAACTTTAGTCTGATTTTTTTCCGTCTAGCCTCCTTCACAACGCATAACAAGGAACTTTGTTCCAATTATTTACATTTTGGGTAATTTGCACGTGTGAATGTTGGCAACATTAGCCTTATAATTACTTCGTTTATTGTAACAAAAGCAGTTTGGTTTTAATGTATAACATCTGGGAATAATTGATTGTATGTATTTATAATCTGTCTCGTTGTCTCGAGGTTTGCGCACTTGCGATGGCCGACTATTGTGTGTGTGTACGTTCTGACCTGTACGTACAGCTAGATAGTCGAGTGACACAGTTCTTTGTTAGACTATCAGGATCATTAGCCAAAAGACGTCCAATGCTGGACATAGGCCTTCGACAAAGTGCCACCCGCCTTAAACGGCTTCCCGTGACCCTGGCCTGGTCGTCGGACCATCTTATGGTCTGATATGATATGGTATGATAATTTAGTCATTTATCGCTTCCTACGACAATGCCTTTTAAGAAAAATCTAAGTTAGGCTTGCCTTTGGTTAGTCCACGATGGAACGTTTTGTCGGAACATCGTGCGTTCGGTTAAGTAATTCACGTTACACTGCTTTACAGTGTGCTTGCAATTCATAATCATGAATGCATTATTTTAAAACTACTAACAAGGACGGAATGTACCTCTTGGTACATACTTTCTGAATAATATCAATCAAAACAAATGGTGGAATTAGCCACGACGTCGGCGGTTATCCCAATTTATTGTTTATAATCATTTTTATATTTTTCAATAATGTCAAACTGTTAAATAAAATGCACAAGACTGTTGACTTTGAAGGGAAATTCAATGGCAGCGTGTGGCAGCATTTTCAGGCAATATTTCGAGGCCGTAAGCACCTTGCTACAGCGATTTCTTTATGCTTCGTTGTCTTTTTCAAGGATGGCGCTGACACTCGTCCCGAGCTGCAACTGTGTAACAATACTGTCACTTAAGTCTGGTGTAATGTCTTCATTTGTCAATGTTCTATTGTCTATTCGTACGTCTTGTTCTAGTCACAAAATAAACAAAAAACAGTGTAAACTGCAGCCATGTTCAGTTTAGTTTGAGTATTATCACTTCAAAAGCCAGTTAGTTTACCGATGAATGCCCTAATCTCGACAATACGACGTTCAATTCTATACAGCCAAGCTGATACAGTATTTTTGGGACGAGTAGTACTGATACGTTCAATATATTTAACACTATCTACTCGACAAACCGCAATAGCCGCACAGTATAGAATAGAATGTGTATCACTAAGATCTTCGCTGTTATCAAAGTAATCTGGTAATAGCGAATCCAGGGCACTCGCAAGTGGTAAATTACGTTTATTATGGGCAAACGGCATAACCGGGGTCTACTATTATTATTTAGAAATCGGTATTCCGGAATCGAATCGTCCAAAGCACTCTTTATCCTATCGTTATATTGGATACTTACGGATATAACTTCACTCTCCACTAGTGTCCATTAGTGTGGAAATCAGTTCATCAACAATCAACATCTTCATGATATGATGCCAACTAAGATATGCTGTTGTCTTCCACAGTGTGTGACGAAGGGATAGTTAAGCTTTCCGTATGTCAGAGCGTATCCTCTCAAGTACTGAATCATCCAATAGGTGACAATACTGTATAGCTCTTGATTCGACCATCATCGTGCTAATACGTTAATGGTTGGTTCATGCTCCTGAAACAGACTAGTCTAGTACGATACACAGTAAGGTTCCTTCCCAACTCTGTAGCCCGAAAACATACCCACATGACATTCTCGTTTACTCAATTTGTCCACTTCGTGCGGTACACATCGCCACCTGTAGCGGGGACCTTGTTTGAGGGATCCTCGAGCTGGTCCGTGGCTGGGTACTCCCCTGCTAACTGGTGTTTCCGAAGTCGGTGGAGACAATCTCGTCGCTGGAACTAGAGCTCTACTCCTCTGCAACAGCAGGAACTTATACGGTTGCATCCCGGATCAACGAGTCTGAAGGTGTTGTACTTTCAATCTAGCTCTTGCTATTATTATTATTTAGTTTTAAGGGCGTTACTAAATGTCAGTGCTCAATTCTTTTACATCTCTTGTACCTGTCCTAAAATGTCATCGGCCATTAAACCGTGAAAACATTCCGAATGTCGTAATAAGTTACGCGTGACCCGACATGCACTGGACGGTTTTTTAACAATTCATGGAGTTGTTTAATATGAATTTTGTCATAAAATTGACACAATATACAAGATAAACTCTAAGGATTGCTGAGCCACTGCTGGGTTTAAAATACTGGCCTTTTAAAAAAAACTTTTTGTAGCTGCGACGTGAATTAACTGGAAGTGATATTAATGAGACTTCAGGCCTATACATGTCTCTCTTACTTTATTATATTACTAAAATATTAAACTCTGAATTTTTCTGGAGATGATATAGCAATCAAAACAATCGTAACAAAACGTGGATTGGGGTCGTAATCCAAAAGATTTTGAGAATCGTTGGAACAGCGTTTATGATGAATACATTACATAATAAAAATTGCACAGTACCTGGAAAGTAAATTGCTAACATGGATAAAAATGACATACAGCACAAATGGCAGTAAATATAAACGTGATCAGAAAAAAAATCTCTAAATAGAGTTCATACATAGTCTTTGAAGATCAGTGTCGTCGATCTGCTGCTATGGAAACTCTTCAACTTCATGAAAGTAAATTGCAGACACCTGAAATGAGCACACTGGAAGTTTGGATATTATAACGACTATACTCTGGTATACTGTCGCTCTTGCTGCGTCAAAACCACTAGCCACGGCACGTCTGTTCTTCTGTAGCTGTTCTGGCTAGACTTATATACAAGGCCATGCCACGGCCGAACTCTGAACACCTTCAGAAGACTGACTCTCCTTTCAGCACACTACTCGGTATGTAACAGGTAATAAAACTATTTGTCATAGCTTTCTAAGGAAAATCCCATTTATTAATCGCGCATCGAATTTTCAAGTACGATAATGAAGGTTACAGTTTGGACGGATTAAAAATACGGGATGTCACCACCCCTATTCATCTCTAGGGTGTTGTGAAAGGTGACTAAGGGAACAAGCTATACAACATCATTGTAAAGAGAAGAAAAACTTGAAACAAATCTTATTCCAACCAATCTGGCCATCGTGGTTTAGTACGCCAAAACCTATGTTCTAAGGAGGGGTCTATATTCAACAGTGGACTGTTCAAGGTTGTCGATGATGGTTAGACGTTCCCGACATTTTGTTCCATTTGAAGTTATTTCTAGTAAGAACATGTGTAGTCGTGGGATTATTTTACCAATAAAATGTTGCTTATAATCGATCGTTAGATGACGAATTGCAGTTCTGATTATTATCTATTGCTGTTTTTATTTCAATTTGTACAAGTTTTTATTGAACCCGTTATGCAATGATTTTAATAGAGTTTTCTTAATATCTGTATAGAAAGTCGGCTAACCTGAGCTGACTGACGCTCCTCTCTCAGAAATGTTCAAGTATTTCAGTTTGCGACTGGTAAGTAATCTGCGTGGAAAAAAATATCACGACCTTCTCTTTTCCTTAATCAAATTACAGTCGGGGCAAATGACTTTGTTTTATACAAATAATCGCTTCTTCCTTTACCGGATTAGAAGTAAAAGTCAGATATTTTGAACAGTATTGCTCATAGATGTTTGAGCTGTGACCCCAATACGTTATCTTACTTTCACAAATCACGTGTATCAATGCAATGGTTAAAGTCATTACTTTCAAAAGACATTTTAAAATTAGATTTACTGAAAATTATTTGCTTTCCTGATCAACTAAATTAAACTATTATTTTTGCTTTACAGTTTGACACTAGTGAACGCAAACTAGGTGTTAGTAACATCTGCTAGAAAAGCTCCGGACTTGCTTCAAACTGTGTCAAAGGAATCGTGTTCATCTGTGCTAAGAAGCTACTTACTAGAAGAAAACTTTCCAGGAAATTGCTTTCACATGCATGCTTCTGCTGACAGTCGGAACAGACGCGAAAGACATGTAATGTATTTTCCTATTATTTTTATTTTAATAGCCTGCCAAAGTGACTCTGCCTTATGAAAACCAATAATTGTGGTCGCCATACTCGACAATGCAGTATAGTGACCCACACTATGGAGGCCTAGTGAGATGCTTTTCACACCCCGCTTGGAACGTAAATGACCGTCATCGTGGTGGTGTGAGACTCTCACTTACCACGATAACTACCATCCCTGAATCGATGAGCCCCCGGTCTCACACTCGCAAACGAAACACAACACGGATGCTATCGCTTTAGGTTGATTTTCTGTGAGAGGGTAGTACTGCCCCGGTCGAGACGGACCGTTCGTGCTCAAATCAGCGTGGCTCTACTACCCTCTAAGTGTGAAAGCTCATGTTCTTACACTTTAAATATTTAAAAAAGAAATTTATTTCTACTAAGACAATCGACAGTATCATAGTTAAATGATTTTAGATTTTTGAAGTAAAAACTTCTTTAGGCGCGTTGAGCGTTTTGGTAGAGGGTAAAATCCTCGGTTCGCGTCACCGACATGCTAATGATAATAGTATATCTATAGCTATGGAGAATATGATATTATATATTATATATGAAATTTATTATTATTATATATTATATATGATATTATATATTATATATAGCTATATATGAAACATAAATAATTTCATATAATTTTTGCATATAGTTTTAATTACTCTCAACTTAATAGTTCCGTTTTCACTTCTATCGGCAGTCCCACGACTGCTACTGTTTTTTTTTAAAGATGATAGTCTGCGTGGTGACTGATTAAGGGTACAGAGTGTCACCAACCATATTTATTTTCTAATTTCGGGCCGGCTTGACCGGGACAGTATTACCCTCCCACAGGAGACTAACCTAAAGCGACAGCATCCGTGTTGTCGTGTTTCGTTGGTGTGAGACCGGAGGCCCATTGATGCAGGAGTCTGTTATCGAGATAACTATATATATGAGGCTTACACTGCCACGATGATTGTCATGCCATTTTACGTCCCCAAGCGTGACGTGAAAAAGCATCTCGCTAGGCCGCCATAGTATGGGTCATTACACTGTATAGTCTGCATTTGCAATGAGTGTGGTGACAATAACTCTTTGGATTCTATTCATGCTTTCCATCGGGCAGAGTAAAGTCACTTTGGCAGGTTCTTCATATAGTGTAGTCCTTTTTCTTTTTTTACATTTGACACACAACGCCATCTAGTTTCAAACTAAGCAGAGCTTGTGCTATGCTAACTAGACTAATGGAAAACTTTATTTTTTTGAAAAATCATGCATATAAAACACAACTCCGAAACAAATATCTGCAGATCATACAAACATTTGATGCGACTCGGGAATCTAACTCGAGACCTCACGCGGAGCATTCGCAATCATCGATGTGCTTTTATAACACTCGAGTAATTAGTAATTTATATACAAGGCTAAAGTTCGATACGAACGTATCATACACATGGCTCCGTATGGTGAGGGATTGGGAATACAGAGTCTCACCACCACTTCATCCCGTAGGTGTCGTAAGAGCCGACTAAGAGAACCCACTACACAGAACAACATCACTGCAGAACGAAGGAAAACTTGAAACAAAACCCAAAACATTAGGTCAGCGTGGTAAAGTAGACCACGTTTTTTTTTTCTATATAGCAACTTACCAAAGTGACACTAGTGAATCTAAGAACGGTGGTCGCCATACTCACTGCGAATGAAGACAGTACAGTATGGCGACCCACGCTATGGGCCTAGTGAGATGCTTTTTCACGCTGGAAGGACCCGGGGTCGTAGTGAGAGGGAAACACGTGCGCTGGTAATGAATTTCAGGCTTTAACTGATTTGCACAGGAAGGAAGAGCCGAACCATTTAGTTCAGGATGTCCATGTCTATGTCCAGCAGTAGACTGTTAAAGGCTATTGATAAGATATACATACGCTAATAAATACATAAATCTTTTCAGTTTCAAGTTTAAAAAAGTAACTCGGTAAGTAAAAATTCGTTTTTTTATTTTACAGTTTGACAGGGAGTGCTGTGAAGGGCTGAAGAGCCGATACACGCTGTGGTAGCGCTTCCACCAGAGTGAGGAACTGTTCACTTCAATGCTAAATAGCTATGTGGTGTATAATAAAATATATATTTTAAATTTTTTCTTGTCGGTTTCATTTTTTACCTACAAATGCTTCGGGCTCGAGAATCGTGCTTTCGCAGAAGCGCGACTCGACCTGAGTTATATCACGGTTTCAGAAAGTTTTAGGTTCAAAATAAATAATGCAAAACAATCTCTTCCTTATATTTTCGGACAAAACATTTTATTTTTCGAGGTGTCGCTATCAATTTATCCATATACCACCTATTGGTCGTTACATCGGATTCGGACCGACCAAAAAGCGCACACGTCTCTGGTGCCAGGAACCCTAGAAAGGAAATTTCTGGAACCCCGACACTTCGGGCTATTACGATAAAAAGTATATCATTTTCATTAAAAATGAAATAAAATATCTTAAATCAACAATAATAGCGTTTATTTAGTACTAAACATGCGAAATACAGTACAATGTGTAGTCAACAAGCTTTGAACGAGATATTAATATCAAACGAACAGTGAACAGTTATGAAATCCTGGCGTTAAGTAGACTTCATATCTGTTTAACAATTTGAAGCAGAAACCTTAAGTTTTATAATGGTTTTACAAAACCGCTAAAGACAATTTTAACACAAAGAATAGGGTAGTTCATTGTGTCATAAATAAATATGTAAGAAATTTGACACAATGTCATCTAGTTTAAACTAAGCAGAGCTTGTGCTATGATAACTAGACTGACTGATACAATACTTATATACATTTGGTACAACCAGGAATCAAACCCGAGACCTCAAGCACAGCAGTCGCATTTACTCCCGCTATATATGGTTCTCGAACATGTTTATCATCAACAACCTTTAACAGTCCACTGCTGGACATAGGCCTCTCCTTACCAAGGAGGTTTTGTCCTACTATACCACGCTAGCAGGACGGCTTGGCATAGGATTTCTTTGAAGTTTTCCTTCTCTTTGTAGTGATATTTTCCTGAATAATTTTTCCCTTAGTCGCCACTTACGACACCCACGGGATGAATAGGGGTCGTAACACTATGTATTCTTAATCTGTCCCCACACGGACTATGTATATTTATACTGAGATATTTCTTTGTGCAAACAAAATCTCTAGTTTTGGGATATATAAGTAACTAATACCAATCCGTCTGGCCAGCGTGGCATAGTAGCCTTCTTCCTAGAGAGGCCCATATCAACAGTGGACTGTTATTAGAGACACGCTAAGTACAAAATAGCTTATAAGGGACTTTATCAACAAATGTGTAAACTGGCCCTTAACATATAATAATTGACGGTATATATATTTAACGTATTTGTCTCTATTCAAGACTTGTGAAACTGGAGTCTATCGTTATCATTCAGATAAGTTCAAAATAGTCTATCTGGGACCTTAGGAGTGGTAAAATTGGCGCTTAAATATATACGTGCTCTTATTATTTAATCGACGTCAACACCATTATGTTAATTTGAAAAATCCTAAAATTGTGTCTAGTGATTTTATGGTGTCATAGGCACTGGCTTGGCGACCACTTACGATTTGGTTTATTACAACACAAATATTTGGTCGATAATTAGTCGAAATTTGTCGCTAAATATTAGAATTTGTCCGGGACTGACTTAAAGGTTGTATAAGTTTATAGGTGGCCGTGTGAAGGTACTTTTTCCAGCTTGGCCACGCTTTTATTTTAAAAACTAGGATGCTTGGCTAAGTTTTCTGCCAAATGTAGCCTCGAATTAGTCGCCAAGTCACAGATTTAGTCGTGTTTTCTTTAACTTTTCTATCTAGCTCTTAGATTAAGTAGTTTACGAAGCTTATAACTTTTTAAATTAGTTACCGATAAATTCTGATACTTGGCGACCAATTCAGGTTTATTACCGACTAAACTTTTGTGTTATTAAAATTTAAATCAACAATTGATCCGAGTCGTGCTCAATTTGAGAGGCTTATGTCCAGTAGTAGACGGCGATAGGTTGTGATGATGGTGGCCAAGACAGTGTGAGTAACACGATTCTATGCGGAACATCTAGATAATGTATAACAATGAACATACACTAATCACAACACTCCATATTATCTACAAAATAGACTCTGACGTATCGAAGTAATTTTAACACTTTTACATAAAAACACATTTAATTGTTGATTGTTTGTTCAGGGTATAAGGATGCATTCACATTACGTTCGAATAGAATAATCACAACTTAAGACCATATCGAACTGTGTGAGTTATGTTTTGGGACGAATGAAAATGAAGGTTTGTTAATAAGAATCCAAGTCCAAGAAAGTAAGTCCGCCAAAAAGAATAATGTAAACCCTCGCGTTCACTAGAAGCAATTGGTAAACTATCTACCTCTTGGCTAGGTATAAGAATCTACTAAAAGCGAGTTACAAGTAATAAAGTATAGATATAAAATAACATTATAGGGCACATAGAAGACCATTTCCAGGGATTTCCTTATAAGGGTGCACCTGGAACCCTGGCTACTGTTACCCGAGACGGCGTGCGGTTTTTGGTCGGTTCGAGTCTGACTTTTCGGTGGTATCCGTGTGGATATATTTTTTATTTTAATGTAAAGACAACGCCCGCATTTACAATATATCCTGTGTCGCGGGGGACTTTACAAACATACAAGAAACGGACACAAATAACACCCAGACTCAGAACAACAATTTGTGGATCACTCAAAGTGTTGTCCCATGCGGGGTTTGGACCACTTAACGCTTAAACCACGACGTCACTCATGCAGTCAAAGTACCACGTGGCCACATTCTATCATGATTACACAAACCAATCTACTCTCAAGCTAAGTAGAACTTGTACTAAGGGTATCAGACAATTAGGAAGGGTTCTATTGTCGTAATAACAGCTGTTCCCGGATCCCTCCTATCTCATGCGGAGAGTGGCACACTGTGTGGTTATAGTCGGTCCGATTCCGACACACCACCTCGCCGCAAACACCGGTGGGCTTTCTACACGTTAAAAAAAAGGTACCAGACAATTGATATTCATACATCATTTAATACATATTATACACATAAAACACCGAAACTCCGAAACATATATTTGTAGATCATACAAACATTTAATCCGACCCGGGAATCGTTCCTGAGACCGATTAGTAAATGCAATAAATCGATATGAGTTATCGAGTAATGTCTATTGTGAATGCATCCTTATAAAACTGACATATTAGTGTCATGGGCGCCATTAAATGTCTTTCCTAATGAACGAAAGGTCTATTTTGGTGAACATTCGTGCACTAACTAAGGCCACAGTTATCACATTTAGATATCACAACACTCATACATGGAACTTACGACTAATATAGAAAGAAACTGTGGTACATTAAAGTATGGTGCGAATATTTGTACTTATTATATGCTTTTTGAAGTTATACTTCTCTTGGTGCGATTGGGAAAAATGATGAGAGTGAATTTTTACGATTCGCGCGCACACCGACAGATAAAAGCAACAGTCTGAAGTTAGTTGCTACCGACAGGAAAAAGCATCAGTCTGTAGTTGGTTGCAGCCGACAGAAAAAGCAACAGTCTGAAGTTAGTTGCTGCCGACAGAAAAAAGCAACAGTCTGAAGTTGGTTGCTGCCGACAGAAAAGAGCAACAGTCTGAAGTTAGTTGCTACCGACAAGAAAAAGCAACAGTCTGAAGTTAGTTGCTACCGACAGGAAAAAGCAACAGTCTGAAGTTAGTTGTTACCAACAGAAAAAAACAACATTCTGAAGTTAGTTGCTAACGTGTGTCGTATCAGTACAATCAGTGTGAATAAATAAAAATATATTGGCGTTTATATTAGTTTAATCGTATTTATGACGGTGATAGATATTTTTATTTGTTATTATTGGATTGTTACGCCAAAGAAGTATAACAGCGTTACGTGCGTACATAAGTACACACACTCTTTTTATAATGATTTATGTAAAAACATAATAATGAGACAATGTATTGGCCAACTTTATGATAACCGTACACGTATGACAAAGTACCGTATTGTCACTAGAACACAAATATGCAAATGAAACGCTACCTTATTTTTAGAGATGTAAGGTTGTATTTAGTAACATTTGCAAGTGGCTTTTAGGATTTATTTTCATTAAATTGTGTGTACAATATTATTATTCGTTTATGTGTGCGACATCTCTTGGAATTTTCTATTGATCGCATTTCTGTTTAATTCTGTTCTGTGGACTAAATTGTTTTGTGGTATGGCAACACAAGATCATTTGGTAAGGAAACTCCCATTTGGAATATATCTTATCGAGGGTCTTTATCAGACGTTCTCAAATCGTGGATGAGGATTTGATATTTTTATTAGATAGTCCGATCCTGAGATGGCAGGTGTTGAACTGTAAGGGATGGTACATATGTCTGTGGTGTGGACATTTACTTTGTCATATATTTGTTTGACGAGATTGAGCGAGCTAGACACGTTATTTCTCTCAAATTATGGCCGCACTTTGAGTCTAGTTTAACAAGGGATCTAACGTGCGTGAGGCGGGGATTGTTATCTTAGTTCTGTCTTGCTGCTCGTCGTGTGGTCTTCCGATGATTTTTGTTGTAAAATGGCAGTACATTTTGAACTTCCACCATCTTTAGTGTTCAACACCTATCTTAGGATCCAACTTTCTATTTAAATCTTTGTCCATGATTTGAGAACTCCTAATAACTGAGAGAGCGCTCGGATTGCTCGCCACAGGCCGCAGTCACCGCGGATTCTCTGTAGACGTAGGGTAGACGCCTGTATCGTAAATAAATACCAATGTCCACTTCATTAAAACTAATATCGCGAAACATCTCGGTAAATACAACTAACATAGCTTTTTATTATTGTTACGAATTTCAATCAAATATACAGTGAAATATATTGTTCAATTGAGTAGTCTAAAGCAGTGACGTCACAATTTTGTATTTAGTACATTTTTCATACAAAATTGTCGTTTTGACAGATGATAAAAAGTAACTAATTTGACTAAGGTGTCATCTAGCCTATTAGATGGGGCAGACAGATGAAACTTATATCTTAAGTGTAGTATAGAAGCGACAAAATCTATTATAATCAAAAACCATAAATAATAGAAATTATAGATAATTAAAGATAGATTAAAAAAATAGGTAAATAAAGAACATAAATTGAAAGTAGTAGAGCCACGATGATTTTGGCACGAATAGGCCAGCTAAAGTGACAGCATCCGTGCTGTAGTGTTTCGTTGGCGATTGTGAGACCGGAAGCCCATTGCTGCAGGGGTGACAGTTATCGAGGTAAGTGTGAGTCTCACACTACCTCGATGACTGACACGCGCGTCCACAAGCGGGACGTGAAAAGCTCACTAGGCCGCCATAGTGTTACCATACTGCGTTGTCTGCATTCGCAATGAATATGGTGACCACAACTGTTTGATTAATAAAAAAATGAACACAAAAGAAAAAAAAAACATAATAGCAACAATATTTATTAAAATTTCACGAACAGAAACGTAAATAAACTAATTATAGCACATTTGTTTTGTATTTAGACTTTTCGTTACAATTTGCTTCGTGTATTGACAGCTGAATACAAAGGACGTAGTAAAGCAATAAACATTCAACGTTGACAGTAATTTGAAAGACGTATAGTGAACGGCGGTTGAATTTTACGCTAGATACCTTTTAGGACAGTTGCGATACAGTGAATTGAGACTGAACTTACATTACAAGAGTTGGTTTGCGATCTTTATATTTTTTATTAACTCCATATTTAGTGGTATTTTTTTTCTATATTCGTTTATATTAGCAATTAATATTTGAAAATAAGTAACGTCAGAGATTTGCGTCTTGGTGGAAATGGGCGTGCTCGACTGATAATTATATTGCCATTGGGCCTGTCGGAAAACTGTTGGTAGGGTACCAGAGACTCAATTGTCTTGTCCTAATTGAGGGTTCTCATAAATGTGCAGTGTAGCAAATATTTTGAAGGGAGATCACTTTTGTCATATTTTATACTACTTTTCTATAAGATGACTTCTGATTTTTCTTAGTTTATTTTTCTTTCGAGAATAATTTACGATAGGTCAAAAAGTTCGAAAGACAAAGCAACCGGTGACAGTGTTACAAATCCATATCTGGATCGACAATTAATCAGACTGTCTCAAATATATGTTATATAATAATATGATTTTTCTAATATAGAGAAGTAGAAAGGCGTGTTATCATTTTTTTTTTTCAGAAGCATAGAGTTTTTGAATAAGAGTTGCTTGCCGATTTGGCGGGAAATTGTAAAACATTAAACGCGTTAATTATCCTAAGGTTTCAAACCAAGTTTTCATACAATATAATTTAGAAATATTATGTCAAATATGGCAGTCATCATTATTAAGTTGTCACAATTATATCAGTTAATGCTTGTACGTAAATTCTAATATATAGGTGACA
Organism: Hypercompe scribonia; assembly: GCA_949316085.1. NCBI lineage: Eukaryota > Metazoa > Arthropoda > Insecta > Lepidoptera > Erebidae > Hypercompe > Hypercompe scribonia. The sequence goes on from OX438995.1 coordinate 9,748,007, forward strand.
TTTTTGACTTTGACGTTTCTGACAGATGACAGTCATGTCAAAACGAATCTTTATTAAATCTGTGCAAATTTACGTATTACGCACTATACAATTAAGAAATTAAGATTTATGACTATGTATATATTAGAGTTATTTCTTTTGACATCTGTCATATTAATACAGAATAGAAAAAATAAAGTCAAAAATTTAAATTTCTTTAGGGTACATCCACTTATTACGTGAGCTGTTTTATTTTTAACTCCACTTTGGTGAGATTTTGTTATGAAATAATTAACAATCGAACAATAAGATGTACTTTAAACTCACGCAAAAAGGGAACCCCCAACACGTATAATCTCATTTATTTTGTCAATTAATGTTTACTATTTCAAATTAATTCAATAAAAATTGAAAAGCACACGAACTATCCACTTACAAATGATATTTATATATCAACACATAATTACATTAAAAAACATTTCATAATAATAAGCTATCGTACCGCGACAACTGTCAAGTATTGATAAGTTAAAAAATAATAGCAGAAGGGACATTCCCGTTCAGAGACAACACGATTGCTTGTGATAATTTCTTATGGAAGAGTAAAGCGTCAGCCTATCTTGCTTCCCTTTCTCTCACGCAAACGGCAGCGGCAGGTAGGTTCTCCTCTCTCACTTTAACCCACAGCGTTAGTCGTATTTCGGACAGACGCTTTTCTCTCCAAATCACCTTTCCTTACGTTATCATATTAACATACATAACATTCAAGTAATAACCTAAGCTTATCTCAAGTTATACAATTTCAATATTAAATAGTTCGAATTAGTTTAAATTATTAATTTTGCAATTTCCAAACGCCGGGTTATTTTTAAGTATTTCTGTAACTAAAAAAACTCAATAAAGTTTTTGACCCGAACCGGGAATCGAACCCGATACTTCTTGATTGGCAGTCGTATACGGTGACCTTAGACCAACGAGGCAGGCATTCCATATTTTCGTGAGGATTTCTATATTATTAGTTATGGGGGTAAAAGAAACAGTTGTTAGCGGTACGACAGCATTTACACCTACCCTTATTTAAAAAAAAAATGCAATAAATTCAAAATCATAGCATAATGCCGTGAGTCACCTTTTTAAAAACCATTTTTAAAAATTAAACTTGTAATCTATTGGTATTTCTTATTTCAATATAAAAAAAAAGCTTCTACATTTTAAAAATCAAAACATCGAAGGTACACATTTAAAAAAATAATAATATTGGGCATAAATTACGATAAGCTATTAGGAAACTAGTTATAAAACCTCATTTTTAAGGAAAGTCATTGTTTATGATCAGATAATGTCACTTTAAAATTTGACAGCTTTGACAGTTTGTCAAAAGGACATGTCAATAAACAGCGCTTGCGTCTCAAAGATATTAATTAAAAGTACAAGGCGCTCGTCAGCTTTCAATTGAAAATTGTCAAATTGTATAATAATTTATGTATTTTACGTATTACATAACACTTTATGGCACTTGGTACTATATATTTATAATATTTTTTATTACGTGTAATATAGTCATTTAATATTTTTCGTCATAATCTAGAAATAAATAGCTGTAAAACGCTTATTGGCGCTAAAATGTTCTTAAAAATGATTACCAGAGAATAGTTTTAGCTAGTCTCACTTAAGCAACGATTAAGTCTCTCAAAATCTATACTTAAGTCAAGATTTCGATATAAGCATCGTTCTGGAATAAGTTATTTCTTAATCAAATTTTGAATTTTTAATTCAAAAGACACCCTTGAAAATACGAGGTTCACATGCTTGCTTCATCAATAAAACAAAAATGTTTAACAGGGTTGTCAATCTAAAAAGTCCCTTCAAAAGGATGTGTCAAAAACAACTGATCATAATTTATGCCCAACAAAACAATATATAATTACATTTGTATATATTTACTTATTTATATATTTCATATAAAGACACTATGGCACAATAAAAACTAAAAGACCCAATCTACATCTATAACAAGACTATTTTAAAAATGTTAATTTAGAAATCTCTTCATTGGATTACCTGTAAGATAAAAAAAAATAAAAAAAAAAACCATTCTTGCATACAATCCGTCAGTCGAACATGTTAAGTAATAATAATAATGTTTCAGACATTTGTACGTCACGTCACCAAACTCCGAAACAAATATTTGCAGATCATACAAACATTTGGTTCGACCCGGGAATCGAGACCGAGATCTCAGCACAGTAGTCGCATACCATTGCATCAAGGCAGTTGTTGGCTCAGACAAGTGTTGCCAAAAATGAAAACAATTCTGACGTATGAAGAATAAGTCGAAGTGTTACCTCCTGTTTTGGAGGTGATTCGTGCCCAACTTGAGGTTTAGGGCAGATGGATTCTAAAAAACAGACTCTTGAGGGCAATAATTGACATCTATATCAGTTAGTACTCGTACATAACCTTTGTAGTGTACAAAACTACTCTTTAGAATCCATCAACAGCCTTTTACAATCCACTGCTGAACATAGGCCTCTCCTTAGCAAGGTTTTGGCCTACTATACCACGCTGGCCAGACGGGTTGGAATAGGGTTTGTTCCAAGTTTTCCTTCTCTTTGTAATGATGTTGTCTTGTACACTTTGTTCCCTTAGTCACCTTTTAGGACACCCACGGGATGAATAGAGGTGGTAACACTATGTATTCTTAATCCGTCACCACACGGACAGAATTTAGAATCATGACAAATGAATTCATCTCCGAAAAGACTAGCGAGATAGTATCTCACTAGGTCGCCATAGTGTGAGCCACCATACTGCATTGTCTGCATTCGCAATGAGTATAGTGACCACAACTCTTGGATTTCCAACAGGCAGAATAGTAACTTTGGAAGGTTTTTGACTTAGGACTTGGAGGACTTGAAGGACTTAAAAAAACTGTTACAGAGAAGATCACTCTCCACAGAGTTTCTTCACATAGGGGGCAACTTGATTGAGGGGTTACCATGGCCTCGCAGACATCAGGGCTAAGTAATGCTTTTGCTTTCGTTTTCAGTAATATGAGGTTATCGAAAACATAATTTGAGACATCTCTACAGGCATTGACGCAGTACGGTGGTGATCATCGACTAAGTGAAGGAAAACTTGATAGCAACCCTATTTCACCCCTTCCTGCCAGCATGGTATATGTGGGCCAAAATTTACTTGCTAAGAGGCCTTTTTTAGTTTTCTTTTTTTTAAACGGCAATCCCCACGGATACCACCGAAAGGTGGTTATGTCGGAATCGAAACGACCAAAAAACGCCTATCGTCTCCGGTACCAGTAGCCGAGGAACTAGGTGCACCCTAGTAAGTTAATCCCTGGTGGCCCGGGATACTCTGGGCGACCTACGTTTCTAAGAGGCCCATGTCCAGCAGTGGACTGTTTGAGGCTGTTAATGCGAGGATCCATCTAACCTATGATATAACGAAAATCCTGGCCACAATTCAGTATCTCGGTCTTACCTTACTTCATGCTCATATTGCTGTAGATGTCAAAGTCGTCCAGACCTTCGGGTTCGAAGGCTCTGATTTGCTCGAACAGCTCACTATCCATGAAACTGTCGTTCTGCGCGGGAGTCGCCGCGCTAAAGTAGCTGTATATCGTTATGTGTAGATATTTATGTGAATTACATTTTTTTTTTCAGAAAATTAAATTTGGTGATTTTTTTTAATTTTCGTAAAATATTTTTAAATTCGTTTTTTTTTTTATTTTATTTTTTTATTTGTGTGTGGATATTTGAGTATATGTGTGAATAGTGTTTGCGTGTGTCGCCGCAGTTGAGGGCCATCCATGGGATCGGGAAAGACAGAGAAAATGCAACACGTTATTTAAAACATAATGAGACGGTCGTAATTAAAAAAAAAATAACAAAAAAAAACCCTACAACCGTCGCCAAAAAGGCAGCACAGACAATATAGACGCAGTTGTAGTAGTCTATGATACGGTAAAAACATTTCATTTAATAGTTAGAGATAAAAAAAAAATATAAAAAAAATAAACACGACCGTCTGTGTTGCATTTTCGCGTATTTGTAGGGTAGAAAAAAATGTCTCTGATAATTAAAAAAGTCTTGAATATCATTTTTTTTATGATTAAATTTAATGATAAAAAATATATTTAAAAAAATCAAAGACATTTTTTTTATAATAAATAAAATAAAAATATTTCTTTTTCTCACATATAATTATAGTACATCAAAACATACATACAGCGTTCAACATTAATCTATAAAATGACATGTAAATTTCAAATATTCTTTGAGATATCAAAACTTCCCTTCATAGAGAACATATAACTCGTGGTCCTTATTTGAAAACATTTAATTTTATTAATACTTTTTACTCAAAAAAAACTGGCAAACAAATAAAAAAAAAATGGCAAAAAAATAGAAAAAAATGGCAGACAAAAAAAAACTGCGAAAAACGCGTTATATGTAAAAAGAGAATCACAAAATACAAAAATAATATTAAAACTACATTTTTACCAAAAAATGAAGTTTTGGTAAATCAAAGCCTTTGTTTGCCCCACACATGGTCTACCATAGGAAAGAATAAATTCCTACGGTAAAAAAATAATTTACTTTTTAAAGGTGAACACCTATAATGAAACTAACACACCAAATTGTTTTTTTGAGATCATTTGGAAGGTCTTGGTTAATTTCATGTGCAAAATAAATGTTGTGGCTGAAATTTCGCACCCGATAAAACAAGAAACTGTATATTGATTCTACAAGCCAAATAGAAAAAAATCTTAACATCAGCAACAGCCTTCAATAGTCCACAGCTGGACATAATCTTTACATCATCAATCATCATCGTCAACAGGTGTTAATAGTCCACAGCTTCACATAAGACCTTTTCTTAGAAAGGAGGTATTGATGTAATATACCACGCTGGGCAGACGGTCTACTTATTTTTCTATCCCTGGTCGTGTCGGATAGGCGTACCACTAGGTTACGAGAGTGAGGAAACAGAGAGTGCAACTATGTTTGGGCACGCACTTTAACTTCCCTTTGTAGTGCTGTTGTCCTACATAATTTCCTCCCTTAGTCGGTTTTTATGACACTCACGGGATGAACAGGGGTGGTGAAACTCCGTATCACGTGGCTCGGTGGCTGGTTTGCTATAGTTAAGATTAACAATATCTGCAAATGATTCGCAATTTACTGAATATCTAAGGGCTATTAATGAATTTGATCAAATTGATTTAGATATGTGTGGAGCGAACACATCTTTTTAACCTATCTAATTTTATATAATAGTCACATCCGCATAACATTTATCCATCATTGACATAAATTCGTTAATTCCATTAATTATTTTATAACTAACCAATCATAAAAATAACATGCGATTCGAAAATTATTCGAAATTTTTATTTTTTGAGAAATTTTTTGGAAAATTTTAGAATACCCTTTTCATAATACGCACAACGGTAATATAACATTAATTGACCGTAGAAATTTTAATTATTATTAATACTTAATTAATAACATTGATTTTTAATAATACTAGCCTACAATTATTAATTTGCGTAAACATAACGTTGTAATGGTCATTTTTTTTAATAGCAGGAGATTTATTCTAAAAATTTGAATTACCATATTTAAACACACCAGAAAACACAAAATAAGTATATATAAGACGAAGTGTCTTGTCAACACATTTATATAACAAATGTTAAAGAGCCTATATCCAAATCCGAACATCTATCTAGGAATATCACTTTCCAAATATCAATATATATTTTTCCAAATTTTTAAATGTATATAACATGTAAATGTGCGTTTCATTACTGGCTATTACGGATAGTCTGAATTGGCCTATCCTCGTATTACCTATTACTTAACAACTTGCGTATTGCATTAACTGGATGTCATTTACAAAAACGCTAGTTCAGCTATAATAATTTCATTTCAGTATTTTACATTCACAAACATTCAATAGATCAATTCGTAATCGAAAAGAAAATTTCAAATATCACTAACTATCGGTAGACAATATCAAAGAACGTTAACCGTATTTGATATTTGAAAAATTGTATTATTTTTGAAAACGACAATCTTGTTAGCTGTTCAAATATTACTTATCGAATGTCTAATACTAACACGTGTCATGATAAAAAAATATGTACTTAATAATAAAAAGAATTAATTTAACTAAGAAATTAGCACCGAATTTATACAAAGAAAGTGTTTAAAATTATTCACAAGCATTAACATTTCTCATACTACCCACATTTAAAAAGTAACACAAAAAATGCAAGATATGGACCCAATAGTATTATATAAACGATTTAATACAGTTTTAATAATCACTTAACTTGGACTTCATTAATGCCTTTTGGTTATGTTGCCGACTATTTTGTAGATTTCTCCAAGACTCGAGACTTAGGAACATTGTTTTGATTATTCACTCGTTCAAATACTTTTAAGAGATATGTTTTGAAAAGAAGGACGGCAAACGTTTTCTATATTTCGTATAGAGCTGTATAAATAAAGATTAAAGTAGTTCTGTACTAAATACATTTAATTTTATATATTTTTTTTATATATTTAACATAATTGATATAGTATAACGCCAATATGTTAAAGAATTTTCATAATAATTTGTATATTTAAAATTTATTAATCGTTAATTTTAAATATAAAAATTTGTAAATATCAATAAAAATAGACGAGGTGAGAAGACTCATAGATCTAATTCAAACAACTAACCCCAATTTATAATTATATATTTATTAAATTAATATATTTTTTATATTTATTCATTAAATTTTATTCAAAACGTTAAAGTTTAACAAAAGTTAAGATTCGTTTTGTATGGACAACATTAAGCTAGTGTATCGTTGATCGTGAAACAGTAAATTGTAGACGCTTAACTTAATCATTTAATATTAGAATAAAAACACGGTACGCGGTATTCTTAAGGTATTAAGAATAATTTAACTAGCGTGTTATGAGAATGTCAGGATAGATTTGGACCCAACACTCTTAGTCAAGGGATGAAACGACTTGTCGCGTAAAGCGAGACACTCGGCCATGTTCTTAATTTAATATTATTACAGACCAATTATGTCTTTTAATAGAAAGCGAGAATGTCAGTGACCCAAAATACACCACGTTAGTATAAATCTTACGTGACTTCTTCAAGTAATTTTGATTCAAAAAGTTAAGTATTTGTAATGCGATATTTGCAATAGTTATAGTTTTTGTTATACATGAAGCTGAAGTGGAAAATGTTAACTCTTAGGGTAATTAAATGACGAAGCTAATTATTACATACGGCGCATTTAAGTCTATGATATTTTTGAGAATTTTATGACTAATTCGTTGAACGACCACAAATACTTCGCCAATTTTTTTTGTTTTTGTTTTATTTTAGATCCTGCCAAAGTGACTCTACTCTGGCTGATGATGAAGAAATAAGGTTGAATTTGTAGTTTAATTTTATAAATTCGTCTAAACCTTGATATCTCGCATCGTATACTCGATTGAGTTAACAATTGTGATATGTCAGTGTAAAAAGGACATAAGTCAAATAGAAATTAAATGGGATTTAATCGTTTTGCATATACTGCGTAATCAGATAAATGTTTAGCATACATTCCGGAGATATGACACACAACGCCATCTAGTTTCAAACTAAGCAGAGCTTGTGCTATGACAGCTAGATTGACAGATAGAATACTTATATACCTTACTTTGTAAGTACATACATATTATATAAAGAAAACGTCTAAACTCTGAAATAAACATTTGCAGATTATATATACATTTGGTGCGACCCGGGAATCTAACCCGAAGCCTCGGCACGGTAGTCGCATACGCTACCATTGCGACTCCGAGGCTTGAAAGTCTTATTTACTTTAGTTGTTTATCTGAAGATGATCAGTTAACTTTAACATCAGGGGACGCGGGTTTGATTCCAATTATAGAATGATATAGATCATGTTTGAGTCACGCAATTTTATCACATAAAGGGAGCTTATCACAAAAATTCGTTAAATTGAATAATCTATCTATAGATACATATAAAATTCTCGTGTTACAGTGTTTGTAACCATATTCTTTCGCAACGGCTCGACCGTTTTTAATTAAACTTTCTGTGCATACTAGATAGGTTTTTATACGCTTTAGTTAGCCCACCCTAAATTTTTTTGTTGATTTTTGTCTATGATTTGGCATCAAAAAATACATCACTCTTAATTTTTACCAACTTTCTTTTAAAAATAATTTATTCTTCAAAACAACGTTTGCCGTATCAGCTGGTAGCAATGTAAAAAATAATTTGTTTGCGGGTTTATGCAAACAATCTCTGGAATTATCAGTCAGATTTGAATATATTTTTGTATTCAATAGACATTTGGGCCCAGGAAAGTTTCTTTTTTTTTTAAAGCCTCCTAAAGCGACTACTCTGCCCGATGGAAAGCATGAATGGAATCATCATGGTGACCCACAACATGGCGTTTTAATGAGATGCTTATTCACGCCCCACTTGGAGACATAAAAGGACCCGTGATCATAGTGAGAGTCAATTAAGTCTAAAAAAATCTAGTCTCTGAGTTATCTTGACGAACGCTGCCTAAACTATTGAAGTTACACAAAGATGATGTACTGTACGATTGCTTGTATGTTATGAAAAACAAATTTAAAATGATCCGTTACGAAACTTAATGTGACAGACCAAATTCCACGCGAGCGAAGCCGCGGGCAAAAGCTAATAAGGCCACCATAGTTTGGCCACTATACTGCACTGTCTGCATTCTCAATGAGTATGGTGACCACAACTCTTTGATTCTATTCACGCTTTCCACCAGGTAGAGTAGTCGCTTTAACACAAAACTTGGTACATGCACTGTGAACGTGTTAATCATACTTCTCGGTCTACAATCAGTTCTAAGTGCTTACCAATCTAAGCAATTTCCTTATTTGAATGTACCCAATTCTCTCATTCCTTTTAAAGGAACTTGTCCCCTTTTCAGATATATTTGGCGAAATCTCAAGGTTTTTCTTCCCCACCTACCCCTTTGGGGAATATACCAGTAGATATTACTATCTCCCCTTTTTTTTTAAGTTTATTTCACAAGTACCTCATGCGTCAGTCCTTAAATTAAAAAAAAAATACTGTCAAACTTTATTTTAACATATAAAAGAATTATGAATGTCAATTATAATACTGTATGTTGTGTATAGAGACATGTTATTCGTAGTTTTTGATCGCCATCTGTCAAACAGTTTAAAAAAACGGATACTCTAGAAAAATTCTTGCGGCTATTTTTACCAGTTTCTGATAGTTCCAGATCTGGCACATAACACTATTGTAGCACATACACGCTGTATTTGACATATCACGTCTAATCAAGACTTCAGGAAACCTGTAGCTATCTGGCAGATAAGTTCACAATAGTCTATCAGAAACTTTATCAGACTTCTAAATAAAAGTTGTTGATAAGCTTTGCTCAAGTCTTTGAGACTTAAGACTTCACAGTCTTTTTCTTGCAACTCGTTTACTTATTTCGATAACTATTTAACTATTTTGTGTTGGTTTTATTCAAATTCGATTCCATATGCATCTGTGTTCACATATATTTTTTGGTTATTTTGTAATATATCATTAAAACACAATAAGCATTCGAATTTGGTCAGCAGTTCTCAAGATTAAGCTCTGAAATATACATACAACCGCAACAATATATTTCATCAAAACAAGTATACATTTCGAATAAAACACTTATATAGATACAATTAAAAACCAGAAGCTTATCTACATTGAAAATCTGATCCGAATCAATACAGCCGTTTTTGAGATATATACAACATAAATACGTAATTCAACCTTGACGATGGAGGTCTAAAACTATGACGAAAAAAAAACGGTTGTCTATGGTTTTCTAGTCTAATAACTGATTATACTCCTTACAGCTGTAATATGGTCGTACCGCAGCTAAAAGAAATAAATTGTGTTAGTGCAAGACCTCAAATTGATGATGCCTTATCGGAGTTTGAGGCCACAAATGCGTGTTTTACTAAAAATACTTAGAAGTTTTAAGATTAGTTTAGTATCAATATAAAAATACAATAATATTATAACAATTATAATATAATTTTTTGTAAAACACGTCGGGAATAAATTTTGTCTCTAGTAAAAAGATCTGTATTTAGACTTACAAAGCTAATAATTTTGCACACATAATACTTTATTGATTTAACAAGTCAAAGTTAATCCAATATATTTGATGCCAGACTCAAATACGAGCCACAAGTTAATGCCACATTCAATAATTTGGATTGCGCTCACACTATCTAAATACAAACTAATTATTAATTAAGTAATTAAAAAAAAAAGGAAATTAAAATCAAAATTGCAGTGGAAACTTAAAAACTAGCTTAAAAAATATGTTTTCTTAAAATGGGATGTGACTATTAAAAAAAATAAACTAAATAATGTTACTAATTCTACATTTAACTTGAGTTCGGGTCCAAAATAATAAAAAAAAATTTTATTTTCAAAAATCAATCATGTACCTAGGAAAAAAAAATACAAAGAAATTATTAAAAAAGAAAAATGAACATATGCGTGAATCTTGTAACATTTTTAAATAAAGAAGGAAAAGAAAGAAGATTAGGAAAAGAGAGTGAGAGGGACAGAGATATGGTAGAGATGACTAGTAACACTTATCTAATTTCTGACTAGTCGAAAGAAAGAGATCTCTTTGAGGAGGAACTGGTTTTTATGTTCTACCAACCCACAAGCAAGGATCCTATGACCAGGTGACGTGATCATGCATAAATGGCCGACCCATAGGTTAGATTATACACTAATCAGCGCCAAAACTTTAATTGTGCGATACAGGATTAGCAGTAGTTCAGTGTGTCTTCACTAGATGGCGCTAAAGATCACAATACTAATGACACACTGTTAAGGTTTCACTGATGAAAGAGAAGTAAGACATAGAGACGAGAAGAGAAAATATGAGATTATAGATGTTATCGATAAGATAAGCGACACTACGGCCAGTATTCACGGAGAAGCAACTGTGTTATCAAAATAGGAAGATGGCGGTCTTTATCATCGGAGTAAGCGGAAAATCTCGTCAAAAGTACGGCAAAATGGTTTGAAGCCAGAATATATAATGACGGCGATTGGACAAATTATTGAGTGACTGCGCAAAAGCTAGGATTTTCTGAACAATGGTGGTCACGTTCTTGTTGAACAGACTGTATATTACTGAAAGGAGATAGAAGAAATGGCGCTATGGAAAGAAACAGGAAATAAAAAATTATAGACATACATAGGAAGGAGACCTGAAAATGGAGACATTATGGGTAAAAAAATAGGAAATGAAAAAGGAACGGATGTTACAAAAAACACAATGAAAAAAAAATTGCTATATACTGGCAACATTTTTACGTACGCATGCGTCTGCGCAATGGCGTCTCTTTTAATATATAACATAGAAACTCACCTGCTTTGTACGCTGGGCGTGTTGCGGTGGGAGTCAGGGGAGTGAGCGTAAGCAGGCGAAGAAGACATGTAAGATGGAAGGGTGGTCACCAGAACTGGCTTCACGTACCCATTTTTCAGCATCTCGTTCTCTGGGGGATGATTATCTGTTAGTTGGGCTGTAGGGGCTGTCAAAGTGACTACTGCCTGATGGAAAGCATGAATAGAATCCAAGTCTTTAGATGTTTAATGTTTTGGACAGTTCAGACTGAGACCTAAGAATTCAGATTCTGAACACGAACTAGACAGAGCTTGTGCTATGGTAACCAAACTGCTGATAAACATACTAAATATTACTATTATATAACTGAGTGGGAATCGAACCCACAAACCATCAAGCAGGGTCACTATCAAATAAAAGTAGAGGCATCTTTGTTTCTCTAATTTTTTTTTTTAAAGACAACACCCGCACTTGGAATAAATCTTGTGTCGCAGGTGACTTTACAAACATACAAGAAACGGACACAAAGAACACACAGACTCAGAACAACCATTTTGGATCACACGTGGGGTTTAAACCCACAACACTCAGCGCAGTAGAGCGGCGTGGCGAGTGCTTTAAATTTTTTTCAACTAGTAGAAACCCCCTCGGGACGTCACCCCACCGGGGTTTACGGCGGGGTTGTGTGTCGGAATCGGACCGACTAAAACCACACGGTGTGCCACTCTGCGCCTGACATAGGAGGGATCCGGGAACAGCTGTTATTACGATATCCGGGGTACCGCTTAATCAGCTAGGACAATTGCTAGCAAGCTAAACAAAATGGCGAGTTTACGTTTCCTGGGCTTCTCTTCTTGAAATCAATCTTCAGAGTATCACCACCCCTATTCCCTCTGAGGGCCGACTAAGAGGGCAAAATACACAGGACAACATCACTGTGAAGAGAAGGAAAACTGGAAACCAACCCGTCTGGTCAACGTGGTATAGTAGGCCACCCCACTGCCTACAGGCATGTATTGAACACGTAAAGCCATCTGTACTGAGCCGAGCTGAACAGTGAGAGTGAGGGAACAGAGAGTGCACTTCTACGCACACACTCGTGCACTATATGGCCGTCGTGGCTGAAATCGGTTAGGAGACAGGTCCAGCAGTGGACTCTTGACTTACCAGGTTTAGTGTAGTATTTCGAGAAGACATCATCTTTGGCGATGTTAGGGTATAAGAACTGTAGCTGGGTGAGGTCCAGCACCCTGTCGGCAAGGGACCGCAGCATCAGGTCCCGGGATGTAAAAGGCTGCAGGCTAAATACCTCGTTACCGTCTGTTCCAGGAAAAAAAAAGTTTACTGACGATTTCTGCACAAATTGGCATCACCTGCCATAATGTATTTTTCTCTCTGCTGTTATGGCTGCCAATATCGTAAACGATTGGGTAGATGACTGTATCGTAAATAAATACCGATATCCACTTCATTAAAACTAATATCGCGAAACACCTCGGCAAATACAATTAACATAGCTTTTTATTATTATTACAAATTTCAATCAAATATACAGTGAAATATATTGTTCAATTGAGTAGTCTAAAGTGACGTCACAATTTGGTATTTAGTACATTTTTCATACAAAATTGTCGTTTTGACAGATGATAAAAGACAGGAGGGATGCGGGAACCGCTTAAACCGCTAGGTCAATGGTGCAGTTGTTACTATTCTTGTTAAAGCCATGGTTACTTCAAAAAGTTTTTCTATACAGTGTCAATAATATTAAAAAAAATAAAAGTAGAAACTGACAAACTTAGCCTATTATATCGACCTATCTTGAAAGAATAAGGGTTTGAGTTTACTCAAACGGTGTCCATGGAGTATGGATGTTTGTTACTCTCTCATGAAAAAACTACTGGACGGATTTAGATGAAACTTTACAGCAATATAGATTACACATTGGAGTAACATATAGGCTACAATTTGTAACGAATTTATGTAATTCTGGTCGTAATATAACGATACATGTCAATTAAGTCGGCAAAAAATCTGACCTCTGAGTTATCTTGGCGTACGCTGCCTAAACCATTGAAGTTACAGAAAGATGATATACCGTAGGATTGTTTGTATGTTAACAAAAAATTAAAATGTGTTACGAAACTTAACATGGCAGACCAAATTCCACGCGACCGAAGCCGCGGGTAAAAGCTAGTATCAATAAGCAAAAGTAAGAAGAACTTACCGCCAACCCAAGCAATTGTGATGCCTCCAAGTTCTGAATCTGAGAATCTCAGAAGGAAGGTACCTGGTGGACATTTGGACAGCATGTCTTCAGCCTGCTTCTTCTGTATAAAGCCCATGATTAAACTGAAACAAAATATACATATCATCAAACTCTCAGCCAAAAGACGTCCACTGCTGGACATGGGTCTCTCTCAAGGTTCTCCACAACAGCCCCGTGCCACGTCCAGCGGCTTCCTGTACCCTTCGCCAGGCGGTCACCACTACAGACCCTATCGGTCATCGTTTCTGCGTACACAACTGAACAACACAGTATATATCATCATAAATGAATCATCCAGAGCCTTTAACAGTCCACTGTTGGACATGGCCCTCTCCTTAGCAAGGAGGTTTTGGTCTACGCTGGTCAGACGTAGGGTTTGTGTCCTTGCCGCAACAGAGCGTATGGTGCTGGCAGGGGTCCGGATGGCTGAATAACAGCTGTTCCCGGATCCCTTCCACTCCAGGCGTAGAGAGGCACCACTCCACCGCAAACCCCAGTGGGGTAACAGCCCGAGGAGGTCTTCACGCGTAAAAGGAAATGTGTCCTATCTCTGTGTTTGTTCTCTTAGTCTCTTACGACACCCAAGGGGTGAATAGGGGTGTTGACACTCCGTACCCTTAATCCACCATCCCAGAGACAATTATATTAATACAATAGATTATAAATACTCACTGATCGCACCACAAAGTCCTCAAATAATCTCTGGTCACTTTAACGACCATGTAGAACCATTCCCAAAAGGTGAAGTTCCTCTCAGGAAGAGCGTCCTTACAGAACTGGGTCCAGCTCACCGCCATGGCGTTGAGGTCCATCGTGTTCATCGGCAGAGAGGTCCTGGAAGCCGTGATACTGGTAATAGTTAGTAAGAGTGTAAATCTTCATAGCGCGAGTTAGAGATGTACAGTCAGCCGCATTTATTTACAATTTCAATAATCAATAGTTAGGGATTTATAAATATTAATCATCATCATCTCAACCAAAAGACGTCCACTGCTGGACATAGATCTTCCCCAAGGTTCTCCACAAATGCCGGTCTCGCACCGCATCCAATGGCCTCCCGTGACCTTCACCAGGTCGTCAGACCACCATATATTAAGTTATTTTTTTACCGACTGTACTTTCAACTATTTGTCACCATCAAATTGTGACAAATATACAGACAGAATTACTTTTAGAATAAAGCTACATGGGCAGGGTCTAATAAATAAATACTTCAGGCATTTAACACACAACGCCATCTAGTTTCAAACTAAGCAGAGCTTGTGCTATGACAACTTATATACTTTTTTTTGTAAATACATACATGTTATACATAGAAAACACACAAACTTCGAAACAAATATTTGCAGATCATACAAACATTTGGTCCGACCCGGGAATCGAACCCGAGACCTCAAGCACAGCAGTCGCTTTCGCTACCACTACGCCATCGAGGCAATTAAAACTATATAACTATAGTTATAAACTATAAGTGAGCTGAATTTCATTCAAATCAGCTTAGTAATTGTACAGTTAAATAGACATACACAATTTAGATTAATACCTAAATATCTTCTCAGCCAAAAATCTTAGATTATCTTCGGAGAGATCCCCTCCGGTGGCTGAGCCGAATTTGATGCGAAGCGTCTCAGCCAATTGACCCCATGTGACCTACAGGAGAATAATTATAAGTGGACACATCTCACACACGACCGTCTGAGCCCACACTGGGCAGACCCTGTGTGATAAATATACTTATATACAGTAGACCAGCGGTAATCCGGCCCCTGTCTAATCCGACATCAATCAAACAATTTTCTCTAATGTAGATCATGCATGATTGAACAGGTTACAACTTGTGCTCGACGTGTAGGTATTGTTTCAATTCTCATTGCTTAGTTTGAATTTGACTACGTGTGGTAGCGGTGCAGCTTAGCGTTTATTCATTGTGCATTACGTATACATACCTAGTAATGTCGTCACAAGCTCAGAAGACAACAATATATATAATCTTATCATTTGTCTGTAATTTATCGGATTGTAAGGTACTCTTTTATAAAAAATAGCCAGGCTATATATAGGGGGTCTTAGGCAGTACTCTATAATCCGACAAATTCGATAGTCCGACACTGCCCTGCAAAACGTTTGTCGAACTACCGGGGGTCACTGTATTACTAAATACATAGACGCTAATGAGAACTCGACCGGGGCAGTACTACCCTCCCACAGAAGACCAACCTAAAGCGACAGCATTCGTGCTGGCGTGTTTCGTTGGCGAGACCAGAGGCCCATTGATGCAGGAGCCACAGTTATCGTGGTGTGTGAGCCTTACACACGATGACCGTCATGCCTTTTAGGCCGCCATTTTGTATTGTCTGCATTCGCAACGAGTATGGTGACCACAACTCTTGGATTCTATTCATGCTTTGCATCAGGCAGAGTAGTCACTTTGGTAGGTTCTTACAATTAAAAAGGAAACTAGCTGACCCACGTAACCTCTGTCTGTTTCCTATTGCCAGTAGCGTGATTATATACAGCGTGAACTAATTTGTATTCCATAGGACTATAGCGAGCCACCTTTAAAAGATGGGCATACGCTCTCATGGACGGAACTCTAACCGTATACGCAGCACACGCAATGGAAACTCTCAAGAGGAATCATTTTTACCAGTTTTTGAGACATTTTTCATTGACACTCCGCTCCTTGTGGTCGTAGCGTGATGATATATAACTTATAACCTTCTTTGATAACTGGGTTATCTAACATTCAAATTTTTTTCAAATCGGTACAGTAGTTTTTGAGATTAGCGCGTACAACCAAAATGATAAATTCTTCTGTATAATTTTTTCACGTTGGGAATAGAACCCAAGACCTGGCTTAGCCGTCTAAGCCATTCAAATAAGAACAGATGTAGGTGTGTGAACTTACCTTATCCGGCACAGCGAATGGAACTCTTCCTGGTGGACTGAAAGCATTGTCCCACGTGACTGTTGCCCAGCCGTGGGGCTCCTGGTTGCCGTGCACAATCACAACCACAGGCAAGGAAAGTGTCCACACCTATGGGCAAATATTTAAATGGTCACTTCGCTATTTCATGCTGCGTGAAGTGTCGTGGGTTCGATTCTTTGTGTGATCCACAAATTGCTGTCTGTGAGTTTGGGTGCTTTAGTTAAATTCTTGGCGCAGTTCTAACCTGAAGAGTAAACTTTCCATCTCCAACGTCCATTATCATCCATATCTATCATCTGGATAATCCCGGGATTTATCCGGGATTACATACAAGCTGGTAGCGAGAGATTAAGTTCTACATGGTGTTAAGGTAACTCGATCCCGAGATTTTCTACTCTAATGTAATGGTCTCAGGATGGAATCTTCAAGTAGGAGTCTAAGTACACTCCTCTAATAATTTTTCATCATCTTTTCATCCCGGGATCCCGGGATTCCTTTGGAACTATATACAAGCAAGTACTATACAAGATGTCACTCGAACTAAATCCTAAATTGGTGCTCTTAACCGACTGCGGTTACAGGATCCGGGGATAGAATCCTCTAATTTCAACTTTAGAGTAGTTTTAACTTGAAAGACCAACTCTCAACCTCCAGCGTTCATCTTCAGCACTAGCTTATCATTAGATAATCCCGGAATCCCGGGATTAAATCCTCTAGTCCTTCCTACCTGAAAGACTAATTAATGCTCCACTACCAATATTCATTTCCAAAACTCGTTTATCATCTAAATAATCCCGGAATCCCGGGATAGAATCCTCTAGTTTGAAACATAGAGTAGTTCTTACCTGAAAGACCAGTTCTCCACCTCCAACGTTGAACTGCGACTGGAATAGCAAAGTCAACTTCTCGTCCATCACGCTCTCGGTGCCTTTCTTCTCGGCGCGCTTTATTTTACGCAACTGCATGTTTCTGTCAACAACACATTATAAGTATTATTAACACCAGGCCCATTGATGCAGGGGTGACAGGTATCGTGGTAACTGTGTAAGCCTTACACTGTCACGATGACTGTCATGCCTTTTACGTCCCCAAGCGGGGTGTGAAAAAGCATCTCACTAGGCCGCCATAGTCACCATACTGCGTTGTCTGCATTTGCAATGAGTATGGTGACCACAACTCTTGGATTCTACTCATGCTTTCCATCAAGCAGAGTACAGTCACGTTGGCAGGCTATTAACACAGAAAAAAAAAAATAGTACGCTGCTTCGTTGGTCGTGCGGTGAGTTTAGGTGTTGGGAGTTAGACAGCTGGGGTGTAGACCCCCGGTGCCTCGTAGAGTAAGTAAAGCCATCGATCCTGATCACTCCTCAGTCGAGTCGAATAATCGGATTGTGAGAGTGAGGGAACAGAAAGTGCACCTGTGTTTGCGCACACACTGGTTCACTAGAACATTTCTTGTTTAGTTGGCAGTCCCCTGCTGGACTTAGGTCTCTTCTTAGAAAGTAGGTTTTGTCCTATAAGACCACTGGTCAGTCGCGTTGGTATAGAGTTTGTGTCGAGTGTTCCTTCTTGCAGCGATGTTATCCTGGTAGTTTGCGCCCTTAGCCTCTACGACACCCAAGAGATAAATAGGGGTAGTGACACACGGACAACAGACTCTGAACAAACACAAAAGTGTTGTCCCATATCGGGTTTGAATCCACAAACCCGATATGGGAAAGGTCAGATAACCGCTTAACCCACTCCATTCTAGTCTAACAATGTCATTATACCCTCCCCGCTTTTTGACTAACAATGACAGTCTACCGTCTCTCCTTACCTGAAGCTCACGCTGAGCTGCCTGCTGGTGGGCTGGTACTCCATAGTGCCCGTGTTGTTCAGGATGTCTCCGCACTCCACCGGCTGCTTGCCCTTACCGGCCTGGGTCTCGCTCTTGAGCAACAGCTGGGCTTGTTGCTCTGATATTATAACCACCTGGAGTAAGCAAACACATCTGTATTATTATCAGGCTTTGTTAGTCCACTGCTGGACATAGAAATCCACTTAGAAAGAACTTAGCAAGATGGTTCAAGTTTGGTCTGATAGCGTAATAACAGCTGTTCCTGGGACCCTCCTATCTCAAGAATGGAGTGGCATACTGTATGCCTTTAGTCTGTCCGATTCCACCATCCTGCCGGTTTCTGGACGATAAAAAGGGTGGGGAAGGGTTAAATTTTCCTTCTCTTTCCAGTGTCCTGCGTAGCTTGCTCCTTTAGTTGGTGCTTACGACACCCATGGGGTGAATAGGGGTGGTGGCATTCTGTTCTTGATCTGTCACACACAGATTGTACTTACACTAACTCTGGGTGGGGTCATGTATACGTTTAGCTGACCCCCGACGAGTAGACGCACAGTAGCCGTGAAGCTGCAACAATATTATACATTAATCTTTATATACTCACGACAGCGCGTTATAGGGTAGGCAGAGGCTTATCAAATGCAATTTGATGGGCATATTATTATCACATAATATAATAGTTTAAAACTGAGCAGAGCTTGTACTATTATATCTAGACTGATTTTTTTTTTCTATATTAAGAGCCTGTCAAAGTGACTACTCTGCCTGATGGAAAGCATGAATAGAATCCAAGAGTTTTGCTTACCATACTCATTGCAAATGCAGACAACGCAGTAAGGTGACTCACACTATGGCGGCCTAGTGAGATACTTTTTCACACCCCGCTTGGGGACGTAAAAGGCATGACAGTCATCGTGGCTACGTAAGGCTCACACAGTTACCACGATAACTGTCACCCCTGCATCAATGGGCTATATAGAGTACTTATATATGATTTTTTATAATCACAATACATAATATACATAGAAAACATTTAAACTCCGTATGGCGATTCCACATTATAGCACAATCAAAAGTATATAACAGAGCCATCTAGCGAAAATACATCGAACTACGAAGTATGAACGAAACGTATGAATGTAATGAACTACAATGAAACTACTAATCCTGTATCGCGATATAGAGATGCCGTTGGGCCGCCAGGCATGATCACCTCGCCTGGTCGGAGGATCCTCCCTTTGTGTCGAAGGGACATGACACCCGTTCCCTCCACACTCCGAAATAAACATTTGCAGGTCGTACAAACATTTGCTCCGACCCGGGAATCGAACCAGAGACCTCAAAACAACAGTGGCATACGCTAACACTACCATCGAACAAGGAAAATATTTCAATTCTTACCGAGTGTTGGTCTTCATGACCTGTGGTGGCTGTTTCTCGATCACAAACGTCGAGGTTACAAGGGTTGACAGCAGACCTGTCACCTGGAAGACCACACATTTGAGTTATCATCTGATATCTAAGTGAAGACATATATAAAATTATTAATTCTCTTGGCCATGGCATAAGTCGTAAACGGCTGGACCAATTTCAATGATTCTTGTAGTGTTAGATAATCCATTTATTGAGAAAAACTATAGACTATATAACATCACATCAACAGTCCACTGCTGGACATAGTCCTGTCTAAGAAAGGTGGATAAGCCCACTATACCACACTGTGTGGTATGCACCAAAGCATCCTTTGTAGAGAGAGGCCTGTGTCCAGCAGTGGGCTGTTAAACCGTACTGTGGAATCGAACCCTCGACCTTCGGCTATAATAGCAAAATCTACTCACAGTCTTGCTCATTTCATCCAGCATCTCGGCCAGATGAGGTTGTCTCAGTTCCACGACGGTCTTAGTGTTGATCCTGGCCACGTTGTTGACCTGTTGTCGGGTGGTCCAGATCAGATCAGCCAGGAGTTCGCACCACTCTTGTATGGTGTTCAGATTTGACTGCATAGGAACACCATTCCCGCTTAATTGCTGCTCACGTTTCCACCTTAGAAACAAAAATAACGTGTATGTGTGTGTGTATTAAGTACGCACGTACTAATATTATAAATGCGAATGTTTGTTTGTTTGTCACGGTTTCACGCGAAAACTACTCAACCGATCGTCATGAAATTTTGTACACATGTTCTTGGAGGTATTAGAAGTAACATAGGATACTTTATATTAAGAAAAATAATTAAAATGATCTGTTACGAAACTTAATATGGCAGACCAAATTACACGCGAGCGAAGTCGCGGACAAAAGCCAGTAAGTTATACTTCTTTGGCGTAACAAGATAAAAAACCTTTCTAATAATGTTATCCTTCGCGTTATCCTATGTTTGTAGAGAAAACGACACTAATAATAGAACAAAAAGGTATTTAATACATTGAAAGAAAGTTTTATTATAACGCATTATCTAGTTTATTGAAATATTACAAAAACTATTTGTGCCTAATTAAAAAAAACTCCACAGTCCACTGCTGGACATAGGCAGGAGGCCTCCGGAGAGCCCTAGTAACAAGTATAGGAATTTTTCAAGTTTTCCTTCTATTTGCAGCGGTGTCCTGGTAGTTTGTATCCTTAGTCGTCTCTTACGACACCCAAGGGATGAATAGGGGTGGTAAAGGTTACTTACTTGATAAGCTCCTCATCCAGAACCTGGCTCTGCAGCTGTCGAAGGTTCGCAATGTTCTCCTTCATATGATCGACCAGTTCCAATTGTGATTGGGTTATTTGGGCCACCTGGAACGTAAGAAGTGTTCAATCTCCTCTCTCTGACTCTCTTGTCGCAGTTGGGTGTTATCAGTAAGCGTATGACGAGTGCAGAGATGACATAGTGTTTTAAGGGGACGTCTCTCTACTGTTGAGTGTTGTGAGTTTAAATCCCACATGGAACAACACTTTCAACAACAGATCCTGTGTTTCGGGGGACTTTATAGACAAACAAGAAACTCACATAAAGAACACCCAGGCTCAGAACAACAATTTATAGATTACACAAAGTGTTGTCCTATGTGAGGTTTGAACCCACGACACTCAGGGCAGTAGAGAGCGGCGTGGCGACCGCTTAAGCCAATAGGCCAACCGTGCGGTCAGTATAATCTACAAATTGTTGTTCTGAGTCTGTTTCTTGTATATTTGTAAAGTCCCCCGTACATAGGATATATTTCTAATACGGGTGTTGTCTTTTTAAAATAAATATATATATAAATTACTAGTTTTTGATCGCGACCCCGCCCGTATGTATGTCGGTTATCGCGGTAAATAGTAGCCTATGTGTTATTCTGATGTATAAGCTATATTTCTGCAAAGTTTTATCTTAATCCGTACAACAGTTTTTGAGTGAAGGAGTAACAAACATCTAAACATCCTTACAAACTTTAGTAAAATATTAAAAACTTTACCGATAGGAGTCTAGCTACGTTATTCAATATAGCGCCATCTATCAGAATTTATAAAATTTGGAGTGATTCAAATACGCATTATAATGGATCTTCCCGCGGGAATGAGACGTTTTACCGCGGTAAAAAGTAGCCTATATCATTCTCCAGCCTCTCAACTATCTTTAGACATAAAAATCATACCATAAAATTGATCCGTTGCGACGTGAAGGAAAGACAAACATACAAACACACTTTCGCATCTATAATCACTTGATGTAAGGGATTTCTTTCATGAAATAGAGCGCAAACGAGAAATATGGGTCAGTGGTTAGTTAACCCATTGCGGAGTTAAGTAATCCTAGAAGAGTGAATCAATGGATGGTTGACCAATTATTAAAATATTGAGAACCCTCCGTGCTTGGGAGAGCGCGTAAAAACATCGGTCCTAGCAATAGTTTTTCCCAGACTTAAAGTGAACCCTAACCTAGACCTCTGACTCTGAGAACCTCATAGAGCGGCAATGATAGTGACTCTTATATATTAAGAGGCTGCCAAAGTGATAACCCTGCTTGATGGAAAGCATGAATAGAATTCAAGAGTTGTGGTCACCATACTCATCGTAAATGTAGATTATGCAGTATGGTGACCCGCACGATGGCGGCCTAGTGAGATGTTTTTTACACCCCACTTAAAGGACTCAGGATTAAAGTGAGAGGGGAATAGCTGTGTGTGTGTCAAGCACATACAAGGATCCAGTACATCACTAGAAGCGTCCACACATACCTTAGCGTTCAACTTCCTCTCGGTCTCTTCGATCTGCACGCGGAGGCAGGCTGCTAGGTCTCGCCTGTCGTTCGTCATCGACTGCTGGAGGTAGTTCATATGACCTGGAAAGAGTTCAGATTATATACTATCAAAATACTGCGCTACTTAAAGATATACTATAACGCCATCTACCGAAGGCAAATCAAACTACACAGCAACTAATCCTGTATCGCGGTATAGAAATTTTTGTCACGATAAGCATATATACAATATCCTGTGGCAACCTCCACATAAATGCAAACAGAAAAACATACTATAACGCCATCTAGCGAAAACATATCGAACTACGTAGTAGAATGCACAACGGAGCATCTACTAACCCTGTATCGCGATATAGAGATTCGCGTGGCAATTAGCATATATACATCTCAACATCAACCGTTGGGCCGTGGCAAGCCAGGCATGATCACCTCGCCTGGTCGGGAGGATCATCCCTTTGTATCGGACTGACAGGACACCCGTTCCCTCCACAATCCCAACATTAACCGTTGGGCATTGTATATATGTATAGCCCCCCAGGCATGATCAGCTCGTCTGGTAGGGGATCCTCCCTTTGTGTTGGAGGTATGACCTTCCGTATTATTTCTGTGTGGTAACGGATTAAGAATATCACCAGCCCTATTCTTTCTATGGATGTTGTAAGAGAAGACTAAAGCCAACATCGCAGTAAAAGAAGCAAAACTTGAAGAAACGCTACATCAACCCGTCTGGCCAGCGATAGTAGACCAAAATCACCTTTCTAAAGAGAGGCCCCTTTCTTTACGTGGGGAATGCTTTTCGCACGATACCCTCCGGAGGGATGAAAGGCGTGTGTGGGATGCCCAGAAAACCGTTCTACCCACTAAACCCCGCGGCGGCCTACGTCAGCAGTCGGGAGGAGCTCCAGGAAGGCATTAGCGGCTTCTAGAGTTCTCCCTGCCGTACCTCACAAGTTAGGTACATCCCGGGCACCTCATGCTCCAGGAGCAAGATGCTATCGCATCTCTCCCCGCCCCTGGTTGCAACGGAGTGTCACCTGTCTCGGGTCGTTTGCAGCAGTCACATCGCCCCAAGATGTGGCCGCAGCGACCCTTAGGCGGCCATTAGGGAGCTAGCGACCTCTGCCGCCTCCTTCGAGTGGGATCCGTCCTTTTTCTAAAGAGAGGCCTATGTCCAGCTCTGGACTGTTGCTGTTGATAATTCAACAGCAGAGGAACGTTATAGGCTACAAAACATCACACTACTCCTATCAGGAGCCGAGCAGTGACCATATAGCACTTACCTTTATGTTTCAGGCATTCGTGGTATTCCAAGGAGAACGACTCGATGTTGGCTTGAAGGCCTCTGATCTCTTCGTTAACTATATTGACTTTCTGGCGAACAGTCTGCAGTCCAGTAATGAGCTGGGAATTAAAAAAAACACACATTATTTGTAGGGGTAACGGATTGATGTCTGAGTAAAAGACATTTTTTTTTAAATTCTCGCACAAGGAATACATTCTGTGTCGCGGGGGACTTTACAAACATACGAGTACAAGAAACGGACACAAAGAACACCCAGGCTCAGAACAACAATTTGTGGATCACACAAAGCGTGGCGTCTACGGCATCCGTGCAGTCACAAGACGTCTGGTATATTTTTTTTCTACATTAAGAGCCTGCCAAAGTGACTCTACTCTGCCTGATGGAAAGCATGAATAGAATCCAAGAGTTGTCGTCACCATACTCATTGCAAATGCAGACAACGCAGTATGGTGACCCACACTATGGCGGCCTAGTGAGATGCTGTCTCACACCCCGCTTGGGGACGTTAAAGGCATGACAGTCATCGTCAGGCTTACACAGTTACCACGATAACCATAAAATATTGAAAAAAAAAAAATTTAAAACACGGCAATTTTCTGTAGAAATTCTCAGTGCAAAAGGGTTCATGCATGGTCACGCCAAGTTGTATGGCGACGCGACACGCCAACACATACCGTGGCGACGCATGTCATAGCGACGCGTCACCACGTCAGTAATTAGTCTAACTCTCCGCATTAGGTGTTACGTGTGTGTTATTTTTGTCTTTAATTATTGTAATTAGTTTAACCGTTATACTTAAATAAACAGCCCACTGCTGGACATACGTCACTCCTTAGAAAGGAGGATTTGGTCTACCATACCACGCTGGCCAGACGGGTTGTCTTTTTTTAGTTTGAAGAAGCTGCCAAAGTGACTCTCCTCTGTCGAATGGAAAGTATGAATAGAATCCAAGAGATTTGGTCACCATGACCAACACTATGGCGACCTAGTGAGATGCTTTTGTACACCCTGCTTAGGGATGTAGAAGGTATGACAGTCATCGTGGCTTGTGCTCTCACACTTACCACGATGACTGTCATCTCTACATCAATGGACCTCCGGTCTTGTACTCACCAACGACACACGACAGCACGGATGCTGTCGCTTTAGGTTGGTTTTCTGTGAGGGTAGCACTCCGTTCATGCTGAAATCAGCTTGGCTGAACGACCCTTGGCTTTACCTGCGTAATTTGCCCCCTTAGTAGGCTCTGACAACCCTCACGGGATGAATAAGGGAGGTGATATCACACTTACCTCACTGTATTTTCTCTCAGTCTGTGGTTGAGCGACGTATGGTGTCCCCATGGCGTTTTGAATGACTTCCATTTCCATCGCAAGAGCTCTTCTCATGTACTGGAACAGCTCATGCGGTGAATGACTGTAAAAAAAAATAACATTTGAAAACTAGCCATTGTCTGAGAAACCCTGTGAAGACCAGGGGAGGGAAGATTTGGGTTCTGATAACCTTACTCTTGGAGTCAGTGGTCACGTCTGTCATAATGAATGTCACCAGATTCACACAACGCCATCTAGTCCCAAACTAAGCTGAGCTTGTACTATGGTTACTAGAAAACTGATATAAACACATATACACCATTATACACAGAAAACACCGAAACTCTGAAACAAATATTTACACAAACATTTGTGTCGACCCGGGAATCGAACCCGAGACTTCGAGCACAGCAGTCGCATACGCTACCAATACACCACTAAAAAAATCAGAGTATTCTCACCTGTAAGTCATGTGGAAGTTCTTCGCGGCGTCCAGCAGTTTCATCTTGGTTACAAACATGTCTGGTGACAGCATCAGGTCTGCGTGAGCTTGGATCTCCTGCACCAGCTCATCGACGAAAAATCGTTGTTGCTCCTCCGGTTCGCCAGTCCTGGACATACATACATAAAATCACGTCTGTTTCCCTGGACGGATAGGCAGAGGAATATGAAACGTCCACTTTTCGCCAGCATTGAGGATGGCTTGGGGTCCCAAGTGATTGGTGGGAACCCTGGACATCCTTTACATTTTTAAATACATAAAAATGGAAAATACATATTTAAAAATATAAAAAATAGCAGACCACAGACTTCGGTTACAGAGACCAAGACATCGGTGGTTAGGGCTCCAAAGACTCTCTCACTCGCTCACTCGCTCACTATACGTGCCGTGTCAAGGAGGACTGCCTTCTGCATCAGACCCTTGATCCAACCTTCCAACGTGAGCCTCTTAAGGTTTTGATCGAGGTTCTTGGCTACCGGAACAAGGATTACGGAATCCATTTTCCAGATATCAACCTCTCGTGAGATAAGTCCAAATATTTTATTTAAGTGACAAATTATGGAACGGTAAACCGCTTCGTTACGTAACGCATTACGACGCCAGTCTGTCTTACTTAACTTTCACTCACACATACGGCAGTGGCAGGTATTCTCCTCTCTCACTCTAACCCACAGCGCTAGCCGTATTTCGAACAGACGCTTCTCTCCCCAAACAACCCTTCCTTACATTATCATATTAACATACATAACATTTAAGTAATAACCTAAGCTTTTCTCAAGTTAAACAATTTTAATTCCTAAATGCGAATGTTTGTTTGTTTGTCACGGTTTCACGAGAAAACTGCTCAACCGATCATCATGAAATTTTGTACACATGTTCTTGGAGGTACTAGAAGTAACATAGGATACTTTTTTACTATGAAAAAAAAAAATTTAAAATGATGTGTTACGAAACTTAATGTGTCAGACCAAGCTCCACGCGAGCGAAGCCACGAGCAATACCTAGTATTAAATAGTTCAACTAAGTTAACTTCTAGATTAACTTCTAACTTCCGTCAAACGACCCGAGACACGTTTTTAACTGTCAAAGTAACTTTCAAGTTGCCGATACTTCTATATATTATTTTTTTATTATTTTTCCACATTAAAACACTATCTAAAGAGTACCTTCCGCTCACATAATTAATTTGTAACACCCTTAAATATTTTTCCTAGAGATAATTATCATCACTCATGTGAGTTAACCCCATGACACATAGGTTTATCTAAAGTATATAAAAAATATGTCGTGAGATTTGTATTCAAAATGTAAATTGGACTCTTGAATTGATAACTTTTTATGGGAGAGTAAACCGCTTCGTTACGTAACGCGTTACGACGCCTGTCTGTCTGGTTTTCTTTTCTTTCGCGCGTACCGCAGCGGCTCTCGCTCTAACTCACAGCGCCAGTCATAATTCTGACAAAAGCTTCTCTTTCCACATAACTAGTATTTTTTTTTTTTTATTATGAAACGGCATCGCCCGCACCAGGAATAAATCCTGTGTTGCGGGGGACTTTACAAACATACAAGAAACGGTCACAAAGAAGGCTCAGAACAACAATTTATGGATCACACAGTGTTGTCCCATGTGGGGTTTGAACCCACAACACTCAGCGCAGTAGAGAGCGGCGTGGCGACCGCTTAAACCACAGGACAACCGTACAGTCATATTCTATTATTATATAACATTCAAGTAATAACCGTAGCTTGTCTCAAGTTAAACAATTACAATATTAAATTGTTTTTTTTTTTAATATTAATATTATTTTTCAAGAGTAAAAGAGACAACGTTATACGTCACGCGTGTGTGCGACAGAGAAAACACTACTTACCAAATTCTGCTCTCGATCCATGGTGCTAGGCAGTGTCGTACTTCGATGGGGAAGTGGTCCCCGTAGATGGTTCGAACCTACAACAGGAGGTAAGAAATTACTGAAGAAACGTACCATCATGGTGAATTCTATGATGCTTAATTTACCACCCTTTGGGGTAGTTTTTCCCCTAATTTTATTGAGACTCAAAGGGAAGTACATCCAAATAAGTCCAGGAAAGAAAGTGTCCATACAATTATATCGATATACAGAAAAATTCCGTGCCTCAGAGAGCATGTTGAACGGTCGGTCCAGTTGTCATAAGATCTACGGCAATCGCTATTACCAAGTACCCTCAAATATACTGACAACTTTTTTTTTCGACGTGTGGAAACCCCCTCGGGCCGTCACCCCATCGGGATTTATAGCGGGGTGGCGTGTCGGAATCGGACCGACTAAAACCACACGGTGTGCCACTGCGCCTGAGATACGAGAGATCCGGGAACAGCTGCTATTACGACATCCAGATCCCAGATCTGGATCTACGGGTAAAATCTCTACAGCGGGGTGGTGTGTCAGTCGGTCGGCGACTGCAGTAAGGACAGCTTTTTTTTTTTTTTTTTTTTTTTTTTTTTTTTATCGTGTGGAAACCCCCTCGAGCCGTCACCCCACCGGGGTTTACGGCGGGGTGGTGTGTCGGAATCGGACCGACTAAAACCACACGGTGTGCCACTCTGCGCCTGACATAGGAGGGATCCGGGAACAGCTGCTATTACGTCATCCAGATCCCTCCTAGCGCCTGCCCGCTAAAGCGGGCACCTTCTACGGATAACCTCTCCATTTAGGCGACGTACGGCACACGCGGACGTCGCCTCCTCGCGGCTGGCCACTATAGCGGATGGAGGGGAAAACCCGTCCCGTCCACCCGCGGCCACACTCAAGGCGGCATGAGGCGCTGGTATGCACGCCTCCGCCCCCCGGCTTGCCGGCGGCGAATTGGGTCCGAGCGGATATCGTCCTCCCGGGCTTTCTCCGCCGCCTCCTTCCGCGAAATTACGTCTTCGCAGAAGGTTGCGACCGCGGTAAAACAATTGTCGCTACCGGCCATGGAGCGTATGACGGCCGGTAGCGAGAGATCTCCTCCAATAACTCCAGTGAGGACCACACGCTGCGCCGCCCATGCGGCACAAACCGCTAGCGTGTGCTGAGCCGAGTCCTCACTGCAGTCGCAGTGGTGACAGGCGGGACTCAATTCCCTCCTGGCGACCGAGTGCAGATACTTCCCGAAGCAACCGTGCCCGGAAAGGATCTGCGTCAGTCGGAAGGAAAGGGTCCCGTGCTGCCGCCCTGCCCACTCGGCGATGACTGGTCGGAGAGCCTCCACGGTGGCAAAGCCAGCACGTGGAGTCTCCAGCCGGGACGACCAACGAGCCATCGTGGCTCGACGAGCGGCCTCTCGCCACTCGCGTATCTCTTCGGGCGGGGGACGTATGCCGCTACCCGCCCGGAAATTAGCCGTTCGCCGATAAACTTCGGCGAGCACTTCCGCCTCCAAATCCCACGGGGGAGTTCCAGCCAAGGTGCACGCCGCCTCCGTTGATATGGTGCGGTAACCGCGTATGGCTCTAACCGCCAATATCCTCTGAGGGCGCCAGAGACGAGCCCTATTCTGGGCGGTCAGAGCCGCCGCCCACACCGGTGCACCATACAGTGCCATTGACCGGACAACCCCCGTGTATAGCCGTCTCGTCGCGATGCTGGCTCCACCCAAATTGGGCAAAATTCGCCCCAGGGCAGAAGCAGCGCCGACCAGCTTTGGAGAAAGTTGCCGGAAGTGCTCGTCGAAGAGCCACCTGCCGTCGAGGATCAGGCCCAGATATTTCATCTGGGCTCGAATCGGTACGAGGACCGAATTGACTACGATGGAGGCACCGGAGGGTGGACCACGACGGGGCCCATGGAACAAAAGGGCCTCCGTCTTGTCCAGGGCCACCCGCAAACCCAGCGCCTCAATACGCGCGACCACTAGAGAGACACCCGTGGTGGCCAGGCGTGCCGCCTCTTGGAAGTTCATCCCCCGGGCTGTAACCAATGTGTCATCTGCGTAACAAATTACGCCCAACCCGGGGGGAAGACGGCCTCGAAGGGCCCAGTCGTATCCCATATTCCACAGGAGTGGTCCGAGGACAGACCCCTGTGGAACACCGCACGACATGGGCCGCCGCCTCAGAACACCGTCTCGGTCCTCGTACATGACGGTACGCTCCTCTAAGTAGTCTGCCACAATCCGCCTCAGGTACTCCGGCACCCCATGGTAGTGGAGTGCTTCCCTGATGCAGCTAAATGGCAGACTATTAAATGCGTTGGCGATGTCTAATGACACCGCCAACAGCACGCCGCCACAGCTCACCGCCTCTTCGGTGACGGCCCTCAGGCGCAGCACGGCATCGACTGTCGAACGCCCCGCCCGAAATCCAAATTGGGCGTCCGACAGATTGGGGCCCACTTCGCAGAGGTGCCGGACGATGCGGGCAGAAAGTATCCTCTCAAACAGTTTACCCGCCTCGTCCAGCAGCACGATGGGCCTATAGGCCGCTACCGATTCGGCTGGTCGTCCCGGCTTCCTCAATAGGACCAGCTTCCCGCTTTTCCAGCACTCAGGGAAGCATCCGGACGCCAAGCTAGCGTCCAGGACCTCCCTGAGGCGGTCCGACATGTGTTCGAGGGCTCGGGCCAGCACACGGGCAGATATACCGTCCGGCCCGGGGGCGGTGTTCTTAGAGCGGATCCGTAGAACAACCGCCCCTACCTCTGATTCCCTGATGAGCGGAACGTTCCCCTCGTTCCCCTCGTCGTCTTCGACCATGAAGGCCATCGACGGGAATGTGTGTTCCGCCCGCTGCGGGAAAAGGCCCTCGACCACTTCCTGCAGGAAGCTGGGCTGGAGTGTCTCTGTAAGGGGGGGGCCCGACGTGCGGAGCTTTTGTCGCGCCGCACGATAAGGGCGACCCCAGGGGTCACGATCGAGACCCTCCAGCATCTCCTTTCGTTTCACATCTTTGGCGCGGCTAATGGCCAGCTTCAGAGTTTTCCGCGCCTCTCGGTACTCCTCATGAAGCTGGTCCTCCCCGCTATCTTCGCGGTGACGTCGTCGACTGCGAGTGTAGGACCTCCGGGCACGAGTGCAGGCCGCACGGAGGTCCGCCAAGTCTTGGGACCACCAGTAAACCTCCTTCCGCGGAGGTCGACGACCTCGGATGCGGGGCATGGCCGCATCGCAGATCTGCGTAATCGCATCACGAAAGCGACCAGCCCCCATGTCGACCTCCTCGGTCGGGGCCTGCGGAGACAGCCAAGAATGAATTATGGCCGCCTCCTCTAGTAGGTCCCTATTCAGCTTCGAAAAAGCCCACCGCGGAAAGCGAGAAGAACGCCGCGCCGCGTGACCCCTACTGGGGTCCTGGGTCCGGGAGAGCTCAAATCGGATGTAGAGGTGATCCGAGAGCGTCTCAACCTCTTCCAGGACACGCCAGTTCCTTACACGTGCGGCGAGGGCAGGGGTAGCGAACGAAAGGTCCACTATCGACCCCCCCTGCTGTCGCACGCACGTGTTGGTGGAGCCTCTGTTCAGCAAGCAGAGGCCCACTGAGGCCGCCCACTCCTCTACGGCTTCGCCTCTAGCGTCCGTCCTGGGGGAGCCCCACGCAATGGATTTTGCGTTGAAGTCCCCCAGCACTAGGACGTGCCCAGACGTTAGTCGCCGCATCGAGGTCTCCAAGCTGTTGAGGAAACCCTCGAAGTCGCTGAAACTCCGGTTGGGGGAGAAGTATACACCGTATACGGTGATCCCCCCCCACTCAGCAGCAACATATCCAGTGCCCTTGTCTCTTAGCGACAAGGGCGGGGAATGAGCCGCTGTGGAGCCGACGACTGCCACAGAGCCGTCCCGGTCACCCAACCAGTTTGGACGGGGAGGAACATAATAAGGCTCCGCGGCTACAGCAACGCCGATCGACCACTGTGCCATGGTTTGCAGGAAGAGGTCTTGCGCCGCGGCACAGTGGTTCAGGTTCGTCTGAACAAGGAGGTTGGAGACTTGGTCCATTATTGGACCGTCTCTACAACCCCCTCCATGGGCGACGCCTTCGACGCAGGAACGACGTCAGAGGTAGCCTGGGCCGATTGGCTACACCCCGACGTTAGCCGAGAATTTCGGGGAGGCTTGCAACCTCCCTGCCCCATTTGATGATTGGCGGGCTTGTTACCCGCCGCACATACCGGGCAGTGAGGGGCGGCAGAACATTCTGCCGCCTTGTGCCCCGGTCGACCGCAACGGAAACATAATCCGCTACAGTCAAAACAACTATTGCACTTGATGCGAGTGTGTCCCGTAGCCAGGCATTTGAAACACCTCATCGGTCTCGCCGCCAAAACCGTGACTCTAGCGTTCACGAAACCGATGAGGATCTTGCCAATTTCGCCCAGACTTTTGGCTGACGCTACAGGACAGCTAACCCATACCGCACCAAGGCCTCCCAGACCGGGGCGAATGGTGCCGATCTTGATGTTGTCTGCGTTGCATCCGGTCTTCTCCCGAATCGCTTCGCGGACGTCCTCGGCCGTCACCGAATCGTCCAGGCCTGAAATGCGCAGCTCCGCGCATTTAGTAGGCCTGGTGATCTTGACACCATCCGTGGTTGCCAATATTCCGCGCAACTTCTCGGCAAATTTGTCTGCCGTCTCTGCCCCTTCAGTTCCAGGGAACTCAAGAATTCGAGCTCCCGTCTGGGCAAGACGCAATTTGACACCTACCGTTCCGAAATCTTTTGACAGACTATCCCGTGCCTTCTTAAAGACGGCTGCGTAGGACATTCCACCGTTAGCCGCTTCCGGTGACAAAGTTACAACCACAGCCGCTGTCTTAGGGGTCCGCAGTTTCCCAGAGTTCTTCTTGGTGGACTCTGCAACCGCGGGCTGAAGTGTAGGTCTTGCTCCCCTCGCAGCTTTTTTAGCCCGCTTTCGGGACTTCTCATTTCCTCCCACTACTTGCCACCCATCGTTTGCGGTAGCCGAAGAAAAGGGATGAGTATTAGGTGATGGAGTGGGCAGCGGAGGAAATTCCGGCCCTGTTTTTGCCAAGGTCTTAGTTGGAGGTCTAATCTTCTTTCCAGCTGCCTTGGTCGCTGGTGTCGCATTCGGTGTAACTGCTGATTGGGACGTCACCGTGGCATACGTCACGGGGCCACCCGTAGCTGGGAGTGGAGTCGGCACTGCGGTTTTCTTCGGCTTATCTGCTGCGAGTGGTGGCCGAACTATGGGAGCAGGAGGTAGCCTCGCCTCCAGGCCAGCGAGACGCCCATCCATCATACGCCAGACTGCGTCAGTAATCTGGCGTAGCTGAGCATCGGGGACGCCACCAAGAGACGAAGTAGGGGCGGGTTGCCGTGGAGCAGAGTTCTGTCGCTCAGGATAGTCCGCCCGCTCCCTAAATTGAGCGAACTGAGCACTAAGTTCTGCAACCTGTCCTGTCAATCGGTCGTTAGCTGTCTGGAGGCGAGCCACGTCCCCAGTGATGGTCTCAACGACCCCAGCGATAGCCAAAGCAGAGTCCTTCAGAGCTCTTACAAAAGAGCTCTTCAGATTTCTGGATTTGGTAGCCACCTTCTCGAT
This sequence comes from Hypercompe scribonia, assembly GCA_949316085.1. Classification (NCBI taxonomy): domain Eukaryota; kingdom Metazoa; phylum Arthropoda; class Insecta; order Lepidoptera; family Erebidae; genus Hypercompe; species Hypercompe scribonia. The sequence goes on from OX438995.1 coordinate 9,781,366, forward strand.
TATAGCCACCGCTAGCTTTGCTCTCTCCTGCAAAGAAGCCGGTGTTTGGGGGGTTGAAACTTTATCCATCGGCTCCCGGATCTTCTGCAGGAGATCCGCAATCTCTTCTTCTGCTGCACTTTCGCCCTCCGCCCTGACCCGTCTATAGGCTTCTGCCTTCGAGAAGACAGAACCTGAAGGGGTAGAAATGGTCGTGCGTGACCTGCCTCTGCGGCTGCTTCCCACTTTAGGAGGTAGCATCTCTTGAGACGTGTCACTCTCCTCGTCCCTGGAGCGTCCGCGTTTTCTGCTCTCGCAGATCTCCACTTCTGTGGACTCCAGTACGTCCATACCGTCATCTGATGGATGGGCGGACTTGGAACGCAATCGCTCCGATTTTCTTCTTTGGCTCCCAGCAGCCAAATTGACTTCTGGGAGCCCTACTGAAATAGGAGCCCCAAGTACGGGTTCCTCCTCGTTCGACGAGAAGTCAGTTCCTGGCTTCCCTTTCTTACTCCTCTCTTTCTTGTCGTCTTTGTTGTTTTTATTTAAAATGGTTTCCATAATTAGACCCACGAGTGGGGGAGAACTAAAAGTCGACCCGGGCAGAGATCCCCCAATACCCGGGCAAGCGTAAATTTGTGCCCAACTGAGGGGTCCGCAGGTGCCTCAGCTGGGAGTGTGCTTACGACTGAACTACCCATCAGCCATGCATCCCCTGGCCACACACCAGAACACGGGATTCGGGGTAATTTTTTAAAGAGGTTTTCTTCCTCGCAGTCCAGGCGGTTAAGCCAAGACCCTCGTCCTCGAGTAGAGTTGCGAGACATAACCACGACACTCTTCTCGAGATTGCGATATGACGACGGTGGCAGGAAGATAAGTCTCTCACTGCCTGCTCGGTGGTAGTGTGAGTACACACCGAGCCCGTTCGCTTTTCTCCACCGCTGACAGTGGAGAAACTCCAACCCGTGAAAGGGCTCCCGCCTTCGTGATTTTTTACCGAGGTTTTCCTCCTCATTGCTCCGAAGAGCGAAGAGCCAACAGAGAAACCGGCTGATACACCCTCTCTGTTGAACCAAACCTCAACCAATGGCCGAAGATATAAGGCCTCCTCTTCGTGCTAGAATATTAGCCGTTGGCTGAGACGACCTCCTCCAAATAACAGAGGAAGAAACAACGTCATCGCCAACGTTTCCAGGGTGCACCACGTGGAGGTTTTCTAGCCCAGCACCCCGCAGTAAGGACAGCTAGTTCAACCTTCGAATTCAGTTCACACTTAGGGTTGCGAAGTCAATTCCGTGGAAAACTGACATTCAAATAAATCCATTAATCCCATTGATGCAGGGGTGACAGGTATCGTGGTAACTGTGTAAGCCTTACACTGTCACGATGACTGTCATGCCTTTTACGTCCCTAGCGGGGTGTGAAAAAGCATCTCACTAGACTGACTCACGCGGTCACCATACTGCATTGTCTGCATTTGTAATGAGTATGGTGTCCACAACTCTTGGATTCTATTCATGCTTTCCATCAGGCAGAGTAGAGTCACTTTGGCAGGCTCTTAATATAGAAAAATATATATATATGTACATATAGAAAAATCCGGTTGAAGGATCGACCCCAAATAATCTCGGGATTAGTAAAGATTAGGAAGATGGTGGGCAATTATAAAAAAAAAAAGTTACCTTCTGCAAACTCTCCGGTGGTAATTGTTGAGCTCTAGCCCAGAGAGACATGTCGTCGCTGAAAAAAAAAATTCTTAGTAAAAAACTACATATATTGACTACTGGCTCGTTTGCACACATACCATAAAATATTAATTCTCCAAAGAAAACCTTTCAATGTCGGACTGTCCAAATATCGAGATTATCATGTAACTTGAACAGTCCACTGCTGGACATAAGCCTCTCTTTGTCCGAGAGGTCTTGGCTTACTATACCACGTTGGCCAGACGGGTTGGTATGTGGTTATCACAAGTCAAATTACTGAAACCTTCCTATACATGAGATCAAGGAGGGATGAAAGGGCGGCAACGTGTATGTAACTCCTGAGTTGTATAAGAGGTGGTGGTGGTAATCACTTACTGTCTGCCCTACACCGCCATCAAATTAACAAAATGCATTTCAAAGTATGTATGATACTTACATCATGTAATCTAATTTTAACATTTTCGTTTGTTTGTCTGTCGGCTTGTTCCCGCTAATCTCTGAAACGGCTGGACTGATTTCGACGGGACTTTCACTGGCAAACAGCTGTCGTTATAGGGAATGACTTGGGCTACTTCTATTTTAGAATAAAATGGAGCTACGTGAAAATAGTGAGCAATATCTGAATTAAAGAGTATATAAATACCACGGGGACAAAGTCGTGGGTAAAAACTAGTAAAATAAGTGTTAATTATAAATCTCCAACATGCTTAGTTAATTCAATCTCTATATATATATATAAATTATAAGCGAGATGTCTGTACATCATAGATATTGAAGAAAAACTAATATACCAGCTGTCGTATTTCGTTGGTGAGTGCGAGACCGGAGGCCCATTGATGCAGGGATGACAGTCATCGTGGTAACTGTGTAAGCCTTACACTGCCACGATGACTGTCATGCCTTTTACGTCCCCAAGCGCGGCATGAAAAAACATCTCACAAGGCCGCCATAGTGGGGGTTGCATACTGCATTGCCTGCATTTGCAATGAGTATGGTGACCACAACTCTTTGGATTCTATTCATGCTTTCCATCAGGTAGAGTCACTTTGGTAGGCTCAGGCAAAGTTTGTTATTAATATATAAATATATAACCTCATACATCACACACGATTGTCTGATCCCAAACTGACAGCCTGTACTACAGTAACCAGACTGCTAATATACATACTTATATTAATTACTAAATACATGCATATCATGGATAAATACACCCAGAAACAACAAGTAATCATGCTCAACAAACAAATATTTGTCCTGGGTGTGACTCGAACCCACTACTTAGCATTCAGGGCCACAACCAATAAGTCCATCAACATCATCATCAACAGCCTTTAACAGTCCACTGCTGGACTGGTTTTGGCCTACTACACCACGATGATCAGAATGGGTTTGTTTCAAGTTTTCCTTCTCTTTGTAATGATGTTGTCTTGCATACTTTGTTCCCTTAGTCGCCTCTTACGACATCCAGGGGATGAATAGGGGTGGTAACACTATGTATTCTTAATCCGTCACCACACGGACAAGCCCGTCATAGTAAATAATAATAAGTATTTCAGACATGTGACACCCAACGTCATCTAGTTTCAAACTAAGCAGAGCTTGTGCTATGATAACTAGACTGACTGATAGAATACCTACATACTTTTTTTTTGTAAATACATACATATTATACATAGAAAACACCCAAACTTCTAATAGATCATACAAACATTTGGTTCGACCCGGGAATCGAACCCGAGACCTTAAGTACGGCAGTCGTATTCACTACCGCTGCGCCACCGAGGCAGCTATATTCGTAATCTAACCTTCAATTTTATGAATTATTCATACAATACGAGAGAAATTCGCTCTAAGTTATAACGTACCTACCTGTACCACGACAATAATATAAACGTCCGAAGTGCGATCAATAATAAATCCCAAGAGATTCTTTGTCGCTAGACGCACACATAAACCATTAATAATACTATACACACATAACGAAGTCTAAGCTAATTCAAATGCAACCTTACATCTCTTAGATACGGTAGCGTTTCACTTGCAAATTCGTGTGCTATAAATTGTGCAAAATATTTCGAGTTATTCCCACACACACATAACGAAGTCTACGCCAATTCAAATGCAACCTTACATCTCTTAGATACGGTAGCGTTTCACTTGCATATTCGTATGCCCACAGAAGTGCAGTTCATTGCATGCTCGCGTGATAACAATGTATTCAGTATTCAAATTAAATACGTAATGTATAATTATCTTTATAGATTAGGTCATAGCGTTACAAATACAATCGTTTTCAAAGATGTATAGAAGTACTGGTATTATGAGCGATCGCTCAAAGTGCGTAAAAATTCTAGTTCATTCTGTGTTCTGTGTGATATGGCTCCGTGCGGCATATTTTATATAAAACGGAGTAACAAAAGTACAGCTTGTTTGTTTAGTTGAACGCGTTAATCTCAAAAACTACTGGTCCGATTTGGTAAAAATTTTCAGTGTTAGATAGCCCAGTTATCGAGTGAGGCTATAGGCTATATGTCATCACGCTACGACCAAAGGAGCGGTGTATCAATGAAAATGTAATTATTTATTTTTTTAATATTGAGAAGGTCGCGAGAAGCCGTTGGGTGCGGGCGTTTAAAACCTTGGGTGAGGTTTATGTCCAGTAGTGGACGTCCTTTAGCTGAGATGAGATTACCAAAATTGGTTATATTATAACAAACTGGGAAAAAAGAAATCAATTAATTATAATACCAATTATAAATATCTAACACTGAAAGAATATTTCAAATCGAGCTAGTAGTTTCTGAGATTAGTGCGTTTAACCAAACAAACAAATTTTTTACTGTTTTTTATATAAAAATATGCCACATGAAACCATATCATATTTGAATCATTCATATTAAATATAATATCAATAATGTATAATAATTAATAAATAAATATGTCGTACATTTGACACACAACATCATCTAGTTTCAAACTAAGCAGAGCTTGTGCTATGATAACTAGACAGACTGATAGAATACTTATATAGTTTTTTTTTTGTAAATACATATATATTATACATAGAAAACAAACTTCGAAACAAATATTTGCAGATCCGACAAACATTTGGTCCGACGCAGGGATTGAACCTGACATCACAAGTACAGCACTCGCATTCACTACCGCTGTGCCACCGAGGCAGTTAATATATAATAGGCATGCTGTTTGATTAACAGTTTTACATATATACTGGAATTACGGGGTACTTACTTGTCTTATTTGAAAATGGTTGAATTGTCTTATTCAGTACTGAAATGAGAAAAAAAAAATTACTTTTTTAATTTTTAGTTCAGATTTGTTTAAAAGGAAATATAGTTTGCAACAAAAATATGCTTTTAAAGGGTTTGCTAACACTTTTTTGTTTTTATTTAGGGCCTGTGACGACTACTCTGCCTGATGGAAAGCATGAATAGAATCCAAGAGCGGAGGCTACCATACTCATTGTAGACAGTACACACACTATGGTGGCCTAGTGAGATGCTTTTTACACCCCGCTTGGGGAGGTAAAGTGTGACAGTTATCGTGGCAGTGGGCACACACCAGGATACCTGTCATCCCTGTATCTCCACTCTCTCATCTCCAATAGGCCTGCGGTCTCACACTCAACAACGAAACACGACAGCACGGATGCTGTCGCTTTAGGTTAGTCTTCTGTGAGAGAGTAGTACTCTAAGTAATAATTTTTGAGGGTAGTAATGTATGAGGGTAGTAACATATGTATAATTAAATATAATACATAAATTAAACTCAGCAGTCTGGTTACTCAGCCAGGTTTCTGGTTTAAGATTAAGTGATAGTGTGTTTTCACAAGTTGTAATCAATATTATATTTCACTATGCCACGCCATGACCTGCTATGCCTTGCTGTGGCATATTGTGGTCATGACATAATGATGATTTGAATCAATGTGAATTTTTTTAAGGTTTTAAAGTAAAAGTAGACATTTTTAGAATTAGCCAGATATTATTTATTTTATGTATTAATGTCAAAAGTGGACCAAAATCTCTGGTAGGCAATTAAAAAAATGGAAGTTTCCTAGACAATGTCTTATGGTCAAACTATCAAAAACCTTTTATTTTCAAAATAATCTATGTTTACAATACAACTAGCTGCGCCCCGTGGTTTTTGTTGATTTAAAATCGGATATTGTTCACCATATTATTGGTTTCAATTTTGTTTCCATGTAACCCTACTTTTTTTTAAAAAAAATAAATGTAGCCTGATTAGCAATCTGCCAGAAGAGATCCCTTCAAAATCGTTTCAGCCGTTTCAGAGATTAACCGAAACATACATCATCATCATCATGAACCAACATACAGACAGACAAAAAATTAAAAATTTAATTTTTGATGTAGTTACCGTATTTACTTTAATATGCATTTAGTGAAAAGCTCTTAGTTAAGTTAGTTTAGTTAAAAACTTTGTATGCCTTTTCAAACAAATATGGCAGGCGGAAGTGTATTATATTTAGGATTGATTATATTAAATTCTAGGTGAAAGAACAGAAAGTGCACTTGCGTTTACGCACACACTTGTGTAATATAACATTTCCTATGTGGTCTCCGTTAAGACTGGCCATCATCACATTATGGTATACCTATCATGATAAAATCAACAGTTTAAATTATGTTAAACAGAATTCAACCCCTAACCATCTCAAACAAAAAGTTACTACTAAACTTTTAAATAGCATCACCAAATTAACTACCCCTTAACCATGACACATATTAGCAGACATGTTACTAAATATCTTCATTTAAAGTCACTATAGCAATTTAATAATTAATTTTCAAACAAAATAATTGAAAATCCATTCAGAAACAGCAAATTAATACATGACTGGTTTGCCCGCTGTCATAAAAAAACTACAATTAGCTAATCAACCTCTAACAGGCCACTGCTGGACTTAGGCTTCTTTGTAGACAAAAGTTTCCCGCCTACTACACCACATAGGCAGACCTATTCGTGTAGGGCTTGTTACAAATTTTCCTTCTCTTTGCAGTGATGTCGTTCTGTACACCCCACGGTACAAATAGGGGTGGCGACACTCCATACACTTAATCCATATCCATCACCACAAGGATAATTTTTAACTTGATCTCACTATAACATATTTTTTTTATGATTACGGTCATAAACAAAGACAAGGTCATCTACTACGTATCTCAATAAGTAGCTACCACTGTTACCACTAGCAGTGTAAATGTTTATGCATTTACATGACACAACCGCGTTTGACTTCTGTTAACTTTACTCACTCGGTGAAAAGCAATAAGAATTGCTTAAAAGAGGTTTCTTATGAGGTCATGGTACTGTTGAATACGCCAGCTGACACATGCCAAAGCTCACACAGCATAAACAGAACTATACAGAATAATAGTGGTAATTACACAGATCTGTGTGGTGACGGCTTGAGAATACGGAGTGTTACCAACCTTACTTATCTTATTGATATCATAGCTGACTAAGAGAGCACACTATGCAAAGACAACAGTACTGCAAGAAGAAGTCAAATTTGATACAATCTGTACACCAACCCATCTGGCCAGCGTGGTATAGTAGACCAAAACCTCCTAGCGAAGGAGCTAAGATGTCCACCAGTAGCTAATTAGGCTGTTGCTGACGATAACAAGATGATTGGCAGACACACTGCTACTATTATTAATGCGAATGTAAGTTTGTTTGTTACGGTTTCATGCGAAAACTACTCAATCGATCAAATTTTGGAGGTATTACAAGTAACATAAGATACTTGTTGTTAAAATATATATATAAGATGATCTGTTACGAAACTTAATGTGGCAGATCAAATGCCATGCGAGTAAAGCCGCGGGCAAAAGTTAGTAATGAATAATTGGCAGATACGTGACGGAAGAAAGTTTACAAAAGAAACATATAGAAAAAAACTACTTACTGAAAAAATTACCATGAAAACGTATGTAATATTTACAAGCCATCAATCTTAATTTTATATTATTCTGAGTATATTTCATATATCACTCTCAAAATTAATACAAATCTAACGACCACCCACATTAAAATCAATCGTTATGAATTCTATCCGTGGCAGGGAAATATACACACACTTGAAAAACACAACCATATCGCAGCAACATACAAAATTAATGTTGAAAAACAGTTCTATAGAATTTCTTACTCAATTTTCTCCATGGGACACGTATTACACCAAATTCTCTGTCACGACTCACATTTCAGTTCAAATACACTTGACAATTAATGGACTTTGATTTTTTGAACAAAAGGAGGGTAGAATAACAAAAATACTTTAGCATACTCTAAATACAATATACACGAGATATTTTTTTTGTAGGCATCTTAATTTGAGATACCAAAAACATAATAAAGTAGAAAGTGACGTTAGATAAGACCTGTGTCACAGGGTCAACTTACACGAGTGATAAAAATTATCTCTTGGAAAAAATAATCAAACATATTACAAATTAATAATGAGGGTTGAAGGTACTTTCTAGGTACTATTTTAATGTAGAGAAATAGTAAAAAAAAATTTCGAAATACCTGCAACACAAATTTTTTTTTTTGACAATTAATATTTTGTGCATCTCGTGACGGCTGACAGAAGCAATAACTTGGACTAATATAAGTTGAGCTATTTAATATTGAAATTGTTTAACTTGAGAAAGGCTTTGGTTATTACTTAAATGTTATGTAGGTTAATATGATAAGGTAAGGAAACGTTATTTGGAGAGATTATCTTCTGACCGAAATACGGCTTGCGCTGTGGGTTAGAGTGGGAGGAGAATCTTGCCTGTCATTACCGTATGAAGATATACCATACTCTCCCACAAGAAGTTATCAATTCAAAAAGAAAGAGAGATTGTCACAAGTAGCTTAATCAAAATCAGCTAGTTGTCTCATGAGTTCTGACGGTCCATAAACAAAGAATATTCTCTCTGGATTAGAAAATCAAAATAAGTTATAGGCAGTATCATTAAAAATTAACCGTATTCCTACTGTAATCAAACTATATTTCATTTGTGATGGGGTTCATCCCAAAGGTTTCGTAAGAACCAGCTAAGAGAGCATACGTCACAAGACAACAGCACTGTACCGTGGGAAAACTTGACACAAACCCCATACTAACTTCATGTGGACAATCCTATTTCCAACAGTGAACAGGGCAGGGAATGTGTACGAAATTGCTGTAGCATCTCTAACTATAAGACTTCAGCCTCATGGTCTTCTGAACAAAGCAGTCTGTAATAGCGACTGCTGAAAATGTTGGTAACCAGACTGCTGAACATGTCCATAGTGACATCAAGTCAGGAATCAAATCCACGACCAGTAAAGAGGGTAGTGTAATAATCGGCAAGCTTCACCTGGCTTATACACTGGCTAGTGAGGTTGGCATAAGACTTTACACCAACCTGGCAGGCCAGTTTTTCTGTCTCCCTTCAAATCAGTTCTCAAGTGGCTGCAATATCATGCCATACAATTATTGAGGGACTTCCTAAGACCAGGATGTCTACATTATTGTATTGCCGTAACATTAATAGACTATACCACGGTTAGTTCAGATGCTGACTGTATTTCAAAGCACGCCTGCCAAAAATAGCCAAGAAACTTCCATCACGAAGTACTTTTTGCTGTCTATCCTTTGTTTCAAATCTTATCATGTGAAACAATCTCTCGTTTACATTTTAACTTTTAGATGACAATAGATACTTCCGTCATCATTAATTATCAACTGCTTTTAACAGTCCACTGCTGGACATAAGCCTCTATAGATACTAGAATCATATGTTACTACACTTTAATATACAATTTTTTTTAACATCTTTGATTGAGGTTAAGAAATTTTATGGACACATAGAAAACTTCACAATTGTTTGAAACTTTGGTGCAATTAACCATCATAATAATAATTAAAAACATCTATTGAATAAATTATGCAAAACTTTAAAATGCAAATACGTTTTTAAGACGTATAGCATCCATCACACAGTTATAACAAGATAACAGTACAAAAAACTGTTTTAGAATTGTTAAATTAAACAAGACAACAATATTCACCTTTTAAAAGCACATTTTTAATGCAAACAGGCGCGAATGTTAACACGCAACCACGATTTGGTACGAACACTAAGCGCGTCAACAAAAACTTGCGTGCCAATAGACAATACTATAAAAATTTCTACCCCGCGGTTCTCTGGGCAACTGAGTCCCGACAATTTTACCTGTATTGAACGGCCCCAAGCAATTTCCAAGAATTTTGACGTATGTATGTATTTTACACACACGCGCACGGGTAACGACGCACACAGTCATGAAATTTTATATTTAGAACGCGATCAGCGTTTATACTTACTCGAATAACACTAAATTGTTCAACAACAGACTATTTTGCACGATATACTTGTTATCAAATACACTTATGTTAGTTAGTCGTCATATTTTTCATAGTATAATGCACACCGGTGGCGGAGAATGAGACAAAAACTTGCGATAAAAAAAGTGTGATTCAAGGAAATACGTGCAAAAACAACCCCCCCACCAACACAAGGTGGGTGTGTTGACAGTTGTGGGGTTACCATGAGTCGAATTTCATATTGCCGAAACGATTGAATAGTTTCTACAAAAATATTCGATGAAGTAAGTGAATGACTTTTGAATAGTTTTGAAACAATCAGGAGTGTAAATATAAAAACATAACACTGGGCAACTTTGGCACTTTTTTTCAATTAAGATAGTACGTAGCGTAATATGAAAAAAATAATATTTGTGTGATCTGTAAAAGTGAAGTAACTTTGTTTATGTTTAAAAAAACGTACGTTAATTACATAGTTACACAGATGTTTTCAAATTTTGAAGTAACTTGGTTAGAAGGAATGGGCATGGCTAGGAATATTACACTTGCCTCTGAAGTTCAAAATAATATTCTCAAGTGCCCAAATATTATGAAAATGGTCCTAGAAAATATTATCCCAAATGATAGATTCGTTCAGAAAAATAACTGATTACAAAATTAAACTTCAAAATTCTAAATGGTACATAACTTTTCAAATTTATTGTTGCAAATATACAATCTCATAGTAGTAGTAGCTATACTTTCAATGTCATAATTAAAAAATTGTAAATGTACTTTTACTACATTTATATAGTACCAAGTTTCATTGGTAACTGACAAAACTGGCAACCCGCAGAAGCATTTCTCAGAAAAACGTCTAGTTGTCTCAAGTTGTCTCTCTATTATAAATAATACGTTTCGTTACACGTAGCATTTTTGACATTTTTTAAACTAGTTATACAAGGTAAAAGGTTAAATGTAGATAGGTGGTAAAATAATTAAAGTACTGGATGTTGATGTTAATATAATCGAATAGAAATGCAATTAGTCTTAAAAAAAATGAGTTTAGTCTAGTCGGCAATGAAGTAGCGTTTTGCGGAGGCTTTAAAAAGTGTTTACATCGTTTGACAGAAACCTGACATTCAACAAAATTATTCGTGACAATGAGAACTTATTCAATAAATTTTAATAAAAATAGATAGCTGCTAGCATGGAAAAACCAAAGATGAAGAAAGAAAAGTAAGTCTTTACAAAGCGATAATTGACTCGTAACGGAACGCTTACACAGAATTAAACAATTATTTCGCGCTTAATTACCAATCATAGGTTTTACTTGCATTATGTATTTACTTTACACGATTAGGTCTGTACATAATAGTGATAAATGTTAATAAGGTACTTAAATTCAGTTATACGGCCCAGATTTCAACTGTTGGAACGAGGGTTACCAGTTAACTAAATATTCCTAACATCAATGGAAATAAGTAATCACAACTTTTTTGGTCTGCAAAGATTTTTATATTTCAATATTGTACATTTCGTTTATAAGTGATTACATTTTAGCAAAACAACATCTTCCTTTCATCATAGTTTTGTCACTTTGCCACGTAACAGTCGGCAGAACTCTTCACCTGATGCGTGCTGTGCCTCTTGGTATACGAAACCAACGCCCATTACACCGAAAAAGTGCCATAACGTTGCGAAAGTTCCCAAGTAAGTTAGTTTAAGGGTTAATTCTATACTCATCATATCTACACCTCAAGGGTCTCTTGTGTTGATGACATTTGAGTCCCTCCTCCGGTATTAAAGGCGAGGGCTTTTGGGCTCCAGTAAAAAACATTGAAAGAAGTAGCTGCTATAGATTTTCTCTGAGGTTGTAGTAGTGTATCTGCCATATTTAGTATGAGGTCCTAACATTGAACTGAAAATATTCAATTTTACTTTCTGATTGACAGCTTTCGTCAAGCAGGAGACACACGAAAACAAGGCCAAGCGTCTCCGGATCCAAAGACATTAGATCAAACTGCCTTGCATTTAAAATACGGCCGATTTAACAATACACCAAACTTCACGTAAGTCGATTCCTGCAATTGCAAATAGTTAAATAATCACTTGTGATTATATTTACGATAATATTAAAGCAATTTTAGCATTGGGGTTTCGCTGTTTGAAGAGTTTAAAGCAAAAAGGTTAAATTAAAATAACTTTTGACGATAAATGACTTAAGTTTTGACAGTTGTTATGTAATGTCAGACAGATGAAATAAATACATATTATAATTTTCATTCAGAAACATAAAAGTGCACAGATAATTAATAATCTTACGTGACAGTATGGTAACTTTGGTTCCCACTAACCCTTACCACAATCTCACAGGTATTTCTGTTCACTCTGATCTCTCATGAAACTAGAATGTGAAAGTTACTAGTAAATCTGTTGAGTTTCACATCATCATTAACAATTTTTAACACATAGGCCTCATAATGGAGGATTTGGTCTACCACGCTGACCAGACGGGTTGGCAAAGGGTTCGTATCAAGTTTTCTTGCATAATTTGCTCCGTTAGTTGTCTTTTACGACCCCCGTGGGATGAATACGGATGGTGACATTCTGTATTTTTAATCTGTTGAATTTAATATGAGTCTTTCGTCAAAACTAACAGATTACATGTCTGATTATGAAGGCAGCGGATGGTCTGTGCCGTTATAAGTTTAATACACTTTGTCAATACAATTTTTTTTGTTAACCTTATTTTTTTTGACAGAAGACCACCACGGCCACGTCAAAGCCCTGAAGCTAATTGTATTTTGATGAGTGCACCGAAACGCAGTCATATATTAAAATCGAGTAATATTAAAAACACTGAAGGTAATTTGTATGTTACTAGCGTTTAAATGTTGAGAGACTTGTTATTCCATCACGCCCTCACAGAACGAATCTTTATGGTTTCGCGCTTAAATGTAGGTTACTTTTTAATAAGCAAATATTAGGTGACAAGATTGACATTTGCGCAAGCGATGTAGCTCATAAAAGCTTACCTAGGCTAAGGTCCGAATTGTACACAGCACTTACGACGTTTAAACTGCTAACGTGTGGTCCGATTTAGTGAGCGCGCCAAGTATTGATAATTCGGACCACTTGTGAGTGTGCTTACGAATTCAAAAATTTGAACATAACCTGACAGAGCATTTCTTGACATAAATATGAGTAGAGTATGTGGTGTAGCCGATGAAGATGGTAAAATGCTGGTATTTCAAGCATTTTCCGCAATTATAGATTCGGATGCTAACGTTCCGACCCGTCAGTACTGTAGACTAAGGTAGTGACGTCATCCAGAATGCTAACGGTGGGCGTGAAAAGCACGAATCGGACCGTACGTTGGTACGTTATGAGCGCTGTGAGCGTAATTCGGATCACGGCCCTATAATGATGCTGTTTTCAGATCCGTAATTGTCTCTGGTTTAATAACCTGCCAGTTACTTATAGTACTTGAATTTTAGTGCCTAAAGTATAAGTTTGTCTGTTTTGAGTGTTACATGATTTAGGGTGTAAATTAGAAACAAAATGAGCATAATTTAAGAAGTAGATGATCAGACTATCAATATCAATAAATATTCAATAAATATATATATAAATCAATAATTATTTATTATTGAATTAATTGCTTCCTTACTCTTTAATCTTCTGCAAATTTCTTAACTCTACTTTTTTGTCTATTTCCTATTTAATCTATTCATATAACCAAAAAATTTTTGCATTTAGCGTTGTATTCATTTAATTTTTTTAAACTATTTTCAGCTTTTAAAAGTGAACAAGAATTCCTAGCCCAGAAATCAGAAAAACTCTTTCACCATTTGTCGCTGTCAGAAGTGATGCATATAGATATAAGACCTCCTCGAAACACAAAAGCTTCGTCGCCTGTACACTGGACGCCCTTAATGAACGCTAAATATAAGCCATCGCGGGTACTCTCCCCTAGAAGAGATTAATCACTTTTAATGTTGCCACTTTCCTATTTATAGAAACATTAAGTTTTATTTCTCATTTGTGTAAATTGGACTCTTGAAGTGATGAATTCTTATGGAAGGGTAAACCGCTTTGCTACATAACGCGTTGCGGCGCCAGTCTGTCTGGCTTCCCTTTCTCTCACGCACGCGGTAGCGACAAGCAGTCCCCTCCTCTCTTACTCTAACCCACAGCGCTTGCCGTATTTCGGACAGACGCTTCTCTCTCCAAATCACCTTTCCTTACGTTATCATATTAATATACATAACATTTAAGTAATAACTTAAGCTTGTCTCAAGTTAAACAATTTCAATATTAAATGGTTCAACTTACATTACTTTATGTGATCGCTTCTGTCAAGCGTCCACAGACGCACTCGTTTTTTTTTTTAAGATTCTTAGTACGAAAGGTGTCAAGTGTAGTTCGACTATATTTAAAATTATCACCACATTTTGGTTTTTGCATGCGCCATCGCATTATTAGCATTTTGATCCCATTTCGAGCAAAATTATGTTGCTTGGAATACGTTAATAATGGCTTGATGTAAGAAATTTTTTTTAAGTATTTTAATGGTAATGCGATGGAAAGTTACTGAATATAATAAGAAAAATATGATTTACTAAAAAGTTTTTATTTAGAAGTCTAATATTAAAAAAATAGAAACGAACGCCTAAGATTTTTTTGTTTTACGATTACATGACTTTTTCTTCATCGTTTTTCAATGTTTATGAAGGTTTATTAGGAATTTTAACTTAACCTCTTCTACTTTATGGTTAAAAAAAATATAGAGAGAATATTGCTTAATAGTGCATTACATGTACAAAAATTGTTTTCATACATGTAAAATGTTCATAAAAATGAAAGAGCCATTTATTTTTATAAAATGATTTACTTTTCGGTGCCCCAGTAACGGGCAGGCGCTAAGAGGGGTCTGGATGGCTTAATAACAGCTGTTCCCGGATCCCTCCTATTCCAGGCGCAGAATGACACACCGTGCAGTTTTAGTCGGTCCGATTCTAACACCGCCGCAAACACCGGTGTGGTGACGCCCCATGGGGTTTTTAATAAGTAAGAAAAAGGCTTTGTTTCAAATTTTCCTTCTCTTTGCAGTGTTTACCATAAGGTTAAGTTTATGTAAATACGCTTTAAGAACTCGAAAAAGTCCTACATTGATCGAGTTTAAATTTCGACACCATGTAAAACAAGCTAAGAGATAGTTTTAGGTATATGTTTTTGAAGTGAAACTTCTTTATCGGGGTTGGAAAAAAATTTAGTGTAACATTTTTTCGTTACGCGTCACATTTCTCCGTTACGCGCCATCTTTTTCTTATCCCTACCACGCGTGATTCGAAGTATACTTTCTCCAGCGGAGTAGGGATTGGTAAATGTCTCCAATGTATTTTGCGGCCCGTTTTGAGTAGTTACATTTTTGAAATCCAGGTGGCGATTGCGTCGACTTCGGACGGGTTTAAATTATTTTTTTGAAAAATAACGTCATAAAGAAGTTTCACTTCTCACGAGTGTACGTGTACTAGAAAAATGTGTGCGTGTACGTCTAGTACACGCACATATTTTTTACAACCACAACGAGCCACAGCAAAGCGTGATACACCTAGTTTGAAATAAAACGCCATTTTGTATACACTTAGTCATCATTTATTTCATGTTTCACATTGATTGATAATATTATCACTTTGAAACATATCTAATTATAGTTAAAATATTATCACGGTTATCAGTCGGAGTGATAAATATATTATTGTTGAAAATTGATAGCAACACTTCGAAGGACAGGTAAAGACTATTGCTCGGTAATTTACGTAAGGTGGTTCGTGTAGTGTGGCGCTTGACTCCCCGCGTTTGTCATGTCACCATTATTATTGTTGGTAGAAAGCGGTACCTAATTTGTGTCTTCTCGTGGTTCGGTGGCCTGCATCAACGTGAATGGTAATCTCTTCAATGTGAAAACATTGATAAAATTGTGAGAATATATCTTTATCGATATTCGTCACATATGATTTTATTTTGTTAAGAGGTATAATTTGTAGTGTTATAAATGTGAATACATTGTTCTTGTAATGCTGATAATGTGCTTTTAGCAGATTTTGGCTACGGCGACCAGCTTCAACAGAGACCAGCTGACCAGTAGGACGTATCATAGTGTTAAAGTGAGTGCGTAAACACAGGTGCGCTCTCTATTCCCTCACTCTCACAATCCGGGACGTTTATCTGACACGACCAGGGAGAGATCACGCGCAGGGCTGACGGCTTTCCGTGCTGTCCGAAACACGAGGATTAAGACCCCAAGTTTCAAACTCGGAGTTTTCATTAAGCATTTCTATAACCAGAGAGACTCAACGACCCGGGAGCCGACCTGAGACCTAAACGGTAGCCGTATACGCTATCCGCTAAACTTGCTTTGTTGGTCTAGTGGTTAACGTATCTGGATGTCGTAATAGCAGCGGTTCCCGGATCCCTCCTATGTCAGGTGCAGAGTGGCACATCGTGTGGTTTTAGTCGGTCCGATTCCGACACACCACCCCGCCGTAAACACCGATGGGGTGACGGCCTGAGTGGATTTCCACACGTTAAAAAAAAAGTGGTTAACGTATGCGCCATAAGGTAGAAACGTTCCATAAATTTTTGGTTTTATTTTATAAAGCAGGCAGAAAGGGTTTTCGGCAGGGTCACATGTCAAATATATGAATTGCGAAAACAATATTCTTTACCACACCCAAATATATTTTTTGTTCATATCTTAATAAAAATATCGCTCTTTCTACTAATATTTTGCAAATTGGGGTATTTCAAAAGATTTTTTTAAGCGCCTGCCAAAGTGACTACTCTGCCTGACGGAAAGCAGAATCTAAAAGTTATGGTCACTATTATATTGCGAATGCAAACAATGCAGTATGGTGACACTATGGCGGCCTAGTGAGATGTATATTCTCGCGTCATTTGGGGACATACAATGGACGACGTGGCAATGTAAGGTAATAGACAATGTTAGCTGTCACCCGTGCATCAATGTTTTAAAAGATTATAGATTGAACAATATAAAACTAATTAAAAAGTTTCAAGGAACAACAGTTTAAAGAGTTGGCAGTACTGAGTTATGGCATGAATATTACATTGAATTTTGGCTCAATTTAAAATTAATTACCAACAATGTTTTTAGTTTTATTAGTAACGACTTTGGACTTTACAAATAATTGTTCAATTAGATATGTCATCAAAGTGTATATTGATTAAATAATAGTTTATCTTAAATCTACACAATGCAGTCGACACAGACATATTTAGTTCCAAAAAACACCGCTAAATGACTATGGCAGTACTGTGCTAGGAATGTCATGTGTTATTTTTATAGTTGCAACACTTAAGTAGTTTTGTTTAAATAAAATACTTCGCTTATTATAGAGTTATAAAAAAAATATCACTACCATAGTCATATGTTCAGAGTATATTCTTATAAGTATAATTATTTTTACATCCAAGCAGTTTTTACAACATAGCCTTTTTGACATTTCAATTTTTTTAATGACCCGTAAAACAACTATTAAGAAATAAGAACTGGGCGTTTAATTGAAATAAATATTAAACAATATGAAGTTTTATGTCAAATGATAATTTTACGAGTCAATATTTATAAACAGACATCCTTCAAATCACCTGTAAATTTTACAATCTATTTTAGAAGTGGGCAGAAAATTAAAAATCTATCATAACCAACGCACTTTCACATTTTTTTTTTAAATAAGACCAATTTAAAAAACTTTATAGTTTTATTTTGGTTTACCCAATCATTCTTCCTTTTCTCACTTTCTTTTTACGGCTTACAACCCTGTGTATGGCGGGGTCAACACACAATTTCAATAAATTCATTAATAAAGATCCACAGATAATAAAGAGCGAACCATTTTTTAATTTGAAGTATTATTTTACTATTCAAACCGTAACTGACAGAGACTATGAAACTTATCAACAAAGAAATTTGTATGACCCCGAGACCCCAACTTCATCTTTTTAGAGTAGATACTTTTTTGACACATTTAATAAATAGACATACTTATACATTTATTATTTTTTATTATCTGCCCACTCACACGCGAAGAGATTTACCTGTAGGTGTATGAACACATTAATTAGCGTAAATTACATAGTTTTTTCTTTAATATAGTTCAAAAATCATATGTATATTGTGTCTCCTTCCGTCTGGAAGGAATAGAGTAGAATTATGACTTCAATACAGATAGTAAGGGCCAGTTTCTAGTGATAAAGTCCCTCGTAGACCATTATGCTTTAATCTGCCAGGTTACTAAAGATTCGCAGGTTCGTATGCAGACAAATATATGAAAATAGTGTTATGTGTAAGATAAATTTAATAGTCACAGACAACTCTCTCACAGAAGACTAACCTAAAGCGACAGCATCTGTACTGTCGTGTTTCATTGGTGAGTGTAACCGGAAGTCCATTGATGCAAGGGTGACAGTTATCGTGGTAAGTGTGTGGGCCACTACTACAATGACTGTCATGCCTTTCACGTCCCCATGAAGGGCGTGAAAAAGTATCCCCTTAGTCGCCTTAGTGTGGGTAACCATATTCACAGCGAGTTTTCTATCAAACAGAGCAGTCATTTTGGCAGGTTTCTTTAATGATAAAAAAAAAGGAACCAATGAAACTGGCCCTAAGACATCTATCTTACTATATTAAGATCATAATTCTATATTAAAATGTACTAAAATATAGGATAATCAAAAGAAAACTGAACTTTAATAAATACAACTAAAAAACTAACGATATATTAATTACATATTAAACGAACCAGTGTAAAATATAAATATAAAGAATTAAGACAAGTTTAACTTCTACATTATACTTAGTGAAATAAATATATGTGTAAACATCACTCCACCTATGTTTTATTTACATCAACATATATTAGCGTTGCGATTACCACATACAACAAAACAAAAAATATACTTCAGCGCCATCTAACAAAAATACACCGAACTACGGAGTAGCTACTAATCCTGTATCTCGCAATGAAAGTTCTCATGCTGATTAGAATTAGGTATATACAAACCGAGCCGTGGCCCGCCAGGTGTGATAATCTCACCTGGTATTTGAGGATCCGCCCTGTATGTTTAAAGGACAGAGATTCCTCCATAATTAAACGTATGCATATAACGTTTTGTTACATATACTTTAAATAACTTTTTAGAGGTTTGATACGTTTAGATTTTTGCTTATCAATACTTACCTCGCATACAGTTAAACTACAAATCAATATGTTGTCTAAACAGTTCAAATAATATAAAAACAATATTTTATTTTAACACAAAATAAATAGTATATAGAATATACTACATACGTTTGCTTCACATTTTTTGTTGTTTAAATAACTCAAAAATCATTAAAAATACATGACAATAATGTACCTGAAAAGCACATTCCAATAATAGATATTGATATTAATAACCTCACACACCTTATACACGGCCGTTTGATACGAAACTAAACAGAGCCTACTCTATGGTTACCGGAATGCTGATAAACATACTTATATGTTACTAAATACATACATATTATAGATAAAATACACACAGACCCAAAACAAATAATTAAGCTTGTCACACAATCATTTGTCCTGGGTGAGTACCGCATTTATGACCGCTGGCTTAACATTCAAGGTCATCCACCAACAGGCCAGTCTTATATTTATAGCAGCTGTACTGTTTATTATTTTTGCTAAGCAGACTATGTGTTTATAACGAATATAACAATGTTATTTACCTACTTAGGCTGTAAAATATTATTGAAAGAGATTTAGGCAGATGGTTTTGAATTGTACCTAATTTTTCAAGTTATATTTCTTTTGGCGCGTTTATAATGAAAAATAATGAGAGTAAATGTTTACGATGCGCGCGCACACTGTCACGATAAACTGACACTATGAAATTACATAGACAACATTTTGTTTTAATTAATAAAATAATTCATTTATATAATGCGTTATAATAAAACTTTCTTTCAATGTATTAAATACCTTTTTATCTAATGTTAGTGTCGTTTTCTCTACAAATATAGGATAACGCGAAGGATAACATTTTTAGAAAGATTTTTATCTTGTTACACCATAGAAGTATAACTTCTTACGTGCGTATGTAAGTATACACACACGATATTTTTGTAACACAACATTGATACAATTATTATATATCGCATTTACTTAGATACAATTAAACAAATAAAAAAGTTGAGAGGTGTCAAGGAACACCCGGATGGAACGAAGTTCCTTTCGATTAATTAGTGAAGGAATTGTAATACTTTTTTTATATTTTTTTTAATTTATAAAAAAAAAAAACCAAAAATAATCATCGCGACACTACACTCTTAAAAGCAAAATAGAAAGACGAAACAAAAATAATTGGCTTGCTTTCTATGAGAGAGAGAGACAGACAGAGAAACATGCGCACGCCGCACGGCTTACTATAACAAAAAGTGTCGTGACAACTTTTCGTCTGAATTTTTTCCGTCTAGCCTCTTTTGCAACGCGTGTTAAGAAACTTCGTTCCAAAAACTCTCTTTATTTAAACTTATACTTATAATTTGTTTACATAAAACAAGTTTAGTAAATTACGAGGTCTTTGAGTAGAATTCAAAGACTAGTCCATATATAATGACGTTTATCGCAACTCTTGAGGAAGCAGAAAAAAAAATCAATCTATTTCAAACCAATACAGAACATACAAAACGCCTAAGCTGTCTTTGAAATTAAAAAGTAAGTAAATAAACATTTTAGACATCTGACACAACGCCATCTAGCATCAAACTAAGCTAAGCTAATCAAACTACAAAAGCTAGATTAACTGATATATTCTTTTCTTATGATATAACATTTGATTCAATTGTAGGTCCACATTCCCTGACTGTAACAAGCCGACAAGAAAGCAATAATACCCGACTGCATAAAAATGGAACTTATTATTTACAAACCAGTGTCATTCTCACAATTAATACGAATGTAATTACACTTCAAACGCAACATTTCATCGAACCATTTAAGCTACAGAGCGTGTTAAACAAGAAAACACTCGGAAATAACACTCCGCAGTTGCCGCAGTTGGGTTTTAAAACATATAATGCCAAAACTCTACAATATTAAAATATTTGACTCAATCATTGCGTCAAATCACTCTGAGACATGTCTTCTTTTAAACATACCTATCCTTACCAAATCGAACACATCTTAATTATACTTTTACAGATCTCATTTTGTTTAAAATATTTGTAAGACTTAAAGGACTTATTTAAAAACTTAAGACTCATTTATGTTATACAATATCTTCCGACATCTGACATGCAACGCCATCTTGATTTAAACCAAGCAGGTTCGGTACTATGTAAGCTAGATAGACTGTTAGAATACTTGTATACTTTTTTTTTGTAATGATAAACAAGTATTTGCAAATCGTGGTCCGACGACCCGGGAATCGTACCAGAAACCCCAGTCCGCAGCATTATGCGACAGAGGTAGTTTATGTGTAAAATTTTGGCTTGAGTCTATGTTATATTGAATACATTGTAATTTGAGGTTACTATAAATTAAAGTTTTAAGTTTTCAATCTAATCATTATGGCATTGCAGCAATAGGTTATCTTGTTAAGAGTAAAATCTCTATAAAAATAAATATTAAAAGATAAATATATTAAACACATACTTAATAATCAATCAGTTTCTTTTCATATCAAATCCTATACGAAGTATTCGAGTCAACAAAATGCGGACAATTTTATAACTACAAAACTGTTTAGTGATTTATAAACAGCTTTACTCTACTCTACATTGAATCAAACTTCATTCCAATTTCAAATTATTTAAAAATTAAAGAGAATGTCAATTCTATGAATTACCACAGATTTTATAAACGCCATAAGATCTGAAAAAATAATTCTCATATACATTAACGTCACTTAGTGACTACAACTCACTTTACGCTACCGTTTCTTAATCACAGACTTCTATTAATACAACGTTACTTTTAAAACATAGCAGAATCATTAAAAATAATCATTAACAAAAAAAAGCTTGAGACAATTTCATAAATTTCACATAATAATTACTAAAGGTTTTGAACCAAGGTTTTATATATATATATGCAAGTAAAACGTTTACAGTTATAAGTCGGACTTTACAGCTAGAAGGCGCTGGCATTTCCTAAGACTCACTCTGGGAAGAAATACCGAAACAAACCACAGAGGTATATTTTTTTAAGTCCGTCAACAATGGTTAAATAAAAATTATGCGAGTAGAGTATAAGGTCTGGGTTGGCCTTTTGAAGAAAGAACTATAGTTTTGAGTCGATCTGTCCATACAGACGGCATACGAGCGCCAGCTACCGTGTTACCTAACTAGTATTAGTCAAAATTACGACTCAAAGTTGGACACTACAGTTAATAAGAATGTCTCATATGACCACATTTCGAATAGTTCTGTAAACTTTACGCTACACACAAGTATCTAAGACCCCATTTAATTGGATACACGAATAATTTGTATCTTATCTGCTGTGTATTTTCAAACTCCTACAACATCGGAGTCATCGTTTTTAGTGCTCAAAAGGCAGACTATAACTAAAATCTAAAGTTTATTAAAAATATAATAGATATATATATAATATTTACAAACACAAGTGCAACACGAATTTGAAGTTCAACACAATATTTTTCTGTTGTAGATTATTATGTAAGTTAACAAGGGTTGAGGTTAAACAAGGTTTAGGCGATCTCCGGCCTTCATAAGCGCAGACGCAAAGTGACAGATGAAGCCATGTGTCAGGACGGGGTGGCAATGCGAGCACTACGGACTGCGCGCACCCTTTCAGGGGGAGGATTCAGTAAAAAAACCAAGAGGTTTCCACACAGGAGGGGGCCACTTGCAACCGTAGGCGGCCCGAGGTACCTCAAGGTTTCACGGATTTCCTTATTAGGGTGCACCTGGTTCCCTGGCTATTGGTAGCTGAGACGGTGTGCGGTTTTTGATCGTTTCGAATCCAATATAGGTGGTATCCGTGGAGACTTCCACACAATACAAGAAAAAAAGGGTAAAGAAGGTAGTCTCCTGATGGTGTACGACTGCCACCCTGGACACCTATCACTTGAGAGTCTCAAGTGCGATCCACATCTTGAGTTCCTGCAGGAAGGGCTTGGAGGACGGAGCTGCGGTAATCTTACTCACTTCAAATTCATATGGTAGGTCAAATCAAAGAATTTAACAGTCCTCTGCTGGATATAGGCATCTCTTTAACAAGGTTTGGGTCTACTATACCACGCTGGCCAGTTGGGTTGGTATAGGGTTTGTTTCAAGTTTTTCGTCTCTTTGTAATAATGTTGTCCTGTGTAGTTTGCTCTTGTAGGTAATTCACAGAACACACGGGGCGAATAGTGATGGTGTTCCTCCTTATTCTTAATCCATCTCTATGTCGAGTGAGGTTACCAGAGCCCAATTCCCAAACACTTTGGCTATATTTCTAGGAAAGGGTGCCAATGCACCTTTGACCGTTGAGGCGAAGTTGATCAAAATGTGAGTGTAATCGCATAATCTTCGTGCAAAAGGTAATAATATATATTTAATAGGATTGATATTATTCACCACATTAATAGAAATATGATATTTAACAATCCAAAGAAAGATATGCGAGAATTGATTTGTCCACTTCAGTAAGTTCAGCACGTTTAGGTAACAATAGTGTTAAGTCTCGGACTTTTAACAATTTCTATGAAAATAATATTACGTCATAATTATTGGAGTCTTTTTTACACCCCATTGCGTTATATATTAATTTTTAATATCTCTTTTTTCGTAAAATATTCATTCAAACGCTTTGAAAAGAGGAGATTCCAAGATATGAAGTAAACTTATTTTGCCTAAGTCATTAAATTTGCCACCTCAAAATATCGTGCGAACCTTCATTGTCAGTTTAATGTTTTTTTTTTGTTTTAATATCTCTAAATTAACAATAAATATAATGCTTTGACAATATATTAAACATATAATATCGACAAATATCTCTCACGGCCGTTTGAATTCAAACTAGGCAAAGCCTGTCTTATATATTGTACTTATATATTACTAAATACATACATGTTTTAGATAAATTACACCCAGATACAGAGCAAACGATCATGCTCATTACAAAAAGGTTTGTCTGTGGAAATGGAACCCACGATCGCCAACCACTGGACAAATAGGCCCGTCAAACAACAATAACGAGGTCTTCACACGACTTCTCACAGTTTTTCACACAAAAATGTATCGCGTCCAGGGTTTCAATGTAAATTAAAAAGGCAATAGTTTAAACTGACAGTTTTGACAGCCGTCTTCCTCATTATGTACATTTTATTTGAAGTTACACTTCTTTTGGCGCATTATTGAAAAATAATGACAGTAATTTTTCACGATGCGCGCGCAAATCGTCAA
Organism: Hypercompe scribonia; assembly: GCA_949316085.1. NCBI lineage: Eukaryota > Metazoa > Arthropoda > Insecta > Lepidoptera > Erebidae > Hypercompe > Hypercompe scribonia. Next base: position 9,805,913 of record OX438995.1, read on the forward strand.
GAAAAATTGACACTATGAAATTGCATAGTCAACATTTTAGTTTTCTTTTATTATTAATTCTTTAATGTCATTTTAATAACATGTATTCAACTTTATTAAATAACCTTGTTTCTATTATTAGCGTCGTTTTTTCTACAAACATAGGATAACGTGAAGATTAGCATTTTTAGAACGATTTTTATCTTGTTACACAAAAGAAGTATAACTTCTTACGTGCGTACATAAGTACACATACACTTTTTTTTAATCTACAATAATTAAAACATACAACGCCATTTTATTCAGTTCTCTTAAAAATAACATAGCAGGTGATTTAAAACTCTCATTTATAAACTAATTTATAATATCATTGTGCTACAACCATAGTCTTGGCGTTTCAAATTTAGAAGCGAAATTCCATCTAACGATAAAACACAATTTGCAATTATTACGTGTGGCAACACTCAACTGACATTTTTTTTATACAGACTATACATGAAAACGTGAAAGCTCTTTCTAAAATACAACAATTAAAAAGCAAATGAAACGACGCAAAAGACATAACACAGTTTTTTCTCCATTTTAAAAGTACCTAAGTACGATAGTTTTAGTTCAAATATATCTTTTTTTAACATGTCACTTAAATTTGACATTTTTCTTAAAGGTGTTACTAATATATTAAGCTTCAAACATTAAACCTTTTTAAGCCCACAAAATCACATTTTTCGTCCATTCCACAATTTCTAACAATCGAAAATATGTAGACATGACCCCATTACAAATGTTTTAGACCCCACGAAGGTTTATATCAGATCTTAAGACCTCATTTTGTAGACGAATTAAATCGCTAAAATTAAATAAATGGAGTATGCTGTGTCCTCAATCTACTGAAGAATCGGAATCTTCGTTTTTGGTGCTTAAGTGGAATGCTATAACTGGGATCGAACCTAACACCATGCACGAGCCCATTCCGTAAAAGCACCAGGAGTAACCACCGGTCACATCACGAAGGAGACCTGAAAAGAAACATTGCTGTAATATTTCACTTCCAGTTTCGTGGTAATTGATGATGAGTCAGATGTCGTGGGTTTGATTCCCATCTAGGAAAAATATTGTGGGATGAGCACTATAAAGGCAGTAATGAATAATAATGTTTGATAATTAAGAACAGAATGTTGGTCGGTCGAATAACTAGTTCGTTTTCTTCTTGCGTCGTTCGTAGTGCGCGTCGAGAATTCATGTGTCGTCATTAAATCACCGCGTCGGTGTTTGTGATTTGTGTATGGAGTGATTGAACCCACAACACTCAGCACAATAGGAAGCGGTGACTCAAACCACTAGCCCATCCCTGCAGTCTATTTCATATTTCACACATATGCAGATCTTACCAGCAGTAGGTGGAACGGAGACAGCAGCCAGACTCTGGAACATTCTGACGAGACCGTATGACGATGCGATGCGAGCTGTACCAAAGGTATCTGCCAGGAGTACGGGCACCAGAAGAAACCAGCATCCCAGACATAAGCCGTAAGCACCTGGAATAGATCATTCAAAAAAAAATGTGTGCGTGTACTAGCGTACACTCGTAAGAAGTGAAACTTCTTTATGACGTTATTTTTCAAAAAAATAATTTAAACCCGTCCGAAGTCGATGCAATCGCCACCTGGATTTCAAAAATGTAACTACTCAAAACGGGCTGCAAAATACATTGGAGACATTTACCAATCCCTACTCCGCTGGAGAAAGTATACTTCGAATCACACGTGGTAGGGATAAGAAAAAGATGGCGCGTAACGAAAAAATGAGACGCGTAACGAAAAAATGTTACACTAAATTTTTTTCCAACCCCGATAAAGAAGTTTCACTTTTATTAACTTTTGTGTATTTTTAAAATGAAATGAGTCGTTACTGTAAGTGGAATGAATAACATTTTTTGGCAACGCTGATCTCTATTATCCCACTGAGCACAGTAAAGAGAGGGAAAACTTGAAACAAACTCTATATCAACCCGACTGACAAGCGTGGTATAATTAGGCCAAAACCTCCTTTCTGTAAAAAGGCTTATGGCCAGCAGACGGCTATTAAAAGTTGACGATGATAACGACGTCTCTCTATTTACAAAACTGTCAATTTGACAATATTTAAAGTTCGTAGTCCTGTCTGAGTGACATCTATCCAATAGGTAATTAACATTCAATTTAAAGTTTTTGAAAATGACAGTAATCAATACCTGATGCAATAGCTAAAGCCCACCACGAAGTCAAGCTGGGAAGCGCCAACACTGCGAAGCCGGCCACCAAAATACTGAAACAACATCTTATTGTATTATCTTCAAGTATAATTGTATAAAATTTTGTTACATGTGAAATCCACACCAAACAAACCACCAATTGGTTTTTGTATGAGTTGTGTGAGTAATTATTACTTATAGGCAGATTGAAGTACCTGGCAAACGATGACCTAATTTATAAACAAAACCATTTGATTATCTATTTGTATGTTACTTTTGAAATTCCTTAGAAATCTAATATCCGTAACCGGAACTATCCGAAACTACCGGATAATTTGGAATAATTTCTTATCCGTATCCGAAACCGGAACCGATATAAAAAAATTCCACTATCCGTATCCATATCCATATCCGAAATTTCATATCCATAACATCCCTGATGTGGATGTACTCCTCGGTTTCGGCCACAGCGACCAGCTTCAACGGAAACAAGTCAACTACATCAAGTGCACTAAGCAACAACGTATTAGGAAACGCAGCGTTGATAGGCTGACGACCAGGCGAAGGTCGCAGGAAGCCCTGGAAGACCAGCTGTTGTAGAGAACCTTAGGGAGCAGCAGTAGACGCATTTTGGCTGAAATGCTGATGAATGAAGCAACGCTGAAAGTCTGATAAAAGCTGACCCGCGCAATCTCGTCTGCGTCTCCTATTGTCCGTAGCGTGACGTTACACAGCGTGAACTAATTTGTTTACCATAGAGACGATTATAGTCAGCCAACTTTTAACAACTCAAGTGTTAACACTTGAGTTACGTCCTTTTTTTTTTTTTTTTAAAGTGTGGAAACCCCCTCGGGCCGTCACCCCACCGGGGTTTACGGCGGGGTGGTGTGTCGGAATCGGACCGACTAAAACCACACGGTGTGCCACTCTGCGCCTGAGATAGGAAGGATCCGGGAACCGCTGCTATTACGACATCCAGATCCCTCCTAGCGCCTGCCCGCTACCTCGGGCACCATCTGCGGATAAACTCTCTATTTTAGGCGACGTACGGCACACGCGGACGTCGCCTCCTCGCGGCTGGCCATTGTAGCGGATGGAGGGGAAAACCCATCCCGTCCACCCGCGGCCACACTCAAGGCGGCATGAGCTTGGCTTACGTCCTAGAATAACCAATTTACAGCTTACCTGAGTATATAAGCTTTCCTTCTACAAAACAGATGAAGGTCACACAGATAACCCAGGCCAAGTCTGCCGCATAGATCCAAAACCGCGCTGATTGCCACCAAGTGACCTGGAATTGAAAGCGCAGTGGTATTGTATGCGATTACTGTACTGAGATTTCGGTTTCGATTCCCAGGTTTGACCAAAATGCTTGTATGATTTACATATATTTGATTAAGATTTAAGTGTTTTCTATATACAAATAATAAATAAACAAATACACATTTCAAACATTGACACACAACGCCATTTAGTTTTAAACTAAGAAGAGTTTGTACTATGATAACCAGACCGACTGATACTGATACATACGTACTTTTTTTTGTAATTACATACACATTACACATAGAAAAAACTCTAACTACGAAACAATTTTTTTCTTTTTCGATTTCGATTAAGGTTCGATTTAGGTTCGACCCGGGAATAGAACCTGAGACCTCAAACGCAGCAGTCACATTCGCTACGGTTGCGCTACCGAGGCAGTCAATATAATAAGTATTTACTTACAAGAAAAATATCTAATATATAAAATTCTCGTGTCACAGTTTTCGTTGCCATACTCCTCCGAAACGGCTTGACTGATTTTGATGACATTTTTTGTGCTTATCCGGTATCTATGAGAATCGGCCAACATCTATTTTTCATCCCCCTAAATGATAGGGGTAGTACAAACCTACATTTTTTTTTATTTTTTACACAAAATTTTTGATTTCTATTTTTTTATGATACAACATACAATTTCACCCTTCTACGATCAACCCTTATTTTTTAATAGCCATTTTAGTAATTTAATCATTTTTCATCCCGCTCAAATTACTTAGAAATAATTTATATGGCAAAGCAACGTTTGCCGGGTCAGCTAGTATATGTATGTATTCGATAAGTCGACCTAGATTTCATAATACAAGCTGTGCTAATTAGAAACTAGATGGCCTTAGGTGTCGATTATCCATAATATTTCTTATTAGAGTGCTCCACAATGACAACGGTGGTTGTACGAGTAGTTAGTGATTCTAATCATCGTAGGTTTGATTTCCAGGACTAGTTTGAAGCCACTGAAGATTTAGTAAGTAAAGCTACCACCAGGTGCCATACCAATATCTGTGGCAAACGTTACGGGTATTTGAAGTCCTGAAAAGTCTGAATACAGAATTTCCACAGAACTTACATATCGTCTAATACTTGAATTGTGGACGCTATTACCTACATAGTATTTGGGTTGTGGAAGTCTAAGACTCACTCTAGGAAGAAACACCGAAATAAATTACAGTGTCTTGAACATTAATTAAATAAAAACTGAGCGAATACAGTAAAAGATTTGGGTTAGACTTTTAGGACAGCCATAGTTTTGAGACGACCTGTCTAGACAGACGGCATACGAACCCAGTTATTTTGTAAATTAACCACTATTAATGCAGATTATCGCTAGCCAAGAAAATTTTCATCCGTGCTGTCGCGTTTTGTTGGTGAGTGCGAGATCGGAAGCCCATTGATGCAGGGTTGACGGTTGTCGTGGTAAGTATGTACAATACAATGCTACGATAACTGTCATGCCTTTACGTCCTCAAGTGAGACGTAAAAAAGCATCATAATAGGCCGCCATAGTGTGGGTCACCATACTGCATTGTCAGCATTCGCAATGAGTATGGTGGCTATAACTTTTGGATTCCATCCATGCTTTCCATCAGGCAGAGTAGAGTCACTTTGGCACCAACCTATCTATCTATCTTAAGAGCCTTTCAAAGTGACTCTACTCTAACTGCTAGAAAGCATAAATAGAATCCAAGAGTTGTGGTCACCATATTGCAAATGCTTCCAACGCAGTATGGTGACCCGCACTATGGTGGTCTTGCGAGATGCTTTTTCACACTCCGTTTGGGGACGTAAAAGGCATGACAGTCATTGTGACAGTGTAAGGCTTACACAGTTACCACGATAGTTTAAAAAACTCGGAGAAAGATATTTAAGAGAACCACTCACCAGCTGCAGATTTACTGTGTCCCACAGCTACAGTGTAAGCTGGGAGATAGTACAGCGCGTAAGGTGAACCGCAGGACATCAGCGCTACCGAAGCACACAGGAGACCGAAGCGCCAAGACTTCAGTAAGGATACGTCTAAATACCTGGAAATGGCGTATCTTTACATAGTATATTTATTTATTTATTTGTTAAGGTTCACCAACAACTGTTTACATCAATTCCTTAAATCTATACATGTTTCTATCATAAAAACAAAAACAATGCAATAGCTATTTATAGGTAAACACCGCTTATGTAATAAAAATGGATTAAATTTAAAAATTAAAGCAACAAAATTTACATATTTACATATTACACATACACACACATACACACACACGCGCGCAGCACGAACGCGCGCACTCACGCACGCACGCACGCACGCACTCACGCACGCACGCACGCACGCACGCACGCACGCACGCACGCACGCACGCACGCACGCACGCACGCACACGCACACACACACACACACACACACACACACACACACACACACACACGCGCGCGCAGCACGTACGCACGCACGCACGCACGCACGCTCACGTAGTGTTTTAATACACTTTTTATAATTTTTTACAATTATTACGTCATAGCAAACCACCACGAGCTGTATCCTCCGGATGGTATCAAAATGCAAATCTATAAGATCGCTGTAGCGATTTACCATTTTACACATTCTTGCATAGCAAGAATTGACAGAAAGAACTGTTCTTCTTAACGGGGGACAAAGTGGCGTAACTGGACCACGCGGTATATTATGAATAAAGTCGCTTTTTTTGTGTTTGTACGCTTAGATTTTAAACCACAGAACACATTTTGATGCGGTTTCTGATAGAGACAGTGTTTCAAGAGGAAAATTTATATGTAGGATATGTACACATTATAACAGAAGAAGTCTGCGAATTTCAAAAATATTTGCACCCATGTACTTTGGTAAAATATGACAGTGTGAAATATTGTGAAAAAGCATCTCACAAGGCTACTATACCGTTTTAATGACTGTTTGTGTTTTAAAAATAAATCCTGTGTCGCGGGGGACTTTACGAACATACAAGAAACCAACACAATAACACCCAGACTTAGAACAACAATTTGTGGATCACACAAAGTGTTATCCCATGTGGGGTTCGAACCCATAACACTCAGCGTAGTAGAGAGCGGTATGGCGACCGCTTAAACCGCTAGGCCAATCATGCAGTCGAAGACTGTGATCATACTACATTGTCTGCATTCGCAATGAGTATGGAGACCACAACTCTTGGATTCTATTCATGCTTTCCATCAGGCAGTCACTTTGACAGGCTCTCAATGAAAAAAAAGTAATATTTTTCACTATAAAGTAAGAGATTAATTATAGACTGGTTTCGCCCCGCGATGCTACCGGCAGTTATTTTAGTACCTTGTTAATGCCACGGGCATAGACAAAAAAATCTGGTTATAAAATAACTTATGTGCAGCGGAAGAAGGGTGCAAAGGAGTGTACTTGCCCGTGGCAGAAAAGAAAATACATAGAGTAACATATATTTTTACTTATTTTATAAAAAAGTTGATTTCATAAGTAAAGACCTCGTATAATTATATATTTTATATTGATTATTAGTATGTGTGAACGTATATGTCCTCTGAAATCTGTATGGGTTAACTGAAACTACACTCTATCTGTGCCAAATTTTAACCAAATTCTTTCAGCAGTTCTTGCGTATAAGAGTAACAAACGTCCATACAAACGTGCGCCTTTATAATATTAGTGAGACATTCCTTCTCACCTCGATATCTTCTCAACGCAGCCACTCTGTTTCTTCTCTGGTTCTTCCTCTTTCTGCACTTCTTCTGGTTTGATAGTTATTGGTTCTGTCAGCTTGTTGGGGATAAGTCGGGTTGGTGGTGGACGAATGTACAATGAGCTGAAAATGAAATATTATTTTGTAAAGATTAAGACGTTCCAGTTTTTTGAGTTTACACTTCTTTTGATGCGTAAATTTAGGGAAGGGTAAATTTTTACGATGTGTGCGCACACCGTCACGAAAAACCGACACCATGAAATTAGTTAGTAAACATTATAGGTTTTTTTTATTATTAATTATTTATGAATAATTCTTTTAAGATATTAATAAAAAAAATAGTCAACTAGATAATGCGTTGTAATAAAACTTTCTTTCAATGTATTAAATATCTTTTTTTCTATTATTAGTGTCGCTTTCTCTACAAACTTGTTACTCCAAAAAAGTATAACTTCTTACATGCGTCCATAATTACACACATTTATATTAATTTTCACTAAAGAAACATTTCGGACATCTAACACACAACGCCATCTAGCTTCAAACTTGGCAGAGTTTGTGCAATGACAGCTAGATTGACGAATAGAATACTTATATTTTCTTTACTATATACTTTCGTAAATACGTACATATTGTAGATAGAAAACATGCAAATTTCAAAACAAATATTTGCAGCTCATAGAAACATTTGTTCTGATCGGAAAACCGAACCCGAGACCTCAGCATAGAAGTCCCATACGCCACTACGCCACTAAAGCATATATTATTCTATATACACTATACACATACCTACTTTATATTAATTCTGACTGTTTCGTCGGTCTAGTGGTTAGTGTGCCGATTAAGAGGTCTCGGGTTCGATGCCTGAGTCGGGCCAAAAAATGTTGAGTTTTCTAATTATAGCAATGCTTAATACCAGCCCGGAGTTTGGAAGTTCGAATTTTAACTTTCTATATCTTCTGGCTCCTGTGTAGCCCCCCGGCCAACGATCTATGGCTTAACAGCCAGGATAACTAACCATTAGACCCTTTGAGTTGCTTTTATATCTCTTATAAAATGTTTTCCAAGAAATAACTTATTAATATCCACGGTTTGGCTTTTCTTCCTGTGTAATTCAGTGCAATCACACTTGGCACTCACTACCAGCGCACGTGTTTACCTCCCGCTATGACCCCAGGTCCTTTTAGCGGGGCATGAAAAACGTCTTACTAAGCCACCACGTCATGTCAGTGTGGTGACGGATTAAGAATACATAGTGTTACCACCCCTATTCATCCCGTGGGTGTCATAAAAGGCGACTAAGAGAACAAACTATTCAGCAAAATATCATTACAAAGAGAAATAAAACTTGAAAAAATCTCTCAACTCTATTCCAACCCGTCTGGCCCGCGTGGTATAGTAGGCCAAAACCTTCTTGTTAAGGAGAGGCCTATGTCCAGCAGTGGACTGTAAAAGGCTGTTGATAAGCCACCATAGTGTGAGTGTATTCATGCTTTCCATTAGGCAGAGTAGAGTAGGTAGGCCCAGAAAAAGAAAATCATGTTAATAGTAACTCACCGACTAATTTTCCGTCTGCTGGCTTTGTACACGCATGTGCTGTCAGTAGACAGGTCTTCCACCGAGTGCAATATTGATGAAGATCTTGTCGGCCGAAGACGTAGACGAACCACCTCTTTTGGTAAACCTTAGAACAAATTTAATTATTAAAACATCGACATAGAAGAATGTGGAATATCACAAACTCTATTCATCTTGTGGGTCTTAAAACACTAAGAGAGAGTATGCAAGACAACATCACTACAAAGAGAAGGAAACCTTGAAACAAACCTTAAATCAACCCGTCTGGCCATCGTGGTATAGTAGGACAAAACCTCCTTTCGGAAGAGAGGCCTATATCCAGCAGTGGGCTGTTAAAGGCTGTTAACGCCGATGTCCAAAGTTTGAGACTTACATCATTTGTTTTGAGACAGCTGTCTTCAACAGCCTTTTACAGCCCACTTCTGGACATAGGACTCTCCTTAGCAAGGAGGTTTTGGCCTACTATACCACACTGGCCAGATGGGTTGGAATAGAGTTTGTTTCAAGTTTTCCTTCTGTTTGTAATGATGTTTTCTTGAATAGTTTCTTCCCTTAGTCGCCTCTTACGACACCCACGGGATGAATAGGGGTGGTAACACTGTGTATTCGTAATCCATCACCACACGGACAAGTCGAACAAGACTGCCGTGCTTCAGAACTGACAAATCGACTCGATTGTCCATAGTCTCATAAAAAATTGCTGTAAAGCACTTCGTAGGTTATTTTCATTAAATGAGTGTGACAGTTAGTTAAAAGTGAGACTGGTAAAGAATGACAAAGAATTAACCATTTTGTTCTATAGGCAACTCCTGCATTTCACTCTCGAACTCATCAATTCAGTGCTTCCTTGCTATGTCAATTAGTCAAAACGTGAAACTCACTGACAGCGCATGTTTCCCTCTCACTTTTATTCCAGGTAGCGTAAAAAAGCATCTCACTGGAGGCAATAATTTGTGTCACCATACTGCATTGTCTGCACTCGCAATAAGTATGGTACCTTGGATTCCACTCATGCTTCACATCACACAGGATAGAAAAAAAAGCTATTGTTTTAAGAACATCTAAACTCAGAACAATAATTTGTGGATCACAAAAAGTGTTGTCCCATTTGGGGTTTGATCCACACCACTTAGCGCAATAAAATGCAGCGTAGCGACCACTACATCATCCGTGCAGTGCACTCATGTATATATAATAGCATGTTCGTAACATGTACTCATATTCCCATTCAAGGATCTCCTCTATTAAGTACCATCAATAAGAATCTATATCGTCTATCACTTACCTACTACTCCTAGAACATCTAAACCTTCCGAATCTTCAGAGTCAGAGTGCTGAGACTGCATCGGCGGGCGACCAACCTGTAAATAGAAGACCACTTCAGTATACCATCAAGTAATAATAAGAGATTAGTAGATCTCTGGTCGTACTGGTCAGTATCGCGCCAGTCGCATCAAAGCGCACCCGTAATGACATACAGAGCCGAGACGTGGACACTCAATATTGGACTGGTCCACAAGTTGAAAGTAGCTCAGCGTGCGATGTCGTGATAAAATTCGTAACGAGGTTATTCGACAGAGAATGGGAGTAACTGACATCGCACAGAGAATCAGTATGCTGAAGTGAAAGTGGGCCGGTCACGTCTCTAGACGAACCGATGGTCGCTGGAACCGAAGTGTATTAGAGTGGAGACCACGATTGGGTAAACGTACCGATGGACTGATGACTTGAAGAAGGTGGCTGACAGCGGATGGATGCGAATTGCCCAAGACCGGTATGGTTGGCGTTCCTTGGGCGTGACCTTCGTTCAGTAGTGGCGGCAATAGGTTGATTTGATTGACTATATCTCTACATATCGTGTATAAAAGGGTAGAAAATCCTTACAAATCTCGGCATGGAGAAGCCAAGATTGGATCCATGTGTAGCGACAACAAGAGCATTGAGAATAATGATGTGCTTGTTATACGTATCTTCGAATACCCGGATTTTGAAAGGATCCTTTACATAGCGAGTTACTACGGCCATGGGTACAGGTGGGGGTGCAAATGGGTGTACCTACACCGCCCTATGAAAATACACAAAAAAATACATATTTTTAACTTATTTCACAAAAATGTCAACTTCATAGGTATATCTAGCATAATATTATTTTATATTGTTAATTTTATATTATGAGATAGCTTAAAAGGCGATGGGCTGGACACGTGGCCAGACTTAATGATAATCGCTGGACCAAAACGACAACGTCATGGTAAGGTCCATCGGGCCAGAGGAAAAGAGGTAGGCCAAATACGCGCTGGATAGACGATGTTATAAAAATAGCAGGCACACACTGGATGCGAAAAGCTGAAGACAGAGAAAACTGGTCATCTTTGGAGGAGGCCTTTACCCTCCGATGAGAGAGGTTCTTGTACCCATAAATATGAAGCACCTAAAAGAATAAAGCACCTATGTTATGATGTTTATCTTTTCTTTTTTTCTTTTTCCTTTGTAATTGTATACCTATATCTAACCTATATTTGTAACAATAAATAAAAGGCTTTTTATTTATTATTATTATTTATATTGTTAGAAGGTAGCTATATTTTCACATTTATTGTCGTTTAATGTTAAGATTTCTATTGTGATAAGAAGAATATACTATATCATTATTGTCGACCTTAAAATTCGTAACCAAAGTGTAAGTCACCTTTTTCTCATTTCCACACCACCGTACACTAGTGTGGCAAGTCACAGGTTCGATTCCCGTCCGGGCCCAAATAATTGTGTGACGATCCACGAGGCACAGAATCATCCAATGTTCGTCATATCGCGTGATGTAGGCGGTGTCAATAGACCACGCCTAAATCACCGGTGCATCTATTGTACCGGCGCCCGAGCAACAGGGATGGAAGTCGCGCGGCTATGTTTACTCAAAGCTACCCGCGTCCCACTCCGCAAGAGTAGTGTCGGGTGCAATATTTTTGTATAAATACCTGTGATCGTAAATAAAATCTATACACACTTTCTTATTTGCATAGCATCAGCAGTTTATTTTACCTCGCTGCCACCATAGTTCTTAAGTACTACCTTCGCACGTACACTACTTAATAGTACCGGTTTAGGGTTTCCTAATTCTAACTGTACATCGACACTAGATTGATAGAGAAAGCCCAAGGCATTAAATCTACCATTATACATTTCTGAAATGAAATAAATAAATAAAATGGAAATAAAACTCACCTCTACTAAATTAGGATGAAGAATCTCATTCAGGAAATTATTTCTTTTCAGATCTTCACTCATCTGTATGTTCCTTTGGTTGAGGGTGAGCTCATTCTCCGGGTGGAAGAGGTTGTGGAGACGATTGTCCTTGAAATCGTTCTTCGAGAAGATGGCCGCGTGATCTGATAACAATAATATTCATCATTATCATCATCATCAACAGCCTTTTACAGTCCACTGCTGGATATAGCCCTCTCCTTAGCAAGGAGATTTTGGCCTACTACACACTGGTCAAACGGGTTTGAATAGGGTTTGTTTCAAGTTTTCTTTCTCTTTGTAAAGATGTTGCCTTGCATACTTTGTTCCCTTAGTCGCCTCTTACGACACCCACGTGATGAATAGGGGTAGTAACACTATGTATTCTTAATCCGTTACCACACGGGCAGTAATATTAAATAATAATATTAGGTACAGTGTAGATCTATGACAGGGTCTCGTGTTTAAGTAGCAATTGAGAAGGTTAACAGGTTAATACCAGCCAAATCAGCCAATAAACGGAATCCAAAAAAGTTGAGACCACTCCGTGTAAGAACCACAAGATTTGCGCAAGATGGCAGAGACGACGATGCGAGAAGCACAAAATGAATCAGTGTCGTACAGTGGGAGAGGTCTAAGTCCAGCAGTGAACGATATTAGAAGAAAACTGTCCTTGTAAATCCGCCTTTGAGCTCATCCATTATGTTCCGATCGTGTCCGCTGTAAGGTGGATTTGCTGTCTGATGCTCTTCAAATGAGTTTACGAATAATTTTAATGTCAGGAACTCCCAATTGGATTTGTGTTACGCTGTTTTATAGAAGTCCTTACCCTCTTGTATATCATGCAGTAACGTAGTGTGTTCAGTCGTGGTAGTGGTGGCTGGAGTCCTGTCGGCGAGTCCTGAGGAGTTGGAACTGACGGGAGCTGGACGGTACAGGGTCGCTGATACACAGACATGGAGCATTCCACCTCCTGTAGAATGAATTGAATGCAAATAACAAGTTACATTAAAGTACGGTGATAAAATAAATTTGACTGCACAGTTAACTTGGTGGTTGACGTGGACAACACTTTGTCTGGATGTCGTAATAGCAGCGGTTCCCGGACCCCTCCTATCTCAGGCGCAGAGTGGCAAACCGTGTGGTTTTAGTCGGTCCGATTCCGACACACCACCCCGCCGTAAACTCCGGTGGGGTGATGGCCCGAGGGGGTTCACACACGTTAAAAAAAAAAAAGGACAACACTTTGTATGATCTACAAATTGTTGTTCTGAGCCTGGGTGTTGTTTGTGTCCGTTTCTTGTATGTTTGTAAAGTCCCCCGCGACATAGGATTTATTCCTAGTGCGGATGTTGTCTTACTATAAATACAAATGTGAGTTTGTTTGTTTGTTCGATTGTAGGTCTTAACTGCTTGACCGATAATCGTGTCCATTTAAGTTCAGGATTTCGAAGAGTTTATCTGGGGTTGTGTATTGTTTGTTACATAAAATATACCAAATTCATCATATCTTGTGTCGCGGGGGACTTTACAAACATACATGAAACGGACATAAATGGATATTGATGGCCCTGATGGTCTAGTGGTTAGTGGCCAGGACTACTGAGGCGGAGGTCATAGATTCAATTTCCACCCAGAACAAATATTTTTTAGTAAGCACGATTATTTCGTCACCGAACAGATATATATTTATTTATTTCCGTGTGGTGACGGATTAAGAATACATAGTGTTACCACGCCTATTCATCCCGTGGGTATTGTAAGAGGTGACTAAGGGCAGAAACTATTCAGGAAAATATTATTACAAAGAGAAGGAAAACTTGAAACAAACCCTATTCCAATCCGTCTGGCCAGTGTGGTATAGCAAGCCAAAACCTCCTTGCTAAGGAGAGGCCTATGTCCAGCAGTGGACTGTAAAAGGCTGTTGATGATGACGGTTACTTGTTCTGTGTCTAGACGTTATTACCTACAGTATTTATCAGCAGTCTGGTTCTCATGGCACAGGCTCTGCCTATTTTGTAATCAGACTGCCATGTGTGAGAAGTTTGAGGTTATTTATTATTATTATTTATGATACAGAACACCCAAACTCGAACAATTTGTGGCTCATAAAGTGTAGTCAAATGTGGAGTTTAACTCCACAACATTCGGCGCAGTAGAAAGCGACGAGGTGAGCCGTGCAGTCAAACTGATGCCCTCAGGACATAGACTGATTTTTATTATAACACTTAACATGTAAATAGTCTAAATGTTTATACCCAAAAGCAACACAGTTCCATGTAGTCCATACATGTCAACCAGTTTTTCTATCAGCATCGGGAAAACGAAGCTCCCTGCAGCGGTCCCACTCACGCATATACCGTTAGCTAATGCCCTAGAAAGAGACAAGAGTATACTGTTAGCTCGTAGGTAGACACAAATGCATAAGAAGAGACTAATATTGAATTATAAATTTGATTGTCAGGACAAATGGCATGAACATTAGAAACTTACAAAAAAATGTGGACCAAAAATAAGTCCCTGTGGCACGCCCATTGGTACAGATGATGAAGAGATCGTTTTGTCTATTACAGATGTTATTGGCTATAATCGTTAAGGTGATATCATGATGATATACAGCTAAACAAAATGAGAAGATCCTTTGAAACTGTAATATACAACTTTTCGCTATTGAGTTCTGTATTCGACGCAATCAAAAGCTTTTTCTCTGTCAATAGAGATTTATTTTAGCCTCTGGTAATATTCATTTCGACTGGTGAGTGAATAGGTAAGATAAGTATGTACTCTTTCCCTAATGTCAGCAGTATTATTAGTCTAAATTGTTTTAGCGTTCCACTATTTTACATTTCAGAATTTATTTCTATAGGAGCATTGAAGTTATTATTAGTAAAGATGCTGTTACCTGTGCTTATCAAAATATTGAGAGACAATTACAATTCCAGGTGTTGTAGATAATCCTCCGCCAATCCCTAGAAATAAAAAAGTATAGTTATTATATAAATATTATATATCTTTTATCAAACTATCGTCATTATCATCATCATCATTATCGACACCTTTTAATAGTCCACTGCTGGACATGAGTCTCTCCTCCCAAAGAAGATTTTGGCCTACTATACCACGCTAACCAGACGAGTTGCTATTGGGTTTGTTTCAAATTTGCCTTCTTTTTACAGTGATGTGACCCTGCGCAGTTTGTTCTCTTAGTCACTTCTTACGACTCTATATTTTTAATTCGTTACTACACGTTATCAAACTAGGATAAACTCATATCCCATCAAATCACCATCATAAGAAAAAAGCAGTGACTGAATAATGTTCCTGAATTGCATCATCTTGAGAGCCCTATGGCCACTTGATGACTCTATCGTAATGGTCTTTCCAGCCTCAGGTCAGACATACGTCTACACGATGCCTGTCTTATAGAATTACTAGAGTTTCAGTTCTATTAGAGAATTATATTATTTCTTGCACCAACTGCACCGCTCTATTGACTTTACTTGTGCCAAATTACCTTTCTTTTTTCTGACTATAGAGGATCGTATCAGATACGAGGTTACATATTAAATAAACCAACCAAATTAAATTATTCCCAAATTAATCATGGTGTTGGTGCCTTCCAATCTCGTACGAACTACAAGATAGGTTTTTCAATCAAAGTGACATAGCAAGACTGAATTTACCCGATTTTTTCAGATCAGAAGAACCGTGTGTTTGTTTAACATCTTAGATATAAAATAAAATTGAAACTCATCAGAAAACTCACCAGTCATGACTCCAAAACTTAACAGCAAATGCAATAATCCCGTGCTGAAGTATGACAAGGCTAGTCCAGTTGCACAAAACAGACCTCCGATAAACACCACCAGACGACAGGAGTACTTCTCGCACAGAGCCGATGATAGTGGTGCTAAAAATAAAGAAGATATTCAAATAATAGAAAAATCAGTAGCTGTTGGAATTTTCTTGAATACAGAAGTGACTTTAGAATGAACTTATCATATATTGGATCGTCAATCTCTATTTTTACTTCTTTCTTCTGATTTGAATGCAAGAAGTAACCCTCAAGGTTTTGTTGTTTTAGTTGTTTCTAGTTGTTGTCCCTTAGTCAGCTCTTACGACATCCGCAGAATGAATAAGGGTGGTGAAACACCGTATTTTTAATCCACTACCACACGTTATATTGAATATAACAGTCGAGTAACTGTTGTGATTCCAGGCTAGAACCCTACTCAGAAGATTACCAACGTCAATCCACTATTGTTATCTTACCTAAAGCCAAACACAAAGTTGACAACGCAGCAGGTATCCAAGACGCCACTGACTCCGACGAGTCTGGAAACGTCTCCATTATCTCCACGTACAGAACTCCATAAGACTTGAACAAGCCAGCCACCCAAAACTGTACCATAAACGCTCCGAAGACCACCACCCAGCCGTAACCGCCGTCAGGAGGCGCCAGGCTCCTGCAAAAGAATAAAAAATAATTGTTTTATAGTCTTGGTCACTTGAGGTTATTTTAAGTACTTCAAGTTTAAGACTCATCAGAAATGTAATATTTACACATTTCTATACCCTTACAGGTTCGGTTACACATTGCTTATCAACTATGAAGATGATAATTGATGCAATAGTAAAGGACTATTGCATCAATTATCGTCTTTTGCTTTTTCTACTTTTTATTTTAAATCATAGGGTCTGGCAGGGTATTAAATAGATTCTTATAAATATGTCCGCTGATGATGAGAGTGGCGTGCAATAAACGAGCCCTTTGCACGCCACTCTCATCATCCGTCTATGTCCAGCAGTGGACTGGGATAAGTTGATTGTGATGATGATGAACTATGTCAAATAAAATTATACGAGTAAAGTATAGGGTCTGGATTAACCTTTTGAAAGGATCATGGCTTTGAATCGGACTGTCTATATAAACGGCATACAGCGCCAGTCGAACCCACACCGATATTAGTCAAGATCAATGATCCAAAGTGTGTAACTACCGCCAGTGGCACATTTGTGTAAGTCTTGGAAACAATCAAAGCCACCAGAAAGTTACTAAACAAAAATTAACATTACAAGGTTATACCATACTCATAACCACAAATAAAATGTGGGGTTTATATACAAAATGGGCTGCTTTGTAGCTAAAGGAAACTCAAACAACCTTTGGATGTACAACCAACAGAAGATAAATTAAACAAGATGTCGTCTAGATGTATAGAAGCTATTGTCTGTGTGGTGACAGATTAAGAATACATAGTGTTACAACCCCTATTCATCCCGTGGGTGTCGTAAAAGGCGATTAAAGCAACAAGGTATGCAAGACAACATCACTACAAAGAGAAGGAAAACCTGAAACAAACTTTATTCCAAACCGTCCAGCGTGGTATAGTAGGCCAAAACCTCCTTGCTAAGGAGAAGCTTATGTCCAGCAGTGGACTGTAAAAGGTTGATGATGTTGATGATAGAAGCTATAGGGTGGGCCACGAATTAGCTAACATTTAAAAAGATGGTACAAAAAAACCATTTGATATTTATATATGCTTACAAGAAAGTTAATTAGTTACCATTTATTTTTTAAAAAATTACATAGCCTAAATGATCACCGTTTCGACGTTTGCACTCTTCTAAGCGAGCACCGAAATTTTCGAATACTCGTCGGCAAAGAGACGCGAGATCGCCGACATCTCTTCACTGATTTCTCTTTTAGTTGACGTAGTGTATTTGGTTTAGTGATGTAGACATGATTTTTTAAGTAACCCCATAAAAAGAAGTCTGCTGGGGATAGACTTGGACTTCTGGGTGGCCATGGAATGTCGCCTCGTCTGGAAATCAGCTTTTACGGAAACATGTCTTTGAACACCGGCAGAGACTCATTGGATGTGTGACAAGTGGCTCCATCTTGTTAAAACCGGTAGCATCAGTCCTAAAAACTCCCGTGACATGCTTGCGCGGATGTTAGATTCAAATGTTAATTAATTCTCGGCCCACTCTTTCCATTAGGTATTAGAGCTATAGTTATTAGGTAGTACAGCTATGCTGATTTCAGCACGAGTGGGCCGGCTCGGCCGGGGCAGTACTACCCTCCCACAGAAGACCAACCTAAAGCGCCAACATCCGTGTTGTCGTGTTTCGTTGGTGAGTGTGAGACCGGAGGTCCATTGAAGCAGGGGTGACAGTTATCGTGGTAACTGTGTAAGCCTTACACTGTCACGATGACTGTCATGCCTTTTACGTCCCCAAGCGGGGTGTGAAAATGCATCTCACAAGGCCGCCATAGTGTGAATCACCATATTGCATTTCCTGCATTTGTAATGGGTATGGTGATCACAACTCTTGGATTCTATTCATGCTTTTTATCAGGCAGAAAAGAGTCACTTTGGCAGGCTCTTAATATAGATTAATATTAAAATAAATATATAAATACAGGTATACATAAAAACACACACATATTTATCAGTCACCTTGACAGAATGTACTTACTCGGCAGAAGAGTCGGGCGGTGGCCGCAGTTTCCTGGAGGCGGCCAGCAAAGGGCGCGCGGTCACCGACGAGAGGGTCAAGAGTGAGTCCTCTTCTTGCTCCGTTGGAGACATCGCTGATAAGTACGCACCCACTTGCTGTGAGAAACACAACATCTTCTCTTTAAAAAGAGAACTTCTGTATTAGAAATATATCCTGTGGGGCACTTTCTTTGGGGACCTTGTATTTGGCTTTTAAAAAATAATAACGTATTTCGAAATCATTAAAAAGTAATAACAAAACACACACACACACACACATGTATATATATAAACACATTCTCTATATATTTAGAGGTAAGTTAGAAATTTAAGAGCTGGCAACACTGTTTAATATCTTACCGTGGCTAGTGGCAGTTCCAGAAGCAGACTCGCTGGCCGCTCTCTCTGTTCGGGAGGGGCTGACTGCACGGAGAGGAGGGACCCGGCCTTATCAGGAGACAAAACGGCCTGTGTAAATATAATCAAGTTTATTTACTTAATATTGACCATTTGAGAAGTCGTTAATAAATAAATATTTCGGACGTCTGACAGACAACGCCATCTTGTTTCAAACTGAGCAGAGTTTGTACTATGAAAGCCTGATTGACTGATAGAATATAGATAGAGTGCAGCACACAAATTGTATGCATACAACAATTACTCAAACGTCTCATCATTGTCCCTAGAGAATTTAAGACTTAAATACCTGTCAGTGTCATTAAAAAAAAAACGTGTGTGTCTATGGACGCCCGACAGAAATGATAACTTAAATTGAACTATTTAACATTGAAATTGATTTAACTTGAGAAAAGCTTAGGTTATTACTTAAATACTATGTATATTAATATGATAATGTAAGGAAAAGTTAATTGGAGAGAGAAGCGTCTGTCTGAAATAAGGCTATCGCTGTGGGTTAGAGTGAGAGGACTGCCTTCTGTATGCGTGAGAGAAAGGGAAGCCAGACAAACTGGCGCCGTAACGCATTACGTAACGAAACCGTTTACCCTCCCATGAGAAGTTATAACTTCAATATCAATATTAAATTGTTTGCAACCATTATTCAGGCTTCTACTTGCACGAATGACAGTGTTTGTCGCTGTATATATGCGGCGGTGAGTTACAGCGAGTTCTTGACGGTATCTTGGGTTTACAGCAATCAATTAAGAGTATCTGTGTCTATATTAAACACTGCGTGTCTTGTACACTGTAAATCTATTTCGTAGTGCGTAAGTGAGGATTTTTCGTTGGCTGTCTGTAGCCTTATGTGCTTATATTTTGATTATAATACGAGTAGCTATATCTTCCATAGCATATAAATAAATAACACATATAATTAAATCCAATTTTTATTGCTTTGTGTAGTATATATAGATTAAATCTCAAATAAATAAATCTGAAGACATCGAGTTAGTATTTAGTGTTGCGTATAGTTGAATTAATCACCCGTCCCGCGTCCCGCACACCATATGGAGGGCCAAGCATACGGCGGTTCGACTGTAGATGCACTAGATGTTTTAAAAACATAATATAATTGAGAAGTGGAAAGTAAAAGTAATGGGACAATTGTGATGATGTTAAGTGACGTACGTACATACAGATGTACCCGTATGTATCTCTTTTCCAAGAAGAGACCTGTGGCTACTGACCTGTACAGCGCAAGCAAGAAGTATGCTACAGCGCCATCTAGCGAAGACACATCGAATTACGTCGTAATGAACTATATAGCAATTACTAATCCTGAATCGCGATATAGAAATTCTCGCGGCGATTAGCAAATACACAACATCCCAGCATCAACCGTTGGGCCGCCACCCGTCAGGCATAATCGGTCGAAGGGTCATGACACCCGTTCCTCCGCAGGCCTGTCTTGCATTAGACTATTAAAGACTGATTGATTATGATGATATGTATGTATATAACTCAGTAAGTATATACATAAACAATATATTGCCGGGTCTGTTGACCAAGTGGTTAGTGGTTCTAACTGCTAACCAAAGATCGAGGGTTCGATTCCCTACTTAGGATAAATCTTTGTGTGATGAACACAATCATTTAGGAACGCCAGCCATCCGCTGCCAGCCACCTGCTTCAAGTCGTCGGTCCATCGCGCCGCAGGGTGCTCTACACTACGTTTACCCAACTGGTATCCACTCTAGTACACTTCGGCACCAGCGATCATCGGTTCGTCTGACATTTAGTAATTTATAAGTATGCTTATCAGAAGTCTGGTAACCATAGTACAGGCTCTGTCTAGTTTGGAATCAGACGGCCGTGTGTGAGATATGTGATCATATTATTACTACATATAAAATATTAAGAATGTAGTCATTTGCCAGAAATGATAATCCTTACTGGAAAGGATGTACTAGTGAAGATTTCTGCAGTGATGAGAATTAGCTAGTAGTGACTTGGCTTGAAAAAACTTACGTCTGAGATGACATCTGTGGGCAGGTCAATAGAGCAGGAGAGGGCCGTCGAAGTTGGTGGCGCTGACGTGCCGAGGATCTGTGTGTCCAGTTTTGATAACTCCTAGAAAAAAAAAATTATCCAAATATGTGTTTATATAAGCTTGTGTGTGGTCTAAGAATACAGAGTGTCATCACAATACAGTTAAGAGCAAATTACGCGCGACAGCATCACTACAAGGAGAAGGAAAACTTGATATAAACCCGTCTAGCCAGCGTACTATAGTAAACCAAAACCCCCTTTCTAAAGAGAGGTCTATGTCCAACAGTGGACTGTCAAAGGCTGTTGATGTGATCCTATGAGGGTATAAAGTCAAAAAGAAAAAGTTCGCAGCTCTTTTTCTTTGATAATTTATTTTCTTGGTGTAGTAACATTAGATTGAGAGATGTAAATCGTCTGTATCTCTTAAAACGAATAATTTTTCTCGACTCCTATTGTTTAAAGCGTGATATTTTATCAACATGAAGCCTCGAGGAATAGGCTATCTAACAATAAAAAAATAGTATAGACACACTAAAATAGACAAATATTTTCAGCCTTTGACTTGAGCCCTTTGCTGCCTCAGTGATCTAAGATAAGATCTGACATAACCTCAAAACTTGCTGGTCTTGGCAGTCACCGTTTTAGAGTGGTAGATATACGCTCTCGAACTAAACACTTCGGCTCTTCCTTTCTGTGCCAATCAATCAAAACCTGGAACCCACTACAAGCACATGTGTTTCCCTCCCTCTACGATCCCTAGTCATTTAAGCGTGAAAAAGCATCTCACTAGGCAGTCATAGTGTGGGTTATCAAGCTGCATTGACGCATTTACAATGCGTATGGTGAACACAACTCTTGGATTTTCATGCTTTCCATTAGGCAGAGATCTGCCAAAGTGACCTTTCTCTGCCTGATAGAAAGCATGAATATAATCCAAGAGTTGTGGTCACCACATTCATTGCGAATACAGACAACGCAGTATGGTGACCCACACTATGGCAGCCTAGTGAGATACTTTTCCACGCCCCGCTTGGGGACGTAAAAGACATGACGTTCATCGTGGCAGTGTAAGGCTAACACACTTGCCACGATAACTGCCACCCTACATCAATGGGCCACCGGTCTCGCACTCTCCAACGAAACGCGATGACACGGATGCTGTCGCTTTACATTGATAGTATTGCCTCGATCGAGCCGGCCCGTTTTTGCTCAAATACAAATACAATATAAAACAAAACAAAACGTTGAATCCACTCGTATACTTTCTCTTTTTGTAGTTGTTAAAAACTAAACGTACTTAAAACGGAAAGAAATACAAAGAACACAAGTTTTACGTAATACAATTTTTCCGTAATAAATTAATCCCATTACGAGTGTCGTAACGACTATTTATATTCGTGACAAAGATCAAAGTGGTAAGTAAATCTAAATACGTCGACTAAATAACCTTGAAAACAATATAACGTTAATAAAGCAGAATTTTTACGTAATTAATGTATTAATTCTGTGTTGGCAAATTAATTAGATTAGTTCGTTACAGGGGTGGATTTTCCGGCAACAATTAATTCTAGCTACAGTTATATTTCATAGAAACTTTAATGAGTCATGCGTATTAAACGTTTTGTGTTCCACATCAATAACTTTTAACATTTCCTCGCTGGACATTGACCATTCCTTTGAAGGAGGTTTTGGCCTGCTATACCACGCTTTCCAAGAATACAGAGTGTCCAGACCCATCTTTCCCTGTTCTTTGTCCATTCTGACGAAATAGTGCTAAATTATGGTCACGATGGCCCCATTATCCTAATGTGCCCAGGGCCTCTAATACGTGAAAGATGCTCGTGAGAGTGTCACCATCTCTGTTCATTCTAGGGGTGTCGTAAGAGGCGACTAAAGGAACAAAGTATACAAGGCAAAATCATTACAAAGAGAAGGAAAACTTGAAACAAACCCTTTTTTTTTTTTTTTTTTTTAACGTGTAGAAACCCCCTCGGGCCGTCACCCCACCGGGGTTTACAGCGGGGTGGTGTGTCGGAATCGGACCGACTAAAACCACACGGTGTGCCACTCTGCGCCAGAGATAGGAGGGATCCGGGAACCGCTGCTATTACGACATCCAGATCCCTCCTAGCGCCTGCCCGAAACTGCGGGCACCATCTATGGGTAAACTCTCTATTTTAGGCGACGTACGGCACACGCGGACGTCACCTCCTCGCGGCTGGCCATTATAGCGGGTGGAGGGGAAAACCCGTCCCGTCCACCCGCAGCCACACTCAAGGCGGCATGAGGCGCTGGTATGCGCGCCTCTGCCGCCCGGTTCGCCGGCGGCAAATTGGGTCCGAGTGGATATCGTCCTCCCGGGCCTTCTCCGCCGCCTCCTTCCACGAAATTACGTCTTCGCAGAAGGTTGCGACCGCGGTAAAACAACTGTCGCTACCGGCCATGGACCGTATGACGGCCGGTAGCGAGAGATCTCCTCCAATAACTGCAGTGAGGACCCCACGCTGCGCCGCCCAGGCGGAACAAACCGATAGCGTGTGCTGAGCCGAGTCCTCACTGCAGTCGCAGTAGTAACAGGCGGGACTCAATTCCCTCCTGGCGACCGAGTGCAGATACTTCCCGAAGCAACCATGCCCGGAAAGGACTTGCGTCAGTCGGAAGGAAAGGGTCCCGTGCTGCCGCCCTGCCCACTCGGCGATGACCGGCTGGAGAGCCTCCACGAGGGCGAAGCCAGCACGTGGAGTCTCCAACCGGAACGACCAACGAGCCATCGTGGCTCGACGAGCGGCCTCACGCCACTCGCGTATCTCCTCGGGCGGGGGCCGTATGCCGCTACCCGCCCGGAAGTTAGCCGTTCGCCGATAAACTTCGGCTAGCACTTCCGCCTCCAAATCCCACGGGGGAGTTCTGGCCAAGGCGCACGCCGCCTCCGTCGATACGGTGCGGTAACCGCGTATGGCTCTAACCGCCAATATCCTCTGAGGGCGCCAGAGGCGAGTCCTATTCTGGGCGGTCAGAGCCGCCGCCCACACCGGTGCACCATATAGCGCCCTTGACCGAACAACCCCCGTGTATACTTGAAACAAACCCTATTCCAACCCGTCTGGCCAGCGTGGTATAGGCCAAAACTTCCTTTCGAAGGACAGGCTTATGTCCAACAGTGGACTATTAAAAGTATTGTGTATGTATTGTTTATATAAAATAATATTTTATTAGTAATGTATGTCAACTTCTTTATTTTACCTTTGCCCCTACGGCGTCGTGTTTCTACATCACCTGAAGGTTGTCTGGGAGAGAATGCCCCATGGCATTAAGTCCGCCTTTGTACAACATGCACATTAAGCTTAAATAAATAAATAAATAAAAACTATTGACGTAATGTTATATAAATAATTTATTTGTTTATTTATTTTATTTTAATTATTTACTTTCAAAAATAAAAATGTCAGTCACAACAGTCATGGCTGTTGCCAGAATTATTTTCAGGGTGGTGTATCGATGTCGGTCTGCAAGGCCCGGGAACGGTCTAGGTATCACAGAAGACTCAGGCACCGGCGATTACTAAACAATCTCCGTCCTCCATAAACGCGGGCCTAGGACAGATAGGTGAGGCCATCTGTCACCCTAGCAGAAGCAGGCCGGGGCGGCGATGCGACTACGCACGCCCTTTTGGGTGTAGTAAAAGAACAACAATATTCCCATACGGTAGAGGGTCATAGTCGGGTATCCGTGGTGATTTCTGCACAGGGGAAAAAAAGGAGGTGCATCGACATCCATAGAACTAATATAATTAACAAATAAAGTATATGAAATTATACAGGGTATTACGTACGTAAAATATGTATTTTACTACATATGTATTTTCTTTCCTACTATATGTGTGAGTGCACTCACTTGCAGATCCCTCCCAGCGCCCATGTCGATAGTGTTATACAATCTACTTATTTATAATAATACATTATTCTTAGTACTATTATTGTAAATGTACTCAGCGACCAATAAAATAAGAGTTACTTATAAAACTGGTATCCTAGATAAATGTTTTCTGTTAAAAACAATTTCGTCAGGTGCGGATGGTATCTGGATGTCGTAATAACAGCTGTTCCCGGATCCCTCGTATGTCAGACGCAGAGTGGCATACCGTGTGGTTTTAGTCGGTCCGATTCCGACACACCACTCCGCCGTAAACCCCGGTGGGTGACGGCCCGAGGGAGTTTCCACAGGTTAAAAAAGAAAAAAAGGTGCGGATGGTAGGTAATGTCGATTCGTGAGTGTATTCATGTCAAAAAACGACTATGTAAAATGACATGTATAACCTCCAAAAGGTGTATGCTTAGTAAGGACATGATTCATTAATTTTTAAAAAGAAATCTCTCGCGCGAGACATATTCCTGTGTATTTAAATTTAAACCGTTCACGAAATGGACACAAAGAACATCCAGACTCAGAACATCAATTTGTGGATCGCACAAAGGCGAGTCAAAATAACTACAGTCAAAATAAATAATAAATAAATAAATAATTCACTCACAACGCCATCCAGTTTCAAACTAAGCAGAGCTTGTGCTATGATAACTAGACTGACTGATAGAATACTTATATATTTTTTTTTGTAAACACATACATATTATACATAGAAAACACCCAAACTTCGAAAGAAATATTTACAGATCACACAAACATTTGGTCCGACCCCGGAAACGAACCCGAGACCTCAAGCACAACAGGCGCATTCACTACCGCTGCACCACCGAGGCAGTTAAATATTTCATATATCTTTAACAGGTATAAAAACCTAGTAGACGAGACTAACCGATGACGTCAGCGGGCTCTGACGTACTCAGGAGACGTAAATTCAAAAAGTCCGTCGTCTCCAGACTGCTGATAAGAGGTCTACGTCCTTCTAATGAGGGCACGAAGACATTGTCTGTATAAACTGTAAAACTACCCTCAACTGAAATATTAATGTACTCACTCCAGCGCCGGGTCATTGCTCCTGGCATGAGAGTGCAGATTAAGAATGGATCGTGTATTCTCTGAATTCTGAATACTATATTATCAATTCATATAGCTGTAGGATATAGAGACTTCCAGAGCCGATTACGAGGTCGTTTTTAACGTTGTTTTGCCACATAATTTTTTAAAAATAAGGTTGGATGTAAAAAGATGTAAATTTGAAGTAGCAAATGTTTTGATGCCAATTCATATAAAAAAACGGTCCAGTGCGAGTCGGAATTACGCACCGAGGTTGCCGTACAAACCTGTAGGTATATAAGTATATATATATTTATATATACTTAGTTTACTCATCACGACAATCTGTTCTAAGTTTTATTTGATATGAATTTCAATTTAATACCTCTACGTGTTCATGAGGAAAGGGGTAGTTTAAAAGGGTACTTTAAAATTATAAAAATGTTATTATTATATGATGTAACTAAAAATTTACGGTTTTCGCAATTTTTCCTTTATCTGTGCTATAAGACGTTGCTTCACACCAAAATTTCAAGATTCTGAGTTCATAGGAAGTATCCTGCATGTTTTGATTTCTTTGCGACTTTTGAAAATTTGCCGAAAATTGCGGCATTAACGGCTGTATCTTTTCATTGTGTTCACTTAGATATCTGATTTTTTCACAGTTACAAGGGACAATAGATTTAAGTATTTAATATAAATTTCAGCTTGATTCCAGTACATGTTCTTGAAAAAAAGGATCTTGACAGACGGACAACAAAGTGATCCTATAAGAGTTCCGGTTTTTCCTTTCGAGGCATTGAACCCTAATTAAAACAAAAACATTAGTCAGAAATATAAATTATGAAAATGGTTACTCAAGGGACGAGGGGGAAGATACGATATTTTTTTAAAAACATTTTGTACTACCTCTCGGGTAACCTCACGCACTCGCTGGTGTAGTCGAGTAAAAAATATATATGTTTTTATGTATTTGCTTTTGCAACAGGGGATGTAAATGCGCCTCCAAGCACCCCTTCCGGTGCCCATAGATCGAAGCCTTGAAACTTCGGGCGTGTTCAGGGTCTTAATATCGGTATACTGCGTTTTTTTTATAAAGGCCTGCCAAAGTGACTTTTTTCTGTCTGATGGCGTATTGTGCATAGTATGGTATACTCCTAGTATGGCGATCCACGCTATGGTGACCTACGAGTTTCTGCTGTCAAAAGTATAATATTTGTTTAGTAAATTTGATGCCAAAGACAGATTCATAAATGGTCTGTGCAATAAAGCTCTTAATCGGAAAGCCTCAGTAATACGGTATCTTCTCAATCCATAAATAGTTTTCAACAATCCTACTGTACATTATTGTTGTATGTTTGTAAAATAAGCCGCGATAGAGGATTTCCTCATAGAGTTGGCGTGGTAGTTTTAAAAAAAAAATTAAAAAAAAATGTCTCATTACAGTTTGAATATTCGAAGTGAGGTTAATAACAATATAGTTTTGCTAAGGTATTTGCAATTTGTATTCAGGACTCCATACCAGCAAGAGGCCAACGTCCTCTGAATAAGGGCATTCCGCAACAATAGTCTCTGCAAATCACAAACCTAAACAAATTAGAAAATAATTATTTCTGCCAACTTCGTCCTCGGTTCATTAACCCTTGCATGAGTATGCAAATTAATAAAATGCCCTCATTCTCAACTGACGTTCATGAGAATAGTTTATGGTTTTGTAAGTGTCAAAACCTTTTAAAAAAAAAAAAAAAACAGTAGCAGTCGTGGGACTTCCGATAGAAGTGAAAACGGAACTACGAGTATTAAGTTGAGAGTAATTAAAACTATATGCAAAAATTATATGAAATTTTTATGTTTCATATATAGCTATATATAATATATAATATCATATATAATATATAATAATAATAAATTTCATATATAATATATAATATCATATTCTCCATAGCTATAGATATACTATTATCATTAGCATGTCGGTGACGCGAACCGAGGATTTTACCCTCTACCAAAACGCTCAACGCGCCTAAAGAAGTTTTCGCTTCAAAAAATTAAAGAGTTTTTATACTTATTTGACGCAACGTTTTTTTAATAACTAAAGATTCTGTGCTATTCTAATTTATCCTGTGGGTAAAAGTCGACTACGGAAGCAAGCTACGCAGCGTAACAGCTGTGTTGATATAAGGATATATACAGTGTACCCCCGGTAATTCGACAAACCTTTTGCAGGACAGTGTCGGACTGTCGAATTTGTCAGATTATAGAGTACTGTCTAAGACCCCCTATAGCCCGGATTTTTTACAAAAGAGTACCTTCTAATCCGACAAATTACAGATAAATGATAAAATTCTATATGTTGTCTTTTGGGCTTGTGACGACATTACTAGGTATGTATACGTAATGCACAATAAATAAACGCTAAGCTGCACCGCTATCACATGTAGTCAAATTCAAACTAAGCAATCGGAATTGAAGCAATACCTACGTGTCCGGCACAAGTTGTAACCTGTTCAATTATGCACGATCTTACATTAGTGAAAATTGTTTGATTGATGTCAGCTTACGGGGGGGTCCGGATTAGACAGGGGCCGGATTACCGAGGGTTCACTGTAATAAAATACTTGACATACGCTACCCGTCACCAACACGAACCCTGCACCAATGACTGCACGATTGACCTAGTGGTTTAAGGGTCGCCGCGACGCTTTCTACTGCGTTGAGTGTTGTGGGTTCAAACCCCACATGGGACAACACTTTCTGTGATCCACAAATTATTGTTCTGATTCTGAGTGTTCTTGTGTCCGTTTCTTGTATGTTTGTAAAGTCCCAAGCGACACAGGATTTACTCCTATTGCGGCCGTTGTCATTTAAAAAAAAACTCGTCTATGTCCAGCAGTGAACAGTTAAAGTCTGTTATTTAAGATGATGATTTCTGTAGATTTTGGGCACTCAATCTTTCTTTCCATTTTACATCGCTTAGAATAGCTCTTAATCGAGGGTCGTGCCATTACAAATAAAATTAGATTCTGTGATGTCGCTTTTTTATGATAAACATTTAGATAAAACAAGAAACAGAATTTACATAAATAGTCAACATCTTTTGTATATTTATAACCTAAAAATCTCCTGTCAGATTGTCATAAAGGTATCAGTAAACTGCCTCTGCGTTGACAAAAATGCATAGATAGTGTTTGTGATTACTTTAATTAATTGGCAGTACTTGGAAACCAAGCTTTGCTCAGTATTATTCTGTAATAGTCGATTCGCAATTTCCCAACTTCTTTTGTTCCCATCCCTAATTTTGTCACATAGACAAGTGTCAAAACGGGCCTATTAGACAAACATTTCATTGTTTGAAAACATGGATAAAGCAACGTTTTCTAAAAATGAGACCTAGCTAGATCAATTTATCGCCCCGAAACCCCCATGCATACTAATTTTTATGAAAATACCTCGAAGTCAGGATAGCTAAAAGTCGCGACTTGTTTAAAATTAAAGTGAAGAAGCTTTTACTGGCTGAATTGGTGACGTCTTAGTTCATCAGCTGGTGTTATTATATCTTATAGTGGTAATATGTGTGCACGGATATGTATGAGTTATATGTATGTGTATTATACACGTATGTGTTATATATTTATGTGTTTATGTAAGTGTATTTGCTTATTTATGGTCAAACAAGTCTATATATACTAAATACTCTGTCAATTACTTCTTATCCTTAAGTGCACCTACCCCATATTTTCTCTGCATTACCCAATCGGTTGACTGGCAGAAAATGTCTTAGGCATTAAGTCCACCGATGCATGTCTTTGTGCATAAAGTTGTAAATAAATAAATAAAATCGTTGGGGCCGTTTCCGAGATTCAGATTATGTAAATATACAAGAATTGATCGTTGAAAGGTATTGGATATAACATACAGAAAATAAAATATGCGAACTTGTTTCACAATGTTGTTATTTGAAAAATCGTGTCTACGTCAACAACCAGAAAGTACGTCAACTAAAAGAAATAATCAGTGAAGAGATGTCGGCGATCTCGCGGTCTCTTTGCCGACGAGTATACGAAAATTTCGGTGCTCACTTAGAAGAGTGCAAACGTCGAAACGGTGGCCATTTACACGATGTAATTTTTAGAAAATAAATTCCTACTAATTAGCTTTCTTGTAAATAAACAATTTATATAAAATATCAAATGCTTTTTTATATGCGATTTTTTCAAATATTAACTAATGCGTAGCCCATCGATATACGTTTCATTTCTCTGATTACGATAAAAGCTTTAGTATTTATGTACTAAGAATAGAAATAATCGATGCGTCATTACTTTCAAAGCATTGGAAGCCTGGTCCGCAAAATCAATATCCGAATAGACGTATTGACGTTAAAATTGTATGATACACGTCGAAAGTCATACCCAAGAAGACTCTAAAATAATACTATAGATCATTATTAATGTTATTTTAAATTATAAATATGTATTTGAGTTTATTATAATATGTGTATCATTTTTTTTTATTTAAGAGCCTGCCAAAGTAACCTACCTGATGAAAAGCATGAATAAGATCCAAAAGTTGTGGTCACGCTACTCGTTACGAATGCAGTATAGTGACCCACGCTATGCGACTTTTTCGCAACAACATTCGCAGCAACATTTTTCATTGATACTCCGCTCTTATTTGTTGTAGCGTTAAGCTCGTTAGGTAGTAGAGCCAGACTGATTGCAGCACGAGCGGGCCGGCTCAACCGGAGCAGTACTACCTTCACACAGAAGACCAACCTAAAGCGCCAGCATCCGTGCTGTCGTGTTTCGTTGGTGAGTGCGAGACCGGAGGCTCATTGATGCAGGGGACACAGTTGTCGTGGTAAACGTGTGCAATACAATGCTACGAGAACTGTCATGTCTTTTACGTCCCCAAGTGAGGTGTAAAAAATCGTAATGGGCCGCCATATTGTGGGTCACCATACTGTATTGTCAGCATTCGTAATGAGTATGGTGACTACAACTTTTGGATCCTATTCATGCTTTCTGTCAAGCAGAGTAGAGTCACTTTGGCAGGCTATTAAAATTAAAGAAATAAAAAACAAAAAATTCAAGTGGGCGAAACGAAGGCCATTGAGTAATACAATATTTAGTTGTCTATGGTTCGTTGTCTCTGAACATGCAATCGTATCGATTTCGCTACAAGCGATATCCGTCCCTGCGATAGTTGGACTTGTTAAATCAATAACTCAGCGACTACAGGTTAATTTTACAATACAACAGAAATAAATGATGGGTATGAAAGGCCTATGTCCAGCAGTGGACTGTTAACAGCAGTTGATGATGATAATGACAAATCATTGATACAACAACAGTTTTTCACTAAATGTATATAAATAAATAAATATGTCGGACATTAAACACAACGTCATCTAGTTTCAAACTAAGCAGAGCTTGTGCTATGATAACTAGATTGACTGATACAATACATTATTATATACTTGTTTTGTAAATACATACATATTATACATAGAAAACATCCAAACTTCGAAACAACTATTTGTAGATCATTAGTAGTAAATATTAAATAAATAAAATATAGAATTAATAGTTTATATGTATATTTTTTTATATTTATTAACTGCCTCGGTGGCGCAGCAGTAGTGAATGCGACTGCTGTGCTTGAGTTCTCGGATTCGATTCCTGGGTCGGGCTAAATGTTTATATGATCTTCAAATATTTGTTTTCTATGTATAGTATGTATGTATTTACAAAAGAAAAGTATGTAAGTATTCTATCAGTCAGTCTAGTTATCACAGCACAAGCTCTGCTTAGTTTGAAACTAGATGACGTTGTGTGTCAAATGTTCGAAATATATATTTATTTATGTTTATTTGTTATTAATAAATACAACCAGAACCTAGTGATAAGAGGAAGTTGCAGATTGAAATAAGGTATAGTGACAAACATTGAGCTCCTTCGATATTTTGTCCACGTAGAAAGGATGGATGACAGAAGACATACGAGAAGAAATTATAGACCACATATGTGTGGAAGTGTCGGAAGAGGTTTGATGATTAAAGGAAGTGTTATATTAGACCAGGATGTACAGTGTTCGTGACCCGAACGGAGCACAGATTTAAAACGATAGATTTTATATGAAACATTTTTTGGAACGAAGTTCCTTACGGCAGGCTTGGAGGGGATTCCGCTGCGGTCGACCGGGGTCCGCTGCGGTCGACCGGGGCACAAGGCGGCAGAGTGCTCTGCCGCCCCTCACTGCCCAGCGTGTGCGGCGGGTAATAAGCCCGCCGATCATCAGATTGGACAGGGGGGCTGCAAGCCACCACGCACATCTCGGCAAGTGTCGGGGGCTAGCCAGTCGACCCAGGCTGCCTCTGACGTCGTTTCTGCGTCGACATCATTGCCCATGGAGGAGGTTGTAGAGACGGTTCAGTAATGGACCAAGTCTCCAACCTCCTTGTCCAGACGAACCTCAACCACTGTGCCGCGGCGCAGGACCTTTTCCTGCAAACCATGGCACAGTGGTCTATCGGTGTTGCCGTAGCCGCGGAACCCTATTACGTTCCTCCCCGTCCAAACTGGTTGGGTGACCGGGACGGTTCCGTGGCAGTCGTCGGCTCCACGGCGGCTCATTCCCCGCCCTTGTCGCTAAGGGACAAGGGTACTGGATATGTTGCTGCCGAGTGGGGGGGCATCACCGTATATGGTGTTTACTTCTCCCCCAACCGGAGTTTGAGCGACTTCGAGGTTTTCCTTAACAACTTGGAAACCTCGATGCGGTGTCTAACGTCTGGGCACGTCTTAGTGCTGGGGGACTTCAACGCGAAGTCCATTGCGTGGGGTTCCCCCAGGACGGACGCCAGGGGCGAGGCCGTAGAGGAGTGGGCGGCCTCGGTGGGCCTCTGTTTATTGAACAGGGGCTCCACCAACACGTGCGTGCGACAGCAGGGAGGGTCGATAGTGGACCTTTCGTTCGCTACCCCTGCCCTCGCCGCACGAGTAAGGAACTGGTGTGTCCTGGAAGAGGTTGAGACGCTCTCGGATCACCTCTACATTCGATTTGAGCTCTCCCGGACCCAGGACCCCAGTAGGGGTCACGCGGCGCGGCGTTCTTCTCTCTTTCCACGGTGGGCTGTAGCCAAACTGAATAGGGACCTACTAGAGGAGGCAGCCATAATTCACTCATGGCTGTCTCCGCAGGCTCCGGCCGAGGAGGTCGACATGGGGGCTGGTCGTTTCCGCGATGCGATTACGCAGATTTGCGATGCGGCCATGCCCCGCATCCGAGGTTGTCGGCCTCCACGGAAGGAGATTTACTGGTGGTCCCAGGAGTTGGCGGACCTCCGCGCGGCCTGTACTCGTGCCCGGAGGTCCTACACCCGTAGTCGGCGGCGACACCGTGAAGATGGTGAGGAGGATCAGCTTCATGAGGAGTACCGAGAGGCGCGGAAAACTCTGAAGCTGGCCATCAGCCGCGCCAAAGAAATTAAGCGAAAGGAAATGCTGGAGGGTCTCGATCGTGACCCCTGGGGTCGCCCTTATCGTGCGGCGCGACAAAAGCTCCGCACATCGGGCCCCCCCCTTACAGAGACCCTCCAGCCCAGCTTCCTGCGGGAAGTGGTCGAGGGCCTTTTCCCGCAACGGGTGGAGCACACACCCCCGTCGATGGCCTTCACGGTCGGAGACGACGGGGCGAGCGAGGACAGTGTTCCGCCCGTCAGGGAATCGGAGGTAGGGGCGGTTGTTCTACGGATCCGCTCTAAAAACACCGCCCCCGGGCCAGACGGGATACCTGCCCGAGTGCTGGCCCGAGCCCTCGAACACATGTCGGACCGTCTCAGGGAGGTCCTGGACGTTAGCTTGGCGTCTGGACTCTTCCCTGAGTGCTGAAAAAGCGGGAAGCTGGTCCTATTGAGGAAGCCGGGACGGCCAGCCGAATCGGTAGCGGCCTATAGGCCCATCGTGTTGCTGGACGAGGCGGGTAAACTGTTTGAGAGGATACTCTCTGCCCGCATCGTCCGGCACCTCTGGGAGGTGGGCCCCGACCTGTCGGACGCCCAATTTGGTTTTCGGGCGGGGCGTTCGACGGTCGATGCCGTGCTGCGCCTGAGGGCCGTTACCGAAGAGGCGGTGAGCTGTGGCGGCGTGCTGTTGGCGGTGTCGTTGGACATCGCTAACGCATTTAATAGTCTGCCATTTAGCTGCATCAGGGAAGCACTTCACTACCATGGGGTGCCAAAGTACCTGAGGCGGCTTGTGGCAGACTATCTTGAGGAGCGTACCGTCATGTACGAGGACCGAGACGGTGTTCTGAGGCGGCGGCTCATGTCGTGCGGTGTTCCACAGGGGTCTGTCCTCGGACCACTCCTGTGGAACATGGGATACGACTGGGCCCTTCGAGGTAGTCTTCCCCCCGGGCTGGGCGTAATTTGTTACGCAGATGACACATTGGTCACGGCCCGGGGAGCAAACTTTCAAGAGGCGGCGTGCCTGGCCACCACGGGTGTCTCTCTGGTGGTCGGGCGAATTGAGGCACTGGGTTTGCGGGTGGCCCTGGACAAGACGGAGGCCCTTTTGTTCCATGGGCCCCGTCGTGGTCCACCCTCCGGCGCCTCCATCGTGGTCAATTCGGTCCTCGTACCGGTTCAGGCTCAGATGAAGTATCTGGGCCTGATCCTCGACGGCAGGTGGCTCTTCGACGAGCACTTCCGACAGCTTTCTCCAAAGCTGGTCGGCGCTGCTTCTGCCCTTGGGCGACTTTTGCCCAATCTGGGTGGAGCTAGCGTGGCGACGAGACGGCTATACACGGGGGTTGTCCGGTCAATGGCGCTGTATGGTGCACCGGTGTGGGCGGCGGCTCTGACCGCCCAGAATAGGGCTCGCCTCTGGCGCCCTCAGAGGATATTGGCGGTTAGAGCCATACGCGGTTACCGCACCGTATCGACGGAGGCGGCGTGCGCCTTGGCCGGAACTCCCCCGTGGGATTTGGAGGCGGAAGTGCTCGCCGAAGTTTATCGGCGGACAGCTAGCTTCCGGGCGGGTAGCGGCATACGGCCCCCACCCGAAGAGATACGCGAGTGGCGAGAGGCCGCTCGTCGAGCCACGATGGCTCGTTGGTCGTCCCGGCTGGAGGCTCCACGTGCTGGCTTTGCCGCCGTGGAGGCTCTCCAGCCGGTCATCGCCGAGTGGGCGGGGCGGCAGCACGGGACCCTTTCCTTCCGACTGACGCAGGTCCTTTCCGGGCATGGTTGCTTCGGGAAGTATCTGCACTCGGTCGCCAGGAGGGAATTGAGTCCCGCCTGTCACCACTGCGACTGCAGTGAGGACTCGGCTCAACACACGCTAGCGGTTTGTTCCGCCTGGGCGGCGCAGCGTGGGGTCCTCACTGCAGTTATTGGAGGAGACCTCTCGCTACCGGCCGTCATACGCTCCATGACCGGTAGCGACAGTTGTTTTACCGCGGTCGCAACCTTCTGCGAAGACGTAATTTCGCGGAAGGAGGCGGCGGAGAAGGCCCGAGAGGACGATATCTACTCGGACCCAATTCGCCGCCGGCGAGCCGGGCGTCGGAGGCGCGCATACCAGCGCCTCATGCCGCCTTGAGTGTGGCCGCGGGTGGACGGGATGGGTTTTCCCCTCCATCCGCTACAACGGCCAGCCGCGAGGAGGCGACGTCCGCGTGTGCCGTACGTCGCCTAAAATAGAGAGTTTATCCGCAGATGGTGCCCGAGGTAGCGGGCAGGCGCTAGGAGGGATCTGGATGTCGTAATAGCAGCGGTTCCTGGATCCCTCCTATCTCAGGCGCAGAGTGGCACACCGTGTGGTTTTAGTCGGTCCGATTCCGACACACCACCCCGCCGTAAACCCCGGTGGGGTGACGGCCCGAGGGGGTTTCCACACGTTAAAAAAAAAAAAAAAAAAAAAGGCTTGGAGGGGATAGGGATTTTGCTACGCGACCGAACTAAAAAAAATGTGATAGTAAAACCGTAAGAAAAAATCCGTGGAAAAAAGTGCGTGGAATAAAACCGTTAAATGAGACGTGTGCAGGCGCGAAAGCGCGTAAGGGCGTCATGTGT
Organism: Hypercompe scribonia; assembly: GCA_949316085.1. Classification (NCBI taxonomy): domain Eukaryota; kingdom Metazoa; phylum Arthropoda; class Insecta; order Lepidoptera; family Erebidae; genus Hypercompe; species Hypercompe scribonia. Next base: position 9,841,967 of record OX438995.1, read on the forward strand.
GCTACGTTTCATACTATCTATCGCGCACTTAACACTCGTACTATTTCTACCTCTTTCTAACACATGACAATGCACATTAGACAAAACAGTAACATGTAAATTGTTTTCAAAAGTCTCATATTTCTAGATCTGGATCGCGATCTCTTAAATATGAATTCCGCTCAAAAGCGAACACAAGGAAGATATTTATATTTTTTTTTGTAACATAACTGCATATGCGATTGTGGAAGCCAATGCTAGTAACAAAATGGGAGCAAAAACACCCGAAAAGATGAAATTACGGAGTCAATCGTGTAAATGTGATGTGTGCGGTCGAAAATTCCTTAACCACAGAGCTTTAACATCGCATCGAAAATTCGTGCATAATTTTTTTTTATATAATTTCCAATCATCAAAACAATAATAAATATAGTAACAATGGCTAGTGAACCAACAAGTGACTTGAATGCAATTGACAGTGATAATAGTGGGAAATTATTTTGCAAATTGTGTCGATTCTACATTATCCGAAGGAACTTCGTTCCTACCTGGTGTCCCACGACACCATTCATTTGATTTGATCGATTCAACTCGTTTTATTTAGAACCTACCAAAGTGACTCTATTCTGAGTGATGAAAAGCATGAATAGAATCCAAGAGCGGTGGTCGCCATACTCACTGCGAATGACGACAGCGTAATATGGCGACCCACGCTATGGCCGCCTAATGAGATGCTTTTTCACGCCCCGCTTAAAGGACCAGTTTACATTATACGGTAATAATGATGAATGATGATAATAATATAATATAATTTATTTTTCTCCAAAGGTACAAGGATATTCTTACATTAAGATACAGCATAAGCAGAACCTTGTTGAGAGTTGGAGTCTAAGCAAGGTTCAAAACCTGTGATCTGGATGTCGTAATAGCACCTGTGTTTTAGTCGGTCCGATTCCGACACACCAATCCGCCGCAAACCCCGGTGGGGTGACGCCTCGAGGGGGTTTCTACACGTTAGAAAAAAAAGGTTCGAAACCTATGTGACAGATCTCCAGTCCTCGTCTTTAACGCTACAAAAGTTATCTTAGTGACTGTAACTGTCAAAACAGTGTCACAAAAACTAATAAAAGAGATCATTTGTAAACATCAATGGTGTATGTACGTGTGTGTGTGTTTGTGTGTATGATTGTATGTGAGTGTTGCTTGAGAGTTTTGTGTGTATTTTTTTTACAGTTGTAATAGAATAGGCGTTTGTCTTTCATCTCACCTGATGGAAAGTGTAGATGAAGACGAAGGTGGTACACGACCATCCAAAAGAAACCTGTTCACTCTACTCTTAAAGGCTCCAGAGTTCAACTCATCAGGAAAAATAGACCCAGACAAGTCGTTCCAAATCTTGGCGACTCTCACCAAAAAAGAGCTGTCAAACCGTTTAGTTCGACTTTTGAGTATATCAACAAAGTGTGGATGAAACTTTGTCTGCGCCTAGTAGTCCGATAAAGGAATGAAGATGGCTCAATCAGTTCGAAAAGAGCCTTCGAACACTCTCCAAAGTATACATGTGAAAGTGTAGTACGAGAGAATTATATGTTTTATGTATGTAAATTAAACATAAGCCATACATACTTATCGTTCATTTATGTATACGGTGTATGAATCATGTCCCGTTCAGCCTCATCTACTAACAAACGACGTCGGCCTCGTCCCGGCCCCGTGTAATATAAATACTCCTTAATGTTACGTCATATATTTAATGCGTACCTAGTCTTTCACAGAATTCATGATTAATAAGAAATGATTCATTCGTTACATTAAAAATGTAAGTAAGAAAGAAATCTATGATTAGACGATTTTAAAAATTTATTTTATTTTTGTTGTAGGCAACATTTTAATACTTAGAGAAGGTTAGATATTCTTTATACCGGAACGAGTTTTTCTTTCGCAGTAGAATCGATTACAGAAGATTCGTTATTCAATGTTTTAAGAATAACAATAAAAACTTGATATATTTCACATACGGCTGTCTGATACCCAATTAGACAGCGCCTGTGCTGTCGTAAGTAGACTGCTGATAAACATTTTTTTTTGAAGTGAAACTTCTTTATCGGGGTTGGAAACAAATTAAGTGTAACATTTTTTCGTTACGCGTCACATTTTTTCGTTACGCGCCATCTTTTTCTTATCCCTACCACGCGTGATTCGAAGTATACTTTCTCCAGCGGACTAGGGATTGGTAAATGTCTCCAATGTATTTTGCGGCCCGTTTTGAGTAGTTACATTTTTGAAATCCAGGTGGCGATTGCGTCGACTTCGAACGGGTTTAAATTATTTTTTTGAAAAATAACGTCATAAAGAAGTTTCACTTCTTACGAGTGTACGCTAGTACACGCACACATTTTTTTTTATAGTAACCAACCAAAGTGACTCTATTCTGCCTGATGGAAAGCATAAATCCAAAAGCGGTGGTCGCCGTACTCGCTGCGAATGAAGACAGTGCAGTATGGCGACACACGCTATGGCGGCCTAGTGAGATGCTTTTTCACGCCCCGCTTAAAGGACCCGGCGTCGTAGTAGGAGGGAAACATACTTATATATTACTAAATAAATACTTATTTTAGATAAATTACAGCCACACAACAAAAACGTGTGACCTGCACGTAAAAAGTTTGACTTCTTTGGTGTTACAAGATAAAAATCTATCTAAAGATCTTATCCTTCACGTTATTGTATCTTTATAGAGAAAACGACAGTAATATTCTCGGATTTCGGGTTCGATTCTATATTCTTTTTCTATATTAAGAACCTGCCAAAGTGACTCTGCTCTGCCTGATGGAAAGCATGAATAGAATCCAAGAGTTGTGGTCACCATACTCATTGCAAATGCAGACAACGCAGTATGGTGACTCACACTATGGCGGCCTTGTGAGATGCTTTTTCACACCCCGCTTGGGGACGTAAAAGGTATGACAGTCATCGTGACAGTGTAAGGCTCACACAGTTACCACGATAACTGTCACCCCTGCATCAATGGGCCTTCGGTCTCACTTACGTACTTACCAACGAAACACGACAGCACGGATTCCCCTGTCGTACCAAATGTGTATATGATCTGCAAATATTTGTTTCGGAGTTTGGGTGTTTTCTATGTATAATATGTATGTATTTACAAAAAAGAAGTATGTAAGTATTGTATCAGTCAGTCTAGTTATCATAGCACAAGCTCTGCTTAGTTTGAAACTAGATGACGTTGTGTGTCAAATGTCTGACATATTTATTTATTTATTTATATAAAAAAGGTATTTAATGCATTGAAAAAAAGTTTTATTATAACACATTGTCTAGTTAAATAAATTTTATTTAAATATCATACAATAACTTTAGCTTGATCAGTCCATCAAATATAGCTTGATCACCGTGACAGCTGTCATTAGTGTCATTTTAGGTATATTTTAAGTGGTTTTTTAACACGTAATGTTGGTTTAGTAACAAGTAATGTTGGTTTTGTAGCGAGTTATTTTGTAGTTATCTGTCATATCGTATTAATAATATTCATTTTAGTTATATTGTTAAATATATAAAAAAGTAAAACAAGAATACATATTTAAAAATATAAAAATAGTAGACCAATGACTTCCAATACGGGGACCAAGACACCGGTGGTTAGGGCTCTAAAGACGGGAACCTCATCACTATACGCCCGTATCAAGGACTGATTTCTGCATTAGAACCTTTTTTTGTTTGTTTTAACGAGTAGAAACCCCCTCGGGCCGTCACCCCACCGGGGTATACGGCGGGGTGGTGTGTCGGCATCGGACCGACTAAAACCACACGGTGTGCCACTCTACGTCTGACATAGGAGGGATCCGGGTACAGCTGCTATTACAACATCCAGATCTCTGCATTAGACCCTTGATCTAACCTTTGAACGTGAGCCTCTTCAGGACGAGGCTCTTGGCTATCAACCCGTGAGCAGATACAATTATCGGAACAATGATCACCGAATCTACATTCCACGTACATCGGCAATCTCGTGAGACAGATCCAAATACTTCATTTGTTTTTTTCAACTTTCACGAGATTCTCGTCATGAGGAACGGCGATATCGACAATCATTGCGCGACGCTCTAATCGATCTATCACTACAATATCAGGCTTATTGTCTTATTATTATTAATTATTAAATATTTCTTTTAACCTTACGAATGATGTAATCATAAGAAATCGGCAATGCAGACTCATTGAAGAATTATAAGTGAATAAATAGATTGTTCTAGAGACAACCGTGGGCGCCGTCAGAATTATTTTCGGGGTTTGCAACTACATCTACATATGCTATTAAGCAATATAAAATATATATTTATACTAAGTCTCTTATGAAATTGGCGTTTTTATGAAATAAGTAATTGATAGGGAGGTACAAGTGCGCCCCCTTTCACCCCCTCGCAGCTCCCATTAGACATCGCGAATTTGTTATTCATTGGAATCACAGTGTACCTTGATCGAAATAAATGCTATTTTTAAATTTGGATATTAATTATTTAAGTTTAATTACATATTTAATATTAAATGGTAACAAAATAGTCTATGGAATGTTGGCAGAACTGATTTTAATGTTATAATAATTTGTAATTCCCATAATTTAAAAATATAACATTTACAAGTTTTGATGAACATTTTTTTTTTAAAAAACATTTTTCACTGAATTCCGCCTTACATTACATAATGTTACATCAAATGGTCACGTTATGTCAAAAGTTCAGTAACAGTTGTATTGAGAAATCTTCCCTCTCAGATGTTTCAGAATGGCTTAAATTGCTAGATAACAAAATTAAAAAAAAAATGTGTGCGTGTACTAGCGTACACTCGTAAGACTTGAAACTTCTTTATGACGTTATTTTTCAAAAAAATAATTTAAACCCGTCTGAAGTCGATGCAATCGCCACCTGGATTTCAAAAATGTAACTACTCAAAACGGGCCGCAAAATACATTGGAGACATTTACCAATCCCTACTCCGCTGGAGAAAGTATACTTCGAATCACGCGTAGTAGGGATAAGAAAAAGATGGCGCGTAACAGAGAAATGTGACGCGTAACGAAAAATTGTTACACTAAATTTTTTTCCAACCCCGATAAAGAAGTTTCACTTCAAAAAAGCTTATTATTTCTATTTTGTACCTACTTCCTTCTACAATCCTATAGAGCTTATTTGGTGGTACTATCTTCCATACTCAATAGAATAAATCGTCGTAGAAATATTGAGGCAATTTTGTAAATATAATTCGTCATTTTAATACTACTAGACCACGTAAAATTGCTAAACTTCTTGGATGATATTCAATATTACATACAGTTGCGAAATCTATAACAATATGGTAATCTATCAAGACAGACAGAGACAAGCCAGTCTACATAACTTGGATGTTGTGTAGTACTTGGATTGTGATCTGACGGCAGTCGCTCCATATAAAAAAAAATTTCAACCGAGTTCAAAAGATTTTGGCAAAATCTTGTATAAAAACGTATTACATCGATGATAAGTTTTGTTGTTGCAAATTGCGTTTCGAATATTTACTAAACGCAGTTCTAATAGTTTAGTTAACTAACGTATGATACATCGATTCTTCTAGATGTGTCACTTTAAATCATAGCATCGGAGAACTGGCGATAGAGGAAAGGTACCATCAGTTTTTAATAGGCCGCTGTTGGACATAAATCACTCCTGGCAAGGAGGTTTTGGTCTACTATACCACGCCTGGCCAGACTAGTTGGTCTGTGTCAAGTTTTCGTTTTCGTTCTCAGTGATGTTGTCTTGCATATTTTGTTCACTTAGCCACCTCTTACGACACCCCTTGGAAGAATAGGGGATGCATAATCCGTCCACACATAATAACTTACTGTAATTATTTAGAAATAAGTCAAATTTGACATTATTTTTTTAACAGATTAAAAAACTGTACTTACTTGACTGAAATGGAACTGCCGTGGCAGTGACATTTTTTAATATCGGGCGGCAAAGATAAGCAGTTAAAATGGTCCTCTGACTCCGTACACTCTAAAGATTTACGAGCACTTATATCAACGGCAAATGCCGTCTTATGCATTGGTTTAGAATAAAATATACACTTGACAGACGCCGTTTTTACCAAATTGTAATTTACTTTTTTCTCAATACAAAAAATTTACTGAAAATATTTTCTTAATTAATGTGTTTTCAGTAATAAATTATGGCTCAACAATCGGCATTTTTTTTTTCTTCAAATAATTCAAAGCGCGTATTCGAGACGGCTATTCTTTTGGCACTCAACTTGCGTATTTTAAACTCTACCGTATAAAAATTTTATTCTTTTTGTTGCTCACGTCCGATTAACGTTGTAACTGACGTAGTTGTATTTTGGATTAGGCTTGAGCAAAAAAAATCGATATATCAAAATATCGATATTTTTTCAGAAAAAAATCGATATAAATCCGCGATATTTTTGCCCACGATATATCGGTTTTCGATACTTATTTTCAGATATCAAATTCGTATCAAAATCGATACATTTTTAAGGTTTGCTGTCTGCTTATGCATTACATCATGTATTTGGCTAATCTTTATGTATATTTTAACAAAAATTTCAGTCTATGACCTGCTTGTCGCAGCAAATATCGATATATCAACATATCGATATTTTTTAGTCAATATTTATCGATACATTTGAAAAATTTCGATATGGTATATATCGATATTTTTTTCCCATTTGCCCATCCCTATTTTGGATTCTGCGCGCAACATCAATCAATACCCAAATGTCCTGGTTTCTATAAGGTTGGCACTCCTGAATAGTGTTGTAATAATAAAAAAGTTTATCGATGTTGCTACAATTGAAAATTAGTTTTTTGTCAATTTTGACATTTATACATTCTGATCTGATATGAGATTAAGCAAGAGCAGTCTTAGGGGGTGGCCAGCAGGGCAACTGCCTGGGGCCTCGCTTATGCAGTGGGGACTTGCCATGTATCATTTCGCCTGTCATTTTAATAGCTTTTCAGTTTCGACTGGTCTCGGCTTATGCTTTTATGTGATACGTGTTGCGTTGCATTTATTTCAAGTATCGTGATTTGAACTAATTCCACAAATGCAAGGGCCTCGCGATGAATTACTCGATCGGAGCCTCGCAATGATTACCTACCTGGGGCCTCACAATAACTAGGGCCGACTCTGATACTAACTATAGCCTGGATAGGGCTTAGTTAAGTGCCGTGTCGATTTGGGAAGAATCTGAAATCACAGAAGTCGGGTCGGCTTTTAGTGGAAACACCACATACTCTTGGCTTCTGCTTCCCCAAGAAGCCGGCAATCCAAAGGGGTTTTTCCATCAATGCCCGTTCATACTGAAGTATACTTTTTATCGTTTTGCTCATCCCTCAAGGGAGTACTCTTATAGGTGTACCTTAAATATAAAGTCTATAGAAAAAAAAAACAAAAATTATTTTTTTTAATCTATGCTTACCAAAGCGACTGTCTAATGGCAAGTATAATAGAATCCAAGAGCGATGGTTGCCATACTTATTGCGAATGCAAACAATGCGGTACGGGACCCACGCTATGGCAGCCTAGGACCACAGTAACAAGCCAAGAAATCATTCCTATTGAAAACCATGTTCTGTTATGAACTTAAGCTGTAGTACGCACTTCGGCGTGTGCAATTTCATGATCTGCTGAACAGTTTAATCCCAAATGGATACTTACGCCACTTGTAGCCCGATCACCATCATAAACAGCATCCGACAGCCATAGGCCCCTTAGAAAGGAGGTTTTGGCCTATTACCAAGGCGATATAGTTTGTACCAAGCTTTTCTCCTTGCTTCCCCAGCCGGCTCTTACGACACCCCGTAGTAAGGTGGCGGCTTAGCAGGCACAGGTATTTGGTAGGGTAGTGGTGTCAATACCTATAACTAGATCGGCGGGGGAACCTCTTGTGACGTCACCAAGATAGGGTCTGACCAGGCGCGGCATTGATCCTGGACATGCAATAATATGGCCCGGGTCTTGGGAACCTCTGTGGCGTCCCCAAGATACTCTGACCAGGCGCGTTGATCCTGGACATGAAATAAAATGGCCCGGGTCTTCTTCAGAGTAGGACGCCAGACACCAGTCGTCGGAGTAGCTTTTAATCGAAACATCAGATACTCGTGGCTCTTACCACTGAGGAGTCGGAGATTCGAGGAGTTTCTACCACGTCAAAAAGTGGCGGGGGTTGTTTCTTAATTCGTCACCAGGGATTTCCTTTCTAGGGTACACCTGATTCCCCGGCTACTGGTACCCGAGACGGTGTGCGGTTTTTGGTCGGTTCGAGTCCGACATAACCACCAGTGGGTGGTATCCGGGGGGATTACCGCACAGAAAAAAAAAAGGGATATAAATGAAAACAGTCATAGCTTTTGACATTACGTTTATATTTAAATTCACTAAATATTTTTTGTATTTTAATGTGATAACATAAAATCTAGCACATACTAACATGCGTCACCTATGTCAAAAATTTACAATTATTTTACAATGTTATTCCTATTGTCTATTACATGCCAACAAGACATGTTCCAACAAGGTATAGGACAGAATTTTTCTGTGCAAACTGGGCTAAACGATAGCTGGAATCGTGTGACCTTACAAAGGCCAAAGTCCTGGACGTGTCTACAAGGTTAGTGTTACCAGATGATAAAAATATTTTATTGCAAGCTTGTATTTTTTATTTTACGGGGCACTCATCTCTGTATGGCAGGCAAGCCATCAGACCTGATGGTGAGTACCGCCGCTTGTAGACACCTACAACTGGATAGGGAAAGACTGTCGACCTTTGAAATAGTTTTCTTTAGAAGTATGTATATTTACAAATATGTAATATGGGTCTCTATGATGGCTTCTAAACTAGAGAGAACATGATATCGCTGTCCGTGAAAAAATAATACTAGAACATTCGTGTTGTTTATGTAATGGACAATAATATTTTTTTTATATAGATTATGCTATACTAATGGAGCATTTGGAATACCTATTTACTTTTAGGCACTTACGGATATAATGCGAAGCTTGTTAACATATCGCTGCCCAATTAGGGGCCTTGGCAGTGAGTGAAGACACATTATTTAATCGTATATTGCTCGACAGACGGACGAATGGGTTCAAAAAGGTTTTTTTTCACGATAAAAATGTTTTTTGTAACGAATTGAATGAAAATATTGGTATGTCCGTCTGTAGTGTATATATATCTATATAGATTAACAATTTGATATAAATAATTCTTACAATCAACGGTAATTACTCGATCAATAGGTACTATATACTTTGTTATACGGACTACAAAACTAACCCGGATTCGCAGTCATCTTAGAAAGTCTCGGATAAAGTAACGCCTATTTCCCAGAGGGGTAGGCAGAGATATTATCCACTTACGACGATCCTGACACCACGTTTACTTCGTCCATTTATCAATCGCTGCATACATGCTCGTCGGTTCCTGGTACGCCTCACATGGCCCTTCGTCAGAACATCACCAATTTGGTCCTCTTTATGAATTCCTTTCGCGAATCATCATCCATCCTCTACGTGACCACACCATCAAAGCATGCCCTTGTCAATCTGTCACTACATCTTTCATCACTCTTTCCATTGGTGAAAACGCCATCAGAATCAGTTGCGCAGTTACCAAGATCTAAGCGTATAAGACCGAAAAGCAATGTTATTAACACGCTTTTATGAGGTCCACCTGTATGTTTTCATGTTTTTCAAACTAGTTATTATATATCACGTGATGGTAAGTGATTACCGTCGCTAATCGATCTGTAACTAAAGATGCGTTGCCATACTCTGAACGCCCTCCTCTGGAATCAGGAAGAATCGTTACTCTACTCACTTTCCCTCAATGAAAGGCAATTCACTCCAGTTGAGACTAACTTATTAACCAACCAAGTCTCTTATCAAAATATCCCCACTAGTTGCCCCACTTGGATTTTTTTTCCAATTATCTACCGCTATTAGCTACCGACAGTGGTATATGCAACTATATACTCTATATATCGCGCCTAATCGCATCGGCAGGGACAATGGATTCTCTTTTTCGTTTATCTCTACCAAAATATCCCCACTAGTAGGTACAGTTTGACAATTTTTCCAATTATCGTTACCGGTAGGTATAATTCTTTTTTTTTAATATCCCGCCAATGTAACTCTACTCTGCCTGATGGAAAGCAGGAATAAAATCCAAGAAATGTGGTCACCATACTTATTGTGAATGCAGTATCGTGACCCACACTATGGTGGCCTAATGAAATGCTTTTTCACGACCGGTTTGGGGACGTGAAACTCTTACCCCTTCTGGTAAGATAAACGAAAAGATAAATCCCTAAAACGCGACGTTTCGACCATTTTGCACTGGCTATCGTCCAATGTATGTAATATCTATTGATCGTCCAATCCCTTTAATTTAATAATAATCATATATCAATGAACACGAAAGTTTAACAAGTAATTATCGCAAAAGATATATATTATACATTCAGGATATCAAATGAAATTGGTAACAATGACAGCTTTAATTTTCAAGTGGCTAAATATAAAATACAATCCACCAGACACAAATATTTTTTTTAATTATTACAATTAATAAAAAGAAACTTTATAATTATTGAAGTGGATTTTGAATTTTATAAGCAGATATATCCACCAAACACATTTTTTTTACATTTGTTTCCGATGGATATATTTTACAGTGATGGTTTAACTTGTTTGTTTACATGATCCAAATGTGTTACTTCAAAATTGTAGTTGTCTATGTTTTCATATGAACAGTGTTGCCTTGTCTATGGATTTACCAACATGTACAATATCACGTTTAACTTCCTATGGCGCTCTGTTTGCTCCAACAATCAGCGGTAGATTTTGAAATTCCTTTTTGTACTAAAATACTATAAATCATGTCTTCTTTATACCATTAGTGTGACCATTCTCTAAAATCCTAACTCCCCAAAATGTTTAATTAAATCATTCTATTATACAGTCACTTCTTACCCTTACTTCACTCACACGGCTTTTATAGAACAGATATATTTTTAATAATCGTATTTTCAAAATCTACCACAGACTAATCTACCCTAATGGTCATTAAATTAACTAATAATATTATGAAAGACTAATTTAAAATGTGTATCTAATAATAATAGTTATGATAACGAAACACCTGTATAATAAGGTCATTACATATAGTTGTGCGAAAAATTACACCACTTGTACACATAGAACTACTTGTCTCATATAGAGTATGTTTCTTTTTAGAATTAGTGACTGTTTTTTTTTTAAATCTTGGTTTAAATCTCCTTCTTTTCAAACTATTTGTCCTACACGACACCAATAGATCCAGATGCCTTAGCGTACGTAATTCTGTAGCCACACATTTTAGCAGACAGTACGTACGAATTGTAAACGAAAAAAACCTCCAACATAATAGCCGAATGCTTTAAAGTGTACCACAGGGTGTACTACATGACACTTTGAGATAACTTTTCATTTTTAATCTGTATGCAGTACCAGGAGTAACACTTTAGGTTGAGTTGATACGTAAATAGCAGTCGTGTAATACTTGTACCAAACTCTAATCAAGCTCAAACTTGTCATATCGCTAGCGCCTTTAAAATATCAACATTATTATTAAAAAGATCTAAAATGTACGTTTCCTTTGAAAATAACACAACCATCTTAATATTTAAGTTAGTTTTACGTGTTTTAAAAGTGTCAGCGATACAGACTAGTACCGTTAATATTATAAAAGGTACACGTTAAATGACCTAGTGTTTACATACTTGAACCACTAACGTCGTTAACCAGTGTTAAAAGACTAGCGATACCAACTAGCCACACTAGTACATTCAAAGGTACAACTTACCAAATGGTAGTTACAAATACGACTCAAAATTTAATCTTATTGTGGCAGAAAAGGCACTGCGTATATTTTAACGGGATTTTCAATCTGATGATGTAATTTTCCGCACGAACAGTTCTTCATAAGAAGGGCAATCGTAACGCTATTTAATTATATAAGTCTGGTATAACGTACGCTTTTCTGTTTTAAAACATTAACAAACAAAAAATTTTAAACATCTAATTTTTTTACATACTATCGCGTTCATAGTACATAATCTTAGGACATTTTTAATGGGAAGATATGGGATTACGGGAATGTGAACTACGGATGTTCAGGCGTTTCAAGAGTTCGTTTAAAAAAAACACCTAAGACTACGTATTAGAAACGTAAAAAAAATCCAATTTTAATAGCTATAATATAAAAAGATAATGTTCACCCTTAAGACTATATGTCAAACCACAGATTCCCTGTTTAGATTAAAAGAAAAAATAATCAATTTCTCTATATAGGTCCTACATTAAAAAAAAATTACAATCCGAGTAATTTTCAACCTTGCAACACTATCTGTGGAATATACATTCTATGTTTTTTTTTGCTATAGCAATACATGAAACTCGCGCGACACTTAATTTTAATATCAACATTGTTAAGAGATGTCGTCATTATATTGAAATCTTCTCTCGAAACGCGGTTAATAATTTTGACGTACACATTACTAATATAAAAATCAAGTCTAATTTTATGTGTACGCCTTATCTATGTAGCTTTCAACTAATAATTTATCTAGCTCAAAAGATTGTGAGACTCGCGTGAAGTTCTGTACGACATTTGTATTTTGCTATATAAATTTTTCGAGTAAACAAACTCCGCACGCTTTAAAACTAGCCTATTCTAGTTATTAGCAACATACAATGTGCATTTTTTTAATATACATCTTTTTTAACCCCTATCGCAAAAAGAGGGGTGTTATTTATCATTAAATGTACAACAAAAGTTTATGGGTGAGCCCCGGGTTGGATAACTTAATTAATGCTGCATACGTTTTTAATAAGTTTAACAGGTCACATTGACCTTTAACAGTCCACTGCTGGACATAAGGTACTCCTTACGCTGGTCAGATAGTACGGTAACAGGTATTAAGTTAAAAACAATATCTATTTGCCATATGTGTGATAACTTATGATAAATGATGCCGAGTTTGTATTTATTATTTAAGTTATTCTTTTAGTAATCTCAGCTTCGGACTCGACAGGACCCGGATGTGACTAATACACACGTAAGTAAAACTGTCTTCATTATTACTTCTTCAAGTTAATGATAAGTTTAATCGTCTTATAAGTTAAGGGCATTTGCCCTCACATTCAAATTTATATTTAGCACAGTTTAGTAAATCATGACTGGGAAATTTTCAACAATCTGTTCCTTGTAAGTTTGTGTGATTTTATAAATAGATGTTTCAACAATACTGACGTGGGTAGTCTGTTTAAGACATTTAAAAACTTAACAACTGGTATATAACTGGTCAAACGTAATATCTTTTACTGACCGTGCATGGTACTAGCAGAGCTTATAATGTAAATAGATGTAGTTTCTTATATAGTACACACCAAATGACCAAAAATTTTTTAGCCACCCAACATAATTTTTTAGCCACCCAACACAATTTTTTTTCACAGTTATTAAAAATGTATACAGAATTTTTATAATTTTAAGTTTAAAAACACGATTTAATTTTATAAACTATAAAATGAATATTTAATTTCCAAAAAATTTTACCCTCAAGCACAAAGGACATGACTATAAACAAACAATTCGTGGCAAATTGTTAGCTGTGTATAAAGTTTGCTTGTGCAATTATTTTTGTATGAATTCTTAAAATTAATAGTAAGCCAACAAATATTGTTTTAAAGAATGTCCTTATGGGGATTTGAGGGTATGTTATGTATAATGTCGCCGGCATAATTGACCCTACACATCTAATTATGCCGGGGACATTACGACAATTATAATTAAATATATTCACCTTAAAAATCAATACCAATCAACCGACACATGAAATAGCTATTTTTTTTTATTTTTATATCTAAATATTCACATATTGTAAACCATACATTATTTTTACACTATAATAATAACTATATTTTTTTTTTTATATTTTTTTTAAATCCAAAAAAAATGCAAATTCATGAAATATCACAAATTATTTTCAAACATTCAAACTTTACACTCAATTCGCTGTACAGGCTGTATGAGAGGCGATCATTGCTCCAAAGTTACCGATTATTCAAAAAATCCTGTGGATCTAGTCTCTGACCAATAATGAAAATAACAGATACTTATAACAAGGTTACTAACAAAAAAAAAGAAACGCAATGACATTCTAAAGATGTATTGAAACTATTTACTCCAATGAGACTCTTGTTCCAATTTCAAAACTATTAAAAAAAAAAGAAAGCGTGTCCGCGCCATTATCAAATTCTCATTTCAAATAATGTCACTATATCTTATGACGTCACAAGTCCTTAATTTGTATTCGAGATTTTTTAAATTTGGAATGATAACTTTTTAAAATTAGTTTGGTGTTTACCGTTTGTGAGTCCTACTATTTTAGTCAAGAGCTAGTCCACAGGCAATCAAATTGAATATGTTGCCATATACTAATGACAATCTGTCTAAGAAATATTTACTTAGCTGAATTTTTTCTCTGTACGTTGGCTTTTTCAGTTTTCACTTGAGGTTTTTCAGTTTTCAATTTGTCAACTTTTTTGTCAACTTTTTCCGTTTTAACTTTTTCTACTTTGGCTGGCTGCTGTTGTTTATCTGTAAGAACATACATAGATACATAAAATCACATCGGTTTCCCCAGAAGGGTAGGCAGAGGCATATTAAACGCCCAGTTTTCGACAGTTTTGTGCTCGCACGTAAAAGGGAGCCAAAACCTTGACCGGCAATCAGCAGGTGTGCCACTTGTAGATGAGGTGGACTTGGGGACTTAAGTTATTGGGGGTCTTTGTGTAAGGAGCAATTATGGCAGAGATTTTAATTATATCCCATAAAATATCTGTGGCAGTTTTTTTTTTATTTAAAAGCCTGCCAAAGTGACTCACGAAAACTTGAATCTACCTGAGGGTTGTGGATAAGGATTGCCGTATGGTGACCCACACTATGGCGGCCTAGTGAGATGCTTTTCAAGGCATAAGTCATCATGGCAGTGTAAGCCTCACATAGTTATCACGATAACTGTGACCCCTGCATCAATGGGCCTCGGTCTTACACTCACCAAACTAAACACGCCAGCATGCGCATGGATACTGTCGCTGTAAGTTAATCTTCTGTGAGAGGGTAGTACTGCCCCGGTGGAGCAGGCCCGTCCGTGGCTCTACTGCCTTGGGGTGTTTTTTATTGCATATTAAGAGCCTGCCAAAGTGACTACTCTGCCTGATGGAAAGCATGAATAGAATCCAAGAGTTGTGGTCACCATACTCATTCCAAATGCAGACAATGCAGTATGGTAACCCATACTATGGTGGCCTTGCGAGATGCTTTTTCACGTCCCGCTTGGGGACGTAAAAGGCACGACAGTCATCGTGGCAGTGTGAGGCTCACACACCACAGTAACTGTGACCCCTGCATCACCAATGAAACACGCCAGCGCGGATGCTGTCGCTTTAAGTTAGTCTTCTGTGAGAGGGTAGTACTTCTCTGGTGGAGTAGACCCGTCCGTGGCTCTACTACCTCGTGGTGTGTTAGTTATTACTCTACAAAGACCCCATATAATGATGGTGTACGTACAAACCTGTTGATGGTGTGGGTGATGGTTTCTTGGGTTTGTTTGCTTTAGCTGCGGCTGCGTAGTTGATGGGTTTGAACCCTGATGACGGCTGGGACTCCTCTGTGGGTGTCGGCTGTGGCTGGAGGAAACAATTGTTGATTAATACACTGGTTTTTGATTTTTTGAAAAATATCATGTCAGGGTATCCCTAACTTTGGGAGCCCACTGTCTAATCTAAAGTGTCAAAGCTACTTTGGACTGTCCGCTGTTGGACATAGGCCTCTCTTTATAAATGAGTATCGGGCCAGACAGGTTGATACAGGGTGTAAAGTTTTTCTTCTTTCTGCAGAGATGTCTTGCGCAGTGTTCTCTTAGTTGGGTCTTACGACACCCATGGGATGATTAGGGATAGTGACACTTCTGTTAAATTATAAAGTAGTTTGTTTTATTGATAGAAACTGTCTCGCTGGTCCAGTGGTTAGCTTATGCGACTGTTAATCAATAAGTCCGGATCAATTCCAGGGTCGAATTTAAAGTTTTGTTAGAACATCCCCGGTATGGGAAATTTGGAGGAGTTTCACGCCCGTGTACGCTATCTCAGAAATAGCTTAACCGATTTAGATGCTGTTTCTACCAATTTTTTTTAAGTGTCTGTCAAAGTGACTCTACTCTGCCTGATGGAAAGCATGAACAGACTCAAGGGTTGTGATCACCATACTCATTGTGAATGCAGGCAATGTAGTAAGGTGACCCACACTATAACGGCCTACCGGGATGCTTTGTCACATCCCGCTTGGGGATGTAAAAGGCATAACAGTCATTGTGGCTGTCGGCATATTGTCAGTATGTACACGAGTGAAGCTGCAGATAAAGCTAGTATCTAACATACATATATATATGTGTGTATGTATGTCAATACCTCAATAACTCACCTTGCTGACTTCCGCTGGCGTCTCCTCTACTGTCTTACCATCTTCTGTCTTCGTCTCACTCTTAACTGTCTTCACTTCTTTCTTCTTAGGTTGTACCTGCAACATATTTTGAATTAGTACTATTTTTTTTCTATATTAAGAGCTTGCCAAAGTGACTCTACTCTGCGTGATGGAAAGCATGAATAGAATCCAAGAGTTGTGATCACCACACTCATTGCAAATGCAGACATTGCAGAATGGTGATCCACACTATGACAGTCTAGTGTGATGCTTTTTCAAACCCCGCTTGGGGACGTAAAAGCCACGACAGTCTTCGCGGTAGTTTAAGGTTTCTTTTCTTTATTATTAAAACACAAGTTTCTGTGCGGTGATGGATTAATAATAGAAATATATAAGTAGTAGAGCCACGCTGATTTGAGCATGAACGGGTCGGCTTGACCGGCGCAGTACTACGCTCCCACAGAAGATCAACCTAAAGCGCCAACATCAGTGTTGTCGTGTTTCGTTGGTGAGTGTGAGACCGGAGGTCCATTGATACAGGGGTGACAGTTATCGTGATAACTGTGTAAGCCTTATACTGCCACGATCACTGTCATGCCACTTCCAAACTTTGAGTTGTTATTAAATATTTCTGTAACCAGACCCTGGAATCGAATTCGAGACCTCTTAATCAAACAGTCACACACACAAACCGTTAGCCAAAAGAGGCAGTCTATACAAATATTAAATATATATTATAGACATTTTGCTTATCACCCGATTACTTTTCTTGTGGTGGAATGGGAATCGAACCTCCTCTGATTTGGCAGTTAAGATCTTTAAAAACTAGACTAAAAGATATAAATAAATATGTCAGACATTTAACACACAACATCATCTAGTTTCAAACTAAGCAGAGCTTGTGCTATGATAACTAGACTGACTGATACAATACTTATATACTTTTTTTTGTAAATCCGTACATGTTATACATAGAAAACATCCAAACTCCGAAACAAATATTTTTGCAGATCCAACAAACATTTGGTCAGACCTGGAAATCAAACTCAAGACCTCGAGCACAGCAGTCACTACGCCGTGCAGTTCAAAAATTATTTTATTTAATATTGGTTAACAACTCACCTCGGATTTGACAGTGGCCGGCTTCACTTTAGGTTTGACTTCTGTCTTGGTGGGTTTCTTGGGGTCCACCTTTGTTTGTTTAACTGGTTCCTTCTTTACCTCCTTGGGAGGAGAAGCCTTCTGTGTTTTGTCTATGGAAGGTATGTCCGCTGCGCTCACTTCCGGCGGATCCTTTTGTGGAGGGACTGGTTCTGTAATAGACGAGGTGTTTTTAACTTCTATTTGGTGTGTGATATTTCAAATTAAATTATTATCAATATAGCAGTCCACTGTTGGACATAGGCCTCTTCGGGTGTTCGTACATGAGAAACATTTAAAAAATCTACAAGCATAGCTTAGACAAAATAAATGAAATATTAGTTTCAATTCAACTTTTTAACATTTCAACCGTACCTTTTTATGTTTTTGGACTTGTACTTCTTTTGGCGCGATTGGGAAAAATGATGAGAGTGAATTTTTACGATGCGCGCGCACATCGACAGAAAAAAGCAACAGTCTGAAGTTAGTTGTTACCGACAGAGAAAAGCAAGTCTGAAGTTAGTTGCTACCGTCAGAAAAAATAACAGTCTGAAGTTAGTTGCTACTGATACTTGGTGTTTCTTTTGTCTGTTTTTGTACACTTTCTAAAGATCAAATTTTGATCTTCGACATGAAATTTTGATAAAGATTTTGATTTGATTAATGATGATTGAATGATTGAAATATTCAAAATCGACGTCCATGGGTTCGTAAATTTCTCTCATCCTAGGCAAATGGATTTGGCAAACATAGTATAGGGAAAAAGCTAACAGGGGGGATTGTCCTAGAACGGGATAGTTGGGTGATAGCCTATATTACTCGCTGATAACGTAGCTTTAAATAAGTGACAGAAGTCCTTAAATCGGTTTAGTCCTTTAAGTGTGAAAACGCAAACAAACTCACATTCTAATTTTTTTTTTAAAGTCTGCGCCCGCTCCATGAATAAATCTTATATCGTGGGGGACTTTACAAACATACAAGAAACAGACACAAAGAACACCCAGACTCAGAACAGCAATTTGTGGATCACACAAAGTGTTGTCTCATGTGGGGTTTGAACCCACAACACTCAGCGCAGTAGAGAGCGGTGTGGTGACCGCTTAAACCACTAGGCCAACCGTGCAATCCATTCATAACATTATTTTTTAATCATGTAAATTATACTCACCACTTGTTTTCGTTTCTTCATCTTCAACTTTTTCAACGGGTGTGGTCTCTTCTGAAGGCACTTCTTCTGTCTTCTGCGTCGGCTCTTCTATGACCGGTGCGTCAGGTGTGTCTCGTCTTTCTTCTGTAAAATAAGACAGGTTAAGTTCACATTCCGTTTGGTGATATTTAACACAACGCCATTTAGTATCAAACTAAGCAGAGCTTGTGCTATGATAACTAGACTGACTGATACAATACTTTTTTTATAAATGAATACATAATATACATAGAAAACACCCAAACTCCGAAACATATTTTCGCAGATCATACAAACATTTGGTCCAACCCGGGAATCCGAGACCTCGAGCTGTATTCGTTACCGTTACGCCATAGAGTCAGTCAATAGAATGGTAACACCACCCCCATTCGTGCCGTCTGTTTAGTAAAAATCTACCTAGGGATTATACTACGCAAGACAACGTCACTAAAGAAGAAAAAGAAGAAGGAAAACTTGAAACAAACCCAGCGTAGTATAGAAAGCCATAACCTTCTTGTTAAGGAGAAGCCTATGTCCAGCAGTGGACAGTTCTTGATGATAAAGTCGACAGATCATTAATATGTATATATTTAGCAATCTTCAAAAAGTCAAAAGTACATATTTTTTTTATAGCAACCTACCAAAGTGACTATTCTGCCTGATGGAAAGCATGAATAGAATCCAAGAGCGGTGGTCGCCATACTCACTGCGAATGAAGACAGTGCAGTATGGCGCCCCACGTTATGGCGGCCTAGTGAGATGCTTTTTCACGTCCCGCTTAAAGGACCCGGGACCGTAGTGGGAGGGAAAGTAAATGCTTTCATGTTTAGGATGGTAACCACCACTACGAGTTCTACTCATGCTTTCCATCAGACAGCAACCATTTTAGTATTACATCCACAACCAGTCCCCCAAGTCCCTACTAAACGAACAAGTCAAACATTACCTTTGACAGATCTGGCCCCGGTGGGTATAAATTCTGCTGCGAGAGGATTTAGCTTCGATCTTGATACAGTCTCCTCTAGTGACAGAGATGGGGTGCCATTACTTGTCCTGGAACGTTAAAAAAATTACATTAATTTTAGAATAATGTGGTACGGTTTAAAATATTAATACTTAACTAGATAGAGCCTGTACTATGGTAACCGGACTGCTGGTAAACATACTTATATATTACTAAATACAAACTCTCTGTCGCCACACTATTAAGGGAACAGAGAAAAGGAAAACAGATCCTTTTTTTTACGTTCACCCTCAGTCCATTACCCTACCGGGGTTTGAGGTGGGTGGTGTGTCTGAATCGGACCGACTAAAACCACATGGGGTGCCACTCTGTGCCTGAGATAAGAGGGATCCGGGAATAGTTTATATGCCTTAACTGTTTAGATCTGTTCCTGTCAAGGGGAGTGCTAACCGTCTCTCCTTTCAATAGAGACTCTTGAAACAAATCCTATATTAACCTGTCTAACCATGGTTTAGTAGACCAAAACCTTTATGCTAAGGGAAGGCCTATGTCCAGCAGTGGGCTGTTAAAGGCTGTTGATGATGATGAAATACATACTGTAGATAAATTACACCCAGACAAAAGAGTGTGCTTATCGCACAATATATGTCTTGGGTAAGAATTTTGCAATGATATGATTGAGTTAGACTCACTGCTACTACTGCTGGTATACCACACTGCAGCATAACTGAGATAGGTGTGATGTGGAAGGAGTACGTTGTTTATGTAATACAGCCATGCCATATGACGGGCCAGAACTGCCTTGCTGAGATGGCTGTATCCAGCAGTGGTAAGGAGTGTAGTGTATGTATATGCTAATACACAACCACATAAAATACTGCACAGCACCATAACTAAAACAGCTGTGGTAGGTAAGGTGTATGTAGTTTCTGTAATATAACCATGCCATATGACGGGCCAAAACCTCCTTGCAGAGAAGGCTGTATCCAACAGTGGACTATGAAAGGCTACTTCGAAAGTACAAACCACAAATATATTTAATTATAATATATTAATTGTCCATGTGATGACGGATTAAGAATACATAGTGTTACCACCCCTATTCATCCCGTGGGTGTCGTAAAAGGCGACTAAGGGACCAAGTATACAAGACAACACCATTACAAAGAGAAGGAAAACTTAAAACAAACCCTATTCCAACCCGTCTGGTCAGCGTGGAATAGTAAGTCAAAACCTCCTTGGTAAAGAGAGGCCTATGTCCAGCAGTGGACTGTAAAAGGCTCTTGATTGATGATAAAAGAATAAAATGGTAACTGTGGGTTATTCATAGAACATAGACCATCATTGCAGACTTTTTTGTAGATATTTTTATGATATACAACTCCGTAATACATCATTTTGATTAGTAAAGTTTTGTCAGTATTAGCAATAAGTGTTTAAAATTGTGTTTCTAGAAGACATTCACACTTTTATATAACATCGGTGTCTCATACATATAAATCTTTCTTGAAACATAACCTAAATGACGATAAACCCATTGGGTACTTTGATACATCTAAGTGCATAAGAAAAAGTCACTTCATTTTACACTATATGAAGATATTTGCAGTCTACAATAGCCAGACAGGTGGGGTCGAAAGGTTGTTTGTGAGATGTGTCAAAATATTATTGTGTGGTGTGGGTGGCCATGTCCAACAGGCTTTGTCTTTTGCTGAGATTATGATGTTAAGTGTGAGTACGGTGTGATGTTACCTTTGCAGTGTAAGGCGTGTCTCATTTATGGGTAGCTCGAACCATAAAAGACCATGCTTGAATAGAAATATAAAAGGCATAATGGTTCTCTATGTCAGTGGTATTAATTTTAAAAGCCTGCCAATGTGACTCTACTCTGTGTGAATAGAATCTAAGAGTTGTGGTCGCCATACTCATTACAGGTGACACACACTATGGCAACCTAATAAAATGCTTTTTCACACCCCACTCGGGGATGTAAAAGGCATGACGGTCATCATGGTAGTGTGAGGTTTACACATTTACTATGATAACTATCAATATAGGCCTCTGGTCTCGCACTCAACTATAAAATAAGACAGTGAGGATGCTATCGCTTTACATTGGTTTTCTGTGAGAAGGTAGCACTGCCCTGGTCGAGCTGGCCACTTCGCACTGAAATCGACGTGGCTCTATCTTGTATTTAGTGTAGTAATAGGGGTAACTCACGTGGGATAATGGTGGTTGTGCCCATTTGCGGTGGGTCTGTTGTGTCTCTCTCGCTGCTCATCCTCCAACATAGCTTCTATACACTGCTCCATTAGTGCTTCTTCTTCTAACTGTTGCATCACCTTAAACAAGCAATGGAATATTCTAGCAGATCAACTTAACCCACGTGGTGACGAATTGACAATACGTAATATCACACCAAACCTAGATCCGACTTGAATAGTTTCACACAATAAGTTACCTTTTTCGAAAAACTTAAATGTACGGTGTTCGGTGAATGCAGATTGTTTGTGTCAAACTACTCTAACAAACACAAACACGCTACACGTGGTCTGTCACTTCAAGTTTCAAACGTCACACGTCACTAAAATAAATATTATGTAGAAACGTCAATTGGCACTTCAAATTCACAAAATAAACTTCAAAGTAATCAAAAGTTGAGTGTAAACGTGGTCTCACGGCACTCTTACGACAAATGCAGCTAATGCGACAGGTCCGTCGTTTTTATTGTTGTCAAATGTTGCAATACTCCGGATTCACAAAAGAAAATTGCAGTGTTGCAAGAAAAAGATACAAAGATACATAATTTTTTTTTTAAAAGACAACACGCGCACTGGGAACAAATCCGTGTCGCGGGGGACTTTACAAACAGACAAGAAACGGACACAAAGAACACCCAGACTCAGAACAACAATTTGTGATTCACACGGAGTGTGGTCCCATGTGGTGTTTGAGCCACACTCTCGGTGTTGTAGAGAGCTGTGTGGCTAAGCCAAGCGTGCAATGTAATAAACCAAGTAAATTTGGACAACGACCAGTTTGAACTAATAATTTCTATATTAAGAGCCTGCCAAAGTGACTACTCTGTCTTAAGGAAAACATGAATAGAATCCAAAAATTGTGGTCACCAAACTCATTGCAAATGTAGACAATGCAGTATGGTGACCCACACTATGACGGCCTAGTGAGATGCTTTTTCATGCCTCGCTTGGGAATGTAAAAGGCATGACAGTCATCGTGGCAGTGTAAGGCTCACACAGTTACTACGATAACTGTCACCCCTGTATCAATGGGCCTGCGGTCTCGCACTCACCAACGAAACACGACAGCACGGATGCTGGCGCTTTAGGTTGGTCTTCTGTGGGAGGGTACTAAAAATACTAAATAAAGACCCGGAAACAATTTTAAAATGGTCGAAAATGCGTTTTCATGCGTGATTTCTATAAAATTGTTTAGTTCAGTGCAAACATGTAAAGCATTTAGAATAGTCTAGTAATAGCTTAAAAAGTGGCCACCATTATGTTATTAATCTTAAGTTCTTTGATCTGTTGCCGCTTAGAATTTGTATGCTTTTTAGATAAACACATAAAATCGTATTGTTAATTTAATGTACCACTAGAAATCCACCAGTTAATTGTGAGTTTTTAGGGAATCCAATGGTAAAGGCTGGCAACATTAAATTAACAATATCCGCGTCTGGGAGACTTCTCTCGTTAGACGGTGTGTAACTAAAGTTCTTCCAATCTAAGAGGAACTGTATGACAGTTTTGACAGATTGTAAAATGGGAGGTTGTAAAAAAAATCGATTACTACAATATCCGATTGTAGATTTCAATTTCTTATATTTACAAATGGATTTCAATTTTACTGATTTAAGTACAAAATGACATACTAGACAATTTGAATTCCCTGTCGGTAAAAACCTCTATGGTAAATATACGGTAAATAAAGAAAAAAAAATAATTCCGTGTTTTCATTGACTGCTGGATTGTAATTGATATGTATGTATTATGAATATTTTTGAAATACAAAAAAAACACCCGTACTTTCAAATATCTGACATATATCGCCATTTAGTCCCAAATTACGCAGAGCTTGTACTATATACTAACGAGTACTAGACAACTGGTATAAATATATATATACAATTTTTTTGTAAATACATACATATTATACGTGGAAAATACCCAACCGCTTACGCTTAAGACGTATACGATACCACTGCGCCACCAAAACAGTAACTATATTGAAAATACCTATTATCAAATACGAGTCGATTATTTGTCGATATATTTTATCGATTAAAAGCGAATTTGGAAAGTGACAACACTGGTAAGTGACTTAACTACGTGACTTGAATATGACGTTTGAAAAAAAAAAAACATCTATTGTACTAATTTTTTTTTTTCATTTTGTTTTATAGATGACATTTAAACGACAATGGCGGCTACGTATGGAACTTTTGTACTGCCATGTGCATCTCATGGTCGGTATTATTTTTGTATTTATTGGGCTGGTAACATCATAGTGTCCGTGTGGTGACGGATTAAGAATACATAGTGTTACCACCCCTATTCATCGCGTGGGTGTTGTAAAAGGCGACTAAGCGAACAAAGTATGCAAGACAACATCATTACAAAGAGAAGGAAAACTTGAAACAAACCCTATTCCAACCCGTCTGGCCAGCGTGGTATAGTAGGCCAAAACCTCCTTACTAAGGAGAGGCCTATGTCCAGCAGTGGATTGTAAAAGGCTGTTGATGATGATGATAAATATCATATATAATGTCATTTTTAAAACTTTTCGGTACAAAGTTATTTCAGTTTGTAGTTTACGATGTAATAATGTAGTAATATATAATAATATAATGTATAAATGCAACTCCATGGTTTTACGGAAAAGGTTATCGAGATTAATCACGCCTGTACAAAGTTACTTCGTATTGAAACGTATAAACGTCAAACAGTGACAGGTCGGCCATGTTTATTGCCATTGTATTTTTACCTCTTTTGTCGTAGTTAAACTGTTGTGTATGATAAAAGCGCTGGTCGAGAAATAATATTGAAAGTGAAACAAGTTTTGTGAAGCAGAACAGCAGAATCCAGTGTTTTTATACCAATAATGTTCGTAAGGGTGTAGCCGCCATGACAGGTGTACTTTTGAGAATGCAAACAGCACGTGCCGTTCCATCTCGCGTTCCGTTACGTACGTATAGATGCGTCGAGTTGACAGTTCGATTCGCATGTTGACGCGCGCGCATGTATGACAGTTGTACATCTGACACATGTGACAGCAAATTTAAAAATGTATGTTTGAAACGTAGAAGCTTTTATGGAGTTTATTTGTTTGTTTGTTAGCACCAGTGTTTTTTATGTGACTCCCGTCTGTATTACTTTATGCATAAGTGACATTTTTGTCTGTTGTTTATAGTAAGAACTGTAATAAATCTACTAAATGTGTGTCCGTTCGTTTTACCACCGAGGATTTCTTTTTAATTTATAACTTTCCATGATGATAAGATGGTGATAATGTTGCACGTGCCATTTCAAACTATGGTAGAAACTTTTAAAAATGAATTTACTCGCACAGTTCAGACCATATACTGGATTCGTGGTTACAGGTTTGTCGTAATAACCACGACAGTTTGATCCGCAATCCAAACCGCACAGATCCATCTGCGGTTTGGAACGCAGTCCTAGATGCGGCGGTCTAAATATTACGTGTACAGGTCGCTATTAGACTGCTAATAAAAGTGAGAGTTGAGCGAGCAAAAGTTAAATACATTACATAACTAGTGGTTCATACCACATAGAAAAAAAATACGGATACTTTTTCTTCTTAATCTAGAAACCTACCAAAGTGACTCTATTCTGCCTGATGGAAAGCATGAATAGAATCTAAGAACGGTGGTCGCCATACTCATTGAGAAAAAGACAGTGCATTATGGCGTCGCACGCTATGGCGGCCTAGTGAGCTGCTTTTTCACGCCCCACTTAAAGGACCCGTGAACGTAGTGAGAGGGAAACACGAGCGCTGGCAATGAGTTTTATCCACGGACATATTCGTATATATTTGTGGGGATATAAACATATCCGTATATTTATATATTGTAAATAATAACACCAATTGTATTTGATATATTTTATAAAAATTATAAAGACTTATGTCTGATTTTCTGTTATGTCATGTGGTCTGTAAATCTCACGCGAAAGCTGGGCAGAGAGATCTAGAGAAAAAAGACAACGTAATTAATGGATGCTCCCCAAAGTAAAGCTTAGTGTCTCACCTGTTTGTCAAATTCTTCTTCGTTCTCCATCCACATGTAGTCTGCAAAATCATCTGGCGCCGGCGCAGGGACGGGTGGGTATGCTGCTGGAGGGTAATATGCGCCCGCCATTACGTAGCCTGCAAAACAAATCATTTAAAATTATTTTATATCCGGATACCGGATACACAGTATCCGGATACCGTATAACAACTATATGGATACGAAAACAATTGTCGGTTACACTTCTGTTTTAAAAGCATACCTGGCATGTGACCTCGTGGTAGATGCACAGGAAACACTGGTGGTCGATGGATGCCCGCGTCACCGCTGCCGACAACTCCACCGCCGACTCCACTGTCTATGATCACGCCGTTGGGCTGAAACAAGATTGGTCTATGGCTAATCAAATTCAACACTGAGGAACGAGTATTTTTCATAAAACGGGCCGCGAAATGAAATTTCTAAACATGAAACTAATAAAAAAAAACATAAAAACAGACAATTGGAAAATGTCTTGGATTTTTTTTAGTTTTCTAAATCATCTTCCTAATATTTGAAATCTATCAAACTAATAATATAATGGAGAAAGTCGTGTGTGTGCTTGCGTGATCGTGTGCGTGTGTGTACATGTGCGTATACGTGTGTATATATGTGTGTGTGTGTGTATGTGTGTGTGTATGTGTGTGTGTATGTGTGTGCGTATGTATGTGTATGTGTATGTGTGTGTGTATGTGTGTGTGTGTATGTGTGTGTGTGTGTGTGTGTGTGTGTGTGTATGTGTG
This sequence comes from Hypercompe scribonia, assembly GCA_949316085.1. Lineage (NCBI taxonomy): Eukaryota > Metazoa > Arthropoda > Insecta > Lepidoptera > Erebidae > Hypercompe > Hypercompe scribonia. Next base: position 9,868,891 of record OX438995.1, read on the forward strand.
TGTGTATGTGTGTATGCATGTGTTTGTGTATATGTGCTAATAATAAAATGAAACACAAAAAATCATGATTATAATATAGAAATAAACTAACCTGCCACTGGCCATTTTCTTCGTTGCCATAGTAAGCACCTACATTAGCAGAAGTCTCCGGAATTTTCATACTTGCAACACCAAACAATTTATAAATCTATCCACTTATAAACTATAAAAGACAAAATCTTTCTTAATGTTTGCTTAGAATACTGAGTTTTTGAGCTTAAAAAAAATCGTGAGAAGTAGATATTAAAAATATGATGAATATTTGCAATTTATAGGCACTGTTATCATAAGAGGTTCAGTTATGTGTGTTTGTACGCTGGCTATCTTCATTTCTGGGTTTACCGGCAGCTGCGGAAGATAAAACATGTATTAGACAATACGTACACACACCAACGTAAGAAGAAAGTGGGAACAGATCACAGAAAATAGAGAGAAGTGGCAACAGCTCCTGCAACAACAGTAGCAACATGCAATTTAGATCAAACTTTAATAATGATATATTGTTTGTTATTGTATATATGTTGACGGATTAGGCATCAGTGTTGCCACCCCTATTCATTCCCTAGGTGTCGTAAGATATTTATACGTCATACATATGCATCAATAATGGGTAAAATAAATCAATTAAAAATAAAAAAAATATGATATAATAATATATTGATAGTCCGTGTTGTAACGGATTAAAAATACAGTGTTACCAGCCCTATTCATCCCGTGGGTGTCGTAAAAGCCGACTAAGGGAATAAAGTATGCAAGACAACATCATTACAAAAAGAAGCTTGAAACAAACCTTATTCTGATCAGTCTGGCTAGCGTGGTACAGTAGGCCAAAACCTCCGTGCTAAGGAGAGATCTATGTCCAGCAGTGGATTGTTAAAGGTAAAGACTGTGATAGTGGAGTTCAAAAACCCATAAAAGATATAGAACCTTGAGTGGTATATGTTAACCGTGTCGCTAATAACCTAAATCTAGTACTAAATAGGAGAGATTATTGAAATGTACCATTTTTTTAAAACAGCTCTGCCTCGGGTTCGATTCGGAGGTCAGACCAAATGTTTGTATGATTTGCAAATATTTGTTTTAGAGTTTGGGTCTTTTCTATGTATGATTTGTACATATTTACAAAAAAAGGTATTTAAGTATTCTATCAGTCAGTCTAGTTATCATAGCACAAGCTCTGCTTAATTTGAAACTAGATGACGTTGGGTGTCAAATGTCTGAAATATTTTTATAAAGAAAGGAAGTAGTCTTCAATAACATTAAAAACTTTGAACCCTTTGACGTTATGATGCCATTTTCACTTTAAAGTTTGGTTCATTAAAGTCCAAAAAGCGTTAATGTAAACGATTCTGTTAAATCTGTTTAATCGTGTTGTGTGTGTTTGATGAACTACATATTGAGGAATGTTTATTCCAAGTTTACATATTTAATCGAGTATTGGGACAGCTTTATTAATCAACTGAAATTGCATTTCCTTCCAATAAATAAAATTGTATTTAATTTTGGTATGCACACTAGAGTTTATTGAATTTTTTCAGGGAAATTCTCAGTTTTCAGTCCACCTTCAGAGGTGGAATTGACAGGCAATGTGTATTAAAAAACTTGCCAATTTATTTATAATAAAGAGCCATTTTAATATAATTCAGCTTTCCTGAAATATGTAAGGTATTCTTATTATTTGTTATAATGCCTATGACTACGGCTAGTGCTAAAAAGTCATGTTTGAAACAAAAATTTAAAAAAAACCTATTATGAAACTTTATGGAACAAAACTGGCTATGTAACTTGGCTATACTGTTGTGGCAAGTCACAGGTTCGATTCCCGTCCGGGCCCAAAAAATTGTGTAACAATCCACGAGGCACAGAATTATCCAATGTTTGTCATATCGCATGATGTAGACGGTGTCAATAGACCATGCCTAAATCACCCAGTTATTTGGGCCCGGACGGGAATTGAACCTGTGACTTGCCACACTGTCTATTGAAAATTCTATGGCCTCTATTCAGAACAGAAAGCTTGGAGCAAAATCATTTTATTAATATGGCTGTGAGTAGTGACAGATTAAGAATAGAGTGTCACACCAAACCTAATCTTCCCATAGGTGTTGAAAGAGTGAAACTTGACACAAATCTTATACCAACCCGTATGACCAGTGTGGTAAAACCTTACTAAGGAGAGACCTACATCCAGGACTGGGCTGTTGAAGATAAATATATATTATATGTATAATATATATATAATGGACACACATTGCTGTTTGGTAATTATCTCAATTATATATTAAAATTAAATCACTAAATCACACTAAAACACAATCTAATAAATTTACCATAGGCCTTAGATGGAATAATTATGCCATTGCTTTAACCTTACATCTTCCAATTTAAGTTTTCACTCTACCAATTATCTCATCTAGTCAATAAAGTCCAAATAATGGCAATAGGTTCATCTTCCACTATGACAGTATGAGTTAAAAGACTTGTTGGCAAAACGGAGGTGTATAATATATCTGTCTACCCCTTATAAGCTTCACTTGCCTTAGAAGCTCTGACTGCTGCAGAATAAAAGAGCAAGAGATGCTGTTTCACACCCTGCTATGGTCCACAGCCATAGTGGGAGGGAAAAATGTGCACTGAATGGCACAAGAAGGAAGATTTGACGTGTTTTGTTCGAGAATGTTTGTCTACCACTCTAAAATGGGGATTAGATGGTGAAATAGATAACATATAACACCATCATATATTTAGTACCTGTATCTGTTTAGGAACTGTCTTCCTACACCTATTAATACAGAAATTAATTTTAATACATTAATTCGTCATTGTAATAAGTGCAGAAAGTTACCATACGCAACAGGAAATGTAATCAAAAAACATTTCTCTGAACTTATTAACATATTTTGGTAATTTTCATTCAAATCACAACAAGCATTAGTGCATATAGTAAAAAGGTTAGCAACTGGACGTATAACACACGTTACAGAACGTAATTAAAAAGTTATATGAATAGTTCTTGTCTATGTGTAATTTCTCAATATGGATTTGAAGATCTAACGGCGATAATATTATGAAACCGAATGTCAACAAATGAAAGGCGTCCGGAATTTAAATATTCAACTTTCTACTTTAAAGTGGAACTTTCCACGTACGCTGTTTACTACACGACACCCCACAGATGTAAATAAAAAATTGAAAACGAAACAATACATAGTGCAACGACAGATCGCCAAAAATAGCTCAACCTACAAACTAAAATAATTAATTGACCGACTTTCATATTAATGGATCTTATATCACAGTCGCTCCGTCACACGTTCCTTTACAGATACGATTGAAAATTTAATGTCGACACCGTGTAAATGCAATTTAAATTGAAAAATATTGTAACATTATGCACGTGTCGTTGTCTATTCAAGGCAATGCTACGTAATCTAAATCTACTATACTCACTCATTCGGTGCACTTATAGTGCCTACAATATCTTATAGTCGTATATTGTCCTCAAAATTTGGTTTCAACAAAACATACGCACAAATAACTATAAAATAAGCACTATAACCTCCAATATCACTTTTCCACACACAAGATCACCAGCCAGTATTCGTGGCGGAAATGGCGACCGCTCTGAAGTCCGTGTGATCCAACTTGTACATTTTGTACCCAACTTCATTATAAAATACTAACCGGCGTTTTTTTTTTTACAACAATACAGATTTTATTAAATACAGTAAATGTAAATAAAAATATTATTACCTTTCTACTAGACAATCATACTCTTGTAAATTTAACTAAGCCAAAAGAGTTGTCAAAATGACGAGTGAGTTCTTTGTTCAAATTATCTAATGGCTTTTCATTGTTAATACGATTTGTGAGTGATAACAGGTTTGCTTACATTCATTAATTTCATTGTAAATATTGACTTCAATTTCGAAGTTAACCTTAATTAGATAAAGTGAACCTTAATAAATAACATCTGTGTAAATAATGCGGAATGTGTTATTTACTGTGTAGAAAACACATAATTGCACAAATTAAAATATTCAGTGTTTAAGAACGCAACTCGCTATTTCATTCCACGACAGGAATATAGATTGTATTTAAATTCGTAATTTAAATATTTATAAAAGTATTATTTATTGTATCTTAAAACTATTATGAGAATATTTCAAAATAATTTTTACATTATGATACGTAATAGTTAGTATGTCTGTGAGGATAAAATATAATTATTTTTACTAGACTAATCGTAAAAACAATTGTACTATAATATACGTATATTGAAACGATCCTCAAAATTGACAGTTGACAAAATATGAACTCGCTTTGTACTGCCTGCGTTTCGTAAAATTTGCAAAATATCTAGTGAAAATTATTTAAAATTTTAGATAACATGGACATGACGAAAAAAGCAAAAGTAAATACCGATGATACTGAGAATGATTCAAGCTTGATTTGCCGTGGTTGCTTAAAAAGCAGCGGTAAAATGAAAAATTTATTTGAATGCGGATTAGATGTTGATTTCTTTGCTCACACCGATGTACCCGTAAGTAATAATCATTTTAATTACATATTTCCATCCCTAGCTTAGCATTGAACAAGATTTTGATGTCGAAAGAATAAAATCGAATTGCCATTATGATAAAATTAAAACTTCAAACACCCTCATATTGTATGAAAAATCATTTTCAATATTTTACTAAGTCGCGGCATTTTTTCATATTATTAGAAACTTTTATTAAAATAAGTAATTATTTCAGAACAATGTCAATGAATAATTTTTTTTTGTGACTATACTCACTCAATCCCAATTGTAATTTTTTATTTTTTTTTTGTCTACCTTGGGGGTGGCCTTTGTCTAAGAGTGGATGTCTTGGCTCAGATTGAGTTTGATATTTATGCATTATAATGAAAATATCTATCCTATAGTAACATTCTAATTCAATTACTGCATAAAATCTTATTGTTTAAAATTAAGGCATTTTATCCTCGTGGCGCTCAAGGTACTTTAAAAATGACAAAAAAGAACTTCATTTCAAATAGTTGGGCGCCACGAGGTTATGTATTTTATAACTTTATTTATAAATATATGTATGAGGACTAAATGCTTGAAGCGTTTTCTGCCATCCAACTGAATGAGTGATGCAGAGAAAAGAGGAGGTAGGTACACTTAAGGATAAGTAACAAATGACAAAAGATATTTTTTAAATGTATATGTATAGGGTGGGCCACGAATTAGCTAACAATTGAAAAAATCATAAAAAGAAAACCATTTGATGTATTATAAAAAATGGTTTATTTACAAGAAAACTAATTAATTGGTTGTTTTTTAAAAATTACATCATCTAAATGACCACCGTTTCGATGTTTGCGCTCTTCTAAGCAAGCACTGAAATTTTCGGATTCTCATCGGCAAAGAGACCGTTACATCGCCGACATCTCTTTGCTTTATTGATGCAGACAAGATTCTTCATAAAACGAAGTTTACTTGTCGCCTCAGGGGTAATTGAATGTGTAACAATTGCCTGCATTTTGTTGAAACCATGTGGTACCATTGTAGCCAGCAAATTCCGGTAGCATCAGTCCCAGGAACTCTTGTAATCAGTTTGTGCGGGATCTTAGATTCAAATGTTAACAAATTCTTGGCCCACCCTATATTTTAAGAGTCTGCTAAAGTGCTCTGCCTGATGGAAAGCAGGAATACAGTCTAAGAGTTGTGGTCACCATAATTACTGTGAATGCAGCATGGTAACCCACACTATGACGACCTAGTGAGATGTTTTTTCATGCTCCGCTTGAGAACGTAAAGGCATGACAGTTATCATGGCAGTATAGGCTCACACACTTACCATGATGACTGGTAATGATAATAAAGCAATTAACAGAGAGATCATAAGATTTTTTAGACTACTGCTACCTACTCACACCTGTAAGGGTCCACAAAGGGTGACAAGTCTTGTGTAGGATTTCCATACCCCTCAATTCCTGACGATAACATGCGAGGGGGTCATTATTTTCAAAATGTGGGGTTCCTTGGACAAAACTATATTCTGTCAATTAACATGTGGGTATGTCTGTACTAAAAGTGGAATATTTAGTATTAAAATTACGCTAACTGGTACGGATAACTAGTAGGTTTAAGAGTAATTGTTAAAATATTCATTCTACTTATCCCTACTGGTAGGATTAACTATAAAATGATCACACTTAGCCCTACCGGTCGGGTTTTTTATTTTTTACGAACCTGCCAAAGTGACTACTCTGCCTGATGGAAAGCATGAATAGAATTCAAGAGTTGTGGTCACCATACTTATTCGAATGCAGACAATGCAGTATGGTGTGCTCCACTCTATGGCGTAATAAGATGTTATTTCACACCTCGTTTGAGGACGTAAAAAGCATGACAGTCATTGTGGTATTGTATTGTACACACTTACCACGACAACTGACACCCCTGCATCAATGGGCCTCTGGTCAGTGATAAACAATAAACCAAGTGTAACTGCCTCTTTTAGGCACCACAAATTTCAGTCACACTGAAAAACAGTAAATGCCAATTTTTTTGTTATTTCGTTTTTTATAACTTACATTGAGTCGGAGCATTCATGGCGTACTTTGCGCTAGTAAATATTTGAAATGATAGATAATTTAATCTGGTTGGTTTAACGGTAAGCACGTACCAGGTTCGATTCCCGGGTCAGGCGAAATAGTTTTATAGTTTTTATGCCTAATAACAGCCAAGAGTTTTGAATTTGGATTACTAACTCCCATGCCTCGGTGAACACGATAAGATGATCTCTTGCCGGTCGTGTCGGATAACCGTCCCATCGGACTGTAAGAGCGAATGAACAGAGAGTGCACCTGTGTTTACGCACACACTTGTGCACTTATAATATCTGATACGTAGTTGGTTAGTCTCCGCTGAGAGTGGCTGTCCTGGTTAGGTTCATAATTTCTTTTGAAATCAACCTATCGGTGTTCACTGCTGAACGAAGGTCTTCCCCAAGGAGCGCCAACCATCTCGGTCTTGGGCAATTCGCATGCATCCGCTGCCAGCCAAGCCAGTGGTATCCACTCTAGTGCACTTCGGCTCCAGAGACCCTCGGTTCGTCTGAAGATATAGCCGGCCCGCATAATATGTTTTGATAATTTTGTTGCAGAGAGATCTGTCGGATGACATGCCACAGCTTTTGTGTAACGGGTGTGAGGTTGAATTGCAGAGTGTAAGGAATTTCAAAATAAAATGCCAGCGATCGGACATAGCATTGAGAGCAAATCGGAAGGTAAGGTGTTAAATTTGGGTCCTTACGTCCACTCAAACAGAAAACTTTATTTACGAAATCGCCTAGCATTGTGACTTACCATTCTAACGTAACAAAATATTGTGTTTACGTTATTATAGGTTGTTTTCGCCAAAACCCAGAGATTTGGAGAAATTAGATTTTTTTTTGTAAGGTTAGGAAATAGGTACATTTAAGTCTAAACAGTCCGTGTCCGTCTGTGTGCTGACGGATTAAGAATACATAGTGTTACCACTCCTATTCATCCCGTGGGTGTCGTAAACGGCGGCTAAGGAAACAAGGTATGCAAGACAACATCATTACAAAGAGAAGGTTGGCCTAGTGGTTTATGCGGTCGCCACGCCGCTCTCTACTGACCTGAGTGTTGTGGATTCAAATCCCACATGGGACAACATTTTGTGTGATCCATAAATTGTTGTTCTGAGTCTGTGTGTTCTTTGTGTCCGTTTCTTGTATGTTTGTAAAGTCCCCCGCCACACAGTATTTATTCCTAGTGCGGGCGTTGTCTTTTTTAAAGAAAAAAAGAAAAAAAAAAAAAGGAAAACTTGAAACAAACCCTATTCCAATCCGTCTGGCCAGCGTGGTATAGTAGGCCAAAACCTCCTTGCTAAGGAGAGGCTTATGTCCAGTAGTGGACTGTAAAAGACTGTTGATGATGATGATGAAGTCTAAGACAGTGATCCAAATGATTTGTTTTTAATTATTTTAAGAGCCTGACAAAGTGACTACTCTGCTTGATGGAAAGCATGAGTAGAATCCAAGAGTTGTGGTCACCATACTCGTTGCGAATGCAGACATGCAGTATGGTGACCTATACTATGGCAGCTTAGTAAGATATTTTTTCACGCGTCGCTTGGAGACGTTAAAGGCATGACAGTCATCGTGGCAGTGTAAGGCTCACACGACAACTGTCACCCCTGCATCAATGTGCCTCCGGTCTCGCACTCGCCAACGAAACACGCTAGCACGGATGCTGTCACTTTAGGTTGGTCTTCTGTCGGAGGGTAGTACTGCTCCGGTTAAGCCGGCCCGCTCGTGCTGCAATCAGTCTGGCTCTACTACCTAAAAGTACATCTAAGTCTAGGCAGTGATCCAAATGTAACGGTTTAAGCGGTCGCCACGCCGCCGTCCACTTCACTGAGTGTTGTAGGTTCAATCCCCACATGGGACAACACTTTGTGTGATCCATAAATTGTTGTTCTGAGTCTGGGTTTTCTTTGTGTCCGTTTCTTGTATGTTTGTAAAGTCCCCCGTGATACAGGATTTCTTCCTAGAGCCGTCGTTGTCTTAAAAAAAATACTAGGCACTGGGTAAACACAAAAACTTCGTACCCTTAATCTACACCGTAGAAAAACCTCTTATCACTTCAATTAGATCATCGATCATCATCAACAGCCTTTTACAGTTCACTGCTGGACATACAGGCTGACTGGTGAGATACCTTCAATATTTGAGGACGTGATAGTATGCGAACATATATCATGAAATAAAATAACATAAAAACGAAATATTAAATAACTTCTTAGTAAACTTCGTACACAGTACACCGAGAGTCCAGTATTTAACTGCGGAATACTTGGACACCGCGCGGCCGCACGTGTCTATCAACACAGAATACATAGGTACCTACACTGTACAGCTGTTGCCTATGTAGCGGGATGGAGAGCGGGGGTGGGTGTCGCCGCGCCGCTCGCGACTAAATCAACGTAAACAGTGCGGCGAGCTTAGGGAGTATAATATCCAAATTTCACTTATTTTTAGAGACATTTCGATAAAATATAAGCACCTATTTTTTTTTTATATCAAGTTAACGATAATCGAGTACCGAGTACTCTCCATAAGTATTGAAGGTATCTCACCAGTCAGCCTGTATAGGCATCTCCTTAGCAAGGAGGTTTTGGCCTACTATAACACGCTGGCCAAACGGGTTAGTACAGAGTTTGTTTGTAGTTTTCCTTCTCTTTGCGGTTGACTTGCGTAATTTATTCCCCTGGTCGGCGCTTACGACACCCACGGGACGAATACGGGTGGTGACACTTCTCATTCTCATTGAAAGTTCAAGTTTTCTGGTCATTGTACTAATTTAAACAATATTTATTAAAGCTCTGGTATACTTGTATAAATGTCTAAGAAACGGCTGCCTCGGTGGCGTTGCGGTAGTGAATGCAACTACTGTGCTTGAGGTCTCGGGTTCGATTCCCGGGCCGGACCAAATATTTGTATGATTTGTAAATATTTGTTTCGGAATTGCGTTTACAAAAAAAAGTATATAAGTATTCTATGAGTCAGTCTAGTTATCATAGCACAAGATCTGCTTAGTTTGAAACTAGATGGCGTTGTGTTTAGTGTGCGAAATATTTATTGTTGAACTGTCTTTATCCACAGAAACCAATACTTACCCCAAAACCAGTAAGTGAGGCTACCGTGTCGTCAGTGTTACGGCATGAAAAGCTGATATATATAATAACAGCTCCTAATCCAGAAGATAAAATAGTTCTTAAATGTCCGCAAAAATTCTGTTACTCTGAATTCTATAAAAAAATCCATGTAATCACTCATCTTAGGGATGTCCACAACATTAACACTAAGTTGGAAGTGCAACTGCAGTTCTATTGCACCGAACAAAATTGTATGTACCATTTGGTTTCCGAACGTAGAAAATTCTTTACAGGACGTAAATTCTTGAATCAGCACTACACCAAAATGCATAAAGACAAACTTTATGCCTGCAGGTCATGTTTTAAAAGGTTTGCCAAAGCCACAGACTATAACAGGCATCTCAAATCTTGCGACGTTATATACGTATGTTCATTGTGTAAACTTACTTACTCTACGAACGAGTCGTATTTAGTCCATTTAATGAGAAAACATCCCGATCTACACATGAAATACAAAGAGGATAAGAGAACTAATAAGAGACAGGCGGTGAAAAATGAAGAACCACATCCAGTTGATATTCAACTACCCCCAAAGATGAGAAAGGATGGCCTCGCTGCAGAAGCAATGCCGAAAAATGACGAAGTAGAGAAAACTGACAAAGAAGAAGCACCAATCAAATCAGAAAAGTCAGATGATGTTCAGGCTACAGAGTCGATTGATACAAAGCCACTGCCGGGGTTAAACATTGATGATTTCGATTCTTCGTTTCTGCAGTCTCATTACGCTGAAACAGAGTATGAGGATACTCTTTATATTGCTGAAGAGCCTACAATACAGGAATCAATTGATGGATCTTTAACAGGAAACCCAACTGACACTATTAATGAAGAGAACAATGAAGAAACAACACAAGAAAATGAAAGAAGAAACACTTTAAAGTCCATTTCTACAAGATCAGATAACTTAGGTGTGACTGATACGGAAAGTAATAAAATATCAGATAGTCAGAACCCTAAGGACACAGCTGATGATTTACCGTCAGCATCATCGTCAAATAGAAGTAATTATGAATACCAACATTACATGTCCAAACAAACTGGGTTTGATAAACTTTTCAGTCATTCAATGAGATGCCAAAATAGTGATGAAGAGATTTACTTCTCTGAATCTGTTTCTCTTTCCGACATCCACACCCAGACAGCTCCTTTCGAGTTCGGGTTGTTTCGGTCCAACAAAGAAACTCAGTCTTGCACATCCCAAACCCAACATCCTGATCTTAGCATCAAGGAGACTCAAACTTGTTTCAGCCTATTCGATTCACCAAAATTTAACTTCGGATGTTTTGTTGATAGTCTGCCGTCGAATTCTGGGAGCAATTTCATATCAACCGAAACACAGACTTCGGACTTCAGAACACATGTGCGCTCTGACGTCCTTCTGAGTTTCAGTTCGGCAGAAACTCAAACATACTTCGATGAAGCCGCTAACGAAAGTATGTGACGATGGTTCAAAATTGTAGACATTGACATGGCTAAGTGTGAGCCAGATATCGAATAGTGTCTCTTTCTGCCTTATTACTTTTCAAATAATCCTTTTTTTTTATTTTATCACTCGATACAAGTCCTTTAAGACTGTCTTTTGTTACTGTGGCGACACCAACGTCTTACAGAATGTAGTTACGTGCCATCTAGTGAAAATAAAACGAACTACAGAGCAACTGTTAATACTATATCGTGCAATTAATATTTTCGCTTCGATGGATATGTTATGGTCACATGTTGTTTGGCCATGGCAAAAATCATGTGTTTGTGGTATAGCCATCAATCTCCGGTCACATTGGTAACTGAGAATTACAACCATTTCCCAAAAAAGACAAAACATCTACTCGATTAATTGTCAAAGACTACAAACTTTACTTTCTTTACAACTCGCTAAAAATAGTAGGCAAGTACGGTTACAGTTGCGAGAAAATAGGTCTGTCGTCTTTGGCAACTGGTTGCGAGTCTCAGTTGACAATGTGGCCGGAGATATTATTAAAATAGGACCCCCAATGTACTGACCTATTATAAATTAGAACTAAATGTAAAAATGTAAATGAATTTTCAGAATATTTTAGAGATTTTTAATCCTCATAGTATAAGCTATGTTTATTTTGGTCCAAATAGCGATGTTATGACAACGTTTCTGACGAAACTGATTACGAAATGGGATATTTCAATGTAGTTGTAGCCGAAAATCTACAAATTTTATGCATTAATTATAAATTTAAAATAATGTGATGAAGAATCTATTATGTAACAGAATGTATATATAGCGACAGTTCTAGTTTAAATGGTGGCCGAATAATTATGATCCGAATTCGATCACTATGTGGTCTTCCATCACCTCATCTCTCACCTCATTTCTGGGCGTAAGACTCTCCCAAGGTTCACCAGCGACGTATCCAATGACTTACCTTCACCAAGTTGTCGGACCTTGGGGAGGGTCTACCTTAGTGATCTCTGCTGCACGCTTCGGGCACTGATAACCACAAGTTGTAGGTGTCTTATGGGACTTCGTGTACACAGTGCGTGCAAGAGTTCACGTTGGGCGTGAAGAGGGATTAGTCCCATAGTACCATAATTTTGGTACCTTAACGGCTTTTGGTAACCTCTGTTGAGGCCAGCTGAGGGGAATTTTGCATCTCTTTGTTTTTGGATCATAACTTTTTCGAAGTTTTTCGTTATCCCGTAGGCATAATGTAGGCTTAAATAATATTAATATTGATTTAATCTAAGGGTGAGGTACTCGAGGGTCGCGAATTTTGGGTTGCACTATTTTTCCAGTTTGGCTATCCAGCTGTTCCTGACTTCAGTTGCAATTTTACGTTTATACAGACGCTTCTCATGTTCTGTCTTCTGACAGGCCTGTGGATCTAGTAGTTAACTCTGACTGCTAAACCAGGGGTCGTGGGTTCGATTCCCACCCAGGACAAATATTGTGTCATGAGCACGATGGTTTGTTCTGTGTCTGGGTTCAATTTATCAGCAGTCTGGTTACTATAGAACAGGCTCTGTCTAGTTTGAGATCAGACGGACGTGGGAAGTGTCCTGTTGTTAATATTATTCAACCATCTGACGACCAGAAGTCAACTGAAAAGTCATTTTATGACACTACAAACAGTATGTATGTAAAAATTTAAACGCAGCATAAATTTTGCAACATAAAGTTTGCGACCAATTTGTCACATGCTAATTTAACCTCACTATAAAATATTGTGTTTATAATAAAATATATTGTAATAATAATAATAAATCAGATTATACAGGTTGTTTCATCTTTTATTATTTAAACATATCTTTTTTTTATGGTGACGTATTTAGCATACGGAGCGTCACCACGCCTATTCATCCCGTGGGCGTCGTAAGAGACGACTAAGGGAAACAACACACCCTTTTTTTTAACGTGTGTAAACCCCCTCGGGCCGTCACCCCACAGGGGTTTACGGCGGGTTGGTGTGTCGGAATCGAACCACACGGTGTGCCAATCTGCGCCTGACATAGGAGGAATCCGGGAACAGCTGTTATTACGACATGCAGATCCAATTAAAAACAAACCTTATACCAACTTGTCTGGCCAGTGTGGTGTGACTATGATGAGGGGTCAAACAAGCAGTGGACAGTTGGACGGACATAGGGTCGATTTATACTAGCACAGAGTCGAAGCGCATCGAAGCGTCAAGTTTTTTACAACTAAAGTGAAGCCGCATGAATGCGCGCGTATTCGCAAGAACGCGCGCGTATTCGCACGAATACGAGTCCGAGAGAATCCCAAGCATTATTTTTGGAATGTTTGTCACTATAATTTTTAGCTTTTAGATTAAATAGGCATTCATTTTTTTGCACCAGGTAAATTAGTTTTTCGTCCGAGTCCATTGTGATTAACACCGAAGCAGGCCAATTTCCGACTGATGACGCGTTGGTTCGCTAGTGGGCGCGTGGATACACGAGAATGCGCGCGTACGCGCGCGCACTCGCGCGCACCACTCAGCGTTGTTCGCGCGCAGACGCGCGAATTCGGACGAATGCGCGCGTCTTTTTAAAATCTCCGAAGTATTGTGTGCGTTACGCTGTGGAGTTAAGGTTGAATTTGTTATGTTCAGTTTTGGATAGACGCTTCGATGCGCTTCGACTCTGCGCTAGTATAAATCGACCCATAGAGACGTGATTAAGTGATTACAATCCAGGGACCTCAGCCACTTAAGTCACAAACCCCATTAGCAGCATCTAAATCCCATTTCTCCAGAATTTGGATGGAGAATTTAGGGCTCCGTTACTCTCGTGTTGTCAGGGAAATGCAGCGAAAGATTTGCGGGTTTCATGTGAAGGTTTGGTTTGAGGTTCATGTGTTCGAATAAATGATAGTCGACTGAATGATTGTTTGAATAGAATTCATTGCGAAATAACCATTTTCGCCAAATGCTTCTTCGACTGAACGATGTATCGAATATTTCTTAATCAATGGACTGTTGGACTTAGTTGAAAAAAATAAAAATAAAATGTGTGCGTGTACTAGCGTACACTCGTAAGAAGTGAAACTTCTTTATGACGTTATTTTTCAAAAAAATAATTTAAACCCGTCCGAAGTCGATGCAATCGCCACCTGGATTTCAAAAATGTAACTACTCAAAACGGGCCGCAAAATACATTGGAGACATTTACCAATCCCTACTCCGCTGGAGAAAGTATACTTCGAATCACGCGTGGTAGGGATAAGAAAAAGATGGCGCGTAACGTAAAAATGTGACGCGTAACGAAAAAATGTTACACTAAATTTTTTTCCAACCCCGATAAAGAAGTTTCACTTCAATTATAAATAAAAGATTTTTCGTCACATTTATTTCATATTTATTAGAACAAAACAAATACTCTTAACGTATCGTAAGTTTTTCCATAGATTTAGGGATATGTTTTGATTATTAGTGCTCTGGGTGTTAAGAATTCTAAATTTCCGAAAACGTAAATTTTGTTTCTTGAAGTTATACTTCTTTTCGTGCGATTGGGAAAAAATGACGAGAGTGAATTTTTACGATGCGCGCGCACACCGACAGAAAAAAGCAACAGTCTGAGGTTAGTTGCTAGCGACAGAAAAAAACAACAGTCTGAAGTTAGTTGCTACCGACAGAAAAAAGCAACAGTCTGAAGTTAGTTGCTACCGACAGAAAAAAGCAACAGTCTGAAGTTAGTTGCTACTGACAGAAAAAAGCAACAGTCTGAAGTTAATTGCTAAAAAAGCAACAGTCTGAAGTTAGTTGCTAGCGACAGAAAAAAAAACAACAGTCTGAAGTTAGTTGTTAACGACAGAAAAAAAAGCAACAGTCTGAAGTTAGTTGCGCCCAAGAAGTATAACTTCTTACGTGCATACATAAGTACCTATCCTTTTTTTAATATTTATTTTTCCTTTCATTTCTGTTTTATTATTTTCCTTTATACTAAAGACAGACATATACCGTCGCAGATATTTTTTTAAAACTTTTAAATATAAATAATTCTGCCATACTTTTATTGTTGCGAAACTTTTACGCGGCACACATAATAGAAGTTCTCCAAAGGAATATTTTCACCCTTTTTTGCAATATTTTTCAGAGATACTCCGCTCCTATTGGTTTTATCGTGATAATATATATCCATTAGCCTTCCTCAATAAATGGGCTACCTAATAATGATAGCATTTTTCCGATCGGATTAATAGTTCCTGGAATTATCGCTAACAAACAAACAAACAAACGCTTTAGCCTTATAATATTTGTTTAGAATATATTATAACTAAAACTTATTCGAAAGAGCAGTCCTTTGATTGTTAAATATTCGATGTATCGTTTAGTCGAAGAAGCCTTTGGCGATAAAAGTTTGTTCTCAATATATCTGCTAGATAGTAGAGCCACGCTGATTTCAGCACGAGCGGGCCGGCTCGACCGGGGCAGTACTACCCTCCCACAGAAGACCAACCTAAAGCGACAGCATCCGTGTTGTAGTGTTTCCTTGGTGAGTGTGAGACCAGAGGCCCATTGATGCAAGGGTGACAGGTATCGTGGTAACTGTGTAAGCCTTATACTATCACGATGACTGTCATTCTTTTTACGTCCCCAAGCGGGGTGTGAAGAAGCATCTCACAGGGCCGCCATACTGCATTGTCTGCATTTGCGATGAGTATGGTGTGGTGATCACAACTCTTGGATTCTATTCATGTTTTCCATCAGGCAGAGTAGAGTTACTTTCGCAGGCTCTTAATTTTAAAAAAAATCAATTTGAACGATCGTTCAGTCGACTTTCCATTAATCGAACATACTCTCGGACTTTCGATCCTTTATGCGAGGCTATGTAATACATTACCATCGAGTTGACTTACATTAAACTATTATATATGTGAAATAAAAAGTAAATAATAAAACAAAATGGTTAAAAACAATTTTTTAATTATTTTTAAAACGACACGAAAACGAAATATAAGTAAAAAATGATTATATAATTAATAGGACATGTATACAAAATAATACTACGTATATAGTACACAAGTGCTACTTGTATAAACGTTTAACGAATGCCTATCTATATCTGCCTACCCCGTAAATATATATAGCGCGCAGCGTGATCATTTACAGACATATTTCGTACTGAAAATATTAATGGACACACTACCATGTGCCACGATGACTGTCATGCCTTTTACGTCCCAAGCGAGGCGTGTACAAGCGTGTGAGGTGGCGGTGGAGAGTGTGGTTCACCATACTGCGTTGTCTGAATTCGCAATGAGTATGGTGACCTCAACGAAAATGATAAAAAGAGTTTTATCAAAGAAAATGATAAACATTGCTTAAATACATAGATATTGTCATAGGCACGCGTAACAAAGACAAATCAAACGACATATCAATTATTTAAAAATGAAAATTGATTCAGCTATTTAGTAGTTACGACGGTAAAGACGCACATAAAAATCAAACAAATAACCCTCCTTTTACCGTAGTTGGTTAAAAGGTGTATTTAAGGGTGGAACTGTTGAGGTATTTGGAGGTGTTTCATGACACCAGATGGAGTGGCTGATCGGCATCTCTGTAAGAAAAATATTTTAATTGTTAAAAACCAGTTTTATTTACAGTAGAAGTGGGAGAAGATTTATAGATTACTTCTTCTCCTATGATCTTCCCTTTATATTTAAGTCCACGACGATACATGTATTACCATATGCTGGAAGACGGAATGAGGGTAGGCCGCTACAAGGTGATTCGACGAGTTAGTGAAAACTCGAAACTATTAGAAGCAGGCAGCACGGTAACAGTTGTTTTGTGGAGAACCTTGGGGAGGTCTGTCCAGCAGTAGACGTCTTTCAGCTAAGATTTTCATGATGATGAACTGCTACCCTTATTTTGCCCTGTGCCCTTATAATTAATAGACAGGACGTTGGGTCTTCTATGTTATTGGCCACTCGGTGAAAAGCATCAAAAATGATCCTTAAGATTAGTTTGTGAGGTTGATTGTCTGATTCCAAACCAAGCAGAGCTTGTGCTATGGTAACCAGACTGCTTGTCATCAACAGCCTTTAATAGCCCACTTCTGGATATAGATCTCCTTAGAGAAGGAGTTTTGTGCTGACTAAACGGCTCTATATGAGGTTTGTTAGAAGTTTTCCTAACCTTTTGCAGTGATGTTGTCCTTCATAGATATATTTTTTTTAAAAAAAACAACAGCCGCACTAGCAATAAATCCTGAGTAGCGTGGGACTTACAAATATCCAAGAAACGGACACAAAGAACACTCAGAACAACAATTTGTGGATCACACAAAATTCTGTCCACTGTGCGGTTTGGACCCACAACACTCAGCGCAGTAGAGAGCGGTGTGGTGACCCTTAAACCACTAGGCCAACCGTGCAGTCAAGTTTACTCTCTTAGTCACCTCTTACGACAACCACGGGATGAATCGGGGTGGCGAAACCATGTATTCTTAATCCGTCACCACACAGAATTAAACATACTTATATATTTCTACACATTATAGATAAATTACACCCAGATACGAAAAAAATATAATGCTCATCACAGAATCATGAATGATGGTGGGAATCCATGAAATTATCACTGTATCATCATCATCATCTTATTGCAGTCCACTGCTGGACATAGACCATTCTAATTGCATGCCTTAACACACTTATCGCATGCAGCTTCTGGCAACCATTTTGGGTAAAACATCACTCCAATTAGCTTTTTCTTTCCTTTTTTTTTAACGCGGGGAATGCTTTTCATGTCATACCATCCGTAGGGGACGAAAGGCGTGTGTGGGACTCCCGGATAATCTGTCTACCCCGCGGCAGTCTACCTCGTCAGTCGAGAGGAGCTCCAGAAACGTATCAGCGGCTTCTGGAGTCCTCCCTGCCGTACCTCAGTATGTACGTACGATTGAGGAACACCCCGGCATGATCCAAGTTACCTCCGGGGTAAGACGCTATCACACCTCTTACTGCTCTACACAGTAAGAGGTGGAAAACACCTCGTCTTAGACGAGACACCCGCATCGCCGTGTCACCTGTCTCGGGTTGTTTGTAGTGGTCTTAATAAATCATCACCACTTCATCTGGCCTGCCTGAAATGATCACTTACTTCTCTGTAATCCGCTTCAGCAATGACAGGTCGCAGCATTTCCACCTTCTTTAACGGAGGCTGATCCATGTCATGGACTAGCTTGTAAGTCTCCGAGTTTTGGAGATGGTCGAGTGAGACGGGTGGCTTTTCGTATTTCATGAAGTTGATTCTGAAATATTTTTATTAATATTACTGTCAAGTCTAAAATTTGTAGAAGATGAAATAAGTGGAGTAGTTGAAGAGAGAACATAAGAGTTGAGGAGAACAGAGTGATATAGAATATGAAAGAAGTATATAATTTAGAATTCATTTTTTTAGTTATTACTCATTAATTAGAATAATTATGTCTCAAAAAGATGTTTAATTATTTCTTTCAATAACTTTATGCTTTCATGTAGTCAAGGGTCGTAAGTGCAGTCCCACCTTAATATTCATATTCGCTCACTAGTTCTGTATCTTCTTCTATATATGTGATGTTACAATACACACACATGGTGACATAATTACATAATTCTTTTTTAAAATATGTTTGTGCATTGAAACACCGCACACACACAAAGATTGCAAACGTTTTCGGCAATTTAGAACTGAAAGAACTTCCCTGAATGACGTCGGCGGACTTAATGCCCTGTGCGTTCTAACCATAATGTAAACAGACCTGTCAAATTTGACATATATCAAATGTAGTTATGTCACTGAAATTAATTTGACAGGCATGTCAGTTGAAAATGATTTTGATTTGCTGTTGAGAAATCTGAAACAGTTTGAACAGCTGTTAAACGGGACCTCTTTTCTTGTGTTCTCTACTTTACATAGTGTTACATATACTTCATAATTTATCAGAATAATAAAGCCTTAAAAAATACGATACTTTAATTAATGTTAGGCTTTATAATTCGCTGTATGTCTGTGTGTTATGATTGTAATGAACTACATAAAAAAAAGTTGAGAGGTGTCAAGAGACACCCGGATGGAACGAAGTTCTTTTCGATTAATTAGTGAAGAAATTGTAATTTTTCTTTTTATTTCTTTTATGTTATAAAAAACAAAAATAATCGTCGCGACACTACACTGTTCAAAGCAAAATAGAAAGACGAAACGAAAATAATTGGCTTGCTTTCTATGAGAGAGAGAGGGAGACAGACGGAGAAACATGCGCACGCCGCACGGCTTACTACACTATAAAAAAAGTGTCGTGACAACTTTTCGTCTGAGTTTTTTCCGTCTAACCTCCTTCGCAACGCGCGATAAAGAACTTTGTTTCAATAATTTGTGGTTAGTTAAATATAAGAGTTTCTTTTTAAATATAATGTTTTGACTACTTTTAGATTATTAACTGTCAAGAAGTGTTTCTTAGGAAATGTCAAAATAAATAGTAATTTAAAGGCAATAATATCTTGTGATGTCATATGTAGCAATCTCACGACAATAACTTCAGTAGGGCTTACAGAGAAATATGTTGACAAAGGAAACGCCTTCTCGTTTATGGCAACGGCTATGCAGATTTTTTTACTGGTCGCTTATAAATATATATTAATTGACATTATATAAAATGTTGAAAATAGTTTTGAAAACCGTGGATACATTTATACGAATGTTTATTTTTGCCCAGGGTTAAAATATTTAACTAAATATTGGCAGCTAAAAAAAAAAGACAGGGTTATTTTTTAATAAATGAATATCTTTGAAAAATGACATACTGGACTCTTAAACGCGTGTTTTACCTGCCTGTTCCCAACCACCACTAAAACCATTGGTGGTCATTGGGACAAAATTTTACATCTGCTCTCAACCATCACCCAGAGGTGGTTACTGGAGTTAACAAGCAAAACGTAAATAATCACGCAGTGATCCAAATATTTGTTTGAATATTGCGCCCGCGCATTATAAAACTCATATTATGTTACTTCCTCTCCTTTGCTTGGTTGCGAGAGGCCCCTGAATAACTAAGGCTCCTGAGTTGGTTGCTCTACTTGCCACCCCAAAAAAAGCCGCCCCTGGGTGGCAGTTGCAACAGACGTAAAATTTGTCCCAACGACCACAATTGGTGGCAGTTTTAGTGGTGATCGTTGACAATAAGCCAAACGGCGAGTTACTCTAGATCAAGCTATTACTAAATGAATGAAAACTTAGAACGTACAAATATGAACGAAACTATGATATCACCAATCAATGATTAATGTAGTGATTTTCATCATTCATCATGCATCACTCACTTCAATTACTTTGTTATAAGCTGTGATCATATTTTCCCGCAGATTTTGAAAATCTACGAGATGACAGTTCGACTCTCTGGAAATGGGATTTAAAAATAATTACCATAAATAAAATTACTAAATTCTTCTTTTATTAAACTTTCACATTTGATTTGTTCTTAATTTGAATAGTGATATAAACATTACTAACTGAACTTAAAAAATCGCGAGAAAGAATAGACAAACACCCACCTTTTTTTTTCTGTGTCGTATAAAAGCATGACAGACAAGGTTTTGGATCATGTTTATTAAAATAGACGTATTATTGTCTACTACTGCGTTATTTAAAAGACAATATGAAGGAACTATTTTGTGATTTTCTAAAAGAAAAAGATTAAAATAATGCTCCATACTGTAGCTGCTGCTACCAACATCTGTAACTACGCGGAATACGCGTGTCACTTCATTGTCTGTAGCCAGTGACCGTGTGGATCTTCGCAGCCAGCGACCGCGTGGAGTTTCTCTTAGCCACACATACTTGCTATCCGTATTGGACATTACCACCATTCTAGCAACGATTGTGGGTGTTGAACTTTGCAATCAATTTACAGTCAGTGACCGCATGGAGTTTTGCAGCACGTAGTTGCATCAGAGAAAAAGGACGGCACGTGATTTGACATATTGAAACGAAGATACGCTACGATATGTAATGTCGGCATAAGTAAAGATTAGGTTGTTGTTGAGCTTACTGGTTGAGAGCCCTCAGCGCTCACCGTAGGCTCACGTAAGGGGTTAGAGGCCATCTGAGCCCAATAACCTTAAATCATATAAAAAGAAAAATAATAATATTCAATATGATACGCAGCCTGCCAGGCATGGTTACTCGTCAGGTCGGTGAATCTTTCCTTTATACTGGGGGAATACCCGTTCTTTCCACCATTTGGATAATAGATGTCGCCAGTTACGATAGCCGTAATTAATAAGTAAAATTGGAAACTTTTTTAAATTGTCATCCATGGGCCTCGTTTGTTATATATCCATCTGTCTATGACTTCTTATTTATTCAGTATATATAGGGTGGTCTAAAAATTTGTTAACATTTAAATCTAACTGTCCGCGCAAACATGTTGCGGCAGTTCTTGGGACCGATGCTGCGGGAATTTGCTGGCTACAATCGTAACACATGGTTTCAACAAGATGAAGCCACTTGTCACACATCCAATGAGTTCCTACCGGTGGTCAAAGACATGTTTCCGGAAAAGCTTATTTCGACACGAGGTGTCATTGCATGGCCACCTAGAAGTCGAAATATATCCCCTGCAGACTTTTTTTATGGGGTTATTTGAAGAATCATGTCCCCATCAATAAACCAAATACGCTACGTCAACTAAAAGTAAAAATTAGCGAAGAGATGTCGGTGATCTCGTGGTCTCTTTGCCGACGAGTATTCGAAAATTTCGGTGCCCGCTTAGAAGAGTGCAAACGTCGACATGGTGGTTATTTAGACGATGTAATTTTTAAAAAATAAATCCATCTAATTAGCTTTCATGTAAATAAACAATTTTTATAATATATTAATTGGTTTGTTTATACAATTTTTTCAAATGTTAACTAATTCGTGGAACATCCTATATAAAGCATCTTTGTATTGTCAAATTATAAAATCAACATAAATTTAAAATATTACGTACCTATATTGTCTACAGTATGGTTTGGTATCACCCCAGGGCCAAGCCTCATTCCAAAGTTCAATCTGCCATCCCGATTGAGAAGAGACATGCAAAGAAACACAAACAAACATGTGAACAGACAGACACACACGCAAACAAATGATCACTTTAATTATTTTTACTAATATTTAATTACTTTGATGGGCTTTATTACAGGTGTTTTATATTATAATAAATAAATATTTCGAACATTTGACACACAACGTCATCTAGTTTCTATGATAACTAGACCGACTGATAGAATACTTATATCCTTTTTTTTTGTAAATGAAGACATATTATACATAGAAAACACTCAAACTTCGAAACAAATATTTGCAGATCATACAAACGTTTGGTGCGACCCGAGTATCGAACCCGAGACCTCAAGTACAGCAGTCGGATTCGCTACCGCTGCGCCGCCGAGGCAGCTGAATATTCTAGTTACTTACTAACATAGTTTATATCTAACCCGATAAACTTTGTTTTGACATATAAATTGTTAAAATAACAATAATATGTATATTTAAAGTGTTAAAATATCCATTTAAAAGTGTGAGTGTATACAAAACTCGAATAAATTATAATTATAATACATAAAAAAGTTGATAGATGTCAAGGGACATCAGGACGGAACGAAGTTTCTTTCGATTAATTAGTGAAGGAATTATAAAAATACAAAAATAATTGTCGCGACACTACACTGTCCAAAGTAAAATAGAAAGACGAAACGAAAATAATTGGCTTTCTTTCTATGAGAGAGAGAGAGACAGACAAAGAAACATGCGCACGCCACACAGCTTACTACACTATAGCAAAAAGTGTCGTGGCAACTTTTCGTCTGAATTTTTGCCGTCTAGCCTCCTTCGTAACGCACGATAAGGAACTTCGTTCCAATATTCTTTGTGTGCCATTATACTACTAAATTAATATATTTACACACAGTACATGAAGCATCTATATACAACGTACTTATAAACATTTTGTTGTGTTCGTGGGTTACAATTACACTACATTTTGTACAATCAACATTATTACTTTATTCATTGAATTTACAGAGCTTGATACCAGCTGACATAATGCATATTGAGTGCTTATTCTCGTTGCCCCCCAGCGTCCGCTAGAGGCGCTCGCGAGCCACACGTTCAGAAATGATTAACAACACACGGGCCTCACACATTTATACACGAAATTTCAGACATTTAAATGATGCTTATTTCGTATTACAAAAACAAAGTTCTTGAACGACGTATTATAGGTATAACAAATAGACTATACACAATATATCATACTATAATGTATTTTATATTATATTAATAGCCTGCCAAAGTGACTCTACAGTGCCTGATGGAAAGCATGAATAGAATCCAAGAGTTGTGGTCACCATACTCATTGCAAATGAAGACAATGCAGTATGGTGACCAACACTATCGCGGCCTAGTGAGATGCTTTTTCACAACCCGCTTGGGGACGTAAAAGGCATGACAGTGTAAGGCTTACACAGTTACTACGACAACTGTCACCCCTGCATCAATGGGCCTCCGGTCTCACACTCACCAACGAAACACGATAGCACAGAGGCTGTCGCTTTAGGTCGGTCTTCTGTGGGAGGGTAGTACTGCCCCGTTCAAGCCGGCCCGCTTGTGCTGAAATCAGCGTGACTCTACTACCTACTAAATGTTTAAGACATCAGACACACAACGCCATCTGGTCCCAAACTAAGTGTAACTTGTACTATGGGTATTAGATAACTGATAAAAATATGTACATATTTTACATAGAAACCACCCAAACTCCGAAATGACCCGTGAATCGGACTCGAGACCTCTAGCACAGCAGTCGCATACTCTATCTCTGAGCTACCGAAGCAATCGAGATCGATAAGAAGACTCCATACAAATATTTCCTAGTGTAATGCATGTAGTATGACACTAAACAATTGAGTAGTTACGTCTATTCACAATAGAGGGCGTAAAGAGTCACTGTTTTTTTTTTATAGTTACCTACCAAAGTGACTCTATTCTACCTGATGGAAAGCATGAATAGAATCCAAGAACGGTGGTCGTCATACTCACTACGGTTGAAGACAGTGTAGTATGGCGTCCCACGCTATGGAGTCCTAGTGAGATGCTTTTTCACGCCCCGCTTAAAGGACCCGGAATCGTAGTGGGAGGTAAACTCGTGCTCTGTGTGCAGTGTTGCGTGAGCCACGGCTGAGAGCAGACGTCTTTATGCTTTAGGGCCTTTTTCTTTTTTTTTTAACGTGTGGAAACCCCCTCGGGCCGTCACCCCACCGGGGTTTACGGCGAGGCGGTGTGTCGGAATCGGACCGACTAAAACCACACGGTGTGCCATTCTGCGCCTAACATAGGAGGGATCCGGGAACCGCTGCTATTACGACATCCAGATCCCTCCTAGCGCCTGCCCGCTAAAGCGGGCACCATCTGCGGATAAACTCTCTATTTAGGCGACGTACGGCACACGCGCACGTCACCTCCTCGCGGCTGGCCACTATAGCGGATGGAGGGGAAAACCCGTCCCGTCCACCCGCGGCCACACTCAAGGTGGCATGAGGCGCTGGTATGCGCGCCTCCGCCGCCCGGCTCGCCGGCGGCGAATTGGGTCCGAGTGGAGATCGTCCTCCCGGGCCTTCTCCGCCGCTTTTTTCCGCGAAATTACGTCTTCGCAGAAGGTTGCGACCGCGGTCGCTACCGGCCATGGAGCGTATGACGACCGGCAGCGAGAGATCTCCTCCAATAACTGCAGTAAGGGCCCCACGCTGCGCCGCCCAGGCGGAACGAACCGCTAGCGTGTGCTGAGCCGAGTCCTCACTGCAGTCGCAGTGGTGACAGGCGGGACTCAATTCCCTCCTGGCGACCGAGTGCAGATACTTCCCGAAGCAACCGTGCCCGGAAAGGACCTGCGTCAGTCGGAAGGAAAGGGTCTCGTGCTGCCGCCCTGCCCACTCGGCGATGACCGGCTGGAGAGCCTCCACGAGGGCAAAGCCAGCACGTGGAGTCTCCAACCGGGACGACCAACGAGCCATTGTGGCTCGACGAACGGCCTCACGCCACTCGTGCACCTCTTCGGGCGGGGGCCGTATGCCGCTACCCGCCTGGAAGTCAGCCGTCCGCCGATAAACTTCGGCGAGCACTCCAAATCCCACGGGGGAGTTCCGGCCAAGGCGCACGCCGCCTCCGTCGATACGGTGCGGTAATCGCGTATGGCTCTAACCGCCAATATCCTCTGAGGGCGCCAGAGGCGAGCCCTATTCTGGGCGGTCAGAGCCGCCACCCACACCGGTGCACCATACAGCGCCATTGACCGGACAACCCCCGTGTATAGCCATCTCGTCGCGACGCTGGCTCCACCCAAATTGGGCAAAAGTCGCCCAAGGGTAGAAGCAGCGCCGACCAGCTTTGGAGTAAGCTCACACAGCAGACCCTATATCAACCCCAGACGGGTTGATATAGGGTCTGCTGTCAACGTGGTATAGTACACCAAGATCACCTTTCTAAGGAGATTATGTCCAGACGACCTCGAAGGGCCCAGTCGTATCCCATATTCGACAGGAGTGGTCCGAGGACAGACCCCTGTGGAACACCGCATGACATGGGCCGCCGCCTCAGAATGCCATCTCGGTCCTCGTACATGACGGTACGCTCCCTAAGATAGTCTGCCACAAGCCGCCTCAGGTACTCTGGCACCCTGTGGTAGTGGAGTGCTTCCCTGATGCAGTTAAATGGCAGACTATTAAATGCGTTGGCGATGTCTAACGACACCGCCAACAGCACGCCGCCACAGCTCACTAAAGGCGCAACACAGCATCAACTGTCGAACGCCCGGCTCGAAACCCGTATTGGGTGTCCGACAGATCGGGGCCCACCACCCACGGGACGATGCGGGCAGAGAGTATCCTCTCAAACAATTTACCCGCCTCGTCCAGCAACACGATGGGCCTATAGGCCGTGACCGAATCGGCCAGCCGTCCCGGTTTCCGTAGTAGGACCAGCTTCCCGCTCTTCCAACCCTCAGGAAAGCGCCCGGACGCCAAGCTGGCGTTTAGGACTTCCCCGAGGCGATCCGACATGTGGTCGAGGGTTCGCGCCAGCACTCGGGCAGGTATCCCATCTGGCCCAGGGGCGGTGTTCTTAGAGCGAATCCGTAGAACGACCGCCCCTATCTCCGATTCCCTGACGGGCGGAACATTATCCTCGTTCCGTCCCCCGTCGTCTTCGACCATGAAGGCCATCGACGGGGGTGTGTGCTCCGCCCGCTGCGGGAAAAGACCCTCGACCACTTCCCGCAGGAAGCTGGGCCAAATGGCCTAATGGCCAGCTTCAGAGTTTTCCGCGCCTCTCGGTACTCCTCATGAAGCTGGTCCTCCTCGCCGTCTACGCGGTGTCGCCGGCGACTACGGGTGTAGGACCTCCGGGCACGAGTACAGGCCGCGCGGAGGTCCGCCAACTCCTGGGACCACCAGTAAACCTCCTTCCAGGGAGGCTGACAACCTCGGATGCAGGGCATGGCCGCATCGCAGATCTGCGTAATCGCATCGCGGAAACGACCAGCCCCCATGTCGACCTCCTCGGTCGGAGCCTGCGGAGACAGCCAGGAGTGAATAATGGCTGCCTCCTCTAGTAGGTCCCTATTCAGTTTGGCTACAGCCCACCGCGGCAAGCGAGAAGAACGCCGCGCCGCGTGACCCCTACTGGGGTCCTGGGTCCGGGAGAGCTCAAATCGAATGTAGAGGTGATCCGCGAGCGTCTCAACCTCTTCCAGGACACACCAGTTCCTTACTCGTGCGGCGAGGGCAGGGGTAGCGAACGAAAGGTCCACTATCGACCCTCCCTGCTGTTGCACGCACGTGTTGGCAGAGCCCCTGTTCAGTAAACAGAGGCCCACCGAGGCCGCCCACTCCTCTACGGCCTCGCCCCGGCGTCCATCCTGGGGGAACCCCACGCAATGGACTTCGCGTTGAAGTCCCCCAGCACTAAGACGTGCCCAGACGTTAGAAGCCGCATCGAGGTTTCCAAGTTGTTAAGGAAAACCTCGAAGTCGCTCAAACTCCGGTTGGGGGAGAAGTAAACACCATATACGGTGATCCCCCCCACTCGGCAGCAACATATCCAGTACGGGAATGAGCCGCCGTGGAGCCGACGACTGCCACGGAACCGTCCCGGTCACCCAACCAGTTTGGACGGGGAGGAACGTAATAGGGTTCCGCGGCTACGGCAACGCCGATCGACCACTGTGCCATGGTTTGCAGGAAGAGGTCCTGGGCCGCGGCACAGTGGTTGAGGTTCGTCTGGACAAGGAGGTTGGAGACTTGGTCCATTACTGGACTGTCTCTACAACCTCCTCCATGGGCGACGATTGCGATGCTCGAACGACGTCAGAGGCAGCCCGGATCGATTGGCTAGGTAACCCCGACGTCTGCCGAGAATTGCGGGGAGGTTTACAATCTCTCTGCCCAATCTGGTGATTGGTGGCTTTATTACCCGCCGCACACGCCGGGCAGTGAGGGGCGGCAGAACACTCTGCCGCTTTGTGCCCCGGTCGACCACAACGGAAACACAGTCCACTGCAGTCAAAACAACTATCGCACTTGATGCGAGTGTGTCCCGTAGTCAGGCATTTGAAACACCTCATCGGCCTCGCCGCCAGAACCGTAATTCTGGCGTTCACGAAACCGACGAGGATCTTGCCAGCGTCGCCCAAAATTTTGGCAGAAGCTACAGGACAACTAATCCACACCGCACCAAGGCCCCTTAAACCGGGGCGGATGGTGCCGATCCTGATGCTGTCCGCGTTGCATCCGGTCTTCTCCTGAATCACTACACGGACGTCCTCGACTGTTACTAAATCGTCCAGGCCTGAAATGCGCAGCTCCGCGCACTTGGTAGGCCTGGCGATCTTGACACCATCTGTGGCTCCCAATATTCCCCGCAACTTCTCGGCAAATTTGTTTGCTGTCTCTGCACCTTCAGTCCCAGGGAACTCAAGTACACGAGCTCCAGTCTGGGCAAGGCGCAATCCAACACCTACTGTCCCGAAATCTTGTATCAGACTGTCCCTTGCCTTTTTAAAGACGGCCGCGTAGGATAGTCCACCGTTAACCGCCTCTGGTGACAACGTTACCACCACAGCCGCTGTCTTAGGGATCCGTAGTCTCCGTGGCTTCTTCTTGGTGACCTCTGCTACCGAAGGTTGGAGTGTAGACCCTGCTTTCCTCGCAGCTTTTTTGCTTCGCTTTCGGGACTTTTTGTTTTCCCCTACCACTTGCCAACCGTCGTTCGTGGGAGCTGAATTAGAGGGAACAATTGTAGGTGTTGGAGTGGGAAGCGGGGGAAATTCCGTCCCTGTTCTGGCCAAGGTCTTAGGTGGTCTCGTCTCCGGCATAGCCTTTTTTACCGCTGCCTTGGCCGCTCGTGTCACCTTCGGTGCTGCCGCAGACCGGGACGCCGCTGCGGCATACGACACGCTGTCACCCGCAGCTGGAAGTAGAATCGACACTGCAGTTGTAGCTGGTTTATTTGCTGCGAGTGGCGGCCGAACTATGGATGCCGGCGGTAACCTCGCCTCCAAGCCAGCGAGGCGCCCGTCCATCATACGCCACACTGCGTCGGTAATTTGACGTAGTTGGGTATCAGAGACACCACCAAAAGACGAAGAGGTGGTAGGCTGCCGGTGAGCCGGGTTCTGTCGCTCAGTACAGTTCGAATGCACCCGAAATTGGGCAAATTGAGCACTAAGCTCTGCCACTTGTCCTGTCAATCGGTCGTTAGCCGCCTGGAGGCGAGCCACGTCCCCAATTATGGTCTCAACGACCCCAGCGGTAGCGGAAGAAGAATCCTTTAGAGCCCCTACAAAGGAACTCTTTAAATTTCTAGATTTGGTGGCCACTTTCTGAATTATGGCCACCGCTAAGTTTGCTCTCTCCTGCAAAGATGCCGGTGTTTGGGTGGCAGAATCTTTATCCACCGGCTTACGGATCCTCTGCAGGAGATCCGCAATCTCCTCTTCCGCTAAGCTTTCGCCCTCCGCTCTGACCCGCCTGTAGGCTTCTGCCTTCGAGAAGACAGAACCTGAAGGGGTAGAAATGGTCGTGCGTGACCTGCCTCTGCGATTGCTCCTAATTTTAGGAGGTAGCATCTCCTGGGACGTGTCACTCTCCCCGTCCCTGGAACGTCCGCGCTTTCTGCTATCGCAGATTTCTACCTCTGTGGACTCATGCACGCCCATGGTCATGCTTGAGTTACCACGGTCTGATGGATGGGCAGACCTGGAACGTAATCGTTCCGATGTTCTTCTTTGGTTCCCAGAATCCAAACTGACTTCTAGGAGCCCCACCGTGATAGGAGTACCAAGTACTTGTACATCCTCGTTAGACGAGGAATCATTTGTAGTACCAGGCTTCTCTGTCCTACTTCTCTCCTTCTTTAAATTTTTGTTTTTACTAATTGAGGTTTCCATATTTAGACCCACGAGTGGAGGAGAACAAAAAGTCGACCCGGGCAGAGATCCCCCAATACCCGGGCAAGCGTAAATTTGTGCCCAACTGAGGGGTCCGCAGGTGCCTCAGCTGGGAGTGTGCTTACGACTGAACTACCCATCAGCCATGCATCCCCTGGCCACACACCAGAACACGGGATTTGGGGTAATTTTTTAAAGAGGTTTTCTTCCTCGCAGTCCGGGCGGCAAAGCCAAGATCCTCGCTCCCGAGTAGAGTTGTGAGACATAACCACAACACTCCTCTCGAGATTACGATATGACGACGGTGGCAGAACGATTAAATCTCCCAATGTCTACTCGGCGGCAGTGTGAGTACACACCGAGCCCGTTCTCCTTTCTCCACCACTGATAGTGGAGAAACTCCGACCTATGAAAGGGTCCCCTCCGTGATTTTTTAATGAGGTTTTCCTCCTCATTGCTCCGAGGAGCGAAGAGCCAACAGAGGAAACGGCAGTTATACTCTCTCTATTGGACCACACCTCGATCAAATGGCCGAAGTAAGGCCTTCTCTTCGTGCTAGAATATTAGCCGTTGGCGGTGATGCCAACGTTACTAGGGTGCACCACGTGAAGGTTTTCTAGCCCAGCACCCCTTATGCTTTAGGGCCTACACTAGACTTTATGCTAAATATCTGTAGTAAATTCACGCGTTAATGGGAGCAATTCTTTATCATAACCCACGCTATTTTCTTTATTAACGAATTAATAAACTAAATTTCTTATTTAAAGAGAAGAAACTAGTTAAGTTTTGTGTTCACTTCAATTTAATTGTTTTTTTGAGAATCCTAAAACATATATGTATATGATTTACACTTAAATTACATCCCTACTATAGAATGTAAGTTTGTTTGTCACGATTTCACGCGAAAACTACTCAACCGATCATCATGAAATTTTGAACACATGTTCTTGGAGATATTAAAAGTAATATAGAATACTCTTTACTAAAAAATATCTATTTATTGGAAAGGATCTGTTATGAAACTTATGTGACAGACCGGATTTCACGCGAGCGAACCCGCAGACAAAAGCTGAAACAAATAAATGATATCATTTCGACCACGGCGACCAATCTCAACCAGCTAACTACGCAGGAAATATTACAGCGCACAAGTGTGTGCGCAAACAGGTGCACTCTCTGTTCCCTCACTCTCACCGATTAGACGGTTATCCGACACGATTAGGGAGAGATTACCCGCAGGACCGACGGTTTTACGTGATCTCCAAGGCACGGGCGCTTAGACTCAACTTCCAAAACCGATATTAAATATTTCTGTTGCTAGAAAAAGTCAATAACACTTCATTAACTAGAGACGTTTGATGCACATACGCTAACCGCTAGACCAGCGAGGCAGTTAAGATGAGTATAATGAGGGTATATACAAGATATGTGATAAAAACCCCTTTACAACTTAAGCATAGAGAGTGAAATAGACAAAAGCACGATAAAATCCATGTACAAATAAAATCTAAGACTATATTTACACAAATAATACAAAATACATTCATAGGCCGTGGTCCAAAACACGTTCATAGCGCTCATAGCGTACCAACGTGCGGTCCGGTTCGTGCTTTTCACGCTCACCGTTAGCGTTGTGGATGCTATGACGTCACATGTGACGTCACTACCTAGTGCTTACAGTACTGACGGGTCGGATCGTTAGCATCGTGAGCATTGATGTTGTTTTGCGCCATTTATTTGAATCTATGATTGCGGAAAATGCTTGAAATACAAGCATTTTAACCTCTTCATCGGCTACACCACATACTCCATTCATGTTTATGTCAAAAAATACTCCGTTAGGTTATGTTCAACTTTTTGAATTTGTAAGCATACTCACAAGTGGTCCGAATTATTAATACTGCTAACAGACGTTGACGCGCTCACTAAATCGGACCACACGTAAGCAGTTTAAGCGTCGTAAGTGCTGTGAACACATTCGGACCGCAGCCATACAATATTACGCTGGCAGTTCATTTAAAACTGGGCAACACTGATAAGCTGTTTCGACACGAGCGACCTCACAGTTTCTCAAAGAACCGATTTTGTTAAACAATAATTCTTCTACAGATTTTCACCTTATGAATACGTCTACAAAAGGCCCGACTAGTCTAACACTGTTAAGGAACACTCAAAGTGCGGCAACACATTGTTCAAAGTAATTTGAAAGTGGCAACATATGACGTCACAAGTTGTTATTCCATAAAGTTTCACTGAAGTATCGTTTTGACATGTAGGAATTAGACTTGACAGCGGTCAACTAG
Organism: Hypercompe scribonia; assembly: GCA_949316085.1. Lineage (NCBI taxonomy): Eukaryota > Metazoa > Arthropoda > Insecta > Lepidoptera > Erebidae > Hypercompe > Hypercompe scribonia. Next base: position 9,900,910 of record OX438995.1, read on the forward strand.
TGAATTATGAAGTAAAATGTATTTTTTAACACACTTCTATTAGCTTCATCTGTATATTTGTGTGTTTATAACCGACTTTTGAAAGTGTTTAATTAGGTTTTTAATCTATATTTATTCTTTACTTTATTATTTGATCGATACTACAGTTGGCAATTAATATATTGCACAATAAAATTGGTATGTCGAATTCTAGACATCATTCGTACACTAGCCAAGTTTTTTAATTTCATTGCCAATTGTCAATCGTTAACAAGTTTGATTGAGCCAATCATTGTAATTTGGAGGTTAGTAAGTACGAAATTATTATTGAAAAGACCGCCAACGGTGACGTAATTAAAAGTATTTTTATTTAATCTGTATTTCTTAATGTTGCCAATTATTATTTTAAAAATCTTAAACTTCTATGGTGTCCTACAGGTAACTAAATGTCGAGATAAGACGTGTATTTCTACTGAGCCCCTTAAGACGAAAAAAAACTTTAAAATAATATATATTTGTCAGAGTTTTGAAGAATGTTAATTTAGTAACTTGTAATGTCGTGACCACCGAACACCTAAGAATTGGCGGGAGTCTTGTTCTAATCCATTGGTTAAAATGACTTGTTAGGCCGTGTGATTTGTTTCCTGTGCTATGTCACTATAAATTATAACTACAGTAACTGACACGCAATGTACTTAATAAAAAAATATCATCTGTAATTATTAAAAAGTTTTAATTATTTCCAACTAATGTTGTTAATTCAAATTTATTTTTCGGTTGGTAAGTATATATTGTTAACTCTTTCAAGTTACAGTTAAAACAGATTAGTGTTTCCATTCGAATATATATATATAAATTATTACCATATTTATATAAATTACAATATTAATTGAATTAAGTTGCATTTAAATCACGTGTCAGTTAATCACTTAACTCTAACTTATACAATATGTAATGAGATGTCAAACCTGTCATCGTATGGCAGTAAGTCGCTTTCGAACCTAAAAATGACACAAAATGACATTAATGAACACTAAACTGATTCATAACTACATAATACTTCGTTTATATAACACTTTACATACATTTTCATGATATTATTTGAAATGTATATATCAGATGGGCCGAATGGTGTAATCGAACGTAATTTTGACACAATGCTTTTTTAAACCGTTCTTTTATTAAAACCTCGTCAAATCTGAACTAATAAATTTTACCACAGACAATAAATGATCTTTTTTTGTATAGGTAATCTATTAAAATGAGACTTCTCTATTTAAAAAAGTCATACGTCAAATTACAACTTCAGCCCATTTCTGTGTAAACATTGATTTACTATTGCATACAATGATAAACGATTAAATTAAAAAGTGAAATAATACTAATAAAAAAAGAAAGAAACAAACAATTGTCCATTGTCGTATTTCGACAATAAATATTCAGCAAAAATAAGCCCAATTCTACCATTTTCAATTTAGTCTAGTCAGAAAAACTCATAGGGTTGGCAATATTGTTTTTCTGTCTCATCGTGCAGTACGAGTTAGTGAACTTTTTACAGTTCACTGAGAATATTCTATTTAATATCGCGTCTTTTAAGTATTACTTCACTTTTATTAAAAAAAACACAAATACAGCACATTATTCGACCAAAAATCCATAAAATTATACCCCAAGGTCTTCCCGTGGATCAGTTCAGATTGCGCTTGAAGTGTTTCAGCTATCAATTGCTCGTTATATACGTCAGAAGCCTTCCGCCATCTTCTACCTCCTGGGAGCACCACAGGCCTGGAGTCAGGGTCTAACGGTCCGAACATCCTGGTGGGTTTTCCCACACGTGGGGTTGAGCGCTGCTTAATTTGACGGGCTTCGGATTCTAGCTTCGACTGTTGGTGTTGCCCCTATAGTTTTTGGTTAGTAATTTTATATAAAAATGATATGTGGAATAAATATGTATGTCAGACAATAGTGATAATTATTATTTTGTTGTACAAAAATTCTCTAAAATAAATTGAAAATCGCTGAAAAAAAGTGTGTGCACTCATGTACGCACGTAAGAAGTTATACTTCTTTGGCGCAACTAACTTCAGACTGTTGCTTTTTTCTGTCGGTAGCAACTAACTTCAGACTGTTGCTTTTTTCTGTCGGTAGCAACTAACTTCAGACTGTTGCTTTTTCCTGTCGGTGTGCGCGCGCATCGTAAAAATTCACTCTCATCATTTTTTCTAATCGCACCAAACTTCAAAAATTTTGTCCTGTCAAAAGATTTTCTGAAGACGACTGTCAGAAGAGTTCTAAACGTCAAAGAATGACTAATCTTAGATATGTCTCATTAAAAATAGACGTTATCTAAATAAATACATACAAATATAGAATTTTGGTAATAGCTATGCTAAAATAAAGAATTTTAGAGTATCAATATACAAAAGGAGAATAGGACATAGGTCTCTCCTTGCTAAGGAGGTTATAATTTTTTTAGAAACTTACGTAAAGCGGTTGTTATCAAAAAGTGTAGGAATTTCAATTGGAAATACGGATTTCGGCTAACAAAGCTCACACCAGTCTACCAGCGACCACGAGCGGTGTAACCCGTACGAAACATCGGGAAATAGAAGGCATCCTAACCTTTTTAAAAAACTATATCAAACAAGTCCATTGTTGTACAACAAAACTACATATGTATGTGTATATGTAAAAATCGCCAAAGCTTAAAAACAGTTAATTTTCGATAAATTTTAAATATCAATATGTCTCTCGTTTGAGATTTCAAGAAAAGTAATTTTGAAGAAACTTGTCTCCCGATATAAAACATATACAAACTAGGTTTTCCCTGTGTTAAATTGACACGCCGTCTAATTTTTTTTGATCTATGTGTTATTTCTCTTACACGAATAAATAGACATTGTTTTTTACAAAAAAAAATATGGAAGAAATTTGGTACAACGCCATCCAGCCTTAACCTACGCAGAGCTTGTACTATGACAGCTAAATTGACTCATAGTGTACTTACTTACTTTTTGTAAATACACATAGAAAACATTCAAACTTCAAAACAAATATATGTAGATCATACAAACTTTTGGCCCGACCCATCGAATCCGAAGTCGCTGCATACTACTGTCAGTCGTACACACTACATGTCTGAATATTATTAAAATATAGCATCCATTCTTGCTAAGTCTTCGTAATCAACACCCATTATTGGTCCACTGCTGGACATGCGAATAAAGACCCGAAAACCTTTTAAAATAGCCACACTTCACACATCTCACATACGACTGTCTGGGTCCAAATAAGTTAGAGCCTGTGCTACGGCAACCAGATTGCTGATAAACATACTTATATATTACTAAATACATGCATAATGTAGATAAATTACACCCAGACATAAAACAAATAGTCGTGATCATCACCCAATTATTTATCCTGGATAGAAGCCAAACCCATGACCTCTTCCTTAGCAGACATTATCACTATACACTTAACTGGTAATGCTGCCCGCATCCAATGGTTGCCCGCGTTTTTATTATCAATAATTAATAGTGACGTGTAAACTTATGACTATTGTCTATGACTATTGACTATAACAAAAGTTTTAATCTTAATTGTCTATGATTCGATTGTTTATGATCACAAGAGAAGCGTGTCGAGCTCCTAACTCCAACCAGTCTGGCCAGCGTGGTGTAGTAGGTCAAAACCTCTTGCTAAGGAGAAGCCTATGTCCAGCAGTGGACTCTTGATGATTAATTTATATTTATACTCTGTCAATTACAGCCGTAAAGCCATCTCATCAAACGACTTAAATTTTCCGACTTTAATTTGAAATACTAGTTAAATAATTCCACTGACCTTCTGCATTTTTTCGCTTCTTATATCTTCTGTTATCTGCGGTGTCTGCACTCTTGTACACTCCTGCGTGAATCCGTTCATCTTTTCTGGCTCATTATTCTCTTGCATTTCTTCTATTGTCACTTGGTGTCCATCGTGTTCATCGGTGTTGCCATTCTGAATTATTTCAGATTGGTCGAAATTTTGAATTGTTTGTTGTTCTTGCGTACTTTCGAAGACATGGTTTTGAATCGCTGTTGAATACAATTCATATATATATGTATATATATATAATAGTAAATAGCTGTAATAAATGAAGCGTACGAGGTCCTATGCCGAATTTTTAACAATAGAAATGAAGTCCACAGTCAAATGAATCAAATAAAAAAAAGTACCAAAAATACCCCACTTCTGACTGCAAAGATTTGTATCTCAAAAGTGGCAATTATCCCGTTAGTATGTTCAAATTCATCTTAATGGTAAAACTGGGTAAATCCAAATATTAAAAATTAAAAACACACTGTGGATTATTGATTTTTTTAGGGTTACATTGCTGAAAGGAACAGACAGAACCCTTATAGTTGTGTCATGCCCGTTCGACAGTTTATTTACACTATATCCCACAGATTTTTAGCGTTACGAACCTGTAATTTTCGCGAATTTCGCATTTTTTATAACTTCAAAGAAATAAAAAAAAATATTACAATTCCTTCCCTAATTAATCGAAAGGAACTTCGTTCCCCTTATCGTGTCCCTTAATACCTCTGTTTTTTTATAAGTACGTTAGTCTTGTAATAGTTAGGTATATATACATATTATGTATTTATATAGGTTTATGTTAGACTAGCTTCCGCCCGCGAATTCGTCCGCGTGGAATAGTTACTTTGGACTGACGCTTACTTTAGCCCACGATTATGTTTATATAGGTGAGTAGAGGAACAATTCTGTCATACATGATTTATGCTAAACGTTAACCGTTTACGCAGCGCAAACAGCAGCAGCTCTCGATAGGAACAAAGTCTCCCGATTTTGAAACATTCTTCATTGGTGCTCCGTTCCTATTGATCTTAGCGTAATGATATATAGCCTATAGCCTTCCTCAATAAATAGGCTGTCCAATACAAGAAAAAAATTTCAACACCGACCTGTAGTTCCTGAGATTAGCGCGTCCAAACAAACAAAACAAACAAACTCTTCATCTTTATAATGTTAGTATAGATTACTGTTTGTAAGTAGTTTGTTTGTGTATGTTTTTGACTATTCATTCCAAGATATTCAATTACGCTAACAAAGTGTTATGATGTTAAATAATATACTAAAAATCACGCCTATTTTCCCAGAAGGGCAGGCAGACGAATATTAAACGCCCACTTTTCGCCACCGTTTTGGTCCCACGTAATAACTGGCGCGCCAATTGCCACTAATCACGATATTTTGTTTGCCAGACCCTCGTCCGTGTATTAACCCTAAGTTCTTTGTGGGAACTCTACGCACCTATATCATTTCGTTACCTTGAAAATGTTACCTTCAAACAGTGACAACAATGTAAGTGACACTTACATTCCATTTTTTGATAACTATTGTTCTCGGTGTGAGAGGCTGAAACTTCCATCACAGTTTCCTGAAAACAACAAAATTTTCCTTAAGATATTTAAACTTCATCGCTTACGCTAACACATTGTATTTTGCTAAAGCGTAAAAAGCGTGTACCATGTAAAGAGTCATTTAAAAAATCCTATTCTAATAGGATCTATGAAAATTGGGTCACAAGTGTTTGACCACATATTTTTTTGTTTTAGAGGAGTAAAAAGTAGGTGAAACACCTCACGGTGAATCAAAACCACCATGGACATCTGCAGCTCAAGAGTCACAAGTTGAGCACCCTCTTTCCCCCTTGTGGAGGGAACGGGTGTCATGTCTTACACAAAGGGAGAATCCTCCGACCAGGCAAGGTGATCATGCCTGGCGGGCCGTGGCCCAACGGTTGACGTTGGGATGTTGTATATACGCTAATTGCCACGAGAATCTCTATTTCGCGATACAGGATAGTAGTTGCTTAGTAGTTCATCATACTACGTAGTTCGATATATCTTCGCTAGATGGCGCTGTTGTATATTTTACTTTGTGCTATAATGTGGAAGTCGCCACACCCTCAAGAGCAAAAAAAAATGAATAATAATCTCACAAATTCATGGATGTCTGATTCTAAATTAGACAGAGCTTGCAGCTAAATACATACATACCTATGTATTTCTAAATACATACACATTATAGATAAATTTTATTTTTTTGTTGTTAGGGTGGAAAATCCCTTCGGATTTCGGGCTCCTCAGGGACGCAGGAGCTAAGAGTATGTGGTGTCTCCACTAAAAACCACCCCGGCGACCGCTCTCAGGCGTCCTTCTCTGGAGGGGACTCAGACCATATTATTTACCATATTATTCCCCTCCAGAATCAACGCCACGCCTAGTCAGACCCTATCCTGGGGAGGCCGCAAAGGCTTCCCCACCTATCAGTCCGAGATAAATTACACCTACAAATAATTGTGTTCATTTTTCTTTACTGGTATAAGCATTATCGAGATACAATGGTACTCTGTTTTCTGTGGTAAGTAACAACCTATGTTACAGGAGACAGTGACCTCTTTTGTTATATCAAACTATACAATAAAATACATTTAAAAGTGTGTGTGCGTGGGAGTATACAAATGTGCAACACACACGTTGTGCATATTTGTGTGTTGTTCATCACACAAATATGTATCCTGAGTGGCAATTGAACCCACGATCTCTGGATTAGCAGTCGGGGCTACAACTGGACCAACATGTCTGTCAATAAAATGAATTGTTCAACAGCAGTTTTCTGAGAGGTCGAGCTGGTTTAAAAGCATACTTCAGTTACATTTATTGGCGGTTTTCTAAGAAGGTACGATGTCCGTGTGGTCGACCTGGTTCATTAGTAAAAGCAGGACTTAACTACGTAAGGGTTCTCGAATAACCCATTACCTGGTGTCCCATCTTGTTAAGTTGCCTCGACACGAGATCTAAAGTCTGCTGTATGACTTCAGGTAACTGAGCCAGGGCTGCGAGCTGGGCGCGCATCTGCAATAGTTGCTGCTCCACCGGCGCTTTAGGATCTGGAGATTATGGAAGGCCGTGGGTTAAGGTGTGTATTTCTTAAAGAAGTCGCATATAATATTCACACATAATATCCCAACCCGTCTGGCCAGCGTGGTATAGTATGCTTAAACCTCTTACTAAGGAGAGGCCTATGCATATCAGTGGACTGTTGAAAACTGTTGATGATGATGAACTCACCAACCATAGACTGCACGCTTCTCACTAGCTGTTCCGCTAATTTGTTCTCCATATCTTCTCTTGTTTCTTTTTCTTCTTCTTCTTCTATTGCCTCTTGAACTTGCTCTACTTCTGCTTCTTGTTCTATTAACACTTCTTCTTCTTCTGGAATTTGTTCTATTACTGGCGGTGGAGTGGGTTCTTTTGGTGGAGGTAGCGGGAGACCTGTGTGTACAATAAAAAGGTTTTCAGTCTGATAGATACATAAAGTAACCTTGCCAAAGCTCAGAGCACGTAATCACGCATGAAATGATTTTACAACACAAACTGTATACAGAAGTTGTATATAATCCAGTCAGTGTGAGACTTTTAATAACGTGATGTATCATTATATGTGTAGTTTGGCTTACATTCTTTCTGGATTGCAATAGCTGAATGTGCAGTATAACTTCTAATGCAAATAGTATGCAGTCATGAATGTCAAAATTTTCAAGGTAGTAAAGTCACGCTGATTTCAGCACAAACGAACCAGATCGACCGCTGCAGAGAAGACCTGGTCTTCTCTGCAGCGGTCCGAAGCGACAAGATTCTTGCTATCATGTTTCGTTGGTGAGTGTGAGACCGGAGGCCCATTGATACAAGGATGACAATTATCGTGCTGGCGTTATACGGTGTGGGTTACCATACTGCATTATTTGCATTCGCAATGAGTATGGTGACCACTGCTCTTGGATTTTACTCACGCTGAGTAGAGTCACATTGGCAGGCTCTTCAAATAAAAAAACAGTAGCAGTCGTGGGACTGCCGATAGAAGTGAAAACGGAACTATTAAGTTGAGAGTAATTAAAACTATATGCAAAAATTATATGAAATTTTTTGTTTCATATATAGCTATATATAATATCATATATAATATATAATAATAATAAATTTCATATATAATATATAATATCATATTCTCCATAGCTATAGATATACTATTATCATTAGCATGTCGGTGACGCGAACCGAGGATTTTACCCTCTACCAAAACGCTCCACGCGCCTAAAGAAGTTTTCACTTCAAAAAAACTTAAACTTTACCTGTATCTATAAGATCAGGAACTTCACTTTCTGGAAGAGGATCTACAGCTTCCAGATACTCCGGAAGCTCTGGCACAAGAATTGGTTCCTCAGGTTCCACTGGCGGAAGAGTGGATTCAATTTCAGCGCGCTGTTCCCAAGGGAGTGGTCCCGTATCGAAGTCCTGAGAATGAAGGTGAGTTTGATGGAATGGAAAATTTACAATTGAAATATGCAAGATGTTTTATTTATAAAGAATTTCGTCAAATGAAACTTGTGTAAAATATTTATTTAGATTTTTTAACCAGATGTGGAATTTTTGGTTACGATCGAAGAGATCTCATGAATTGCCCAAATGCGTGACATATTTACAATGACACTTTAAAATTGATAGTTGAAATAAGTTTTATTTTTCATTCATATTGTATCGTTTATTTAAAATCAACTTATAACAAATTAGCTGCCCACAAATTACAAACTACCCACATACATACTTATGTTGAAGAAACGACGACAAATTACAATAATACATATAACTTCTAGAGCATTTAACAACTATTAAAATTAATAATTTAGTGTGTAAATTACTTAAACTTTGCAAGTAACTTCATGGCAGTGTTTACATAGCAAATAGATAAATTTTAATAATGATACAATTATAATAATAAATTATATGCTTTCCTTATACCTCAGGCTTATAATCTGGTGCAACTTTGGGCTTCGCTTGTTTCACTATTTTTACTTTATAAGGTTCCTGGAAAAAAAAATTAAAATGAATCACAAATTTATTAAAATATAGTGAAATAAAATATAATTGTTCGACTTTTGAAGTCTTGAAACGTCTCAAGCCTTTGACAGAGTAACACAGAAGTATGTTTTATTCGGGACATAACATTTTTATTGGTTTTAGTATACATTTATTTGCTATTTAAATATGCAACTTAGAATAACATGTTATAACCAAGAATAGTTGTCGGTAGAGGTAGGTAAGATGATTCATCGTTTAAATTTGATACAAGAATACACCTAGGCAGCATCCTGGGTCCTAATTCCAGCTCACTTAGAAACCATTTAAAATATATTTATATTAAGTACATGCTGACAAGATTCAGGAATGTGGATGTCGAGATCTGAAAGTTCTTATATCATGGATCAAGATTATATAAAAATTTACTATCATATCCAAATAATTATCACTTGTAATAAGATGTATTCATTTCTCTTAATTCTTTACCCATACTGGGTAAATATTTTACAGGTAAATTAAATAAACAATGAAATTACATGAAAAACAAAATAAAGTGATTTTCAATTTTATTTAATAAAAGTAATTTCAAATCACTTCGAAATAGCACGTATTTAGCGATACTCAAAACAAAAACAGTCAAATTGAGAAGTCTTTTTGAAGTTAATAAAATCGATAGATAGACAGAAAACTCTTAATTTGTACACTGTATTAGAGGGTCACACAAAAATATATAAATTATAAGATGCAAAATGTGTTCAGGGCGGCCTTATTACCAAAAGTAATTTATTTGAGAGCCACGCTGATTTTATCGCAAACGAACCGGGTCGAGCGGGCAGTACTACTCGCTCTGCTGTCGTAGTAGATTGGTAAATGTGAGATCGAAGGCCCTTTAATGCAGCTATGGTGGTAAGTGTGTGAATACACTGCCATGCTGACTGTCATGCTTTCTACGTCCACAAGCATGGCTTCAAAAAGCATCTCACTAGGCTGCCATAGTGTTGGTCACCGTATCGCATTGTCTGCATTCGCAATGACTATGGTGACCACAACTCTTGGATTTTAGTCATGCTTTCCAGCAGAGCAATCACTTTGGCAGGCATTTAAAATTTAAAAAAAGGCAACCTTAGAACTGATCAAAAATATCAATTGAATAAGAAGAACAAATGAAAAAATCAAATAGCTACCGTATGTACTTTCAATTTAAACTTACAATTCAACAACCATTCACTACAAAATCTAGACGAACACTAAGATTTTCTTCGATTCACCTAGAGTTTTGTCTTTGAAATGTCGCCAAGAATGTCTCACACATTACATGGTCCATGTAAATAAATGTCAATATTAGATATTGATGCGGATGTAACGATAAATATAGTCTGCAAGTTTACATTATTTGGCAGTGGGTACACCACTGAGGCTGTTCTGAATATGTCACTTCCTGCAGCAGTACGTCACATTATCATTCAAATATCAAATAAAGGTCATTTTTCTTGAGTTTTTTATAAGCATACACACACTGACACTCACTAGGTCGCCATAACGTGGGTGGCCATACTGCACTGTCTTCATTCACAGTGAGTATGGATTCTATTCATGCTTTCCATCAGGCTGAATAAAGTCAATCTGGTAGGTTTCTATAAGAAAAAAAAGTCACATACACACCATACACACATATACACTCATTACAACTCATCCAAGAGAAAGCTAGATCGAGTGGTAGCGAAGCAGCAAGAGTAAATAGCAGCTGAGCGGTCAAGTCCTTCATCCACGATGAAATACTTAACAGTGACTCCATGGGGAGTAAGAAGGCAGAGAAAACGATGCGATTTTTTAGTTAGTATAGGTTATCAGACCGATAGCGATATACCTAGCCCTATGATATGTAATTGTATATTCTGCCTCAAAAAGAAAAAACACACACGCTAATACTACTACTTTGTTAGGTAGTAGAGCCACGTTGATTTCAGCACGAACGAGCCGGCTCAACAGGGGCAGTACTACACTCCCACAAAGATCAAGCTAAAGCGACAGCATCCGTGCTGTCGTGTTTCTTTGGTGAGTGCGAGACCGGAGGCCCATTGATGCACGGGTGACGGTTATCGTTATAACTATGTAAGCCTTACACTGCCACGATCACTGTCATGCCTTTTACGTCCCCAAGCGTGGCATGAATCAGCATCACTAGGCCGCCATAGTGTGGATCACCACACTGCATTATCTGCATTTGCAATGAGTATGGTGACCACAACTCTTTGGATTCTATTCATGTTTTCCATCAGGCAGAGTAGAGTCACTTTGGTAGGCTCTTCATTTAGAAAAAAAAACACACACACATTCACTTTCAAATCCACATCTTAATACTCCACAGGTTTAGTTGTTTAGAGTTTGCTAAGATTTTAATAAGACAGGAGAAGTGGAACATGTGCCCCTCATCCAGAGGTGAGAGTTAGTAACTACGCCGCAGTGTTTCACTTATGCAATCATTAAACACATTAATAATTCTAATCTTTATTATCAGTTCCAAACAAATATTAATTATATCATTTATATATATATGTACTTTTTTTTTGGACTGAACGGTTGGCTTAATAGTTTAAGTAGTCGCCACGTATTCTTGTTCTGTGTCTGGATGTTCTTTGTGTCCGTTTCTTGTATGTTTGTAAAGCCCCCCGCGACACAGGATTTATTCCTAGTGCGAATGTTATCTTTTAAAATCAAAATCAAAAAAATATATACATATGTGCACATATTTATATATATGTATAATATGTATATATAAATTATGTATATAAGTGCTCCGTCTGATTCGCTATGGCTTTTGGCGGCTATGGCTTACGGTTTTTTTATGAATATTTAATAAATATTTCGGACATTAAGCACACAACACCATCTAGTATCAAACTACACAGAGTTTGTCCTATGATAACTAGACTGACTGATAGAATACTTACATACTTTTTTTGTAAATACATACATGTTATACGTAGAAAACACCCAAACTCCGAAACAAATATTTGCAGATCATACAAACATTTAGTGTAACCGTGGAATCGAACCCGAGACTTACCAGAGCTTTAATAAATATTGTTTAAATTAGTACAATGACCAGAAAACTTGAACTTTCAATGAAAATATAAAGTGTCATTACCCCTTTTCGTCCCGTGGGGGTCGTAAGAGACGACTAGAGGAGCAAATTACGCAAGACAAAGATTATTAATTAGCAGCGCAAGGAGAAGAAAAACTTGAAACAAACTCTGTACCGTATACCGTCTGGCGCGTGGTATAGTAGACCTGAGCCTCCTTGCTAAGGAGAGGCCTATGTCCAGCAGTGGACTGTAAAAGGCTGTTGGTGTTGGTGGATAAACATATATTTATAAATACGTACATATCTATACTAAGTATTATAAAGTTAAAGAGTATATATTTCGACTGTATAGTTGGTTGGGTTTCAATAAAGTATCACCACCCCGATTCATCCCGTGAGTGTCGTAAGAGAGTCGCTTTCCCTACCGTTACGCCATCGAGGCAGTCAAAGTAAAAATAAGAATGATTTAATTTGGGTAGCAGTGGCTTATTGTTATTAATTATAATAAATTAATTGTTTCATTTAATAACGAAAAGTTTTTTGGAAAAAGATCGCCGCAAAAATTATATTATTTCAAGATTTTTTGACGTATTTTTCTCTGTTTGAGTTGTCTGTATATTTAAAGTCATAACTTACTTCTATAATTGCTTGCTCAGCGTCTGTCCAGCCATGATATCCAAACTTTGCTTTTGGAGGAGGTCTTTTAGGCTTCTGTAAGAAGGTCGTCCATCTCTTCTCTTCCTTCTTTTTCTCTTCCTCTTTCTGCCTCGCCAGTTCTTCATTCAAAGCCTTTAATACTTCAGAGTCTTTCAAGGAGCCAATCATTGGTTTGATTTTTTGGAAGTCCACACTGGAATCGTCAGCACGATGCATATGGGAGTTAAGTACCCTGGAGAGGCTGTTTTCAACCATTTTGGAAAGAATAATGTCAGTGTGGAGTATTTAAAAGACAGAGACGGAAAAAACACATGAGCGAATTCTTGAAATATGAATTAACGGATCAACAAGATGATTAATGAGTGCCAGTCGATAAATCTCCAAGAATCTAGGGCAACATTTTAAAAAGTGTCTAGAAACAGCATTAAAGACTTGTTGCAAAAATAAAGCCCTCATGGATTAAGAATTGTTACTACAATAAAATGTAAAAAATTGAAGCGTCGGAGTCTGTAAGCCATTTTGATCAGCAACAAACTAGGTCAGTAACAAACTTTTGAGACCGGAGGCTCATTGATGCAGGGGTGACAGTTATCGTGGTAACTGTGTAAGCCTTACACTGTCACGATGACTGTCATGCCTTTTACGTCCCCAAGCGGGGTGTGAAAAGGCATCTCGCAGGGTCGCCATAGCGTGGATTACCATACTACATGGTCTGCATTTGCTATGAGTATGGTGACCACAGCTCTTGGATTCTATTCATGCTTTCCATCAGGCAGAGTAGAGTCACTTTGGCAGGCCCGTGAAATAAAAAAATAAATAAAAATGATTGTATAGGTCTTGGAAGAAAAATATGCTTATAGAAATAGAATCTAATTGTAAGAAGAACAATCCATTATAGTATAGATGAATGGAGAATTTTCAGTTTGTCTTCTTCTTGCCAGAGAAGAAAAAAACAGGTGGAGACAAAGTCAAATATAGAGATTCTTTTCTGTCATAAAGAAATTTGATGTTGTCATTTAATAATTATGAACAATTGTGTATGATATTCGATAAATGTATATGCAAAATGGTATGAAAACGCTTCTAATGATAATAATGCTAAAGAAATAAGATAAATACACGAAAAAATAATAAATATTATCGTTAATCTTATAATAAAATATAAGTTATATACGTTTATTTCTTAAATATGGCCTTCTATTTTATTACACTTCAAAGGAACAGTAGCTGTCAAAATTTCGTACAATGTTGCAAGTCTAAAAATATGATATTGTATTTTTATTGTGCCAACACATGTTTACAAATTATAAATATTTTGTATTTATATCTCAAAATAGCTTATTCTCCAGGCTGTAGCATTGATGAAATTATTTTGCATCACAAAGTCATCAAAATTTTAAATTGGTGATGTTGTATTTAATATCTTTAAACGAGCAATTCTTGTATATATATAATTGAAATCTCGAAAACGGCTCCAACGATTTTCAGGAAATTTAGTATGCAGAGAGTGTCGGGACGATAAATCGATTTAGCTAGGTTACATTTTTAGAAAACGTTGTTTTATCCATGTTTTCAAACAATGAAATGTTCGTCTAATGGGCCCGTTTTGACACTTGTCTATGTGACAAAATTAGGGATGGGAACAAAAGAAGTTGATAAATTGCGAATCGACTATCACATAATATCGAGCAAAGTTCGGTTTCCAAGTACTGATGTTGTACTAACTTTAACAGTTTTAAAGTTCGAACATAAAGTTCATAAAAACTTATACATGTATTCTTGTTAATTCTTGGTTTTTCTCTATAATAATATACATGTATTATACATATCTTTAATCACTCCTTATTGCTAAGAACCGCATCAAAATTCGTTGCGTAGTTTCAAAGATGTAAGTGAACAAGGACGAGAAGCAACCTCATTGTATACTATGTAGTGATATGGCAGATATGATATATAATTCTATATATTCACCCCATAACGTGTGCCTCTCTTAACATCTCTGCTTCCCCAGAAATTAATTCTGCGATTTTTTCTTCAGATATCCCAGGTTTACCTAACTCCTCTGAAAAGAAAGAATAATTTTTTCATAAATAAAAAATATTTTTTTTTATTGTATGTACAGGTGGGCCAAGAATTCGAAGTTCTGGTGGATTTTGGAGAAAATCCTGATCAGAAACTCTTATAGAAAACACTTTACGAGTTGAAATTGCAAGATGGTATTGTAGAGGTATGTATTATACAAAAAGGCCACTATTTTATTAATTTATGTTCATAAATATTAAATATAGGGTGGGCCAAGAAATCGTTAACATTTGAATTTAACATCCCGCGCAAATTTATTACGGCAGCTCTTTGGACCGATGCTACTGGAACTTGCTGGCTATAATCGTAACATACGGATTCAACAAGATGGAACCATTTGTTACACATCCAATGAGCCCCTGCTGGTGGTCAAAGATATGTTTCCGGGAAAGTTAATTTCCAGACGAGGCGACATTCCATGGCCACCCAGAAGTCCAGATTTAAAGTAAGCTAATTAGCTTACTTTTTAATAAACAATGTTTAAAATATATTAAATGATTTTTTTATACTATTTTTTAAATGTAAACTAATTCGTGGTCCACTCTGTAAAATTCAGGTGTCTCTAGCTATTCCTTCCAGAGTAAAACCTTTAGTGTATGTGTGTATAATGTACGAGCCAATTTCTTTGCCATAATTCAACAATACCTACTAGCCAACTCAGGATCTACGACGGGTTCTTCTAATCCATCCACAATTCCTTGGATTGTCCCAATAATTTCGCCTGATTCCGTTAAATAAGGGGAACTTCTTGGTTCTTGAGTTACTGGTTCCTAGACGGCAAGATAGAAAGAAGGATTTGTTAATATAAAAAAAGTAATAGAGACAAACAGAAGACCAACCTAAAGCGACAGCATTCGTGCTGTCGTCTTTCGTTGGTGAGTGTAAGACCAGAGGCCCATTGACGCAGGAGTGACAGTAGTCGTGATATGTGAGCCCTACACTGCCACAATGACTGTCATGCCTTTTACATCCCCAAGTGGGACGTGAATAACCATACTACATTGTCTGCATTCGCAATGAGTATGATGACAACTCTTGGATTCTAAATATTTATGCTTTCTATTGGACAGAGTAGAGTGACTTTGGCAGACTCTTAAATAAAAATATAAATAAAATTAAGAGCACATAATATTCATAATAAAACTAATTAAGGGATTTATTTTCCAACGATACTGAGACTATAACTAATCACATATATTTATAGAATACTAGCTGACCCGGCAAACGTTGTTTTGCCATATAAATAATTTCTATGTACTTTCTAGTGCCGACAGAAAATAACTAACCTACTTTAAGTGTGTAAGGATGTGGTATATGCACGAAATAGGTGTGTAATACTGTGAACGATAAGGGAATATAGAAATAACAAACGCCAAGCACTATATTTATTAATAATTCATCATAATTTATTTCTGTAATATATATATACGTATCATTATTATTCGATAAGAACGGCAACACTATCAAAAAATATCAGTCTCTTAATGCTACAGCGTGAACAATATTTTTTGTGAGCCCATCTTTAGCTAACACAAACAAACTTGATGGTTTACCCACTCGAGAGCATGCCACGTATAATTGTCCGTGTATGTCTTGCTCAACAGAGGTGAATATGGTACCACCCAACGATTATCAATGTCAATGTCTGTGTTGTTGATGTTTTTAATAAATGATCGTCCGCCATTATCGGGACTTCTTCGACGATATATTGGATATCCGTCGACATTTGTGATCGTATCGTTCGTGAAATCTTTAGGGAAATTTTTAGTGCATTTTCCATCTGCCATGCAAGGCGATGTACGATTAAGAGTACCGCATGGACCATGAATCATGTTCGCTGTAACAATATCAAACAGCAGTTGGTCAGTAGACGGATCTGGAAGTTCTGCAGAAATGATACTATCGATTTTTTCAGGACGGATTTTATCGATTAACCAAACCAAAATGTGAGCATGAGGTAATCCTCGCTTTTACCACTCAACTGAATACAGCCAGCAACGTGTGCGGCCGAATACATGTAATTTAGTAATGAAACTTATTAAAGACTTCAACTTTTGTTTGAACACACGTGCTGTAACGTCATGACGATGGATTGAATTTTGGCCAGGCAATAGCAAAGATTCAATCTCTGGCCATTTTGGATTACATGTAAACGTGATAAATAAACACGGTCGTCCATATTCGCGCACGAAAGTCAGAGCATCCTGTATATATTCTTGCATATGACGTGGACTGCCCACATACGATGATGGTAGAATGACAGAGTTACCAATTTCGGCAGCGTCAGCGTTGTTGTTAATAGCGTCCCGCAAGTGAATGTACTCTTCCGCACGCAGCTTGAGTTGATTATATCGTAAGTATCGTAGTCGTTCGCCTTCTATCTTGGCGTACATGTCGACCATGAATTGTTGACAAAGCTCGCGACATCGTAGAATGACGTTGTCCCGGCCGCGTCGAATCATCAATCGGTACGCATAATAATCTTTCGAGCTAACGTTCTTGTTTGTTTCGGCTCCTGTAATAATATATTTTTAAATATTAGATTAAATCAATAATAATTACGATAAATAATTTAATTTTTTTTTTAATTAGTAATCAAGTTTAAAATGAATGAAGTACCTGATACGGGATCGCGTTGTTTGATATTTATGCAGTATCCGTCTTGTCCCTTTCAGAACATTAGCGGATATTGGAGAGCATCATATGAACGATGTGTATCAGCAATGAACTGAAGATTATTACTCCTTCTACGAACCACAATTTCTCGTGCGCCTGTACAATCGCCAACCATGATGCCCGCAACGTCGTCAACAACAGGTGCATTAAATCTACGAATATGCTCTCCAGCTGGTGTTTTATCAGGATTAATGACAATAGCGTGGTTATCGTTTTGTAATTTATGCATGTGTGATTTGAATATTTTCAACAATTCATTGTGCTCATTCAGTAAAGCGTCCAGTTCGCTGACGATGCGTTTTGCAAAAAATGAATCAAGGTTGTTATAGTCACAACGTGCATTCACACGATTGGCCAGTGCGCTTCCGGAATCCTCGCCGCCCATAAAGTAGATTTGTAAAAATTTATGTGCTTCGTTTGGCATTGGCAGTAATGAGCCTATTTTATGATAAACTTGGCCTCTAATTTTAAATGTAGAATTGTATTGTTGACCAAGTGAATTAGTATTTCGAACTATTTCTGTTGCTCCGAACGATGTCATTTGAAAGCATGAATTGAATGTTCGAATGGACTTCAAGAACACGTTAGAATCTGGATCCGTGCCGATAAGTAAACCGTTCAATGGTTCCGGTGGTGTTTCAATGTCGGGTAGTTGAACTTTTCCTGACGCGCAACACATCCCAGCTGGTTCGTTTTTAAATTTAAGAGCATGACAATTTGAACAATCTTTGTCCATAGCACCAATCACCACTTTTGTATGGGCATAATATTCCACATCAGGCTCATACTGGAATGCTAGCCGCAGGAATGAATCATATGTAAATGCTCGGTGTACCTGTTGGCGTTGCTGGTTGTTTGTTCTGCGTCTATTGGCTGTGAATCGGCGTGATTGTCGTTGTTGTAATCTTATCACTTCATTGCGTTCAGCTCGTGTATCTTCAGATTGTTCTTGACGCAATTGCGCCATGCTCACACGTGCATCAGTATTTTCTTGCTGGATTTCTTCTTCAGTTCTTTCGGATCTTAAATTTCTCTTGCTTCTGGTTTCACTTGTATTACGGCTCAAATTAGCCCCTTTGCGTTTTCGTGGCATTGTTCGCTGTACAAAATACACATAATTAGAACTAACAAAATTACTTTAGAGTGAAAAACATCGTAATTATATTGTTATTAACAACAATTTGAGTATAAAAAAAAATATACTTACAACAACACAAAAGTCGTTGTTGGTAGAAGCCCCTGACACGCGTTGAGTATTTTTAGGTTATAATTAATAATAACAGATATTATTCATCTTATCTTATATTATTAATTTACTATTAATTAATTAATTGTATGATTAATTTAAGAGAGTTATTATTAGTATTAATTTATAATTAATAATGAGAGTTACACTGACATAAAAAAATAACAATTCTAAACGTCACTACTAAGTTTGATACATAAACACACATAAACATTAATGATGGCCGACAACAGTGGAGGGAGTGAGAGAAACAGGAGACCGGCTTCGGTCTCATCCCTACTCCGCGTTGTTCACTGGGTAGTTACACCGATATAGTCTGGCCAATGAGTATCCAGAGTAAAAGCGCGGAAAATTTTAAAAATTAATTAAATTACTAAAATAATTATTAAAAAATAGGGGTTGGTGATAGAAGAGCAAAAACTTAGGGTTGTATGTATTTTTGAATATCGTATCATAAAAAAAAAAAAAAAATTGTCAAAAAAATGAAAAAAAAAAATTGAGGGGTGGACCACCCTTATTATTTAGGGGTGTGAAAAATAGATGTTAACCGATTCTCAGACCTACTCAATATGCTTACCAAATTTCAGAGGAATCGGTCAAGCCGTTTCGGAGGAGTATGGAGACTAACATTGTGACACGAGAATTTTATATATAAGATAATCGAAGAGGTTCTGAATATTTTCTTATTAAAAACTCTTTGGTAAATATGGACTGCTTTCATCGTTCGACCAGTCTAAATTGTCAATGATCAGTGCTGATTCTTTAGGTATTGATCACCAAGTCACTGAGGCTCTCGCTAGCCTCACTCTTGAGTCTTTAAACTACCTTCTTTTTCACTTAACATTTGCCAAACCTATGTATTGCTATCAATATTTTGGCAGCCATTACGATTAAACGTCAAAATACAAAGAATCATGCTTACTTGCACTAGAAAGTGTGGGGTACTTCGTTTTTGGATTGACTCTGGGTCAAAGGCAACAGGTCTAAAACCAGGCATGGGGTCTTTTTTCTCCTCTTCTGCTAATCTTACTTCTGTTACTTCGTCGTTATTTACAGAAACATTATTTTGAGAGACATCTATACCTTTCATAGAAACTTCGTTATTCTGTATCTGACTTTCTTTAACTTTTGTTATGTTTGTAGGTCTTTCTACTTCAATTTTTTCTTCAATAATCACCTGTGGTTTGATTTCTTGCTCTATTTTTACTTCAATTTCTTTGACTGATTCTGTTTCAGAACTATGATTCTGAATGCCTGTTTCCTTCTCTTCAGCGGTTTCTTTTTCAGTTATAATAGCTACAGAAGTTTCAGTGTTATCATTGGCTGTTTCGTTTTTCTCAACAAGTTCTTCGATGAAAGTTTTAGATTCTTCAAAACCATTTTCTTTAGCTTCTGTTACAGTCTCTGTACTAAAACTTTCTTGGTAACTTCTCGTAGATGTCTCTTCTGTAAACTCTGTAACTTTGACTTCCTTCTTTGTTTCGATACCGACTTCTTCTTTATATTCTTCTATGCTTTTTATTGTCTCATCGATGGCCGATGCCAATAAGGAAGACTTTCGTTCAATTTCTCTGATTTCCTCCTGTAGAAATATGTAAAATTAATGTTTTTGCGTGGATGTTTTTATTGCAATGTGGAAATTAGCGTTCACCATGACCGTTTTAAAATGAAAAGGTTTTTTATTAGAATTTATTTAAGAACCTAATATGGCATACGTAAAAATTTAATGAAAAATTATGTTTGTGATTGAAAAATAATATGTTACTTACCTTACCAAACTGTGGATTATCAGCGCCACCAAACAAACCAGGTTTTTTATATACCATTGGAAATTTAATTTTATATATCGGTTTGTTTGAACCACCAAATAATCCTGGCGTTTTAAATATCGGAGTTAAAGGACATTCACCAGAAGGTGTAGGCAAGGGAGGATCGTAAACAATTCTATCGATGGTCGTTTCAATGTGTGGAATTAGTTTCTTTTTAACAATATGTGGATCCTCTTCTTTTGGGCTTAGACTACAGTCCCTAGGTACAGGTGTGGTACTTCTGCTTTTTGGCAAAGGGATTGTTAGTTTAAACACATATTCATCGGTTAATGGCGTTGGTGGCATAGTAGATGGAGTAGGAGTGTCTATGGTACTTGGCTCACTCTGGATAGATTCCTGTGACTTTAAATCCGTACGTACAGTCAATTTTTTGTCTACAGATTTTGCTGTAAACGATGATTCCTGAACGTTACTTTCAGACATATAAGTTTCTGATCGATGATTTTCCATTGATATATGATTTGATGTTGTTTTTAAAAAGTCTATTTCAGAAGTCATCTTTGATTGTGATTCCATTGACATTTCAAGTTCTGAACTAAGTTTAGATTTTTCTATGAGTACCGCTGATTGGTCTAGCTCTAATTCTTTATTTATTTGTATTTTATTAACTTCTACTTCTTCTATTTCAATAATTTCAGGCGAGGCGACCTCTTCTGTTTCAATTTCCTTTACTATTTTAAGAGCTGCATATTCCTCTTCTTTTGTGATTTTCGGCTTTTCTGCCTTGATCACAACCTTTTCTGTGACATCTTCAACCTGAACTTGAGATTCTACTTCAGTTTGGGCAGTAACTATCTCCTGTTTAGATTCTCTAACTTCTACTATAGGCTGAACTACAGCACTTACTGTGCCTTTCTCTTCAGTTACGGTCACAGATTCTTCCCTTGTTTCAACATTAGCGAATTCACTTTTCGATTCATGAACATTGATTTCACTTGATTCAGCTATATAGAGAGATTCATTTATATCTACTGATAAATTTTCTTTTTTGATAATTTCTTTGATTTCAACTACAGGTTCAATGACTTCTTTTATTTCTTGAATAACAACTTCTTGAATATCAGTGGATTGTTTAGCAGTTTCTTTTTGATATTCTGCTTCTTGTATAGTTTTACTCTCCTGTACGATTTCATCAATTTTTTGTACTGTAGCCTCACATTGTGTAGTTACCCTCGACAGGTCCTGTGTTTCTTCAACTATTTTAGCTTGTTCGATTTGCTGCACGGCGTTTTCAAGTAGTACATTCTCTGACTGCATAGCTTCCATGGCTTCGAAGGCACTACTTATTTCTTCAGCACTTTGTACAGACGATGTTTCAGAAAATTCAGCAGCATCTTCAAAAATTACATCTTTGTTAGTGTATACGTGTGCTTCTACTATGGCAACGTACATTTGTTTTGGAGTCTTCGCCTTCCTATGTTTGATTTCTTGTTTCTCTAGTTTCTCATAACGTCTTTTTTCGAAGGTTCCAGTGGAAGAAAATTCTTTTTTTAAAAGTCTCTCTTCACTTACCTCTTGAGAAGTCCTTCGACTGTCAACTTTAGCTAGCCATTCTAAAGGATCACTTTCTTTAGCTACTTCTTCTTCTATTTGACTTCTGCTCCTTGATCTTCTGCTACGCTGCAGCATCTCCTTCTTATCTTCTTCAACTGCTATCGTCTGAAATTCTGATATAACAGCGTTCATTTTCTGTGTCATATCTTTAGTTAGTTTCTTTTCTGTACGCTGAGCCATTTCAGCTCCAGAAATTTTCTTTTCTTCAACTTGGGTGACAGCCGAAGCTTCTTCTTTCTTTTCCTCCTGTTTCATATCCAATTTTTCAATAATTTCATTATGCTTTAAATCAGTTTTAATATTTTCTTGTTTTTTTGTAAGAGTCGTCAAATTTTCCTGGGGTTCTATCTTTGTTTCTTTAATTGGTGTCGGAGTAATTAACTCTCTTGTGTGTAAACGTTTCTGTTGTACAGGAATTTCTGTCTTCTTTTCCACAATTTTTTTGAGATGTACATTAACTTTTGTTTCAGCTTCATCGACTTTTTGTTTTTGTGTTTTAACAGATTCAACCACTTCGTGTTGAGTTTTTCTTATATTTTTTATTTCGCTTTCCATTTGTGATTCGTTTACGGTTTTCTGTGTCTGATAGCAGCTAGTATTAAAAACAGGCTGTGATAAAAGAAATCTAGATAACGCAACCATAACGTCTGTTAGATGAAGGAAAAATGTCCTTAGTAGCAAATCATAGTGGTAAGAAGAATGCACCACTCCTCTTATATTAGGTATAGTTTGCAGACCAATTTCATATATTCTTTGTTGCGCCCCAGATTTATCAGACTTATTTTCAGCAGAGATCATTTGTGTTACTTTTTTAAACTGTTCAATATTAGTACCTAAAGTTTCCTTTTCGTCTTTTCTAGAAACTCTTTCTGATTTATTTTGCCCTTCAGTCTTACTCAGTGGTTCTTGAACGTCTTCCTCAATATATTTTAAGTGTTCTTTATTGGATGCTATTTTATCGATAACTTCAAAGTCTGTTTCTTTGATTTCACTCGATTCTAATATTTCTTTTATATGTTTTTCATTCTTCCGTGGAGATATTCTCATTTCAGCTTCTTTAATTACTGTGTCTGATTTTTTTCCTACATCTAAATTTACGTCTAGCTCCATTTCTTTTTTGACTTCTTCTGCAACGGAAACAGCTCTTTCTATACTATCTTCGACAACGGAATGGGCAGTTCTTTCTATTTGGTCTACATCTATTTTGTGTTTCATTTTTTCTATATATTTCAATTCATCTGTAATCATCTTTTCTACTACATCCTGTGTAGTTAAGTCTCTCTCAACTGACATCTTTGCATTTATTTTAAAGTTTTCTTCTTTAATATTCTGTTCCTTTTTTGCTAATACTGAACTTACTTCTTTAATTTCTTTAATATTTGTTGTTGAAGTTGTTGAAACACTTTCTTTACTTTTAACTTCGTTGGTTATTGACGTCTTTTTAAAATCTTCGGTAGTTTTGATGTTACTATTAGCAGTTTTAGTAATTTTCTCATGAGTAGTTTGAGATTTCTTACACAACGTTTCCATATTTGTATATTTTGATAAAACACTATCAATTTCAATATTTTTAACATGTCTAGTTCCATTTGGATCATACTGTTCAGAAATCGGCAGCTTAAACTTAGTTTCGATACCATTGCTTTTAGAGTGACCGTTCAAAATGTAATCTGGATCAGCATCGTTGGGACTTTTACCAAATTGATCCTTATAATTTGGATTTAGTATGATTGGATCTTCTAAAGGTGGCACTTCAGATAAGGGTTCAGTAGAAAAGGGCCGGTAAGGTTTGGTAGGGTTTATAAAAGGAGATGCAGTCAAAGATCTGGAGTCTCCAAGTAGTATACTAGGGTCGAATGGAGTGCCTAAAGAAGTATTTGTGTCACCATAGTCTATTGGAGTACTTCCTAGGTCGGCGGGTTCTAAAAATTGTTGAATTTTGAATGATACCTCAGTCGGTTGTGATTCGGGGTCTAAATCGCCCGGTTCGTACAGTATCGGGTCTTGGTCGTCCAACACCGGGTCGTAGAGACCACTGTAACAAAAAATAAGTAACCTAAAATATACAAATGTTACAAAGTGTTGTGTAGGATCCAAAAACTCCACAAGTTCTGCACTGAGTGAGATTTGACTATCATACGATGTATAACCAACTTAAGAGACTGTTTTTATCCCACTTTCCCGTCAGTTTTGTTCCTCGATGATCATAAATGTCATCACAATCTGTCACAGCGAAGTATAGCAGGGTGTAGCTGGTCAGAAATGATTTATTTGCCGTAATTACTTTACTAATAGCCCTTTTAGATAATAGTATAGAGGTACACTGAATACCGCACACATATATGTAGATTATCACGGTACACAGTAATAATATGTTATTCTGATATATAAGTTATATTACTGTTAAGTTGCATCTAAATCTGTTAAATAGTTTAAATAGTTTCACCCGATTGGAGTCTCGCTATGATTACCCACCCGGGGCTTCGCAAAAGCTGAGGTCGCCCTTGAATAGTATATCTTAAATAATCTCAAACACTTAAATATAGTATTATTAGTTTTTGCTTGCGGCTTCACTGACGTGAAATTTGGTCTGGTACATTAAGTTCCGTAACAGATCATTTTAATTCTTTTTTCTTAATAAAAAGTATCCTAATACCTCCAAGAACATGCGTACAAAATTTCATGATGATCGGTTGAGTAGTTTTCGCGTGAAACCGAACTGAATCGCATTTATAATATTAGTAGGGATACGTCAAGAGATGAAATCAAATGAATATTATAAAAGTTACACGTTACGTTCTGAGGATTTCTGTAATACTTTGAGATCACTGTAGACAATAGAGTTACATCACTAATGCACTCCGTACTCATATTTGTAAGAAAAGATACCTAATACTTGTAACTGTTACACAAGATGTAACACTAATCGAGTCTCGGATCATACTACTAAATACTAAAGGCCAGTTTCACCAGTTGGGGATAATGTCCCTGATTATTCAAAACTTATCTCCACAGATAACTATAAGTTTCGCTTTCACAAGTCTTGGATGGAGAACCATATATCAGACGAATATATGTGACACTAAAACTGCCTCATTGGTCTGGTAATAAGCGTATGTGATTGCCGACCAATAGGTCTCGGGTCATCGATTCTCGAGTCGGGTCAAAAAGTATTTGGAAGTTGGAGTCGAAAAGCCTTCAGTTCTGCGCCTGATCTCTCCCTAGCCCTTTTTTTTCTATATAAAGAGCCTGCCAAAGTGACTCTACTCTGCCTGATGGAAATCATGAATAGAATCCAAAGAGTTGTAGTCACGACACTCATTATAAATGCAGACAATGCAGTGTGGTGACCCACACTATGGCGGCCTAGTGAGATGCTTTTTCACGCCACGCTTGGGGACGTAAAAGGCATGACAGTCATCGTGGCAGTGTAAGGTTCACATAGTTATCACGATAACTGTCATCCCTGCAACAATGGGCTCCTGTCGGATAACTGTCCCATCGGATTATGAAACTGAAGGAACCAAAAGTTCACCCGTGTTTGCACACATTGGTGTGGCAGAAATCGTCCAGGAGTACATTTATTTGTTGTTTCTCACACACGGCTTACAATTAATAACAAATTTATTCAGCAAATACAACTCATGTAGACATTCTGTGTGGGAGACTGGCATCTGACTTAGGATGACTTGTTACCAGCCATTCCAAACTCTGGACAGTGGAATTTATACTGAGACATCAGTAACCTTTCCTGTTCAATAGTGTTATGTGGCAGATATCCAAAACTTTACCAGGAACTGGTGAACTGGCACAAGGCTGTCAACACTAACTTAAAATCAATTTTCCAAAGTTTCACTCGCGGTAATAGTCACTGTTCAGTATTTAAAAAGCGCGTAAAGGTTAATATAACACTTCTTGCGAATTTAAAACTTGCCGATACAAAAATAATAAATAAAAACCGATTATTACTTCCAGAAGTACGATAGTTCAACCAAAGAAGGGACTGTCTTGAACTACGTGATAATATAGTTAGGTAGGTTACGTCCGAATATCATTTAATAATAACAAGTAACAGGTATTAATACTCTCGTACGAATACCTGTTATAAAAATACTCACTGGTTTTTATAGACCAAGTAAAATTTCATATTTTTTCAAACAAAACTTATCAATTATCAGTTTCAATTCGTTCGTTTTCGTCTTGTACTGTACGCGCGATTAAAATGAAAAACCAAATACCGAATACGACGACCATAATATCAATTCAATCCATATTGACTTGAGGACATGTCTATTTTTATCACCCTTGATACTGTATTTAGATCAATCAGTCAATAAGTGCTTAATTCGTTTTGGCAAAGTACAAGACATCTATGTATATAAAATTAGTCTTAACTGACTAATTTATCAACGTTGAACCTAAAATTCTGGGGCTTCGAACTTGAAATTTTGAATATTATGGATGTCCACAAACCACCTTACATTAAAATCGAAAGTTCGAGAACTTCTTCGGAATAAGTTGGCAGAACAGTCACAACCCTAGTACCAGACTATACATCATACAAATATTAAACTAAAGTATGTGTATGTTCATACATATTGTACGTTTGCTAGGTAGTAGAGCCACGCTGATTTCAACACGAGCGGGCGGGCTCGACCGGGGCAGTACTACCTTCCCGCAGAAGGCCAACTTAAAGCGACAGCATCCGTGTTGTCATGTTTCGTTGGTGAGTGTGAGACCGGAGGCCCATTGATGCAGGGGTGACAGTTGTCGTAGTAACTGTGTAAGCCTTACACTGTTACGGTGACTGTCATGCCTTTTTACGTCCCCAAGTGGGGTGTGAATAAGCATCTCACAAGGGCACCATAGTGTGGGTCACCATACTGCATTGTCTGCATTTGCAATGAGTATGGTGACCACAACTCTTAGATTCTATTCATGCTTTCCATCAGGCGGAGTAGAGTCACTTTGGTTTAATATAGAAAAGAAAAAATTTAGTAGTAAGTTCATAGATATTATTTATATATAAAGTAGATTTATAATCACAAAAACTTTGCACCTACCACATATTATTTCTACATCACCTGAAGGTAGACTGGGAGAGAATGCCTCATGGCATTAAGTCCGTCTTTGTATAAGTGCAATAAGTTTAAATAAATAAATATTACTGTTGCTAAGAACCACTGAGAAATGATTTTACAAACTTTACAAACTTTTAAGGACTTTACAAACATACAAGAAACGGACACAAAGAACACTCAGACTCAGAACAACAATTTGTGGATCACACAAAGTGATATCTCATATGGGATTTGTTCTCATAATATTCAGCGCAATAGAATACGACGTGGTGTGCACAAGTGTGTGCGCAAACACAGGTGCACTCTCTGTTTCTACACTCTCATAAACCGATAGGACACCTGTCATAAGTATATGTCCCAAGCAGATGTGGAAACCATTTATATAACTTACACGTTCAGAGGAATAAAACAAAAGAATAAATTTATCTTCTACCACGTAACAAATACGGTGACGATGCAAACATAATTCAGTGCCATCTATCGAAGACACACCGAACTACAGTGTAACTGCTAATTCTGCATCACACAATTGAAGTTCTAGTATATTTAACAACATATATAGATATATTGTAAGTATGTATATAATATTTTTAAGTTTATCTTATAGGCTGGCGTGTAGACGGCAATTTTATATGATTGATACCAATTATAAGACAAATGTAACTGTTTAATGAACCTCTATCGACCTTTTCGGGAATACAAATGTGAATGTATATATAAAAGAAGAAATTGACAGACTGATTTAGCCACCGCCCCTGTCACATGTCGCTCGGAGCTGGACCTCCCCAGGTGTCACCTGGGGTCTCACTCTGTGCTCGAAGAGCACAACAGTCCCGCCTCGCAACATAAGACAACCAATACTACCCAAACACCTGCTCCTTTTCAGGGGCAGCATAATCAGACACCAGCATGGGCCAAACCGCCTCGATCCAACCTCCACGCGTCGCTTGCGAGACGATGTGAGGACTTTGACGCGCTTGACTGTCTGATCGATCACTGTACAGCTGAAACCGTTGACTCAAAAAGTGTAAAATTCCAAAAATTGCTCCTTAGATAACATAAGTAGACACTAAAAAAGTATTTTAATAAAATACTTCCTCTAAGGGTACAAAATGGGGGCTGGAAACTCATAAGAGACTTCATTGTTTTTGGTAGAAATATTTCGAACATGTTATATACAACGCCATCTAGCTTCAAATTAAGCAGAACTTGTACTATGACGGCTAGATTGACTAATAGAATACTTGTTTATATTTTTTTTTTGTAAATATATGCGTAGAAAATACCAAAACTCTGAAAAAAATATTTGCAAATCATACAAATATTTAGTCCGACCCGCGAATAGAACCTGAGATCTCAAGTACAGCAGTCGCATTCAGTCAAAGTCACATACCCTTAGTGTAATGAATACACAAGCTGTTATGAAAAATAGAAGGTGGGGTGCAGACTTGAAGGGCGTAGAAGTACCACCCCTACTAAAATTTGTCAAATGTTCAAAAGTTACACAAATAATTATTGCAAACGAGCGAAGCAGGGGCGGGTGACTAGTCTAATACATAAAAATAAATGTTTGTCTGTCTGTCTGTCTGTCCTTTATAAATCGTAAACTATACATTTGATCGTGTGATTTTCTTTAGCACAGTTGTTGTGCATGAGCCCTGGAAGGTTTCTGAATTTGTATGAATATCTTTTTTTTGTTTTTTATGTCTTTCCTTCAAATTTATTTTAATTGGTGATGTAAAAACGCAGGCAGTCTACAACTAGTTTATAATATACTAGCTTTTGCTCGTAGCTTCGCTCGCGTGTAATTTAGTCTGCTATACTAAGTTCCGTAACAGATCATTTTAAATAAATATATTGTTTTAACAAAAAGTGTCCTATGTTACTTCTAATACCTCCAAAAACATGTGTACAAAATTTCATGATGATCGGTTGAGTAGTTTTTGCGTGAAACCGCGACAAACAAACTTACATTCGCATTTATAATATTACTAGGATGTAACTTAACTTACCGCATCACTCCTACAGTCAAAGTGTCCCCACATTCAGCGACTTTTCGAGAAGCTTCCTCATGAGTGAAGTCAATGGCTTCCTCCCCGTTAATTGTGAAGATGGTATCTCCGCTTTGAAGACCAGCACGGGAAGCCGGTGACGGTGAGTCCATCTGGAAAATATAAGTATTTTAGACAGTCAATTAACATTTACGTAGACAATTGTTCCATCCGTGTGGAGACGGATATAGCATACAGAATGTACCACCATGGGCACAGGAAGGGGGGGTGCAAATTATACTACCCTAGTAAAAAAATAATCT
This sequence comes from Hypercompe scribonia, assembly GCA_949316085.1. NCBI lineage: Eukaryota > Metazoa > Arthropoda > Insecta > Lepidoptera > Erebidae > Hypercompe > Hypercompe scribonia. The sequence goes on from OX438995.1 coordinate 9,930,343, forward strand.
ATTTTTAACTTATTTTAAAAAAGTAGACGATTTAGAGGTATAGAGGTATAATTCTGTGGTGACTTCCACATACAGCACAAACAAAAATTTACAACAGCGCCATCTAGCGAAGATACATCGAACTACGGAGTATAATGAACTACGAAGCAACTACTAGTCCTGTATCGCGAAATAGAGATTCTCGTTGCTATTAGCATATGTACAACATTCCAACGTCAACTGTTGTAGCCCGCCAGGCATATTCACTTCGCTTGGTCGGAGGATCCTGCCTTTGTGTCGGAGGGACATGACACCAGTTCCCTCCACAAATTCTATATTTTATATTAGTAAATTGTATGTGTGGATGTAGATGCACTCCCCTGAAAAAAATTCTGGCGACGCTCATGATTACCACCTCTATTCATCACGTGGATGTCATAAGAGTCAACTACGTCTGTCAGTTATTTACTGTGTCAGTTATTTACAGTACTCGTGCTTCGGCTAGACAAAAGTAATGTCATGGCTTCACAGGAACTTGTGTTGAGCTATTCTTTCCTTGTTATTAAGCTGGAGACCAAAAATTTCCCCTCCCCTGCTTCCATAAGAAGTGATTACATTGTATATATCCTAAGTTAGTCACTTACCATTGAGGCAGGGGTGACAGTTATCGTGGTAACTGTGTAAGCCTTACACTGTCACGATGACTGTCATACCTTTTACGTCCCAAGCAGAGTGTGAAAAAGCATCTCACAAGGCCGCCATAGTGTGGGTCACCATACTGCGTTGTATGCATTTGCAATGAGTATGGTGACCACAACTCTTGGATTCTATTCATGCTTTCCATCAGGCAGAGTAGAGTCACTTTGGCAGGCTGTTAATATAGAAAGTGGGTCAACCCCTCTACTCTTAATTAAAACAAATAATTATGTAATCGTGTATGTGTATGACGGGTTAAGAATTTGAAGAGTCACCATCCCTATTCATCCCGTGGGTGTCGTGAGAGCCGACTGAGAGAACAACGTACATAGGAACACATCACTGTAAAGGCAAAGACGATTAGAAACAAACCCAATACCATTCCGTCTGGTGATCTTGGTAAAGAAGGCCAAAACCTTGTTCCTAAGGAAAGACTTTTATTCAACAGTGGTTTATAATCCTTGCTAATATTATAAATGTGAATGTAAGTTTGTTTGTCACGGTTTCACGCGAAAACTACTCAACCGATCATCATGAAATTTAGTACACATGTTCTCGGAGGTATTAGAAGTAACATAGGATACTTTTTATTAAATATATATATTTGTTTAAAATGATCTGTTACGAAACTCAAGGTGGCAGACCAAATTCCAAGCGAACGAAGCCGCGGGCAAAAACTAGTAGGTTATAAATAACGATGACTAGGAAACTTATAGACCTCAATTAATTATATAGATCAAAGCTAAAACACAAAAAAGTTCTAAACGATTGATTATTAACACGCTCCGGTAAAATTAGTTCATAAATAATTTCGAATTATATAATTGCCATTCCAAAAATAAGTTTGATTTGTTTAACTTTTTTAAATTTCTCGTATTTTCTGTTCAGCAATATTTTCAATTTTAATATAAAACTTTTTACGTAATCTGGTTGTTTATAGTTTTATAAACTTTTTTTTGTAAACAATTAATAGTTGAAGAATTTGTTTGGTTGAATGCGGCAATCTCGGTAAATACTGGTTCAAATTGAGGAATTCTATAAAAATTGTGTTGCATAGTCCGTTTCTCAAGGAATATTAACGGTTTGGCAAGGATGAGTGTCTTATCATTTGTTTGTGTCTATCAAAGGGTGGTCAGTTCTCCTATTTATTGCTGCTCGATTCCCGGGTCGGGCCTAAAAGTGACCTTGGAGAATATGTGAAGCCGTCGATCTTGCACCCCAATCTTTCCCCGGTCGTGTCGGTCAACCCATTGGATTGTGAGAGTAAGAGAACAGAGAGTGCACCTGTGTTTGCGCACACGCTTTTGTACTATAATATCTCCTGCATGGTTAGCTGTTCTCTGTTGAGACTGACCGCCATGGCCATAAGACCATGAGTACATCATCATAATTGAGTAGATGACTGTATCGTAAATAGCAACATAATATTATGGTACCTCCTTGCTCACAAATAGCACTTTCTCATCCAGAATTAATGTAAAATAATTGGGTAGATGACTGTATCGTAAATAAATACCAATGTCCACTTCATTACAACTAATATCGCGAAACATCTCGGCAAATATAATTAACATAGCTTTTTATTATTATTATGAAATTCAATCAAATATACAGTGAAATATATTGTTCAATTGAGTAGTCTAAAACAGTGACGTCACAATTTGGTATTTAGTACATTTTTGATACAAAATTGTCGTTTTGACAGATGATAAAAAGTAATTAATTTGACTAAGGTGTCATAGCCTATTACAAGTAAAGAAAAAGCACTGATGGAAAAACGTAAAGAACACCACGAGTAGACAATTATTTATTACAAATGCAATTCATTTAAAGTCTTCCTTTTTTATCGCCATTAGGTGAGTGATTTAAAAACTATGATCACTACCTTGCCTCAAAAACGCACGAAACCTGGAGAATTATTTGCCGAGATTAACAAAAAGTAAATAAACTCTTCCTTTTTCACTAATAGTGTAGAAGAATAGTTATAAGAATACAAATAATAAATTAATTGAAAATAACAATTAAATCATTGTTGTGACATTGTGGACGAAAATAAATCGATCTGTGTCGATACTTTGGCAGGATGCCGCCGCCATCTTGGCGTGCACTTGATCTTGCGTAATTTATGATTAAACATATTGATGTGTGTTGTCTATATCCACTTACTATAGACAATAAAGCAAGGAGGTTTAAGATGTAATAAGGTGTTATAAAAAAGTATGATTCTATGATACGTTTATAAAAGTCATGGCGAGTGGAGACAGATTAAGACTATGGAGCGTCATTACGCCTATTCATCCCGTGAGTGTCGTAAGAACCAACTAGACACCAGAGCCAAATAGCAGAGAAGGAAAACTTGACACAAACCCACTCATTTGGTAAGCGTGGTATGACTGGCTAAATCTTTTTTTTAAGAGAATCCTAAGCACAGCAGTGAACCATTAAAGGCTGTTGATAATGATGACAATAGACAATAGAAGAAAAGAGATGTTAAAACTTCAGGAGATTTTATGTAAAACTATGGTTCTATCAACATGATACAGCAATTATAATAATTGTGTAACAGATTTGAGTACATAAATGTGAATATGTACATATGTATTTACACAAAACAAGATACCATATTTTGTACTCAATCATTTTTCCGCGGGGTATATCGAACCCTCGACCTAGCTCAACACATTTGTAGCAATATACCACGCAAGGAAATAACCACCAAAAATCTAAAGCAACAGCATCCGTGCTGTCGTGTTTCGTTGGTGAGTGCGAGACCAGAGGCCCATTGATGCAGGGGTGACAGTTGTCGTGGTAAATGTGTGAACCTATAGCTCTCATGCGTTTTACATTCTTAAGTGTAGTTCACCATATTGCGTTCTCTGCATTCACAATGAGTATAGTAACCACAACTCTTGGATTCTATTCATGCTTCCCATCAAGCACATTAGAGTCACTTACGCAGGCTCTTAAAAAACCCACAAACTCTGTCAATATAGTCGATTTACCTTTACGACAGTAAGAGGTATGTCTTCGTCAGCTCCTCCGAAAACCTCGAAACCCCATTTTTCATTGGTATCCCTGGTTAAATGGACATCCAGCGCCATCTATCTGCAGAAAAATGAAACTGTTTTATGTATCATTGTCTAAACACCCAGTTGTTTGTGACATCAACTTAGAATTCCATTTTTTTTATAAAAACAAGTTACTAGTAATGTGTTCTGTTCGATCTTTACAAACATACATGAGACAGACAAAGAACACCTTTTTTTTGTTGTCTGGGTGGAAAATCCCTTCGGATCTCCGACTCCTCGGGGACGCAGGAGCGAGTAGTATGTGGTGTTTCCACTAAAAACCACCCCGGCGGCTGATCTCAGGCGTCCTTCTCTGAAAGGGAACCGGACCATATTATTTCAGTTCCTCTTCAGAAACAAAGCCGCGCCTAGTCAGACCCTATCCTGGGGAGACAAAAAATATCCAGACCCAGAACAACAATTTCTGAATCGTGTATAGTGTTGTCTCATGCAGGAACCAAGTCCACAATACTCAGCGCAGTAACGAACAACGTCGCGGCCAATTAAACCATACGTCATCTGTGCAGTTAAGCATATAAAATCGTCAGTTTAATCGAAATAGAAACGCTCAAACTCTTATCACACGTCAACAACATTCTACAGAAACGTTCTGACACTCTTTTCCGCCGTCATCATTCGCATTAGTATTTTATCGCATAATTTACCAAATGTAGTTGAAAAAATAACTGATGAATTGCAGTCATCATCAACATCAACAGCCAATAGTTCACTGCTGGACATAGGCCTCTCCTTAACAAGGAGGTTTGGTCAGAAATCCAGATCTATACCGAACAGACTTTTTTGTGGGATTATTTCAAGAACTGTGTCTACATCAATAAACCAAATACACTACGTCAACGAAAAGAAAAAATCAGCGTAGAGACGGCGGCGATCTCGCAGTCTTCGAAAATTACGGTGCACGGTGAAATTTTTGAAAAATAAATTCCAACTAATTAACTTTCTTGTAAAAAACCAATTTTTATAGTATATCAAATGGTTTTCTTATACGATTTTTATCGAACGTTAACTAATTCGTGACCCAACCTGTATATATAATAAAAACATAGTTAATTAACAATTTTTTAACACTATTTTTATTATAACATCTTATTTCGTGTTTCTAACTTTGAAATTGGTGAATTTCCCATACCATTCATCTCTTATTTTTCCACTTTACACATAAAATTTCCAAAAAATCCTATGTCAATAGGCGCCTACAATATAAAAGCATTAGCTGCCAATGTTTCATGTTTGCATCACACTTGGCTCTCTATTGATAAATCAGGCAATAAGCATATGTAATATAACTCGCATACATCTAACACAAAATCTTTTTACAAATTTAAAAGTTTTACCCCGCAAACAACACAATTGACTGCACGGTTCACCTGTGGTTTAAACGGTCGTCCACTGCGCTGAGTGTTGTGGCTTCAAACCCCACATGGGACAACACTTTGCGTGATCCACAAATTGTTGTTCTGAGTCTGGGTGTTTTTGCGTCCGTTTCTTGTATGTTTGTAAAGTCTCCCGCGACAAAGGATTTATTTATTAAGAAAGAATTAAACTGTTAAACTTCTGACGTGACCTTTTCTTATTAAAATCCTTTACTTACACTTTCGTTGACACTATCTAGACTCTCTTTCTCCTCTGTTCAAAGGAAGTGTTGTAGACGCCAGCACTGTTCACACTCACAGTTAAAATTTAACTGAGACACATTGTTGGCAGTTGTTGTATTTGACACAATTTTTTAACTGGCTATTTAGATCAAGCTTGATCTTTCTATTTGAGTAACTGGACCTGTGACCCGAGATTCTGACTCCACAGCGCCTCGACTACGAACTTTTTAAAATAAAATATAAGAATAATGGACTCAAATGATAAAAAGGAACAAAAGCGAGTTAGGTAGTTACTAACTATTTACATAAAGTCATGCCTATTTCCTAGAGGAGAAGGTAGAGGTAATTGATCTAAACTTACCTTTTTTTCTTATTTTAAGAGCCTGCCAAAGTGACTCTACTCTGCCTGATGGAAAGCATGGGCCTGAACTTAAAAAAATAACAATAAAAGTCTGTATATTTGAGGGTAACTTCGCAATAACGATTGCCATAGATGTTGAAGACAACCAGGAAGGATGGCTGAACATAATGCCCGAAGTATGGACGTGAAACATCACTGTGGTATACAGTGATGTTTCACGTACTCCGGACTGTTATTAAACGAAATAACACTTTTTGCTTCGACCTGGGTATCGAATCCGATACCTCTTAATCGGCAGTCGTATACGCTAATAGCTAAACCAAAGAGGCAGTTAGTAAAACTTCATACAATTTTTGAAATTCTCAATCCGGATGGTCTCAGACTTCAATTTTCCAGTTGGTGCTGAGATTTTAGTGAAAAAAATATTAACAAAATTGTTTAAAATATTAATAAAACTAAATAAAACATGCGTTACATAGTTATAGGATTATATTTTTGTTTGATTTCCATAGTTTTTTGTAAAACGAATGTGAAAACTTTGACGGATTCCAATGGCCAAGAAATTATAGAAATTGATGGACCAAAAGGTACAATTTTTGCCCAAATATTAAATGTTTAACACGTTTTTATTACAGTTTTACTGGCAGATAATATGAATATATTAAAGCAAATTTAGCAGTAGCTTTAGTAGAGTAACAATCGAAGGGCAACGGATGGCAAGAATGCTATGAAAAGGGCCTTATAGGGCCGTGGAAGTTGACAGATGAAAGCAAGGATGTTTTAACTGTATACAGAGCTAGAAAGTGAGCAAGTAGAAGACAGGAGAAGGGAAAAGAAAGTTATTGCGCTAATCTCAAATAAATCCAAAGAAATTATGGTTATTTCAACGTCACGAAAAACAAAAAAAAATGCTGGGAACAAATAACTGATTAGAATTGACGATCAACTTTCCTATTGCATCCTGACTCGTAATACTCGTATATATCGTTATAAGTGAACTCCGAAGCTTTAACGCTCCTAGATTGGACTGTTCAGTCCTCAGGTCTGGCTTACTGACTAAGTCAAACCTCAAATAAATTACCTTTTTCGGCCTTTGACTCAGAAATTTTCATCAAATTCAGTAGAGACTAATTTGGTTAGGTTAGGTTTGCCTAAAAATATTCCAGTTAAATGGCGAAATTAAAAAGATATTTCGGCGACCGTTTGAAGGCTTTGGCCAAATCTAGGATAAACCAGTTATTCTGCAAAGAGACGTACGACATATCTGACATATGACATATAAATACTTTAAAGGGATTTTGGAAGAAACTGTACTGATAAATGATGCTTAATTTAGCAAAAAAATCTTTTACAGATGTTTTAAGAGGTCCGACAGCTAAAAGACATTGGCAATATTGCAGCCTCAGTCCTGCTCTGTCTCTCTTTTTTCGCTAATTTAATTTCTTCTTCTCTTGTCTCATCTGATAACAATTTTTTCTCAAGGATGGCTGGCATCAGACTAGTCACAATAGTTATCAGTTAAGCCATATCAATATTCTTTTATGTATCTTCCAGAGCTGCCTCCAGGATTGGAAGAAGAACCTGGCGCGGACAGTGATGATGATGACGAAACCATTGCTTCCACCCCCTCAACTTCTAAAAAGGACACTAAGAAAACTACTACTGTAAGATGATAATTCACTGCAGAATACTCTTAATTGCAGATCGAAAAAGTTTCTTAAGTGTCACACACATTTCACAAATGGCCGTTTGAATCCAAGTTAGGTAAAGTCTACATGATAACCAGACTGCTGATAAACATACTCACTTCATCATCATCAACAAGCCTTTAACAGTCCACTGCTGGACATAGACCTTCCCTTAACAAGGAAGTTTTGTTTCAAGATTTCCTTCTCTTTGCTGTGTTGTGTGTGTGTATATTCTCCTGTGTACCTTCCTCCCTTTGTCGCCTCTTGCGGGACGTGCTGACTGAATGGATATTAGTAACTGCGTTCGCTGACTGTTGACAGGGTTCTTATCAGGCTTAGCCATACCACTGGAGTAGCGTGTAGACTGAAATGGTCCCCTACCAACCTAACAATCCATTAAGACTTGTCGCAGAAGTTTAGGTCGTTGCTTTTCTTATCGGGATGCAGGATTAACAGCAACTTCGTAGTTCAGTCTGTCTTCGTTAGATGGCGTGAAAATATTTTTGGTAATCTATTAGTATATTTTATTAATTGTAACGTTGTTACAGGTTTCATCAGGTAGGAAGAATTTGAAAGAACACGAAAAAACAGTCGGGCCCGCTCCCGATGATGAAGAAGCTAAACTAGAGAAGGAGTTGGCGGAGATTTATAAGGATTCTGGTGAGTAACGATGGGATACATGCCTTGTAATCTCTTTCTCTCTTATTATGACTTACCTTGTTAAGGAGTCGTCATCATCAATAGCCTTTAATAGTCCACTGTTGGACATAGGCTTAGAAAGTAAGTTTAAGGAATTATGTTTCTCTCTCTGTGTCGAGACGGATTAAGAATACAGAGTATTATCACCCATTACTCTTTCCATGGGTGTTGTAAGAGACGATTAAGTGAACAAAATATGCAGGACAACATCACTACAAAGAGAAGGAAAACTTGAAACAAACTTTATATCGATCCGTTTGGCCGGCATGGTATAGTAGGCCAAAACTTCCTTGCTAAGGAGAGACCTATGTCCAGTAATAGACTGTCAAAGGCTATTGATGACTGATTTTTCTCCACATGACTTCAACATTAGATTTGATAGGCTCTAGTTTTGCTAACTAAAAAGTTTTTAATTCTGTGATCATCAACACGGCCTTCAGTGGTACACTGCTCGACTACTACCGAATTCCAGCTTCAAATTAACTTATCGTCATCCACTGCTGAACGAAGGTCTCCCCCAAGGATGGCCACCCATCCCGGTCTTGAGCAATTCGCATCCAACCATCCAACTTCTTCAAGTCGTCGGTCCATCGCGGCGCAGGGAGCCCTACCGTGGTCTTCACTCTAGTACATTTCGGCTCCAGCGAACAAATCATTGAGCAAATCATTAAGAAGCCTAGCTATTTCTAATTAAAGAAAATCTCGTCCGTTAAAGTATATTGATTTTAGTCAATAGAAAAGGCATTTTAGAGGACAAAAGTGAGGACCACTTTTAAGCCAACTGCCCAAATCAATAATACTTTTAGTCTGTTCTTTTTTTTTTAATTTAAGGCCCTGCTAATGTGTCTTTACTCTGCCTAACGGAAAGCATGAATAGCATCCAAGAGTTGTGATCAAAGCAGATGGTGCAGTGTGATGGTCCACGTTACGGTGGCCTAGTCAGATGCTTTTTTACGCCCCGTTTGGTGACGTAAAAGGGATGATAGTCATTGTGGTAGTATAAAATTCACACACTTACCACGATAACTGTCACCCCTGCATCAATGGACCTCCGTTCTCGCACTCACCAATGAAATACGACAACACGGATGCTGTCGCTTCGTTTTTGTTCCATAACAAACACAAATAAATCATTTATTTAATACATTCAACCGTTATTACTTTTGAGCAAATAAGGATGTTTGAGTAGACACGCATAAAACTGATGTGACATTATTATGTGAGTTTTGATCGGTGTACATAAACGAGTGTAGCGACCGTGTACCGGAAGACGAAGCGTAGGTAGCAACCCACTAGATGGACCGACCGACGACATAGTCCGAGTCGCGGGGAGTCGATGGATGCAGTTGGTGTTCAGTCGTACGGCGTGGCGTTCTAGGAGGGAGGCCTATGTTCAGCAGTGGACGTCTTCCGACTGATAATGATGATGATGACATAAACTTGTATTTCAGGGTAAACGTGTGACTTATGTTAGAACCTAATTGAATTAAGTTTTACTTTCTTATTTTTAGATTATAAGGACATAACAGAAGAGACGGTTGGACAAACAGGAACATCTTCAACCGAGATACTGACCACAGAAATTGAAGACAAACCAATCGCCAGAGCCAGAAATAGGTTGGTAATTAAAACAGATACATTTTCTTAGCCAATGAGGGTAGATGTAAAATGTAATGCCAAACGAAGTATATCTTTAAAATGTTACTACATTTTGGAAGACACTATTACACTAGTACTAGACATTACTACACAGAAAGTTTGGAAGTCGATAGATATTAGAGTAGAGGACGATCAAAGAAAATATGAATGGGCTGTGTGAAAGAGGACATGTTTGGGGAAGCAGTAAACAGTAAGAGTGTGTCAGTCAATGGACACTAACTACCCGCAGATCCATCCATCCAATATATCATGATGATAATGTACTCATAGCTGCTTTTGGCCACGGCGGCGAAGCTCAATCATGTGTACGCAAACACGTATGCACACTCTGTTCCCTCGCTCTCACAATCCGATGGGCAGTTACCTGACACAACCGGGAAGAGATCAGACGTAGGATCGAATCCTTTACGTGCTCTTCGTGTTACGAGCCTATGACATAAAAAGACACTAAACATCCCGAATGATATTCATCATGTTGCAGTTTCAAATTTGCACCAGATTCTACGAGCAAAGCGGAAGTTGAAAAGTTCAGGACGTCAGTGGATGAAATCAGCTGCAAGAATAGAGAGAAACTTAGCGTCACTGTAAGTATGACACTAAAACAGTTGTTTCCACATTTTTCAAACATTGAAAATTATTTTTAAACAAGGATTTAATGTTGGACTATAGACACATCCCTACTAATATTATTATTATTCTCTTTATTTCATTTAAACACATATTCAATACATTTTTAAATATATAAAAAATAAAAAATACATATTTAAAAATATAAAAAATAGTAGACCACCGACATTGGGTACAGAGACCAAGATACCGGTGGTTAGGGCTCCAGAGACAGGAACCTCCTCACAATACGGGCCGTGTCAAGGAGGACTGCCTTCTGCATCAGACCCTTGATCCAACCTTCTAACGTGAGCCTCTTAAGGTGTTGGTCGAGGCTCTTGGCTATCAATCCGTGAACAGATATGATTATCGGAACAATGATCACCGAATCTACATTCCACATATCGGCAATCTCGTGAGACAGATCCAAATACTTCAATTGTTTTTCTTTTTCAACTTTCACGAGATTCTTGTCATGAGGAACGGCGATATCGACAATTATTGCACGGCGCTCTAATCGATCTATCACCACAATATCAGGCTTATTGGCAACAATAGTCCTATCTGTGATAATAGATCGATCCCAATATAACGTAGCACGACCGTTCTCGAGAACTGGGTCGGGCACATACCTGTAGTAAGGTACTTCGAAATTGACAAGTTGGTATTTAAGGGCAAGTTGTTGGTGTACGATCCTGGCTACTTGGTTGTGCCTGTGCAAATACTCACCGTTAGCAAGACGAGAACAACCGGAAATAATATGCCTAATAGATTCTCCAGGACGGTGGCACGCCCGACAGATGTCAACCGTACTATCTTTCAGGATATATTTCCGGTAGTTATTCGTCATGATAACTTCGTCCATAATTGCACAAACAAAACCTTCGGTTTCTCCGAAGAGATCACCATACCGTAGCCAAGATGTAGACGCTTTAAAGTCTATATCAGACCCGTGTAGGGCCCGATAAAATCGACCATGAAGTTCTTTACCCTTCCATACTTCCTTGCGATCAGTAGTACTAAGTACTACAGGTTTGCGCCAATTCTCTTTAGCCAGAGCGAGCGGGGTGAAACCAGTATCCACTGCAACTACATTACGATGCACTCCCACATTCGTCTGTAGAAAATATTCTCTGAGATTGTATATCTCGCGATTGTGTAGAGTCTTGATATTTAATAGACCACGACCTCCAAACTTTCGCGGCATATACAATCTCATAACCGATGAACGTGGGTGGTGCATGCGGAATGCAGTCAGCAATGTACGGACTCTCCTGTCAAGGGCATCCAATTCGGTCTGAGTCCATCTAAGTACACCAAAGGAATACATCAGAACCGGCATGACCCAACTGTTACAGGCTCGCACCTTGTTACCGCCTGATAAAAGACTTTTAAGTACTTTTTTTAGGCGGCCAAAGAAGCTTTCCTGTAACATTTGTTTCACGCCAGATTCTGGTATTCCCAAGGACTGTGAAAAACCTAGATACTTGTAGGTTTCGGTGGCAGACAGAGATCTGAGTTTTGTTGAATCTGAAAGTTCCATTCCTTCAGATTCCACAATCACGCCCTTCTTGACATACATGACTGCACACTTGTCTACACCAAATTCCATTTTGATAGAATTACTAAAGTTTTCAGTGACCCTTAATAACGCCGTCAATTGTAATTTTGTGGAGGCCAGTAATTTCAAATCATCCATATAAAGAAGGTGAGATATAACTTGATCATCTTTCTGCAACCGATAGCCTAACCCTGAACCCTCTAACAGAGTGCTGAGAGGGTTCAAAGCTAGACAAAACCACAAGGGACTCAGACTGTCACCTTGAAATATACCTCGCTCGATCTTTATAAGTATGTCGTTTATCGCAGTCTGCCGACATCCTGGATAGCGAAGTGTTGTTCTCCATTGACTCATACACGACTTTAAGAAAGTGCACAGAGTTGCATCAATTTTGTACAACTCTAGCACTTTCAAAAGCCATGTATTTGGAACTGAGTCACAAGCCTTCTTATAATCTATCCAACATGTTGCCAGACTCTTACGACTACGACGTACCTGTTGGCTAATGGTCCTGTCTATAATAAGGAGCTCCTTAGTGCCACGGGCCCCACTTCTACATCCATTTTGAGAAATAGAGATTATCGAATTATTATTTATGTGTGTAGTAATTTTGAGTCTCAAAATAGATGTTAGAAGTTTATATGTAGTTGGTAAACACGTTATAGGTCTAAAATTTTTGGGATCCATGGCACTACCAGATTTATAGAGTAAATGGGTTACACCGGTGGTTAAAAATTGTGGTAATGAACCAGAATCCAAAGCTGCTTGGAATTGTGATGCCAAACACGCATGTGAGCTTCGAAACCACTTAAGCCAAAAGTTGTGCAGTCCGTCTGGACCAGGTGATTTCCAATTCGATAATGAACGGACTGCACAACTTACATCATCTTTATTAATAACAATGGGTTCCATAGCTATTATAGACTCACACGAACGTTTGACATCCTCCAACCGATCACCCTCTGTATGAGTGACAGGCACTGACCAGATGTTACGCCAAAATGAATTTGTGGTATTTTCATCTGGAAAATGCCCATCACTCACACTTGAATTCGGTTCCTCCCATTTCCGGTAAACCCATTTCTCATTCCTTTGGAACATTCAATTCTGATTATACCGATCGACTCGTTTTCTATAACATCTTATCCTATTTGCCCATGCATAAACTTTCTGCTTTAGAAAGTCTATGCGCTCTGTGACACAGGACATGTATTGTTGAGGACTAATGGTAGTTCCCAAGAATGCCTGTTTCACAAAGCGCATGACTCTCGGCCGTGTATTACCACTTTGGAAACAAGTTAATTTAGCGATGAGTGTCCTAGTCTCAGCAATACGACGTTCGATTCTACACTGCCAAGCTGGTACACCATTTTCGGGTCGAGTAGCACTTACACGTTCAATACATTTAACAGCAGCTACTCGACAAACTGCAATAGCTGCACAGTACAGAATGGAATGTGTATCACTAAGATCTTCGCTATTATCAAAGTAGTCTGATAGTAACGAATCCAGGGCACCCACAAGCGCTAAATTACGTTTATGAATGGGCAAACGGCATAACCGTGGTCTACTATTATCATTTACGAATCGGTATTTTTGAATCGCATCCTCCAAAGCGCTCCTTATCTTATCGTTATATTGGGTACTCACGGAAAGAACTTCACTCTCCACTAGTTCATCAACATCTTCATTTGATAATGCCAACAGAGGTGTGCTGTTGGCTACTATAGTGCGTGACGAAGAAGGGATAATAAGGTTTATCCGTATGTCAGAGCGTATCCTCTCAAGTACTGCATCATCCAGCAGGTGACAGCGCTGTATAGCTCGTACTTGATCCGACAATCTTTGTGCTGATACGTTAACGGCTGGTTCAAGTTCCTGAAACAAAGAGACTAGTTTAGCACGGTACGCAGTAAGGTTCGTACCCAACTCTGTAGCCCGAAAATATGCCCGCATGACATTCTCGTTCATGAAAGTTGTCCACTTCATGCGGCGCACATCACCACCGGTAGCGGGGACCCTATTTGAGGTCAGTGGTCCTCGTGATCCCAAGCTGGTCGGTGGCCGGGTACTCTCCTGCCGACGTACAGGTCTTGGCGACGTGGGTGGAGAGAAAAACTCGTCGCTGGAGCTAGAGCTCGACACCTCTGCAACGGCTGGAACATCCAATGTTGCTTCCGGGGACGGCAAGGCGGAGCGGAGCGACGAGTCCGAAGATGTTAATTGTGTTTTTTTTCTAGCTCTTGTAAGCATATTGGCAATTTCTTGAAAATAATTGTATTGACATGACGTTTAAACGTCATGTCCATACAATTATTTTCAAGACATGACGTTTAAACGTCATGTCTTCGGTAACAGATATTTTTATTGAAAATGCATTTTGATTGTAGTTTTATTCAAATAATTTCTTGTATATATGTTCATTTTTGTTTTGCTTGATACTTTATACTTTTTGATGATGAATTTGATAAGTTTGTAGTAATATATTATGTATTTTGAAAATGCGTATGAAAAATGCCAACTGCTTCTGGTGTTGCTAGTTTATTATTATTCTCTTTATTTCGTGATATACACATATTTGTTACATTTTTAAATATATATAAAAACAAAAAATACACATTTAAAAATATAAAAAATAGTAGTAGACCACCGACATCGGGTACAGGGACCAAGACACCGGTGGTTAGGGCTCCAAAGACAGGAACCTCCTCACAATACGGGCCGTGTCAAGGAGGACTGCCTTCTGCATCAGACCCTTGATCCAACCTTCTAACGCGAGCCTCTTAAGGTGTTGGTCGAGGCTCTTCGCTATCAATCCATGAACAGATATGATTATCGGAACAATAATCACCGAATCCACATTCCACATGTCGGCAATCTCGTGAGACAGATCCAAATACTTCAATTGTTTTTCTTTTCCAACTTTCACGAGATTCTCGTCATGAGGAACGGCAATATCGACAATCATTGCGCGGCGCTCTAATCGATCTATCACCACAATATCAGGCTTATTGGCAACAATAGTCCTATCTGTGATAATAGATCGATCCCAATATAACGTAGCACGACCGTTCTCGAGAACTGGGTCGGGCACATACCTGTAGTAAGGTACTTCGAAATTGACAAGTTGGTATTTAAGGGCAAGTTGTTGGTGTACGATCCTGGCTACTTGGTTGTGCCTGTGCAAATACTCACCGTTAGCAAGACGAGAACAACCGGAAATAATATGCCTAATAGATTCTCCAGGACGGTGGCAAGCCCGACAGATGTCAACCGTACTATCTTTCAGGATATATTTCCGGTAGTTATTCGTCATGATAACTTCGTCCATAATTGCACAAACAAAACCTTCGGTTTCTCCGAAGAGATCACCATACCGTAGCCAAGACGTCGACGCTTTAAAGTCTATATCAGACCCGTGTAGGGCCCGATAAAATCGACCATGAAGTTCTTTACCCTTCCATACTTCCTTGCGATCAGTAGTACTAAGTACTACAGGTTTGCGCCAATTCTCTTTAGCCTTTAGCTTTATTTTTATGTTTTTTTTATTATTATATTTATTAAGTTTGTTTGTTATGGTCCACGCGACTTGTGGTCACCATACTGCATTCGCAATAAGCAAATTTATGCTTTCCACCAGGCAGAGTATTCACTGAGGAAGGCTCTCAAAAGTGTGTATTTATTTAGATTTAATATATAGGTATGTTTATCAACATTCAACATGTGTCAGGATATTTATTACGATTATATTATATAGCATTGTATCTTCTTTTCAGAGCCCTGACCCAAATAAACCGGTTGCGCTCAAGAATATGAGTTCTACCTACAAATTCAAAGTTTCCATGATAATAACGCAGTTAGGACTAGTTTTTATTACCATTATATGCATTTAATGCGTTTATTACACGTAATTTTTTTGTTTATATTAACGTATAGAATGTTAGTGAAACATGTAATCATGTTCTAATGTCTTATTGTAAACCCCGGACATGACGTAAAACGCTAATGGTCTTAGATTAAATCTCAATACAATCTCAAACACAACACAACAAATTAAACAAGAAAATTGACCAATTTAGTTCGTATTTTATAAAGAAGATGGCCGACATGAAACCATAGACATGTAAATGGTTAGACTTTTTTAAAACGTCAACCATTTAGTGAAGCTACCGATGGCTTCTCTTACCTTATTTTGAGGATTATCTCATACAAAGTTTCTTTTAAACATTATCTGCGTAATTAACCGGCAAAAAATAAATAGAATGGACAATGATTTGCCTCAGGGAACGCAGGAAAAACGTCGGGTCGGCAAATCTTTGAAAGTCCAAAGTTACCCACGGGTTCAAAGTTACCCGCATCCAAATATGTAATGTGTTAAGTGTACGTTATTTAATCTGTTAAATTCTGTGTTAATAAAAATAAATTTTAATATTAGTTTTAAATGTTTTATTGTGATGATCACTACGTTACTTACTTAACTTTACCCCAGAAATAAATTAAAGATAACATTATACATGCATTGCCAATAGGAACCCCATACTTTTCCAGTTTTTATACACCAACCTCTAAATAACTCGCGAACACTTCGGGAGGTTTCTGTCGTTCTAAAAGGCTGGTTCACCGACATATGTTACGTTCCCAAGCGGGTGTGAAAAAGCATCTCACAAGGCCACCATAGTGTGGGTCACCATACTACAGACAATGTGGTATGGTGACCACAACTCTTAGAATCTTTTCAAATTTTCCATCAGACTAAGGGGTATAAAACGCTCTCATTTTGTATTCGAGTTATTATACCCAGCAAGTCAATAGCCATCAAACGTTTGAGTCCGTTTTGAAAGATTAAGATTTAGGAGTGCCATCTCTATTCACCCCGTGGGAGTTGTAAGAGACTAAGGGTAAAAACTACGCTGGACAACATGACTGTAGAGAAAAAGAACAAGAGAAAAAGAGAAGAAGAACTTGAAACAGATCCGTCTGGCCAGTGTAGTATCATCATCATCATCATCAACAACAGCCTTTTACAGTCTACTGCTGGACATAAGCCTCTCTAGGTTTTGGCTTCTATACCACGCTGGCCAGACGGGTTGAAATATGGTTTGTTTCAAGTTTTCCTTCTCTTTGTAATGATGTTGTCTTGCATACTTTATTCCCTTAGTCGCCTTTTACGACACCCACACACACACTATGTCGTTACATTGCCTTTATATGTCTGTATGTATGTATCAGACATATAAGGTAATATAACGATTGCATTCAAAATTAAAAGATAAAAGATAATGTGCAATCTGGTTTTATTATCTGAGTCATTTACGATCTGCAACAAATCAATAATGCCGTACATAATTTTGTGGCTGTCCTTGGCAGTTGTGATAACCGATGCCTAGAACTCATTATTGTCTCAGTTTTTATTATTCTCTCGATTATTTGGGGTCGGCTAACTGATTACGTAAACAGTACTCTCTGTCGTGAACTGTCAATGTTAATAATTTATTTTCAAACGGTAAAAACACAAAATATATTAGCTTTTTAAAGATTTTAAGATTTTTCTTTTGGCGCGATTGGGAAAAATTATGAGAGTGAATTTTTACGAGGCGCGCGCATACCGACAGAAAAAAGCAACAGTCTGAAGTTAGTTGCTAACATTTTGTTTTTGTTTTTGGATTGTTACACCAAAGAAGTATAACTTCTTATGTGCGTACAGAAGTACACGCACTCTGTTTTACACCAAATATCAAACAAGTTAAAACAAGTGTTCTGATAAATAAAAGGAGTTAGATCTTGTGGATGGATACCAGCAAGTTTTTGGTATGATTCTGGACTCTAAATTGCAGTGGGACCCACACATTGATAGATTGTCGAATAACCTGCTGAGCTTACGCGGTTTATGAAATTCATCAATTAAACAATGTAGAAACAGTTAGATTATTGTATTTTAGCTATTTTGACTCCACGGTTGGCCTAGTAGCATAACCGGTTGCCACACCGCTCTCTACTGCGCTGATTATAGTGAGTTCAAACCCCACAAGGGACAACACTTTATGTGATCCAAAGTTTATTGTTGAAGTGAAACTTCTTTATCGGGGTTGGAAAAAAATTTAGTGTAACATTTTTTCGTTACGCGTCACATTTTTTCGTTACGCGCCATCTTTTTCTTATCCCTACCACGCGTGATTCGAAGTATACTTTCTCCAGCAAAGTAGAGATTGGTAAATGTCTCCAATGTATTTTGCGGCCCGTTTTGAGTAGTTACATTTTTGAAATCCAGGTGGCGATTGCATCGACTTCGGACGGGTTTAAATTATTTTTTTGAAAAATAACGTCATAAAGAAGTTTCACTTCTTACGAGTGTACGCTAGTACACGCACACATTTTTTTTCTGAGTCTATGTGTTCTTTGTGTCCGTTTCTTATATGTTGGTAAAGTCCCCCGTGAAACAGAATTTATTCCTAGTGCGGGCGTTGTCTTTTTTGATAAAAAAGAAATTAATAGTGTAATCTCATATGGTATTTTGTTATGGGGGAATGCTGCTTACATTCAAAGTATCTTTGTGTTGAAGAAAAGGACTATTCCCGCAATTAGTAATTTCGGTTATATGCAGTGACTGAGGGCAAGTTCAAAGAAATGGATATGTTGTGAGTCGCCTCTCAATATGTCTAGGAAAGTTTAGTATATTTAAGGAAAAATATTCATTTATTTACAAAGTTTACCGACATTCATGGTATCAACATTAAAAATAAAGATAAACACGTGTTACCAACGACTAGATTAGAAAAAGTAAGCAAGTCCACTTGATGTCAGGTCACTCTCCGCTGTCTTTCTCTTCTTAGATTCAAAATGCAGGGTCATAGCGGTTGCAGCGGTACCGGCCGGGGGTTGCCGACACTATGATTAGCAGCGACCGCACGCATTTATCAGAGCTGTCTAGTGAGGAAAATAACGTGCTTTTCAGATCGACAACGTAATCCATACTTTTAAGTCATCATCATCATCATCAACAGACTTTTACAGTCCACTGCTGGACATAAGCCTCTCCTTAACAAGGAAGTTTTGGCCTACTATACCACACTGGCCAAACGGATTGTAATAGGGTTTGATTCAAGTTTTCCTTCTCTTTGTAATGATGTTGTCTTGCATACTTTGTTTCCTTAGTCGCCTTTTACGATACCCACGGGATGAATAGAGGTGGTAACACTATGTATTCTTAATCCGTTACCACACGGGGCGGGTCGCAAGTTAGCAATAAAACAAATAAGGAAAACATTAAAATTGCGAATAATATCGATTTTATTGGAGGTATAACCGCAGCGATATCCTTTTAGGATTATTTTTATTACTTAGATAACCAAATTCAGTGTTAGGTGATTCATTTGATATCTCTTTGAGATAAGATAAACACAATATGTATTTAGCAACACTATTGCAGTGTGTGACAGCAGAGTCACGGTTCAGCTGTCTAACATATAGTTTCGTACATAATAAAGTTTATTTTAATCTAAGCAATGGAGCATCCAAGTTTCGCTGAAGCTGGAGAAGCACCTGGTTTGGAAATATGGACTATAGACGTAAGTGATAAGAAAACTATAATTAAACGCGTGAGAGAACCGCTATTCGGTCTATATTTTTTTTCTATATTAAGAACCTGCCAAAGTGAGTACTCTGCCTGATGGAAAGCATGAATAGAATCCAAGAGTTGTGGTCACCATACTTATTGCAAATGCAGACAATGCAGTGTGGTGACCCACACTATGGTGGCCCTGTGATATGGCTCTGAACACACTTACCACGATAACTGTCGCTCCTGCATCAATGGGCTTCCAGTCTCACACTCACCAACGAAAGACGACAGCACAGATGCTGTCGCTTAAGGTTGGTCTTATGTGAGCGAGTCTACTGCCCCAGTCGCTACTTTTTGCTTTTATATCGAGTGAGGTTACCGGAAGCCAAACTAGCTTATCATCCCCTAATTTTTGATTGCGTTGGTGGCGCAGTGGTAACGTATGTGACTGCTGATTATTGTTCCCTTAATTTGCACCCTAAGAGGTACTTTCAAATTTTTATGGAATATTGAGTGTAGAAACACTACACTTAAAAACAAAACCCTCGAAATTTCCAATTTTACCAGAATATTAATTTAACTTAATTAATTTAAGTTTGATAATTACTTATTAACTTAATTTACATTTCACAACGTTTAACATTGCTATAGGTATTGAGTATAGAGTTTTTTTTCTGCCAGCAAACCTCTTTGGAGATTTTTTTGAGATTTATGAATTCCTCAAGTTATATAATCCCTTGACAAGACAACAAGTGGATAACAAATAAATAATAATTTAAAAAAAAACTAAAAAAACACGCTTTTATTGCTAATCGAACTAAAAACTAGAAAATAATCTGTAATGACAAAGAGTCTAATATTACAGTAGTAGAAGATCGAACAATCAATCATAGGGAATCGCCTCGAAATAAAATTATAATAAAATTTAAGTTATTAACAGAATAATTTAATTCAGAGTAAAAAGCGAGGGGTGCATTTTACTGCGATTCATAACTATCCGCTCATAGATAGTTGCCAATAGAATGATTGTAATATTTAAAATATCGAGCACCCCACGAATTTTACTCTGAATTGAATTATTCTGTTAATAACTTAAATTTTATTATAATTTTATTTTAAGGCGATTCATTATGATTGATTGTTCCATCTTCTACTGCTGTAATATTAGACTCTTTGTCGTTAAAGATTATTGAAGTGAAAACTTCTTTAGGCGCGTTGAGCGTTTTGGTAGAGGGTAAAATCCCCGGTTCGCGTCACCGACATGGTAATGATAATAGTATATCTATAGCTATGGAGAATATGATATTATATATTATATATGAAATTTATTATTATTATATATTATATATGATATTATATATTATATATAGCTATATATGAAACATAAAAAAATTCATATAATTTTTGCATATAGTTTTAATTACTCTCAACTTAATAGTTCCGTTTTCACTTCTATCGGCAGTCCCACGACTGCTACTGTTTTTTTTCTAGTTTTTAGTTCGATTAGCAATAAAAGCGTGTTTTTTGGTTTTTTTAAACTATTATTTGTTTTTCATTTTTTAGTCTGTGACAAACTCATAAATCTATTAACAAATATCGCATTGTCATCGGTCCTTGAGACGTGTGCAAAGTTTGAAGTTGATCAGATTTTTAGAAACCGGTGAAAATTAAGCTCAAAGATTCCGTCACATACATACATAGATACAACCCAAGCTAATAAAAGCGTGTTAAAAAGGTGGACCATAACACAGCAATTTACGAGCTAGTACTTAATTTAAAAAAAAAACAATAGTTATTTATGACACTTCATAGTTATATAAATCAATTTATTTTCAGAAATTCGAGCCAGTTGCAATAGACTCTAAGTTGTTTGGTAAATTCTATAATGGTGATTCATACATTGTTTTGAAGGTAAGCACATTTTGTGATTATTTGTGATAACTTTTTATCTATTTCCTGTCATAAGGCTAGCTTTTGATATCCGCGGCCTTTGCCCGTGTCAACGTGTTATTCTCATGTATGAGTTATAATTACTATTAAGTTACACCTAAATCCGTTCAGTAGTTTTTGCGTGAAAGAGTAACAATGATAAATAGACCTTCATAACCTTTCCCATTTATATTAGTAGAATATGATAATAGTAAGATTAAACGATATAAAAATTATACCGGAAATATAACGAAATATTTTGTAATGTTTAATTTTACACAAAATAAATTATTCGAACGCAAAGAGGTCGATTGTGAAAACCTTACTCAAAAAGTATGCGAAATAAGTTAGTGAAATAATCTTGTAAATATCCTACTAATTTCTAAGATTTTTTTTATTTATTCACTTACAACAGCATAAATACATGTATCAGCAGACTTCATGCCTAAGGCATTTTCTGTCAGTCTGCCGATTGGACGACGCAGAGAATCAATAACGTAAAACGTTCCTTTTCACGCAAAATTACGTCACTGGAGCGCTTTTTTGAACAGATTAAAAATAATACCTCTATAAAGTCTATGTTTAGCTGTGATAGTTTTTGTGCTTGATTTTGTTTTGTTTTTTTTTTTAAAGACAACACACAGTGATATTCCTGTATCGCGGGCAACTTTGAACAGATTAAAAATAATACCTCTATAAAGTCTATGTTTAGTTGTGATAATTTTTTTGCTTGTTTTTGTTTTGTTTTTTTTAAAGACAACACACAGTGATATTCCTGTATCGCGGGCAACTTTGAACAGATTAAAAATAATACCTCTATAAAGTCTATGTTTAGTTGTGATAGTTTTTGTGCTTGATTTTGTTTTGTTTTTTTTAAAGACAACACACAGGAATATTCCTGTATCGCGGGCAACTTTAAAAACATACCTGAAGCGGACATGAAGAACATCCAGACTCAACAATTTATGGATCATTTAAAGTACTATAATATCTATCACAATGCTATCTAATTAGATAATAATTTATCAGTCTTACGGTAATCGCGTACAATGTGTAATCTGACATCTTATTTATCTGACAGGCAACTCTAGCATCGCGTGCGATCGTTTATTCGTCCGTTAGTCTTTACAAATATTGTGTCAAAAAGAGAGGGAAAATGTAACACTTGGAAAGCAAGTCTCACCACGCAGTTTCTTTACAACATAAATTTGTTATATATACTATTAGCTGACACACGCAACCTCCTCTGCGTGTCCTATGGCCCGTAGCGTGATGTTATAAATTGTGAATACATTTATTTATCACTAGCTGACCCGGCGAACTTCGTACCGCCTTAGCGTAGCAATGATGCAAGAGTATAAAAATGATTGATGATGATTATAAATATATTTTTCTCCATAAGAACCTTCTCCTAATAATAACAAATACAACAAAAAACGAATTAGTGAAATCGGTCCAGCCATTTACGCGTGATGCCGTTACCAAGAAAAACGGTTTTCATTTTTATATATATAGATAAAAGAGGTTATAATGAGTTAACTTTAAAAGATAGATATACACATTATCATCAACTTTACTTTGGAACTTGCAAAAGAAACAATTCCGTAACACATTATTTGTGTTTCGGTTTTTCATGACGGTGTGCGCGTGTGTAAAAATTTAGTTTCAACGTTTTTCTATCGTCAAAAGAATTATAACTTCAAAAAGACACCTCTGTGTTTTGTTTCGGCGTTACTTACCAGAGTGAGTCTTAGGAAATACCGGCGCCTTCTAACTGTTAAGTCCGACTTGTAAAAATATCCGTAAAGACTTACTTACAAAAATAAATTCATTTATGTGTTAGTAATATATAACACACTTAAGGTTATATATAGAGTTTAGAATATAGTATATTATTTGTTTCTAGACAAGCGGCAATGATCAGACGAATTTATTCTACGACGCCCATTTCTGGATCGGCGAAAAGACCACAAAAGATAAGAAGGGGTCGGCCGCAATTTTGACTATAACCCTCGATGGAATGCTGGGAGGGAAGGCTGTTCATCACCGGGAGGCACAAGGATACGAATCCAGCTTATTTTTGGGCTATTTCAAACCAGGTTATACATGCATAGTAATTTACCTAATATCATCTCATCATCATCTCAGCCAAAAGACGTCTGCTGCTGGACTGGATATGTAGTACTGAATCGATTTAGGGAATCGATATATCCCCCATGATAACCGACATTCGATTTTTTGTTTTAGTAGAAACCCTACAATTATTGGCAATTGGGTAGATGACTGTATCGTAAATAAATACCAATATCCACTTCATTAAAACCAATATCGCGAAACATCTCGGCAAATACAATTAACATAGCTTTTCATTATTATTACGAATTTCAATCAAATATATAGTGAAATATATTGTTCAATTGAGTAATCTAAAACAAAGACGTCACAATTTGGTATTTAGTACATTTTTCATACAAAATTGTCGTTTTGACAGATGATAAAAAGTAACTAATTTGACTAAGGTGTCATCTAGCCTATTAGATGAATGTACTCGTATTAGAAGTGTGTTATCGATTAAAGAGTTAATTATTCAAATACTCGCAAGATGGCTGTGTGTTTAGTATACGAAGGAATCTAATCTAATGATTGTTACTAACCAATTCCCTGATTTAACTAATAAGAGATCGTTAATTATAATATTTGTTTTGTTTTTAATAAAATTTATTTATACTTACACAAACTTGAAAAAAAGATCGATGTTAAGATATCGATTTTTTTGTGAATCGATTCATTAGGTCACAATTCGAATCGATTTAAAAATAAATCTTTTTCGGAAAGGATCACCATCTCTAATATCTACCGTTAACTGTGGCGCACACAAAACTGTTTATTGTGTGTCTTAATGATTACAATATATTGTACATCACTGAGATTAAGTTCTACCCTGCACTTCGATATTAAATAATGTTAATACAGAAGTCTCCACGTGACAGTTCAAGATTTGGTTTATTGGTTACTGTGTGGTGTGTGCCACCCCTGAAAGTGTAAGAGCCGAAAAAAAAAAAAAAAAAAAAAAAAACTACGCAGGCCAATGGCACTGAAAAGCGACTGAAAAGCTGACACAAACCCTACAGCAAGCCCTCTGACCAAGCCATTTGACCAACACGACGTAGTCGGTCAAAACATTGCAAATGTAGGTAATACAGTATGGTGACCCACACTGTGGCAGCACTGTTATATCTCCTGTTAACCATTAACAGGTCTTATCATCATCATTTAATTTGTAAATTCAAGTCAAACTAATTCAGTCTTCTAAATCCTCTTCCAGCTATCAGGTACCTTGAAGGCGGTAACGAGTCAGGATTCAATCAGGTCGTGACTAATGCGGGAGCTGAGAAACGACTGCTCAAGCTAACTGGTTCTGAAAATATGAGAATCAAAGAAGTAAGATGACATCTTTATAGTCCACTGCTCGATATAGACTGTCTGGTACAAAAAATACCAGACCAGATGGTCAGAGCGGTATAGTAGGCCAAAACCTCCTTTCTCAAGATAGTCCAATGGCCATGTATGTTATAAATAAACATTCAAGTATATTTATCCGCATCAACAGCCTTTTACAGTCCACTACTGAACATAGACCTCTCCTTAGCAAGGAAGTTTTGGCCTACTATACCACGGTGGCCAGACGGATTGGAATAGCGTTTGTTTCAAGTTTTCCTTCTCTTTGTTGTCTTGCATACTTTGTTCCCTTAGTCGCCTCTTACGACACCCACGGGATGAATAGGGGTGGTAACACTATGTATTCTTAATCCGTTACCACACGTATGTTTATCAGCAATCTGGGTAATCTGAAACCAAACGAATCTGCCTAGTTTTGGACCGGACTATATGTGAAATGTATCAATTTATTACATTTTTTTTTTTCATTTAAAAAAGACAACGCCCGCACCAGGAATAAATCCTCTGTCGCGGGGGACTTTACAAACACAAGAAACGAACGCAGAGAACACCCAGACCCAGAACAACAATTTATGGATCACACAAAGTGTTGTTCCACGTGGGGTTTGAACCCACAACATTCAGCGCAGTAGAGAGCGTGGCGACCGCTTAAACCACTTGACCCACCATGCAGTATGATCAGAATCACTTACCGTCAGCATATGTCTTGAACAGGTTCCAGCAGAAGCGTCCTCCCTCACAAAGGAACACTGCTTCATCTTGGAGGTGGAGCATGATATCTTTGTCCTCATGCCTGAAGGTGCCAGGGCTACGCAGAGAAGGAAGATCATCAGCGTGGCCAATAGGCTGCGAGATGATGAGCACAACGGAAGAGCTACTATTGAAATCATTGGTAAGCAAATAGCTGTAGAGGGACGTTAACTTTTGAAGTTATAATTCTATTGGCGCGTTAGGGAGAAATGATGAGAGTAAATTCACCAGAACGTCACGAAAAACCGACACCATGAAATTAGCTAGTTAACATTTTAGATTTTTGTTGGTCTTAGTGTTAGTGGTCTTTTCTGGGAAACCCTTGCTTTGCTACAAAAGAGCTGACTAGCTCAGGGATTGCCACAGCATCACGTAAATAACAATATCCTCACACATCCCACACACGCTTGTCCGATACCAAGACTCTCATCCCAAACTATACAGAGCCTTTACAAACTTATAATATACTAGCTGACCCGGTAAACGTTGTTTTGCCATATAAAAATGACTATTGATCAGTTTTCGACCGGAGAGGAAAAATGATAAAATTACTAAAATGGCTATTAAAAAATAAAGGTTGACCGTAGAAGGGTGAAAATTGAGGATTGTATGTATTTTTGTATGTTGTATTATAAAAAAATAGAAATTAAAAAATTTGTCTAAAAAATAAAAAAGAAAATTAGGGTTGTACTACCTCTATCATTTAGGGAAATGAAAAATAGATGTTGGCCGATTCTCATAGATACCGGATAAGCACAAAAAATTTCATCAAAATCGGTCAAGCCGTTTCGGAGGAGTATGGCAACGAAAACTGTGACACGAGAATTTTATATATTAGATATTACTAAATACATATATATTACACCCAAGCACAGAGTAATCATACAAATATTTGTCACTAACCACCTGACCTACAGACCAGTATAATAGAACTGTCATTATTTTACTTTCGTTAGTGAAAATATCAAGAATGTGAAGTTAATAGTAACAACCCTTCCCAACATTTCACATTCCTTCTTCTAATTTGGGGGCAGGTCCAAAGGACAGTAACGTGTCAATATAGTTCCACGATATTTATGGTCATAATACTCTTTAAAAATGGCGTGAAGCGAAATCGGTCAGGTGTAGTAAATACAAATAGTCAAACAGAAACACACTAAAAAAAAAATGTGTGCGTGTACTAGCGTACACTCGTAAGAAGTGAAACTTCTTTATGACGTTATTTTTCAAAAAAATAATTTAAACCCGTCCGAAGTCGATGCAATCGCCACCTGGATTTCAAAAATGTAACTACTCAAAACGGGCCGCAAAATACATTGGAGACATTTACCAATCCCTACTCCGCTGGAGAAAGTATACTTCGAATCACGCGTGGTAGGGATAAGAAAAAGATGGCGCGTAACCGAAAAATGTGACGCGTAACGAAAAAATGTTACACTAAATTTTTTTCCAACCCCGATAAAGAAGTTTCACATTTTGAAATGGATGAAATTGTAATTTAGACTATGCGATATTATTACCTGAAGACGCACAACTTTTTTTTTTCAACGAAGTTCCTTATCGCGTGTAGCGAAGGAGGCTAGACGGAAAAAATTCAGACGAAAAGTTGTCACGACACTTTTTGCCATAGTGTAGTAAACCGTGCGGCGTGCGCATGTTTCTCTGTTGGTCTCTCTCTCTTTCTCTCTCTCTTAGAAAGCAAGCCAATTATTTTCGATTCGTCTTTCTATTTTGCTATGAACAGTGTAGCGTCGCGACGATTATTTTTGTTTTGTTAAGTTTATACAGGTTTTTTTGTACATAATAAATAATAAAATAATAGAAAATAATAACAAAAAAAGAATATTACAATTCTTTCACCAATTAATCGAAAGGAACTTCGTTCCATCCGGGTGTCCCTTAACACCTCTCACTTGTTTTTTTCTATATTAAGAGCCTGCCAGGGACTACTCTGCTTGATGGAAAGCATGAACAGAATCCGAGAGTTGTGGTCACCATACTCAGCTTTCTCCAACTTTCGCGGCTCTTCAAACAATTTCCCCCTTTATTACAAAGACTAATTAGTGTTTATTTACACATATTCTTGCAGACGAGTTCTCCTGCGACGAAGATGTGGCGCTCTTCTTCGAGGCTCTTGGCTCTGGGTCCAAGGATGAGATTGGTAGCGATGATTCTGATTCTGGTTACGTAAGTATCATATGTATTTCGCTTTTTTTCATTAACACAATGTGTTTAATAGGTAGTAGAGCCAGGCTTATTTCAGCACAAATGGGCCGGCTCGACCGGAGCTGTACTACCCTCTCACAGAAGACCAACCTAAAGCGACGGCCATCCGTGCTGGCGTGTTTCGTTGGTAGTGTGAGACCGAAGGCCCATTGATGCAGGGGTGACAGTTGCCGTAGTAAGTGTGTGCAATACAATGCCACGACGACTGTCATGCTTTTTACATCTCCAAGCGAAACATGAAAAATCATCTTACTAGGTCGTCATATTGCGAATCACCATACTGCATTGTCTACATTTGCAATGAGTATGGTGACCACAACTCTTGGATTCTATTCATGCTTTCCGTCAGGTAGAGTACAGTCACCTTATTAGGTTTTTATAAAAAAAAAAGTACCACGGTCTTATTAACTTCTTCTATCATGCTACAGAATACTATAATGGAAAGGCATTTATCTTCTCTCTAAGATTTATCAAGCAAGTGTCACTGGGTCTGGTAAATGAAAGAAAAGGTATTTCTTTATTCTCAAAGCTGTCTAGTGAGATATCAAAATTAATTGCAATAAAAACAACTTTAATAGTCCACTGCTGGACATAAGATTCTCTATTCTCTCTTCTATTCTCTACTCTGGCCAGGATTTACACCGAGTTTTAAGTCTGGTGTCCTGTGTAGCTCCCTTACTCGACTCTTACGACACCCACGTCATAACATTTAGTATTCTGTACCCGCCTTCACACTTTTTTGACAGAATGATTTCTAATTGTCACAGAGTTACCAACGTGAGAACATATCAGCTGTCTACTTATACAAGGTGTCTGTTGGAGATGATTTGGAACTTGAGCAGTTAAGCAAACCATTTAAGCAAACCAAACTTTCTTCTGAGGTGAGTTCTTTTCTTAGCAGCCAGAACTGCCGACTGTCGCAGAAGCGGTCGCCACAGCTCTCTCTACTATGTCGAGTGTTGTGGATTCAAATCCTACATACATGGGACAACACTTTGTGTGATGTACAAATTGTTGTTCTGAGCCTGAGTATTCTTTGTGTCCGTTTCTTGTATGTTTGTAAAGTCCCCCGCGGCGCAGGATTTATTCTCAGTGCAGGCGTTGTCTTTTTCAAAAGGCAGGAAAAAAAAAATCGTTAGAGGATAGAGCAGAAGCTGTCTTAAGATTGTCCTAAATCTTTTCTCCATAAACTTTAACAATAAATAAGGGGGATACCCGTATCTTAAGGTATACGTACTGTTGTAAAATATATATATATTTGTGCCATCTATCGAAGATAAAATGAACTGCTTAATAAATATAAATCCTACATCACGCTATTATAACCCATCGGTCCTTCTTGACTACATAATTTGAAAATAAGACTAAAACTACGAAGTCCCTCGAATAAGCTGTGCATAAACTAGACTTATTTTTTTCTATATTTACAGGATATCTTCATTCTGGACACACCATGCTCTGGAGTCTATGTCTGGATAGGATCTGATGTCAGCTCGGATGTCAAGAAAACCTACAGTGACATTGCTGACAAATACCTTGAAATGAAGAACTACCCTGATTGGGTAAGTAACTGACCACATAATTCTTTTTTAAATAAAACTCATAATAGTAAAATAGATCTGAATGTCGTAATAACAGCTGTTCTCGGATCCCTCCTATCTCAGGTGCAGAGTGGCACACCGTATGGTTTTAGTCGGTCCGATTCCGACACATCACTCCGCCGTAATCCCCAGTGGGGTGACGGCCCGAGGGGTTTTCCACATGTTAAAAAGAAAAAAAGATATAAAGCAGATCATACAACAAGAAGTAGCAGACTCCAACATGTCAACATGTTTGTTCTACATCAAAAACCTGCCAAACTGACTCTACTCTGCCTGATAGAAAGCATGAATAGAATCGCAAAAGTTGTGATCATCATACTCATTGCAAATGCAGACAATGCAGTATGGTGACCCATACTATAACGGCCTAGTGAGATGCTTTTTCACGCCCCGCTTGGCGACGTAAAACGCAGGACATCATTGTGGCAGTGTATGTTTCGAAAGAACTGACCAGTACTTACATTCTTTATGGAAAAATTCAAGAAGAAACACAAGGATTTAAGACTACGTGTAGTATTTAAACAGGAGTGCTGATCTTCATAAGTTCTTTTTTTAATTTATTTATAATTAACCTGTAAGTTTACAGATAACACTTGAGTGTCGGGAACCTCCTTTTAATCTAAGGTTGCTTTGTCATAAGTCCCTCTGAGAAAGACCCAAGAAAGAGCCTCTTAAATTCTTTTGTGTGCATGCGTGCGTGACTGCGTGCTAACGTGCGTGCGTGCATGTATGTGCGCGCGTGCGTGTACGTGTCTGTATGTGTGATTGATGAAGATTGAATTGTTTCAGTTTTACAATGAGCAATGTTATGAAAGTAGGCTTGATCAGTGAGCGGTCAAAGAACTTAACTGTATAGAAAGCTCCACGTCTTCCCCGAGGCCCATTGATGCAGGGGTGATAGTTAGCGTGATAACTGTGTAAGCCTTACACTGTCACGATGACTGTCATGCCTTTTACGTCCCCAAACGGGGCGTGAAAAAGCATCTGACAAGGCCGCCATAGTGTGGGTCACCATACTGCATTGTCTGCATTTACAATGAGTATGGTGACCACCACTCTTGGATTCTATTCATGCTTTCCATCAAGCAGAGTAGTCACTTTGACAGGCTATTAAAATAATAAAAATAAAAAAAGAACTTCAACTAGTTGGAGTTTAGAATTTTGATAAAATATAAGTCATACAAGTATAAATTACAGTTGGTCTATAGTCTTTTTTAGTTATCGGTCAAACCATCCAAGAACTTGCGTCTGTGATGCAAAAACAATAGTTAAACAAGAAGAGAAGAGAAGAGAAGGCAAGAAAAATCTGATTGTCTAAAAATTACACTATACTCAAAGGGTTCTACGAAACTGTATTTGTTTTCAGACTCTTTTACTTTCTTCCAGAAGAAATGAAATCTAAATACACTATAATTTTTTGTTTAGGTAAATATAACGATGGTGGCCCAAGGTTCAGAGAGCTCCAACTTCAAGCAGTACTTCCACAACTGGACTTCTACTGGCGCTTACCGCTCCAGGGCCTTGACTGACAGTGGTGGGTATATGATTTCAAGGTACACGTGCTATGCGTGGCTGTCAATGCCATTAGGAGTTCTCTAAATTAGACATCCTTGCCGTTATTAAAAAAAATATTAAGGAAATTCATCTTTATCCCTTGACAACACGGTTGGCCTAGTGGTTTAAGCGGTCTGGATGTCGTAATAGCAGCGGTTCCCGGATCCCTCCTATCTCAGGCGCAGAGTGGCACACCGTGTGGTTTTAGTCGGTCCGATTCCGACACACCACCCCGCCGTAAACCCCGGTGGGGTGACGGCCCGAGGGGGTTTCCACACGTTAAAAAAAAAAAAATTAAAAAGAATAAAAATAAAAAGAGTGGTTTAAGCGGTCGCCACGCCACTCTCTACTACGCTGAGTGTTATGTGATCCACAAATTATTGTTCTGAATCTGAGTGTTCTTTGTGTCCGTTTTTTTGTATGTTTGTAAAGTCCCCCGCGACATAGGATTTATTCCTACTGCGGGTGTTGTATTTTATAACAAAAACAAAAACCTTGAATGTGACCCGCTGCAGGAGACACACTTTGGCACAAATAGTGAAAACCCTCAAAGAAAAATTCTTTGCGCTGTATCAAGAGAGTGGTATTATTGAAGACATCATCAGAAAACTGGAATGCAAAGGGTGACAAAGAATTTGTGACTCTTGAGTTATAGATAGCCATGCAGGTGCCGATGGTAGCCACTTTTCAACTAATAAACTTATGTAGGCACGTAAGAAGTTATACTACTTTGGTGTAACAAGATAAAAATCTTTGTAGAAATGTTATCCTGCGCGTTATCTTATGTTTGTAAAGAAAACGACACTAATAATAGAAAAAAAAGTATTTAATATTTTGTGAAAGAAAGTTTTATTATAACGCATTATCTAGTTAAAAAGAATTGTTTAAATACCACAAAATAATGATTTGCACATAATTAATGATAAAAAAATTAAATTATTGTCTAGATAATTTTATGGTGTCGGTTTTCTGCGACGGTGCGTGGGCACATCGCAAAATTTTACTCTCACCATTTTTCCCTAACACGCCAAATGAAGTATTACTTTAAAAAATACGCTAGTTGAAATTCTAAACCACTTAATTCTCATCATGAATTTATATTCCAGACGCTGGCTATTACTCGGAAGACCAAGAACACGCCACATCTGCTGCGAAGCTGATTGGTAAGAGTGCTGCGGCTAGGGGATACATGCCTGATCAGGGTGAAGGGAAGTTCAGTATTACTAGGTAAGCATTTTAGTGATCATCATCATCATCATCATCAACAGCCTTTTACAATCCACTGCTGGACATAGGCCTCTCCTTAGCAAGGAGGTTTTGGCCTACTATACCACGCTGGCCAGACGGGTTGGAATAGGGTTTGTTCCAAGTTTTCCTTCTCTTTGTAATGATGTTGTCTTGTATACTTTGTTCCCTTAGTCGCCTCTTACGACACCCACGGGATGAATAGGGGTAGTGACACACTGTATTGTTATCACCACACGGATATATACCTACTTATTTTTTTTTTTTTTTTTACTGGTACATACGTCAGTTTAAATGTAAATTGGTAACAATCATAGTCTAATTAACCCAGGAAGTACAATCTCACCAGAGGGTTCCCTTTCTAGATTCTAAGTTCCAGATTACATCTGATTGACTTGGGCTATAACCTTTTTTAGTCGATTCGAGTCTGAAATACCACTCTACCAACTAGTGAGGAGTATTCGAGGGTATTCAAATACGGAAAAAAAAGAGAGTGGACGGTTGAACATTGCTTTGTAGCGTGTTTTGAACAGGATGGGCCACGAATTAGTTAATATTTAAAAGAATCATACAAAAAAAAAGCTATTTGATATATTTTAAAAATTGTTTATCTACAAGAAAACTAATTAGTTGGAATTCATTTTTTAAATATTACATCGTCCAAATGACCAGTTTCGACGTTTACACTCTTCTAAGCGAGCACTGAAATTTTGGAATACTCATCGGACACAAAGAGACCGTGAGATCGCCGACATCTCTTCGCTGATTTTTTCTTTTAGTTGACGTAGTGATTAAGAATACATAGTGTTACCACCCCTATTCATCCCGTGGGTGTCGTAAAAGGCGACTAAGGGAACAAAATACGCAGGACAACACACTGTAAACAGGGAAACTTGAAATAAACCCAATACCAAAGCGTCTGTCCAAAGTGGTATAGTAGACCAAAATCTACTAGGTAGTACAACCACGCTGATTTCAGCACAACGGGCCGGCTCGAACGGGGCAGTACTACCCTCCCACAGAAGACCAATCTAAAGCGACAGCATCCGTGTTGTCGTGTTTCGTTGGTGAGTGTGAGACCGGAGGCCCATTGATGCAGGGGTGATAGTTATCGTGGTAACTGTGTAAGCCTTACACTGTCACGATGACTGTCATGCCTTTTACGTCCCCAAACGGGGCAAACGCATCTCACTAGGCCGCGATAGTGTGAGTCACCATACTGCATTGTCTGCATTTGCAATAAGTATGATGACCACAACTCTTGGATTCTATTCATGCTTTCCATCAAGCAGAGTAGAGTCACTTTGGCAGGCTCTTAATATAGAAAAAAAAACCGCCTTTCAAAGGAGAGGTTTATGTCCAGCTATGGGCTATTAAAAGCGGTTGATAATGAAACTACAACAATTGTTAATTCAAATGTTTGTTAATGTTGTCTAGATTATCAAATGGAAGTGAAGACGTGACGGACCAATTCGCAGAAGGCTTGTCTGTGCTGTACCAAAATGAGGTGTATTTGATCAGATACGATTACACTAATTCTGAAGGCACCGACGCTACAGTGGTGTACTGTTGGATCGTAAGTATTTTAGATTTTGGTACGAAGTTCCTTATCGTGCGTTGCGATGGAGGCTAGACGAAAAAAATTCAGACGAAAAGTTGTCACGACACTTTTTGCTATAGTCTAATAAGCCGTGCGGCGTGCGCATGTTTCTCTATCTGTAAGCCAATTATTTTCGATTCGTCTTTCTATTTTGCTTTGAACAATGTAGTGTCGCGACGTTTTTTTCATGCCTTATTTAAAAGACCCGAGATAACAATGGGATGGAAATACGTGCACTGATAGTGGGTTTCAGGATTTAGCTTCACATGAAGATTTGTATTCGTAATCCGTTACCTCACGGGAAAACAGATATAAATTGCTGTCTATCAGTCACACTGTTTAAATAGACCTATGACTATTATAGAAATAATTAAGCGTCTCTTTCCAGGGTTCTGATGCAAGTGAAGACGACAGAGCAACAGCTATTGACAAAGCGTATGAGTTGGAGAATGAGATCGAGGGTAACGTTGCCCTCGTGAAGGTACCCCAGGGGAAGGAACCAAAGCATTTCTTGTCTATCTTCAAGGGTGAGTAATTGATTTTGAAGTTGTACTTCTTTTGGCGCGATTGGGTAAAATGATGAGAGTGAATTTTTACGATACGCGCGCACACCGACAGAAAAAAGCAACAGTCTGAAGTTAGTTGCTACCGACAGAAAAGAGCAACAGTCTGAAGTTAGTTGCGCCGAAGAAGTATAACTTCTTACATGCGTACACGAGTACACACACTCTTTTTTTTTTTAACTAAAGCTACTGGTAAACGATATGTATTTCTTATAAGTTATAAATGGAAGTCGCTTTTTGATCATGTACACTTACTTAGATCTTTCAAATAATTGAGATGAACACGTTTATTTGTTTGTCTGGGGGTGATTTATCCATGGAGACGTACTCCTTTTGCCACGACTGACAGTTTCAACGGAGACCAGTCAATTACACAGGAGAAAATACAGTGCACAAACGTGCGCAAACACAGGTGCACTATCTGTTCTCTTTCAATTCGATGGTGCAGTTATATGACACGACTAGAAAGAGATCATGCACAGGGTTGACAGTTTTACGTGCTCTCTGAAACACGGGGGCTTAGGGCTCCAAACTCAGGGCCGTTATTCAGAATTTCTGTAACCGAAAAAACTCAATAACGCTTTTCGGCTCGAGAAGAGATCGACAGTCGCACACGTTAACCGTTAGATCAACGAGGTCTTTATCTATAACATGTATGTATTTAGTAATATACAGACTGACTGGTGAGATACTTTCAATATTTGAGGAGGTGATAGTATGCGAACATATATCATGAAATAAAATAACATAAAAACGAAATATTAAATAAGTTCTTAGCAATCTTCGTACACAGTACACCGAGAGCCCAGTATTTAACTGCGGAATACTTGGACACCGCGCGGACTTATTTTTTAGAGACATTTCGATAAAAAATAAGCACCTATTTTTTTTATATCAAGTTAACGAGAATCGAGTACCGAGTACTCTCCATAAATATTCTCCGAGTACTCACCAGTCACAGTGTATAATAAAATAAATCATATATAATATTTATTGGTACGTTTATCAGCAGTCTGGTTAGTATAGTACAGGCTCTGTGTAGTTTGAGATCAGAAGGCCGTGTGTAAGATGTGCAAGCCTTTTATTTTTATTAAAAAAAAATTTAAACTTCACAGGTAACCTAGCGATAGTTTTCGGTGGAACAGAAACTGATAACAAACCTACAAACAAAAATGGATCTTACGATGACGATAATACGAGATTATTCAGAGTAAGTAACTATATATAAATAATAATATAATAATAATAGTTTATTTTCTCTTCACAAAATAGTTCTTACTAAAATAATACAGTTGAGTCAGGAATCACATTTTGTGAGAGACTGGTGCCTATGATAGGTATATAATACCTGTGTTACAGGTCACCAGGTCCCCACACCACTTAGTTTACAAGTAAGTTAACATTTTAGACAGCGATAAACAAGCTGGAGAAGGAGAAAATTTAAAATTAAGCATTAACTTGAACATTACAAACGTTAGTGTGTGTGTGTGTGTGTGTATGCGGGTGAGTGTTCGTATGTATATTCGAGTGTGTGCGTGTGTGTGTGTGTGTGTGTATGCGGGTGAGTGTTCGTATGTATATTCGAGTGTGTGCGTGTGTGTGTATGTGTAAGTAAGCAAGAATGAAGGACTATATATCAACCACTTAATTTTTATAATGTTATTACTCATTTACATTTATATTACTTCACTTTTATGTCAAGACGGTGAGTAAATATCAAATCTCTGGCTGTTGCTTTCTGGTCTACCTTTTATTATTTTGTTCCACAGACTATTAAGAAATATTGGCGCCAAATAACTGAAGTTGACAGCTGTCAAGTCAAAATGGATTATCTTTATATAGCTGGCAACAATCTACCGAAAATATTGTTTAAATACATATTTTTATTATATTTATTTTTACTTACGGGCCTGCCTAAGTAACTACTCTATCTGATGGAAAGTATGAATAGAAACCAAGAGTTATAGTCACCATACTCATAGCGAATGTAAACAATGCAATATTGTGACCCACACTATGTCGGCCTAGTGAGATGCTGTTTCATGTCCCGCTTGGGAATGTAAAAGACATGACAGTCATCGTGGTAGCGTAAGACTCATACACTTACCACAATAATTGTGACACCTAGTGAAACACGACAGCACGGATTCTGTCGCTTTATAAGTTGGTTGTGAGAGGGTAGTAACATAGCAAATAATATTCAGTTGCATTAAATTACTTATTATTTTATAACATATACTAAGTCTTAGTCAGTAAATCCGTGGGGTGACGGATTAACAATATGAAACGTCACCACGTCACACCAACGTCATGGGTGTCGTAAGAGGTGACTTAGAGAGCAAGCTACACAAGACAACATCACTGCAAAGAGAAGGAAAAACTTGAAAGAAATCGTATACCAGACTGTCTGGACAGCGTAGATCAAAACCACCTTTCTAAGGAGAGGCCTATGTCCAGCTGTTGGCTGTTACAGGCTGTTGATGATGACCAAGTCCTATATTAGTTTATGCCTTTAGCTTTATCTGCATTTCTCCCAAACAAACTAACATCATCTCATCTTAAACTATAGTACACCCTTCACCGGATCTTCCATTTTTTACCAAAACCCATCGAAAAGGTTCGCTGTTTCACGTGCAAAGTCACAATTAAGGATAAATATAACAATATAATGTTACTTCTGGTCAGGTGGAAGGCACTGCTCTCGGAGTGGATATGCGAGCGTCCCAAGTTCCAGAGACAGCCGACTCTCTGGAAGACGATGACGTCTACGTACTGGAGACTAAGGACAAAGTCTACTTATGGAGTGGAAAGGTAATCTCATTGAATGGGTCAATGGATGAAAAACTTGATCTAAGGGGTCCAGACGTAGGTTAATTTTTATTTAGGAAGATATTCATCTGTAACTCTTATATATTCATCAGAAAACTGGTTACTAAAATGGTAGATGTATCGTATGAGGATGATGGCGATTCATCATACCAACGGAGAGCTGCTACTCTCACAATCTGGTCAAATGTCCGACACGACCAGGGACAGATTATGCACAGGACCGGCGGTTTTACGTGGTCTCCTAGATGCCGGGGTTAAGACTTCAACTTCCAAACTCCGGATTGTTTTTAAGCATTTCTATTTTCCCGTTTATTCTCTGTTCTGTGGGTTACTAGATGACAAGTGACTACCATCGCGGCTTGAAGGGGTTTTCTATCGTCAATTCACTCATTTTTTTAAAAATAGTGAAGGAATTATCATTACATATTTTTATCCGACTACGGCGGTCTATGTATGTTTGTATGTTCCCCCGCAGCGCGTAAACTACTGAATCGATTTTAACGAGATTGACTACATTTTATCAAAAATTTCTTGTAAGTAAATTCGTTATTTAGTAGTTTAAGCTTTAAACATAAAAAAATGGGCCATATCGTTATTTCTCTCAAGTACCACTTTACAATTCTCAATTATATTTCAATAGGAGTCGACTGCTGATGAGGAAGAAGCAGCAAAGAAGTTTGTAAAGGCAGTAGTAGGAGAAGAGAAAGAACTCACAGAAGTGGCACAGGGAGAAGAACCTGATGAGTTCTGGGATGCCCTAGGTACGTTTTCTTTGTTCCTCACATCACATCACATCAACAGGCTTTTACAATCCACTACTGGACATAAGCCTCTCCTTAGCAAAGTTTTGGCCTACCATACCACGCTGGCCAGACGGGTTGGAATAGGGTTTGTTTCAATTTTCCTTCTCTTAACAGTGATGTTGTCCTGAGCAGTTTGCTTCCTTAGTCGCCTTTTACGACACCCACGGAATGAATAGGTATTCTTAATCAACACTTAGTTCTGGTGAGGGAATTATTGTAACACAAGTTGAATGATAAAATGCCCCCTTTTAAAGTAATCTGACGCATGTATTGTTTGCAACACTGAACGTTTGTACGTATAACAAAACCAGTGCACAAAGCTTATATTTTTAAACAAGTTTAAAAATGTGTAAAAACATCTTCATACAGCTATAGCGCGATACAAAAGGCCTATTGATGTAGGGTGACAGTTGTCGTAGAGCCTCACACTGCTACGATGACTGTCATGCCTTTTACGTCCTCAAAAAGTTTCTCACTAGGCGGCGAGTGTGCGTCACCAAACTGCATGCTCTCCGTCAGACAAAGTAAGTTCAGTTTGGCAGCACCCTAAAAATAATCTCTTTTTGGTATCTAGGAGGCAAAGTAGATGAGAAGGAGGACCCATCTGGTTGGAAGCAGACTGTCAACAGAAGAGTGACGACTCCTCGTACGATGTCTTCTGTCACGGTCACTGTCAGCCGCAAGATAAAGTTTGAAGACTTGGACTCTGAATACACACAGCAGGTGATAACATTTAACTGTGTATTTTGGTGGTGGAGCGGTCGAACTAAGTGGTTTTTTTTTTTTAAAAAGTCAACGCCCGCACTAGCAATAAATCCTTTGTCGCGCGGGACTTTATAAACATACAAGAAACGGACACGAAGAACACCCAGACTCAGAACAACAATTTGTGGATCACACAAAGTGTTGTCCCATGTGGTGTTTGAACCCACAACACTCGACGTAGTAAAGAGGCGTGGCGACCGCTTGAACCACGTTTTTATGATCTACAAATATTTGTTTCGAAGTTTGTTCTTTTCGATGTATAATATATTTGTATTTCAAAAAAAAAAGTATATAAGTATTTTATCAGTCAATCTAACATTCACAGTACGAGCTTTAGCGTTGCGTACTATATTATTTATACTAGTCGTTACTCGCGACTGTGTCCACGTGGGGTTTAACAAAAAAGTGTTTGTTTTTTTATACTTTAAAAGTAGCTTAACTTACTACTTTTAACGTCAGTTGTCTGTCAGTGACAGTCAGACGGACAGACAACCAAAAATTGATTTATTGACAAGTATTGCATTTATGGCGGGCACTGAGTCAGTACTGATAGGTCACACCTATCACAGCGAACGCTAAAAGTCCACCTACAGTGGACCCTCGGTAATCCGGCTCCTGGCTAATCCGGACCCCCTTGTAACCCGACATCACTCAAACAATTTTCGCTAATGTAGATCGTGCATGACTGAACAGGTTACAACTTGTGCTCGACGCGTAGGTATTGTTTCAATTCCGATTGCTTAGTTTGAATTTGACTACGTGTGATAGCGGTGCAGCTCAGCGTTTATTCATTGTGCATTACGTATACATACCTAGTAATATCGTTACAAGCTGAGAAGACAACATGTAGAATTTTATCATTTGTTTATAATTTGTCGGATTACATGGTACTCTTTCGTAAAAAAATCCGGGCTACAGGGGGTCTTAGGCAGTTCTCTATAATCCGACAAATTCGATAGTCCGACACTGCCCTACAAAACGTTTGTCGAATAACTGGGGGTCCACTGTATTTTGTTACACACAATATACAACCCTCGTTAAAATAATTATTTGTTTAGTGTACTATCTTAGAGACTTAATATGTTGTGTTTAAGATATAGATGAATTGTAATATTTTTGGCTGTTTGAACTTCTCATATAAAACATGTCATTAATGTCACATCATTTGACATTACCAAATGTTACAAGCTTCAAAAATATTGCACGACGACGACTTATAACACCGCCGACGTTTCTTCGTTCGGGATCGGCCCTCTCCCGATCCTGAATATACATATACACCTACGATTTAAAGTTTATGTGTTTTCACATTTTGATTTAAGCCCGCTTCTGATAAATACACTTCTGATGCCATTCTGCGGAGCTTCATTCAACAGCACTGTGGTTTATCACTCAAATGTCTTAAGAGCAATGTTCTAGTATTTCAAGTAGTCTTGTTTTACAGGACCTGTCCGATGACGGAGTGTTCATCCTGGATACTGGTGAAGAACTATACTTGTGGCAAGGAAAGAACATCCCTGAACGGTACAAGGCAGTCAGGAGTGATATTGTCAAGGTAAACCTTTCATTATCGGCCTGAGACTGGATGAATTAGAACTTTAACAAGCTGATTATAAAGTAGGTTATATTTTAACATTTACTGCGTAGAGGGAATGGGTGTGATGTCTCTCCAACACAAAGGGAGGCTCCTCCGACTAGGTGAGGTGATCATGTTTGGTGGGCCACAGCCCCACAGTTTCTCTCCGTTGTTGTCACAGCGCCCCACAAAGGGCACGTGGAGGCTGGATCGGAGCCTTTTGCCCCTTGTCAACGATGTCTATATTGCTGTCCCTGAAAAGGGGCAGGTCCTGGAGCAGTGTAGGTCGTCGTTGTGTTGTGAGGCGGGACTGTTGCGCTCTTCACGTCGCCCCGGTGGTCAGCTCGAGCCAAATGAGACCCCAGGCGACACCTGGGAAGGTCCAGCTCCAAACGCCCAACTACAGAGGCGGCGGTTTATGCGCAGTCCTCCTCGGTGTCATGTCCGGGAAATTCAGCGCCTCACACTGCGGCGTGGTTTGTAGTCCTGAAGGCGCCCGAGGCAGATGCGAGCACTCCCGCACGCACGTGATTTGTTGCCATTACACTTCTAACAGGCGCTTCCGCCTGTGAAAATGTATGGGAATTTCGAGGTACCCATACTGACTTCCCTCGCGGCGCAGCGGGATGAGATTTGTTCGGAATGTGCTCCTACCCGGCCCTGGCGGGCGATGGCGCTTGCAGGCGGGGGGTAACGCGTCATCGGCCCGATCTATGAACATTTCAATTTTTAGGTGTAGTGGGTTCGATTCCGAGACCACTGCAAAAATGCGATGGGTCGAGGAGGGGGTGGACTATCTGCACCTGGGACACAGAGGACAGCCCATCCTCTTTATGAGGCGATCGATTTTTTTTTTTTTTGATTTGACCTTAGCTGTTGGCCTCGGATGGCCTCTACAACTTTACCCGGATTTTACGGTGAGCGCTGAGGGCTCTTATCCGGTCATTTATTAAGTAACATTGCCCAAGGGCACCCCCTGTGGGGTACGGACCTCGGCTTAGGGCGTTACTGCTAAGTTGGGGGCGACCTACTCCCATGTTTGGACGGTTTACGCGCCGCGTATTCCGCCCCCGTCGTCGGGGGCGAAAACGCGGACGGTTCGTATTTGATCCCTAGCTCCCCCACGATCGATTTTTTTTTTTTTTTTTTTTGTGATGATTTTAGCTGTTGGCCTCAGATGGCCTCTACAACTTTACCCGGTTTAGTTACGGTGAGCGCTGAGGGCTCTCAACCGGCCATTTATTAAGCAACATTGCCCAAGGGCACCCCCTGCGGGGTACGAACCTCGGCTTGGGGTGTTGCTGAAACACTGGGGCGGCCTACTCCCATGTTTTGTTGACGGTTTACGCGGCGCGTGTTCCGCCCCCGCCGACGGGGACGAAAACGCGGACGGTTCGTACTAATTGTGTTCGCTCTGCGTTGAGCGCGTGTAATGTCGTCGTCTAGCTCCCCTAACGCGTGTTTGGGTCGACGTATTTTTGAGATTTTACTCGGTGTGTAGTTTACGGCCGCAACCACTAGAGGGTTGGGGTGAGTCGGAGCAGAGTCAAAGTAGCTAAGGGAGCACTGTTTAATGAATTGCTTGATGGTCGGCAATCTGAGGTCGATGTGAAGATCGACCCCACGATCGATGTTGGGATGTTGTATATATACTAATCAGCGCGAGAACTTTTATATCGCGTTACAGGATTACATTTACTTCGTGGGGATAACGTAAGAATTGCTTAACACCGGTTTCTTATCAAGCATAGTCCCTTTTTAACACACATTTATTAGCTTCACCGGTGTGTTTGTTTGTTTGTAACTGTATTTAGCAAGCGTGATTTTTAATTTTATGTATGTTTGTATGATGGTGTACAATAAACTCTATTCTCTTCTAATCCAAAAATCTAGTACATGACGGTTGTATGGCAACGACTTTCTTAAATGCCTTGTATTATTCTAAAATGATCAAAATCTTTCAGGAATACATAGAAGACGATGGCCTGGAACGCACCGTGGACTCAGCTTTGGTGGTCTTCGTGAGACAAGGGGAGGAACCCAGTGTATTTAAGAAACTATTCCCAGAGTGGGATAACGATCTCTGGGAGGTAAGTTAAGAAAGATTAAGGAATAATTTTGTAAAGGACATCGGACACTTTGTATGAGCTCCTAAGCCTAGACATGGACAATTTGTTTTTTTTTTCGTAAAAAAGCAACATCATTGACAGAGATGTACAAAAGTAACAGAACGATCGCGTTCCAGTCAAAAATTCTGTCGCGCCTAACACCTACATTATATTTTTAACTTAATTATCTGTTTTGTGATAGAAGGTACATGATGTCCGACATCTAACTTGCCGTCTGACAGACAGCTGTAACAGCGTACACTCTCATCTGTCAATTTGTTCAATAAAATGTCATCCGTCTCGTTCCCACGAAGTCACTTCCACTTCTTTCTTTTCTCTCACTTTCTTACAACTCAAGTGAGAGAGAAAAGTTATAAAACGTCAATAAATGACAATACAGTGTCAAACAATTTTTTAATTTCTTTTTTTTTCAGAATTTAACATCTTACGAAGACATCAAGAGCGAGACGAAAGCTGCCAACTCGAAATGAAGCGGCATTAATTATTTATTAACAATTTAAAAGCACAATGAATTTTATATTCTTATTTTATATTTAAATAAATATCACTACACTGCCTAATTTTTTTTTACTTTACTTTTTTAAAAAGACAACACCCGCATTAGGAATAAATCCTGTGTCGCGGGGGACTTTACAAACATACAAGAAACGGACACAAAGAACTCCCAGACTCTGAACAATAACTTGTGGATTACACAAAGTGTTGTCCCACGTGGATTTGAAGCCACAACACTCAGCGCAGTAGTTGATTAGATAGATTGATTTATTTTTAATTCGTTCCAAAGCTTTACGGTGCTGTTGTCCAGCATACTTGGCTCACTTAGTCAGCTCTTATGACATCCAAGAGATTAATATAGGTGATGACACTCCTCCATCACCATTATATAAGAGTGGTAGTCACCATAAAATCAGGCAGAGTAAACACTTTAAAAATTGGATATAAAATTTTTATTTCGATTGGTGCACAATATGCATACATACTAATGACAATATATATTTGGATTAGCTCACGCGCATATATACATATATACTTATTGTGAATGTTGCCTGATGAAACACATGAAATTCAAGAGTGATGGTCACCATACTTATTGCGACTGCAATCATTGCAGTATGGTGACCTCCACTCTTGGATTTCATGCTTACCATCAGGCAGAGTAGACTTTAAAACTTGGATATAAAATTTGTAGTTGGATTGGTTCACAATACATACATACAGTAGCGCTCAAAAGTATTTTGACAAGACTACTTTTGTAGTTATCTTTTTACTGAGTACTTCAAAATAATTTAAGTGTTTTTATATTATTATTTATGATGTATTTCATCCTCTGTGAGTTACAAGTTGGAACTTGTTTGTTTTCTTTCTTTGTTAAAAACAAAACACGTCTATACATACGCTCAAAAGTATTTTGGCAACCATTCAGTTCCTTGCTGGCAGCGGTTCTACTCACACTACATATATTTTTGTCTATAAGGTATAATTACTCCGCATTTATCAAAAATATTTTTTTTATTTTACAAAATAAAAAACTTTCCTTGTCAAAATACTTTTAAGCCGTGTCGTAAATATTTTTCTTTATGTTTTCTTTTTGTGTAGAAATATATTACATTTAAGTGTCTTAATTTGTGAATCGTATCATTACTTCAAATACCTATAATCTTTGATTGTAAACAATTTTGTTATTTTTTATGATATGGAATAAAATTGAGTTGTCAAAATACTTTTGAGCGCTACTTACTTATTGCGAATGCAATCAATGCAGTATGGTAACCCACACTATGGCGACCTAGTGAGATGCTTTTTAAGCCTCGTTTAAAGGATCCAGCATCATAGTGGGAAGAAAACACCATTGTATATTATGTACATCAATTATATTCTACACTTAACGTCTATGCACTGGCATATATACACCGGTTTATGATTTGCAGCAGACTGTTATTTTCTAAAGCAGCGGCAACTCGTTCCTTGTCAGCTAGCTGCTTGTTCACCATATCCTCTGATGCATGGGACCCAGGGGTTATCTCCACCTCTACTTTGAACCGCGCTGGAAGGGTGCGGAGAAGCTGCACACGAATTGATAGTCCTGAAACAATATATGTTTCACTCTTGCTGTCCGTGTGGTGACGGATTAAGAATACAGTGTTACCACCCCTATTCATCCCGTGGGTGTCGTAAAAGGCGACTGAGGGACAAAGTATGCAACACAACATCATTACAAAGAGAAGGAAAACTTGAAACAAACCCTATTCCAACCCATCTGGCCAGCGTGGTATAGTAGGCCTAAACCTCCTTGCTAAGGGGAGGCCTAGCCTCTTATAGTCCAGCAGTGGACTGTAAGAGGCTGTTGATTCTTGCTGTACTTCATCGACCATCTTTTGTATGTTTGTATGTATTA
Source organism: Hypercompe scribonia (assembly GCA_949316085.1). Lineage (NCBI taxonomy): Eukaryota > Metazoa > Arthropoda > Insecta > Lepidoptera > Erebidae > Hypercompe > Hypercompe scribonia. The sequence continues at coordinate 9,975,258 of OX438995.1, forward strand.
TATGTATATATTAAAAAAAGTAGATATGTATTCATCTTAGTTATTTTACTCTAGTACACTTCGGCTCCAGCGACCATTGGTTCGTCTGGAGACATGGCCATTTCAATTTCATTGCTGTGTGCTAAAGTGGATACTATGTTTGGGTAAACGTTGAGTAGGACGCCTTGCGGCCTACTCTACGTTGCGGGCTGACGACTTGAAGAAGCTGGCTGGTGGCGGATGGATACGAAATGCCCAAGATCGGGATGGTTGGCGTTCCTTGGGGGAGACCTTCGTTCAGCAGTGGACTGGTTGATTGATGATTTTACCCTAAACCCAAAGCCTAATACCCAAAACTAAGCCCTAAGCCTAGACCCCAGGCTAAGCAGGCTTGTACTATACAAGCCCTACTAATTTGGGACTAGATGGCGTTGTATGAATGTGGTAGATTTTTATATTATTAATCTCTCTATTTATTAAAAATACATATTAAAGTAGTAGACCACCGACTTCTGGTACAGGGATCTCCTTACTATCCACCCTATATTTATTTCTTTATTTATTTATTTCTTTCAGAACAATAATTTGGATTACACAAATTGTTGTTTCGAGTGTGGGAGCTCTGGGGGTTCTGACCGCTTAAATCACTAGAGAAGTCTAGACCAACCGTGCTCTAGGTTGCCTTCTGCATCAGACTGTTGATCCAGCCTTTAAGACTGAGTCTCTTAAAGCATTATTCAATGCTCTTGGCTTTCAATCCGTGAGCAGTTTCGACTGCCGGAAAAATGGCATCATCAAAACCATATTCCACATTTTGACAATCTTATGAGATAAACCCAAATGTTTTATTTGTTTTTCTTTTACAACTTTCATGAGATTCTCATCACGAGAAAGGGTTATTTCAATAATCACAGCGCTCTAATTGTTCTATCACCACAATACCAGGTTTGTTGGCAATAATAGTCCTGTGTGTGACAACAGATCAATCACAATGCCATTCTCAAGAACTGAGTTTGGTATATACTTGTAGTATGGCACCTCTAAATTCACAATTTGGTATTTAAGGGCAAGTTGTTGGTGTACAATTCTGGTTATTTGGTTGAGACTGTATAAATATTCACCGTTACCAAGACGAGAACTACCAATAATATTGACCGATAGATACCCCAGGACAGTGACATGCCTAATAGATGTCAACCGTACCAATATTACAGTTACTTGACGTGATAACTTCATCAACGACCGCACAAAAGCAAAGACATAGAAGCTTCGCAGTCTATATTGGACCCATTTAGGGACCAATAAAATTAACCATGAAGTTCTTTGCCCTTGCATACTTACCTGTGATCATGAGTACTTAGCACTACAGGTTTGTGTCAATTCTCTTAGCCAGAGCAAGCAGAATGAATTAGGTATCTACTGCAACTATATTTTTATTATTATAATTCTGAAGGGAATGTTGGCCTAAATAATGGCAACACACTTATCAGTCTCTGTCACAGCATTTCATGTCAATTACTCATTTGCTTTCTTTGATATACTCCTCGCTGATTTCAGCCACAGCAGTAAGTCTCAACAGAGACCAGCTAAGTGCACAAGTGTCTGCACCAACACAGGTGCACGCTGTTGCCTCGCTTACAGTCCAATGAAAAATCTGTCTGAAAGCAAATTTGAGGCTCAGGGGTAAAGACTCCAAGCCTCTACTCCTAGATTCCGTACTGTTATTAAGCATTTCTATAATCAAAAAACTCAATAATACTCTTTGACTTGGCTCGGGAATTGAACTCAAGACCTCTTGATCGGCAGTCGCATTCGGCAACCGCTAGATTAATAAGACAGTCAGTAATAATATCTTCTACATCGTAGGAACAAAGGCCATAAGAATAAAATTAGAAGTCTTACCTATAAGAGTAGCCATACTACAATGCGGTATGGTTGGTGTAAAGCAAATGTGAACAAATTTTTTTTTATTATCTACTTTAATATTACTTTCTTCAACTACACGCAGCTGTTCTAATGTCAATGGATGTTCAGGGTCATTGATATTGCGTATCAGATCAAAGATTTCACGCTCGTCGAATAAATCTTCAATATTTTCATCATAGTCTGCGGGGGTGATCTCCCGCTCTGAACCTTTATCGTAAATATCAGGATTAACATTGTCCGCTGTTTTCGTCATCTTAATTAAAACTTTTAGGTATACACTATCAGATATAAACGATAGAATAAAATAAACACTTTCAAACGATAATTGTGTCAAAATATACACATCACATTTTCGTCAAAACAACTTGAACAGTGTTGCCAACTTGGATTTTGAAAGTGGCGTTGACCAGATTAAAAAATTACGTAGAATTAGCAAAGTTCCAAATGAAAAGAACGTAGATCTACGTATTTCTTAACACGTGTTTGGCTTGCCTGTGTGTATTAATTATTTATTTTTAGGCTTGCCTAAAGATGTTACACATTACTTAAAAATAATAATGTGCATGATAAATAATGTATATGTGTACAACATCAATCGGCAAACATAATATTTTTAGAAAAAAATTGGATTTTAGTATTGACACTGGTAAGATCTCAAATATTAATACAATTATTTGGGAAAATTGGCAGTGCATAATGCAAAAGAAGTGAAAAATAAAGTAAGTGTAACAGAAAAATAATGAAAAATACAAAACGAAACAAAAAGAAAATAATGGAAACAAACAAAACGAAACAAAAGAACACAAAGGCAAACAGAGAGTATTGTTACCACACCTAATTTAATTGACCTACAGTTTCTAAACTCATATATACAATTGACACAGTTCAACAGCTACTAAGTTAACAGTAATTAGTTGTGCTGTGAATTTGGCTATTTGGCTCTTAAATCCATAAAGGCTGTTACTAAGCATGGTATTTGTTTGTTGAATTTATTATACAGTCTACTTAGTCTTGCTATTGGAGACTTGAAACCGAAGACTGGTTTATCTGACGATGGACACAGTAGATTTACAGGATGTATATATGTAATGGAATCTTATAACATAATGAACACCAATTTAATCTCCTTTTAGGAAAATACACTTCTGACGATCCTGCCATTTTGTTAACCCCTTCAAAAAATAGGATTTATCGAACTCTCCAAAGTATGCCTCTGTCTCGACAATGACTTCCTCGTTTGAACTAAATTTTGTTTCCGCGAGCAATTCCTTCAAGTTAGGGAAGTAGAAAAAATCGCAAGGAACCCGTTCTTCCTTTTTCTAAAAAAAACCACGAGGATGATGCCGTTCGCATCCCAAAAAATCGTTGCCATTACCTTTCCGGCCGATGGCACCGTCTTCGCTTTCTTTGGAACAGATTCACGGGGATAAATTCATTGTTTTGATTGCTGCTTAGTCTCTTTCTGGTATGAAATAATGAATTCAGGTTTCATCAACGGTGACAACTCGACGCAAAAACTCCTTCGGATCTCGCTTAAATTGCTCCAATTACTGCTTCGAAGTTACCAGTCGCATCCGTTTGATGTCCACCGTCAGAAATCGCGACACCCACCGGGCCGACAATTCTTTCATCACCAATTTATCATGCAAAATATTAATTGCCGTTCCGGTTGACACACCTACAGCCTCTGCTGATCGACGAACGAAAGTCCCTCGCGAACTTTATTAGCGAGAATCATGTCGTGGACTTTTTAAATGATTTCCTCGGTAACCACGTCTGCCGGGCATCCTAGTCGCTCCTCATCAAAAACAGATGTTCATCGACGTTTAAATTCGTTGAACCAATATCTAAGTGTGGTCATCGGTGGCGCAGTGTCTCCATAAACAACATCCAACTTTGTTTTTATCTCCTCGCATTTTTTACCATCCAAAAACAAAGCGAATTAATGAATGATACTGCTCTATTTACATCTTAGCGAAAATCACGAAACACATCTTATTCGAATGACTGCCAAATCCAAACTAACCTATCATTTTAGCCTAAAGTATTACCAATTTGTAATTTTTTATAAAAATACGTAGATTTTGAGATTGAAATACGTAGTTTTTGCAGGAAAGTCCTAAAATACATAGATCTACGTTAAAAAGGTTGGCAGTTGATCAATTATATAACTGCCTCGGTGGCGCCACGGTAGTGAATGCGACTGCTGTGCTTGAGGTCTCGGGTTCGATTACCAGGTCGGACCAAATGTTTGTATTGTTTCGAAGTTTGGGTGTTTTCTATGTATAATATGTATGTTTTTATAAAAAAACGGTATATAAGTATTCTATCAGTTAGTCTAGTTATCATAGCACAAGCTCTGCTTAATTTGAAACTAGATGACGTTGTGTCAAATGTACGAAATATTTATTATTATTATTTTCTTTATTTCACTATATACACTTATTTATTACATTTTTAAATATATAAAAATAGAAAATACACATTTAAAAATATAAGAAATAGTAGTAGACCACCGACATCGGGTACAGGGACCAAGACACCGGCGGTTAGGGCTCCAAAGACAGGAACCTCCTCACAATACGGGCCGTGTCAAGGAGGACTGCCTTCTGTATCAGACCCTTGATCCAACCTTCTAACGTGAGTTAAGGTGTTGGTCGAGGCTCTTCGCTATCAATCCATGAACAGATATGATTATCGGAACAATAATCACCGAATCCACATTCCACATGTCAGTAATCTCGTGAGATAGATCCAAATACTTCAATTGTTTTTCTTTTTCAACTTTCACGAGATTCTCGTCATGAGGCACGGCGATATCGACAATCATTGCGCGGCGCTCTAATCGATCTATCACCACAATATCAGACTTATTGGCAACAATAGTCCTATCTGTGATAATAGATCGATCCCAATATAACGTAGCACGACCGTTCTCGAGAACTGGGTCAGGCACATACCTGTAGTAAGGTACTTCGAAATTGACAAGTTTACTTACAAATCGATTTAAGGGCTAGTTGTTGGTGTACGATCCTGGCTACTTGGTTGTGCCTGTGCAAATACTCACCGTTAGCAAGACGAGAACAACCGGAAATAATATGCCTAATAGATTCTCCAGGACGGTGGCAAGCCCGACAGATGTCAACCGTACTATCTTTCAGGATATATTTTCGGTAATTATTTGTCATGATAACTTCGTCCATAATTGCACAAACAAAACCTTCGGTTTCTCCGAAGAGATCACCATACCGTAGCCAAGACGTCGAGGCTTTAAAGTCTATATCAGACCCGTGTAGGGCCCGATAAAATCGACCATGAAGTTTTTTACTCTTCCATACTTCCTTGCGATCAGTAGTACTAAGTACTACAGGTTTGCGCCAATTTTCTTTAGCCAGAGCGAGCGGGGTAAAATCAGTATCCACTGCAACTACATTGCGATGCACTCCCGCATTCGTCTGTAGAAAATATTCTCTGAGATTGTATATCTCGCGATTGTGTAGAGTCTTGATATTTAATAGACCACGACCTCCAAACTTTCGCGGAATATACAATCTCATAACCGATGAACGTGGGTGGTGCATGCGGAATGCAGTCAGCAATGTACGGACTCTCCTGTCAAGGGCATCTAATTCGGTCTGAGTCCATCTAAGTACACCAAAGGAATACATTAGAACCGGCATGACCCAACTGTTATAGGCTCGCACCTTGTTACCTCCTGATAAAAGACTATTAAGTACTATTTTTAGGCGGCCAAAGAAGCGTTCCTGTAACATTTGTTTCACGCCAGATTCTGGTATTCCCAAGGACTGTGAAAAACCTAGATACTTGTAGGTTCCGGTGGCAGACAGAGATCTGAGTTTTGTTGAATCTGAAAGTTCCATTCCTTCAGATTCTACAATCACGCCCTTCTTTACATACATGACTGCACACTTGTCTACACCAAATTCCATTTTGATAGAATATTTAAAGTTTTCAGTGACCCTTAATAACGCCATCAATTGTAATTTTGTGGAGGCTAGTAATTTCAAATCATCCATATAAAGAAGGTGAGATATAACTTGATCATCTTTCTGCAACCGATAGCCTAACCCTGAACCCTCTAACAGAGTGCTTAGAGGGTTCAAAGCTAGACAAAATCACAAGGGACTCAGATTGTCACCTTGAAATATACCTCGCTCGATCTTTATAAGTATGTCATTTATCGCAGTCTGCCGACATCCTGGATAGCGAAGTGTTGTTTTCCATTGACTCATACACGACCTTAAGAAAGTGCACAGAGTTGCATCAATTTTATACAACTCTAGCACTTTCAATAGCCAGGTATGTGGAACTGAGTCATAAGCCTTCTTATAATCTATCCAACATGTCGCCAGACTCTTACGATTACGACGTACCTGTTGGCTAATGGTCCTGTCTATGATAAGGAGCTCTTTAGTGCCACGGGCCCCACTTCTACATCCATTTTGAGAAATAGAAAATACCGAAGTATTATTTATGTGTGTAGTAATTTTGAGTCTCAAAATAGATGTTAGAAGTTTATATGTAGTTGGTAAACAAGTAATAGGTCTAAAATTTTTGGGATCCATGGCACTACCAGATTTATAGAGTAAATGGGTTACACCAGTGGTTAAAAATTGTGGTAATGAACCAGAATCCAAAGCTGCTTGGAATTGTGATGCCAAACACGCATGTGAGCTTCAGAACCACTTAAGCCAAAAGTTGTGCAATCCGTCTGGACCAGGTGATTTCCAATTCGGTAATGAACGAACTGCACAACTTACATTATTTTTATTAATAACAATCGGTTCCATAGCTGTTATAGACTCACACGAGCGTTTGACATCCTCCAACCAATCACCCTCTGTATGAGTGACGGGCACTGACCAGATGTTACGCCAAAATGAATTAGTGGTATTTTCGTCTGGAAAATGCCCATCACTCACACATGGATTCGGTTCCTCCCATTTCCGGTAAATCCATTTCTCATTCCTTTGGAACATTCGATTCTGACTATACCGATCAACTCGTTTTCTATAACGTCTTATCCTATTTGCCCATACATAAACTTTCTGCTTTAGAAAGTCTATGTGCTCTGTGACGCAGGACATGTACTGTTGAGGACTAATGGTAGTCCCCAAGAATGCCTGCTTCACAAAGTGCATGACTCTTGGCCGTGTATTACCACTTTTAAAACTAATTAATTTACCGATGAGTGTCCTAGTCTCAGCAATACGACGTTCAATTCTATACTGCCAAGCTGGTACAGCATTTTCCGGTCGAGTAGCACTTACACGATCAATAAATTTAACACCAGCTACTCGACAAACTGCAATGGCCGCACAGTATAGAATTGAATGTGTATCACTAAGATCTTCGCTATTAGCAAAATAGTCTGATAATAGCGAATCCAGGGCACTCACAAGCGCTAAATTACGTTTATGAATGGACAAACGGCATAACCGTGGTCTAATATTATCATTTATAAATCGATATTTCTGAATCGCATCCTCCAAAGCACTTAGTTTATATAGTATTTTGTGGACATTTGTGAAGTGTAATTAAGTGTTAACGACTTTATTATTGCCTTGATACGTTTACAGTTGTAAACGTATCCTTCAACTTTTACCTTCATTTGTTGAACAGTTTATTAGAACGACTTTATCTTTGACTATTTTATTGTAATAAAACATTTAGTTTTATTATTTTCTTAAAACTGCATATCGGGCAACTATTTGTCTTGTCCCTAAATAATGATACGCTTGGTTTTGCGTATTAGATGATGTGGATGTGGGTGCGCTGGTTACAGTGTGTACCTTGGCAATTACATTCATGCTGATCTATGGAGCCGCCCTCGGCAAACCTGCTCACCTGTTACCATTCTTCTGCCTCCAGATCTTTGACTTTGCTATCACTGTGTAAGTAAAAATGGTAATTTTAATATATTATATTTTAGTAAAGTCTGTTTACATATATACGTGGTAAGAATGCAATTTTAAACACATAAAAAAATAACATGCCAAATTCATGCAACCGGTAATACATAAATAATATAAAATACGAGTATAAAAAAAAACTCACAATTACTGGATTCTATAAAAATACTATATTATCATTATACTGGGTACTTACGGATATAACTTCACTCTCCACTAGTTCATCAACACCTTCAATACCTGATGCCAACTGAGGTGTGCTATTGGCCACCATAATGTATGTCGAAGAAGGGGTAGTAAAGCTTTTTCGTATGTCAGAGCGTATCCTCTCAAGTACTGTATCATCCAGCAGGTGACAGCGCTGTATAGCTCGTACTTGATCCGATAATCGTTGTGCTGAAACGTTGATGGCTGGTTCAAGCTCCTGAAACAGAGAGACTAATCTAACACGGTACGCAGTAAGGTTCGTTCCCAACTCTGTAGCCCGAAAATATGCCCGCATGAAACTCTCATTTATTGATTTTGTCCACTTTATGCGGCGCACATCACCACCGGTAGCGGGGACCCTGTTTGAGGTCAGTGGTCCTCGTGATCCCAAGCTGGTCGGTGGCCGGGTACTCTCCTGCCGACGTACGAGTCTTGGCGACGTGGGTGGAGAGAAAAACTCGTCGCTGGAGCTAGAGCTCAACACCTCTGCAACGGCTGGAACATCCAATGTTGCTTCCGGGGACGGCAAGGTGGAGCGGAGCGACGAGTCCAGGGATGTTGTTTGTGCTTTTAGTGCTCTAGATTTGGCTCTCGTCAGCATTTTGCTAGAATTTCTCGGTTAAATATTTCGACATGACGTTAAGATGTCACGTCTCATACAGATATTTCTTTTATGTAATTATATGGTTTTTCTTGGTAAAAAAGTCTTGTTTTTATATTATTGTGCATTGTAGTTTTTTTCGTATAATACAGAAAGAAAATGGAATATTTTTTCAAAATATGTTTGAGAAATTCTAGCTGCTTTCAGTGTTGCTAGTTTTTTATTATTTTTTTTTTTAATATTTTTTATTATTATTATTATTTAATTTTACTCTGTCTATCTGTACTAATGAGATATTTATAATAGTTATGAATTAAGTCAAATTCTTTTCACTTTTTCACCATAGATTTTATTTTATAATGCCAAAGACTGAGTTTATTTTTAGAAGTTAATTTTGAGTACTTAAAAAAATCAAGTTGTTAAGTTTTGGTAGATATTGCGTATTAAGGAGCGCTTCAAAAAAATGACAGCTGCTAGTTACGATGAAAGTATTTCATATCTTGCCCTACGTACTTAAAGTAATAGTCTTAAGCATAGCAAGTTATTGCTGTCCCTCTTTTTCTAACGTAAATTGTGACTCTCTATTTCACGTCTTAAAACATCTTCATCGTTAAATGGAAAACACCCAGTGACAGTTTCAAATCAATACTTAGTACTCAATTATCTATATCAACTCAAGTTTTTTAAAATTTTGTTAAGAGAGGGGCGTTACAAGAAAAAATTCATAAAGAAATTACATCTTACATGTAAGTAATATACACTGTGATATCATTTAATATTAAAAACCTTTAGAATCTTTAGTATCTATCCTAATTTCTCTCTATCAAAATCAGTTGGAGGATATTAAATGAGTCTTTTTTAAATTTTTGTCTTAAAAATGTTATAAACTGGTTCTTAGTTACCCTTTTATACGAATGTAGTTCTAAAAAATATCCACAAAACAAGGATCACTACATAACTATTCCAAGGGTGAAAACTTGAACATCCTTGAACCAATACTTTTATAAGGGCAGTTTATAAATGACGTAACAATTTCAGAAGGTAAAATGCATAGAAGTAATAACTTTAGTAAGTATATAACCAGCTAAATACCTTGTCTCATCTGTGAACTGCCTAATATACTCATTTAAGTAAAGAAATGTGTACAGTCTGTCAATTTTTTAGTAGAAACTTTATCAGTCACTTTTTGCTTATTCTGGGTATGTCTTTCAAAAGAAAAATAGTTAAAAATGTTTGCTATTTACAGTTAAAAGGCTTAAAAAATTTTTGCAAGTTTTAAAAAAGAAATAGTAATATGACAGTGAGAAGTAATGGGTTAACTCACTGCTTAGTGCCCGTAAAGGCACCTATCTGAACATATTGGTGCAGCCTGAAGGTCCGAGCTAATATTCTGATAGGGTCTGCGTCCAGTGACCTTGATATGTTCATGTTTTTATTTTTTTATTTTAATAGCCTGCCAGTCACTATTCTGCTTGATGGAAAGCATGTATAGAATCCAAAAGTTGTAGTCAACACACCCATTGCGAATGCTGACAATACAGTATGGTGACCCACACTATGGTGGCCTATTACGATTTTTTTCACCTCACTTGGGGACATAAAAGACATGACAGTCATCGTAGCATTGTATTGCACACACTTATCACGACAACTGTCACCCCTACATCAATGGGTCACCGGTCTCAGACTCACCAACGAAACACGACAGCACGGATACTGTCGCTTTAGGTTGATCTCCCGTGCGAGGGTAGTACTGCTCCAGTCGAGCCGGCCAGTTCGTGCTGAAATCAGCGTGGCTCTATTACCTAACGTAGGATAATCAGGAAACAACATACTATATATGCATCATTTGGTGAATGTGGACGAAACTGAGAATTGTGTTAGGACCATAGTAAGTGGAGATCAGTTGTCTCTGCTCACTTCTCTGGAAAATATGCGTTGCTTTTATCTTTTTTCTGTTAATGTTTTAAAATAGACCATTGGACCTTTTATCAGATCTTCAATCCGGTTTTTGTAATTATTAATCCAATTCTTATTACGCCATCTTTGATCGACAGAACCATGGCTGCCGTAGACCCATGGACTATACAGCCGCATGAGCATGTCAAGTTTTCGGAGCACTTCAAGAACCTGGGGCCGGTGAATGGAACCTTGACTGGAGAACAGGCCAAGAGATTCATGTTACAGGTAAGGTTATATATTACATACAAGTGACCGTGCCCGGCTTCGTTCGGAAATCTTTGCAAATTGTTTATTTAAAAAATATTCCTTTTTTACTTAGTGAGGGAAGCAACTTACTAGGCTATGATTACTCCTCCCCTTCTTCATATTCTAGGGGAGGTTCAAAAGTTGGCAACTCGCTTGTGACTCTTGCAGGTGTTAATGAGCCGCGGTGTTCACTTACCACCAGGTGAGATGCCTGTTGGTTTCTTACCCTCCTATTGTTACCGTGAGAAATGACTAGATGGCATCGCAGAGACTCGGAATAGGTCTTATCGTGAGGAGTGTTGGTCTGATCCTGACTGCTAATCCAGACGTCGTGGATTCAATTCCCATCCTGAACAAAACCTTATATGATGAATACGATCATTTTTTGTATGTTTGGGTGTAATATATCTAAAGGGTGGGCCAGGAATTCGTTAACATTTGAATCTAACATCCCGTGCAAACATGTTACGGGTGTTCTTGGGACCGATGCTACTAGAATTTGCTGGCTGCAATCGTAACACATAGTTTTAACAAGATGGAGCCCCACTTGTCACACATCCAATGTGTCGACATTCCATGGCCACCCAGAAGTCCAGATGCATCCTGAGCAGACTTCTTTCTATGGGGTTATTTGAAGAATCGTATCTACATCAATAAACCAAATACACTACGTGAACTAAAAGAAAAATCAGCAAAGAGATGTCGGCGATCTCGCGGTCTCTTTGCCGACGAGTATTCGAAAATTTCGGTGCTCGCTTAGAAGAGTGCAAACGTCGAAACGGTGGCCATTTAGACGATGTAATTTTTAAAAAATAAATTCCAACTAACTAGCTTTCTTGTAAATAAATAATTTTTAAAATATATCAAATGGTTTTTTATAGACGATTTTTTCAAATGTTAACTACTTCGTGACCCACTCTATATAATATCTATGTATGTAGTAATATATAAGTACTAGCTGACCCGGCAAACGTTGTTTTGCCATTTTTACTAAAATGGCTATTAAAAAATAAGAGTTGATCGTAGAAGGGTGAAAATTGAGGATTGTATGTATTTTTGTATGTTGTATCACAAAAAAATAGAAATTAAAAATTTTGTCTAAAAAATAAAAAAATAAAATTAGGGTTGTACTACCCCTAACATTTAGGGGGCTGAAAAATAGATGTTGGCCGATTCTCATAGATACCGGATAAGCACAAAAAATTTCATCAAAATCGGTCAAGCCGTTTCGGAGGAGTATGGCAACGAAAACTGTGACACGAGAATTTTTTATATTAGATGTTTATCAGCAGTTTGGTTACCATAGCACAGTGTTTGCCTATTTTGTCCGTCCGTGTATGCAATGTACGAAGTTTTTACTAGTTATGATCATTATTTTACAGTCTCAACTTCCACCACCGATTCTTGGACAAATCTGGTCTTTGGCCGACACAAATGCGGACGGGAAACTGGATTTGAAGGAGTTCTCTATTGCTTGTAAGGTGAGACTCTTGAGTTACCGTAGGAGAGTGTTCGAATGGGCTACCACTACGGAACTGATACCACAGCCTCATAGAAAATCGATCTTAAGTCGACATGATCAACGATCTTTAGCAGTCCACTGCTGGACATTGACCTCTCCTTTGCAAAAAGGTTTGACTATCCTACGAAGTTGACAGACGTTTTAAAAAAAAATTATTAGTAAAAAAAAATGTAATAATTCTGTACCTACCTAACCTAAAGCGATAGCATCCGTGCTGTCGTGTTTCGTTGGTGAGTGCGAGACCGGAGGCCCATTGATGCAGGGGTCACAGTTATCGCATTGTATGAGTCTTACACCGGCTCGATGACTGTCATGCCTTTTACGTCCCCAAGTGTGGCGTGAAAGTGCATCTCACTAGGTCACCATAATGTGGGTTACTGCATTGTCTACATTCACAAGTTCTGGAGTGGCGACCGCGTACTGAGAAACGCAGCGTTGGTAGGACAAGGTGTTCCGACGACCTGGTGAAGGTCGCGGGAAGCTGCTGCGACTGGTTGTTGTGGAAAACCTTGGGGGAGGACTATGTCCAACAGAGGACGTCATTCGTGCAGTGCAGTTGGATCATATTCGTGCTTTCCATCGTCAGAATTGAGTTTCTTTTGCAGTATTAGTTTTCAAACCAACCATTATATAATTGTAGATTTATAATTTGACATTCATTTCAGATAATAAATCTGAAACTTCATGGAATCGAAGTGCCGAAGACCTTGCCACCAGCACTTCTTGCCTCGCTCAGTCCTGTTGGTAAGAAATATACGAGCTGTCGCGTATGTAGTTGCAATGGACGCCTGCTTATGTAAAATGAGGCATAATTATTAGGAGTTACAGATTACATAATAATCTTACAGTTTTCCTGTGTGTGGTTTCACCACCCGTATTCATCCCATGGGTGTCGTAAGAGGCGACTAAAAGAGCAAATTTCGCAGTAAAACCTCACTGTGAAGAGAAAAAAACTTGAAACAAACCCTTTTTTTTAACGTGTGGAAACCCCCTCGGGCCGTAACCCTACCGGGGCTTACAACGGGTTGTTGTGTCGGAATCGAACCGACTAAAACCACACAGTGTACCACTCTGCGCTCGACGTAAAAGGGATCCGGGAACAGCTGTTATTACGACATCCAGATCCCTCCAAGCGCCTGCCTGCACTTGAAACCAACCCTATACCAACCCGTCTGGCCAGCGTGGTATAGTAGGCCAAAACTTCCAATGAGAGGCTTATGTCCAGCTGTGGACTGTTAGAAACTATTGGTGATAATGTACTATGGTAACCAGACTGCTAATAAACATACTTATATATTACTAAATACACAAATTATTATAAATTAGTTAATTTAACTACCTCGGTGGCGCAGCGGTAGTGAATACGACTGCTATGCTTGAGGTCTCGGGTTCGATTCCCGGGTTGGACCAAATGTTTCTATAATCTGCAAATATTTGTTTCGAAGTTTGGGTGTTTTCTATGTATAATTTGTATGTATTTACAAAAAAAGAAGTATATAAGTATTGTATCAGTCAGTCTAGTTATCATAGCACAAGCTCTGCTTAGTTTAAAACTAGACTCTCAAACTAAAAAGTTAGGCACTCGTTGCCGGCACTCTTATTTCCCTCCCACTATTGCCCCGTTGTTTTAAGCGGGGCTTAAAGAAGCATCTCACTAGGCCACCATAGCGTGGGTCGCCATACTGCATTGTCTTCATTCGCAATGAGTATGGTGACCACCACTCTTGGATTCTATTTATCCTTTCCATCAGGCAGAATAGTCACTTTGATAGACTTCTATAAAAAAAACAGTAAACAATAAAAGTCTGTAATCAATATTTATAAATAAAATTGAAGTGTTTGTCTGTGATTTTAAAAAACTGTATTTTAAAATTAATGTGTCTGACTGTCTGTTTATCCGGGCCTATCTCCTGAACCACTAAACCGATTTTAATGGGACTTTCATTAGGAAATTGATAAGGCTACTGGACAATATATGCAGTTTTTATCCCGTATTCCCGAACGAGTCACGGGGACAGCCAGCACAAAATAAAATAACCTGTCCAAATCTACTCTCCAGTTTCGTAGCCATCTATCATAGAGATAAAGTGAGTTCCAAATGGCTTTGCTTAAACACTGCTTTTGCTTATTATTAAAAAAAAGCATGTAGATATAATTGATACTTTATTTACATCGACAGGACAAAAGCCACAATTTCCTCCAACAAAACCACCCATTCCACCCATGCCGGCCATGCCACCACAACCTTTAATAAGCGGTCTACCACCACAGAACAACCAATCATTACTAGGCGACTTGGTTGGACCACCATTAGTCAATCCAACACCACAACCACCACTCATACCACCAATGGTACCGCCAGTAAAACCGTTGATTCCTAACGCGATCCCTGATTTGATATCCGGAGTTAAACCTCCGATGGCACCTTTAACACAACCTCTGGTGGGTAACGTACCAATGGTACCTTCACAACCAATGACTCAACAACCATTAATACCAACAGGACAGCCAATGATACCGCCAATGAACGCACAATCATTAATCGACGCACAACCGTTGGTTGCAACTTCACAACCACTAATGTCTTCGCAACCATTGATTTCTACGCAACCCATAATACCGCCGCAGTCGATGATGGCTCAAAACTCGCCTTTGATACCGCCACAACCTTTAATCGCTCAGCAACCACCAATGATACCTCCGCAACCGTTAGTCGGACCGACTCCAATGATTCCTTCCTCACAACCGCAAATTCCTGGAGGTACAACCATGGGCTCGTTGATGTCAAGCCCTCCGAAGCCCGGAGTCACAACCATGGCTGGAATGGTGCAACCAATAACATCTACACCAATCACTGCTATTAAAAGTGATAACACATCGAAACCAGGTAAGTTGGTATCTTTTAATTAAAATATTTGGACAATTTTGGCATCTATAATTCTGTAAATAAGGTACAAAATCAAATGTCCCTGTTAAACTTTTAACGAGCATAAGAGTTTGGTATTATTCGTGTGTGACTGCTTAAGAAGGAGTGGCAACACCCAACACCACCCCCCCCCCTTCCCCCCTTTACATCTCGTAGATGTCGTAAGAGCCGACTAAGGGAGCGACACCCACAACATACACAGGACAATAGAACTGAGAAGTGAAGAACAGAAGAAGAAGAGAAGAACAAAACTGAACTAGAGAAGGAAGACTTGATACTACCCAGAAGAGAGGTTATGTCCAGCAGTGAACTGTTAAATGCTATTGATGATGGTGGTCGATGAAATCAGGGTCAGGCAGTCCGATTGGAACTGGGGTGAAGGAGGACTCATGCCTGAGATATTAGCACTGAAACTGGAGTATCTTAAAACGGATTATTTCAAGACCGAGTGACTGATAGAAAATGACCACCCCCCTCAAATGAACGCCTGTAACTCTGGTTTCCTTGAAGGAGTGTGCTCTTTTCTTCAAGGTTTGAAGGTCGTATCGGTCTGAGAAAACTGCTGAAGATATTTTTTCCACAGACTGGTTTTGAAGAGGAACGGGTGGCATGCCCCTCTAACACACAGGGAGGATCCCCCGACCAGGCGTGGTGATCATGCCTGACGGGCCATGGCCCAACAGTTGATGTTGGGAAATTGTGTATAAGCTAACCGACGTGAGAATTTCCATATCGCGATACAGAATTAGTTATTCTGTAGTTCGGTGTGTCTTCGGTAGATGGCGCTATAGTATATCTTTGCTTGCAATGTATGTGGAAGTCGCCACAAATATACAAAAGTGCGCGGCCACAATGACCCAATTTCAGAAAAATCTATGGTACTTACAGGTTCCGTTGTGGGTTCGGTGGTGACCAGCCCCACAGAAGTACTTGGTGTGATGTCTCCGCCACCAGTCGTGGAGTGGGGAATCCCTCAGCCGCAGAAATTGAAGTAAGTTTTTTGTTTATTGACACCTTAATTGGTGTTTACATACACTTTCTGATATGAAACTGGAAAAATTCTACATTACTTTAACCCTCATCAACCTCATCATCATCATCATCAACAGCTACAGTTCACTGCTGGACATAATCTCCTTAGAAAGGTGATTTTGGTGTACTATACCACGTTGACCAGATGGGTTGATTTAGGGTCTGCTTCAAGTTTTACCTCTCTTCGCAGTGATGTTGTCTTGCATATTTTGTTTCCTTAATCTCCTCTTACAACACACGCGAGATGAATAGAGGTGGTGACACGCTGTATTCTTAATCCGTCACCACATGGAGGTGTGGCGACTTCCACATTACAGTGCAAAGAAAAATGTACAACAGCGCCATCTAGCGAAGATACATCGAACTACGAAGTATGAACAAAACGTATGAATGTAATGAACTACGAAGCAACTACTAATCCTGTATCGCGAAATAGAGATTCGCGTGGCAATTAGCATATATACAACATCCCAACATTAACCGTTGGGCGGTGGTCGGCCAGGCATGATCACCTCGCCTTGTCGGAGGATCTCTTGAATCCCCCTATTAGGCTGAGGATTTCCCCTATTAGGCTCCTGATATCCCCACTACAAACTTGTGAGTTAGAACTCTAAAAACACCTCAACTTATGATAAAATTTTTGTTTTATGTAACCACAATTTAATTTAATAATGATAAGACTACAAAAGTAACAAATAAGCCACATGTGCTTTTTCGATCTATGATATTACAGACATTTCGGACATCTGACACACAACGCCATCTAGTTCCAAACTAAGCAGAACTTGCACTATGAGTAGTAGACAACTGATATAAATACGTAGGAAACGCCCAAACTACTCCTAAACAAATATTTGCCGATCATGCAAACATTTGATCCGACCCGGGAATAGAACCCCAAGACCTCAAACACAGCAGTCGCATACACCACTGCGCAACCGAGGCATTTGATACGTGTGTAAATTTTCAATTGAATCCAAAGCTGGTTAACTCACCTTTGAATTTTCGTTACATACATATAGGTGAAGCTAGTAAAAGCGTGTTAAAAACGTATAGCGCGATGCAGGATAATTACCCAGTACGTTACCTAGATGGCGGTAGGTACACCTTAACCTGAAATTGTGAGGTACGGCAGGGAGGACTCTAGAAGCCGCTAATGCGTTCCTACAGCTCTTCCCGACTCCCGGCCACCGCGGAGTTTAGTAGGTAGACCGGTTTTCCGGGAGTCCCACACACGCCCGTCGTCCCTCCGGAGGGTATGGTGCGAAAAGCATTTCCCGCGTTAAAAAAAACAGGGACACCTTAACCAAAAGACAACTCCCGCACATGAATATTCTATGAACACACTCAGTGTGGTGACTTCTTAAGCCATCCTGATGCAGTATATTTATATATATGTATGTAAGAACCTGCCAAAGTGACTCTACTCTGCCTGATGGAAAGCATGAATAGAATCCAAGAGATGTTGTCACCATACTTGCAGACAATGCAGTATGGTGACCCACACTATGGTGGCCCAGTGAGATGCTGTTTCACACCCTGCACGTAAAAGGCATGACAGTCATCTATCAGTGTAAAGCTCACACACTTATCATGATAACTGTCACCCTAGATCAATAGGCCTCTGGTCTCATCAACGAAACTCGACAGCACGGATGCTGTCACTTTAGACTGGTCTTCTGTGAGAGGGTAGTACTGCCCCGATCGAGTTCCTTGTTTCTTTAGTATGCTTAACTCTTACCAAATCATTATATACTGTGAAATACCACCAGTTCTGCATCACCTGAAGGTAGACTGGGAGAGAATGCTTCACGGCATTAAGTTTTAAATCCATGTACAGGTACACCCAGCTGTTCAACGCCACAGACCGCGCGAAGAACGGCGCGGTGTCGGGGGCGCAGGCTCGCTCCATCATGCTGCAGTCGCGCCTGCCGCAGCAAGCTCTGGCGCAAATCTGGGCGCTGTCCGACCTGGACTCTGACGGGAAATTAGGTGAGGGTAACTTAGACTTACCAAGATGTCCACATTATTATAAAGTTTCAGGGTATACGTGATAAGGGTCTATCATCTTTCATGAACAAAATAACTCAAGAATCACAAGTTTTTTGGTCATTTTTTAAGCACCTTTCCCTAGAAATAGGGGGGAGAGGGTTTTGAACTCTGGTATCTTCAGTTAATCTGTAAAAACATTACCAAATAGCAGTGTTCTGTGGTATCATTAAGGTTCAGAGATATCAGAGTTGGCAACCCTCAAAGTTAGCTTTAAATAAAAATACCCTAAGTCACTTGTTAATATATCAACTGTCTTTTAATGAAAGTTACATTAAAATTGGTCTAGCCGTTTTAGAGATAAAAGGAAAAAAAATTAAAGTGTTCTTTATTGACGCAGTAATCGACGTAAATAGACTAAAAAAAAATACGCACCAAATACATAACCTGCTATTTTTTGAAGTCGGTTCAAAAACAGGCATTATTTTTTTTACTATATATTGTTTTCAGGCTGTGAAGAGTTCGTGCTGGCAATGTATTTGTGTGAGAAGGCAACGCAAGGGGAGCCAGTCCCGGCTAAACTACCCCTAGAGCTCATCCCCCCTACATTCAGGTGAGAATACCACCATTATTGATGATACTTGAGATCTTGGGTTCGATTCCTAGTTCGGACCAAATGCTTGTATGATCTGCAAGCAATTGTACTGAAGTTTGGTAGTTTTCTATGTGCAATATGTATGTATTTCGAGAAAATAAGGTATATAAGTATTCTATCAGTCAGTCTAGTTGTCATAGTACACGCTCTTCTTAGTTTGAAACTAGATGGCGTTGTGTGTCAGGTCTCCACAATATTTGAATTGTGCAGTCTTTAAAAGTCCACTGCTGGACACAGGGCTTTCTTTTCTAAAGGAGGTATTTTCCCACTATGTGGTATAGTTTCAAGTTTTTCTTCTCTTTGTAGTGATGTTATCCTGCGTAATTTCTTCCCTTAGTGGCATTTTACGACACCCACGGAGTGAATAGGGGTGGAAACAGTCTGTATTAACCCTTAGACATCATCCTACCCACAACGGTTGATGTTAGGAAGTTGTATGTAAGCTAATCTATGTGAGAATTTCTATATCGTGATACAGGATCAGCAGTTATTACGTAGTTCGGTGTGTCTTCGGTAGATGGCGTTGTAGTATGTTTGTTTCGCTGAATTTTTTTTAATTAAAATTATTACTCTGCGTGCTGGAAAGTAAGAATAGAATCCAAGAGTTGTGTCCACCATACTCATTGCTAATGCAGACAATACAGTATGGTGACCCACACTAAGGCGGCCACATGAATTTGCTTTCTCATGTTCAGGAGGGAATCAGTGACTTCAAATACGAGTGCGAAGTCTTACGAGGAGAGAAGACGAGAGAACATGGCTCGCGGTCAGGCTGAGCTGGAGAGGAGAAGGACCCAGCTAGCCGACGCGCAGTTGAAGGAGAAAGTATGTATTTATTTGTTTTTTAATATTTTAAATTAGTAATAATATAAAAAATAAATATTTTTTTATTTTTTTAAATGCATCAAAGGAAGCCGAGGTAATAATTAATGTCTTTTTACTTATCTTTCTTTCTTATATTACATTAAATTTAATGAAATAGAATTGTAATTGATAACGTCAGTCAAGGTCGCAGGTTTGATTCTAATCTAATGATTTGTGTATTATGTATGTTCTAGAGCTCACAGCACAAGTATGCTATATATCAAAGAGTATTATTATTATTAACAGGCCGAAAGAGAACGCAAAGAGAGAGAGGAAGCTGAAAAGAGAGAGAAGATACGCTTAGAAGCGCAGAAGAGAGAGCAAGAAGAATTGTTAAGGAAACAGAAGGAGGAACAGGTAGTAATTTAGTTTAATTAAATATGGAACTTTGATTGCGCGATGTAGGATCAAATTCTACTTAATAATGCAGTTTATCTTCAATAGATGGCGTTAGTTGTAGTCATCATAGTATGATCATGTATTCCTTACCGATTCGGTCACGGCGACCAGTCTCAGCGGTGCTTTTATAGTGTACGAGTGTGTGCGCAACACAAGTGCACTCTCTGTTCCTTCATTCTTACAATCCGATGCATTGATTATCCGGCTCGAGTGTCCAGAGATCAGACGCAGGAGGCTGGGGGTTAAAACCCCTACTTTCAAAGTCTGGG
Organism: Hypercompe scribonia; assembly: GCA_949316085.1. Classification (NCBI taxonomy): domain Eukaryota; kingdom Metazoa; phylum Arthropoda; class Insecta; order Lepidoptera; family Erebidae; genus Hypercompe; species Hypercompe scribonia. The sequence continues at coordinate 9,995,768 of OX438995.1, forward strand.
ATGTTATTTTGAATTTCTCTAATTAAAAAAACTGCCATTATACATTGCCAACCCGATTCGGGAATTGAACCTGAGACCGGCAGTCGCATACACCAACCTCTAGACCCACGAAACAGTCACTTAATAGTATAATAGTATGGAAATTTACGTATTTCTTCTTCAGATTTTGTTTTATTTTATTAATGTATCTGTTTTTTCTTTATAACATAGACCAGTATAATTTGAACCGTTATTGTATAAACATTTTATACCATGATAGGTCATCAAATATAGCCGATCTGTGTAGCTTTCTGAACTCGGTTTTCCATACTTTTAATATATAAGTATAATACATTGTAAATAAACTTTAAACCTTTGAAAATTAAAAACTCTCGGTAAACAAAGTTTGTTCAGAAATTGAAGTTAAGTAAGTTACTCCTTATAACATCAACTACCTGCCAGTGAAAGTCCCGTCAAAATCGGTTCAGCCGTTTTAAAGATAAACCGGAACAAACAAACAAACAAACAGACAAAATTAAAAAAAAAAAGATTGATGTATTCAGTAAGAAACTGTTAAATTGAAGTAACAGACACTTCAATTTTATTTATTTGTATAGATGCAGTGATTTGGGTGTGTTCTTCTTTGGACATTCGACACACAACGCCATCTAGTTTCAAACTAAGCAGAGTTTGTGCTATGATAACTAGACTGACTGATAGAATACTTATATACTTTTTTTTTTTGTAAATACATACATATTATACATAGAAAAACACACAAACTTCGGTAAAAATATTTACAGATCATCCAAACATTTGATCCTACCTGGGAATCGAACCCGAGATATCAGCAATCACAAACGTTTCTACTGCGCCACCGAGGCAATCCAAATATAATATCAGTTGTCTAGTACCCATAGCGCAAGTTCTGCTTAGTTTGTAACTAGATGGCGCTGTGTGTCAGATGTCTGAAATTATTATTATTGTTTAGGAAAAACGTGAAGCGGCCCGAAAAGAGATGGAGAGACAGTGTCAACTGGAATGGGAGATGAAGAGGTAAGATATATCTCTTTTGTGGCAACACTGACTGAATACTGAAGCTTGTATCACTAGGGGGTCTTTTTTTCTATATTAAGAGCCTACCACTCTGCCTGATGGACAGCATGAATAGAATCCAAGAGTTGTGGTCACCATACTTGCAGACAATGCAGTCTGGTGACCCACACTGTGGCGGTCTAGTGAGATGCTTTTTCACGCCCCGTTTGGGGACGTAAAAAGCATGACAGACATCGTGGCAGTACAAGACACAGTTACCACGATAACTGTGACCCCTGCATCAATGGGCCTCTGGTCTCACCAACGAAACACGCCAGCACGGATGCTGTCGCTTTAAGTTGGTCTTCTGTGAGAAGGTAGAACTTCCCCGGTCGAGCTCACATCAGGGTGGCTCTTCTGGTTGTATTTTAGAGTCAAATTATAGACCCTGGAAATGACATTATGTCAATTTTGGAACATTACGTGATTTTTTGACCTCACTGGTGTGGTTTATGGGGTCAAAACGCCACTCTCTATTAAGCTGTGTTGTAGATTCAAACCCTTCTGTGGTTCAGTGTCTGGGTGTTTTTTGTGTCATGTTTGTAAGTCTCGCACGTGGTTGTCGTAAGAGTCGACTAGAGAGCTACACAGGACATCACTACAAAGAGAAGGAAACTTGAAACAAATCCTCATTTCTAAGCAGAGATCTATGTCCAGCCGTGGACTATTAAAACTTTGTGTCGTTCCAGGACTCGTGAGCTGGAAGCCATGCGGACAGAAGAACAGACTAAAGTGCTAAGCATGAAAGCGAAGAGTCAGGCCCTGTCAGCTGAGCTAAGCACCGTGTCTGCTAAAGCCAGTAACCTTGCCAAAGACATCAGGGAAACTAGGACAGCTGTGGCCTCGGCCAAGTGCACTATAGATGGCATGAGGTAAGATATTTTTTGACCACTTTTATTGTCACTGCTCATCTCCTAAACGTCGTGGCGTGATGTTTTGTTTTTATTCTTGGCGTACCAAAGTGACTCTACTCTGCCTGATGGAAGCATGAATAGTATTCAAAAGTTGGGATCACCATACTCGTTGCAAATGCTGACAATGCGGTATGGTGACCCCGCTTGAGGACGTAAAAGCCATGACAGTCATCGTGACAGTGTAAGGCTTATACAGTTACCACGATAACTGTGAACCCTGCATCAATGGGTCTCCGGTCTTACACCCTCCAACGGAACCAGACAGCACAGATGCTGTCGCTTTAGGTTGTTCTTCTGTGAGAGGATTGTACCGTCCACGTCGAGCTCAAATCAGCGTGGCTCTACTTGAGATTTATAATATGTATGTATTTAGTAATATATAAGTATGTTTATCAGCAATCTGGTTACCATAGTACAGGCTCTGTCTGGTTTGGAATCAGACGGCCGGATTTTTTTTGTAATTCCAAAATTCTAAATTGTAAGTAGCCTAAGTTTTTCCCTATAACATCAGCTATCTGTCAGTGAAAGTCCCGTCGAAATCGGTCCAGCCGTTTCAGAGATAAGCCGGAACAGACACACAGACAGAAATTGTAAAAAAAAATATTTTGGTGTATGCATCGTATGTATATTCATATGAATGTAGTAAAAAGCGGTTATTTCAATATTACAAACAGACGCTCCAAGTTTATTAATATGTGTAGATTATAAGGCCCTTATTTTTTCAGGTCCGACCGCGACTCAAGTATGGCAGAAATGCAACAGCTTAAGGCTAAGGTTAAAGAATTGAATGCGAAACAAATCGCTTTGAATAAAGAGAAGGCGGAACTGGATGCGAAGGTACGGACTGTATGCGAAGGTGATGCTGATGTGTATGCGAAGGATGCTGGACGTGAACTATGTTACTAGCCTACTTGTAGCCACGGCACCGCCCGCCTGTATGTCGGTTATCGCGGTAAATAGTAGCCTATGTGTTATTCTGATGTATAAGCTATATTACTGTAAAGTTTCATCTAAATCCGTACAGTAGTTTTTCGTTAAAGAGTAAACATCCATACATCCTTACCAACCTTGCATTTATAATGTTTAAAATTAAAAAAAAATAATTAAAAAACTTGTCGATGAAGAGTCTAGATTCGTTATTCAATATAGCGCCATCTATCAAATACTGCCGGTATTTTATACCATATGTAATCGGGTGAAAAACCTAATAGAGACATCTATTAGAATTTATAAAATTTGAAGGGATTCAAATATACATTACAATGGTAGTTCCCATGGAAATGAAATGCTTTAACGCGGTAAAAAGTAGCCTATATCACTCTCCAGTCTCTCAACTATCTCCAGACACAATAATCATACTATTAAATCTCTCCGTTACGTCGTGAAAGAAAGACAAACATTCAAACAAACAAACACACACATTTATGATATATTCATTGTAGTTTCCCCCTGCGCTTGTGGGCAACGCTCCACTTCAAAATTAGTAACCATAACGATATAACTTATCCTACTAGTCCCATTATAAATACCAAAGTTTGTGAGTATGAATGTTTGTTACTCTCTCACGAAAAAACTACTGGTAGGATTTTGATGAAACTTTACAGTAATATAGGTTATACATCGGAATAACATATAGGATACAATTTGTAACGATTTTATGTAATTTTGGTCGTAATATAACGATACATGTCAATTAAGTCGGAAAAAAATCTGGCCTCTGAGAGTTACCTTGGCGTACGCTGCCTAAACCATTGAAGGTACACAAAGATAATGTACCGTGGGATTGTTTGTCTTGAATAATTCTAAATAAAAGTCCAAGATAGCACATATCTATCTTTTATGTGGAAGCCACTACGACCAAAATTATGAAACTTAATATAGCAGACCAAATTCCATATATCCAATACATAGGTAATAATTTGACTACCTGCGTATCGGTAGCGAATGCAACTGCTGAACTCGAGGTTAGTCTAGCAATTAGCGTATACGACTGCCAATCAATAGATCTCGGGTTCGATTCTCGAGTTGGATGTGCTGTTGGGTGAGTGTCGAAGTTTGGTGGTGTTTCACAGCCATGCCTTGGAGAGCACGTTAACCCATCAGTTCGTGTGTCATGAACATCTATGGTAATCGTTATTGGAAAGTCAGTCGCCTCAAATGCCTCCAGGGTTGTGGAGGTCCAAAGCCAGTTGATCCGTGAAAAAACTCATATTAAAGTAAAACTTGTTGAACTGATAGCCAAGTTCAAAATCTTGAGAATAATACGCTAGATGACACCTTAGTCAAATTAGTTACTTTTTATCATCTGTAAAAACGACAATTTTGTATGAAAAATGTACTAAATACAAAATTGTGACGTCACTTTAGACTACTCAATTGAACAATATATTTCACTGTATATTTGATTGAAATTCGTAATAACAATAAAAAGCTATGTTAATTGTATTTGCCGAGATGTTTCGTGATATTAGTTTTAATGAAGTGGACATTGATATTTACTTACGATACAGTCCCAGTACAATCTACCCAAGTCCAGTACAATCTACCCAATTGTTCCCTTTTTTTTCAAAAGGCAACGCCTGCTCTAGGAATAAATTCTGTGTCGCGGGTGACTTTACAAACATACAAGAAACGGACACAAAGAACACACAGACTCAGAACAACAGTCTATGGATCACACAAAGTGTTGTCCCATGTGAGGTTTGAACACACAACATTCGACGCAGTAGAGAGCGGCGTGGCGAAGATGAATCTAGCACCTATAGTACAAGCTCTGCTTAGTTTGGGACTAGATGGCGCTGTATGAACGTGGTGGATTTCTTATCACTTCGGTGGTGATCTTGAACTGATACCGCATTAATGTTGCTTTCCTTCAACAGGCGAAAGCGTCAGAAGGTGCTGGTGAAGACGGCAAGTTGAATATGATGGAAATTACTCTCAAACAACTGAGAGATAAGGTATGTTTTTGATTGTTACATTTTGAGGACTGTAGTTAATAATCATCATCAACAGCCTTTTACAGTCCACTGCAGGATAGGACTCTCCTTAACAAGGAGGTTTTGACCTACTATACCACACCGGCCAGACGGGTTGGAATAGGGTTTGTTTCAAGTTTTCCTTCTCTTTGTAATGATGTTGTCTTGCACACTTTGTTCCCTTAGTCGTCTCTTACGACACCCACGGGATGAATAGGGGTGGTGAAACTCCGTTAATTCATCTTCACATTAACTAACGTTGATTATCTGCAGGTGGAGGCAGCGAAGGCTCTAGTAGAAACCAAGAAGCAAGATCTGGAGACGAACAAATCTTCACTCTCTTCTCTGCACGAAACGGTAGCATCTCTTGGCGAAAAGTGTGATAGAGTGTGGAAGCTGTACGAACAGAGACGTCAAGAGTACGCTACCAGAAGTTCAGCTCCTGCTGAGAGCGCTTGGCCGAGTGATGGTGAGTGCTTTACCCTGAAACTTTCTCGAATTAGGTTGGGGTCGGTTCTGAGTCGAATATGGTACGGCTGAATGTTTCTACGTGAAGTGACCACCATCAAAACGCCACAACCCAACTACTAGGTGATGTCGAAGCTCTGTTCTTCAACTGTACAAATTGCCACAGGTTCATATAGCAACCAGAAATCATGGCTTATCGTGCTTTACTAAACTATTACCAAAGTGGCTACTCTGCCTGATGGAAAGCATGAATAGAATCCAAGAGTTGTGGTCACCATACTCATTGCGAATGCGGACAATGCAGTATGGACCCACACTATGGCGGCCTTGTGAGATGCTGTATCACACCCCGCTTGGGGACGTAAAACGCGTGACACTCATCACTAGTGACAGTGTAAGGTTCCCAACACAACTGTCAGCCTTATAATTTTTAAAGTGATAACTTCTTATGGGACGCTAAACTGCTTCGTTACGTAACGCGTTACGGCGCCAGTCTATGTGGCTTCCCTTTCTCTCACACATACGGTAGCGGCAGGCAGACTCCTCTTACCCTAACTCACAGCGCAGTCATGTTTCGGTCTGACACTTCTCTCGAAATAACTGTTACAAATGTCCTTACAGATGCAGCGTGGGCTACTTCCAATGACGCGTGGGGTGAACCAGCTGTCGCAGAAGAAGCCTGGGGTGACGCTCCTCCTACTACCGGTATGTATTTGCGGGTACTAGATCAAAACCTCCTTGTAAGGTGAGACCCATGTCCAGCAGTGGACTGATAACTGATCCCTAGAGTTATGTCAATATAATCAGTCTGTGGCGGCCAGTCTCAACGCAAACGAACCATTTCCACAGGAGATAATGCTCAAGCGTGTGCGCTAACACAGGTGCACTCTCTGTTCCCTCACTCTCACAATCCGATGTGACGGTTATACGAGCCGACTGGGGAATGATCAAACACAAGAGCGACAACTTCATGTGCTTTCTGATGCAAAGGGAGTTAAGACCCCAACTTTCTGACTTCGGGTTCTTATTAATCACTTCTGTAATCAAAAAAATTCAATAACACTTGTTCACACACACACGGGAATCGAACCCGAGACATCTTGAACAGCATTTACATACACTAACCGCTAAACCAATAATTGAACAACGGAACCCTAGTACGGGCTAGTAATAAACCCCATTGTATATCTACTGACACTTAGAGTAACAAAAAATTCGGTAGATCTGTGACAACTTCCACATACAGCGCTAACAAACGTACATACTACAGCGCCATCTAGCGAAGACTCATCGAACTACGGAGCAACTACTAATCCTCTATCGCGAAATAGAGATTCTCATACACAATATACCATTATCAACCGTAGGGTCGTGGTCAGCCAAGCATGATCACCTCTCCTGATCGGAGGATCCTCGCTTTGAGTCGGAGGGACATGAGTCGTTCCTCCTTAGATCTGACACCAAGGTTCCGTTGGCCAGAACTTGTTTTTTCTGCCACTTTATGGTCTTCCTTATCTGTGTCGTCAAATCACCGCCGTCTAACCAGCAGAGAGCAGCAGAGCAGAGCAGAGCCACGCTGATTTCAGTGTAAACCGGCCGGCTCGTCCGGGGCAGTACTACCCTCTCACAGAAGACCAACCTAAAGCGACAGCATCCGTGCTGTCGTGTTTCGTTGGTGAGTGCGAGACCGGGGGCCCATTGATGCAGGGGTGACAGTTGTCGTGGTAACTGTGTAAGGCTTACACTGTTACGATGACTGTCATGTCTTTTACGTCTCCAAGTGAGGCGTAAAAAAGCATCTCACTAGGCCACCATAGTGTGGGTCGCTGTACTGCATTGTCAGCATTCGCAATGTGTATGGTGATTACAACTTTTGGATTCTATTCATGCTTACCATCAAGCAGAGTAGAGTCACTTTGGCAGGCTATTAAAATAAAAAAAAAATACTTCAGTCGCTATGAGAGGCTGCCATAATGTCTCTGAGCAATCCTCTCTGATAATTCTTACGGTCCAACCTAAATATTCGTAACTTCTGATCGATTAATGATCCCAATTGTGTTGTTTATGGTGGTAGCGACGGAGGTGGTGGGGGGAGGTGTCGCAGTGGGGGCGGTGGGGGTCGCGGCCGCCCCTCGCTGGCGTTGCGTGTACGAGTTCACGGCGCGAACGCCCGACGAACTAAGTCTGCAACCCGGAGATGCGGTGAGTACATTGTTGTATGTATTTTTATGTACATAATTGTATTCTCACGTAGGTTCTACATTCATATGTAGATTACAGACGAATTGTATGTATATATGTGTAGCGTTCATGAGGTAAGACTGTTAAGATGTCTTGCCTCATGAACGCTACACATACACAAAAATGTTAAGTGGACTCTGATTAACAACGCGTGTAATTCAAGCTCTTGGAGATGAGTATTGTGAATATTGGTACCACCTGAACAGTAAATCCATATTGAATATATACTGTATTTAATTTGACCATTCAAGTGGTAGGTGGATCAGATAAAAATATATTGTGGAGTACACAAACATAGTAACTCCAAATATGTATTCAAACAACTAATTTTACTTTAAATTACACCAATCGAATCGTTTAAGAGAACAACGAAAGCCTAAACTGTAATAGTAACTGCTAATTCAGAGATCGTAGATTCGATTCTCACTCAGTATAAATAATTATATAATGTCGCGCTCCCGCTCGAAGTCAGGATGTCCACAAACCGTTTTACATTCAAAAAGAATGTACATAATCTCCTTCTTAACGTCTCATCGTTAGTTGGCTCAGCTTACAGTCAAGTTGTCATAGTGTACGAATATAATCTAAATGTATGTGTATATATGTATATATGTGTATAATTATATGTGTATTTATGACGTATGTATTGTATGTGTTCATGTATGTATACGCACTCATGTATTGTATATTTTAATTGTCAATATTACCTCTGTGCACCTCCCTTACAATATTTCTAAACCACCCTAAGGTTGACTGGAAGAGAATGCCTTGGGCATTAAGTCCGCCGATGTACAAAGTGCATAAAGTGTAAATAAATAAATAAATAAATAATATGTATGTATTTTTAGTTCTTTTTACAATCAAAAAAACAGTCAAATATAAATCCTGTGTCGTGGTTGACTTTGTAAACACACAAGAAACGGACTCAAACTCGGATTGAGAACAACAATTTGTGGATCACACAAAGTGTAAACTAATCCGCTATCCGTACAATCAAATTCATCCAATCAATCAAGTCCTTTTGGAGTATATAGACCTCACAGAAAACCACTTGAAACGATAGCATCGTGTTTCGTTGATAAGTGACCGGAAGCCCATCGATGCAGGGGTTACAGTTGTCGTGGTAACTGTGTGAACCTTACACTGTCACGACGACTGTCATGGCTTTTACGTCCCCAAGCGGGGTGTGCAAAAGCATCTCACAAAGCCGCCACAGTGGGGGTCACCATACTGCATTGTCTGCAAGTATGGTGACCACAACTCTTGGATTCTATTCATGCTTTCCATCAGGCAGAGTAGAGTCACTTTGGCAGGGCCTAAATATTAAAATATATGTAAATATACTGTTTATTTTGAGATCAGACGAGCGTGAGAGTAAAAATGATTAATATTGCTTTCAAATATCCAGGTATACGATGCTCCTCCACCGAGGGGTGACGCTGAACCGGGTTGGAGATGGGGTACCGCTCGAGGTAACATTTTTTTTTTCTTTTACTCATTACAAGTACAAATTATAAGTTTAAATTAACCCCCTCTTAAACATACCTATTTTTAAAACAGATAGCGTGCTCGTCACAATTAAAAAAAAATTGAATATTGTCTATGCGCTTATGATGCCATAGACATATTAGGTTATTTCTATTATAACTGATTGAAATGCACTTCGTAGTCTTCCACATCGTCCCGCAAGGGGCACGTGGAGGCTGAATCGGAGCGTTTGCCCCGCGCCAGCGATGGCTTTAGCGCTGCGCCTGAAAAGGGCAGGTCCACTGTTGCGCTCTTCACGCCGCCCCGGCGGTCAACCCGAACCAGATAAGACCCAGACGACATTTGGGGAGGTCCAGTTCCGAGCGACCAGCGACAGGGGCAGCGGCTCATGCGCAATCCCCCTGTCCCATTCAGATCTTTGACTATGTCATATAGACTAATTAGCGCAAGAACTTTAAATGCGCGATACAGTCTGTAGTTACTACGTAGTTCACTTGTTGTTCGCTAGATGGCGCTGAAGTTAATTTTTTGTGTTCTCTGCAGGACAATCGGGTTGGTTCCCTGAATCATACGTGGAGGATATCAATGCACCAGTCGTTTACGCTGAAGTTATTGAGCCCATGGAGACCAAAACACAGCTTGAAGGTATGTTTGAGATCACCATACATCTTCCATTAATTTTACGGGTATACTCAAAGTAGGGGACCTTATTAAGGGAAGATTATTTAAGAAGTAATGGATATACCTACCTCCTCCTCGCGTCGTTATCCTCATTACTGAGGGTCGTGATTCCCTAGTTGAGGGATGATCTTGCTCCGAACAGTTGCACGCCACTTATTCCTCTCCTTGGCCGAATGGAGGGCAACGTGTAAGTTGGTTTCCAAGGCTGTTCGGATCTGGTCAGTCCACCTAGTTGGGCTACGTCCTCTTGGTCTCCTGCCGTCAACCTTTACGGTGACCATAAGTTACTCGAGGTTGTTCCCTTCTTTCCTGGCGATGTGACCAAAGAACTCAAGTACTCTTCGATTCATACCCTGGGTGCCATAGAGCTGACTAAGGGAGCAAACCTCACTGCAAGGTGAAGGAAAACCCGTCTGGCCAGCGTGGTATAGTCGAACAGAACCACCTTACTAAAGAGAGGCCTATGTCCAGCAGTGGACTGTCAAAGGCTGTTGATGCTGACGATGACTGATGATGGAAAATACGGAAACGTTACAGTAAAATTTCTATTGGATAAAAAACCAACCTAAAATATCGCGTGTCACAAACCTACCAAAGTGACTCTATTCTGCCTGATGGAAAGCATGAATAGAATCCAAGAGCGGTGGTCGCCATACTCACTACGAATGACGACACTGCAATATGGTGACCCAAGCTATGGCGGCCAAGTGAGATGCTTCTTCACGCCCGCTTAAAGGACCCGGGATCGTAGCGGGAGGGAAACACGTGCGCAAACATACAAGAAACGGACACAAAGAACACCCAGACTCAGGATAACGATTTGGGGATCACACAAAGTGTACCATATACGCATGTATCTATGACGAAATTTCTCCATAATCTTAGCTGATCGAAAGCTTCCATTCGTTATGGAGGTCCTGAATACAATATATTTGTTTCAGGTATCGCTGAAGTGCCTGAAGCTGAAATATCTAACGATTTGGGAGGCGCCATGCCTGTTGTGGGTAAGTGACACAAGCAAGAAAAAAAATATAATAAAAAATGAACCCTCTTTACAAGTATGCAAAACTCAATATTGTATATCTATACTAATATTATAAAACTGAAAAGTTTGTTTAGTTAAACGCACGTATCTCAGAAACTGCCAATCCGATTTGAAGAATCCTTTGAATGCTAGACAGCCCAATTATCGAGGAACGCCTTAAGCTATATATCATCACGCTACGACCAAAAGGAGCGGAGGATCAATAAAAAATGTTGTAAAAATAAGGACAAATTATTCATTTTGAGAGTTACCATTGCGTGCGCTGCGTAAACGGTTAAAGTTTTGCTATAATAATGTATGACATAAAGAACACTTAGACTCAAAACAACAATTTGTGTATCCCATAAAGTGTGGTCCCATGTGGAATTTGACCCCACAACATTGAGCACTTAAACCACAACACTATCTGTGCAGTAACTAGTACCTTTATTGCATCATTTATGAAAACACACACACACACACACGCACGCACGCACGCACGCACGCACGCACGCACGCACGCAGGCACGCACGCACGCACGCACGCACGCACGCACGCACGCATGCACGCACGCACGCACGCAGGCACGCACGCACGCACGCACGCATGCACGCACACACGTACGCACGCACGCATGCACGCACACAGTCAAAAACAAATAGGGTACAATATTAAGACAAACTTGGTTTTTATACTTCTCAAATTTCATTTTTCTATTTCATTTAGAAGGAGGAGACTTCTACATAGCAGCGTACCCTTACACCTCCACGGAGCCAGGTGACCTGACCTTCGAAGGAGGGGAGAGAATCGAAGTGATCAGACGGGACGGAGATTGGTGGACTGGCAGGATTGGCATTAGGTGACAAGAATGTTTTTAATTAAATTTAACTTCGAAGTCCTGTAGACTTCTCAGACTCCATGCTACGACTACCCATAACGATTACCACAGATGTTTGTACCATAATATCCATTTTTGTATCCATAATATGTTAAATAAGACAATTGATGGTTCTCCCCTCAGAACTGGTATTTTCCCCTCGAACTACGTGACCAAAGACACAACGACCACGGACAACATAGCGCCCATCCCTGAGGCCGTGGAGCCTCCCCCCGAGGAGGGGCCCGCGACTGCCGCCCCTGCCCCACCCCCACCGACCTCGCCTCCCGTACAGGTACGTACCCAAGTTATCAAATATTCTTTATATGTATGTAGCGCAAAAAAAAATATACTACAGCGCCATCTACCGAAGATACAGAATAACTAGTAATCCTGTATCACGATATAGAAATTCTCGCGCCGATTTCAGATAAATAACACTCAAATTGTCATCATATAGATAAATTACATTCACACAGTACAAATGATCGTGTTTATCATACAAAGATTAGTCCTGGATGGGAATCGAACCCGCGACCTTTGATTTAGCAGTCACGATGACTTACTACTACACCAACAGGTCCTAATTATTCATATATTTTCAGGAGCAGAAATCCTCCACCCCAATATCCTCAGAGGTGGCATCCATTACGGACTCGGTGCCGCGGCCCGCGTCCGCAGCTCGCCGGGACAGCGGCCGGGACTCCGTCACGGGACGGAAGAAGAACGAAATCGCACAGGCCATCGCCAACTATACAGCCACCAGGTAACCTGACCTGGACCTTAGAAGTAGAATTAAAGAATACGATTACACCTGGTTTGTCAGCTACTGGTTTCTGGGATGGCATGTAGGTTTGTAGGCACCAAAAACCCACGAACGCGAACCAAAGAGCGTAATTGGAGAGGGCTTTGTCCAGCAGTGGACTGCAATAGGCTGGTAATGGTAACCACCCCCACCACATTTCTGCACGACAAATAAGGTGGTAAACGTAGAATGAACTTGTGTTATTGATACTTTTTTTCATTTACAACCTACCAAAGTGACTCTATTCTGTCTGATGGAAAGCATGAATAGAATCCAAGAGCAGTGGTCGCCGTACTCACTGCGAATGACGACAGTGCAATATGGTGACCCACGCTAGGGCGGCCTAATGAGATGCTTTTTCACGCCCCGCTTAAAGGTTATTGGGATTTTTAAGAAGATAGGGTAGAAAAAATATGTAAGAATTAAGAATACAGTGTAACCACCCCTTCTCTTCCCATGGGTGTTATAAGAGATGATTAAGGAAACAAAATATGCAAAAAAACATCACTCCAAAGAAGAAGAAACAAGCGTGGTATAGTAGGCGAGGACCTCCCTGTTAAGGAGAGGCTTATGTCCAGAAGTGGACTGTTAAAGGCTATTGATAATTATGATGAATTATAATAATATTCTGGGTAACATTCTAACTTACTAACTGGACCCAAACTGAACATAATTTATAATGATTGCTCTAGAACACGGACACACTTTCATTGCGCGATTCAGGTGCAGTAGTCGCTACGTAGTTCGGCTATATTTCGCTAGATGTCGCTGTAATATATTTTCATTGAATATGGATAATTCGAGGGTTATAGTTTTGGAGTGGTACTTGAAGAAATGAAGTTACCGATCAGAATGATGTCAGTTTAGACCACGGCTAGGACCCACGTCACTACTAGGCTCAGGTGGTGGAGTTAACGAGATTGCTGCTAATTTGTGACTTATACATTTTTGTTGCAGCACGGAACAGCTGTCCCTGACCAGGGGTCAACTCCTGGTGGTGAGGAAGAAGGCTGACAGCGGCTGGTGGGAAGGAGAACTGCAGGCCAAGGGGAGGAACCGCCAGGTCGGATGGTTCCCCGCTAGCTATGTTAAGGTATGTATCTTACGAGTATTTCATTGACGAATGTTTGTATGTATGTTTGTTCTGTTTCACGCATAAACAGCTGAACAGATTTGGATGAAATTTGGCACAGAGATAGATGTATATATTCGTTCGTGTGTTTGTTACTACATTGATCGTAAACGGCTGGACCGATAATAAAGAAGTTTTTAGTTTTAATATTGAAATCGATACTGCCACATTCAGGTAGAACCACATTTGTAGGGTTATTCAAAGTTCACAGGAAAGTGAGTACTGTCTTCTATAGATACTTACAATCTAAGCCCCCCCTTTCAAAGCCTAGGGAGGAGGCGTTCTGGCTCTGGTAACATTAGTTGATGTACGATATCTTAGGAATTACTCATCTCCATCTCAGAAGATCTTATGGCTAGATCAATGGTCGATCTAAGAAGAATGTTTTTCCTCAGATAAAATCTAACGAGAATTCTCCATCAGTTGCTTTTACGACACCCACGGGATGGATAGGGGTAGTGACACCATGTATTCTTAATCCGTCACCACACGGACAATATGCTAGATGACACCTTAGTCAAATTAGTTACTTTTATCATCTGTCAAAACGACAATTTTGTATGAAAAATGTACTAAATACAAAATTGTGACGTCACTTTAGACTACTCAATTGAACAATATATTTCATTGTATATTTGATTGAAATTCGTAGTAATAATAAAAAGCTATGTTAATTGTATTTGCTGAGATGTTTCGCGATATTAGTTTTAATGAAGTGGACATTGGTATTTACTTACGATACAGTCATCTACCCAATTAAAAAAATTAGAATTTTTTTTTTTCATTGTTCAATAGATACTGCAGTCTTCTGGACGTACATCAGGCAGAACCACTCCAGTTCTGTCCAAGATGGACACCCTCCCTGCTGAGACCGTCATTGATAAGGTATGTATTCATAGATATCCACTTATCCAGAGGTCGTGGGTTCGGATTCCACCCGGGACATTTTGTCTGTCTCTTTATAATACGATATACATTATCATCAACAGCCTTTTACAGTCCACTGCTGGACATAGGCCTCTCCTTAGCAAGGAGGGTTTGACCTACTATACCACGCTGGCCAGACGGGTTGGAATAGGGTTTGTTTCAAGTTTTCCTTCTCTTTGTAATGATGTTGTCTTGCATACTTGGTCCCTTAGTCGCCTCTTACGACACCCACGGGATGAATAGGGGTGGTAACACTATGTATTCTGTCACCACACGGACAATATAATACACATATAATACAAATATGGTTAGTGGCCTTGTCTGCTAAGTTGAAGGTCGTGGGTTCAAATCTCACCCAGGACAAATATTTGTGTGATGAGCTCGATTTTTTGTTTTGTGTTATAGTGTAACTTATCGATAATATATGTGTATTTAGTAATATATAAGAATGTTTTTCACTAGTCTGGCTACTATGGTACAAGCTGTCTAGTTTTTGGGATCACGGCCGTGTGTGAATGTGTCAAGTTTGATTGGTGATCGAACTTCGACCGTTTTAAATGTGCTGTTTAATTTTATTGACCAGTAAAACTTAAACTATCATGAACCTACCTTGAAAAATCATAGAAGACCCTACATTTTTTTTTTTTGGTGTTTACTCCTTAAAAATCGGTTTTGATATAAGGCGCCCGGTATACCTTTTAAAGTATATATTATATAATTGTTTTTTTCTGTTACAGGTAATAGCGCTGTATCCTTACACGGCTCAGAACGCAGACGAACTGAGTTTCGAGAAAGATGACATCATAGCGGTGACGGACAGGAGCCAAGACCCCGCCTGGTGGCAAGGTATACACCCTACATACATACTCCTGGTATTATGCTATCAAGTCTGTAATAGTCCACTGCTGGACAAAAGCCTGTCCTTAGAAAGAAAATGTTGGCCTAGTATGTTATGCTGGTTCCTTCAGTCGAGTCTTAAGATACTTACGGGATGAATAGGGGGGGGGAGGGGGTTAACACTCTGTATTCTTAATCCCTCACCACATGGACAACACAGACGAATACATTATAATTTCAGTACAGAATCGTTTTCGCAAAATCATTTAAATACCGACTCTTGTTCCAAAAGAATAAAGTTCAATTTTGATCACACATTCACCTAATTAAGTGTTGAGTTTGGATTAAAACTCAATTTCATTCATCTCTTTGTGTAATACTACAAGTTCACCTTTCTATCGCATTAGATTTACCTGTAATATTAGTAAAGGGGTGGTCAAGCTCATTGATGCAGGGGTGACAGTTATCGTGGCAAGAGTGAGAGTTTTACACTGTCACGATGACTGTCATGCCTTTTACGTCCCCAAGCGGGGTGTGAAACAACATCTCACAAGGCCGCCATAGTGTGGGTCACCATACTGCATTGTCTACACTCACAGTTGAGTGTTGAGTTGAGAGTTGGAAGTTAACTTTTAGAAACTCTGGGCTTTCTTTTGAAATGAATATCGTTCATTTTTTTTTTTCAGGAGAACTAAGGGGCATGACCGGCCTATTCCCGAGCAACTACGTCACGAAATTAGTCAACTAAACAAACTATTTACTAATAATTTGTCCAGTAGATGACTACACCACTTATAATCTGTATACTATTATTGTAGTATTAGTCAGTTTGACCGTTTTATGACTAATCATTAGTCATCTAGACAACCGTTGCACAATTAGTAAGTCTATTTAGTTATGTTTAAGGCACAACATACAGAATTGGTTGGAATTAGAAGCTGAAATTAAAAATTTATATGTATTATCTTTATGTATACAGAATATTAATTTATAACTAATCATTAGTTAACTAAACCGTTGTAGTTAGTAAGTGTATTTCAAGACAATTCGTTAACAAGTGGCTTACTAGTCAATCTGACAGCTACTTTGCAATGGGTATGCTTATTAGATGACTAAAGATTAGTCAACTCGGCCACTATTGTTCCACGAATTAGCCAATTAGGCGAGTATTATGCACCTGTTTAATATGTAGGCGAATATTATTATTACAAATGACTTAAAACTTACTAAAATAATATAATTGGCTTAATTTATTTACAAATGTTCACTTGTAAACTGTGTCTTACCCGTATACTGGTATATAAGACTATGTAATTATGTATTAGGAATATTAACTGTTTTTCCTTCAATAATGCCATTTGAATGTTTTAAAATATTCCAATATATCTTGTAGCTGTTATGTAGGCAATAAATAATGCATATAATTTTATTATTTTTATTTTCACACCCCTATAGTGCGGAAAAATGTAAATAAATAAATAAATATGTCGTACATTTGACACACAACGTCATCTAGTTTCTAACTAAGCAGAGCTTGTGCTATGATAACTAGACTGACTGATAGAATACCTATATACTTTTTTTTATAAATATATACATAGAAAACACAAACTTCGAAACAAATATTTGCAGATCATACAAACATGGTCCGGCCCGGGCATCGAACCCGAGACCTCAAGCACAGCAACCGCGTTCACTACCGCTGCGCCACCGAGGCAGGTATTCGGTACGCGAGCCATCTAATATGCTACTGTCTACCTCTATGGGAATAAATCGTGAGGGTATTTATGTAATATATACCTGTTTTAGTGGTCACGTCCTAACGTATATTAATGCTTTCTATATGTTTGTACATTAACAACGCCATCTAGTTTCAAACTAAGCAGAGCTTGTATTATGAAAGCTAGATTGACTGGTAAAATCATTTGAGGTAGGCTGTTCGTGTGCCGATGGCTCGCAAGCCAGCCACGTGCGCTACCGTCGGCGACCGCTAGACAGGCATTTCCTGCCGCGAGACCTCGTCTCCAGACCATCCCGAACACCCTGCCTGGTAATGATTAACGATTGGCGACCCCCTGGAGCTCGACCTCGCTAAGTACAAGAGGAAACATAGAACGTGACCCGAGCGTAGCTAGCATGTTGGCCGATCTGCAGAACCCATTGGCAAAGGTTCGCCCTCTTTAACCTAGTTAAAGACGCCCCCTTCCACCGGAGTGACACCTCGTAAATACTAACAGGCTTAAGGGCCTAACTCAGTGATCCACCTGTAGTCGCAGACGGCGTGGAGGACCACTTAGGCCATAGACCTAGTGAGGTAACCCTGATCCTCTCCCAAGGGGTCTACTAGAGACTAGAGGTAGAATCCACTACTGGACATAGACCTCTCCTTAGAAAGGACTCAGCCTACTATAGATATATACTGGTATTTATATCTTATTTTTTGTAAATTCAAATAGCCAATAGCTCCGAAATAAATATTGCATATCATATAAACATTTGATTCAACCGAATCGAACACGAAAACTCAGCAACAATGGCATACGCTACTGTGTAGGGACGAGGGTGTCATGTCCCTTCGACACAAAGGGAAGATCCTCCGACGGGCACGACTCTACGGTTGATGTTGGGATGTTGTATATATGCTAATTGCCACGCGAATCTCTATTTCGCGATACAGGATTAGTAGTTACTTTGTAGTTCGATGTATCTTCGCTAGATGGCGCTGTTGTATATTTTTGTTTGTGCTGTTATGTGGAAGTCGCCACACTACCAGTGTATCACCGAGGCAGTAAACGGAACCAGGAAGCGTAAATGAAACACGAACACAATTTTTAATTTTTTTTTTAATATTTTCTTTCTATTACTTAAACCAACATCATATAAATATTATTTCTATGTTTTTGTTAACCCCAACACAAGGTTGTACTGCGCTCACGATATTTAAATTCAACTATACAAAAAACATTCAATGACGATTATATTTGTTATGGACACTAACTGTACAGTATGTTACAGTAATTTGTCAGATTTAGGGTCGCCTAGTCGACCCTAAGCACCACTGGGGTCGACTAGGCGACCCTAAGCACCGCTAGGGTCGACTAGGTGACCCTAAGCACCGCTAGGGTCGACTAGGTGACCCTAAGCAACGCTTGGATCGACTAGGCGCCCCTTAGCACCGCTAGGATCGACTAGGTGACCCTAAGCACCGCTAGGGTCGACTAGGTGACCCTAAGCAACGCTAGGGTCGACTTGGCGACCCTAAGCACCGCTAGGATCGACTAGGTGACCCTTGTTTCATTACGTAACGAGACTACAATTTAGGAAATTTCTGACGTAAGATACATTTATTAAAGGCGATGAGGATGATCTGAAGAGATCATTATCATTGACAGCCTTAAATAGTCCACTGCTGGACATGGCCGCTCTTTGAAAAGGAGTTTTCCTTCTCTTTGCAGTGATGCTGTCCTGCGTCCCTCAGTTAGGTCTTACGACATTCATAGGATGAATAGGGGTGATGACATTCCGTATTACATCACCACCTGATGGTCAGCGACTATCGTCGCTCATCCTGCAACTCAAGTTGTTGCGAGCCTTTGAGTGACCTTCACAGAGCTATGGGACTCTAACATTGAATACTTTTTGTATGAAATAAACTATTATTGTAACACGTATAGAAATTGTTGCCGTCTCAACAAGTTTATCAAAAAACGAGTGAGACAGCACATAACAAAAATGTTAATATATAGTAGAAAAAATTGAATTTATCATCAATAAACACAGAACAATACAAAAATGTGGGGGTGAACAAAAAAAAAAACTAAGAATTTGTACCAAAACGGAAAAGATTTTCTCGATTTCGGATTAAAACACAAAATTTTGTTTGGAAAAGATGTTGTACCATAGGACATGTGCTATATTGTCTGTACTATGGAACAAACGTACGGTTAGTTTGATTCATGGTACAAAATTTTATATCGCACAAGTTTTACAATTCGATGGTACTACATACATAAGTGCTAGTACCATATGTACATTTATTATAAGAACACAATTTCATTGATGTATTTGGAAACGAAGTTAATGTTAAACACACCCTTATCTTTAAAATTAACTAGAATTGTGACCAAAATCTATGGACAGCGAATGATTTAAGATTTTTTCAATTTTATCTGTAACTAGCTTCCGCCCGCGACTTCGTCCGCGTGGAATAGTTACGTTGGGCTGACGCTTACTTTAACCCACGACTTCGTTTATATAGGTGAGTAAGAGAACAATTCTGTCATACATGATTTATGCGAAACTTTAACCGTTTACGCAGCGCAAACAGCGGGAGCTCTCAATAGAAACAAAGTCTCCCGATTTTGAAACATTCTTCATTGGTGCTCCGTTCCTATTGATCTTAGCGTGATGATATATAGCCTATAGCCTTCCTCGATAAATACGCTATCCAATACAAAAAAACATTTTCAAAACCGACCTGTAGTTCCTGAGATTAGCGCGTTCAAACAAACAAACTCTTCAGCTTTATAATATTAGTATAAATTGGATATATAACAAAATGCTGACAGAGCTTTTTATGGTAGAGGAAGCTGTCATATCCCTCCTACATGAAGGGAGGAGCGTACCTGGTGGGTCGCAGCCCAACGGTTGATATTGGGAAGTTTTATACACCAGTGTGAAAATTTCTATACCGCGATACAGGATTAGTTGTTACTCTGTAGTTCGGTGCGTTTTCGGTAGATGGCGGCAGTGAATTCACCACAGGACTAACGACTGAATTGGATGATAAGTGATTAGCGTGTCTGATGGACACGCGCAGCTCTAAAGCCAGAAGCGTGTTGTGGTAATTTGAGCTCGGAATTATTGAAAGAAAGATATTAGGATTTTGATACAAATATGCAAGAAAGAAAAGAACACCCAGACTCAGAACAACTTGGAGATCCTATAGTGGTGTCCCACGTGGGATTACGCCATCCTTACAGTCCCACAAAAAATCAATACAATATTTTTTAATACCGGTTCTTTGGTGATGGCCTAGGTTACATGCTATACCTAGGGCCTTTGTTACACATTTTGTACGTGACACACGTACGTTATTAGCCTACTTTGTCACAACGTAAGGTAAGGGAGCGTTTAACATTAAATTCAGTTGATTTATCAACGGAAAATTTTGAAAAAAAAAACAATATATATTCTTTGCAATTATGGAAACATTACTCATCGTGAATTTCATGTTGAGACACATATGTTCAAATAATTATGCCAATAAATATAAGATTTGAAATTTTGTTAAAAAACTTTTCAATTAAAGAGCAAAGACTCTGTTCTGCCTGATGGAAAGCTTGAATAGAGTCCAAGAATTGTGGTCACTATAATGCAGACATCGTGACGTGACGACGACGTGAGATGCTTTTTCACGTCCCGCTAGGGGATGGAAGAGGCATGACAGTCATCGTGGCAGTGTAAGGTTCACACTTACCACGATAACTGTCACCCCTGCATCAAGTTAATGAAAAGTTCGATTCCGACTTTTTTTAAACATATTTACTCTATGGTTCTTGTGAAACAATAATTCTAATATTATTTTATTAACGCAACCTTATTGTGTCACAGTGAAGGTAGCATTATTGAGAGCCAACCCCAACTCATTTGAAACTTTTAAAATAATGACCAAACCATAAACCAAATGGACAAAACATTAATACGAACCTACGACAGGCATAGAACGAGAAATGACGTCACCAACATGAAATTCACTCGTATTTAAAAAAGGAAACGTTACATCACTGATGTTGGCTGGAATTGGCGCCAATCGCGTCGCGATGGTCGCGCCAATGCCTTTCGACGAATTTTTTTATATAATTGTATGGCTTCGAGTCTTTTTCGCCTATTACATTGTCCACCTGCAAAAAAAAATTGTTTAGTAACGTTTATGATTCAGTAACATATATATCATACTAGCTGACCTGGCAAACGTTGTTTTGCCAGTTTTCGACCGGAGCGGAAAAATGATTAAATTACTAAAATGGCTATTAAAAAATAAGGGTTGATCGTAGAAGGGTGAAAATTGAGGATTGTATGTATTTTTGTACGTTGTATCATAAAAAAAAAATTTTGTCTAAAAAATAAAAAAACAATTTAGGGTTGTACTACCCCTAACATTTAGGGGGATGAAAAATAGATGTTGGCCGATTCTCATAGATACCGGATAAGCACAAAAAATTTCATCAAAATCGGTCAAGCCGTTTCGGAGGAGTATGCCAACGAAAACTGTGACACGAGAATTTTATATATTAGATTTGCTTCGAAGTTTCTACGTTTCCTATGTATATATATGTTTTTACAAAAACAAAAGTATATAAGTATTCTATCAATCAGTCTAGATATCATAGCACAAGCTCTGCTTAGTTTGAAACTAGATGGCGTTGTGCGTCAAATATCCGAAAATCTATTTATTTATTTTTGTATTTTCTCAGCAGCCTGGTTACCAAAATGTAGACTCTGCATAGTTTTGGATAAGAGAGCTATAGAGGTACGGATGTTATATCCCTCCAACACAAAGGAAGGATCCTCCGACCATGCGAGGTGAACATGTCTATCGAGACACGGTTCATCGCGGCGCGAGAATTTCTATTATGCGGTGCAGGATTAGTACACTTACTCCGTAGTTCGGTGTACCTTCGGTAGATGGCGTTGTAGCATGTTTTTTTTTAGCTACCGTTACGGAAATCGCTACAAGAGCTATTATGTCAACTTCAACTTCTAGGTAGTAGAGCCACGCTGATTTCAGCAGGAGCGGGCCGACTCGACTGGGGCAGTACTACCCTCTCACAGAAGACCAACCGTGTTGTCGTGCTTCGTTGGTGAGTGTGAGACCGGAGGCCCATTGATGCAGGGCTGACAGTTACCGTGGTAACTGTGTAAGCCTTACACTGACACGATGACTGACTGTTTTACGTCCCCAAGTGGGGTGTGAAAAAAGCATCTCACAAGGCCGCCATAGTGTGGGTTACCATACTGCATTGTCTGCATTTGCAATGAGTATGGTGACGACAACTCTTGGATTCTATTCATGCTTTCCATCAGGCATAGTATACATGTACATGTATTATATACATTAATATAGAAAAAAAATATATAGAACTTATAACTTACCTTGTATGGAGGTGTGATAATCACTTCATTGTATACTCTGATGTTCTGACCGGCCCAGGAGACATCATCGATGACCCTCGCGATGGCCATGAACAGTCTCTGGCCCTCAGGATCTAAACATGCTGATAAGGCTGATACCTGAAACCCAAAGATATAATTAGTAAAGTTTCATGAAGTATATCTCCTTGAGGACCTGATGGTGTTTAAGAGAGCCGTAGAGCTGTCACACTATTTTTTTTTTTTGGAAGTTAACAAAGTTTTTGACTGCACAGTTGGCCTAGTGGTTTAAGCGGTCGTCACGCCGCTCTACTGTGCTGAGTGTTAAAGGTTCAAACCCACATGGGACAACACTGTGTGGTCCTCAAATTGTTGTTATGAATCTATGTGTTCTTGTGTCCGTTTCTTGTATGTTTATAAAGTCCCCCGCTACACAGGATTTATTCCTAGTGCGGGCATTCTTTTTAAAAAAAAAAAGAAAAAAAGTTACTCGACTCTGTCTGATGGAAAGCATAAACAAAAAGCCGACAACGCAGCATGGCGACCCACGCTATGGCGACCTAGTGGGATGCTTCATTACGCCCCGCTTAAAGGACTCGATATTATAGTAGGAGGAAAACACGTGCGCTGGTAGTAATCTTCAGGTTATCACTCTAAAACGGTGACTTCCAAGACCAGCACGAGTTGTCCTGTAGAGGAAGAGAGAAGGACTGATGTGTTCGTATTTTACCCGACTATGCTGAAGCTAGAAGGTAATAGTTTTGGCAGTCTATGTATGTTTGTGCGTTTCATCGGTGCGCCTAAACTACTGAGTCGATTCTAATATAAGAAGTGTGTATGTATGATTCGTAATTATACACTGGGTGTCCGGGTGACATTATACAAGCTTTACCAAATGTTTTTACATAGTGATAGATATTTAATAGAATGCAAAAAGTAAAAATCCTATTAAAGTAAAATAAACCCAATATCAATTATATTACACTAGCTTTTGCTCGTGACTTCGCTCATGATGAATTTGCTCTGCTACATTAAGTTTCATAACAGATCATTTTAAATAAATATATTCTTTTAACATACAAACAATCCTACGGTACATCATCTTTGTCATCTTTGTGTAACTTAAACGGTTTGGGCAGCGTACGCTAAGATAACTCTCAGAGGCAAGTTTTTTTCTGACTTAATTGACATGTATCATTATATTACGACCAAAATTACATAAAATCATGACAAATTGTAACCTATATATTATTCTGAATATATAGTACTGTAGTTTCAGCCAAATCCGTCCAGTAGTTTTTTCGTGCAAGAGTAACAAGCATCCATTCTCACAAACTTTCACATTTATAATAATAGTAGGATGTGTATATTTAAATATGTATGTATATTACTCGGAAATGCACTCTCACACAAAATGTGGTTAATATCAATAAATCATTTCTCATTTAAAAGGAAATTAAGAAAAATATTTCTTTACGAGATAGTAAGGTTCCCAAAATTAATGTTAGACCTCTTAAAAATGTAATATTCAGTGTAAGTAATGTAAAATGTATGTATTATTGTGTACATATATCCACATTTATTCATGTATGTGTGTATTGTATATGTAAGTATCTGACAGTACTATATATTGATTGAAAACCTCCGATTTCAACCTCATTGTACGCACCTTACAAACTTGGGCAAGGGTCACCTGGTAAAGAATGCCTAGGGCATTATATTACCCGATGTACATATATGTATGCAGGTTTTAAATAAAAAAATATATAGTTAAACTAAGCTAGTTCGGCACGATCCATCCTCTTTCCTACTCTGCCGTGACCAACGGGGTCTACGTGTATTGACAAAATATAGTGTAACATCTCTATAACTGTACAGTGTGTAATCCCTGCTCCGTACAGCTTGCCGTGTTAGACAGTGTTAGACGATAACACAGTAGTGTAGAGGCACTTCGACTCACCTCTTCAAACTTTAAGCGACTATCAAGTGACTTTATAGAGTAGTTCGCTGAGGAACTTCATTAGTAGTGTAGAGGTGGTATAACAGTGTTGAGTATGTAAGAAAGTGAAGTATCAATATTTACCAAGACATGTCAGTTAACTTTTCTTTGGTAACTTTCTACAGTTTAAGTGTGCCAAGAAAATGTATGCAGGCAATTATGTACTAGCAAAACACAATATTCCTATCCATGTGGGTTTGGTAGTAAACACATGGCACGATTTACTAAATTTTCTCTTTTTAAGAGCAGAGTACTCAATGCCTATCAATCACACCATCATTTTATCATTTGACATGTTGTTTACTCTGTCTAACATGAGAAAATAAGGCCAAATTACATAAATTTGTTTCATCACCACAACTTAGATGCAAAACTTTTTATTGCGGAATGCCGCGAAAAATAAAAAAAGGTTGTATATGTACTCACTAGTCTTCTTTTATTCTCTATTGAATTTCGTACTCTTGTGTTCAATCTGTGCAGGTTGAGGCTTTGTGGTGGCTCTGGTACTGTAGTAACTTCTTTCTTAATTTGCACATCACTGACGAGTGATAAATTCACGATATTTACATCATGGCGTTTAGGATTACCACTAGAAGACGGACATTTAAGAATAAGCATCTTCGTTTGTGGATCGAAAGCTAAGACTTCTCCTTCGATATTTTCATTGTAACATGTTCTCGTTGCTACTATACTCCCAATAGTAAAGCAATCTGATACTGCAGTGGACATTATAGACCGTTCGTGGTTGGGACGATTGCAATTATTAACATGTAATAGAATTGTCGTCGATCGGTCCAACGTGAAGTGTGAATATTTTGCTACTGAACGAGGACGTCCGCCATTGAACACAAATTGACAGACACAGATTAAATATGAAATTTGAAGTTTCGTGAACGTTTAGTTATAAAAATGTGGTAGTCGTTGTATTGTAGGGTTAAATTGCCTCGTCCCATCAACAGTTTTTAAAAATTTGCTGCTGGACATGGGCAAATTATTCGAATTAAATTACTTTAACTATTTAAAAAACTAAACTCGGAACTTTTTACCATTAATATTATAAATGTGAAAGTTTGTGAGGATACATGCAAGGATGTTTGGACGTATGATTGTTTGTTACTCTTTCACACAAAAACCCCTAAACTTACCAGTTGAAACTTTACAATAATATAGCTTATACATCATAATAACAGATGGGCTACAATTTATTAAGATTTTGTGTACTTTGGTCATCATATCAAGTAAGTCGGAAAAAATCCTGCCCTCTGGGAACTGTCTTAACGTGCACTGCCCAAACTGTTTGAGTTACACGACAATTATTAACCACGAGATAGTTTGCTTAAATAGTTCTAAATAAAAGTTCATGATAACGATACTGATGATGGTATTTACGTATCGTATACATTGCCTACGTACAGGTAGAGTTACTTTTGGTAGGCTTAGAATTATTAAAAAAAAAGAATACCAGGTTATACAGATTGTCAGTAACATATGCATTTAAAATATATATATATATATACATAAGATATGTAAAGCTCGCGCAACATCTCAAGTAGACTAATATATTTAATTAAATTGTGAGTCTTACCCCTTGTATCGTAAAACTCACGTTACCACTACTGTGGACAAACATCGAGCGCGTCGTAGGTTTATGATTTAAGTTCGGGGACTTCCCGTATTTCATTTTGGCTGTCATTATGACAGGCCGTCGGTGTCAACCGTCATCAGCTTAAACTTTTATTATAATCAGCAGAACATATGTAGTCTGTTTACTCATGTGCTTTGCTATTACGCACCGAGAGCTCAATAAAAGTAATCTTAGCCAAATATGTATTACATTCAGTAATAATATTGATGATAGTCAAAAGTCTTGACAAACACCTTTAGAGGCACCTTAATAAAACAACATCACTGCAAAGAGATCACTGCGCATTTGATGCAGGGGTGACAGTCATCGTGGTAACCGTGTGAACCTTACGCTGTCACAATGACTGGAATGTACTGGACTGAATGGAGGTGTAAAAAAGCATTTCACTACGCCACCATGGTGCGGAACACCATACTGCATTGTCTGCATTTGCGATGAGTATGGTAACCACAACTCTTGGATTCTATTCATACTTTTCATCAAGCAGAGTAGAGTCACTGGCAGGTTCTTAATATAGAAAAAAAAAAACTTGAAACAACTATACCAATGTGTCTGGCCAGCATTGTATAGTAGACCAGAACCTCCTTGCTTTTATACGCAAATTAAAACAAAAACACTACCAGCTCTAATGTTAAGGTCGACTGGAAGAAAATGCCTATGGTATTAAGTCCGCCTTATGTAATGAAACTTATTTGCAGAAAGTATAAATAAATGAGGAGAGGCTGTTGTTCATGGTGATGAAATAAAACAATATTATAATAAAATGCATATCCTTATATTTAAAGCACTTACCACTAATGATTAAGAATGACACGAAATATAATATATTTACAGTGGCGATAGTAAATCAAAAAGCAACGACCCAACCAAAGTACTTGAAAGCGTGACAAATATTTTTGAAGTGAAACTTCTTTATCGGGGTTGGAAATAAATTTAGTGTAACATTTTTTCGTTACGCGTCACATTTTTCCGTTACGCGCCATCTTTTTCTTATCCCTACCACGCGTGATTCGAAGTATACCTTCTCCAGCGGAGTAGGGATTGGTAAATGTCTCCAATGTATTTTGCGGCCCGTTTTGAGTAGTTACATTTTTGAAATCCAGGTGGCGATTGCATCGACTTCGGACGGGTTTAAATTATTTTTTTGAAAAATAACGTCACAAAGAAGTTTCACTTCTTACGAGTGTATGCTAGTACACGCACACATTTTTTTTATATTTTTTTTTTTATATTTTTAATTTCCAATTTACTATCACAGTAAGTTCTTAAATAAATATTTGTTTACGATTAAATACAGCATATAACAATAAATAAAATTTTTGGTGGAAGCTTTGTGTTTGCGTATTACATATAACCACTAGTAGGTTTGTTTTAAATGGAGTTTTTTAACCTACTATTGATCCAACATCGCCATTAATTATCATTCCTTCTTAAACCAAACCCCCATCTGAGAAGAAGCTAAGAAAATGAGGGCGTTCTTCTTAGATGAGGGTTTATCCCACTACAACAAGTGTCACCGTCATTTGATCATCATTAAACAATTTTCATCCCCTCTTAAATCAACCCCCCCATGAGGCAGCACTTAACTTCTTCTCAGATGGTGATTTATCTTACTGATCCACCTCCTACCTCCACCATATTTAACCCCCCCACTTGTTACCAATTGGAGATAAATCCAATACGAGTACCAGGATCACAGTGAGATGTAGGGAGGTATACAGAATACAGTATGTGTTTCGAGATCAACAATTTTCCACCTTGTATTATGATAACAATAAACATAATGACATATAAAAATAAATAAAACGCAACAATATTTCAATATTAAATAAATTACTAATACATTTTTACATCTAGATAATATTTATTTTTGCTGTATTTACTCGTAAACTACAAGAATCAGTCACTTTGAATAACCTGAAATAACGTTTTACATGTAGTCCGAAAATTGGTATAAAAATGGATAAAACTACCAAAATCTTTAAACAGAATGGCAGCACTAGGCCGTAATTTCAAAGGGAATTTCCCTGATTGCCAATACAGATCGCCTCAATTCCCGATATGGTGATAAAGATTTTGAATAGTAAAAATTATACAAACATTAAGTCAGTATATTGAACTGAGTAAGACAAGCAGTAAACTAAAAATATGACCGATTCCTGTAAGTTCATAAAAGCGAATGAAACTAGCCAAATCTACGATCAACATATATTATTCAACTCGTAACATAACAGCTTTTGACAATTCGAATTTAATATTACGCCTCGTAATAACAAATTAAAGACTTCTTTTTAATGGCAACACTTTTAAAATATAAATAGGTTCTTCCTACCGCAGAGACTGAGTGTTTTTAGTGGTAAATAAAATATTATGCGTACTTTCACAAGAGAAAATTAAAAAATTGCAAGATGTTTTTGACGACTAACACCTAAAAACACGTGTGTGGCTGTTATTACAAGATCAATATGAAAAATTCAATGCTGAGATCAAAAACATCTACAATTTAATGAAAACTAATTATTTAATCATTAACCTTATCATTAACGAGATATAAAAATATTGATAGAGTTATCATTATTATCATTTCATTAATACACTCTTAAGTAACGTCTGAAGAAAACCTGATATTAGAATAGTTTTGAATATCAAAAGTACTAGGCTACTAGAAACTGGCAGGATGTGTACTTCTGAACCGAGTATTTAAAGTGCCTCTACAAAACTAAACAGCTGTTAATAAAATTCAATGTACTAGGCTCGCAGTAAACACAAGGAGATCTAAACTTCTGTTTACTTCAAACTCTTTGGAGTGATGTATAAAGTTCGAAATTTGAAAATACAAGTGGTTTTATAGTTTCGAGGTACCAGGATAGCAGTTATTATAAGGAGTGTTTTATGTCTTGATGTTTAAATCAGATATTGTATGGAATTTCTTTTTGAAGGACTCTAGAAAGATAATGATCTGATATGTTTAGAAAGAGTTTGGAGATAGATTGTTACTTATCTGCCTCCTTAGTGGTAGAGAAAGTCAGACAAAGTAGGAAAGTTGTCTTTCAGATCATTTATATTTGGGTTAAAGGTAGTCCACAGTACTAGGCTCACAGTAAGGCAAAGACATCTCTCAAGAAAATACACCACACACAATTTTTTTTTAAAGATATCATGATCATGGCCACCTGCATCTACTTTTCTTTACCTTATCATATACAATGACTGCATAAAAATAGAAATACGACCATCTAGTTTTGATTTCAAGTACCAGGATCGCAGAAAATGGGTGGAGTATCGATCGTTTCAACGAGTGACGTCACTCGCACGTTAACCCAAGAGTGCCTTAACAAAATGACAAATTTGAAATGTATGAAAATTACAAAAATTGTATCTAACATCGACTAAATATATATATTTAAATCTTTTCCCCAGTACAAACAGTCGACGCCCGCTAACCCTAGACAATATGACATGTGATGACGTGAAACATCAAAAAATGCGGTTATATATGGTCACCCATCAATCTCCAACCAACCGATGGTAGCTGAACGTCAACTTGTCTAACATTGGCAGCTTACCCTTACTACGGCTAGCGCTAACGCGACTTGTAACGATGCGATTTGTACCTACTAATAGGTAAGTCTTTAATGATAAAGTAATTTTTTCTTTGGTAAAAATATTTTATTATTTTTTTATTGAAATAAATGCGATTATGTTTGAATTTTTGACTTTTTTTTATATTTTCAACTAGATTTAATATGAATTCACTTTCAAATGGTTTTTAAGTAGTCCGGGATCCAAGCAATAGGTGATTTCAGGTTGACCCCATTTGACCCTAAACTTTGGGTGACCCTAATTCAATCCCTAATATAAGGTAATCCTATTTTAGGATGCTGCATTAGGGCTATCCAAATTTTAATTGAAATTTAGAATGACCCTATTTTTGAGACCCCAATGTAGGGTGACCCTATAGACCCCCTATATGGTTAAAATCGCATCATGTTACAAGGTGAGTCGTGTAGCGCGCCACATTCAGTCTTGTGTTCAGTTGATCACGATCAGTCTGGGCGGTAACATGCCGCGCTTGCTGAGCCACATTCTGTAACAATACACACATACAGAGTACATTAAAGGGGAACCCCCGTTAAACATTGAATTTACCGCATATTATATTATTATTGGGTTTTTCCCCACCACTGAAATTCAGTTTTTAAATCCTAATAAAGTAGAGGTATCACTTCGGAGACTTGCATTTTTACAAAGAAATAAAAGATACAAGCTAACTTAAGCTTTATAGCACATGCTTTAGGATTTTAAATCGGACAAATGATCTATATACCATACTTTCTTCCTCAATCCAAATGACACTATATGCCTTTATACAGAGGGTCACTATTTACATGGAGTCTCTTCTTATAATTCATGGCTTCGTATATCATCCACGAGCTATATTGGACTTTATTACATTACCCAGAGAGTCGCTATTGAATTAAACACCTTCAATAAGTAAGATTTTTGTACTTTTTGGATACTTAAATTTTTGTTTTGAACATACCCAATACCAGCTCCAAGGAGGAGCGACACGATGTTGGTGACCAGAACAGCTGCAATCGCCCCTCGGCTGAAGAGGCACGTGCGACGGACGGACAGACAGTGGCTCTGGAATACATGATATAATAATAATGTGGACTCAACAGAGCCTGTATTATGATAACCACACTTCTAACAGTTTCAGCCAAAGTGGCCAGGCTCAACGATATCAGTCAACAATGCAGGAGATAGAATAGTACACAATTGTGTGCGTAAACACAGGTGCACACTCTGTTCTCACACACTCACAATCCTATGGGACGGCTATCCGACTCGACAGGGACTTCGAGGACTGAGGTTAAGATCCCTACTTCCAAACTTCGGTCTATTATTGGGCATTTCAAAAACACAATAACACTTTTCTGGTCCGACACGGGAATCGAACCCGGAGACCTCTTGATCGGCCGTTGCCTACGCTAGCCGCTAGGTAGACTTGAACCCACGACCTTCCGTTTAGCAGTTAGCGTCAGTCACTTAATAATAATTCCTTTGTGAGAGACTGATATCTGTCCTAGGTGTTCCTGTCACATAGACTTAATCTTACCTGCTGCATTGCAGGCGCTACCAGTTGTTGCTCTAGCACTTCTATAGAGGAAGTGGCTGATGGAGGTCCACGGGCGCTCTGAGGGTGTTTAAATCTCCAATCCCTGAAAATAAATCAAACATCAGAGTTATCTGGTTTTACTAAGAGCAGTGGTGTATTTGACTGTCAGATAGAGTCCACGGGTTCCATGCCCGCTCTGTGCGATGTCTTCTTCATTCCGTGGGTGTTATAAGAGTCGACTAAGTGACCAAACGCAGAACAATAACAGTGTAAAGAGAAAGAGAACTTGACATTTCTGTCTAAAGAGTGCCGTTTGGAATTACGTCCAGCTGTCGACTATTAAGACTATTAAAAATACTCACTTGGGTGGTTGCTGATCAGGTCTGCTGCTCCATTCCCACACCCAGTCGTTGGAGTCGTCCTGGAAATAGCGAGAACAGATATATTAATCCACCTTAAATACTAGTGACATCCAAAATGAAAAACATAGGTGTTGATGTTCAGATGGAGTCATTATCACCATCATCTTAGACGAATTACGTCCACTGCTGGACTTATGCCTCTCTCAAGGCTCTCCGCTACAACCGGTTCTGTGCACCCGTATCCAACAGTTTCCCGCGACCTTCACCAGGCCTTCGGACCTCGTTGTATGGAATATCCAGACAAAATGTAAGTGTTATATTGAAACCAACTATAGTTTTGTCACCTCCATTTATTTGTTTTGGAGTTGGCAACTTTGTTGGTGTCTTTATACGTAACCCATTTTGTTTTTAAACTAATATAAATTTTATTTGAAAGGTCCAGTGAAAGGTCATCTCCCACCACGGGACTTTTTTTAGACTATCTGATGCAAAGCATGATAGAATCCAAGAGTTGTGGTCACTATACTCATTGCGAATGCAGGCAATGATGACATACATGGCGACTTAGACAGATGCTTTTTCACGATCCACTTGGGGGCGTAAAAGGCATGACAGTCATCTTGAAAGCGTAAGACTCAGACATCACGATATCTGTCACTACCAATGAGTTTAAAACGGAATATAGGCAAAGATCTTAAGAGAAGAAGTACTTATGTAAAATACAATCTCTTACCCTCCAGCAGTTGATATATACTCCTTTCAATTCATCTTCAGTGGAAGGCTCCAAGTTTGGACTGTTGGGTGGAGATTTTGGGCTGGAACAAAACAAATTTTATTATTAGCTATTGAATACCTGGAAAATGAGGGCAGTACCAACTAATGGACAAAACTCGTAAGAGGCGACGTCCAGCAGTGGGCTATTAAAAGACTGTCGATGTAAGAAATTGCTGGACAATTCACGAGCGTAGTCGTGGGTGAAGTATAACAGATCAAGTTCGTAAAACGGTATATTGTTTGAGCAGATAATATGTGGGTGTAACGGAGGCCGGTTAGGCAATAAAATAACAATAGCTGTGCCATCTGTTCAACAAATGATGTTTAGAACTGTTTTATATACTATACTTGAACTGCAACGGAAGTCGGCACATCGTTACGTTCAAATACGTGTGTCGTTTACATATTGTGATACGACTATTTCTGTTTTTCATAGAAGCCAACCAAAGTGATACTATTCTACTTGGTAAAAAAAAATGTAATCCATAAAATTTCCTTATTTAAATTTTATATACCCAGTGTCACTCAATTGACACGAATCTAACGCCATCCGCAAAACTTCGATCTAAACTACAGTTATCGAAGAAATAATCTATAGGTAGTAGAGCCACGCTAATTTCAGCATGAACGGACCGGCTCGACCGGGGCAGTACTACCCTCCCACAGAAGATCAACCTAAAGCGACAACATGCGTGCTGACGTGGTTCGTTGGTCAGTGCGATACCGGAGGCCCATTGATGCAGGGGTGACAGTTGTCGTAGTAAGTGTGTGCAATACAATGCTACGATGACTGTCATGCCTTTTACGTCCCCAAGTGAGACGTAAAAAGCATCTTAATAGGCCGCCATAGTGTGGGTCACCATACAACATTGTCAGCATTCGCAATGACTATGGTGACTACAACTTTTGGATTCAATTCATGCTTTCCATCAGGCAGAGTAGAGTCACTTTGGCAGGTTCTCAAATAAAAAAAAAATAAAAAAAAACCTGATGGAAAGCATGAATAGAATCCAAGAGCGTTGGTCGCCATACTCACTGCGAATGAAGACAGTGCAGTATGGCGACCCACGTTATGGCGGCCAAGTTAAGGAACCCGTTGGTTAATCAAGGGTTTTGTTACCAAATTCAAGGTAGTGGAGTCTTCTTAACCTTGAGTCTGATTTATAAAATCCTGCGATATAAAAGATACCATATCGACTGCAT
This sequence comes from Hypercompe scribonia, assembly GCA_949316085.1. Classification (NCBI taxonomy): domain Eukaryota; kingdom Metazoa; phylum Arthropoda; class Insecta; order Lepidoptera; family Erebidae; genus Hypercompe; species Hypercompe scribonia. The sequence continues at coordinate 10,029,469 of OX438995.1, forward strand.
GATAGGCCTAGTGGTTTAAGCGGTCGCCACACAACTCTCTACTGCGCTGAATGTGGGTTCAAACCCCGCATGGGACAACATTTTGTGTGATCCACAAATTGTTGTTCTGAGTCTGGGTGTTCTTTGTGTCCGTTTCTTGTATGTCTGTAAAGTCCCCCACGACACAGGATTTATTGATACACGGAGGTGGTCTTTTTACAAAAAAAAAAAGAAAAATCTCCGATCGGATCAAACCATTTATGCCGACGTACGGGTTTGATACCCGAACAAATATTGTGTGATACACTTTCGTTTAATGTGATGTGACAAAATGTACTTACCAAGACAGCATACTATCGAGGAAGTGTAATTCAATATTGTTTTCGAAACTACGAAACACACCTAACAATAGAGTTATTCTCCGAAACAAAGTACCAGGAGCGCATATGACGTGAAGAGGTGATTTTGTACACAACAACAATGGCGGGTAAATAAGACAGCTACGTTTTTTTTAATCTACTTGAAGGTCAGATAAACACTACGTTTTATATTTTCGCCGAAACATAAATTGAGTCGAAGTAAATTGGCTATTCAGCTAACTATCAATAATAGACGCTTATTGGTGTGGGAAGTCTCTGGCTTGAAAACACTAATTAACTTCTGTACACCAGATCAGCAGTAAGTCTAACATCCGAGAATTGACTCGGGAACTTTTTTCTTCTGAGTGTGGCTGCGGGTGGTCGAGGCGGGATTTCCCCTCCATCCGTTACAGGGGCCAACCGCAAGGAGGTGACGTCCGCGTGCCTAAATAGAGAGGTTACTTGAAGGCCTTGCTAGTAGGTAGGCGTTAGGAGGGATTTGTATGTCGTAATAAAAACTGTTCCCGAATTCCTCCTATCTCAGGCGCAGAGTGGCACACCGTGTGGTTTTAGTAGGTCCGATTTCGACACGTAAGTGGTGGGGTGACGGCACGAGGTTCCACACGTTAAAAAAAATGTGTGTCAGCTCCAACGCACGACTGGAGTTTACTCCTTAAGTACGATTGTCAAAACAGACAAAAAAAAGCTTATTTAACTGAAAGTAACTGAAAAAAGATTGATACCGTATGAAAGGATAAATTAACAAATTAATGAAAATATAATAACATATAGATATAGTCGCTTTGCAGTATGCTCTATACACGTCTTAATACACTCACAACCAGTGCAGCCGCACCAAAACCAGTGCAGCCGCACCAAAAACGTAACGAGGTCATTCGTTCAGTAGATTTTACTCCTCACATTTTTCTCATACCGGGCGCCTTATATATCAAAAACTCCAATAAACTCCAAAAAAGGTTTATTCAAGTTTTTCATCTTTTTGCAGTAAGATTGTCGTGCGTAGTTTATTACACTAGGTATTCTTAATCCGTCACCACACGGACTTTTATAAACCGCGGTTATAATACAGGTATTAATTTCCTGTCTTTGTATGTAATACAACACTTCAGTTGTAAGTATAGTAAAGTTTTGTATAGTGTCGAATTAAAAATACAAAGCCAACATGTTTTTATATTTTAATCCGACCGCGTTGGAGGAAGGTTATATTTTTCTAGCCTGTGTACGAGCCTGTATATTTTTACATTAAGAGCCCGCCAAAGTAACTCTACTCTGCCTGATGGAAACCATGAATAGAATCCAAGAGTTGTGGTCACCATACTCATTGCAAATGCAGACAATGCAGTATGGTGACCCACACTGTGGCAGCCTTATGAGATGCTTTTTCACACCCCGCTTAGGGACGTAAAAGGCATGACAGTCATCGTGACAGTGTAAGTCTTACTCAGTTACCCTGCATCAATGGGCTTCCGGTCTCACACTCACCAACGAAACACGACAACACGGATGCTGGCGCTTTAGGTTGGTCTTCTGTGGGAGGGTTGTGCTGCGCCGGTCGAGCCGGCCTGTTCGTGCTGAAATCAGCGTGGCTCTACTACCTATAGATTATTTCTTCGATAACTGTAGTTTAGATCGAAGTTTTGCGGATGGCGTTAGATTCGTGTCAATTGAGTGACACTGGGTATATAAAATTTAAATAAGGAAATTTTATGGATTACATTTTTTTTTTATTAACAATTGACTTGTCTATTAAATACTCCTTGTCTTCTAAATCTTTTTAATCCAGTGGACCCTCGGTAATCCGGACCCCCTCGTAACCCGACATCAATCACAGTGCAGCTTAGCGTTTATTCGTTGTGTATTACGTATACATACCTAGTAATGTCGTCACAAGCTCAGAAGACAACGACATATAGAATCTTATCGTTTGTCTGTAATTTGTCGGATTACAAGGTACTCTTTTGTAAAAAAATCCGGGCTGTAGGGGGTCTTAGGTAGTACTCTATAATCCGACAAATTCGATAGTCCGACACTGCCCTGCAAAACGTTTGTCGAATCGAATCTCTGCCAATCGGGTAGATCCGTTCAGTAGTTCTGACGTGATTAAAACAAACCTTCGCGCTTATAATATACGGCATTCATGGTAAGTGACTATCGCCACCCATGGATGCATGCGATATAAGAGAGACAAGTGTGTGTTTTTGTTGTTCTAAGTGTTTTCTCCTTCAAAATTCTTGACATTTGCCAAAATATTATGTATGTAATAGCTAGCTGACCCACGCAACCTCATTTGCGTCTTCTATTGCCCATAGTGTTATGTTACACAGCGTGAACTAATTTGTTTACCATAAAGAAAGTTATGGTGAACCAAACTTAAAACATATGCTATGGTGGCGTTTTTTTAAGGGGAATAATTCCTTCATACATTATTTTTGCGAAACTTTAACCGTTTACATAGAGCACGCAATGGAAACTCTCAAAAAGATTAATATTCTCTTGTTTTTGGTACATTTATCATTGATACTCTGCTCTTATTTGTCGTAGCGTGATGACATATAGCCTATAGATGCCTCGATAACTAGACTATCTAACACTGAAAGAGTTTTCAAATCGGACCAGTAGTTTCTGAGATTACCGAGTTTAACCCAAACTGTTTGAAGCTGGTTGACGAGTGCACTTCGAGGCCTCCACCCCTTGGAGTTCGACTTCGCTAAGCACAGATCAGCACACTGGATAAAACTCATGTGTAACTAGCAGGTTGGTCATCCTGTGGGACCTACCCACAAAGGATCGACCTCGCTAGTTAGGTCCCCCCCACCGGATTGACACCCCGGAAACATTAAAAGGATTACTTAGACAAGCCCTAGACCTCTAAAAGTTACCCCAAGACCCCCGTGACTAACTGGGGTCTACGAGAAGAACCACGAGAACCTTTCGACTTTAGTAGTATATATTTATTTGACTTTCAGGTATTACTTGTGAATCTACCATGTACTAGGACCGCATAATCGACAAGAATATTAAATCCAATTAATCAAATCATTTTATTACAAGAGGTGTATTCAATATTGTTGTAAGTTACCAAGACCGCATACATGCGAGGAGGTATATTGGTTACGTTGTTATCAAACAATGAAACCTAAACAAGCCAAACAAGGAAGTTCTACTCCGAAACAAAGTACCAGGAGCCCATGTAAGCTAAAGAAGTGCGTTAGTTACAGTCGTATTGGCACTCATGTCTCTTTACCTTATAATGGCGACAACTAAACTTAGTACAGTGGACCCCCGGTAATTCGACAAACGTTTTGCAGGGCAGTGTCGGACTATCGAATTTGTCGGATTATAGAGTACAACCTAAGACCCCCTATAGACCGGATTTGTTTACAAAAGAGTACCTTGTAATCCGACAAATTACAGACAAATGATAAAATTCTATATGTTGTCTTCTGGGCTTGTGACGACATTACTAGGTATGACGTAATGCACAATGAATAAACGCTACACCGCTATCACATGCAGTCAAATTCAAACTAAGCAATCGGAATTGAAACAATACCTACGCGTCGAGCACAAGTTGTAACCTGTTCAATCATGCACGATATACATTAACGAAAATTGTTTGATTGATGTCAGATTACGAGGGAGTCCGGATTAGACAGGGGCCGGATTACCGCGGGTCCACTGTTTGTACAGATTTGATTTTAGATATACAAGTGAATTTAACACATCAAATGCAGTACGAAGTGCGAAAACTACAAACTATATCAATACACAATATATATACGTCACGTCTATTTCCCAGAGGGGTAGGCAGAGATAATAGATCTTCTTTTACTATGATCCTGACACACCTCTCTTGCTTCGTTGGTTCCTGGTACTTTTCACATGACCCTTCTTCGGAACATCGCCAGTTTAATCGGTAAACGCTTGCCGTGGAATTCCTCTCGTGAATCTTCTATCATCCATCTTGCCAACGTGCCGAAACCTTCAAACCATGCTCTTTTCCATCTTTGTCCAATACATCTTCTTTCAGTTCGTAAAGTACTTTTACCACTACATTCTTGACTCTGTCACTAGAGTTCATACCACACATAATTCTTAGAGAATGCATTTCTCGTATGATATTGATGAACATAAATATATGTCACCAGGTACACCAGATCACCAGGTGGTAGAGCCATGCTGATTTCAGCACGAACGGACCGGCTCGACCGGGGTAATACTACTCTATCATGGAAGACCAAATTAAAGCGACAGCATCCGAACTGTCGTGTTCCGTTGGTGAGTATGAGACCGGAGGTCCATTGATGCAGGGGTCACAGTTATCGTGGTAAGTGTGTGAGGTTTACAGAGCCACTATGACTGTCATGCCTTTTACGTTCCCAAGAGGCGTGAAAAAGCATTTCACTAGACCACCATAGTGTGAGTCACCATATTGCATTGTTTGCGTTCGCAATGAGTATAGTGACCACAACTCTTGGATTCTATTCATGCTTTCCATCAGGCAGAGTAGAGTCACTGGCACAAGGTACCAGGGTATCATAACATTAAAACAGTGCAAATTTAGAACTTACAGTTATGCGATCCTGAGCTCATTATCTTCATTGTAATATGTTTAAGAGTCCACTGCTGGACATAGGCTTCTCCTTAAAGAGAAAAAGCGAAGATTTCTGCCTTAGTCGGCTCTTACAACTCCTACAGAACGAACAGAGGTGGTGATGACACTTATTCCGTCATCACACAGATCCTGGTGACCTTCTTCAACCATTATTTATATTCTCAATTCATATAAGCAATACCCTCTTCCTATCAGTGTCTTCTAATCTTACCAATATACTTGTTTCTTAAGTTCTCCACGTTATTACTAGTGTTGGAATTGTCTTTAAAAAAACGGAATCAAAATTTTTAACAGTGTTTAAGACGCGTCTGCCCACCCCTTGTAGGTATAAGCGTAATTGTATATATGTAAATTACAAACATCAACAATTCCGTTTGCGTCTCATTATGGCTTCATGCAGTTGGCAATTAAGTTTGCGACATGATCAATACTCTGCGTGAGCGTGCAACGGAATGCAAACGACATAGCTCTCATTGGAAAGTATTTCTCGCGTGTTTGTGGCTTATTGCTGCCTAGTTAAATTAATTAGCAGAGCCAATCAAAATATAGATGCTGTTGTGAGAATCGATTATTGAAGTGAAACTTCTTTATCGGGGTTGGAAAAAAATTTAGTGTAACATTTTTTCGTTACGCGTCACATTTTTAGGTTACGCGCCATCTTTTTCTTATCCCTATCACGCGTGATTCGAAGTATACTTTCTCCAGCGGAGTAGGGATTGGTAAATGTCTCCAATGTATTTTGCGGCCCGTTTTGAGTAGTTACATTTTTGAAATCCAGGTGGCGATTGCATCGACTTCGGACGGGCTTAAATTATTTTTTTGAAAAATAACGTCATAAAGAAGTTTCACTTCTTACGAGTGTACGCTAGTACACGTACACATTTTTTATTTAGTAAATGCCGACTTATTAAATTCCCCACAGTTTTTTTTATACCTACTGTTAAATAGAACCGTAGATTACATTGAAATAGGAATTGTGGAGGGAACGGGTCTATGTCCCTCCGACATAAAGGGAGGACTCTCCGACCAGGCGAGGTGATCATGCCTAGCGAGCCACGACCCAACGGTTGATGTTGGGATGTTGTATATATGCTAATTGCCACGCGAATCTCTATTTCGTGATATAGGATTTGCAGTTGCTTCGTAGTGCACACGTTTCGTTCATACTTCGTTGTTCCATGTATCTTCGTTAGATGGCACTGTTGTATATTTTTGTTTGTGCTGTAATGTGGAAGTCACCACAGGAATGTACTCCTATGTTCGTTATATTAATTAATGAACTTTTATTCAGGACGCCATATTTTCTTAGTTATACAGAGGTACGCACGCTCTAGTGTGGTGGTCTCGGCAATCACAAATCCATTGTCAGTTTTTGTGCCTATCCTCAATTTAGGGAGGAGGGAAGTTTTCTGAGAACCTATTACATTTGGTGAAAGTAACAAAATAATTGTTTAACATAGGAATTTTGTAAGGTTGTAATGCTACTCCAGAATGGATTTTTCTTCAAATTTGAAAGTTCAGGGCCAGGTTTATCATTTAGTTTAGGCATTTAGATTAATGTCTAGACTAATGTCTGTCTTATCTGCCAGATAACTGCAGATTTTGGGATCACAAGTCTTGGATAGAGAAATATATGTCAGATATACATCACCAAAGCTTATCTGTCAAATAATATTACATGTCAGATAACTATTTGAAACTTGATATGGAATTAGTGAAATTGGTCCTTGTTCCACTAAATAAAAATCGTTTGAAATGACGGTATTCTGAGATAACTATAAAACAGTAAAGTAAACCTTACACGTGCGATCAACGGTAAATCTCAAGAGATTCTTTGCGCCTAGACGCACACATAAACAATTAATAATACACGCATAACGAATCCTATGTTAATTCGTCCAAAGAATTTTAATCCTCGACGCCACTTTCAATGTTACTAAATACAACCTTATTTCTTTTAGACAAGGTAGCGTTTCCTTTGCATATATGTGTTCTAGGGGCGGTGCAGCATCAAATATTACGAAATATTGCCGCAAGAATGCAGTTCATTGCGTGCTCTCATGGTAACAATGTTGTCAGTATTCAAATTGAATACGCAATGTATGGTTGTTTTTGAATATTAAATCACAACGGTTCGAATACGATCGTTTTTAGAGGTGTACAGAAGTACTGGCCACTACGAGTGATCGCGTTCAAAGTTTTGGTTCATGTGCCACATGCACATTGCATTTTTACCTTTATTCCCTGATCTCTGGACAACAAAACAGAAAACACACCAAATCTCAGAAATGTCTTCTTTTCCCGTAAAGTTTGTTGAAATCCAGTGTACTTATTTATAGTAACCAATGAAAGGAAACATCCAATTATCAAATTGCTAAAAGCTAACCCAAATCGAACGTAGATAATTAAGGAGTATTACGCAATTACTGAAGTATTCGTCAATGGCCATTACGCAATATCTATCATTGGGCTATTGTTAATTCTTTTAATAGACATTCCACTATCACTCCGTAAGCTATCATCAACATCAACAGCCTTTTACAGTCCACTGCTGGACATAGGCCTCTCCTTTGTAAGGAGGTTTTGACCTACTACACCACGCTGGTCGGGTTGGAATAGGGTTTGTTTCAAGTTTTCCTTCTCTTTGTAGTTCCCTTAGTCGCCTTTTAAGACATCCACGGGATGAATAGGGGTGGTAACCCTGTGTATTCTTAATCCGTCACCACATGGACTAATTCCGTAAGCTAACTAGAGTGAAAAGCATTTGATCAGAAATTCTCATGTATGTAGTTCTAGACCTCAGAAATTGATACGCATTTCTTTAAACGGTTCTCGTACCGCCACTTAAGGACACTTCTTTGGAGTCACAAGAGCTTAGTCATTCTTTGAGGCCTTTCATAGAATCAGGTGGAGAGGGTTTGGACTTGGGTAACCTGACTCACTCAGTCTAGAAAATCAAACGAATTCCTTAACAGCGGTATTCTCTGTGACTAATGTATTACTGAGGTCGGGTCTTCGCATTTGTGGCAAAGCATTTCTTTCCCACTGATTTTTTCATCATCATCAAGAACCTTCCGTCTACTGTTGGACAAGGCCTCTCCTTAGAAAAGAGCTTTTGGTTTACTATACCACGCTGACGAGACGGGTTGGTTAAGGGTTTGTTTCAAGTTTTAATACACTTATCGACAGGTGATCCTTCTGTTCTTTTTTCTAATTACACAATCATAAATAACACATATATCAATTGCTGGTAAAGACTGGCTGACTGCTGTCGGAACTGCTAATATCCAAAATCTTTTTAAATCAGTAATAACTGTTAAAATCTGATGACTAATACTGACCTGCCTTTAACGCTAGATGCTCTCGAGTGTCTCACAGAGGAGTCCCGGCTCTCGCGCTGGGCCTCTCTCAGGAGCCTGATGTACTCATTCTCCACGGCGGCCAGTCCGCCGCCAGAGTTGAGTTCTACCCACGATTCTGCTGGACAAAGAGAAGAAGAAATGTAGACCGATATTTTGGAGTAGAAGTTAGAAGTCATATTTATCGATTTTGCCAGATAAATGCAGATTTTGTAGGTGTACCAGTTGTGAATTAGGGGTAGGTTCAAGTTCCATTTGTGATATTGGTGCATGAGCATGCAGATACAGGCAGGATCTCTACAAACGATGTGACTCGTTGAACCAAATGTCAAATAGTGATCCAGACTGCTACAAATATTGTGTGATTAGCTGACCCGCGCAACCTCGTCAGCATCTTCTATTGTCCGTAGCGTGGTGTCATACGTAAGCCAACCTCAACAGATAAGACATGCTCTCGTGGACTTTTTTTTAAAACTATTAAAGAGAATAATTCTTTAATACATTATTTTAACGATTCTTTAACGCTTCCAAAAACGTTTTTCATTGATACTCCGCTCCGTTTGGTCGTAGCGAGATGATATTTATCCTATAACCTTCCTCAAAAACTGGGCTAACTAACGCTGAAAATTTTTTTAAATCAGATTCACAGTTTCTAAGATAAGCTCAATCAAACAAACAAACAAACACACAAACGAACTTTTCAGCTTTATAATATTGTGTGACCTGCACGATCAATTATTCCGTGTCTGGGTATAATTTGCGTATAATATATTTACATATGTTTATTAACAAATATACCTAGTATGTGTCCAATTACGGCAAGAGACAGACTAAAAACTGGGACTTAAATTTATGACCAGCAAAATGTAGGCATTTATTTTGTCTGTCTGCCACTTTAGGAATCTGGCCGTATAGGTGAGGTCATGTTTTTTATTTCAAGAGCTTGCCAAAGTGACTACTCTGCCTGATGGAAAGCATGTATAGAATCCAAAAATTATAGTAACCATACTCATTGCGAACACAGGTTTAGTGAGATGCTTTGTCACACCGCGCTTGGGGGAGGCTCACATTCTTACCACGATAAATGTGATGTTTCATTACATCTCCACATTTAAAATATCAATTTACGCGAATTGCAGTCTATACATATTAATTTGCGTTATTTTATCGTGTCTTAACTCAATATCAAGCCACCATGTTATTACTACATATAATTGAAAACCTTACATGACTTTTATGACCAACGGAAAATGCCTGAATGACTGGTATTATGACCAATTAAGGTGTGATTTATTAAAAAAAAAACATGTCTCTATTGCGGTTTGAATCATACGATATTACAAAGACGCGAGTTTATCTACACTACAATTATGAAGCTGAAGAGTGTTTGTTGAACGTGCCAATCTCAGGATCTGCTGGTCCGATTTGAAAAATTCTTTCATTGTTAGATAGCCCATTTATGGATGAAGGCTGTAGGTTACATGCCAATACGCTGTGACCAAAAGGAGCGGAGCATCAATGAAAATGTTGCAAAAACGGGGGAAAATATACCGTTTGAGAGCTACCATTGCGTGCGCTGCGTAAATGATTAAAGTTTTGCAAAAATAATGCCCTTCAAAAGTTCTAAAATACAACAACAAGAACCAAATACACTACATCAACTAAAAAAAAATCAGATCCCGCGGTCTCTTTGCCGACGAGTATCCGAGAATTTCGGTGCTCGCTTAAAAGAGTGCAAACGTCGAAACGGTGGCCATTTAGAAGATGTCATTCAAAAACAAAAATGTGTGCGTTTACTAGCGTGCGCTCGTAAGAAGTGAAACTTCTTTATGACGTTATTTTTCAAAAAAATAATTTAAACCCGTCCGAAGTCGATGCAATCGCCACCTGGATTTCAAAAATGTAACTACTCAAAACGGGCCGCAAAATACATTGGAGACATTTACCAATCCCTACTCCGCTGGAGAAAGTATACTTCGAATCACGCGTGGTAGGGATAAGAAAAAGATGGCGCGTAACGAAAAAATGTGACGCGTAACGAAAAAATGTTACACTAAATTTTTTTCCAACCCCGATAAAGAAGTTTCACTTCAAAAACCATAAAAACAATTTCATAATATATCAAACGGTTTTGTTTATAAGCTTTTCAAATGTTAACTAATTCGTGGTCCACTCTATACTCGTAGAACCGTCTATGCCTCGTTCGACACACGTGTGACCATTTTTTGTTTACGTAACATAATCACCGCATCTCGCGTGTCCGTGGTCGTCATTGTCACGTTACACTGGTTTTGTTACACACACAATAAAGTATTGTGTTATTCTATAAATAAACGAAATATGACAAGCAAGTATTTTACACAAGCATGTATCAGAGACAGTGTATTTTTTTTTGTTTTTTTTTTTTTTAAAAGACAACGCCCGCCTTATGAATAACTCCTGTGTCGCCCGTGACTTTACAAACATACAAGAAACGGACACAAAGAACACCCAGACTCTGAACAATATATTCCGGATCACACAAAGTGTTGTCCCATGTAGGATTTGAACCCACAACACTCGGCGCAGTAGAGAGCGGCGTGGCGACCACTTAAACTACTAGGCCAACTGTGCAGTGTGTTCCGTGTGTGTAGTACAATTCTGGTGTTACAGGTTTTCCTCTGGGTAAAACTACATGTTTAAGAGGTAGTAGAGCCCACCCAAGATTAGTCTATAAGCGAGCGTTGTCTTTAAAAATAAAGTTTAAAAAAAGATATCAAATCAACTCTAAGATGCCAAATCTTTATACTTTTATTTTGGTACGAAGTTGGGGATGCTCATTTGTCAAATTTGCTTTTGTTTAAACATTATGAACAAAAAAAAAAAACAATACTAATTATTTGTTAAATAAAATAACTATTTAAAAAAAATACTTCCATGCTAATAATTTTGTTAAAAAAAGCAGTCCAAAACATAAAAAAATATGTTCTGTTGTACATAAACTATATCTTAATACTCAAATACTGAAGAAAACTTAATTTAAAACGTTTGCATATTCATAAATTGGCAACATCGCCGCAAGAAAAACCGCCAAAACGAGCTGTCAAAAACTTTTTTTTTACAAAACAACGAGACGCACAATGCCAGTTACAAAACAAAATTGGCCGCGCTCTTGACAATGCAGAGGTCATAGACAATGCATGAGTATCTTAGAATGTGACACCGTGCGACCTGTAGATTGCAACTATCTTGCCATTATTAATAATTATATTATTGACGCGGTTATACAACGTGGTTTGAATCGCACTGCACTCGTGTTTTGCATATTTATTTAATATACATTTATCCCGCGACACGGTGTGTTTTCTCCTCCTCTTTTGTGAGACGATATTAAAAAAAAACTTTCGATAGCGTACTCTATGGAAACGCAAAAGCATTATGATTTGATACGTTTCCATTAAAACCATGTGATTTCGAAATCCTTCAGAATCGACACTGTGCCACCAAGACCTATTCCGATGACAGACCCATGTAGTCACAATGTAGGCATCATCTTTGAGAAGGGTGTGTTATACATTGGAGGCAAAAGATTATCTTGTACTCGAGTTTTATAGTACCTATATTAGAAATCAAAAACTATTAATCGCCATAGCGTGGGTCGCCATACTGCACTGTCTTCTTTCGCAGTGAGTACGGCGACCACCGGCTCTTGGATTCTATTCATGCTTTCCATCAGGCAGAACAGAGGCACTTTGGTAGGTCTCTTATTTAAAAGAAAAAAAAAACTATTGCCAGACTCCAAATCCTTTAGAACATTATAACGCAGTCCGTTTAACAAAATCAGAACTCTCCTGAAATTCGTATAGAAACCTGTTTGGCAGTTTTAGAGTTTATCACATACAGACAGACGATTTATTTTACAATAACTTACTTTATTCATACTGAGACAAAAGTTTTTGTATATCTCATGATCTCTCAACCCACGGTCACCGACCTCTACACGGACGCCGAAAAAAGGTCAACTTGAAAAAAAATGGACGAAAATTTCAATAAAAGAAACTACATAACATTTATATTTAAAGTATTTTACATCTAACAAAAATAATTCACTGCACGATTGGCCTAGTGGTTTAAGCGGTCGCCACGCGGCTCGCCACTTCGCTGAGTGTTGTGGGTTCAAATCCTACATGGGACAACACTTTGTGTGATTCACAAATTGTTGTTCTGAGTGTGGGTGTTCTTTGTGTCCGTTTCTTGTATGTTTGTAAAGTCCCCCGCGACACAGGATTTATTCCTAACGCGGGCGTTGTCTTTAAAAAAAAAGAAATTATACTAAGCTAGCTGACCCACGCAAGTTTTTCCATTTTTTATTGACGGTCGTCTCCTATAGGTTGTAGCGTGATGTTTTACAGCCAAATATTAAATATTCAAAGTTTTCTTTTCATTACGAACCAGTTGTTCCTGAGATTAGTCAACCAAATAAACGAACTCTTTCATCATCATCATCATCAACAGCCTTTTACAGTCCACCGCTGGACGTAGGCCTCTCCTTAACAAGGAGGTTTTCCTACTACACCACGCTGGCCAGACGGGTTGGAATAGAGTTTGTTTCAAGTTTTCCTTCTCTTTGTAATGATGTTGTCTTGCATACTTTGTTCCCTTAGTCGCCTTTACGACACCCACGGGATGAATAGGGGTGGTAGCACTATGTATTTTTAATCCGTTACCACACGGACAAACTGTTTAGCGTTTTTATATACATATTAATATGTTATTATTATATACAGCCACTAAACAGCATGCACTGATAACAAATTTACATTTTAATTATATATAGTATGCTTATCTGTTTCTTTAAATTATTCTAGAATGTTATAATATTAATACAAAAATAGAAATATAGATATACAAACATTATGTAGGTATTTTAATGTATTCTCCGAAACTAATAGACAGGTTTTCACAAATATTTGTTAACAAATACAAGATGGAGGTTTATCATGTCTGACATATCGATATACCGTCATTTTGAATCTATAATGATATCTTAAGTTTTCTTTTTTATTATTATTTTAAGAGCCTGCCAAGGTGACTCTACTAAACAATGTAGTATGGTGACCAACGCTATGGCGGCCTACTGAGATGCTGTTTCACGTCCTGCTTGAGGACGTAAAAGGCATGACAGTCCTCATGTGTCCCCTGCATCAATAGACCTCCGGTAACACACTCACCAACAAAACACGACAGCACAGATGCTGTCGTTTTAGGTTGGTCTTCTGTGAGAGGTTAGTACTGCCCCGGTGAACGTGGCTCTACTATCTTGAGAATATGCTACTCCGATTATTTCAAGTAAAAATTACAAAGACTGATGACTAATCGATTTCGATCACGACGACCAGCCTTCTGCGCAGGAGATGTGATAGTGCACGGGTGTATGCACAATAACAAGTGCACTCTCTGTTCCCTTACTTTCACAATTCGATGGGACGGTTAACCAGGTGCTGAACGACTTTACATGCTCTCCGAGGTGCAGGACTTAGGACCCCAACTTCTACTATTTTGTAACTAGAGAAACTCAACATCACTTTTTGAACCGACCTAGGAATCGAACCTGAGACCTCTTGATCGGTAATCGCACGTTCTAACCGCTAGACCAACGAGGCAGCTAGAGACAAAGTTTAAAAAGGTGGCGGCCAGCGGCTGGATGTAGATGATCCAAGATCAGGATGGTTGGCGCTCTTTAGGGGAGACCTTCGTCCAGCAGTAGACAGTTTCATCATCAGCCGGAAGACGTCCACTGCTGAACATAGGCCTCCCCCCTAGAACGCGCCAACTGGACGCCAACTGCATCCATCTGCTCCCCGCGACTCAGACTGTCGTCGGTCCATCTAGAGGGGGGCCTACCTACGCTTCGTCTTCTAGTACGCGGTCACCACTCGAGAACCTTTCTTCCCCAACGGTTGTCGGTTCTACGAGCGATGTGGCCGGCCCATTGCCACTTCAACTTGCTTATTCAAAAAGCTATGTCGGTAACCTTAATTTTCAACCAGTGGACAGTTTACGAAAGAATAATTCACTGTACTGTAATTTATCACAATATAGGTACATTTTTTTTTAATTTTATCAGTACCACTTACAGTTCAAGTGATTTTATTTTTAACATGCTTTTATTAGCTTTTTCTGCTCGTTTGTTAGTTCGTAACCTACTTCTTTGAACTCGAGTTTGGTCACCTTTGAACCAGCAGATTTCATTTAAACTTTATACATCTATATATATAAAAGAAAGTGGTGTTTGTTACACCACTTGTAACTCAAGAACGGAAGAACGGATTTAGCTGAAAATTGGTGGGGAGGTAGCTTAGAACCAGGAGACGGACATGGGATACATTTTATCTCGTTCGACGGCGTTTCAGTCCAAAATCCAAAATCTGCTTATTTATTGCCTTTAAGGCGGAACAGAGTTCGCGGGCGCTAGTTTATAATAAACACAACACAATACGAAAAATAAAAATTAATCTGATTCAATATAATAGCAATCCAATAATTGAAAAAGCTGAAAAATTATACTTATACGTGAACCAACCACTGCGCCATCCGTTTAGTCAACTTTTTTTTTTTATTCTAGAAACCTACCAAAGTGACTCTATTCTGCCTGATGGAAAGCATGAATAGAATCCAAGAACGGTGGTCGCCATATTCACTGCAAATGAAGACAGTTCAGAATGGCGTCCCACGCTATGGTGGCCTAGAGAGATACTTTTTCACGCCTCACTTAAAGGACCCGAGATCGTAGTGGGAGGGAAACACGTGCGCTGGTAATGAGTTCCAGGCTTTAACTGATTTGCGCAGGAAGGAGGCGCCGAACCGTTAAGTTCTGGAGTGTATGTCTGCCATTCTGAAACGGTGACTTCCAAGGCCAGCACGAGTTGTCCTGTAGAAGAACGGAGATGAAATCATGAGTCACTATTGTTTTAGAACCAGAACAAGGGATGTTGTGATAATGTATCGCCACTATGACTCAGTGTTTCCTCGACCTTCCAAAAATAACTCCTTGTGGTGTCACAACGGACTCATTAGCGGACGCGTGCATATTAAATTTGCTCAATATTTACATCTGAAGAGGATACGTGAAATTGAGGCAACAACCGCAAAATATTGAAGGTTATGAGCAAGGTCGAAAGAAGATCAGATATTTATGTCAGTTTTAGTATTGACAGTATAGTGTATACTGGCTCCACACACAGCCAAAGGCAGAAAGAGCCAGTGGACTCTCACACGTCAAAATCCAGAATGTCATACAGGTATGAGATCCTGGTATCGTCAAATTACTGCTGTCTCTTACCCCTTTGTTCATGATCTCCTAGCTGTGTCGTACACGGGCTTTAAAAGGGAGATAGAGTCAAACACAAAGAGTTTAAGCCGTCATAGCGAGTGTCACCACACTTTTGGTAGTTGTCTGCTAGAAGTATGGTGACCAACGCTCTTGGGATCTATTTGTGCTTTCCATCAGGCAGAGTAGTCACTTTGACATGCTATAAATAAAATAACTCCCTAATTATCAAAAGCCTTTAACTATCCTCTGTTGGAAATAGGTCTATCCTTAGTAAAGTTTTGGTTTACTATACAAATGTTCATTAATATATATTTATACACTTTTTTTTCTACATTAAGAGCCTGCCGAAGTGACTCTACTCTGCCTGATAGAAAGCATGAATAGAATCCAAGAACTGTGGTCACCATACTCATTGCAAATGCAGACAATGCAGTATGGTGACCCACACTATGGCGGCCTTGTGAGATGCTTTTTCACGTCCCGCTAGGGGACGTAAGACATGACAGTCATCGTGACAGTGTAAGGCTTACACAGTTACCACGATAACTGTCCCTGCTTCAATGGGCCACGGGTCTCACACTCACCAACGAGATACGACAACACGACAATATATATATAGTAAGCAACATCGTAAATCAATCTATGCAGCTTACAATGTTTTACTTCGACCACGGTGACCAATCTCAACTGAGTCCAGCCAACTACGTAGGACATATACCTTACTCATACAAGAATAACATTAATTTGCTTTGAGATAAAAAAAAATGTGTGCGTGTACTAGCGTACACTCGTAAGTAGTGAAACTTCTTTATGACGTTATTTTTCAAAAAAATAGTTTAAACCCGCCCGAAGTCGATGCAATCGCCACCTGGATTTCAAAAATGTAACTACTCAAAACGGGCCGCAAAATACATTGGAGACATTTACCAATCCCTACTCCGCTGGAGAAAGTATACTTCGAATCACGCGTGGTAGGGATAAGAAAAAGATGGCGCGTAACGGAGAAATGTGACGCGTAACGAAAAAATGTTACACTAAATTTTTTTCCAACTCCGATAAAGAAGTTTCACTTCAAAAAACGCTTATGCTTTTCATAGATACATAAAACGACGCCTGTTTCCCCGAGGGGTAGGCAGAGGGATATTAAATGCCCTTTTCCGCCAGTGTTTTAAAAGAAACGGACACAAAGAACATCCAGACTCAGAACAACAATTTATGGACCACACATAGTGTTGTCCCATGTGTGATTTGAATCCACAACACTCAGCGAAGTGGAGAGCGGCGTGGCGACCGCTTAAACCACTAGGCCAACCGTGCAGTCAAATGACTTGTAAGTGAGATTGCCTTTGGGCCCTAAGTTTTCGGTGAGAACCATATGTGCTATTCGAGACCAATTAATCCATGTCTGAACCAAATTTTACCCAAATCTGTTCAGCAGTCTTTGAGTAAAAGAGTGATAGACGCAAATTATCGTAAGGCATAGTTAAAAAAATATTATTTACTAATACATTTATAAAGGTTTAGTATTCGAAATACTACATGCTTCTGTCCGCCATATTTGTTCTCAAAAGGGGTGCAGTTTTCTTCAATAGATAATATACACGAGTGTTCGGACTAAAGGTCAAATGCATACCTACACAATAGTCTAGACGCAGCCAACGACATTGACTTTCAAAGTTCACTGAACTTTCTTTGTGTCTCATCACATTTTCAGCAGTTTAAGATAACATTATATGCTACTCAAACTATCAGAAATTACGAAAATATTATATGAAACTAACGCAAATACGTCCGTATAATAACGTTTACTGTGAGTTTGAAAAGAAAATAATAACTCCTTACATTTCAGAAATGGCTGTTTGATTCCGAACTAAGCAGAGCCTGTGTGTGGCGGCTTCTAAATTAAAACACAAAGTAAATGTACAACGGCGCCATCTAGCGAAGATACATCGAACTACGAAGTATGAACGAAACGTATGAATGTAATGAACTACAATGCTAACTACTAATCCTATATCGCGATATAGAGATTCGCGTGGCAATTAGCATATGTACAACATCACAACATCAACCGTTGGGCCGTGGCCCACCAGGCATGATCACCTCGCCTAGTCGGAGGATCCTCCCTTTGTGTCGGAGGGATATGACACCCGTTCCCTCCACACTGTGCTTTCATAACCAAACTGCTGATAAACATAACTTCTGGCTCCACAATCAGGGTATCCTTAACTAGTAGACCAGCAGGCATACCCAGATAGTAATAGATAATCAAGTCGCGGCCTCGTGTTTAGCTGGCAGTCACTAACAGCTAGATCAACAAGACAACGTAAATATAGACATATTGACATATACCTACATATATAAAAGAAGAAATTGACAGTGATTTTTGACTGCACGGTTAGCCTAGTGGTTTAAGCGGCATCTGGATGTCGTAATAGCAACTGTTCCCGGATCCCTCCTATCTCAGGCGCAGAGTGGCACACCGTGTGGTTTTAGTCGGTCCGATTCCGACACACCACCCCGCCGTAAACCCCGGTGAGGTGACGGCCCGAGGGGGTTTCCACACGTTAAAAAAAAAGTGGTTTAAGCGGTCTCCACGCTGTCTACTCCGAGTGTTGTGGGTTCAAACCCTAAATCAGACAACACTTTGAAATGATCCACAAATTTTTGTTCCGATCCGAGTGTTTGTGTTCCTTTCTTGTGTTTGTAAAGTCTTCCGCGACACAGGATTTCTTGTGTGGTCGCTATGTTAAAATAATAAATATATATGTATATCAAGGCACAACTAAAACTGCTGAACCTATAAGCATGAAACTTTATACTAACTTCTTAGTAGATATGCACCAAAAGAGAATTTTTAATAATTCCACACCTAAATTATAAAAATGATGGGCTGTTGTAAAAATGCAAATTGGCTAGCGGGCATGTTGGTCTAGTGCTTAGTGGCCCTGCCTGTAAAGCCGGAGGTCGTAGGTTCGATTACCAGCAATTACAAATATTTGTGTTATGGTATAACTTATCTATAACATGGGCGTATTTAGAAATATTCAAGTATGTTACCATACAAAAGGCTCCGTTGCTTAGCATCAGACTCTATGACATTCGTATATTTACAACATCACCTTGTACGAGTACATGGCATCCCTACCAATATCATAAATGCGAATGCAAGTTTGTTTGTTACGGTTTCACGCGAAAACTACTCAACCGACCATCAAATTCAAAGGAAAAGCAGTTCAGTTGCTTATTTCGCTTATTCTTAGGTATCTGACTAGGGTTTATTACATCTATTTTTGGTATCCTAATAATCTTTTTGCATTTGTGCCTTTTATCTTACACTTCTTTTTCTTCCAGCCGATCTAGAGGCCAGTCTACTATACAAGAGATATTATAGTGTAAGTGTGTGTGCAAACCTAGGTGCACTCTCTGTTTCCTCACCTTCACAATCTGATAGAATGGTTATCCGACACGATCGGGGAGAGATCACGTGCAGGACCAAGGGTTTTATGTGCGTGCCGAGGCGCGTGAATTAAGACCACAAATTCCTTATTCCGAGCTGTTATTAAACATTGTTATAATCAGAAACAACACTTTTTGGCCCAACTCGGGAATCCAACCTGGACCTCTCAAGTGGCAGTTGTGTACGCTAATCACTAAACCAACGTGGCAATTGTTTATTTTACTAAAAGTGGAAAAAGTTTTACGAAAATATCAATAATTTAATTAGAACCGATTATAAATTATGTTTGGGAAAAGGTTTTTTTAGAAACTACCTCTGTATTGGGCGTATATTCCTGTGGCACAGGGGACTTCATCAACATACAAAAAACGAACAGAAATAACACACAGACTTGGAACAACAATTTCTGGATCACACAAAGTGTTGTCCCGTATGAGGTTTGAACCAACAACACCCAGCGTAATAGAGAAAATGTTTGAATGTTAATACAGTGAACCCTCGGTAATGCAGCCTCTGTCTAATCCGACATCAATCAAACAATTATCGCTAATGTAGATCGTGCATGATTCAACAGGTTACAACTTGTGCTCGACGCGTAGGTATTGTTCCAATTCCGATTGCTTAGTTTGAATTTGACTACGTGTGATAGCGGTGCAGCTTAGCGTTTATTCATTGTGCATTACGTCATACCTAGTAATGTCGTCACAAGCCCAGAAGACAGCATAGAGAATTTTATCATTTGTCTGTAATTTGTCGGATTACAAGGTGCTCTTTTGTAAACAAATCCGGTCTATAGGGGGTCTTAGGCAGTACTCTATAATCCGCCAAATTCGATAGTCCGACACTGCCCTGCAAAACGTTTGTCGAATTACCGGGGGTCCACTGTATTAACAATACATAGAAATAATAAAACCTTTTTTGTCGAAAACAAATCCATCTGTCAGTTATTACGTTAAATGTCAACGAACGCGATAATTCTTATCTATACTACCCTCGTCTGCTGTTAACACAGTGTGTCCACTAAACTAGATAGTAATCATTGTGCAATATCACCAAGACAATGTGTTTACCAACAATTTTAATCTTATCAACCTTTCATCTCCTTACCACATCATCATTTTCAACACCGCTGCTGGATGTAAGGTTCTTCTTACAAAGGAGTTTATGGCCTACCACGCTGGCCAGACGAGTTGGTATACACTTTGTATCAAGTTTTCCTTCTCATTGCAGCTTGTTCTCCTGCGATGTTAGGGGTGGTGACTCTCTGTATCCTCAGTCCGTCACCACATGAACAGGGTAGGTAAGTAGGTAACATCAATCGGTATGAACATAACAACACCAAAGACGACGTGACGTTAAAATTCAACAAACATGAACTTACGTATTTACACACAATCGTTTAAACTCGTAATTTTTAATATACATCATTATAATCAGCCTATTGAGTCCATCGATAGACACAGGCCTCTCTCATTGTACGTCACTTTAGTCGATTTTGAGTTTCACGCATCCAGCCCGTGCCAGCCATCTTACATACATACATCTCTTTATTTCACACATTAATGCCAATACCCTTGAAGGTATGAACAGAGGTTTATTGAGTCGCCAAATTTTGTAAAATATATTTTTATTTTGTTCACGTAATAGAAGACAAGTCTATTGTCGTCACGGCATTAAATGGGAATATTAGTACATTAAATTGGTAGATATAATGGGTAGCAAAGCTATACGAATGGATTATGAACACTTCTAAATCGTGGGAATACAATAATTAAACTAAGGTAAGAACTTAAGAACTAAGTCCTGAACGATGAGTACAAAAAAATGTTATATCCTGAACAATAAAAAATTTAAAAAAAAACAGTGAAATATTTAAATCCATGGAACTTATTAATTAGAGTCGAAACTCATGATTATCACGAAATATTCTTATAAAAGTGTGAACATTTAAAAATATGTGCAAGAAAATAGTTTTAAAACAATTAAACAAACTTTATCTATCCTTTTCGGCCCTTTACATAAAGGCATAAAGTTTTAGATACATGATAATTAATTCTAGAACACTTGTGAACCAAGGTTCAATCACCAAATATAGCAGCATCGCGTATCCTAGAGAATACTCAACATGGCACTAGTATATTCCCTTATGGCACTCCTATACCTAGACCGAGACAAGTTAGGCATTTAAATTTATAGAAGGTGTTCAGTTATTTATAACTCTTTAAAATCGATACATTTTTAGTATCACGCTTCATTTTTTGATAATATTATAATAAAAATCAATAACGATATAGGATAGTCTATTCAATAAAACGCTTTACTAAAATATTTTCATCACATTGATAGAGAAATAAAAAATCTATGCTTTTTTATGGTATGCTAGCAAAACAATATATGTTCACACGCTCATTAAAACAACACGCAACGGTTTTGCAAGAATCTTGTTTCTACAAGTAACAATTAAAAAAAACCTGTACGTCGTAAACAGATTATCGACGAAGAAACAAGTAGAACAATAAATAAAAAAATATTAATCATCCGGTACAATCAACACGCTCGAACGCGTTCGATTTCAAAACATCAAAACGTAAACAAAGAATTACCTAGTTCATCCACGGGCATCGAACTCAGCGGCTCCGTCATTTTGCTACAATACAAATTCGACACTGCACTAAAACAATAGCAAAAAGGATTGAAATCCAACACATAAACTCAACACAAAAAAAAATCCAACTGCGTATATATTCGAACAAAGAGAAGCACACGTCAGTCGCTCCTGACGGCCGACGCTACACTGATTATAATTTTAAATTTAGAACGCGCGTTGGAGTGTAAACAAAGAATCGCCGGCGCACGTACGTGCTATCTACGTAAGTACTTTTATTACGATGAGGTGATTGATCTAAACAGCAGAGATTAATCTCAACTTAATGTTATTATTATTAGACTATTTTTAATAAGGTAAGCTGCATTCAAACTGTGACTATGGCAGATGTAATTTGGCCGAAATAGTAAACAACTTAAATGTATGTAAACTCCATTATTCAACTTGTGACCATGGCCAGTGCGATCTGGCTGAAACTACAAGCAATTTAAAGGCATGTAATATAATCTAGATCGCGTGTTAATAGCATCGATAGAGGGTATAGGGAGTAGACGAGTTATCTGATGGAAAGTGACTACACATATAACTCACGAAACACAAGTTCATTCTTATTGTTGGATATCGAGGAAGCTACAGGACGGATCGCTACGAACAATAGAACACGATGAAAAATTTTGCAAATATGGAGAAAGTTCATTCCTCGCGAGACGCTGATGTTGCGTATTATTAGCTTAAGTGAAGATATGGCATTGAACTCACACGGAGAGTGTTCACCTTGGATCAATATTGTTATTTCTTCATTGTTATATCGTCGAGATGACAGTCTCGTGCTGTCAATTTGATAAGCTATGACAGTTCTTAGACAACTAAGAACGAAAGAAAAGCGGAGGTAAAAATAATAATCTCGCACATGGCCTGATCTGCTGTCAAACACGGCAGAAACTGTACTATGATAACAGCTGATCTGATAAATACTTTTATAGGTAAACTAGCTTACCCCGCGAACTCTGTTCCGCCTTAGAGGCAATAAATAAGCAGATGTTTTTTTACTTAAACCCGTTCTAACGGGATAAAAAGTATCCTATGTCCGTCTCCTGGTTCTAAGCTACCTTCCCACCAATTTTCAGCTAAATCTGTTCTTCCGTTCTTGAGTTATAAGTGGTGTAACTAACACCACTTTCTTTTATATATATAGATTACAACTCGTCAAGTGTAAATGTCACTTATATGTGACATCAGGTGAGCAAAACCTTTACATACTTTGAGGCGAATCAACCCATCCCCAAAAAAGGCGACCGCTCCAACCCAGCCAATTACCGACCTATAGCCATCACTTCTATTATCTGCAAGGTGCTCGAACATGTCATTAATAAACAACTAGTCCGTCACCTGGAGGATCACTCGTTGTTAAATGATCAGCAATACGGCTTCGGACCGAACCGATCCACGGATGATGAAAAAAGAAAGAAAAAAAAACTCCATATGTTGCTGACTAGTTAGGCGTTTAATTTGTCCTTGTGGTCACGGATTAAGAATATATAGTGTCACCATGAATATTCATCCCAACAACATCAACAAGCCACGCAAGAGCACATCACTGCAAAAAATAGGAATACTTGAACATATGCTAGACCATCAGGCCAGTGTGGCCAGCCAAAATCTGCTTTCGAAGCAGAGGCTTATGTCAAGCGGTGGACTGTTTAAAGCCGTTGATGGTAAGCGTTTAATTCTGGCAAGATCGCTTACATAAGTTTGAACTTTCCAAAATTTACCGTTTGGTCGCAAATGATTCATTAGGTATGATCACCTTGCCTGGTCTAGAAAACTGCCCTCCTCATATGGAGGGTCTATGCAGAAGAACAGGCAAGAAACAAGAAAGTGCATATTTTTATCTGAAGTTTAACTTTTTTTTTAAATAGACAATGCCCGCATTAGGAATAAATCCTGTGTCGTGGGGGACTTTACAAACATAGCAGAAACGGACACAAAGAACACCCAGACTTAGAACAACAATTTGTGGATCACACAAAGTGTAGTCCCATGTAGGATTTGAACCCACAACACTCAGCGAAATGGAGAGCGGCCTGGCGACCGTTTAAACCATTAGGCCAACCGTGCAGTCACTTGACAGTACAACAGGTAATTGGAACAACAAAAAAAAACAACCAAAAGGACTGTAGCCTACGTATGTGTGTACAAATGGCGACTTTATCGGCGACAAGTTTTAACGGAGACTAGCTATTTACGCGGAAGATATATGCATTAGTGTGTGTGCAAACACAGGTGCACTCCTAGTTCCCTCACTCTTATCATCCGATGCAACGGCTATCCAACACGAGCGGAGAAATCAGGCGCAGAATCGACAGTTTTACGTGCTCTCTGAGGCACGAGGGTTAAGACCTTAAGTTCCAAACTCTGGGCTGTCAAGCATTTCTTTTCTGACTCGACCTGGGAATTAAACCCGAGACCTCTTGATCGACAGTCGCATACGTTAACCACCAGACCAATTGGATTGTATATAAACATAAAACAAACTGCGGTTTCCTCAAGGATGTTTCGACACAGCTGAGGATACAGTTGCCGTCAATACACATTTACATAACAAAATACCTACGCGTGTCTTGCAATGCATTTCTATTGGCAAGTAGCGGACAACGAGTTCTGAATAGGATATTGCTTTTTTAAAATAATAACATGACGTAGCCTGAAGAGTCCTTTGCTCGACATAGGCCTCTCCTTAGTAAGGAGGTTTTGGGCTGGCCAGACGTTGGTATAAAATTTGGTTAGGGTCCGAATGTCCTTATAGCGGATCCCTCCTGTTGCAGCAGAGTGGCACACCGTGCGGTTTTAGTCGGTCCCATTCCAACACAACACCCCGCCACAATTCCTGGTGGGTTGACGGTTGGAGTTTCCACACGTTAAAAAAAGGGTTTGGGGTTGTTTAATAAATACATATTAACGCTTATTTAACTAATCAAGTAAGTTAACCCGAAGTTAAGTAATCTTAGCTGGAGCTAAGGATGAGTGACTATTCGCCATGAGTTTCGGTTGCTATTCAAACGTCTGTGGCCACCAACTGCCTCGGTGGTGCAGCGGTAATGAATGCGACTGCTATACTTGTGGTCTCGGGTTCGATTCCCGGGTCGGACCAAATGTTTATATGATCTGCAAATGTTTGTTTCGAAGTTTGGGTGTGTTCTATGTATAATATTTACAAAAAAAGCTATATAAGTATTGTATCAGTCAGTCTAGTTCATAGTACAAGCTCTGCTTAGTTTGAAACTAGACGATGTTGGTGTTAAATGTCCGAAATATTTATTTATTGCCGCCGCCTGCCACTTGAGTTGTGCCTCTAATTGCAGTCGCTTCACGGCATAAACGAAAGTTCAGACGTGTCATAGTAGACCAAAAGACTCCGAGTGTGTGTGTTCACCGTACAGTAATTTTGTCCTGTCGAACCGGTTCAAGACTTTCCGGCAAGTCATTTCGAGTTACAGGTATGTGACCTTGACCCAAACAATCACTGCCTATCTTGCTTCTTTTAACAATAAACTTGAAATTTTCCTATCCAATTCATTATTTAATTAAATTATCAACTGCCTCGGTGGTGCAGCGGTACCGAACGCGACTGTTGTGCTTGAGGTTCTTGGGTTCGATCCTGGGTCGGACTAAACATTTGTTTCAGAGTTTTTTTGTTTTCGATGTATTTACAAAAAAAAAGTATATAAGTATTCTATCAGCCAATCTAGTTATCATAGTACAAGCTCTGCTTAGTTTCAACTGAGTGGTGTAACGTCACATGACCGAAAAAAATATTAATTTATATATTACTTACTTCAACAAGAAAAAGTTTAAAAACTATAACCCGACTCCGTAAAAACTTCTGATAAAATTTATATGGTCTATCTCACCCGAGTCATTATTACGAATCTATTGATATTTCATTCATTAAAATCTGTTCAGTAGTTTAGGCGCTACCGTGGAACATACAAACATAGGTATATTGCCAAAAGTATTTATTTTGTCTTTGCCGTAGTCGGGTAAAAAGACAAATTCCGTACTAGGACTACGTTCTGTACACATTCAAACACATACTCGTACATTACATTACACATTCGTACATTACATCAAACATTCATACATGAAACTAACAAACATTTTAAAATACAACAACAATTTGGTGATCACACTCAGCGTAGCAGGTCCGAGGGGGTTTCCACATGTTAAAAAAAAAAAGAAGGGTTTGGGTTGGCCTTTTGAAGAAGGAACCATAGTTTTGAGTCGGCTGGTCCATTCAGATGGCATACGAGCCCGAGCCGACGTGTGACATGCGCTAACTTAATCCTGCCAAAGTGACTACTCTGCCTGATGGAAAGCATAAATAGAATCCCGAGTTGTCGCCACCATGTGGACAGTGCAGGACCCATATTATGATTGATTAGTAAGATGTTTTTTTCACGTCTCGCTTAGGGACGTAAAAGGCATGACGTCATCTTACCACGACCACTGTGGATTACGCACCATTTAGAGCGACAGATCATGTGTTGTGGCTATCATTATTACGTAAACATTTGAAGTTGGAAGTTTATTTAAATATAGGTGGTACGTGATCACCGTCTCGTTCTCATACTTGTCGTAATCACAAACAAATAATGACCGTATGTTGACCTGGACACGGATCAAATCACAAACAATTCTGTGTCTCCAATTACAAGACACTTGACTCTGTGAGTTACATTAGTTTGAATGAATTAAGGATGTGTGGTGATGGATTAAAAATTGCGTATCTAATCTACATATATTAAAAAGGAATATTTGTCTGTCTGTCTGTCTATATGTCCTTTATAAAATCGTAAACTACACATTTGATCATCTTTAGCAAAGTTGTTCTGCATGAGTCCACGAAGGTTTCGGAGTTGATATGAATATTGTTTTTTGAAGTTTTTCCTTTTTCTTTTTAAAAAAAGACAACACCCGCACTAGGAATAACTCCAGTGTCGGTGGTGGTCACCATACTCATTGTAAATGCAGACAATGTAGTATGGTGACCCACACTATGGCGGTCTAGTGAGATGCTTTTCCACAACCCGCTTGGGGACGTAAAAGGCATGACAGTCATTGTGACAGTGTAAGGCTTACACAGTTACCACGATAACTGTCGCCCCTGCATCAATGGGCCTCCAGTCTCACACTCACCAATGAAATGTTCTCTTTGTAGAGATTTTGTCCAACGTAGCTTACTCTCTTAGTCGTCAAATTGGGGTGGAAGCACTCTTGGTTCGTCCCAAAATGGTTTCCTTTGCAGGTCTCCTGCAATAGCTTGGATATAGTCCAAGGTAGAACTCTTCAGGTAATCCCTCTCTCTTTGCAGCACTGAGTAGAATACTATATGGGGCTTGAAGAATCGTGTCTACATCAATAAACCAAATCCACTAAGTCAATTAAAAGAAAAAATCAGCGAAGAGGTGTCTGCAATCTCGCGTCGCGTCTCTTTGCCGACGACTATTCGAAAATTTCGGTGCTCGCTTAGAAGAGTGCAAACGTCGAAACGGTGGCCATTTTGACGATATATTGTTTAAAAAATAAATTCCAAAAAAAAATGTTTATTTACAATAAAGCTAATTAGTAGCTTTATTGTAAATAAACATTTTTTTAAATATATCAAATGGTTTTTAATACGATTTTTTCAAATGTTAACGAATTATATAACAAGTTGTTTCAAGGGTGTATTCATTGGTGCATTGGAGCATAACGGAATGTGATGCGATACTTTTTGTGTGTCTGTGCGATAAGTCTAATATTAGCTGTCCAGGAAATGAAATCAGATAGCGTATTGTTACTTTGTATGCATTTTGTGATATAATTTATTTTAATTGAGTGGTAACACTAAAGTGTTAAGGGTCAGTTTGGTGGCGGATCAAGAGAACAAAGTGTCACCACTCGTGTTTCATTACATTTATGTTTCATTCATTATGAATTCATTACCAGCGCACGTGTTTGTCTCCTTCGCGCGCGGGTCCTTTAAGCGAGGCGTGAAAAAGCACCTCACTAGGCCGCCATAGCGTGGGTCACCATACTGCACTGTCTCCATTCGCAGTGACTACAACGATCACCGCTCTTGGATTCTACTCACGCTTTCCATCATGCAGAATAGAGTCACTTTGGTAGGTTTCTATAAAAAAAAAAACGCAAGGAGAAGACAAAACTCTAAAACAAACTTCATACCAACCCATTTGGTCAGCGTGCCAAAGTGACTCTACTCCACCTGACGGAAAGCATGAATAAAATCCAAGAGTTATGGTCACCATACTCATTACGAATGCAGACAACGCAATATGGTACACTTTATCGTGCCTCAATGAGATGCTTCTTCACGCTAGGGACATAAAAGGCATCACAGGCATCGTGACTTCGTAATGTTCACACACTTACCACGACAACTGTAACCCATGCATCAATAGGCTTATGTCCAGCAGTGGAAAGTACGTGCCAAACAAATATACATACTCACTCAAAACATAATCCTCCTTTTAGCACAGTTGGCTATAAAAAAAGTCGATTGGAAAACAGAAGGAGATAGTTATCAATGCCCATTCATTGAATAGATCTAATCGATTATACGACGGCTCGATCACGTAGATCAAAACAAGACGTAGTTAAAAATTGTGAGTACGTGCGCACGCGCAGCTATGATTTACAGACGTAATCAGGGATACGTGATCGCAGTCTGATTTATTATGAGCTCGTAATAAACAATAATATTGACATTTGCTTGAGTATTAGAGGTTTTCAAGGGTGACCATACAGGGTTAAAGGCTGCAACATAGGCCATAAGAACTTGGGGTACCTTTATGGCTTCCCCCAGGAGAGGATCTTACCAGGCATGGCGTTGATCCTGGAGGGGACCTGAAATAACATGGTCCAGGTCCCCTTCAGAGTAGGACGCCTGAGACCGACCGCCGGGGTGGTTTTTAGTGGCAACATCACATACTCCTGGCTCCTGTGTCCCTGAGGAGCCGGAGATCCGAAGGGATTTACCACTCCGTCAACAAAAAAAAAGGTCATATGAACTTAGGGGTAACTAAGGGTTCTTATATCTCTTTATCACGCTTTTAGCTTTACATATGTTTGTTTGTTTATAACCGACTTTTCTCAGTATGTTTATTTTTTAATTTATTTCTTACTAGCCAAGGAACTATTTGCCAGTAAAATTGCTAAACTTAAGTGACAGTGGGTGGAGTACATTACACGCAGAAACGATAGCTGATGGGACCATAAGTTCTGGAGTGGCGACCGCGTACTGGGAAACGCAGCGTTGGTAGGCCCCCCACAAGGTGGTCGGACGACCTGATGGAGGTCGCGGGAAACTGCTGGATGCGGGCGGCACGGGACCGGTTGTTGTGGAGAACCTTAGGGGAGGCCTATGTCCAGCAGTGGATGTCTTTTGGCTGAGAAGAAGAAGAAGAAAAGGAACTAGAAACTTGAGGAAGGCCTATGTCAAGCAGTGCACGTCATAATGATTGCAAGCTGACCCACGCAGTCTAGTCTGCGTCTTCTATTGCCTTCTATTGTTTACCATAAAAAAGATTATAGCAAGCCAACATTAAAAGATAAACACATGGCCTTTTTTTATAGAATTTTTAAAGAGAAAAATTCTCTGATACATACATTATTCTTGCGAAACTTTAACCATTTACACAGCGCAGGCAATGGAGGCTCTCAAAAGAAATAATTCCACCCGTTTTTTGCAATATTTTGCATTGCTACTTCGCTGTTATTGGTCGTAGCGTGATGTTACATAACCTAAAGCCTTCCTAGATAAATGGACCACCACTGAAACACTTTCAAATCGGGCCAGTCGTTTATTAGATTAGCGCGTTCAACCTAACACAACATACAAAATGTTTCATAAACTTTTATCAGCAACACTCACCATTCTGTATATAGTCCACTGTCACACAAAGATAATACTAGTTCAATATTGATTTTTGTCTATTTGCGTCAGATAAATAATAAACTTGGAGATTAATTTACTGATAACATTGTTGTTAGGCTGTGGGAGGTTTTTTTTTTTATTTTTGTAAGTCAAGGCCCGCACTAGGAATAAATCCTGTGTCGCGGGGGACTTTACAAACATACAAGAAACGGACACAAAGCCACACACAGCCAGCCTTATTTGATATCCGTGGGTGGACAAGAAGGGTTTTCCCCTCCATCCGTTACAGTGGCCCCGTGTGTTTACAGAGAGTTTATCGCAGATGGTGCCTGCGCTAGGAGGGATCTGGATGTCGTAATAGTAGCTGTTCCCGGATCCCTCCTATCTGAGGCGCAGAGACGCACACCGTATGGTTTTAGTCGGTCCGATTTTGACACACCACCCCGCCGTAAACCCCGTTGGGGTGACGGACCGAGGGGGTTTCCACACGTTAAGTGGTTTAAGTGGTCACCACGCATGGGACAACACTTTGTGTGGTTCACAAATTGTTATTCTGAGTCTGGGGGAAAGCAAGCAGTCAAACGGGCTGTAAAGAGAATGAACCCCTCTCTATATCAGGTACTCATAGCATATTACGGCCACGGTGGCCGGCCTCAACTGAGACCAGCTAATTACGCAGTAGATAACAAGTGTACGCGCAAACACAGATGCAACATGTTCCCTCACTTTCACAATTCGATTCGACGACTATCCAACACGACTAGGAAGTAATCAGGCGCAGGACCGACGGATTTACACACTCTCCAAGTCACGGTAAGACCCCAGACCCCAACTTACAAACTCCGTGCTGTTATCAAGCATTTCTATAACAATGTGGCGACTTCCACATTACAGCACAAAGAAAAATACACAACAGCGCCATCTAGCGAAGATACATCGAACTACAAAGTATGAACGAAACGTATGAATGTAATAAACTACGATGCAACTACTAATCCTGTATCGCGAAATAGAGTTTCGCATGGCAATGAGCATATATGCATCCTAACGACAACTGTTGGGCCGTGGCCCGCGAGGCATGATCAGCTCGCCTGGTCGGAGGATCCTTCCTTTATGTCGGAGGGAGATGAGACCCGTTCTCTCATCAATAAAAAAAAAATCAATAACACTCACCCGACCTCTTTATCGACAGCCGCATTTACAAAGCAGTTAATACGAGTAAAGTGAGATACAAACACACTGTCAGTAAATAATTATAATATAATCGAACTACAATAAATTGTTCTGACACTTGCCCTCTTTTGCGATATACAAGGATACGACCCACAATTGTATTTTTATAAACAATAAAAAAACAATAAAAAACGCGGCCAAGATCGATTGTTTTAAATGACACACATACATGTTTTGGGTGAGGGTGCAATGACTAAAAATACGGGAGTGTCACCCGTCGCTTATTCATCCCTTGTGTCGTAAGACTAAGAACACACTACCAGGACAACAGCACAGTAAAGAAACGACAAACTATTCAGTTTAGAAAAAAACGATATTAAAAACTGATTCTTGGCTACGGAACCCTAAAAACACGAGGTGTGTGTTATCCCGCAGCGATTGTGTTAAAGGGTGAAGGAAGAACGCATGAATATTCGAGACTCATAACTTTCCATTTAGTAAACATGACAAGCACGTGCATGTATCATCCGATGTGACGTCAATTATATTTATTTACACTCAACCAATCTATGTATAATACACGACTAGTCTTATTATAGAAACGAAAATATGCTAGGTTGTAGAGCCACGCTGATTTCAGCACGAGCGGGCCGGCTCCACCGGGGCAATACAACCCTCCTACAGAAGACCAACCTAAAGCGCCAGCATCCGTGTTGTCGTGTTTCGTTGGTGAGTGTGAGACCGCGAGCCCATTGATGCAGGGGTGATAGTTATCGTGGTAACCGTGTAAGCCTTTTACGTCCCCAAGCGGGGTGTGAAAAGGCATCTCACAAGGCCGCCATAGTGTGGGTCACTATACTGCATTGTCTGCATTTGCAAATGAGTATGGTGGACATAACTCTTGGATTCTATTCATGTTTTCCATCAGGCAGAGTAGTCACTTTGGCAGATTCTTAATACAGAGAAAAAATAAATTATGACGCCTAAACAAGTTTGTGTAATTCAAAGGAAATGCGAGCGTCATTTGATTCGTGACGTTGAAATCACCTTTCAAAACTTGCCATGTAATTTATACGCAGGTAACATTTACAATTATAGTCATACGTACATACGTATCGTATATTTATTCTAGAAGACTGCCAAAGTGACTACTCCACCTAATGGAAAGCATGAATAGAATCCAAGAGTTGTGGCCACCATGCTCATTGCGAATGCAGACCAACCTAAAGCGACAGCATCCGTGCAGTTGTTTTGCTGGTGAGTGCGAGAGCGAAGGCACATTTATGCAGGGGTGCGTGTGACACTGCCACGATGACTGTCATGCCTTTTACGTCCCCAAGCGGGGTGTGAAAAAGCATCTCACAAGGCCGCCATAGTGTGGGTCATCATACTACATTGGCTGCATTTGCAATGAGTATGGTGGACACAACTTGAATTCTATTCCTGCTCTCCATAAGGCAGAGTAGTCATTTTGGAAGGCTCTTAAAATAATAAATAATAATAATTAGTATCAACAGTCTTCCTAGACGTAGAACTCTTCATGGAAAGGAGGTTTTGGCATACTATACCACGCTGACCAGAGAGGTTCGTATATCTTCTCTCTGCAATGACGTTGTCCTGTATAATTTGCTCTCTCTTGCGACACCCATGTGATAAAAAGAGGTGTACACTGTATTCTTAAACATCAGAAAATCAACAGAAAGAGACGAAACGATAGAGATAATCACACACCTATTATACTGAATGGCAAGTAAGCCAGCCAACGCGTATTGGCGTATTGACATACGGAGCCGAGACGCGACACTCAGCATTGGTCTGGTCGGTTACTGAATGGCAAGTGAGCTGAAGACGTCTGCTGTAACAGTAAGTATTATTAACTAGTGGACCAATAAGCCAGTCATATATATTTATGTATCGAAGTAAATAAAATTACTTGCGTATCTAATACACGAACCACTTTGTAATATTACATTAATAATGTACTTTGGTTATCGCATTGTTACGTTTTTAATGCGAATATTAAAAGTCAGTATTATATGTTATTAACAAACTTTGTGAAATATCACCAACAGCTTTTTACAGTCTACTGCTGGATATAGGCCTCTCCTTAGCAAAGAAGTTTTGGCCTACTGGCCAGACGGGTTGGAGTAGGGTTTGTTTCAAGTTTTCCTTCTCTCTGTAATGATGTTGTCTTGCACACTTTGTTCCCTTAGTCGCCTTTTACGACACCCACGGGATGAATAGGGATAGTAACACTATGTATTCTTAATCCGTTACCACATGGACATGAGATTGCGAAAAAGAGACAGCAATAATTTTGAAGCAGGTTGGATATGAAACTGTATGTCCTACTCGGAATGACATGCCGAGCCGAGACGTGGACACTCACCATTGCGCAAACTCACAAGTTCAAAGTAGTTCAGTGTTTAGCTGTCCGATAAAAATGTGAAGATGTGGCAGTGGGCCGGTCTTGTCTCCTTATCTCCAGACGAACCGATAGTCGCTGGAGCGGCAATAAGCTAGAATGGAGATCGCGATTTGGAAAACAAGGCGCCCTGAGACACGATGAAACGGCGACTAGAAAGAAGTAGATGGCAGCGGATGGATGCGGACTGCTCAAGACTGGCATAGTTCTCTCCTTGGAGGGAGACCTTCGTTTGAGTGGGTGTAAAACTTTTTCAATAGATACACATTTTTTTTTACGACTTATTTGTAAAAAGGGCATAATATATAGCTGGTCATTGTTATTTACCACGCGGAAGAGGCATGCGCGATACACGTGGATTGGACTCAGTCGAGGTGATATACAAAAGTCCTATGTCCAACTGTGGACTATTAA
The DNA here is from genome assembly GCA_949316085.1 of Hypercompe scribonia. Lineage (NCBI taxonomy): Eukaryota > Metazoa > Arthropoda > Insecta > Lepidoptera > Erebidae > Hypercompe > Hypercompe scribonia. The sequence goes on from OX438995.1 coordinate 10,063,127, forward strand.
AGGTGTTTAATGTGAGATGTGAAGCAATTATTTCGTTGCTTTTTATAGACTAGCTATGTTTATCGTAACACAAACCCCACAGACTAGAAGGAACACAAAGTGCGGCAAAACACATGTGACAATTTATCGAGAAGCTATATTTATCGGAACATAAATCCCACTGACTCTAGAAGGAACACAAAGGGCGTCAAAACACATGTGACAATTTATCGAGTAGCTATGTTTATCGGAACACAAATTCCACTGACTCTAGAAGGAACACAAAGGGCGGCAAAACACATGTGACAATTTATCGAGTAGCTATGTTTATCGGAACACAAATGCCACCGACTCTAGAAGGAACATAAACGGCGGCAAAACACATGTGACAATTGACTCACTTGTGTCTATAAACGGTGGTGGTAACTTAGAATTAGGTGAAACGTGGGCTCTTTGGCCTCGATATCTTTAAAAAAAAAACAAATTATAATGTACTATTACAATACAATCACGACACACATACATTATACATTCAAGCAAGGTCGTGTATAATTATGTATATGTATATAACATATGTGCTCAATACATACAAAATATCATTAAATTTAGCGTCCAAAAGATAGGGCAAATAATTTTGAAGTTTTTTTAGAGTAAAGGGACATTTTTGTGTCACAATGAAACTTTTATAAAAGCTGACTAACAGACAGCAACGTATTCAGAAGTAAATCTTCAAACAAACCCTTGCCCAATCTGTCTAGTATATATATATTTACCCATTGATGCAGGGGTGACCCCTGGCATCCACTTTCGCCCTCACCAACGAAATAAGACACATGTTATCGTGGTATGTGTGAGCCTTACACTGCCACGATGACTGTCATGCCTTTTACGTCTCCAAGTGAGGCGTGAAAAAGCATCTTACCAGGCCACTATAGTGTAGGTCACCATACTGCATTGTCTGGTGACCGCAACTCTTGGATTCTATTCATGATTTCGATCAGGCAGAGTAGTCACTTTGGGAGACTCTTGTAAAATCTATAACATGACTGCCTCGTTGGTCTACCGAGATACTTTGTAGGTGGTATCCCTCTTTAAACAAAACAAATTCGAGGGTCTCGTCATGTTTCGGTCATTCAGGTTTTACTGTTTACTAAATGTATGGTAGTATATTTGCTAAAATATTGCACAGATAAAATTGAAGTGGACCAAATTAAATAGATGTATATCTTGCTAAAATCATCAAGTTATTCTTGGGAACACGTAAAATAGTGTATTTCATGTGCGATTTGCGTCTGCGTGGGATAAGTTCTTAGTCACAAGTATACGTAAATATACCTACTGTTTCCTGCGGACGAGTAAGCAGAGATAACAAATCTTATTGAGTATTTTTTTTTTAAATACACCATAGTGCAGTTTGGTTTATACGGTTGAGCCGCTACATCACTTTTTATTTATTTTAATAGCCTGCCAAAGTGACTCTACTCTATCTGATGGAAAACATGCAAATGTAGACAATGCAGTATGGTGACCACAACTGGCGGCTTGGTGAGATGCTTTTTCACGCCCCATTTGGGGACGTAAAAGCCATGATAGTCATCGTGGCAGTGTAAGGCTCACACAGTTACCACCATAAGTGTGGCCCCTGCATCAATGGGTCTCCGGTCTCACACTCACCAACGAAGCACGCCAGCACGGATGCTGTCGCTTTAGGTTGGTCTTTTGTGGGAGGGTAGTACTGCCACGGTCGAGCCGGCCCGTTCGTGTTAAAAATCAGCGAGGCTCTACTACCTAATATTTCTTTACAATGACTCAATCCCCTTTTTTGCTGATGGATGGTGAATGGTATTCTTATTGTTATAATTTTGACGAGTCTCGGGGACTTCCCTTTTTTTCTATGCGTAAATCTCCACGCATACCACCTAAAGGTGGTTGTGTCGGACTCAAACCGAACCAAAAATCGCACATCGTCTCAAGTACCAGTTGTCCGGGAACCGGGTGCACCTTAGTAGGAAATCCCTGACGGGGACTTCCCCTGTAGCGTAAATACACTTCCCTTGTAACAGATTTAAAGGTGACGTAAAACTATATGGTTTAAGGGAATTCTATTCCAACATACCATTTCATCGTGAGCCCTGGTATTAATTATCGCAGGCTGGTTGTATACACATGGTTTATATGGCTTCTTAATGTTCACAAGTTTTTCAGAGTTTACGAAATCACTGGTAAACACATAGCTATTTAATACTCGTGCTTATCAGTAAGTAAACAGACCATTATGTTTTGAAACTTGTGTTATCGGACGCATTGTTTCTTCAGAAACGTATTTTGCAAATTTGAGTACAAAGAAAAAAAGCGTTTTGATATTTATTGTGCTTTAGTTCTAATAGAAAAGTTATAATATGTATATGTGTCTCTCCACCACCCCTGTTCATTTCATGGGTGTCGTAATTTGAAACAAACTTTTTAATTTTGACTGGCCGTAACACCACCTGGCTGGCGAAGTGGTGTGTCGGAATAGTGCCGACTAAAACCACACGGTGTGCCACTTCGCACCTGAGATCCAGGAACAATTATTATCAAGACATTCAACTTGAAACAAATCCTATAGCAACCCTACCGACCATTGTGGTATGGTAGTCCTAAGACTTCTTTCTGCGGAGAGGTCTATTTCCAGCAGTTGACTGTTGAAGGCTTTTGACGATGACGAATGTTGACGAATGACGAAGAAAGCAGTAGTTTGTCATCATAGTATACAGGCTCTCCTTAGCTTGGGATCAGACAGCCGTGAGAGAGATGTGTCTAGTTATTTTTACTATTTACTACTTCCAAGCACCTACATTTTATGAAGTGTAGCAAGCTCATCCTCTCATACTTTAAATTTATTAACAACTAGCTTAACCGCCCGCGGCTTCGCCCGCGTGTAATACGGTTATATCGCGCGACATGGTAAAAAGTAGCCTAGTCTTTCCCAAGGTCAAGACTATTTGACAAAATTGGTAAATGTGTCCTTTCCCAAGTTCAGTTCTATCTTCATACCAAATTTTATCAAAATCGGTTCAATGGTCTAAGCGTGAAAGCGTAACAGACAGACAGTTACTTTCGCATTTATAATATTAGTAGGGATTTAAATGGGAACAGGAAGCACACACGTAACCGACCCCTGGTCGTGTTGAATAATGGTCCATCGGATTACGAAAATGAGGGAACAGAGTGTAGCTGTATTTGCGCACACACTTATGCACTAATAATATCTCCTGTGTAGTCTCTGCGGATTTATAAGAGGCGAACGAACACATAGATAACCTAACGAAACCCGTAGACACTTTCAAGCCAATAGTCACAAGCCCCTTTGAAGCTCAGAGTCCCTCAGAAGCAGGGAGAGGAATACCATCACCACCAACTAAAATATTGATTAACACTGGTATTCCATGACTTCGACCGTTTCCAACTGGTGCCACCGTCTGAGGGAGACGGTGGAACCAGAAGACTGTCTTATTTACTGTCTGGTGGAAAGTATTTATATAAATTGTCATTATCATCAAGAGTCTTTCATAGTCCAAGGCTGAACATAGGCTTCTCCTTAACCTTCTAAATAACGCTGGCCAGACGGGTTGGAATAGTTTGTATCAAGTTTCCTTGTTCTCACAGTACTGTTCATACTTTCTTCTTACCACCTCTTACGACACCCATGGAATGAATAGGGGTAGTAAAAGTTAGTATTCTTAATTCATCACCATACCTTTAAACGAACAATTCTTCTCTGTATACTCGTATATAATCTGAATCTCGGAAACGGCTCCAACGATTTTCAAGAAATTTAATATGGTAGGAGTTTCGGGAGCGATAAATTGATCTAGCTAGGTTCCATTTGTAGAAAATATTGGTTTATCCGTGTTTTCAACGAAAATACAGAGCAAAGCTCGGTTTTCAGGTACTCCTATATATATAAACGAGTACATACTCTATTATATGTAAAATTATTCAACATAATTATTCGTTCAAAACTGATTACGATTAAATGTTGCAAGTATTTGCCTACACAAATGCGTAAACAAGCATGTTTACAAGACCCGTATAATGCTATCTACATATTATTTGAATATTCATCATTTATTATACGGTTCGTGTTCATTGTGATTATATTTAGCGTTTCTAACTTTTACACAACCATTCGTCCCTTATTTGACAATTATGGCGACATCTGCATACAGCGTCATCTATCGAATACACGTGAAACTACGGAATAACTACTAATCCTGCAACGCGATATAGAAATTCTCGTGTCGATTAGCATATGTTCAACATCTTAACATCGACCGTTTAGCCACGACTTACCAAGCATGATCACATCACTTAGAGTATCCTCCCTTCGTGCCGGAGAGAAATGACACCCGTTCCCCTATAAGTGTAATTCCCAAAAAATATTACTTAGTGTGTGCTTACGACACAGAAAGCTGCCAATAAATCATCTCAAATTTGGGCTCCTGCTCATTGCGAATGTTGGTCCATACTATGGAAGCCTAGTGAGACACTGTTTTACTTGGGAACGTAAAATGTATCCCAGTTATCGTGGCAGTGTAAGGCTCATACCACTACCACCACCACGATAACTGAGTCAAGCCCTGTTGAGACTGATCGCCTTGGTCCAAATCGGCTAGGAGCACATCATGTATATATGTATGTATGTGTGTAATTAAAAACTGCTAATAGCAATTGTAACCTCGGTGCATCTACTTTATTAATTTCGACACTCGCAAAAATAGGCTTGTAGATAATGGCCAAGCGTCCGTGTGGTGACGGATTAAGAATACATAGTGTTACCACCCCTATTCATCCCGTGGGTGTCGTAAAAGGCGACTAAGGGAACAAAGTATACAAGACAACATCATTACAAAGAGAAGGAAAACTTGAAACAAACCCTATTCCAACCCGTCTGGCCAGCTTGGTATAGTAGGCCAAAACCTCCTTGCTAAAGAGAGCCCTATGTCCAGCAGGGGACTGTAAAATGCTGTTGATAATTGTTAATGGCCAGGGCATAAAGTCCTCCTTTGTACATAAATACATAGAGTTGTAAATAAGCATATGGACATAACAAATAGCGAGTAGTAAAATTTCCCTAAAAGGTGAAAATTTCGTCATAACTCACAAACAAAGAGAATTCAAATAAAAAAAAGTAATAAGATGACTCTGTGTTGTCTCTGCCAATTTATATCACTCACTCAATTAGCTGTCACTGTTGTTTGCAAAAATAAATCACTTTCAATCAGCACGACCTTCGCAAACGAAAGTCAAGGACATCCATTCGTCCTTGACCACAGCAGACTAGACGTCTACCTATCAGCACTGCACACGTATATCTGCATTGTTCTTTGTTTGAGTCGAGGTCGAAGTCAACGCAACAACGAAAGGCTTTGTTCCGAAGAGAATGTGTTGAATAAATGTTTATATAGTAATTTTGCACGTTTGTGGCCATATGCTTAGTTTGGACGGCAAATCACATTATTTTACCGGCTTCGTCGGTCTCTAAAAGGGATAAATATATAGTATTAGCTTTTGCCCTTGCTTTTTTTTAAAACAAACAATCCTACGGTATATCATCTTTCTGTAACTTCAATGGTTTAGGCAGCGTACGCCAAGATAACTCTCAGAGGCCAGATTTTTGTCGACTTAATTGACATGTTTCGTTAAAATTACATAAAATCACTACAAATTGAAGCCTGTATGTTATTCCGACCTATATCACTGTAAAGTTTCATCCAATCTGCATCTCACTAGGCCATTATAGTGTGGGTCACCATACTGCATTGTCTGAATTCGCAATGAGTGTAGTGACTTTCATTCTTGGTTTCTATTCATGCTTTCCGTCAGGCAGAGTAGAGTCTCTCTTAAAAAAAAACATAATAATTAAACAAAGTAAAATTTAAATTGCATTTATTTTACTATATTTAGCTTCATTACTGCCAAGGTAGTCTTCAACAGGAAACGTTATCCTCGAAACATTTAGCAATGGCTCAAAAAATTCTGCAATTGAAACTGCTTGAAAATCTACCGAAATAATGTAATAACGCACACTGCAATGGCCTTTTGGCACAGTATGTGGTGTTAAAACCGCCCCGACGGCTGGCATCTAGCACCCTAATCTGCGACACCCGCACCATATGGTTTCAGGTCTCCCCTCAATTTGACACCATTCCCGTTAGGCCCTACCCCGGGACAAAAGTATTTCTCCGACACAGTTTTGACGTGACGGTCCGACTATAGACACTAGGATGCCCTAGTGAGATATCTTTTCACTCCCCGCTTGAGGACAGGACAGTCATCGTGGCAGTGTAAGGCTTACACACTTACCACGATAACTGTCACTCTTGGACGGGCTCGGACGCACGGATGCTGTCGCTTTACGATTGGTCATTTGTGAGTGTATTGCTGCCCCGATCGAGCCAGCCTGTTAAAACCGAAATCAGCGTGGCTACTGCCTTGTTTTTTCTATAAATTGTTATATGCGGCAAAAAAACATGATATTACGCTATTGAGATCCAATTCGAGAGATTTCGCCGCTAAATAACATACACGTATAAAACTATTTTAAATATCTGTTTTTTTTTATATTAAGAGTCTGCCAAAGTGACTTTACTCTGCCTGATGGAAAGCATGAATAGAATCCAAGAGTTGCGGTCACCATACTCATTAAAAAAGCAGACAATGCAGTATGGTGACCCACACTATGGCGGCCTTGTGAGATGCTTTTTCATACCCCGCTTGGGGACGTAAAAGGTATGACAGTCTTCGTGACAGTGTAAGGCTTACAGTTACCACGATAACTGTCATCCCTGCATCAATAAATATTTTAGACATTTGACACACAACGCCATCTAGTCCCACACTAAGCAGATCTTGTACTATGGGTACTCGACAACTGATATACCTAAATACATATATACAATTTTAAATAATATTATACACTCGCTGACCCGGCGAACTTCGTACCGCCTTAGCGTAGCAATGATGCAAGAGTATAAAAATGATTGATGATGATTATAAATATATTTTTCTCCGTAAGAACCTCCTAATAATAATAAATACAACAAAAAAAGAATTAGTGAAATCGGTCCAGCCATTCACGCGTGATGCCGTGACCAAGAAAAACGGGTTTCATTTATATATATATAGATAGAAAATACACAAACAGCGAAACAAATATTTGTAGATCACACAAACATTTAGTTCGACCCGGGAATCGAAGCCGAGACCTCAAGCTACGCAGCATACGCTACTACTGCGTCACCAAGGCAGTCAAATTATATGTACGCTAATATTAGCTTACAAAATTTGTTTACATATTAACAATTGAAGTGATAATAGCATGTTAAAAATGCTATTTTACTTGCTAATATTATTTACACATATGTACATTATTGAAACATACTTCGCAGTATCTTCAAAACCGTGAAATATTCTCAGAAAAGTGAAATACGTAGTTCGTCTTGAACATTTATATTAATATTTTATAAATAAATATGACGGACATTTAACACACAACATCATCTAGTTTCAAACTAAGCAGAGTTTGTACTATGATAACTAGACTGACTGATAGAATACTCATATACTTTTTTGTGTGACATACATATTATATATAGAAAACACCCAAACTTAGAAACAAATATTTGCAGATCATGCAAACATTGGTTCGACCCGGGTATGCGCCACAATCAGTTAAAAAATTGATAATTGATGATGATGCAATTGACGCAGGGGTGACAGTTGTGGTATGACAGTATGCAACATAACACTACGATGACTGTCTGCCTGTGATACGTCCCCAAGTGATGCGTAAAAAAGCATCTCACTAGGCCGCCATAGTGTGGATCACTATACTGCATTGTCTGCATTCGCAATGAGTATGGTGACCACAGCTCTTGGATTCTATTCATGTTTTCCATCAGGCAGAGTAGAGTCACTTTGGCAGGTTCATAAAAAAATAATTACACACGTGTTTATTATTGAAACATACTTCGCAGTATCTTCAAAAGCGTGAAATATTCTCAGAAAACTGAACTACGCGTTTCATCTTATTTTATATGATAAACAATACTCAATTACGACGGTAGAGTTGTTTTGTACTTAAAAGACGAGATCTTATTCAAATTGTTGAAAATCTCGACTCCTTATCGATAAAATTTATTAAAAAAATAATTAAAATATAATAAATGTGAAAGTTTGTAAAGATGTATGGACGTTTGTTACTATTTAACGCGAAAACTACTGTACAGTTTTAGATAAAACTTTACAGTAATATAGCTTATGTATCAGAATAACCGTCTGGCCAGCGTGGTATAGTAGGCCAAAACCTCCTTGCTAAGGAGAGCCCTATGTACAGTAGTGGACTGTAAAAGGCTGTTGATGATGATAATGATGATCAGAATAACGTATAGGCTACTCTTTACCGACATACGCGGAGCCGTAACTTTGTATAAGAAACATTAAAATATGACTGCCTCGTTGGTCTAGTGGCAAGCAGAAGCTAGTAATAAAGCTAAGAGTTTGTTTTTTATAGTTAAATACGCTAATCTTAAGAACTCCTGGAACACATATTTATCGGCAAAGGCTATATGACACCACTCTACGACCAATAGAAACAAAGTATCAATGAAAAATGTTGTCAACACCAAAAAAATATATTCCTATTGAGAGATTGACGAAGTTGCGCGGGTCAGTTAGCCTTCAATATTATGGTAGCGTTATCTTAGGTCTGTTTACCCTTTCGGGTAAATAGGCGTAAGTATATGATATGTATATTTCAGAAGGTATTTGTTTGCAATGGCCAAAAGAGTAAAAAGTATTTATAAAACAAAAATCTTGCAAGTGCAGATGCACCGCAACATCAATCGATTTTAAAAAAGAAGTTTTGTGATAAGGAATAATCAACCTTATCAACACGTGGTTAAAATATATATTCTCGAGTAACGGTTCGCGGTGACAGTTTTGTTTTTGGCGCGAATATAGCACCCGATGTTACAATACCAGCGTTCTTTAAGGTCAATGGTCTTCGATATTTAAATTAAAAAAATCATTTTCGTCGTCGTCGTCGTCAATCGCTGTCGCGTGCAGACGTCTACACGATGCTGTAAAGATAAAATTTAGTCACGAGTTGTAAAATGTATCGAGTTATTTGAACTTGTAATTGAAAATATTATTGTTGATTTAGCTTGTGATGCATGTTTACTTTTATTATATTATAATATCAAGATGAATTGCGCAGTATCTAATATATGAGTCATAGACAAAATTGTACACAAAACATCATGTTTATTAAGAACATATCTCATATTTTCGTACAATACTAACATTGAATTAGTTGAAAAGTTTGTTTGTTTAAACGCGATTATCTCTGAAACAGTTGGTCAGATTCAAATGACGGTTCTTAAATTGGATAGAGTATTTGTTGAGGAACAACATAAGCTAGAAAACATTACGCTACGATCGTTAAAAGCTGAATTTTAACACCAATAGTTGGTTTGGGGAGCAGATATTGCCTCGATATATCGCCCTAAGCAAGAGTATGCGATGTTGTGTATCATTTAGATTAGTAATACTTAAAAATAATGTGTAAATCATTGCCAAAAACGCACATGGAGAATTGCGCTTCAGCTAATTAGACAAATAATTATGCCTATTAGGGTTGCCAGTACAAATATTAGAGCACGTTAAACCATCGGTCCTGCGCCTGACCTCTCCTCGGTCATACCGGATAACCGTCCCATCGGATTGTGAGAGTGAGGGAACAGGGAGTGCACCTTTGTTTGCGAACAGACTTGTGCACTATAGTATCCTCTACGTAGTAGGCTGGTCTCCGTTGAGAATGGCTGCCGTGGCCGAAATCAGCTTGGAGTACATTATCGTTCTGTTTAATGTTAAGCAATCCTGTTCTTTCTTTCTGCAGCTATAGTCACATCATCATGTCAGCTAAAGTATGTCCACAGTAGAACAGAGACCTGCCCCAAGACTCTCCACGACCAACTGGACTTACGTTGTCTGCATCTATCAGTTATTCGCCGTCTGATGAATTGTCCATAGCTGGACAAAGCTATTCAAGATCTCTTCTTTTAAGTTTTCTGTGTAGTTTGCTAACTTAGTAGTGTCTTTGATATACCCAACTGAGGAATAGGGTGGTGACGCTCTGAATTCTTAATCCGTCACCACACGGAATTTTTTGCAGAATTATTATAGGAACAATAACAATGGGGATACCTCCTAATCAACCCTACCTGCAACTGGTACTTGCTAGCCGACGGACAAGATTCTGACAAACAAAATATATATTACGTGGAACCAAAACGCTGGCTAACAATGGGTGTTTATGCCTCTGCCTACTCTTCCGATTTTACGTAGTGAAATGTGTATTTGATATGGATCATAAAAATCTATACTACTTACGTAAAGTTGGGCTACGGTTGTGATAAGCGAACGCACCAAGGTCGTTACTGATAAGAACATTTAACTATGTGATGTTGAAAATACTATTATATAAGTGCCACAGTCTTGTAAAATATATACAAATATTCATACAGCTTATTTTCTCTGGCTGATAATATTCGCAACGAGGTTATTCGACAGAGAACTGGTGTAACTGACATCGCATGGAGAATCAGTATGCTGAAGTGGAAGTGGGCCGGCCATGTTCTTTGCCAGATTATTATCTATCTGTATGTGTTATGTATCTATTACCACCCCTATTCATCACAGGGGTGTCCTAAGAGTCGACCAAGGGAGCAAATTACGCAGGACAACATCGCTGCAAAGAAAGCAAAATTTGAAACAAACCCTTTTTTTTAACGTGTGGAAACCCCCTCGGGCCGTCACCCTATCAGGATTTGCGGCGGTGTAGTATTTCGGAATCGGACCGACTAAAACCACACAGTGTGCCACTCTGCACCTGAGATAGGAGGGATCCGGGAACAGCTACTATTACGACATCCAGACCCTCCAAGAAAATTTGACATAAACCCTATACCAACTAGTCTGACCAACGTGGCCAAAGCTTCCATTCTAAGTAGAAGTCTATATCCATCAGTGCACTGTTAAAAACTATTGGTGTGATGACAATTATGGTGATCAATTTTCCATTAGCCGAATTGCCCTTCACAATATCCTCTAACAAAACGGACACATACTTCAAATAATATCATAACACATTCAATTAGACCCACGTCTCATTCGATTCCAGGGGTGTCCGGACACATGACATCAATTGGCCAATCTACCAATATAACCAATTGTCGTCAAGCCCGGTCCGTAGACCCCTGAGTCTAAATAAAGATCCAATCATTGTATATCAGTTACGATTCGTTGGTCTATTAATAAGTCTTTTTTGAAGTGTAAACCTCTTTAGTAGCATTGTGCACTTTTTGTGATAGGTAAAAAATCTCGCGTGAGGACACGTGACCTGATCGAAAATTCGTAAGACGGCGGGAGAGTAGGCCGTGGGAGCGGCATAAGTAAGGAAGTTTCCCCCTCTCATTCTACTGCGCGACGAAAATGTGTGCCTACGTCTGCTGTCTCGTTTTTATAATATAGACAGGGGAAGCTAGAAGACAGTTCATTTGATGGAAGATGATCACTGGCGTTTATGAATCCTGTGTCGCGAGAGACTTTGCAAACATACAAGAAATGAATACCAAAAAACACCCAGACTCAGAACAACAATTTGTGGATCGCGCCCAATGTGTTGTTCCATGTGAGGTTTGAACCTAACACTCAGCGAAGTAGAGAGCAGTGTGAAGGACAGCCGTGCAGTCAGTTATGAAAAAATTGTGTATGTAAAGGAAAACAGTAATTTAATCACAAAGTGTAGCCAAATTAATGATATTAACAGGCAAGAGCTAGTTTTAGTAATACAAGTTAGATTTCAACTCAGTTTCAATCAAACTCCGTTGCGTGGTCCGTATGTGGCGGTGGTGACTTACCATCAGGTGTCTCTTTCTTTTTCTATATTAAGAGCCTGACAAAGTGACTCTACCCTGCCTGATAGAAAGCATGAATAGAATCCAAGAGTTGTGGTCACCATACTCATTGCAAATGCAGACAATGCAGTATGATGAACCACACTATGGCGGCCTAGAGAGATGCCGCTCCGCTTGACGATGTAAAAAACATAACAGTCATCGTGTTAAGCTTACACACACAGCGAGGCCTCCGTCTCGCACATACCAACGAAAAACGACAGCATGTATGCTGTCGCTTTAGGTTGATCTTCTGTGGGAGGTTAGTACTACCCCGATCGAGCCAGCCCGTGGCTCTACTGCCTTAAAACTCTTCGTTAGCCATAAAGCAATAATCGACTGCCTCCTTTTTTTTTTTATCTATTTTTTATTTTAACGTGTGGAAACCCCCTCGGGCCGTCATCCCACCGGGGTTTACGGCGGGGTGGTGTGTAGGAATCGGACCGACTAAAGCCACATGGTGTGCCACTCTACGCCTGACATAGGAGGGATCCGGGAACAGCTGCTATTACGACATCCAGATCCCTCCAATCGACTACCTCCTACGGTGAGCTTATCAGAAACTGTTATCCACTTCCTTACTTATAAATAAGAATCTAATCTATGCACTTACATTTGCCACCTGAAAACTCAAACATGCGTAGAAAGTCTTATCTTGCTTTTAAACGCGTAAATATTCGCATAATAAGAACTTATTATTTTCGTTTTTTTTAAAACTACCGTTTTGGTGAGCCATGCTTTTGGCACAAATGAGTTTCACAGGAGTGACACCATGGCTTTTTAGACAACAGATTTGTTTGACCGACCGGTTTATGTTAACAGCGGACGTCTTTTGACTTCTTTCGTCTTCTCTTTTGTCTTTTGAATGTTAAGCAGGGTTGTCGATGCTTTTTACTGAGCGTGTAAGATTAACGGCAAAACCCTCCAGATTCTGTAAAAGGGACTCAAAGGGCGTCAACGCATCCTAACTCTCTAGTTACAAGTGTCCACGGGCGGTGATAATTTCCATCAAGTGATCGACCTGCTTGATTTCCCTTGTATGCTGTTAAAATTATTTTTTTTTAAGAACCGTCTTTTAAACTGGCTTTAAAATTGCCCTCCTGCTATGATTCTAAGTCTTTTAAGTGAAGCATGAAAAAACGTCTCACTAGGCCGCCCTAATGTGCGTCACAATACTGCATTCTCTGCATTCGCAAAGAGTATGGTGACCACCACTTTTGGAGTCTATTCAAATGTTCCATCAGGCAGAGTAAAATCATGTTTACATGCTATAAATAGAAAATAAAGTGGTCAGGGGTTCTCAATTGGGTAGTTTTTTTTTAATTCCGAACTCAAATTATTCATGAAGCAATTTTGAAAATATTTATATATTAGGTTGAGTTTGTCCGTGTGGTGACGGATCAAGAATATGTACACACCCCTATTCATCCCGTGGGTATCGCAAGAGGCGACTAAGGGAACAAACCATTCGAGAAAATATCACTACAAAGAGAAGGCAAACTTGAAACAAAGCCTATTAAAAGTCGTCTGGCCAGCGTGGTGTAGTTCGACTGCATGGTTGGCCGACGCCACCACGCTCTGTACTGCGTTGAGTGTTGTGGGTTCAAACCTCACATGGGACAACACTTTGTGTGATCTACAAATTGTTGCTACGAGTCTGGGTGTGTTTTGTGTCCGTTTTTTGTATGTTTGTAAAGTCACCCGCCACACAGGATTTATTTCTAGTGCTGGCGTTGTCTTTGAAAAACAATATTAAGCCAAAACCTCCTTGCTTAGGAGAGGCCTATGTCCAGCAGTTGACTGGTTAAAGGCTGTTGACGAGGTTGAGTTTTGTCTACTTGTCAAAATTAAAAAAATAACAATACTGCTGATAACAATAACATTATGGTGGAGGCCACCCCGCTGCAAACCACGGGGTGATGGCCCGAGGGGGTCTCTACACGTTAAAAAAATCCTGTTAAAATTGACATATCTTTACCGTTAATTGTTATTGGTGACTCTCGATGATAAGAAAAATACGTCTTATGAGTATTTAAAATTCTTGTAAGTTCATCAAAACTAATCTTATCAATGTATTATGTTTCCTTATTTATTGGCACACTACGTGGCACGCATATTGCGTATTCTCACATGGCGATATGTGACGCGTCACACCTTAGATAAAATATAAGAAAACATACCACGTCTTTGGGTATTCCGGCATTATCGTAACGATAACATGTGACAGTGGTTCAAACTAATATATAAAATTCTCGTGTCACAGTTTTCGTTGCCATACTCCTCCGATATCCTCCGTGCTTATCCGGTATCTATGAGAATCGGCCAACATCTATTTTTCATCCCCCTAAATGTTAGGGGTAGTACAACCCTAAATTTTTTTTTTTTTTCTTAGACAAAGTTTTTAATTTCTATTTTTTTATGATACAACATACAAAAATACATACAATCCTCAATTTTCACCCTTCTACGATCAACCCTTATTTTTTAATAGCCATTTTAGTAATTTAATCATTTTTCATCCCACTCAAATTACTTAGAAATAATTTATATGGCAAAGCAACGTTTGCCGGGTCAGCTAGTTTTAAATAATAGTGGTCAAGCATTATTAAATAAACAATTTAATAATAATGAAAATTCTAGGTAGCTTCCTGCTTCACTTGTTGATGAGCATATCGCACCAGGTGATTATAGAATCACTATTTACTTGAAGTTCTTTCAACGCAGAGTAAACAAACGAAAAACTCCCACCCATTGATTCAGGGGTGACAGTTATCGTGGTAACTGTGTGAACCTTACACTGCCACGATGACTGTCATGCCTTTTACGTCCCCAGGTGGGGTGTGAAAAAGCATCTCACTAGGCCGCCATGGAGTGGGTTACCGCTGTCTACATTCGCGATGAGTTTAGTGACCACAACTCTTGGATTCTATTCATGCTTGCAAGCAAAAATATTTTGAGAGTGTGTTTCGTTATTCCTTAAGTGCCATTATTATGCTTAGACTTGGTAACATTTAAACCACAGATGAAGAACCCTTTTTATACAAAAATATGTGTGTGTACTTATGAACGCACGTAAGAAGTTACACTTCTTTGGTGTAACAAGATAAAAATCTTTGTAAAAATGTTATCCTTCGCGTTATCCTACGTTTATAATAATATATTGAACGAAGGTCTCCCCTAGAGAATGCCAACCATCCCAGTCTTGGGCAATTCGCATCCATCCGCTGCCAGCGACCATCTTCAGGTCGTCGGTCCATCGTGCCGCAGGGCGGCCTACACTACGTTTGCCCAATCGTGGTATCCTAGTACACTTCGGCTCCAGCGACCATCGGTTCGTCTGGACACAGCAGTATAACAGATATAGCAGATAGGTTGAATGATGAATATATTGAAAGAAAGTTTGATAACAACGCGTTATCTAGTTAAATATGTATTTAAATATCATATTTAAAAACTAAAATGTAGACTTGTTAATTTCATGGTGTCGTTTTTCCGTGACGGTGTACGAGCGTATTGTAAAAAAAATACTCTCATCATTTTTCCCTAACTCGCCAATAGAAATAAATAAATATTTCAAACATATGACACACAACGCCATCTAGTTTCAAACTAAACAGAGACCGTATTATGAAAGCTGTGTTGACTGATAGAATACATTTTTGTTAAATACATACATATTATACATAGAAAATTCGGTAAACAAAAAATAAAATACATTTCAGACGAGTATCGACCTCTTTTTTAAAAATTGTGAAAAAAAAATACCAACGCATAGACTAAGTAATATATTATGTAAAAATAAAATGAATCAATTATGACCATGTTAGTTACGTTGTGTGTTACCCGCGTTTGTGCAGTACCTTGCTCATGCCACGTGAATATAACATGATGACTACGATCTATCCCTGCACTGTATTTCATCCAGATTTGTTTAGCCACTTTTGCGTGAAGAGTACAACATTTAGCAGTAGAATTTGGGTAATGGCAATCAGGGCATGGTAAGCTCTTCTCACGAGTTAACCATAATGATTTTAATATCAAGTACCAGGATTGCAGTAACAGAGAGGAGTATCAACGCTCTCGCTAGCGATTGTCAGACTTAAGTACGTTGCCCTTTATCCTTCGAAGTAGGAAGTTGTGGTTACTGGTAATCGCATCCACTCATTGAAAAGCGGAAATTGGAAAGAATACGACAGCTCCCGGACTGGAGCTATGTCGCGGTCTTTACAAACATACATGAAACGGACACAAAGAACACACAGACTCAGAACAATTGTCCCATGTGAAGTTTAATTAAATCCACGACATTCAGTGCAGTAAAGAAAAACGAGGTAAGCAATTGATATAAGCCTTTTAGATTTGTTCTGATTTGTGGATGTATGTGAAGATACTAAAGTCATTGTATTTATGGTGAATCATGCATGTTTTGTTTGTAGACAGTGGAACAAACATCGTCATATTGTTGGGCAATATTAGCGTGTGTGTTGCACACATAAATGCGTAAATACATGTACAAAAAACGTGACGTCACGATTGACATCAAACCCCTACAATTTTATTATATTTTCTCCCATCTTCAAAAAAGTTTAATATCAGGAATTATCGTGATTTTCTGCACCCTTGAGTTTTTTTAAACTACATTTCTGCCGTTTTTATGTATATTAGAACTCTTAATATATATGTACAATAAAAAATAGAATAATGTAATCGCGTTATGGTAGAAAATTCGCTTTTATCACTATAATGGAGGACAGTTTTTTTTTCTTTCTTTTCTTGTGCGGCAATCCCGACGGATACCACCAAAAGGTGGTTATATCGGACTCGAACCGACCAAAAACGGCGCGCCGTGTCAGGTACCAGTAGCTGAGGAACCAGGTGCAACCTAGTATAGATATCCCTGGAACCCCGACGTACCTCGGGCCACATAGGGCTCGGAGATGCTGCCCCCCCTCAATATATATGAAGAAGCATGAAGAAAATTGGTATAAGGCTTTTAAAACTATGATGTATATAGTACTAGCATTATACCACGCGTGTGGTGACGGATTAAGAATACATGGTGTTACCACCCATATTCATCCCGTGGGTGTCGTAAAAGGCGACTAAGGGAACAAAGTATGCAAGACAACATCATTACAAAGAGAAGGAAAACTTAAAACAAACCCTATTCCAACCCGTCTGGTCAGAGTGGTATTGTAGGACACAACCTTTTTGCTAAGGAGTGGCCTATGTCCAGTAGTGGACTGTAAAATGCTGTTGATGATGATGATTTTTTTTTCCCTTTCGACATTGCAAATAGTTTTGCCTGGTTCCCCTCAATAGCCGACGGCCTGCCTGACCCTAGTTATCATTTTCTAATAGAAGAAAGTGTGGGTTAAGCGACTGGTTAGGTAGAGTTAGAGATGGGGAAACGAGAGTAAGACTGCACTACCCGTATGTTCGCCCTATGTTTGTAGACTAAGCGGCATCAATTCGTTTGTAATTGGTTAATTTATATCTTATAAGAATATAAACGTAATAACAATTAATACTGACTAAAAAGTTTCTATATCATAGACTATCATTTAAGACTATGACCGGAAGAACCAACCATAGACAGTCGTTTCATCACTACAAAATGCATGACGGGTTAAAAAAATAGGAAGTTCTTCAATTTTTAGTATGATTCACAAAAACAAACAAATATTTTTTACGTCTAAATCTAAAATTATCCCTATAACCACAGTAGAAGTGAAAAAAAAAACAGCCATCGCTTTAAAATACCAGGCGTACATAGATCGTAAGAGGTTTGAAAAAAGTAGTACTGACCACTTGAACCTACAGGTATAACACGTCCATATAGAGAAGTCTCAATTACAATAACTTTCGCTCAAGATGGCCTGACTTTTTACGGGTGCGGTTATTCATCGCTGTATCACGTACGCGTTGTTATGACGCAGATTAATAATAATGACCTCGACAGTTCACGTAGACGCCATATTGCATATTTTGATACGTATTTTTAAAATGTAAACATACAAGTTCATTTACTGCGCCGTATTTTTTCTTGTACTTGAAAAATCTTTCCTTTATTAATAGCAATCCCTGTATTAGTCATAACAAAACTAATTACACGATCCGTTGTGGACAAAACAAGTTTGTTGACACTGAGGGTTTATTTATTTATATCTGGAATGTACTTACCGCTTAAGTCTTCGATAGTGTTCAACTTCCGCGTCGTCATTTTCACGTAAAAAAGGCGCACAACACGATATCGGTTACTTAGTAGTAATAATCACGTTAAAATTGGAAATGTTTCGCGATTGTTTTGAATTTACACAAAGAGAAGAACCTCTCCGTATCGTCTTTGTTTTCTTTTTGTTAGGTATTTTGATTTTGTTCCACTGTGACAGAAGGCGTGCAAATCGCAATTGCTTCTGATTGGATCTCGTTGGCTTTGTTTAAGCCAATGAATACATTAAACGTCAGAATCTAAAGTTTTTATTGGTTGAAAGTTCATGAATATAATCCGATGCTGCCAGGTGCAAAATTCCTCAAGGTCGTACAATCACTTCTTTATGTTACTATTTAATCGAAAATTGATAAACTTAAATAGTTACAAGGTTTTTTTAAGATTAATGAATTAATTGTAAAAATTAATGACTAAATATTTTAAGATTAATTTTTCAATTTAGTAACAGTATTGCAAAGTACAGTAGCATAGAACAATCAGTGTTGCAGATTTGGAAAACCATGTTCAACTTTTTCATTCTATAGAATATATACCTATTACTACTTCAGGCCATTGCTGTCCACTGTTTAATGAAGGCTTCTCCCAAAGAGCGCCAACTATCCCGTCTATACATAATATATATTTTCGTGCAAAACCAATAACATCATAGTGCTAACATGTCACAAATGTTTGTTGGTAACACTAAACTTTCATTTCATTCATTCCGTACATTCATCTTTCACCAATTTTGTGATTTTGTTCGTGGTAATGACACTAGGGAGTTTAAAATCATTTCATTTCAGTTTATTTATTAATTAAATTTGTAATTATGAGTGCTAGCAAAACAGGAGACGAGTATCCTTCCCCCAGGGAACTCGACGAAACTGAAAGCCCTCGGTAAATATTCTTTTAACACATGCAATTCGAAATATTGCAATGTTGGTGTCTGACAGCTGATTTGTATCGCGGGAAAGTTAAAAGGCGCCAAATAGTACAGCCGTTTAACGTGGAATTTATGTGAAAATACGATGTAATATGTTTAAAAGCGCATATATTTTGCAGAAAAAGAATGCGATTGAACAACTCGAGCCGCAAGAGCTGGAGTTTAATGGACAGGAAAACAGATCATGAGGTGAGATAATGACTATTCCCGCTTTTTTTTTGTATTCCTTTTTTGGTTATGATTTGCAATTGCACATCAAAATTTTCGAATTATTTTACCTTTATTTACCGTTACTATGCATCAACATACATCTATAGTAAATTACTGTTGAAATATAATGGTTTTTGGCTGTAAATGGTCGTAATATTGACAAGTACACAAATCGAAACCATAAGATGTTATGTCTTGAATTTCTCCAATAATTATCTTATCTAACACGTGTTAATCATTACTAGAACAAATGATTTCATCCATTAATGACACGTTAACATAACTTACTCTAAATATGCTTTAATATGCGTTTTTATGTTTCGTCACAGTGTATGCACGTAGTTCGTTGACCTGTCAATTTTGATTCGTCTGCAATTATTACGGCAAAATGGACGTCAGAATGTGGACCTTAGATGTTTAAAATTTATTTTGTAATCCGTTTATTAGTCTATAAACCACTGCAGTATTAGTGATGCACTGGTTCTATTGGATTTAACAGCATATTCTTATCGGAAGCCAAACCTCTAAAAAGTAGCTTTACATATCATATGCACATAGAATACTCAGACCAGGAGCAAGCTTAGGACAATATAGGTATATCCACTATCCCACTACACTAGGTACATATATAAAACAATGCTTAGTAGACAAGGGGACTCTACGAGCATCATACAAGAAAACAGAATATAAAATACTGTTATGCATTGTATCTCATTCTCTTCAACTTAATTCTATGCAGTTATGTATTTGTTTCTTTGTTGTTACACACTTTCCTTTGAGTTTCGAAAACTAATTCAATTTCCAACAATCTTTAATAGTCTACTGCTGGACATAGGCCTCTCCTTAGAAAACCTACTTCACCACACTGGCCAGACGGGGTGGTATAGGGTTTGTGTCAAGTTTTCCTTCTCTTTGTAGTGACTGAATTTTTTTGAAGTGAAACTTCTTTATCGGGGTTGGAAAAAAATTTAGTGTAACATTTTTTCGTTACGCGTCACATTTTTCGGTTACGCGCCATCTTTTTTCTATCCCTACCACGCGTGATTCGAAGTATACTTTCTTCAGCGGAGTAGGGATTGGTAAATGTCTCCAATGTATTTTGCGGGCCGTTTTGAGTAGTTACGTTTTTGAAATCCAGGTGGCGATTGCATTGACTACGGACGGGTTTAAATTATTTTTTTGAAAAATTATGTCGTAATGAAGTTTCACTTCTTAAGAGTGTACGCTAGTACAAGCACACATTTTTTTTTTACTTTAAAAGTAGCATATAGTATTGCGATCTACAAGTTGATGGACAGGTCAACAAAGTACATGCAAATCCAAACTTAAGTGAGCTGTTGCTGACTCAAGTCTGGAGTTAAGATAGTCTGCGACTAAAACTGGCTTCTGACCATACATTTATTTCTGAAGAGTCCTAAGTTCATGTCAAGATTGTACATAAAAACAAAGGCTGTTAACTAAACTAGCAATTCAGCAGAATTAAGTAAGCATACTAAATGACATTCTGATATATATATAATTCTTATATATGTGTTTGTCACTTAGCTCCTAAATGGCTGGATCTGTTTAGATTAAATTTTTTGTGTATACTTTGGTAGGTTTCTGGATGGTTTAAAAATACATGTGACTCCAAAATGGACAAAATATTTTTATTTATAAGCTTTATTGCTGAAAAACTACCTATTAATTATTTTAGAATATATAATAGCTTTTCATAGTCCACTGCTGGACATGGCCTCTCTAAAGGAGTCCACACTGGCCAGACAGATTGGTATAGTTCCCTTAGTCGCATCTTATGACACTTATGGGAAGAATAGGTGTAGTGACACTTTTCTTAACCCATCACCACACAGAAAGACTTTTTAGGAAGAAACCTATGACTAGCAAGAGACTATTATATATATGTTGATGATGTTGATGATGATAACCATGATGATGTTTTCTAGTAGCAAGTCATATTTGCCAGAGTAGCATGTCAGTTCGTCGATAGCATCATTACACTAGATCTACAGTCTAATTACATGTTCTTTAGTCATCATCATCAATAGCCTTTAATAGTCCACTGCTGGACATAGAAAGGAGGTTTTGTCCTACTAAAAAGGATGTTTTGGGCTATTAGAAAGGACATTTTGGGCTATTAGAAAGGACATTTTGGGCTATTAGAAAGGACATTTTGGGCTATTAGAAAGGACATTTTGGGCTATTAGAAAGGACATTTTGGGCTACTAGAAAGGATGTTTTGAGGGACCAAGAAGAAGGTTTTGGCTTTCTAGAAAGGAGGTTTAATCCATCACCAGACGGTCACATGATGTTTAGTATGTCATTCAATTAGGTTGTTTGTTAACAGGTGCTTCAAGAGATGGGGGTCAGTCTCCTAGAGCCTGACGATTGTGGTGACAATCCATGTGAAGCTGGCACTTCGGGCCTGGTGAGTATATATTGAATTTTTGAAGCAAAAACTTCTATCACTGAGTTTGAATGGAGATTAAATCCATGTAAGTCGTTATCAGAGTAGTCGACGGTTTGGTGAAGGTCTCGGGTTTTCTCGCTCTCGCGCGTTAAGTTTCGTAACAGATCATTTTACATTTTTTTTTTAACACAGACACTCCTACCGTACATCATCTTTGTGTAACTTCAATGATTTAGACAGCGTACGCCAAGATAACTCTCAGAGGCCAGATTTTTTTCCGACTTAATTGACATGTTTACGACCAAAATGACATAAAATCATTACAAATTGTAGCCTATATGTTGTACTGATGTATAACCTATATTACTGTAAAGTTTCATCCAAATCCGTCCAGTAGTTTTTTCGTGAAAGAGTAACAAACATCTATACTCACATACTTTCGCATTTATGATATTAGTAGGATTATACCATACACTTTTAGGTGTGCTGTTTATCCTATTTACCAGCCTTTAACAGTCAACTGCTGGATATATGGTGATGTCCTTGCCACCCCGCGCCGGCCTACCTCGGCAGTCGGGAGGAGCTCCAGAAACGTATTAGCAGCTTCTAGAGTCCTCCCTGCCGTATCTCACAAGTGAGGCCACACACACGTGCCCCAGGACACTATCGCACCTCTCACCGCCCTGCGCAGTAAGAGGCAGAACAGCGCCCCGCCTCAGACGACCGACCGCACCGTAGTATCATACGGTTTTGTCCTACTATACCACGCTGGCCAGACGGGCTGGTATGGAGTTTCGTCAAATTTTCCTTCTCTTTGCCGTTATGTTATCCTGTGTATTTTACTCCCTTAGTCACCCCTTACGACACTCAGGGGATGATTAGGGGTGGTGATTATTGATTTTAATTTAACTACCTCGGTGGCGCACCGGTAGTGAATTCGACTGCTGTGCTTGTGGTCTCGGGTACAATTCACGAGTCGGACAAAATGTTTCTATGATCTGCAAATATTTGTTTCGAAGTTTGGGTGTTTTCTATGTATAATATTTACAAAAAAAGTATGTAAGTATTCATTCTATCAGTCAGTCTAATTATCATAGCACAAGCTCTGCTTAGTTTGAAACTAGATGGCGTTGTGTGTCAAATGTCCGAAATATATATACATTATTATTTTTGTTACAGATGCATAAATCACTCAAACGCAAACGGGATATAGAAAACGTGAATCCAAATATAAACCTGGTCACATCACCACATTCAAAGTTCAGTCCTAAGAGCCCCAAAGTGAGGACTGGCAGTCCTAATGCTGGACCTTCGAAGATAAAGAGTCCCAGGAGTGCGGAGAAACGTGAGTATATTTTGTCTACATGAACGCATGGGAAAGAGAAATGTTGATGTGGAAGGAACTTTTAAACCATCTAGTACCATCTTAACCAATATTATAAATGAACTAGCCTTGAGTGCACGGTTGGTGTTGTGGTTTAAGCGGTCGCTACACCGCTCTCTATTGCACCGAGTGTTGTGGGTTCAAATGACATGGGACAATTTGTGTGATCCACAAATTGTTGTTCTGAGTCTATGTGTTCTTTGTGTCCGTTTCTTATGTATTCGTAAAGTCTCACCTTGTCTTTGTCTTTATAAAAAAAATAAATAATATACGTGTTGGTTCCAGAACCTCTCCAACCGTCAGAACAGCAGTACCTGGAGACAACCCTGCTGTTCAATGAGTACTTAATAGAAGAAGAGACACCCCTGGGGCAGTCCGTGAGCGCGCAGTACTTACCACCAGCTCCCAGCAGCGCTAAGAAACAGGAGCATACGCGTGAGTATATCATCACCACATCACATCAAACCCTCCAATGATGATGATGGTTTCAACGGACATCAACCAACTATACAGTGTGCGCAAACGCAGGTGCACTTTCTGTTCCCTCACTCTCACTATCCGACGCGACCGAGGAGAGGTTAGGCGCAGGACCAAAGTCTTTACGTGCTTGCCGAGGCACGAGGGCTAAAACCCAAGTTCACGACCCGGAAATCGAAACCAAGACCTCTTGATTCGCAGTTGTATACGTTAACCGCTAGACCAACGAGGCAGTTCATCTTTAAGTGTGTGGGTGTGTAGTAATGTGTGAGAATGTTGTTAGCACTACATTTTTTTTTTAATAAGAAACCTACCAAAGTGACTCTATTCTGCCTGATGGAAAGCATGAATGGAATCCAAGAGCGGTGGTCGTCATACTCACTGTGAATGACGACAGTGCAATATGGCGACCCACGCTATAGTGGCCTAGTGAGATGCTTATTCACGCCCCGCTTAAAGGACCCGGGATCGTAGTGGGAGGGAAACACGTGCGCTGGTAATGAATTCCAGGCTTGAACCGATTTACACAGGAAGGAAGAGCCGAACCGTTTTGTTCGGGAGCGTATGTATAAATGGTTCATTGGCGGACTTAATGCCCAGGGCATTGTAGAAATTTTATGAGGTACTATGTGTACAGAGGTTAGACATACACGTACTTACAATAGAACACACCATATATCACATCCTATGGTGCATCATCTTTGTGTACCTTCAATGGTTTAGGCAACGTACGCCAAGATAACTCTCAGAGACCAGATTTTTTTCCGACTTAATTGACATGTATCGTTATATTACGACCAAAATTACATGAAATCTTTACAAATTATTCCGATATATAACCTATATTACTACAAAGTTTCATCAAAATCCGTCCAGTAGTTTTTTAGTGAAAGAGTAACAAACATCCATATTCACAAACTTTCGCATTTACGAGTATAATAATATTAGGATCTTTACACAGGCAATAGGCTAGATGACACCTTAGTCAAATTAGTTACTTTTTATCATTTGTCAAAACGACAATTTTGTATGAAAAATGTACTGAATACCAAATTGTGACGTCACTTTAGACTACTCAATTAAACAATATATTTCACTGTATATTTGATTGAAATTCATAGTAATAATAAAAAGCTATGTTAATTGTATTTGCCGAGATGTTTCGCAATATTAGTTTTAATGAAGTGGACATTGATATTTATTTACGACACAGTCATCTACCCAATTCTTGTGTATATATATAATCTGAATCTCGGAAACGGCTCCAATGATTGTCATGAAATTTAGCATGCAGGAGGTTTCGGGGGCGATAAATCGATGTATCTAGGTTTCATTTATGAAAAACGTTGTTTTATGCGTATTTTTAAGCAATGAAATATTTGTCTAATAGGCCCATTTTGACACTTAGCTATGTGACAAAATTAGGGATAGGAATACACAATAACACCTAGCATATCTCGGTTTCCAGGTACTATATTATTAATTACGTATCTATATACAGACTGACTGGTGAGATACCTTCAATATTTGAGGACGTGATAGTATGCGAACATATATCATGAAATAAAATAACATAAAAACTAAATAATAAATAACTTGTTAGTAAACTTTGTACACAGTACACCGAGAGCCCAGTATTGAACTGCGGAATACTTGGACACCGCGCGGACTTATTTTTTAGAGACATTTCGATAAAAAATAAGCACCTATTTTTTTTATATCAAGTTAACGAGAATCGAGTACCGAGTACTCTCCATAAGTATTGAAGGTATCTCACCAGTCACAGTGTATATAAAAATGAAACCCGTTTTTCTTGGTCACGGCATCACGCGTGAATGGCTGGACCGATTTCACTAATTCTTTTTTTGTTGTATTTGTTATTATTAGGAGAAGGTTCTTACGGAGAAAAATATATTTATAATCATCATCAATCATTTCATATAATCGTGCATCATTGCTACGCTAAGACGGTACGAAGTTTGCCGGGTCAGCTAGTATATTATAGAGAAATTACGCCCAGACGCGAAACAAATGATAGTACTCATCACACAATACTTTATCGTGGGTGGAAATACTTAATTGATGGACATGTATCGTTATATTACGACCAAACTTACATAAAATTATTACAAAGTAGCCTATATGTTATTCCGATGTATAACCTATATTACTGTAAAGTTTCATCCAAATCCGTCCAGTAATTTTTTCGTGAAAGACTCACAAAGTTTCGCATTACTTTTTAAAGTAATTTTTTTTTCCAGCGCTTGGTTTACAAGAGGAGTTGATAATAAGCCGTCGACATAAACCTGAGCCCATGGGAACCGACTCTTTCAACATTCTGTCTGATGAGATGATCCTCAGCGTGTTCCGGTGGCTTCCGAAACGGACTTTGGCGCATTGTATGCTTGTTTGTAAAAGGTATGTAAAGATCGCTTGAGGTCTCGGGTTCGATTCCCGACTGGGACTCAATGTTTCTATCTGCAAATATTTGTTTCGAAGTTTCAGTGTTTTCTATGTGTGTTTATTTACAAAAAAAAGTATATAAGTATTGTATCAGTCAGTCTAGTTACCATAGCACAAGCTCTGCTTAATTTGAAACTAGATGGCGTTGTATGTCAAATGTCAAATTATTCTCTATATTACATTAATACAAATATTGTTTACATTTTTAAATAAATAAAAAACAAAAATACATATGTAGAAATATAAAAATAGTAGACCACCAACAACGGGTACAGGGACCAAGACACCGGTGGTTAGGGCTGCAAAGACAGGAACCTCCTCACTATACGGGCCGTGTCAAGGACCGCCTTCTGCATCAGACCCTTGTTCCAATCGTCTAACGTAAGCCTCTTAAGGTGTTATTATTATTACACGGATACCCTAGTTATTTAATCGATCACTTCGATCTTTTCTGCTGCGCTAAGTGCTGTGGGTTCAAACCCCGCATGGCTTAACACTTTGTAATTCACAAATTCTTGTTCTGAGTTCAAAACATACTCCCGACGCAAAGGCTGGCAACGCACTTATGATTCTGCAAGGGCAAGTGTCCATGGGTGGCGATACTCACTTACCATCAGGTGACTTAGTGCTTTTAAGATAGAAACACACTCACCTATATACATTTTCTCTTGTTAAAGATGGCACAGACTGGCGTATGACGAGACCCTATGGCAAAGACTAGACCTGGGCAGCAAGACTTTGGCTAAGGATGCCTTAGGACGGATTCTGGCCAGAAAACCTGTTATTGTCAGACTGGCTAGCTCTGAGGTAAGTGTTTGAAGATTTTTAACTTGGCTCACATAATACTTGCAGCTAAGCTTAATACACATATATAAAGTCACGCCTGTATCCCAGAGGGGTAGGCAGAGACAATTGATCTCCACTTACTACGATCCTGACACACCTCTTTTACTCCGTACACATTCGACAATCGCTACATACAATACATTCAATTTCAACTAAAAACAAAACAAACTCCAACGCCATCTTACGAAATCAAACCGAACTACGGAGTAACTACTAATTCCTGCATCGCACAATGTAATTTCTCCCGTTAGCTACAGTAAATAAAAGTTTGTGGCGACTCCCACATACAGCGCAAACAGAAAAGGGGCCGTTCAATTATTACGTAAGCACTATGGGGGGGCGGGGGGGTCTTTGCTTTGCTTATTTTGGATGACATGGGGGGTAGGGGAGTCTAGATGATGATTACGTCATCGGTAGTTATTTTCTTCTTTACACGAATGGCAACCCACACATTGTCTTTGCTTGAAAACGAAAAGCATTTTCGGGGATTCCCGCAAGTAATACATACATTTAGTGAACAGTGCGCGGTAATTCCCCTACTCGCTTTAGAACCGAGTAAGGGAATTACCGCGCGCTGTTCACTTGTCTAAATTTCCTCTATCAGTGTATTGTTTCGTTTGGCTGCTATAGCGAGTAGACGTATTGTAAGCATAGTAAAGCAAGTTAACATTTGTGTTACCATTCATTCCATTATCCAAAGTTTAATGTTTAAATAAGATGTCATTTCAAATAGACAAATCTAAGTTATACCAAAAATTGTTTGAAAGTTTTAAAAAATCTCATACAAGAAGAAAGTACAAAATGTACAAAAGTTAGTTAACGAAGTATGGCGAAATTATAAATTACAAGCAAAATCCGACAAGGAACTAGATATTATTGTATCTAAGAGAATCGAAGAAGAATTGCAAGCAGGGACTAAGAATAAATCCAATTTACTACATTTTTTTTCTAAGGTGAGTGACGAAATCATTTTAGGTACCTATGAGTACCTACTAGAAATATTAGAAATCGCCAAAAAGTTTCTCTTTGCTAATTAGAAAATATTATGACCTATCTTAAAGTATAGAGGTAATATTCATTATATAGATTTATTTCTTATAATTGATTCCGTCAATTGGTCACAAAATACAGGATGCCAGTTTTATACATATATATATATATATATATATATACCTACAGAAAACTATACTCTATTCAAATAGGTATTTAACAGAATGTAAACAATCTTTATATGTCTTTTTATTGAAATATGTGGTTTAAAATTGTAAACTGTGTAAAATCTGTTGTGATTCATTTAAAAACTCAACTAATATTAAAAAATTGCTTTTCTGTAAGTACATAAAGGTGCGTACAAACATCGTGAGGCGTGCGCCGCGAATGGTTCGCACGTATACATGTGCCGTAGCATGCCTCAGGTTGATGTATTCGAGACGAACCATTCGCGGCGCAAGCCTCGCGATGTCTGTACGCACCTTTACAGATATCTGATTTTATAATTGCATATTTCAATAAAAAGACATATCAAGATTGTTTATATTCTTTTAAATACCTACTTGAATAGACTATAACACCCTGTATTTTGTGACCGGAACGATTTGCTCGTTTAAAGATATTAGATTTAAAGGCATAGGGTTTTGTATTTACCATATTTATTGCCATACTTTGTATTTATGTAGCTTAATAAGAGAATCTTTAGCAGAACCCATAGAAAGTTTTTATTTTTAGGCAACCTGTAAACCTGCAGAAAAAACACAAATTACACAGCCAGCTTCAAATATTAAAAAACAGGAAGAAGATAAAATAAAAACCGGTAATGAATCACAACAGCAATGCGAAATTAATAAAAATACAGATAAACAGAGACCAAAACCTTCTCAGGAGGCTATGAAAAATAAGATTGCTCTACTCGAAAAAAATTTGAATGCTTTGTATTCTGCCAGAGATACTATGTCAATCCGTGCTGAAGTTGATAAACAGATCATTAAGTTGCGCGAGGAAATAAAAACAGCAAAACAGTCTTTAAACAGGAAGGTTCAAAACGCAGTTGCCCAGAAGAAACACAGGGATGGTATGAAAAGAAAGTTAGAAGATATTTGTCATGAAAATCCAGAAATGAAAAAAAGACTATCTCTGAGGGATTCAGTGGGACGTCCTAATCTTGAAAGCAATCAACCTTTACTATTGAAAACAATCGCGGATATAGCTTTATTTGGAAGTGCAGCAGATGATAGAAGACGAACGGAATCAATTCGCAGCGTAAAAACTCTTGATGAACTCACACAAGAATTACGTAAAATGGGATTTGACATTAGTCGCAGTGGGACATATCTTCGTTTGATTCCCAGAAAATCTAATTCTGCAGAGGGACGAAGACATGTATCGACAGTCCCTGTTAAGCTCATTCGGGCTCAAACTGATCACCACAAGAGCCACTTAGATAGCAAGTTCGCTGAAACATCAATCCATTATTTAGAGAACATAGCATCCATACTAGGACCAGATCAAGTATTTTTCATATCTCAAGATGATAAAGCTCGAGTCCCTATTGGCGTAACTGCGGCAAATAAGCAAGCACCTCTTCTAATGCACATGGAATATAGAATCAAATTGCCTGAACACGATTGGGTAATCGCTGAGCGTCATAAATTAATACCATCTGTTTATGCTGGTATCAAAATCACTTCCAATATGCTAGGACAACCGCAAGCCGTTGGATATTCTGGACCAACATACATCGCTATTCGAAGTGGAAAGCATAGTTCATCTACTGCTAATACTCATGCTCAGGATTTCGAGACGCTTCTCGAACTTGAAGAGTTTCGACCATTAGCTAAAACTGACCATGGACTAGTAAAACCAGTGGTAATCATGACGGTTGATGGAGGGCCAGATGAAAATCCGCGTTATCAAAAAGTCATAGGGTTTGCTATACAACACTTTAAGCGACATGATCTCGATGCATTGTTTTTAGCTACCAATGCTCCCGGAAGAAGTGCGTATAACAGAGTAGAGCGCAGAATGGCTCCTCTTAGTCGGGAACTGGCTGGTTTAATATTGCCTCATGACCATTTTGGGTCTCATTTGGATGAACGTGGCGTTACAATTGATGAACATTTAGAAAGATCTAATTTCGAATTTGCAGGAAAAGTATTAGCTGAAGTATGGAGTTCAATGGAAATTGATGGCTATAATGTTAATGCAAAATATGTTGGGGCAGGTGAACAAGATCTTCCTGATTTTCCAGACATTAAATGGTATTCAGAACATGTGCGTGAAAGCCAATACTTGCTCCAAATTGTAAAATGTAGAAATACAGAATGCTGTCGTCCAAGAAGTGGACTATTTAGATTACTAGACAACAGGTTTCTTCCACCACCTGTAAAAGTAAAACAAACAGTTGATGACTTGGTTTTAGATGAAGGAGGGCAATTTTTTAATCTTCCAGTCAATTTAGCTCTACGCTTAAGTGCTTCACTCAAAGATTTCCGGCAAATGCCATACGATTATTTTTGTCCGACGGTACAATCGAGGCTATCAAGTCGAACATGCAAAACGTGTGGTCTTTATCATGCTTCCGTCAAGTCACTAAATCGTCACATCGAAAAGATCCATAAGAAAGTAAACACGCACACTGATAGGAAAGTTAGACCTTTAAGAGTCGCTGCTCGTCGTGCTAATGAAATGATGTGCATTATTCAAAATTTAGAGCACCATGATGTTGAATGGCTCGATGAGAATGACGTAGACATTCCAAAATCGGATGAAAGCGAGCAGACTCACAACACTGAGCAGCAATCAAAGCAATCCAATGTTATCGAAAACTTAGAATCATGGATTCGGGTTTCATGGACTGAAGACTGTTAATTTGAATTTAATATATGTACCAAAAATTTAAAATAAGTTTGTTATGTTAGTAAGATATAATATTTTTGTCCTTTACTCTATGTTGAATACCGTTTCAGTAAAATATAATCTCTATCCTAAATCTATTTTCTTATTTTTCAAATTATAATTATAACATTATAAAATTAAAAAAACAATACATTAATTGACAAATGTTTACGTAAGCATGGGGGGAGGGGGTAAGAGCTTTGCTTACTTTTGCTGACAAGGGGGATGGGGGGGTAAATAATTGCAATAAATCTGCTTACGTAATACTTGAACGGCCCCAAAGCATGCTACAGTGCCATCTAGCGAAGATACATCGAACTACGGAGTATAATGAACTACGGAGCAACTACTAATCCTGTATCGCGAAATAGAGATTCTCGTGGCGATTAGCATATATACACCATCCTAAAATTAACCATTGGGCCGTGGCCCGAAAGGCACAGTTGATGTTATGTTATGATGTTGCTAGCATCTCTATTTCGTGATACAGGACTATTAGTTACTTCGTAGTTTATTATACTCCGTAGTTCGATCTTCGCTAGATGGCGCTGTTGTATATTTTTTATTTGTGCTGTATGTGGAAGTCGTCACAAAGTAAACGCGTAATTCGGACAAAACTTAACAGGAGCGTGGCGACATGTAACACGTTGTTAGGTTACGGACAAACTGTCTCATAATCTGCGCTGTTCCTACTACGTTTGGCTCCTCCCACACGCCACTCAATACAACATAGTGTTAGTTTGTCTGTTACATGAAATATACGAGACCAATTGCAGTATTTTTTAATTTTGCCATTTTAAAAGCCTGCCAAAGTAAACCTCTGCCTGATGGAAAACATGAATAGAACCCAAGAGTTGTGGTCACCATACTCATTGCGAATGCAGACAATGCGGTATGGTGACCCACACTATGGCGGCCTTGTGAGATGCTTTTTTACACCCCGCTTGGGGAACGAAAAGGCATGACAGTCTTCGTGGCAGTTTAAGACACACATTTACCACAGTATCAATGGCCCTCTGGTCTCGCCAACGAAACACGCCAGCACGGATGCTGTCGCTTTAGGTTGATCTTCTGTGGGAGAGTACTAAAAATACCAAAATGACTAAGGAGACAGTTCTCAAATTGGTTTTCTTTCAGATAGGAGAATGGCACCCTCCCACGCTGCCAGAGCCGTCCCGTATCCAGTACTTAGACCTGAGCATGGCCACCGTGGATGTGGTGACCCTGAACAACCTGCTCCAAGCGTGTCCTCACCTATGCAAACTAAGTTTGGAAAGCGTCCAGCTGGGTGACAATACTTGCAAACTTATCGGTAACTATAGCCATCTATGTAAATATACAGACTGACCGGTGAGATACCTTCAATATTTGAGGACGTGATAGTATGCGAACATATATCATGAAATAAAATAACATAAAAACGAAATATTAAATAACTTGTTAGTAAAGTTGGTACACAGTACACCGAGAGCCCAGTATTTAACTGCGGAATACTTGGACACCGCGCGGACTTATTTTTTAGAGACATTTCGATAAAAAATAAGCACCTATTTTCTTTATATCAAGTTAACGAGAATCGAGTACCGAGTACTCTCCATAAGTATTGAAGGTATCTCACCAGTCACAGTGTATAAAAATGAAGTGTCTGAAGCGGTTAGTGGTTTAAGCGATTGCCATGCCGCCCTCTACTACGCTGTGTTGTGAGTTCAAACCTCGCTTAGTGTGATCCACAAATTGTTGTTCGGTATCTGGGTGTTCTTTGTGTCCCGTTTCTTGTATGTTTGTAAAGTCCCACGCAACACAGGATTTATTGCTAGAGCGGGTGTTGCCTTTATAAAAAAGGAAAAGTATATACTCGTATACATAAAAAAAAACACTTTTTTATATTTTTGTCCGTCTGTTTCGTGCGGCTAATCTCTGAAACGGCTGAACCGATTTTGACTAGACTGTCACTAGCACTGATGTTATAAGGAGTAACTTAAGCTACTTTAATTTTTTAAAAAAGATGGGATTGTCGGATGTAAAAACAACATTCGATTCAAATAGGGAATTTTATAAATTCTGCGCGAACGAAGTCACAGATAGCGCCCGGCATAATATATAATTCTCTACTTCAAAGACAACGCCCGCGCTAGGAAGAAGTCCTGTGTCACGGGGGACTTAACAAACACAAGAAACGGACACAAAGAGCACCCAGACTCAGAACAACCATTTGTGGATCACACAGATTGTTCCATGTGGATTTGAACCCCCAACAGTCAGCGTGTGGCCGCTTAAACTACTCCACCATCCGTGCAGTCAACATCAAACAAACAATTATTTCTTGTTTTAGGTCAATGCGGTAAATTAGAAACCTTAAACCTTACAATGGCGCAAGGCATCACCGCTGATGGGCTCACGGCGATATTGACGGGATGTCCTCTGTAAGAAGACAGTTATATTACTATTAATTTTTCAAAAAAACGTACCATCAGTGATGCAGGGGTCATAGTTGTCGTGGTGAGTGTGTGAGCCTTACACTGCCACCATGACTTTCGTGGAGGGAACGGGTGTCATGTCCCTCCGACACAAATGGAGGATCCTCCGACCAGGCGAGGTGTTGTGATGTTGGGATGTTGTATATATGCTCATTGCCACGCGAATCTCTATTTCGCGATACAGGATTAGTAGTTGCTTCATAGTTCGATGTATCTTCGCTAGATGGCGCTGTTGTATATTTTTCTATATGCTGTAATGTGGAAGTCGCCACACCGTCATGCCTTTCACGTCCCCAAGCGGATTGTGAAACAGCATCTCACTAGGCCACCAATCTTGGATTCTATTCATGCTTTCCATCAGAGTAGCGGTACTTTAGCAGACTCTTAATATAGGAAAAAAAATCTTATATAATATATCAACAGCCTTTTACAGTCCACTGCTGGACATAGGCCTCTCCTTAACAACGAGATTTTGTCCTACTATACCACGCTGGCCAGACGGGTTGGAATAGGGTTTGTTTCAAGTTTTCCTTCTCTTTGTAATGATGTTGTCTTGCATACTTGGTCCCTTAGTCGCCTTTACGACACCCACGGGATGAATAGGGGTGGTAACACTATGTATTCTTAATCCGTCACCACACAGACGTGTGTTTTATAAAAAGGAGTCTCCTTGCTCAGGAGAAACCTTTGTACCGCATGGTACTGTTGGAAGCTGTTATGATGATTCGTGTAGTAACCAATATAGACACCACCCCTATTCATCCCTAGGGTGTCGTAAAAGCTGACAGTGATCACACTACACAAGACAACACCACTGTAAATAGGGAAACTTGACATAAACCCTATACCAACTCGTCTGGTCAACGTGGTATTATTGACCAAAATCTTGTTTCTAAGTAGAGCTATGTCCAACTGATGACTGTAAAAGTTCTCATCAATCAGCCACAGTATGCCTTGTTTTACTTCAACCTATTGCCGTTCACTGCTGAACGAAGACCTCACCCAAAAGGCCCTAACCATCCCACATCCATCCGCTGCCAGCCATTTTTCTTCTGTCGTCAATAGTGTAGAAATACCAAGAACATGCCAAAGTGACTGTTCCGCCTGAAAGAAAGCATGAATAGAATCCAAGAGTTGTGGTCACCATACTCATTGTGAAAGCAGACAATGCGGTATGGTGACCCACACTATGGTGGCCTTGTGAGATGCTTTTTCACACCCCGCTTGGGGACGTAAAAGGCATGACAGTCATCGTGGCAGTGTAAGGCTCACACACCACGACAATTGTAACCCCTCCAGTCTCACCAACGAAACACACTGTGGGAGGGTAGTACCGCCCCGGTCGAGCTGACCCCTTTAAATATATTTTTATTTTATTTCAGGTTACAATCGTTGAATATATCTTGGTGTAGTCTAGATGAGTCTGCTTTAAATGTGCTGGTGACCAAACTACCGCAGAAGTTGCAGAGGTTGAACGCCAGCGGGACAAGGATCATGTCGGATGCCAGTAAGTATCTCTATATATAAAAGAAAGTGGTGTTACTTACACCACTTATAACTCGAGAACGGCTGAACGGATTTAGCTGAAAATTGGTGGGGAGGTAGCTTAGAACCAGAAGATAGACATAGGATACTTTTTTTTTTGACAATCCAAAATCTGCTTTGACAATCCAAAAAGGCGGAACAGAGTTCGCGGGGTAATCTAGTCTAATATATAAAATTCTCGTGTCACAGTTTTCGTTGCCATACTCCTCCGAAACGGCTTGACCGATTTTGATGAAATTTTTTGTGCTTATCCGGTATCTATGAGAATCGGCCAACATCTATTTTTCATCCCCCTAAATGTTAGGGGTAGTACAACCCTAAATTTTTTTTTTTATTTTCGAGACAAAATTTTTATTTTCTATTTTTTTATGATACAACATACAAAAATACATACAATCCTCAATTTTCACCCTTCTACGATCAACCCTTATTTTTTAATAGCCATTTTAGTAAAAATGGCAAAACAACGTTTGCCGGGTCAGCTAGTATTATAATAAAAAGCGTGTATGTGTACTTATGTACACACGTAAGAAGTTATACTTCTTTTGTGTAACAAGATAAAAATCTTTGTAAAAATGTTAACCTTCTCGTTATCCTATGTTTGTAGAGAAAACGACACTAATAATAGAACAAAAGGTATTTAATACATTGAAAGAAAGTTTTATTATAACGCATTAACTACAGCAGGACCTCTTTAATCCGAACGCCGGAATACCCTCGGTTCAGATTCGTGGAGCGTTCGGATTATAGTATGTTAGGAACTATAGATAGGTATATCTATATGGTACATACTTGCCTGAAAAAACACAAATAGTATTGCAAAATATTAATTAGTATATACTTCAAAAACATATAAACAGTAACATTTATTTATTTATTTATTTACACTTTATGCACTTTGTACATCGGTGGACTTAATGCCCAAGGCATTCTCTTCCAGTCAACCTTAGGGTGGTTCAGAAATATTGTAAGGGAGGTGCACAGAGGTTATATTGACAATTAAAATATACAATACATGAGTGCGTATACATACATGAACACATACAATACATACGTCATAAATACACATATAATTATACACATATATACATATACAGAGTGACTGGTGAGATACCTTCAATATTTGAGGACGTGATAGTATGCGAACATATATCATGAAATAAAATAACATGAAAACGAAATATTAAATAACTTCTTAGTAAAGTTCGTACACAGTACACCGAGAGCCCAGTATTTAACTGCGGAATACTTGGACACCGCGTGGCCGCACGTGACTATCAACACAGAATACATAGGTACCTACACTGTACAGCTGTTGCCTATGTAGCGGGATGGGGGGCGGGGGTGGCTGCCGCCGCGCCGCTCGTGACTATCAACACAGAATACATAGGTACCTACACTGTACAGCTGTTGCCTATGTAGCGGGATGGGGGGCGGGGGTGGCTGCCGCCGCGCCGCTCGTGACTATCAACACAGAATACATAGGTACCTACACTGTACAGCTGTTGCCTATGTAGCGGGATGGGGGGCGGGGGTGGCTGCCGCCGCGCCGCTCGTGACTATCAACACAGAATACATAGGTACCTACACTGTACAGCTGTTGCCCATGTAGCGGGATGGAGGGCGGGGGTGGCTGCCGCCGCGCCGCTCGTGACTATCAACACAGAATACATAGGTACCTACACTGTACAGCTGTTGCCTATGTAGCGGGATGGGGGGCGGGGGTGGCTGCCGCCGCGCCGCTCGTGACTATCAACACAGAATACATAGGTACCTACACTGTACAGCTGTTGCCTATGTAGCGGGATGGGGGGCGGGGGTGGCTGCCGCCGCGCCGCTCGTGACTATCAACACAGAATACATAGGTACCTACACTGTACAGCTGTTGCCCATGTAGCGGGATGGAGGGCGGGGGTGGGTGCCGCCGCGCCGCTCGTGACTACCAACACAGAATACATAGGTACCTACACTGTACAGCTGTTGCCTATGTAGCGGGATGGAGGGCGGGGGTGGGTGCCGCCGCGCCGCTCGTGACTACCAACACAGAATACATAGGTACCTACACTGTACAGCTGTTGCCTATGTAGCGGGATGGAGGGCGGGGGTGGGTGCCGCCGCGCCGCTCGTGACTATCAACACAGAATACATAGGTACCTACACTGTACAGCTGTTGCCTATGTAGCGGGATGGGGGGCGGGGGTGGCTGCCGCCGCGCCGCTCGTGACTATCAACACAGAATACATAGGTACCTACACTGTACAGCTGTTGCCTATGTAGCGGGATGGAGGGACGCTCGTGACTAGATCAACGTAAACAGTGCGGCGAGCTTAGGGAGTATAATATCCAAATTTCACTTATTTTTTAGAGACATTTCGATAAAAAATAAGCACCTATTTTTTTTATATCATGTTAACGAGAATCGAGTACCGAGTACTCTCCATAAGTATTGAAGGTATCTCACCAGTCACTCTGTATATACACATACATTGAAATTAAACTCGTACACTATGACAACTTGATTGTAAGCTGAGCCAACTAACGATGAGACGATTCTTCAATCTCGTTAAGAAGGAGATTATGTACATTCTGTATTCATTTATCAAACTTTTTTAAAGAAATCCCTTATTTTAGTTTGTCGGGAGATATTTAATGAGCAACTGGCGAGAAAAGCGAGCGGGTATGGGCCGTTCGGATTAGACGTGGTTCGGATTAGACGTGGTTCGGATTAGACGTGGTTCGGATTAGACGTGGTTCGTATTAAAAAAGTCCTGCTGTAGTTAAATAAGTTTTGTTTAAATATTATAAGAAACTAGCTGACCCGGCAAACGTTGCTTTGCCATATAAATTTATTTCTAAGTAATTTGAGCGGGATGAAAAATGATTAAATTACTAAAATGGCTATTAAAAAATAAGGGTTGATCGTAGAAGGGTGAAAATTGAGGATTGTATGTATTTTTGTATGTTGTATCATAAAAAAAACCAGAAATTAAAAATTTTGTCTAAAAAATAAAAAAAAATTTAGGGTTGTACTACCCCTAACAGTTAGAGGGATGAAAAATAGATGTTGGCCGATTCTCATAGATACCGGATAAGCACAAAAAATTTCATTAAAATCGGTCAAGCCGTTTCGGAGGAGTATGGCAACGAAAACTGTGACACGAGAATTTTATATATTAAATG
The DNA here is from genome assembly GCA_949316085.1 of Hypercompe scribonia. Lineage (NCBI taxonomy): Eukaryota > Metazoa > Arthropoda > Insecta > Lepidoptera > Erebidae > Hypercompe > Hypercompe scribonia. The sequence continues at coordinate 10,101,145 of OX438995.1, forward strand.
TGGACTGACCAATTTCTCGGTGTCGGTTTTTCGTGACGGTGTACACGCTTCGTAAGTATTTACTCTCATCGTTTAACCTAACGCGCCAAAAGAAGTATAATTTTTGTTTTTGCTGTTTTTAATATGTTTTTTTTTTGTTTTTTTCTCCAAAATTAATTCTTTGTGCAAATTATTATCTTCTTTACTTTTTAATTGGAAATGGTACAAGGTCCACTCATCTTAGCTGTGATTGCCTGTAATTGGATGAGCAAAAATTTAATTTAAAAATCATAAAATAATGATTTGTACGTATTAAAAAATTCAAATATTAACTAAAGCTAATTTCGTGGTGTCGATTATTCGTGACGGTGTCGGTTTTTCGTGACGGTGTGCGCTTTGCAAAAAAATTACTCTCAACATTTTTCCTAACACACTAAAAGAAGTAAAAAGACCATTTTTCTTTAAGAGCTTGCCAAAGTGAGTACTCTGCCTGATGGAAAGCATGAATAGAATCCAAGAGTTGTGGTCACCATACTCATTGCGATTGCAGACAATGCGGTATGGTGACCCACACTGTGGCGGCCTAGTGAGATGCTTTTTCACGCCTCGCTTGGGGACGTAAAAGGCATGACAGTCATCGTGACAGTGTAAGGCTTACACAGTTACCACGACAACTGTCACCCCTGCATCAATGAGCCTCCGGTCTCGCACTCACCAACGAAACACGACAACACGGATGCTGTCGCTTTAGGTTGGTCTTCTGTGGGAGGGTAGTACTGCCCCGGTCGGCCCGTTCGTGTTGAAGTCATTGTAGCTCTACCTACTTTAAGTAAATGAAACGCCTTCCTTTTTTGAAGTCTATTAAAGAATAATCCCTTTATTTAAAGTAGATAATATTATTGTTCGCATCAAGTATGCTCAACAATAGGTTACAAAGCTTTTGAGCCCTCCGAGACCATAACGTCTCACATTGCATATATTGCCTCTCTTATTTTAACGTGTGGAAACTCTCTCGAGTCGTCACCAACCGGGGTTTACGGCGGGGTGGTGTGTCGGTATCGAACCGACTAAAACTACCCGGAGTGCCACTACGGATGGAATGGGAGGGTCTGGGAACAGTTATTACACCATCCGGACCCCTCCCAGCGCCCGCCTTCTTCGACGCGGGCACCATCTACGTGTAAACTTTCTATTTAGGCCCATATATTGCTCCCACCTCAGCCAAGAGTTCTTACAGAGAGCGCCATGTATACGGTGGGTCACGAATTAGTTAACATTTGAAAAAATAATCTATTTGTAATGTTATAAAAATTGTTTATTTACAAGAAAGCTAATTCGTTGGAATTTATTTTTTAAAAATTACATCGTCTGAATGGCCACCGTTTCGACGTTTGCACTCTTCTAAGCGAGCATCGAAATTTTCGAATACTCGTCGGCAAAGAGACCGCGAGATGCCGACATCTCTTTGCTGATTTTTCTGTTTGAGTTGACGTAGTGTATTTAGTTTATCCGTGTAGACACGATTCTTCATATAACCCCATAAAAAGAAGTCTGCTGGGGATACATGTAGACCTCTGGATGGTCATGGAACGTCGCCTCGTCTGAAAGTCAGCTTTTCCGGAAACATGTCTTTGACTACCGCTAGGGACTCATTGGATGTGTGACAAGTGGCTCCATCTTATTGAAACCATGTGTTACGACTGTAGCCAGCAAATTCCAGTAGCATCGGTCTCAAGAATTCCCGTAACATGTTTGCGTGGGATGTTAGATTCAAATGTTAACAAATTCTTGTCCCACCCTATAACGTGGTTTGTTGACTATACACAGTATACATTTAGTTCATGGAAAGTATTCGGTGACGATGACGCCAATTTCATGACTTTTACTCACTCAAAAGTCCTCAACGAAGGTTTTACTTCGCACCTCACCCCACACTTTACATCGAGCATGAAAGTTCACGCTTGAGTAATGTCTAGTAAAGAAAATTTGGACAAAAACGATATAATTACAATTATAAACATTTCGGACATTTGACACACAACGTCATCTAGTTTCAGACTAAGCAGAGCTTGTGCTATGATAACTAGACTGACTGATAGAATACTTATATACTTTTTTTTTGTAAATACATATATATTATACATAGAAAACACCCAAACTTCGAAACAAATATTTGCAGATTATAGAAACATCGAGTCCCAGTTGGGAATGGAAGTTGAGACCTCAAGCACAGCAGTCGCATACCGTGACGGTCGAATTTTATATACCTTTTACAAACAAGCATACAATGTGCCAAAGTCCGTTTCGGCAGCCATTTTTCTGCATACGTCTCATCATTAATTCAAATTAATTCGGGGTCGGTGTAACGAGTCTTCTTTTCTATTCTCCTTGTTTTTCTTTTTTAATTTAAGAGCCTGTCAAAGTGAGTACTCTGCCTGATGGGAAGCATGAATAGAATCCAAGAGTTGCGGTCACCACACTCATTGCAAATGCAGACAATGCAGTATAGTGATTCACACTCTTACGACCTAGTGAGATGCTTTTTCACATCCCCAAAGTCTGCCTTTTTTCACACACTCTCTCATCTTTTTCTTTTATGGCCGATAATTCATTCGTTTCTCGACAACGCTACCGTTACGGTCGACCCGTCTGTGCTATTTGTTCTCATGAAATAAGTAGTGACGTGTCCACCCCGCAGTAGTGGAGGGCGTGTGCGCGCGCTGCCCGCGGCTGGTGGAGCTGGACGTGTCGGACTGCGGCCGCCTCACGGCGCGCTGCACCTCGGCCCTGGGCTCGCTCTCCCGCCTCGAGCACCTCGCCGCCAGCCGCTGCTACATGCTGCCGCCGCACGCGCTCTAGTACGTGTCTGCACCTCCTCACCTCACCTCTTCACCTCACCTCCTCACCTCCTCACCTCTTCATCTCCTCACCTCCTCACCTCCTCACCTCACCTCTTCACCTCACCTCCTCACCTCACCTCACCACCTCACCTCCTTACCACCACACCTCCTCACCTCCTCACCTTCTCACCTTCTCACCTCCTCACCTCACCTCCTCACCTCCTCACCTCCTCACCTCTTCACCTCACCTCACCTCCTCACGTTCTCACCTCCTCACCTCACCACCTCACCTCCTCACCTCACCTCTTCACCTCACCTTCTCACCTCCTCACCTCTTCATCTCCTCACCTCCTCACCTCACCTCCTCATCTCATCACCTCCTCACCTCGTCACCTCCTCACCTCACCTCCTCACCTCCTCATCTCCTTACCTCCTCACCTCCTCACCTCACCTCCTCATCTCCTCACCTCCTCACCTCGTCACCTCCTCACCTCACCTCCTCACCTCCTCATCTCCTCAGCTCCTCACCTCACTTCCTCACCTCCTCATCTCCTCACCTCACCTCCTCATCTCCTCACCTCCTCACCTCGTCACCTCCTCACCTCACCTCCTCACCTCCTCACCTCCTCACCTCCACGCCTCCACAGCCTTGACAGTCCCCTGCTGCTGGTTTTGGCCTATTATACCGCGCTGGCCAGACGATTTGATACAGAGTTTGTGTCGAGTTGTCCTTCCCTATGCAGTACTATTGTCTTATAGAGTTAGCTCCCTTAGTCGGCTCTTACGACACCCACGGGAGGAATAGGGGTGGTAACGCTATGTATTCTTAATCCGTCATGATGCTGACTTATGGCTTCAGAACTGCACGGTTTGCCTAGTCGTTTAAGCGGTCGCCACGCGGCTCTCTACTGCGCTGAGTGTTGTGGGTTCAAACCCCACATGGGACGACACTGTGTGATCCACAAATTGTTGTTCTGAATCTGGGTGATCTTTGTGTCAGTTTCTTGTATATTTGTAAAGTCCCCCGCGACACAGGATTTATTCCTATTATTCCTAAAACTTTAAGTTCCATATAACCCTTAATTTACCCCTTAGGAATGAAATTTTCAAGAAAAACATCGACTAGCAAATCCAAATTTGTAGCCTGATATTCAGGCTGTTCACTGAATCAATCACTTAACTGCAATAACCTCCCCTCCCTCCCTTAAGAGTGTAGATTGATTACCACTAAACAGCTCACATCGGCAAGTTTACAATCTTTAAACGATATTAAACCATGTACACTGCGCTCAAAGTCTATATTACTAAATCTCGTAACGAATAAAGGTACGAACTGTACTCACCTCTAATCACCCCGTAGACGTCGTAAGAGACTGCTAGGGAATCCAATTACCCATGAAAACATTGCGAAGAAAAGAAAAACTTAAAACAAACCTTATTCCAACCAGTCTGGTCAGCGTGGTACAGTAAACCAAAACCTTCTGGCTAAGGAGAGTTCTATGTCCAACAGTGGACAATTAAAGGCTGATTCCAAACTAGACAGAGCCTGTACTATGATACCCAAACTGCTGATAAACATACTTATAAATTACTTGTAGTGACTTCCACATTACAGCATAAACAAAAATATACAACAGCGCCATCTAGCGAAGATATATATGCTAATTGCGACGCGAATCTCTATTTCGCGATACAGCATTAGTAGTTCGTTACATTCATACGTTTCGTTTATACTTCGTAGTTCGATGTATCTTCGCTAGATGGCGCTATTGTATATTTTTGTTTGTGATGTAATGTGGAAGTCGCCACACTACTAAATACATACATATTATAGATAAATTATGCGCAGACGCAGACCAAACTTACCCTGGGTGGACAATCAGAAATAAAACCTTTCTAAAAAGAGATCTATGTCCAGCAGATGACTATGAAAGGCTATTGATGTGATGATACGTTAATTTTAAGTATAAAATATATCAGCATAATACTCCCCAAGTGTTTATTGTATTAAGTTTATAACTAGAAAGAAATAGTTTTTAAATCTAACAAAATTCAATTCGAACCAGCATTTCCTGAGATTAGTTCATTCAAACAAATTCTTCAACTGTATGATATTAATAGAAAAATAAGTCCACCATTGAAGCATATTTCAAAATGAAACTCACAAATAGTAATCAATAAATATGTATTTCTCTACAGCAAACTCGGGAGCACCCCGTCGCTACAGTATCTGGACGTTTGGGGTATGCTGCAGACCCAGGCCATTACTGCCCTACGCACCGCCCTACCTCATGTTCAATTAAACCAGTTCATGTTCAGGTAAGGCAACTAACAACGACATTCAACAGCCCACTCCTGGACGTAAAGGTAACCATAACCCTGATCCACCTCCACTAGATGCCAAAGATTACCAAAGATGTTCGTATGGCGACGTGTTGTCCACGAACCGGCTCGACCGGGGCAGTACCACCCTCCCACAAGACCAACCTAAAGCGACAGCATCCGTGCTGGCGTGTTTCGTTGGCGAGACCAGAGGCTCATTGTTGGTCACAGTTATCGTGGTAACTGTGTAAGCCTTACACTGTCACGATGACTGTCATGCCTTTTACGTCCCCAAGCGGGGTGTGAAACAGCATCTCACTAGGCCACCACAGTGTGGGTCACCATACTGCATTGTCTGCATTCACAATGAATATGGTGACCACAACTCTTGGATTTCATTCATGTCTTTCATTAGGCAGAGTAGTCACTTTGGCAGGTTCTTAAAATAAAAAAAAACATTGAATATTTTTTTTTGTTACAGTGCTATTGCAAGGCCCACAGTGGGCCCTAGGAGAACATCGATATGGGGCCTTCGTACGAGAGATTAAGACTGCATAAATATGTGTAAATATCTACACTTCGCTATAGTTAATATAGAAATAACTAAAATAAAGTATTGAAGTCCATTTTAATAATTTGAAGGGTACGCTACTTAACGTTTGGTCCCATTCAAATTTGTAGAAAAAAAACTACCCCTTTAGAGGGAAAAGATGAAAATAAAAAGTTGAGAGGTGTTAAGGGACACCCGGATGGAACGAAGTTCCTTTCGATAAATTAGTGAAGGAATTGTAATATATTTTTTTTATGTCTTTTAAGTTATAAAAAAAACAAAAATAATCGTCGCGACACTACACTGTTCAAAGCAAAATAGAAAGACGAAACGAAACAAATTGGCTTGCTTTCTATGAGAGAGAGAGAGAGACAGATAGAGAAACATGCGAACGCCGTACGGCTTACTACACTATAGCAAAAAGTGTCGTGACAATTTTTCGTCTGAATTTCCTTCCTTCGCAACGCGCGATAAGGAACTTCGTTCCAATAATTGTATTTTTAATATAAACCCTTAGTCTGTGGTACTTTTTAATTATTAGCTATTCTATTGATTATACAAAAGATTAATTATGTATATCTATGATATAGATGTGTCTATGGTATTTTTTTTTTTTAATAAAAGCAATGAACTGATTATAAAATTAAAAATCTTGATTTGTTTTATACCAGAGGCCTATTGATGCAGGGGTGACAGTTATCGTGGTGTGTGAGCCTTACACTGTCACGATGACTGTTATGCCTTGTACGTCCCCAAGTGGGGCGTGGAAAGCTTGGTCGACATAGTGTGGGTCACCATACTTCATTGTCTACATTCACACAAGCAATAAAACTTTGAGTAGCCATTCATGTAATTTACAAAGCTTTGAATGTATATATTGTAAATGATTGGGTAACTTGATTGCCTCAGAGGTACAGTGGGAGGGTGTGCGACTGCTGTGCTTGAGGTCTTGGGTTCAATTTCTAGGTCGGAGCAGATAATAATTCTAAATAAATGTTTCGGATATTTGACACAACGTCATCTAGTTTCAAACTAAGCAGAGCTTGTACTATGATAACTAGACTGACTGATACAATACTTATATACTTTTTTTTTGTAAATACATACATATTATACATAGAAAACACCCAAAACTCTGAAATAAATATTTGCAGGTCATACAAAGATTTGGTCCGACCCAAGAGTCGAACCCGAGACCTCAAGCTTAATACCACTGCTGGATATAAGCTCCTATATTATATTTGAATAAAGTAAAAAGTTTAAAAAAAACGTAGAAAAAATCTATATTGTCTATGTTATCCGGGCTCTTATTACGAATCTATTGACACCCCATTTATCAAAATTGGTTTAGTAGTTTAGTCGCTACAGTTGTCATATAAACATTGACGACTTGTTTTTCTACTAGCTACTGACTGATTGCTAACCTGGAGGTCACGGGTTCGATGTCCACCTTGGACAAATAATTGTATGAAGAACACGATTTGTTCTGTCTCGCTGTAATTGCTCTATAAAATGTATATATTTAGTAATATATAAGTATGTTTATCACCAGTCTGGTTACCATAGTACAGGCTCTGTCTAGTTTGGCTCGTGTGTGCTATGTGGACTTATTTCAACACATACATAGACAGCCAAAGCTACCCTCCCTTACGGTTTCACCTTCGTCAGGTAAAAATAAAGGGGAATTACCTCAGTGTATGACATTGCATAAGAATCAAAGTGCTCTAGAAATACGGTTGCCACTAATTCTTTTTTAACCAATATATAATATTGTAAGTAAAGAAGTTTGTTACCTAATTATTTATTAGTTTCGAATAAACTATTGATTTATCATTTTAAAATATTTTATTTATTTATACCATCAACTGTCTTTAACAGTCCACTGCTGGACATAGGCCTCTCTTTAGAAAGGTTTTGGCTTACCATACCACGCTGGCTGAGTTGGTATAGGGTTGTTTCGTCTTGGATAGTCGCCTCTTACGACACCCACAGGATGAATAGGGGTGGTAACTCTGATCCTCAATCCATCACCACAATGTACACAGACATTTCTATATACATACCATGTGTTTTCTGATCAATGCGTGTCATTTTGTTAAACACTTTTCCATGCGTACGTTGTCTTAATTTCCCATTAACACAAATAGTTTTTATGGTTCTTATATATTTTATCAGTCTATTTTCAGAATTCATTTTTTTTTAATATAATCTTGGCTCCCTAAGTTAATCACTTGGGTTACTATACCACTCTAACACCTGTAACTTACCTTCGTGTTAACACCTGTATAAGTGTTTACCAACTGCCTTGTTGGTCTTTTTTTTTTTTTTTAACGTGTGGAAACCCCCTCGGGCCGTCACCCCACCGGGGTTTATGGCGGGGTGGTGTGTCGGAATCGGACCGACTAAAACCACACGGTGCCTTGTTGGTCTAGGTTAACCTATGCGGATCTGTATGTCGTAATAACAGCTGTTCCCGGATCCCTCCTATGTCGAGCGCAGAGTGGCACACCGTGTGGTTTTAGTCGGTCCGATTCCGACACACCAACTCGCCGTAAACCCCGGTGGGTGACGGCCCGAGGGGGTTTCCACAAGTTAAAAAGAAAAAAGGTTAACCTATGCGATTGCCGAACAACAGGTCTTTGATTCCCGGCTCGCGTCGTTTATCTGGATACATAAATGCTTAATGTAACCCAGAATTTGACAGTTGGGGTCTACGCCCGTGCCTGGGACGTAAATCCGTCGGTCCTGGCCGTCCTATGAACTATGAGTGTACTATGCACGAGGTATTATAGTGCACAAGTGCGCAAACACAGGTGCACCTTTTGTTCCCTCAACAGCCATGGCGGCCAAGTTTAACGAAGCCAGTCAACTATGCGCGAAGCATTATAGTGTACAATTGTGTGTGTGCGTACCCTCTGTTCTCCCAGCGAGGGTGCACTTTGGGCATAGTTAGTCCTCGTTACGAACGACCGCCGTGCCTAAAATCGGTTTAGAATACATCATCATATAGGTGACAACAGTATATCAGTTCCAGGTGTCCTAATACTGGCGTTATGGAACCAGTGAGACAGACGCAAATATAGAACTGTCCTGGCATAGACTAGACTTATGTAAAAGTCACCGTTTCAGAATGGTAGACATACGGTTCGGCTCTTCCTTCCTGTGCAGATCGGTTAAAGCCTGGAATTCATTACCAGCGCACGTGTTTCCCTCCCACTACGATCCCGGGTCCTTTAAGCGGGTCGTGAAAAAGCATCTCACTAGGCCGCCATAGCGTGGGTCGCCATATTGCACTGTCGTCATTCGCAGTGAGTATGGCGACCACCGCTCTTGGATTCTATTCATGCTTTCCATCAGGCAGAATAGAGACACTTTGGTAGGTTAAATATTAAAAAAAAAAAAGAGTTGAACCAAACAATAGCTAACTTCAAAAAGCAAATGAATTTAATTGATCCACACTAAATATATGTTAATAAGTTTAAGAAAATGTAAAATATAATCTAAAACTTTTTTAATAAATATCTTTTTAATATTTGTCTTTTATTGTGAACTACTCAGGACAATAGGCAACGACAAGAAAAATTTGACACTACATTTTTCTAGAACCATAGATGATTTAATGGTCAGCTGAAGGTTCCCTACGATCTCGGGTCCTTTAAGCGGGGCGTGAAAAAGCATCTCACTAGGCCGCCATATTGCACTGTCTTCATTCGCAGTGAGTACGGCGACCACCGTTCTTGGATTCTATTCATGCTTTCCATCAGGCAGAATAGTCATTTTGGTAGGGGTCTATATAAAAAAGGGTTCCTTTCCAATTTATATCACTATCAATAGTTCTTAACAGTCCACTGCTGGACATAAGCATCTCAGAAAGGAGGTTTTGATCAACTTTACCACGCTGGCCAGACGGGTTGGTGTTGGATTTGTGTTAAGGTCGACTTTTTCTCCTCTTTGCAGAGATGTCCTGCGTATTTGATTCCTTAGTTGCCTCTTATGACACAGTCGGAGTGATGACATTCTGTATTCGTCATCCATCATACGGATACATAGGTATGGGCTTTTTTTTTTCTATATCAAGAACCTGCCAAAGTGACTCTACTCTCTGCCTGATGGAAAGCATGAATAGAATCCAAGAGTTGTGGTCACCATACTCATTGTGAAAGCATACAATGCAGTATGGTGACCCATACTACGGCGGCATAGTGAGATGCTTTTTCATGCCCCTTGGATACGTGAAAAGTCATGAGTCATCATGGCAGTATAAGACTCACACAGTTACCACAATAACTGTGAACCTTACATCAATGGGTCCACAACGAAACGACAGCACGGATACTGTCGCTTTAGAATTTTAGATTGATCTTCTGTGAGAGGGTAGTACTGCCCTGGTTGAGCCGGCCCTTTCGTGCTGAAATCAGCGTGGTTCTACTGCCTACTTTAAATACAAGTCACTGAAAAAGTGACTTTATTGTGGCACCTTAACGTGGTAAACCTTTTTCAAGATTTTAAAAGTGAAGTTAAAAAATATGAATGAATTTTGTAGTGAAAGTTATGTCTTTTTATTTCTAACATTAATGTTATTGTTAGGAATTAAACTACCTCTTTGGTCTAGTAGTTAGCGTATGCGGCTATCGATCGAGAAGTCTCGGGTTGGATCCCCGGGTCGGGACAGTGTTATTGAGGTTTTCTTATTATAACAGCCCGGAGCTTGGAAATTGGGGACTTGACCCTCGTGCCTCGGAGAGTATGTAAAACTGTTCTGCGACTGATCGTCTCAGATAGTCGTCACATCGGATTGGAAGTGAGGAAACAGAGTACGCCTGTGTTTACGCACACACTCGTACACTATAATATATCCTGCGCAATTAGCTGGTCTCGGTCGACAGCTGGAATAGGCAAGGAGTATATCATTGTTAAAAATACTATGATTAAAATAAAAATGGAACATTTCAGAACTTTATTACATTAAAATCATCATCGGCAGCCTTCAATAGTCACCTGCTGGAGATGGTTTCTCCTTAGAAGGGAGGCTTTTGATTTTTCGAGTGAAAAGAACTGCGACGTAAATAAAACGAATAAACTCCAAAACGGTACAATTTAATCAGTCGAAAATGGTTCATTTTATACCCGAGAATGATAACAGTCAAGCATTAATTAACAGGAATTTATAACGATTGTAGACAACAGCCATTCAACTGAATAACAGATGGTATTATTAGTACTAAACGCTAAAGCGAACGATAGAGCAGAGGTGTTAGTAAAAAAAATGGCGCGAAATTTTGACAGTTCTCTATGAAATCACATTAAAAAAATATAAGCCATCGATTACAGTCTTATTTATTTAAAAAACTGTCCAATTTAAAAGTAAATTATCGAATACGTTTTAAAATAAAGTCAATAATGTTCCGTTTTCACTACAACTATTTAGCTATAATTAAAAAAGGCAATGACTTTATTGTTGACGTTTTTACGACAAATTTAAATCAATTTTTGAACGTAAAATACAATAGTGACATGTAACTGATATCTATGCTTAATTTTTGTTATTTGGCGGCAAAATACTACTTTGAAATAACTCAGTAAGAACAAGATTTTGTTACAAGTGACTTTGATATTTAGATTTTAGTTTATTATTAGTGTAGATTGTTTCATGCAAAATTGAAGGCGGTATTAATAAGGCTAATTAGTTTACTAGTGAACTTCGAGATTAAGAAAAAAACATTCCGATTAGTAATAAATATAAACGCTGCTGTTTACAACCGTCATTTATAAATATGAACACGATTCAGTGGATCACAGATTACAATCAGACGGCCTTGGTGCGTTGGCTTTTGAAAAATAATTCTTCACATAATTGCGGAAGCCCAATTTTTTTTAATATTCTAATGAAGGAAATAATACTTAAATTCCCGGTTTCAGACTGCAAAGTTGTTACAATTTGGATTTAGTTTATTTCGAAAACTTTATCTTTTGCGAGTTGTAAATAAGTTTAATTTACCAATTACTATTTCGGATGGGGACCAATGAATTTACTGTCTTTTAACTTAAGAATAGTGTACTTTGGGTAATTGTTATTAGAATTGTTTTAATTTCTAGATCTAGGGCTTTTCAGTTAAAGTAAAATATCGATAACAACATCACACGAATTGTTTTTTAAATGCCCACGCACCCTTAATTACAACAACTATTTTTATGTCCTAATAACAGTTGGGATCACAGAAGTGTTATTTTGAATTTATTTTAATTTATTAGCTCGCAGTTAAAACACATTAACCTCGAAGAATTGAAAGTTACAACGCCTATTCATTTATCAAAATGAATGTTTAGAATATCGATGGTTACGGATAAAAGACCATGTGCGGAGTCTCGAATTTAAGAAACCCAATTTGACAAGTGTTTTTTATTGTTTTCAGAGTATTTATAACGACGACAGTGATTTAATTTTCGTGAATATTCTGTTGAAATACAATAATCTTAGAAGTTTTCTTATCTATATGAGAAAACCCAAAGATTATTGGAGAATATTCTCGATATTTCGAGTTGAAAAGCCGTAGTAGACGAACAAATATTCCCGTTTTCCAATCATTCATTTTACAATTTAAAATTGCATTTTAATAATTGATGATTACATATTAAGTGTAATTCGACGTCTGTTTACACTTGGCTTACTTGCTAGACAACTAGAAAGGATATGCCTTACACATTATGTTTTTTTTTTAATATATTTTTTTAATTTTACTCTTAATTGTAATCTAAGTTACATCATTTTATGTTTAATTTTTTTTTTGTTTAATATTTTATAACTTGGTACTGTTAAATATTGCCTTATCTATAATTTGTGAGGATTGTGTTAAACAATGTGTCTTAACAATATAATTCTGCAAAGTTTAAGTGAACTTTATATTTAAAAAATTACAACTAATGTACCAAAGGCGGTTGCAGAATTTATTAAAAAAAAAACAGTAAAAATAAGGAAAACTATACAAGTTTTTGCACATCATTTCACTAAATAGTTTAAATACGCCTAGACGACGAAAATATCACAGTTTTTTTTTATATTTCAAGTAAAATGAAAATTATGCCTTAAACGGTGAAGGTTATACAAAATTGTTAATTTTTATCACAGATTTTCTTTGAGATTTCCTTACTTTTACTGCTTCTTTCATTTTTTCCAGGATAACAATGTTTCCTTTGAAAAACAAAATGGCATCAAAATCAGTCTTTTGAGTATTTCTTTTTATTTTGAGGCATCGTGAGATCAGTTTCAATAGCTATTGACTAACATACCATTACCTTATAACACCGGCATGAGAAATAATTAAAATGAACATGAGCAAGGACAAACTGCTTTTTTTTAAATTGACTTAACAGTACAATGCTGAAACCATTTTTAAAACACATATGAACTATTTCGTTATGTATTTTACCATGAAACCAAAAACGAATTAGTGACATTCTGAGGATTGGCGTAATAACTAATTTACTCTTAGTTTAGAAATAAATAAGAAAAATTTATTACTTATAAGTTTTAACAATAACTTATTAAAATAATGTTATCCACAAAACTTTCTCTAATCATAGAGATGACAATAGTAAGTTTATTAGAGGCCATTGTCTATGTAACGATAAAAATATGGTTTTGTTGCCTACAAGTCCAACTTTTACACCAAAAGGAGAGAGTGTATAATGAATTAATGATTAAGACGGTATAATTTAACTGTTAGTGTACTTTCTAATTAACTCTCATACCGGTAAACAACATTTATTAACTTATTACTAACTTATACAACATTTACTTATGATATTGAGATACTTATTTAGATTTAAATCATTTTCCAAGTTTTAAACTGCTTTTTTATTCAACAAATTGTAAAATATGTATATTTTTCATGACGGATAATATTTTGATACATTTAACAACTTTTTTTTGGATAATAGTGAAAAATAGAAACAAAAATCTACCAAAGCTCGATTTACTTTCAATTGTGATCATTTTTTTTACTATAATTTGTATTTGTTTATGGTTTGACATGTCTATATTATCTACAACTACCATTATTTTTTTCTTTTTTCTTTTTTTATTACACTACGATTACATTGAGGCGTAACGATTAATGTGTTTATCCTATACTAAGAGCTAGATGATAAAAAAAGTTAAAAAATGATTAAGTCTTCTAATAACACCCTGTGTGAGAGTTGAATACATATTTTTTCGCTTTTGACATAGAAAAAAAAATTCGCTAAAAAATGTAAATAGTAAGTACTATTAATTTTATTTTCGAAAATTAAAGCTCAAATCATAGTAAAACTTATAACATTACTACAAGATATTATGATATTAAAATATAAAAACAAAAAGATTCTTGACTATCACAAAAATAAAACTTTATTTATAATTTATGGTGTCATTAAAACTACAATGACTTTAAAAAGACACTAAGTAACTTGATTGGATTAAATTTAATGTCATTATCGACCTGATAGTCGCCATCTTAAAATAATAATGGCGGGAAAATATTTCACAAAAAAAAAAGCGAAAAAATACGCAACACTTACTGTTTTTTTATTCGACTAAAATGTAAAGTGGACAGCCTTTGAACACCTAACTCGAAACAAGTTTCTATGTGAGCACCTTCTTATTTTGACTAATTCATTATCTTATTGTTGCCTTTTAAATTAAAAAAAGGACAACTAATCGATTAACAATGTAGATATCTATATATAAAAAAACATAAGGAACAAAATTAAGAAATAAAAAAGAATAAAAATGTCATTGTTTATGTGGATAGTAAAAAGGTGAATGTTTGTTAAAAACCATCAATATAATACATTTATATGTTAACTATATTACCCTTTCGCAATATAGGACAGCTTGTTATCATGCAAACATGCTTTCTGTCTAAAACTTAATTTAATTTCATTGTTGACTAAAAACTGTTGTGTTTTATGCAAAGTGTTAGAAAGCGTTCATAGACACATTATTTTTAATTTGATACACAGTAAATTGTTAGTTAAATAAGGAAAATTATAATCAAAGTACAATTACAAAAGAGAAAATAATGTTAACACAAATTAGAGTAGGTATTACATTATCTTGGAAAAAAAAACATGAATCCATTTTGATAATAAGCTTGAATTAATGGAAAAAATATATACTAGAGATCGTCCAGTGACCTAATTTCAACCATAATACAGTGCTTTGGGATGAAATAAATTTGATAAAAATAAACACTTATATAAAATCCTAAATCCAAAATTTCCTTATAAAATGTTAAGCGAATTCCCTTCATGCCAATATGATAGACTTCAGGTTTATTGCCATTAGTTTGTAGTACATTCAACTATATTTTTTTTTTAAATTCAATCAGCTGAAAGAGTACGATCTCTTGAACTCAAATAAGTAACAACTATCTATGTAAATTAAGTATTGACTCTTTTTAACTATGAGTCAATGTAAATTGACTTTTGTTTAAAACAAAATCAGTTTAACTTCCACAAATTACCAGCAAAAATAAAACTAGCAATTCATTTTTATACTCCTATTAAATCTTGAGTAAAAACATTGTGTTTGCACAAGTTTCTTTTAAATTCCATTATTTTTATTGTAACACAGCATACTAAAAAGAGATTACACCTCACAGATTTAATATAAACCGTTTATTTTGTTAACTTCAATGCATTGTACCTATCTTCTCTTCATCGATTCTTTCAATATGGTAAAATAGGGTGAAACCTTGAAAGATCAGATGACGTTAGTAAGAATTAAAAAATAAATAACATTATTGCACACACTGAGATTTTAGACCTAAATAGAATATTCATGAACGCTTTCACATAATTTGTGCTAGTCATACTAGAAGGTAGAGCTTAAACAGTAATATATTAGTTGACTGGAAGCTAGAAAATTAGTCTTATAACGACACAACCAAATTTAAACATGATTCGCTATATCCTACCATATTTTTGTGCACTGGTATCCATAACTCTTATATAAAAAAAAAGTAAGTCAGACAGAGACAACTTACGGACGAAGGTTTAAATGTTACTTCTTTTATATATACTGCCGACAGTGGAACATTAACGTTGTCTATTCATATAACTCGGACAACATATTTCTACGTTCCAAATGGGTTTCATCATTGCAGTGTGCCATTAGAATAGACTCGCCTACGATAAAATTTTCAAAACACAGCGAGCACGCATAGTTGGCATCACCGAAGCATACAATTTTGTTATCATCCCGATATAATCTCATTGGGTTCAAAACTGTACTGGGTTGAATTTCCTTACCGCTAGCCACACATTTCTTTATGTACGCAGTTTTGTAGAGAAAGTGAATTTTTTCGTTGTGTGTCTGGCTCAGAATGTGCATCAGCAATCCATCTTCTTCAAATTCTGTTACTTCACAAGCAGGGCAGAAGAAAGTAATGTTACTCTTACATTCATATCCATCATCTGCCTCACTTGTCAGTTGGATACTATGAACTTGCACGTAAAATGTAATTCGCTCAATCGCTGGTTTCTGCAAGAGCGTGTTGAGAAGACTGGCATCCTGGAAGCTGTTAAAACTTATAACCTGGTCCAAGGACTCGGAATAAGCAGACAGTGTAATGGAATCTAAGCTGAAGTTTCCAATTGATGAAGTAATTGATTGGTTTGACAGATTATCAGCTTTCGAAGTAAGACCAGAGTCGTCCGAGTGGTCCAGCGATGGGTTGTGACAGCTGCAGCAGCATTTCTGTAAACACTCATCATGATTTTGCTGTATTTGCATATCAATTTCATCCGTTGTACCTCTATCAAATAAATTTATGAGAGCATCTCTGTAATCAGGAAAATCAAAGTGTTTCATGCGTTTCTTGGTGGATATTTTCATGTTTTTGTGAATACGTTGCCCTTTATGGAGATCAAAGGTGATACTCTTTTTAATTGTTCGACGCTTGACATCTTGTCCATCTAAAGTTTGCAAGTAATTGTACGCAAATTGATCTAAGCAATTTTTTAGGGACTGTAACTGTTTCTTGAACTTTACTTTGGTGTTGTTATCTTCTTTTTCCATTACAATGTTCCAGGAGTCTGTAGGACTGTCGCATTTCACATTATCCATATACATAACTTGTCCCAAGTCCTTTGAAATGTTAGAAACATCTGTGCCAGCTAGAACGGTCATAATGGACCTGCCATTAAAAATTTTTGCCACTTCAATATGAAACTGAAATTCACTGAGAAGTTTCTTTAGAAGGCGTTCAATTTTCTCAAATTTCATTTGGTAATTCATAAGCAATAATAATCTCTCTTCTTCATTCTTATCCAGTTCCACATCACCAAAGGATTCCGGCGTAACAGAAGGAAGCAGTGCTGTCTCACATTTGGAATCAACTTTTCTACACATTTTAATTTCAAACTTTTCAACATCATTTTTTATTGATATATCAGTATCCGAGCAATCCGAAAGTGTCTCAATACCCAGTTCATCTTCAGAAGACTCAGATGTAATATCAAAATCAAAAGAATTATTAAAATTTAATTTCCTAAATTTTTCACTAAACAAATCTGCACTCTTTGAGTCAAGCAAGATATGTTTCGGTGTATTTTCAATGTATGCGCTGTCCGTGTAATACAAATTCTCCGTCATAGACTGGCTTGCCTTTTTTACATCTAATTTTAAATTTTTAGATCTACGACTCTTGGAGACATCAATGTTACGCAGGTCCGTGTCTGACAGGGATCCTTTACTTGCTGTGAAATTTTGGATAGAAATTGGTAGTTTTAAGCTTGTGGCAGTAAGTTTTGATGTGGAATCTGGCTCGATAGCTTCGAAATCTATACTTTTTGATGGTTCACTATGATAATAATTTGGCGATGGAGATTCTTCTCGTCTATATTCACCTGGACTGTGCTGATCTCCAGATTTCGAGAAGTACGATATGTTGGAAAACATTTTTCTGAGAGAAAACGCCATATTTATGTGTTACGCGCACTCGCCCACCTCAATTGCACTTTATATCTCTTGTTTACAGTTACTCCAATTATCTGGTAGACAATTACACACAATTTATATGCATCCTAACAAAGAAATGCTAATATGAATAAATAATACACTTATTTTTACCTTTGCTGACGACAATCCAATGGATACACGGCACTTTTAAACGTCATGTCATCTTGAGAAAGAAATTGTGATATATTATTACATTTACCCACAGTCTAATTGGAAAAAAAAATTGTTTTGGACAACAATTTCAATATCATGAACCTGTCAAGTTGAGTACAACATGAAATGTAAAATCTACTACATAAGTGTATAACCCGGCTAAATTTAGAATCAAATCGATTGACAATTTTTGCAGCGTTACCCGACTAATAAAGATGAGATTCAATAGAAAGTTGGTGCACTCGATTTTATGCCGTTTCTTTTGTCTTATTTGGTGTGATATGTCAATATTTTGTTGCCAGACTGATTTAAAAAATACACCGATATGATTTTGAACTATATAGAAAAATTCTAATTTAATTTGTTATGTTGGTGTGTTTTCATAAAAGGATTTTATAAATGAACTCGCGCTTTAAACTTCACTTCAGGTGCTCAATTGAATCATTATGCTTATTTTCTAACACAATGTTTGCAATACAGAATACCTATTTATTTACAAAAGATAAATACAGACAAAAGATCTCAGTTAATGAACATTTAAGTTGTTTTTAAAAGTTAATTAAGATTATCTCTTGCACACAACTTTCATGATGTATTCTAAGGGTTCCTAATCTTACTATCGAATTGTAAATTAAATTATAACTACAAGCTCACGAAAATTCATGTGTGACTACTAGAAACTAGACGGCAATGTAACTCGTAAGTATTGACCTTGAGTTTAAGCAATAATAACATTAGAATTATTCTGAATAAAATGTTTTTGGAACGAAGTTTCTTACGGCAGGCTTGGAGGGGATAGGGATTTCGCTGCGGGACCGAAATGAAAAAAATGTGATAGTAAAACCGTAAGTGGAAAAAGTGCGTGGAATAAATCTGTGGAATAAATCTGTGGAAAAAAGTGCGTGGAATAAAACCGTTAAATGAGACGTGCGCAGGCGCGAAAGCGCGTCATGTGTGCTATTTTATTATTTTAAGGAATTTATTATTTTATTTCCTAAAATACTGAATTTCCTAAATACTTTCTTGTACTTAAATAAAAACTAATCAGCAAAATTTAAGAGAAAAATCAAGAAAACCTATATAAAATTGAGCACGATTTTTTTTGCAAATTGTGTCGATTCCACATTATCCGAAGGAACTTCGTTCCTACCTGGTGTCCCACGACACCATTCATTTTTTTTTTTCCATTTTAAGAGCCTGCCAAAGTGACGCTACTCTGCCTGATGGAAAGCATGAATAGATTCTAAGAGTTGCGGTTACCACACTGCGAATACGGACAATAAAGTACATCTCACACATTTACCACGATAACTGGCACTCCTGTATCAATGGGCCTCCGGTCTCGCACTTACCAGCAAAACACAACTGTACGGATGCAGTCACTTTAAGTTGGACTTCTGTGAGAGGGTAGTACTGTTCCGTTCGAACCTTACCGGCAACGTGGTTCCACTATCTTTCGCATTATCTAAAAAGATTGTCACCTCACATTATTTAATTCATTGATTAATAATTTTAAATGTAATTATCGAATAGTTTATTTCGTTGTAAGCATCAACTGTACTATTTGAAAAGACTAATTTCTGCCGAACGACATATACTGCAAAACATAGGTTTCCCACAAGGCTATCCACAACGACCGGTCCTCAAAGAAAACTAACAGTAGCTCAGCTAAACTTGATTATTTTAAATAGTAATTTATTTTACACATAAGTTTTATCTTTCACATTCATGAATATTATCGCTTGAAAGAAAGGTAAAATATTCCATTTAAGATTGTTTTTGATTCCTTCGTGATCTGCAGTTAAGGACAGTGTTCTCCCTCGTTCGCTAAGAACAGTAAGCATGCACTCGCGAGTAGTATAAACAAATCTCGTGGTCATAAATGTTTGACTGCATGGGTGGCGTAGCCGTTTAAGTGGTATTGCTCTCTATTGCGTTGAGTATTGTGGGTTCAAACACCACAAGGGTCAACACTTTGTGTAATCCGCAAATTGTTATTCAGAGTGTAGGTGTTCTTTGTGCCTGTTTCTGACTTGTTTGTAAAGTCGCCTGCGTCACAGGATATTTTCAAAGGTGAACGCTCTCTTTAAAAAAAAATGGTAGACACTTTAAAGAATCGTGCACTTCCTTGAGCATATGCCTCAGTATCCGTCAGTAAGTAACGTGAATTATTGTCAGCAGAACAGAATCTGAAAGAACAAATGGTATGGGTACATAAATTTAATATAAAAAAGCCGACTACTACTAATCAATCGTAATTGTTACCACAGGCTAGCCTTTAATTTCCCATTGTTCTTCCGTAATATCACTTACAAATTGAAGTTAATCGTTTTGCAATAAGTGATTTCGAATTCATGTTACAGTATTGCTTGCTTTAGAAATTAAGCGTTCTGAAGGCACTGACTTCGTAAGGAATGAGAAATATTCGTGAAGTATTGCAACTTGTGTAATTATGGAAAAAAGATTTTCAGGTTTTCTCCTTGTTACAAAGGATCTATAGAAAGTAGTAAAACTTGTAAAGACAATTGGTTCATTTTATCCTTATTTTCTTACTTAACATTGATTTAGATGGCGTTAGTGTAAACATGAACCGTAAAACCAAGTTTTAAGTGGATAATTACCAATATTTACGATACCTGTCAAAAAGTACTGCTTGAATAGAAGTACCTAACACAAAGAATTTAATTTCGATAGATGAAGTACTCGATACCATAAAGAGTCTATACTAATTGTCTTTATCTGTGGTACGTCAAAAATGACATAAAAGAACTGTCAACTTTCGTTCCTACCGAAACTGTTTATTGATAAAAAAAACCTCTAGCTACACAAATTTTAATAATGAAACCAGGAATAGACATTGATTCTTATCGTACCGAGCACGAATCAGATGAACAGTGGGAATATAGACGAAGTTTTATGGAAGAACACCATGAGAACTTTGAAGAAGGCGAACTCATAGTTTTAGCGCAACTATTCACTAATATTGAATTCTTAGGGTGTCGGTACGTATTTTTCTTTATACGGCTTTTATATGAAATGATCCATAAAGTATGAATACATACATTCTTACCTGAAATCCATTACTTAAAAATTTTCTTCAAAGGATAAGTATAGAAATGTGCTGTATGAATATCGCAACGCATTCTGAGGTAAAACGGGTTTTTCTATTGTATATTCGATCAATTCACGTTACATTTAAAGCTTTTGAGACATTAATTACTCAAAAAATCTAATAGGTTTTGCTTGTTGGTACATCTGACAGGTTATTAAAAAAAAACGTATGCGACTCGGGACGCCTGACAGAAGCGATAAATCTAAGTTGAACTATTTAATATTGAAATTGTTTGACTTGAGAAAAGCTTAGGTTATTACTTAAATGTTAAGTATACTAATGTGAAAATGTAAGAAAGGATTGTTTGGAGAGAGAAGTCTCTGTCCGAAATATGGCTACCGTTATGGGTTAGATTGAGAGGGGAGGAGCATGCTTGTCGCTGTTGTATGCGTGAGAGAAAGGGAAGCCAGGCAGACTGGCACCATAACACGTTATGTAACAAAGTGATTTAGCCTTGTTACATATATAGTAAAACCCGTTTAAGACGATTTCACAGGGACTCAACTAAAAACGCGTCTTAAGCGGGAAATAGGGAAATAAAAAACGAACTTCCTCTCTCCTTCCTCTTCCTTCTTCCTTGATTTCTTCTCTATTCTTTAAAATGGTACGTAACGTGGACGCTGGTAACTGAAGCTCAGCAGCTAACTGAGTTTGATTTTTAGTTTGTGATTTTTTATCAAAAACATTCAATATCTTAATTTTTTCTTGAATTGACAAGGCCTTTCGCTTAATTGTAGTCATTTTGTAACAAACAAATGATATGCACACAACACGATACAAGAATACAGAGCACGAGCGCCTTAGCGTAGGTAGTAGCCTCGTCTAAACCAACAAATGAAAAACTGACAACGCGTCCCCCGCCAACCCACCGCAGAGATAATATGTGTTGGCGTTAGGCGTATTAAACAGGATGACGAATCATATTAAGCGTTATAGAATGTATGAAAACATGTCTCAAGTTGCAGGGACTGATACAAAATGGCGTATTATGCGAGAGATCGTATTAAACGGGTTCTACTGTATAAATATATTTTTACCAAACATACAGGTGAAGCTAATGAAAGCATTTGTAACTGACTTCTGTTAAAATAAATATAGTTTAAAAAAAAGCATTGCAGAGGCCTAATGTCAGTTGCTTAATGGAAAAACTGATATTCAGGTTAAGCCAGTTGAACTAGTAGCTGACTACAAGATAAGTTGGAAATAATAAAGTCTAAAAACATGAAATACTTAACGGTGAAATAAAATTATGTTTAAAATTTCGTTTTGTTTTATAGTTTTTTTTTTCTATATTAAGAGCCTGCCAAAGTGACTACTCTGCCTGAAGCATGAATAGAATCCAAGAGTTGTGGTCACCATACTAGTATGGTGGTATGTTAACCCACGACTATGGTGGCCTAGTGAGATGTGTTTTCACGCCAAGCTTAGGGATGTAAAAGGCATGACAGTCATTGTGGCAGTGTAAGGCTCACATAGTTACCACACTAACTGTCACCCCTACATCAATGGGCCTCCGGTGTCGCACTCACCAACGAAACACAACAGCACAGTTGCTGTCACTTTCTGTTGGTCTTCTTAGAGTTGTGCAAATGATCTTTTTTTCTTCTTTTTTAAGAGCCTGCCAAAGTGACTACTCTGCCTGATGGAAAGCGTGAATAAAATCTAATAGTTGTAGTCACCATACTTATTGTAAATGCAAACAATGCAGTAATACCTTTCTCACACAGTTAAATTTGAAAAACCTAGTGAAGAAATCAGTTAATAAGAAGTTAACTGCACCTGTAACTGATGTATCAGCTTAAGCATATGATGTGATATCAAAGCATTAATGACTTAGCAGTTGACATCTTGTAGTAGAGCCACGCTGATTGCAGCACGCACTGGTCGGCTCGACCGGTGCAATGCTACCCTCTCACGGAAGATCAACCTAAAGTGACAACATCTGTGCTTTCGTGTTTAGTTGTGAGTGCTAGACCGGAGGCCCATTGATGCAGGGGTGATAGTTATCGTGGTGACTATGTGAGCCTAATTCACTATAACTAGCATTCAGAATGATTATGCTGACCACCACTCTTGGATTCTATTCATGTTTTTCATTAGGCAGGTATAGTCACTTTGGCAGGGGCTCAAAATATAAAAACATTTCTTAGTTCTTGGCTGATGAGAAATAATCATTTTCTCATTCACATGTCATCCCTTTTTCCAGGTACCCCCCAGAAACCATGAAGAGAATAGCCAAACTTTCAGAAAAGGTTGCAGCAAAGTACCGGGAGAGCCGAAAGAATAAACTGAAACGTACCTTTGTTGCAGCTAGCGACGCGGCTGAACAGAAGGCTAAGAGAACATTTACCAACTAGAATCTAAAAATAATTAGAAAAATATCTTAATATGTATGTTCTGTGATCTCACATCGTAAATTATTACATACTGTGATAATTTCCACATGGAGTGTAAATATACTATAGCGCCATCTATCAAACACACACGGAACTACGACGCATCTAACCCTGTATCGCGATATAGAAGTTTCTAACATGAACAGTTGAGCCGGAACCCAATCAGTCAGCCAGCTGAGGTACTCGCTTGGACGGAATATCTTTGTACTGTATGTGGAAGTCATCACACATACATAAGTGTGATGTGACAGTTGTGTACTAATAAATCATAAATAATCTTTATAGACATGTCAAAAATATTTGACAAAAGAGGTTTAATGTACTCCAATTATTGTTTTACTAAATTGACACTGACATTATAAGAAAAAAAAAGAATTAAAATACATTTGCTTATACTACTACTTATAACTTACTAATTGTGCCCTTACACACTTTTCTGTGGCAAATTATGTTAATTTACATACGCTCCCGAACTACTTCGGCTCTTTTTTCCTGTGCAAATCAGTCAAAGCCTGGCATTCATTACCAGCGCACGTGTTTCCCTCCCACTACGATCCCGGGTCTTTTAAGCGGAGCGTGAAACAGCATCTCGCTAGGCCGCCATAGCGTGGGTTGCCATGCTGCACTGTCTGCATTCGTAGTGAGTATGGCGACCACCGCTCTTGGATTCTATTCATGCTTTCTATCAGGCAGAATAGAGTCACTTAGGTAGGTTTCTATAAAAAACAAGTTAATGAGAGAAAAAAGGTAAAAAATAAATAAAGCTATCTATGTGTGGGTTGTATTTGTATTTGGTACAAAGTTTTTGTGCCATTTTTATATAAATAGGAATATTTTGCGCATATATTTAATTTAAGCAGATATAGTAATTCCAAGAAGTCGCATCTAGGATGACAACATGTCGAATTAAAATTACATATATAACTGCAAGCAAGGTTCTCATTTAATTTCTGACTGCATCGGTGGCGCAGTTGTAGCATATACAAGTGCTGTGCTGAGGTCTCGGGTTTGATTCCTGGGTCGAACCAAATATTTATATAATCTACAAACATTTGTTTCGTAGTTTGGGTGGTTTGTATAAACATAAATAAATAGTAAAAATGTATTTATATCAGTTTTCTTGTACTCGTAGTACAAGTTTTACTTAGTTTGGAACTAGATGGCGTTGTGTGTTAGATAAATATTTCGGACATTTGACACACAACGTCATCTAGTTTCAAACTAAGCAGAGCTTGTGCTATGATAACTAGACTGACTGATAGAATACTTCTATACTTTTTTTGTAAATGCATACATATTATACATAGAAAACACCCAAACTCCGAAACAAATATTTGCAGATCATACAAACATTTGATCCGACCCGGGAATCGAACCCGAGACCTCAAGCACAGCAGTCGCATTCACTACCGCTGCGCCACCGAGGTAGTTGTACTCGTAGTACAAGTTTTGCTTAGTTTGGGACTAGATGGCGTTGTGTGTCAGATGTTCCATGTATTATAATTATTTAACGAGCTTTTGCCCGCGGTTTCGCGCGCGTGGATTTTGCTCTACCACATTATGTTTCGTAACAGATCATTTTAAATAAATACTTTTTTTTAACATACAAACAATCCTACGGTACATCATCTTTGTGTAACTTCAATGGTTTAGGCAGCGTACGCCAAGATAACTCTCAGAGACCAGATTTTTGCCGACTTAATTGACATGTATCGTTATATTACGAACAAAATTACATAAAACCATTACAAATTATAACCTACATGTTATTCCGATGTATAACCTATATTACTGTAAAGTTTCATCCAAATCCGTCCAGTAGTTTTTTCGTGAAAGAGACAAACATTCACATTTATAATATTAGTAGGTTAATTAGTAAAAAGAATGGAGAGGACAATATATAGGAGTTTCTTTGCGTGATCAAATCAGGAATGAGGAGATCCGCAGACGAACCAAGGCCACCGATATGGCGAGTAAAATTGCTAAACTTGAGTGGCAGTGGGCGGGGCACATTCCATGCAAAAACGATGGCTGATGGGGCCATAAAGTTCTGGAGTGGCGACCGCGTACTAGGAAACGCAGACCCACCCCCCACAAGATGGTCCAACAACCTGGCGAAGATCGCGGGAAGCTGCTGGATGCAGGCGGCACGGGACTGGCTGTTGTGGAGAACCTTGGGGAGGGTCTATGTCCAGCAGTGGACGTCTTTTGGCACACATCTTATTTCCAGCTGGTAATCAGACTTCAGATAAATCACTGAATATACATATACATAATTTGTATTTATTATAATTATCACTAAGGCATCATATTAATAAACTGCCTCGTTGGTCTAACAGTCAGGGTATGCGACAGCCGATCAAGAGATCTCATATTCAATTTCTGGATCATCATCATCATCAACAGGCTTTTACAGTCCACTGCTGGACATAGGCCTCTCCTTAGCAAGGAGGTTTTGGCCTACTATACCACGCTGGCCAGACGGGTTGGAATAGGGTTTGTTTCAAGTTTTCCTTCTCTTTGTAATGATGTTGTCTTGTATACTTGGTTCCTTAGTCGCTTCTTACGACACCCACGGGATGAATAGGGGTGGTAACACTATGTATTCTTAATCCGTCAGCACACGGTCGCTAATAAATATATACAAAAATAAATGAAACTTATAGATAGTCCATACATACTGCCTCGTTGACTCAGTGATAGCATATGCGACTGCTGTACTTGAGATCTCGGGTTCGATTCTCGGGCCGGGCCAAATGTTTGTATGATCTGAAAATGTTTCTTTCGAAGTTTCGATGTTTTCTATGTATAATATGTATGTATAAATTTTCTCCCGCGAACAATCCCGTTATGGAATGAGCTCCCTGCCGAGGTTTTCCCTGGAAACTACAGT
Organism: Hypercompe scribonia; assembly: GCA_949316085.1. Lineage (NCBI taxonomy): Eukaryota > Metazoa > Arthropoda > Insecta > Lepidoptera > Erebidae > Hypercompe > Hypercompe scribonia. Next base: position 10,127,391 of record OX438995.1, read on the forward strand.
ATGGGGCTCTTCAAGAAGGGGATAAATAGGTTTTTAAAGGGTCGGCAACGCGCACGTGATGCCCCTGGTGCCGCAGGCGTCCATAGGCTGCGGTAACCGCTTACCATCAGGCGGGCCGTATGCTTGTTTGCCACCGTCGTGGTATAATATATATGTGTTTACAAAATATATGTATTTGTATCAGTTGTCTGGTACCCATAGTACAAGCTCTGCTTAGTTTGGGACTAGATGGCGTTGTGTGTCAGATGTCCGAGATATCTATTATACCTAAAGGGAACCTTTACCATGTAACATTGATATCGCCCAGGTAATATTCCTTAACCAGTCTCTTAAAGGCTGTCAATGTTTGCGCACGTCTAATTTCAACTGGTAGTGGGTTCCATAGACACAGACTAATGCACTTATCTACTGATAAAAGACTTGAGACATGTTATCTCATAGACTAGATTGATATTAAAAAGTATAATGTAAGTGTTTTCTATTAAAAACATTAAATTACCGTTATTAAAGATTAAATAATTACCACCAGAGTCGAGTCACTTTGGTTGGCCAAGAATAAAAAAAAACCAGATCTAAGCATCCTAATTAGCTTGAAACTCGACAAGGTTCCTTTATGAAGCGACTTCTATTTGTATCAAATATCAAAGCAAATTAAAATATAAACTCATTTTGGTTTCATTTAGACAACCTGAAAAGTCTTAACTACCCCACCCAAACATCTCACTAGGCCGTCATAGCGTGGGTCGCAATACTGAAGTTTTTGCATTCGTAATGAGTATGGCAACCACTCTTGGATTCTATTCACTCTTTATCAAGCAGAGTAGACATTTTGTCAGGCTTTTATAAAAAAAAAATCATACCCGTCATCAGAGAGAGGGCTCGTAAAAGACAGCACTATACTTTTAAACTTGAGTTGCGTGTGTCCATGGACTGTGGTATCCAGTCACAAGCAGATGTTCCTTGCTTGCCACTTTACCCCTTATGATTTAGATCTGATAGTAAAACTAATATATGGTTATAAGAATTCTAATGTTTTAACTCGGTGGTGTTGTGAGACTCCTGAGATCTCGGTTTCCATTCCCTTGTTTCGAAGTTTGGGCATTTTTTTTGCTGTGTTTTATATTTACACAGTACCAGGCAACCGAGTTTTGCTTGGTATTATTTTCTGATAGTCGATTCGCAATTTACTAACTTCTTTTGTTGCCATCCCTAATTTTGTCACATAGATTAGTGTCAAAACGGGCCTATTAGATAAACAGTTCATTGCTTGAAAACACGGATAAGACAACGTTATCTAAAAACGAAACCTAGCTAAATCGATTTATCGCCCCCGAAACCTTCTCGTTAGATCGTTGGATTAGTTTCCAAGATTCAGATTAAACATATACAAGAATTGCTCGTTTAAAGATATTGAAAAAAAAATATGTAGGTATTCTGTTAGTCAGTCTGTCATAGTACAAACTCTGTTTGAAATATTTGTTTATATATATAAGGTATTTTGGTATTGAGTACAAAAGCCGAAACACCCAGTCAAATTTTAGAAGAATGGGAATATTCAATATTCACAATTTACATTTTTACTCCAGAGTGAACCCCCATATCATAAGAAATGATCGATTCCAGCATCTGTTTGGTGTCAACATGTAGGCTGGTATAATAACCCGCAGTTGGTGATGCATGAAATGCCTGCAAGGCTAAATGGTGCAAATTATTTAAATTTTTTACAAAATAATTTACACTAAATCCTTAACGAAGCTGGAGTGCCAGAAGACAGAATAGCAGAAATGTGGCTACAACATGACGGTGCCCCACCTCACTACGCTCGAGCAGTTAGAGCTCATTTAAATGAGCGCTTCCCCAATCGGTGGATTGGTCGAGGAGGACCTATTGCGTGGCCATCCCGGTCGCCCGATTTAAATCTGTTAGATTTTTTTGTTTGGGGCTATTTTAAAGAAATAGTTTACCAAGGAGAGAACAATAGCGAACAAGAACTACAACAAAAGCTCGAATTTGCCAGGGTACAAGTTACCAACAACAGAGGTGCATTCTGTAGGTTACGTAGGAATTTTATCAGACGGTGCAGATTGTGTATTATGGCCAGAGGTAGGAATTTTGAGCATTTAATGTAAAATGTTTTGCTAAAATAAAAAAAATATTTCACAATCGTTGTTTTGTCCTAGAAAGATATCAAAGCCACGCATAGCCATGTGTAATACCTTTTCAGAATCCCCATTAAATGCGCCAAAACTTGTAATACAGGGTCACTTTTCGGTAGAGTATTTTTTTTTCACGGTGGGGTCCGAAGTAAATAAAAAGTTATGATTTGAGAAAAAAACAATTCATAAAACTGAATATTATCTTCAACACACCTGATAAACAACCATAAATAGCATGCCTAAAGCAAGAACTTGTCAGTACCAATCTAGTAAAATTTATAAAAAAGATATAGGTGTCTTTTTTTTCGAATGTCAATAAGAATTAGTTCAAAATCGTAAATTTTCTTATAAAAATACAAAATAAATTATAACTCTGCCGTGGTTGAGCTTGAAGGCCTCTCGTAGAACATTTTTTTGCAGCTGATGACCCCATCTAACCCCTAGTTGCGTTTGATCCATGACTTTTGGGTCACCCTGTATATGAGTATATTATTTTGACTGTACGGTTGACCTAGTGGTTTCAGCGGTCGCCACGCCACTCTCTTCTGCACTGTGTTGTGGGTTCAAACCCCACATGGAACAACACTTTATGTGATCCACAAATTGTTGTTCGGATTCTGGGTGATCTTTGTGTCCATTTCTTGTATGTTTGTTAAGTCCCCCACAACACAGGATTCATTTAAAAAATTAAAAATAGAGGGTATAGTATTAATGTATATATTTGTCACAATCGAATTCATCCTCTCTCCTACTCTGTGGTGCCCTCTGTAACAATATGGTGTGCAATAATACTCAATACTTAAAAGTATTGAGTATTAATAATACACAATACATGCTCATACACTCAATAATACTCAATACTTTTAAATTTTGAGTATTATACTAAATTATTTATTCGAATAGGTATTTAAATAAAAGAAAGTAAAAAAAATTTAAATACTGTTATTTATTTCTTCAAAAACAGAAAGACAAGGCCTTTTGAATGGCGACTCGTGTATTTCAATAATTTTTTCCATTGCTTCATAATTATTATTAGTTTTTACATTATTCTCTTGTTGCAAGTAAGCCAGGAGTAACTTTCCATAACTCTTATCTTCCAAACAGTATAAAGAGTGCGTTTTTAGCAATAAAAATATATATTTTTGTATTTTTTCAGTTTTATTACAACTTTTATAAGCTGTGTAGATATTGAATATGTTATGTGAAAATTCTTTCTCAGATAACTCTATGTTGCTTATGTCACACAGCAGTTTAGTTTGTTGATCACTGTCTAATGTTAGTATGTAGTCATTTAGTATGCTACTTTGTATCTCGGTATCTTTAAGAACAGCTCTAAGCAAGATTTTAAAACAGTCCATGTGTAGTGCGTTTGTTTTAATCAATAATTCAGTACAAAGACGAGAGTTATTTTTCTTGATGAATACTGGAAGGAAATATTCATAGAAATATTGCAAAAAAATATTGTTTTCATTTATATTATCAAGTATATAATATGTTAATTTCTCTGTAATTTCAGATGGAAGACTTTCTGCTAACTTGGAAAGCAATTTGGGCGTGTCACTACAATTTTCGTATATAAGATCAAACTTAGAAACTATGTCGAAATCTGGATCAATTAAAACTTCCACAAGATTATCTACATCTTCTTGAATTTGTAGTGGACTAAGAGTGACTTCTAGCTCGGGAGCATCCTCAATTAAAACGGTATCATCAGTTTCCTTAACCAAATGTAAGTTTTTAGGTCCAAATCGTTGCACCCATTTATTATTGGCATCTGGCGGTAACATAGCGGCTGCATTAAGGCATTGCTCTAAAAGTGACTTAGAGGCTGGTGAAAAGGTCCAAATGTGTGATATTTGATCCATTTCTATATCTCAAACTCGTGGAAAGGAATTCGATAATATATTGGTATTTATAACCAATTAAACGCAAAAGTTAACGCACTTAAAAATTATCTCACAATGGAATTCAAATTTTCACAACCGAATAGAACGAATTTAATATGTAAATTATAATACCTATATGATATAGTATTTAAGAATTATATCGAATAAAATCGTTTATTGCCACAGAACGGTTCAGTACATTTCCGTTAAAAAGACAAACAAATGTCAATGGTGTCAAGAAAAAAAAACTCTTTAGGGTAAAACATATTACCAATCTTATGAAGCAATCGACTAAAGATAGGATTTAGTTAGTTTTTTTTCCATTCTTTTAAAGACAACTCCCGTACTAGGAATAAATCCTCGATCACAAAGACTACCCAGATTCAAAACAAGAATTTGTGGATCACACAAAGTAATTAATTAGAATTAGTTTACCCAATTAAATACATCGATTGCCCATAAGACCCACAAATACACTTTAAAATTAAAAACTACTTTACTATCCCTTGTCGATAGGAATAATATTTAATCACTAATCTGTTTGTGAACTAATATCTAAGTACCTGTACAATTAAATGAGCAAACAGCAAATACAAAATTGATAATTTATTAGCAGGCGCTACCCAGAGGTTGAAATTACATTGAACACATATATCAAAATAAACATACATTTTTTAGAACGGAGATTGTCATTCAAGATAATATTATCAAAAAATACAGCAAGGACAAAGTGAACGATGATATAAGAAACTAGAATTAGACTATTTATTCTAATTAAGGTCAATATCAAGTAGTGAACTGCAATAGGCTGATGATGAGGATGATGATTCTAATGGAGTCCACCATGTCTTGTTTTTGCGTCACCCAACCATTTTATGGAACAGATTATCCTCTGCGATATTTCCGGACCGATGCGACATTCACACTTTTAAGGAAAAAGCGTACTCTTTCAAAGACTATCCTCTTTTTACTGTCAAAACAACATTTAAACTGCTCTACTGAGCAGTAATCTTTGTGCTGGAGTGACATCCTTAATAGGGACAATTTATTTATGATCATCGTCTGTGTGGTGTCGGATTAAGAATACATGGTTTTACCATCCCTATTCATCCCGTGGGTGTCGTAAGAGTTGATAAAGGGAACAAACTATTAAAGAAAATGTCACTACGAAGAGAAGGCCACCCGTCTGGCCATCGTAGTATAGTAGGCCAAAAACTCCTTGTTTAGGAGAGGCCTGTGTGTTGCAGTACAGTGTAAAAGGTTGTTGATAGTTTATGGTCAAGAAATTTTATTGAAATTAAATGTATCTAAATATTATGCAATGGAAGATAAAACTTTTTTAAGTTAAAAAATATGAAAATGAAATAATCCTACTAATATTATAAATGCGAAAATTTGTAAGTATAGATGTTTGTTACCACTATTTTACTTATATAAATGTGTATAGATCGTGAATCGCGTATCTCAATAACATCTATGCTTAATTTATTTTCCTTTCGTTCTGTAGCTTCATTCACGTGCTCATCTTTTACGGAATCGATTATTCATTTTTTTCTTTTCTTTAGAGAAGAGAGCTCTGCCGTCAAACTATACTCATGACGTATCTGACAACTTGGACATCACGTCTACTTCAATTGATCGAACGATCGATACGTATATTTGAACGCCCTAAAGTACGAGTATAACAGTTTCAGTACACTATGGATTTTGTGAGGCTCGGAGCAAAAAGTTTTTATTCCAATATCGTTCCATTATTGACTGCACGGTTAGCTTAGTGGTTCAAGCGTTCGATTCTACTGTACTGAGTGTTGTAGGTTCAAAAACCCACATGGGACAACACTTTGTGTGATCCACAAATTGTTGTTCTGCGTCTAGACGTTCTTTGTGGCCGTTTCTTGTGTTTGTCAAGTCCCCCGCGACACAGCACTTATTCCTAGTGCGGCCGTTATCTTTAAAAATATATAATTACAAAATAATGAACTTTTCTTAACATAGTATCAAGCTAGTAGTACCGCTAGTTAAGACACTCTTGAACCCGTACTTGAGTCAAGTTCAAGGTGATGGTGACCTGAATTAGAATGAATGTTCGGATTCTAGTTTTTGATGCTATCATAATACATTTTCCTTCGCTGTAATTTTAAACGATGATGCTTAAAATACAAGCACTCATAGTTGTATTTGAAAAAAAATAGGTAGATACCTTTTTTTATTGATAATTAACACATCTAACTGAATTATAAGCGAATGGAATCAAGCCATAGCTCAAGATATCTCAAGGAAAACTGGTGGGATTCCAAAAAAGATGTAAACAATGAACCTACCTTGGTATTCATAAATATTTATAGATTGTGTAATCGCGAAAATTGTTGCGTAATAACTAGGTAATCAGTGGGCAGGTTCAATTTGTTTCGTAGACGAGGGAAACAGAATCACAAGTATTAATTAGTAACATTAAAATGCATAGAAGTCGAGATCGATATGTAGCATCGCATATGTAGAAATGTTGGTTTATATTAATAACTTTTTATAAAGCCCCTTAGAAACAAGAAACTCTAATATTTGATTATATTTGTTACACTTAACTTTGTATTGTTGTTTGCATTTATGTTCAACATATTACCGATGGTATAAACTTGTAGCGTCAAATATACATGGTTCAGAGTGATTCAGTCGTATTGAGTCATCGTAACACCGTTGCTCGACTCTATTAAACGCATGAAGTGGGCATGCGGTTGAACAAAAATATCAACTCTGAACAAATATGACTTATCTAATCAAGAGTGTGTACCGATTTAGCAGTACGTTGCCTAAAATTGCAAATCAGTTGTAAGAACGATAATTTTTATAGTTGCGGCACCTACAGGAAAAAAAACATTGAACACCAGAAATGTAACTGTGTTTTGTACCAATTTTCAAAAACATTTACATGTTTAAAATATTACCCTGATCGGTGGATCACTTGGCTCGCAGGTCGATGAAGAACGCAGCTAACTGCGCGACATAGTGTGAAATGCATCACATTGAACATCGACGTTTCGAACGCACATTGCGGTCCTCGGATAACCTCCAGGACCACTCCTGTCTGAGGGCTGGCTGTATATAACATACAGTTCACATTGCACACCGAACGCATTTGACGGTTCTACGGTTTGTCTGCAGACTTATATTCTGCGTCTTATCGCTAGTCCGTTTAAATATTGAAATTGTAATATTCATGTAAAAATGATGGAGGACATGTTTTAACGAAGAACGTGGTGCTGCTTGCGCAACCGCTTCTCTGTAATATCACTATAGAGGTGGCTGAAGTGCTTGCGGTGCTCTCGACTTTTCGAGTGTCAACGAGAGACTTGAGCGTACACGTGGATGTGTACCGTTATTTTGTTTAGGCAGTGTCCTCTATCGAAACTTACGTATTGTATTATTACAATGTCCAATAATATAGCAGGTAGATTCGTATCTGTGGAGCGCCTCAGCGACGAGGTATAGTTATGTTTTTATAACGTAAGCTACTCTTCTGTCGTTGAAGCGCTAACAGGTATCCAGTTTGCCTCTTTAGTATCGCTAGCCTCAGATTAGGAAGGATCACCCGCCGAATTTAAGCATATTAGTAAGCGGAGGAAAAGAAACTAACCAGGATTTCCTTAGTAGCGGCGAGCGAAGAGGAAAGAAGCCCAGCACTGAATCCCGTCGTCACTCAGTCGGCGGGAGATGTGGTGTTCGGGAGGTTCCGCTTTCTCGTCGTAGTCACTTCTGTGCAAGTTCTCCTTGAACGGGGCCACTTGCCCACAGAGGGTGCCAGGCCCGTAGCGACGAAGGACTGCGAAGAGAGGAACTCTCCTTAGAGTCGGGTTGCTTGAGAGTGCAGCCCTAAGCGGGTGGTAAACTCCATCTAAGGCTAAATATCACTGCGAGACCGATAGCAAACAAGTACCGTGAGGGAAAGTTGAAAAGAACTTTGAAGAGAGAGTTCAAGAGTACGTGAAACCGTTCAGGGGTAAACCTGCTAAGCTCGAATGAACGAACGAAGAGATTCAGCGTCGTCCGTTGACGTGAATACGCGACTTGATGTTAACAATCGAGGTTGTCCAATACAAAGCGTGTGTGTCGAGGTCAGCGGAAGGCGTGCACTTATCTTTTAGTAAATACATCGCGACCCGTTCGACGGCGATATTAGCACCTATACGTGAGTACCGAAAGTCTTATTTAAGGCGGAAATGCATCCGTGTTGGTAGCCGATCGATCGTTGGACGGTAAGACCAAGAAACGCGCACGCGTTTAAGCGCGTCCGGTTAGACACAGGCAACGTCGTTTACAACGTATCACCGGAGCGTGGACGAGGTAACAGCGACGGTGTCTCGGCTGTCGGTCAGTCTCGGACTGTGCGTGTCTCTGTCTGCGATGATTCAGATTTGGGTACTCGCAGGACTCATCTTGAAACACGGACCAAGGAGTCTAGCATGTATGCGAGTCATTGAGATTATAAAACTGAAAGGCGCAACGAAAGTAAAGGCACGTTTGAAAGCGTGCTCAGAGAGGATGGAGCGTCGGTCTAGGTCGGCCTCTCGCACTCTCGAGGCGTCTCGTTTCCAATCTATGAATGTAGGCACGCTCTGAGCATAAATGCTGGGACCCGAAAGATGGTGAACTATGCCTGGTCAGATTGAAGTCCGGGGCAACCTGGATGGAGTACCGTAGCGATTCTGACGTGCAAATCGATCGTTGGAACTGGGTATAGGGGCGAAAGACTAATCGAACCATCTAGTAGCTGGTTCCGTACGAAGTTTCCCTCAGGATAGCTGGCGTCGATTTAAACAGTCTCATCCGGTAAAGCGAATGATTAGAGGTATTGGGGATGAAACGACCTCAACCTATTCTCAAACTTTAAATGGGTGAGTTCCCCGGCTTGCTCGATTGATGAAGCCGGGGTTCTGATGACGATGCCTAGTGGACCAATTTTGGTAAGCAGAACTGGCGCTGTGGGATGAACCAAACGTAGTGTTAAGGCGCCTAAAAAATGCTCATAGCAACCAGAAAGATGTAAGGCACCCACGACCGCAGGACGGTGGCCCCGGAAGTCGGCATCCGCTAAGGAGTGTGTTACAACTCACCTGTCACAGGTGTCTTGCTCTGAAAATGGATGGCGCTTAAGCATTTTGCCGATACACTACCGTTACGCGCATGTGCGACATCAAGTTGACGTCATTAAGCCGTAATGAGTAGGACGTGCGCGACGGAGAGCGCAGAAGGGTCTGGGCGTGAGCCTGCCTGGAGCCTCTGTCGGTGCAGATCTTGGTGGTAGTAGCAAATACTCCAGTGAGGCCCTGGAGGACTGATGTGGAGAAGGGTTTCGCGTAAACAGTAATTGCGCGCGAGTTAGTCGATCCTAAGCTCTAGGAGAAATCCGATGTCAATGTGGTGTGTTTTTTTTATGTATGTAAATTAAGGACAAACAACACCTTTTGAGCGAAAGGGAAGCCTCAAATAACAAGGATATGGTAGGTCTCAAGGGATATGGTAGGTCGAAACCTTCTTTTTAAGGTGAGACCTATGTCCAGCAGTGGACTACTAATAGCTGTTGATGATGATGATAAGTAGATGAACACTGCCCTAGTCAGATTGTTAGTAATAGTATAGTTTTAAGGTCCACTAAGGAAACGGTGACAGTTATCGTCACGATGACTGTGCGACATGAAAAACCATCTCACCAGGCCGCCAGTCACCTTACCGTGTGTGTGTCTCCATACTGTACTATCTGCATTCTATTTACGGTTCCATCAGGCAGAGTTGTCACTTCGACAAAGTTCTTCAATGAAAAAAATATAAAAAAGTATATAAATAGGTATGTAGTAGTGTCATATGAACTTAAATATTAGTTTTATTTTAAACTTTTATTGTTTTTGTAAGTTCTAAAAAGTTTTTAAGTATATCTCGTCTTAGTAGAGGCAATTTCACAATAAAATAAACAAAGCTACACACTATTTATGAGATAAAGTTTGATGATATACGTATATGTTAATATGGTCGTTTTTTATATATTTTAGATTTTTTTTATAAAAAAGGCAACGCCCGCTCTGGGAATAAATCCTGTGTCGCGGAGGCCTTTACAAACATACAAGAAACGGACACAAAGAACACCCAGACTCAGAACAACAATTTATGGATCACACAAAGTGTTGTCGCATGTGGGATTTGAACCCACAACACTCAGCGCAGTAGTGAGCGGCGTGGTGACCGCTTAAACCACTAGTCTAACCGTGCAGTCAAAATGAGAACTAACAAGAAGAGAACTTGTACTATTTTAAATTAAAAAGTAAGACAAGCATAATAATTTGTACATAAAATCAACTAATAAATAAAAAATTTAAAAAATTAATAAATATCAAAAACATTGTAAATTATCATTATACAGCAGCAAGCATTGTAACTGGACAAAATCTTTTAAATTGTCTATCAGATCATTAATTATCATAGATTTAAAATTAAATAAAAAATAACCATAATCAAACTAATGTTTGTGCCATATTAATCGACTAATACACATGTAGGCTACAGCACTAGTAAATAAGAAATAGACGTCACTGTCACAGCGTTGTTAAGTTAAACTAGTTTGTTTTGTTCATGTATCCTTTTTTTGGAATGACGCGACGGTCCTCGTTTAATTTGTTCACATTTTTTAACACGTTTTTATTAACTTCACCTTTAAGTTTGTCTTTAACCGACTTTATTGTGCGTGTATTTTCAGTTTTTTTAAACTTTATTTATTATTATTAATTCTATACAACGCATTGGAACTAGGTTTGAAGAGTTTAAATAGGCTTGTCGAATAAATATCGATACATCGATATATCGATATTTTAAATTCGATATATCGATATTTCTGGGCGATATATTTTGTAACGATATATCGATATATCGATATCAAATATCCAATATCGAAATAGTATTAAAAACGATATTTTTGTTAGTTCTTATTTGGTCGTTTCAATATGCTGCTAAACTGCTTTTTAATTTGGTACTTATATTGGTACTTAGGTTGGCAACATTGTAATTAGCTCAATAATACATGTGTCATGTGTCAGTTCAGTTCAGTTATTTCATTCATTTGTGTATCTGATTAGGCTGTATGGACTCAGATTCCTTAATCTTCTTGCTTCGTTGGAAACGAGAAAATTAACCAAAAACAAAAATATTTTTTAATTGTCCGTCCATTATCCGTAACGTACCTCAACGCGCGCCTTTTTCTGCATTCAAGTTGGTTGGAATACAAAATAAAATGAATGGTGTCGTGGGACACCAGGTAGGAACGAAGTTCCTTCGGATAATGTGGAATCGACACAATTTGCAAAAAAAATCGTGCTCAATTTTATGTAGGTTTTCTTGATTTTTCTCTTAAATTTTGCTGATTAGTTTTTATTTAAGTACAAGAAAGTATTTAGGAAATTCAGTATTTTAGGAAATAAAATAATAAATTCCTTAAAATAATAAAATAGCACACATGACGCGCTTTCGCGCCTGCGCACGTCTCATTTAACGGTTTTATTCCACGCACTTTTTTCCACAGATTTATTCCACAGATTTATTCCAAGCACTTTTTTCACTTACGGTTTTACTATCACATTTTTTTCAGTTCGGTCCCGCAGCGAAATCCCTATCCCCTCCAAGCCTGCCGTAAGGAACTTCGTTCCAATAATACCAAATTCAGAAAATTCTTCGCCGTCGTTGTGGTCTAGACATGAAAAAATTGTGGTAGACATTGCTGCAGCTTTAGCAAACTCCAGTTCACTTTCAACCAGTGATAGAATGCCTAGCGTACTAAAGCAATACCTAGATCAGCCTATAATATCCAGAAAAGAGAATCTAACAAAATTTTGGTTTGATTGTCGCCATTTTACCCCAGTTCTTTCCGATATACATAGCTGTAAAGTATTTGATATCGCCTGCGTCCTCGATTTCCATAGAGAGAGTGGCATCTGCTGTTAATCTCGCAGTACCCAATAACAGAAGTCGTCTTACAGCCGAGCACATAAATTAAAGAGTTTTTCTAATGTCTGTATCGAACAAATATTGGTTTAGTTAAGAAATATTTTTTTGTATTATTCTTGATTTATTAAAAATATAGTCTATTGATTATTATTTATCTAGATGACTGAAGTAGATAAGACCTTTTTTTTCATATCGTACCGATATATCGATATCGATATGTATCGATATCGATATGTATCGATACTTTATTTTATTTCCGACATCCCTAAGTTTAAATACTTGATATTGGCATAATTGATATTAGTCGGCTGGTTGCCATATCATCAAAAGAAGAAGATTTTGTTGATTAGTCTGGTGAGTCGTGCCTCAGATAAATTTAACTGTATGGTGTCAGATATCACGTAAAATAAACTTAAAAATTGCGATCGGTGGAGTTAGCATCACACGTATAACAAGAAAGAAGGTGAAGACTTACTCAGTATTTAAATCATTTAGTTATGTGGCAATGAGTTTTATTTTACAAAGAATTAATAAATCGTTTTGATTTTTCAAAAGACTTGTGTTGTTGTCTATGTTTGATGAAATTTAAAAAATATTAGACGATGCCAGAAAAAAAAAAAAAAAAATGATTTCCATTTCTCAAAATTGAAAAAGTGATAAAAAGACCCTTAAATAAATCATAGACATCATAGAAGAAGGAAAAGGCGCGCCAAAAATGGAAAAAAAAAGGTTGAAATTTAGGCGGCAAAAACTATTCTTTTCCTTTCATGCCAACTGTTCAGTTCATAAATCAGTCACCAACTTACCAGTGTTCATCTCTTATTCAATGTTCAATTGCAACTAAAGTGTGTTTGGCTGCCTTTTCACGGTAAATTTTACATTATACTCGACTATTGTTAGTTAACTTGTCTCAAAATAATTTAATATGATATTAGACAAATTGTTATAGTCCATCTCTTTACTGTGTGCTGACTAGAAAATATAACCTGTGATCTGGAAAGTTGGAATAAAAACCTATTGAGTAGACATTTATATTTCATATTGGTGTACAATGAGTGTGATAACTCAAACTCATAACCGGACTGTGTTTTTGTGGTTTGTTTATTTTTCCCGCGAATTTGTGACAAAGTTTTAAAATGTTCTTCATCGATACGCGTGACAAAGCGTATTTTAACTTTAATAACGACTATTTATGTACTTTTATACATATAAACACATTTTCCTGTATATGTATATATTACTAATTAGAAATAAACATTGTTTTAAGTGTGTATTGTGTTGCCGCCGTGTCGTCGCGTCGCTTAAACACAGTCCGCCATCTTGTTGGCAATTGAGAAACTTTTTGTTTTATATATTAGCATGTTAATTCTATCTGTTCGAATGTAGATGTCGACTCGCAATCTGCGTCAGAAGCCGCGTATTTCTTATTACGAGCCAGAAGAGCCCAGTTTAGACGAGTATTTATGTAAGTTTCAACAGATTTATTTTTGTTATTAAAATTATTATTTATGGATTCGCTAGATACATGGGTATGTTGTGAGTAATTATTTTGCAACACGATTATACAGAGATATGTTTGTCAGGTTTCATAATGTAGGTATGTACGTACGTTTTTTTTTATGTACTTTTCGTTAACTTACTCTTTTTATGGGTGTTGTAAGAGCCAACTAAGGCTGCAAACTACCTAGAAACCGAAAGGTACCCAGACTACTGATAACATAGTCTATAACGAGTACGTACGAAACATACCTTGAAGTCAATTATACTCGGATAAATTGTCGTTCAAGTCACGTAAATACATATTGTATCTTCTGGGTGAGTCAGTATCAGATCAGTTAAAGTGATAATGGACTGCTTCGATGGCGCAGTCGTAGCGCATTGAACAGCTGTGGTTGAGGTCGCGGGTTCGATTCCCGGGACGAACCAAATTTCTGCATGATCCGTATTTTTTTCGCAGTTTGGGTGTTTTCTATTTATAATATGTATGTATTTACAAAAAAAGGTATATATGTATTTATATCAGCTGTTTAGTATCCTTAGTACAAGCTCTGCTTAGTTTGGGACTAGGTGGCGTTGTGTGTCAGATGTCCGATGTATTATTAGCTAGCTAGCTGTTCCAACGTTCATCATAGTTATTGTATTGTCGTAGTCTGTGAGAGGTGCTCGGACTATGTTTTTGAATACTGCGCTATTCATGGACCGCTGCTGGTCATTCTAGATGATAAGGTAAGTTTATTTACATATACACACATACACTCAAGGCAATACCCCTAAAAGGGTAAGTAATGTCGTATTAAACACACGTTTTGTTAACACAAATATGATTTAAAAAGTCGTGGGTGCCGGTAAGCGCCGACAAAGGTAGCGAAGTACCCAGGACAACAGTACTACAAAACTAAGGAAAATTTAACACAAACGCTAAACCAACCAAAACCTTCTTTCCACGGAGAGGCCTATGTCCAGCAGTGGACTGTTAACAGCTGTTGGTAACGATGAAGCGTATTGAGATCAAGTGGACTCTTTGGGGATAGGAAAATTGAAAGTATATTGAAAGGTAAAGTAAGAAAAGACAATGACATGTTTCTTTCCTAGTTATAATAAACTAGCTTCCGCCCGCGACTTCGTCCGCGTGGAATAGTTACATTGGGCTGACGCTTACTTTAACCCACGATTTCGTTTATATAGGTGAGTAAGGGAACAATTCTGTCATACATGATTTATGCGAAACGTTAACCGTTTACGCAGCGCAAACAGCGGGAGCTCTCAATAGGAACAAAGTCTCACGATTTTGAAACATTCTTCATTGGTACTCCGTTCCTATTGATCTTAGCGTGATGATAAATAGCCTATAGCTTTCCTCGATAAATAGGCTATCCAATACAACAAAAAATTTTCAAAACCGACCTGTAGTTCCTGAGATTAGCGCGTTCAAACAAACAAACTCTTCAGCTTTATAATATTAGTATAGATTAGTTACAGTTCAATGCAATTTTTCCGTTTTTCGACCATAAATATTCTACTATTTGCTTTGTAATTAAAGTTCTACTGAACAAAAATTAAAAAGCATTTAAGAAAATAGTTTAACCAACGTACAAGGTCAGTTAATTGATTCGCTTTATCTGCCCTATTTGTACACGCATCACATAAATAGTCTTTAACAGTCCACTGCTGGACATGGGCTTCTCCTTAGCAAGGTTTTGGTTTACGCGCTGACCGGTTGTTGGTATAAGATATGTGCGGAGTAATTTGATGCCTTAGTCGTTACTTACGACGTCCACAGGCTGAGTGTGAGGACACTTCATATTTTTAATCCATTGCCATAAGGACGTTTATATCGAACGCTAGAAAGGTTCATACGCCTTCCAACCCTGCACCTATTATTTCTTGTAGTGCTACCAGCGTATGTAGTGCGTATGGATACAGTAAACGAATGCGGAATGAGGAATGTAAATTCACACCCAAGTTAAACCAATACAGGTTTTATGGGTGTTTCATGTTTTTATTGTATACTTTTCTTTCGCAAATAAATAAAAAAAAACCATGAAAAAATTATATGAAAGCGAATATAATTTCGGTCATTTGCCCGACATGACAAACACAAAAAAAAATCACTGGTTTGTATTCAGTCTCTTTGTGTGTTTTTAAGTTCAATTATTTTTTATACATTTTCCTTACCTACGTCTAAACAAATAAATGATTAAAAAAATACATTACATGCCTTTTATTTTTCATCTTTGATATAAATGTCTGCTATAATCTGTTTTAAAGTTGTTATGTTGTCATTTACTAATGTATTCCTAGGTACCTTCCAAACCTAACTTCCCTAGCTTTGTCCCACGCGCCGCACTCACCATCCCGCATGTGTTCCTACACCTAGCACGATCCATCATACCAGGTATGTATAATATAATGTTATTAGGTAGTAGAGCCACAATGATTTCAGCACGAACGAGCCGGCTCGTTCTACTCTCCCACAAAAGACAAATCTAAAGCGACAGCATCCGTGCTGGCGTGTTTCGTTGGTAGTGTGAGACCGGAGACCCATTGATGCACGGGTCACAGTTGTCGTGGTAAGTGTGTAAACCTTACACTGCCACGATGACTCGTGGCTTTCCCCAAGCGGGGTGTGAAAAAGCATCTCACAAGGCCGGCATAGTGTGGGTTACCATACTGCATTGTCTGCATTTGATGTATGAAATACTTGAAATTGAAGTAAATTTATTTTTATTTATTTATTTATTTATTTATATGTTATACAGTGTTTACAACTTGTGGAGCAGTTTGTTTTGTATACTAAATGATTAAAACAATGTTTTTGTTCAGCTGGTACTTAAAATAGGAAGACCTGTGCTATAAGTACCTAGTGTAAAATATTTGCAATGAGTATGGTGACCACAACTCTTGGATTCTATTCATGCTTTCTACCGGGCAGAGTAGTCACTTTGGCAGGCTCTTAATATAAAAAAATATATATAAATAATATTCTACCACATTCACACAACACCATCTAGTCCCAAACTAAGCAGAGCTTGTGCTATGGGTATTGGAAAATTGATATAAACACATATACTACTTTTGTAAATGTATAAATATTTGCCAATCATACAAACATTTGGACCGACCCGGGAATCGAACGCGAGAACGCGAGCTCAACAGTCGCATACGTTACCATTGCGTCACCGAGGCAGTTGTACATACAAGTGTCCAAAAAGGGTATCGGGTGTTTGTAAGTTCAATGAAATAAAAATTATTTGTACGCAATAAAAAAGTTTATTGTTTATGATTAGCATATGAATTGGAGAATTATTTGGAAAAGAAGATGTTATCCAAATGATGACCGTTACGTTGCTGGAACTCTTCTAAACGGAAACGTCTCTATCGTGCGGAATATCGTACACGCCACGCGCCAAGTGACGATAGCATTAGGAAATGGATCAGGATGTTTGAGAACACAGGTGCGACAGTTAAAATTCAAAACTGGTCGTCCTCGTTCAGTTCGCGATGAAGAAACAATTGAAGAAGTTGAGGCGTCGGTTCGTCAAAATCCGTCTTTATCCATTCGAAAGCGAAGCCAAGCGTTGAACATCAAAAAATCGTCTTTACATTCGATTTTAAAGAAAGACTTACATCTAAAAGCCTATAAAATTCAATTGGTTCAAGAATTGAAGGATACGGACTATGCTAATCGACTGAATTTTGCGAGCCAAATGGTGCAGCGATTTAACAACTTTAACAGCATACTGTTCAGTGACGAAGCAAATTTTCACCTGAATGGTCATGTGAATAAGCAGAATTATCGGTACTGGGCAGTGGAGAATCCGAGACGAAAGCATGAGCGACCCCTGTATAGCCCAAAGGTCGTTGTTTGGGCCGCTATGTCTGCTAAAGGCATAATTGGTCCTTATTTTCACGAAGATCAACGAAGCCGAGCAATTAATGCGAATAGTGACCGTTATTGCGATATGTTGCGAAATTTTTTGGCCCCAGAGTTGCAGGAGTTTGCAGGTTTCAACTCAAGAACGTGGTTCCAGCAAGATGGGGCCACTTCAAATGACTCAATGGAAGTTGTAAACGAATTATTCCCTAATAAAGTCATTTCGCGAAGGAGTAACATCAACTGGCCTCCCAAGAGCCCCGACCTTAGCCCGCTTGACTATTTTGCATGGGGATACCTTAAAAGTAAGGTTTATCAAAACAATCCGACGAATCTAACCCAGTTAAAGCAAAACATCAAGTCAGAAATGGCAGCAATATCGATAGCTATGTGTCAACGTATTATCGCCAATCTTCCTTGCCGTTTAGTAACGGTCATCATTTGGATAACATCATCTTTTCCAAATAATTCTCCAATTCATATGCTAATAATAAACAATAAACTTTTTTATTGCGTACAAATAATTTTTGTTTCATTGAACTTACAAATACCCGATACCCTTTCTGGACACCTTGTATAAATCTATTCTTAACAGTGGATGAATCCTTAGAATCCAGTTTACAAATCCGAATAATGTAGTCTGAAAATCAATTTCTACTTTCCAGGAGCAGATACGCAATAGTTGTGTTTAGTTTAACTTACAAGTAACTTAATCACTTTAAAAATTACACGAATTAAGTTTGCCGTATCTACTAAATGACTGGCTTGTTAGTCTTTTGGTTAATAACCCTGACTGCTAAGTCCGAGGTATTGGGTTCGATGCCCGCTTAGGAAAAAAATTTGTGTGATGAGTACGATAATTTGTTTCAAGTGTAATTGGAACGAAGTTCCTTATCGCGCGTTGCGAAGGAGGCTAGACGGAAAAAACCAGACGAAATGTCACGACACTTTTTGCTATAGTGTAGTAAGCCGTGCAGCGTACGCATGTTTGTCTGTCTGTCTGTCTCTCTCTCTCTCTCATAGAAAGCAAGCCAATTATTTTCGTTTTGTTTTTCTATTTTGTTTTGAACAGTGTAGTGTCTCTACGATTATTTTTGTTTTTTTATAACTTAAAAGAAATAAAAAAAAAATATTACAATTCCTTCCCTAATCAATCGAAAGGAACTTCGTTCCATCCGGGTGTCCCTTGACACCTCTCATTTTTTATCTATAGTATTCAAAAATATACAAGTTGTGTCAATTGTGTCAAATGTTTATCAACAGTATGGTTGCCATAACACAGACTGCCTCGTACGTAGTCAAATATGAACACTTGTTGTTCACAAAAAAGATACTTTATTTAAGAATACAAGTTTTTAGCAGGACAGTATGTCACTGGCAAGATGGTACTAACAGAATGAACAGAATGACCAGAATGAATCATCTAATTCTTAAACTTAGCTTACATACTGGATTACAGTGTGTGTGTGTGCTGTCCGTGTGATGGGACCCACGGGTAGCTTCTTGGTACATGGTAATTAATTTAATGTGTTTGGTCTACATTAGTTTTATGATGATTATACTAAATCGGTGTAGGTGTCAAATTGCTAATCGACAGCGTTGGTGGCGTGATGCGCCCTTAGTGTACTAACACAGTTCTGAGTATGGGGTCGGAATGCATAACTCCTCCCTCCGTAAGTTCAAAATCATCATCCGATTTATGAGGCTGTTGATTTTGTCCTTTGCATAACAATACATTTTTATATTTATACAGAATTACAAATAGTACAAAGGTAAGTATTAAGTAAATGATTAGAGTCCATAAACTAACACTATGCACTTTCACAAAATGACTTTCAGTATCTAGCACTTCACTTTTCCTGCTTAAAACGTGTGATAAGAACTGTAGATTTTCCAAGTCGATGTTATCTAAGTTGATTGGTTTCTTCAAGACATCCAGTGGAGTGACAATTTTAGGCCAATGTATATTAGGTGTGCTTGTATATATGATTTCGCATGCTTGTACACGACGCTTGCGTAGAGTAAGTTTTTCGATCTTGATTTCACATTTATTATTTATGGTTACTATGTATGTACCCATAATATCATGTTGGCTCATGTCGTTCTCGCAGATCTCGGTGAGAATAGTTTGACGACCCGTAAATAGTATCCACGAGTCTGGCTGTATGGATTTCAACTTAATGTCTTCTGCTTCGACTGATAACGGGGAACATGATGTTATCCTAGTTGAAAACTTCATTAAGTCTTTGATGCACTGACTTTCGTCTTCAAACGAGATGTGGTTCGTCGACTTCTTTGCACGGCTGAGAAAGTGGTAAAGTTTTCGACCCTTTTGTAAGGATATAGGGATGTTTCGGGATAATTAGGAATGTACGGTTTGGACCAGAGTTGTACATTGGGAAAGGGTGTAGTCTATAATATCCAAACACATCTAATTGGACTGTTGGAACTGACATGATAAATGTTATCTGTTTGCCCTTTACATAGGCTTTTATATTTATGCAATTTTCTATATTAATCAAGTTGTCCTTAGTGACAGGAAAAACTAATCTGTCGGTTTCCTCGATTTCTTTAAGGATGTTAAACATCTTTAACGGGTACTTTAGTATTTCTATTTTGTGTTTGCACTTTTACTGTGTTTCTGTTTACGTCATCTGTGACTACTGCCTTTTGGTATCGCGGTTTATCTTTACTACGGCGGGTATTAACGCCTTTGATAAATACTTTATCACCCGGTTTAATATTGAAGTTGGTTTCTCCACCATGTTTTTGTTTAGTTTTAACCTTAGATTGTAATATTTTATCTGTTAGATAATTATACAAATATTTTGTGCGTTTAACGTGTTCTCTCACTAGTTGTTGGGTGTAATTTCTATCGAAGTCTACATCGAATATATTCGAGGAGTCGGTATGACCAAATATAACTTCGAAATGTGTAAGACCGGTTGTTGAATGTATCGACTGATTATAAGACATAATAGAGTATGTCATTACTGAAACAGGGTCAGTAATTTTTCTTTCGTATTTAGCAAGTCGGTAAATTTCTAGAATTGTGGAATGGAATCTTTCCACTAATCCCATAGAGTTAGGATTATGTGGTGTCCCTATATGTAAATTTATTTTATAAAAGGTTAACATTTCTTTTAATAAGCTATTATTAAATTCAGAACCTGGGTCTGTGCTGATTTTTGTAGGTACTCCGTACAATTAAAAATACTTTAGCAATGCTCTAATTATTTCTGGGGTAGATCTATTACTAATTTCAAATGCTTGTCCCAATTTGCTAAAAGCATCGATAATTGTTAAAAAATAGTTTCCTTCGATTGAGAAGGTATCCATAAATAATTCTTGAAAAGGTTTTGTTTGCGTTTGCGTTAACTGTAATTCTGGTTTTAAGGGTTTTCTATCGTATTTCATACGTTTACAAGTTTCGCAAGAATTTATAATGCTGGCTACTGTTTGTTCTAAATTGTTCCAGAAATATGTACGTTTTAAATGTGCCACGGTTTCCTTGATGCCACAATGGCATGTTTTCCCTACATGATACTTTAGAACTATGTCTCGTTGTTCAGTTTCATCCTCCACGTATACTACTCTTTCTGTACATTCATATATTTGAATGGAATTCTTTTTAAATATTTCTATGATTACGTTTATAAATAATTTACGATGGCGTTCATCTTCGAAATAAATGAAATATTTTATTTTAGGGCGAATATATTCTTTAAGGAAATTCTTTATTAGTGTTGTATTATTTATAGGCATGTGTACTTCAAGTACTTTTTGTTTATCTCTCGAAAGATTCTTAACCGTAGTTTCGTTTCTATTCCAAGTATACACTAATATTTGATTTGGCTTGGTATCAATTGCTTCGTGCAATATAGGAATACCTGAGGAATCCGTATTTTCCTCTGAATGTACCGTTCCTATCGATGAGTTTGGCTTTTCCGATGCGGTAAGCGTTACGCTACTAACGGAAGGTATAGAATAATTAGATTTATAGTTAGGCGGACTTAAACTATTTTCATCATCTGAAGAGATAAGAATTGGATCATTTTGTTCTCCAGTGTTTACTATCATTGATATATCATCATCCAATGCATTTAACTTTATACGCGACAGTGCATCTGCATTATTATTCTTTTTACCTGGTTTATACTCTATCTCATAATCGTATTCAGCTAATCTAAGTCTCCATCTTGTTAATCTACTACCTGGTTCCTTAAAAGATTGAATCCATGCAAGAGGTTTATGATCGCTCAATATTTTAAATTTAATCCCATATAGATATGGTCTAAAATGATTACATGCCCAAACTATGGCTAAAAGTTCCTTTTCTATTGTACTATAACGAGTTTCGGCGTCATTTAAAGTTCTACTCGCGTAAGCAATAGGTTTATCACTACCTATAGGGCCTTGCGATAGTACTGCACCGATCGCAAAGTTTGATGCGTCAGTGGTTAGAAGGAATGGTTCACTAAAGTCTGGAAACTGTAATAATGGGGCATTAGT
Source organism: Hypercompe scribonia (assembly GCA_949316085.1). Lineage (NCBI taxonomy): Eukaryota > Metazoa > Arthropoda > Insecta > Lepidoptera > Erebidae > Hypercompe > Hypercompe scribonia. The sequence goes on from OX438995.1 coordinate 10,149,302, forward strand.
TAATAGTTCTTTACACTTTTCGAATGAATTTATGTATTCCTCAGTTAGATTAACTTTATTCTTTTTCTTTAAACAATTCGTAAGTGGTTGAGTTATTTTAGAGAAATCTTTAATAAACTTACGATAATAACTTACTAGTCCTAAGAAACTTTTTATTTCCGTAGGGGTTTTCGGTAATGGGAAATCTAATACTGCCTTTATTTTATCATTATTTGGCTTTAATCCGTCTTTGGATATTGTATGGCCTAAGTATAGGACTTCTTTTCTTAAAAATTTGCATTTGTCTAACGTAACTTTTAAATTAGTTTCTCTTAATCTATCAAATATCTTTCTAAGTTTATTAATGTGGTCTTGTAAACTAGTTGAATATACTATTATATCATCTAAGTACACGAGGCAATGTATTCCTTGCAATCCTCTGAGTACGTTGTCCATAGCCCTTTGAAATGTAGCAGGGGCTGTTTTTAACCCAAAGGGCATTCGAGTAAACTCGTAATGACCTGATTGAGTAGTAAACGCGGTTTTAGGTTGATCGGCTTTATCTATTTCTAACTGATGGTAACCACTAGCTAAATCTATCGTAGAAAAATAGGAAGCATTCCCTAATCTATCAAATAAATCTGAAATATTTGGTAATGGGTACTTATCGTCTATCGTTATTTCGTTAAGCCTTCTGTAGTCAATGACCATACGAAACTTTCGTTCGCCGGAGGCATCAATTTTTTTGGTACAAGATGTACAGGGGCGCTCCATGGGGAGTGAGACTCTGTAATAACATTGTTTTCTAATAATTTATTTACTTGTTTCTGAATTTCCTCGTTTTGAGCTATAGGATGTCTATATAGACGTATATATATAGGATCTTCATTCTTAGTCCTAATCTTATGTTTAACTTGATTTGTAAAAGAAAGAGGGATCTCCTCACAGTGGAATATATCTTTATATTCCTCACATAGATTTGTTATGTAGGATTTTTCTTCATTATTTAAATGATCTAACCTTTACTTAGATAGATTACTTTGTAATATTTCTTCTATATTTAAATCTAAACTATCAGTATTATTAGTGTAATTAATATAACAAGATTCGTTTTTTAATTTAATAGCATCCATAGGCCTATCAAACGTGATGGTTATATATTTTTGTGTTGTGTTTTGTATGACTGTTTGAGCAAACGAGTCTACACGATTTACAAAAGCGTCAGGCATGCGTACGCCTGGATAGAATTCGATTTTATTTAAAATAGCACTACCGTTTTTTAAAATTGTTGGAATTTTTACTCTTGATTCTGAACGTGGTGGTATTTTTATTTGTTAAAATGGAGTATACCATATAGGAATGTCTACATATTTAGTTTTAAACACTTGACTCTTCATGTCAACACTAGCTTCTAACTCTTTCAATAGATCAGTACCTATAAGACCATCATATATTGAGTCTACGTCGTAAATAAAAAAGGTATGTTGAATATTAGTATTAAAAGTTTTAGTTAACGGTATGTGTATCGCTTCATTATGCTTGCTACGACCATGAGTACTAATTACGATACGATTACGAATAGTTTACTTATTTTATATTTAGAGAAAAACTGATTTGCCTTCGCGGGGCTTATAAACGAACGAGTGCTACCTGTATCAATAAGAAATATAGAGTCTATCTCTGGTAGTTTAATATGAGGTAGTCTTAAGGAATTATTATAATTTAAATTAATTATTTCAGTGGATTTTCCTCCGAGGCTTCTATGTGAAAATTTGGGGAAACATTATGATGATCTAGTTCATCTTGTTCTAGCATATATAAATCATTTTGATCGTGGATCATATTATTTCTTACGGTTCTCATTGAGACATCTGCATCGTGTTTAGGTGGCGGTCGATTAATGCCAAATTTAAACTGCTGATTCGGGTTTGGTCGGAAAAATCCTGACTGTTTATAGTTGTTCAACGCTCTCGGAAACTGAGGTTGACTACTACCTATCTGCCTATTATTGAAAGTATTAAAATTAGGTCTATAGCCTTGAGGCTGTGGTGTAGTGAACCTATTATTATTCGGTACAAAGTTCGGCCTAAACTGTGGCGTTATTTGCGGTTTATTTTGTGGTATGTTAAATTTAAATGGTGTTGAAGGGACGTTAGGTTTAAAATTATTATTAATACCTCCTTGTGAATTGGGAGTTATTTGTTTAGGTTTATAATTCTTTAAATTGTATCGTGTTTGGAAGTTTACTTCCTCAGTTACGACGCTCAAAGCTGCTTCTAAATTAGTGCATTTATTTAGCCTTACAAAACGCAGTAATTCTTCGGGTAAATTGTATAGGAAAACATTTAACGCGGTATTATTATAGATTATATATTTAGCTGCTTTGATACCCTCGTCGGTTAAAAGGTTTACCTTGGAAATTAAGGAACTTCTTGTATTCTGTATCCTATGACATAAGTCAATGTAAGATTCGCCGTTTTTTATTTTAATATTTTCTAATTCTATGGCTATGCAAGCCTCGGATCTAGGATCACCGAAATGTTGGACGAACAACTCTTTCAATTGTTCCCAGCTTGTGACGTTTTCTCTTTCGCTGACTAAAATTGCGGCTTTACCTATTAATCTACTCGTAATGCAATGGTATAGATATGTTAGTTGAGCGGGATTATTATCCCCCCTAAAACTATTTATAACATATTCACATTTATTAAAAAATAAATTAAGTAATTTTTCATCTCCGTCGAATCGCGGGATGATATTTTGGATCTCTTTAGGAATCAACTGGATCTGATTCATAATGAATTATTTAACAATTACACAATAATTAAAATTTAGGGCAAATAAATAACTAATATTTAACTAGCTATGTTTGTCTAGAATACGCGGCTTAATATTATCTTGTAATTCGGCGATTTTGACCAACTTTACAAGAACGTTTATTTGACGAGATTTAGTCCAATTAAACGTAAATAATTATGGGTGGTAAGACATAGAAAGGAGTAGGGTAAGGGTTTACTCACATTACGCTTCTCAGTTCCATGCTGATTCTGTCTTCTTGTCGAGTGCTCGTTGACGAATTTATTTGGTAGGTTCTTGCGGATATGTCGTCTAGGCGTTAAGTACTAAGTTACGACCGATTTTTGTGTACGAAAACGAAGACTTTTCGCGACTTTAAATATCCGACCCGGCTGCGCCAGTCAAATATGAACACTTGTTGTTCACAAAAAAGATACTTTATTTAAGAATACAAGTTTTTAGCAGGACAGTATGTCACTGGCAAGATGGTACTAACAGAATGAACAGAATGACCAGAATGAATCATCTAATTCTTAAACTTAGCTTACATACTGGATTACAGTGTGTGTGTGTGCTGTCCGTGTGATGGGACCCACGGGTAGCTTCTTGGTACATGGTAATTAATTTAATGTGTTTGGTCTACATTAGTTTTATGATGATTATACTAAATCGGTGTAGGTGTCAAATTGCTAATCGACAGCGTTGGTGGCGTGATGCGCCCTTAGTGTACTAACACAGTTCTGAGTATGGGGTCGGAATGCATAACTCCTCCCTCCGTAAGTTCAAAATCATCATCCGATTTATGAGGCTGTTGATTTTGTCCTTTGCATAACAATACATTTTTATATTTATACAGAATTACAAATAGTACAAAGGTAAGTATTAAGTAAATGATTAGAGTCCATAAACTAACACTATGCACTTTCACAAAATGACTTTCAGTATCTAGCACTTCACTTTTCCTGCTTAAAACGTGTGATAAGAACTGTAGATTTTCCAAGTCGATGTTATCTAAGTTGATTGGTTTCTTCAAGACATCCAGTGGAGTGACAATTTTAGGCCAATGTATATTAGGTGTGCTTGTATATATGATTTCGCCTGCTTGTACACGACGCTTGCGTAGAGTAAGTTTTTCGATCTTGATTTCACATTTATTATTTATGGTTACTATGTATGTACCCATAATATCATGTTGGCTCATGTCGTTCTCGCAGATCTCGGTGAGAATAGTTTGACGACCCGTAAATAGTATCCACGAGTCTGGCTGTATGGATTTCAACTTAATGTCTTCTGCTTCGACTGATAACGGGGAACATGATGTTATCCTAGTTGAAAACTTCATTAAGTCTTTGATGCACTGACTTTCGTCTTCAAACGAGATGTGGTTCGTCGACTTCTTTGCACGGCTGAGAAAGTGGTAAAGTTTTCGACCCTTTTGTAAGGATATAGGGATGTTTCGGGATAATTAGGAATGTACGGTTTGGACCAGAGTTGTACATTGGGAAAGGGTGTAGTCTATAATATCCAAACACATCTAATTGGACTGTTGGAACTGACATGATAAATGTTATCTGTTTGCCCTTTACATAGGCTTTTATATTTATGCAATTTTCTATATTAATCAAGTTGTCCTTAGTGACAGGAAAAACTAATCTGTCGGTTTCCTCGATTTCTTTAAGGATGTTAAACATCTTTAACGGGTACTTTAGTATTTCTATTTTGTGTTTGCACTTTTACTGTGTTTCTGTTTACGTCATCTGTGACTACTGCCTTTTGGTATCGCGGTTTATCTTTACTACGGCGGGTATTAACGCCTTTGATAAATACTTTATCACCCGGTTTAATATTGAAGTTGGTTTCTCCACCATGTTTTTGTTTAGTTTTAACCTTAGATTGTAATATTTTATCTGTTAGATAATTATACAAATATTTTGTGCGTTTAACGTGTTCTCTCACTAGTTGTTGGGTGTAATTTCTATCGAAGTCTACATCGAATATATTCGAGGAGTCGGTATGACCAAATATAACTTCGAAATGTGTAAGACCGGTTGTTGAATGTATCGACTGATTATAAGACATAATAGAGTATGTCATTACTGAAACAGGGTCAGTAATTTTTCTTTCGTATTTAGCAAGTCGGTAAATTTCTAGAATTGTGGAATGGAATCTTTCCACTAATCCCATAGAGTTAGGATTATGTGGTGTCCCTATATGTAAATTTATTTTATAAAAGGTTAACATTTCTTTTAATAAGCTATTATTAAATTCAGAACCTGGGTCTGTGCTGATTTTTGTAGGTACTCCGTACAATTAAAAATACTTTAGCAATGCTCTAATTATTTCTGGGGTAGATCTATTACTAATTTCAAATGCTTGTCCCAATTTGCTAAAAGCATCGATAATTGTTAAAAAATAGTTTCCTTCGATTGAGAAGGTATCCATAAATAATTCTTGAAAAGGTTTTGTTTGCGTTTGCGTTAACTGTAATTCTGGTTTTAAGGGTTTTCTATCGTATTTCATACGTTTACAAGTTTCGCAAGAATTTATAATGCTGGCTACTGTTTGTTCTAAATTGTTCCAGAAATATGTACGTTTTAAATGTGCCACGGTTTCCTTGATGCCACAATGGCATGTTTTCCCTACATGATACTTTAGAACTATGTCTCGTTGTTCAGTTTCATCCTCCACGTATACTACTCTTTCTGTACATTCATATATTTGAATGGAATTCTTTTTAAATATTTCTATGATTACGTTTATAAATAATTTACGATGGCGTTCATCTTCGAAATAAATGAAATATTTTATTTTAGGGCGAATATATTCTTTAAGGAAATTCTTTATTAGTGTTGTATTATTTATAGGCATGTGTACTTCAAGTACTTTTTGTTTATCTCTCGAAAGATTCTTAACCGTAGTTTCGTTTCTATTCCAAGTATACACTAATATTTGATTTGGCTTGGTATCAATTGCTTCGTGCAATATAGGAATACCTGAGGAATCCGTATTTTCCTCTGAATGTACCGTTCCTATCGATGAGTTTGGCTTTTCCGATGCGGTAAGCGTTACGCTACTAACGGAAGGTATAGAATAATTAGATTTATAGTTAGGCGGACTTAAACTATTTTCATCATCTGAAGAGATAAGAATTGGATCATTTTGTTCTCCAGTGTTTACTATCATTGATATATCATCATCCAATGCATTTAACTTTATACGCGACAGTGCATCTGCATTATTATTCTTTTTACCTGGTTTATACTCTATCTCATAATCGTATTCAGCTAATCTAAGTCTCCATCTTGTTAATCTACTACCTGGTTCCTTAAAAGATTGAATCCATGCAAGAGGTTTATGATCGCTCAATATTTTAAATTTAATCCCATATAGATATGGTCTAAAATGATTACATGCCCAAACTATGGCTAAAAGTTCCTTTTCTATTGTACTATAACGAGTTTCGGCGTCATTTAAAGTTCTACTCGCGTAAGCAATAGGTTTATCACTACCTATAGGGCCTTGCGATAGTACTGCACCGATCGCAAAGTTTGATGCGTCAGTGGTTAGAAGGAATGGTTCACTAAAGTCTGGAAACTGTAATAATGGGGCATTAGTTAATAGTTCTTTACACTTTTCGAATGAATTTATGTATTCCTCAGTTAGATTAACTTTATTTTTTTTCTTTAAACAATTCGTAAGTGGTTGAGTTATTTTAGAGAAATCTTTAATAAACTTACGATAATAACCTACTAGTCCTAAGAAACTTTTTATTTCCGTAGGGGTTTTCGGTAATGGGAAATCTAATACTGCCTTTATTTTATCATTATTTGGCTTTAATCCGTCTTTGGATATTGTATGGCCTAAGTATAGGACTTCTTTTCTTAAAAATTTGCATTTGTCTAACGTAACTTTTAAATTAGTTTCTCTTAATCTATCAAATATCTTTCTAAGTTTATTAATGTGGTCTTGTAAACTAGTTGAATATACTATTATATCATCTAAGTACACGAGGCAATGTATTCCTTGCAATCCTCTGAGTACGTTGTCCATAGCCCTTTGAAATGTAGCAGGGGCTGTTTTTAACCCAAAGGGCATTCGAGTAAACTCGTAATGACCTGATTGAGTAGTAAACGCGGTTTTAGGTTGATCGGCTTTATCTATTTCTAACTGATGGTAACCACTAGCTAAATCTATCGTAGAAAAATAGGAAGCATTCCCTAATCTATCAAATAAATCTGAAATATTTGGTAATGGGTACTTATCGTCTATCGTTATTTCGTTAAGCCTTCTGTAGTCAATGACCATACGAAACTTTCGTTCGCCGGAGGCATCAATTTTTTTGGTACAAGATGTACAGGGGCGCTCCATGGGGAGTGAGACTCTGTAATAACATTGTTTTCTAATAATTTATTTACTTGTTTCTGAATTTCCTCGTTTTGAGCTATAGGATGTCTATATAGACGTATATATATAGGATCTTCATTCTTAGTCCTAATCTTATGTTTAACTTGATTTGTAAAAGAAAGAGGGATCTCCTCACAGTGGAATATATCTTTATATTCCTCACATAGATTTGTTATGTAGGATTTTTCTTCATTATTTAAATGATCTAACCTTTACTTAGATAGATTACTTTGTAATATTTCTTCTATATTTAAATCTAAACTATCAGTATTATTAGTGTAATTAATATAACAAGATTCGTTTTTTAATTTAATAGCATCCATAGGCCTATCAAACGTGATGGTTATATATTTTTGTGTTGTGTTTTGTATGACTGTTTGAGCAAACGAGTCTACACGATTTACAAAAGCGTCAGGCATGCGTACGCCTGGATAGAATTCGATTTTATTTAAAATAGCACTACCGTTTTTTAAAATTGTTGGAATTTTTACTCTTGATTCTGAACGTGGTGGTATTTTTATTTGTTAAAATGGAGTATACCATATAGGAATGTCTACATATTTAGTTTTAAACACTTGACTCTTCATGTCAACACTAGCTTCTAACTCTTTCAATAGATCAGTACCTATAAGACCATCATATATTGAGTCTACGTCGTAAATAAAAAAGGTATGTTGAATATTAGTATTAAAAGTTTTAGTTAACGGTATGTGTATCGCTTCATTATGCTTGCTACGACCATGAGTACTAATTACGATACGATTACGAATAGTTTACTTATTTTATATTTAGAGAAAAACTGATTTGCCTTCGCGGGGCTTATAAACGAACGAGTGCTACCTGTATCAATAAGAAATATAGAGTCTATCTCTGGTAGTTTAATATGAGGTAGTCTTAAGGAATTATTATAATTTAAATTAATTATTTCAGTGGATTTTCCTCCGAGGCTTCTATGTGAAAATTTGGGGAAACATTATGATGATCTAGTTCATCTTGTTCTAGCATATATAAATCATTTTGATCGTGGATCATATTATTTCTTACGGTTCTCATTGAGACATCTGCATCGTGTTTAGGTGGCGGTCGATTAATGCCAAATTTAAACTGCTGATTCGGGTTTGGTCGGAAAAATCCTGACTGTTTATAGTTGTTCAACGCTCTCGGAAACTGAGGTTGACTACTACCTATCTGCCTATTATTGAAAGTATTAAAATTAGGTCTATAGCCTTGAGGCTGTGGTGTAGTGAACCTATTATTATTCGGTACAAAGTTCGGCCTAAACTGTGGCGTTATTTGCGGTTTATTTTGTGGTATGTTAAATTTAAATGGTGTTGAAGGGACGTTAGGTTTAAAATTATTATTAATACCTCCTTGTGAATTGGGAGTTATTTGTTTAGGTTTATAATTCTTTAAATTGTATCGTGTTTGGAAGTTTACTTCCTCAGTTACGACGCTCAAAGCTGCTTCTAAATTAGTGCATTTATTTAGCCTTACAAAACGCAGTAATTCTTCGGGTAAATTGTATAGGAAAACATTTAACGCGGTATTATTATAGATTATATATTTAGCTGCTTTGATACCCTCGTCGGTTAAAAGGTTTACCTTGGAAATTAAGGAACTTCTTGTATTCTGTATCCTATGACATAAGTCAATGTAAGATTCGCCGTTTTTTATTTTAATATTTTCTAATTCTATGGCTATGCAAGCCTCGGATCTAGGATCACCGAAATGTTGGACGAACAACTCTTTCAATTGTTCCCAGCTTGTGACGTTTTCTCTTTCGCTGACTAAAATTGCGGCTTTACCTATTAATCTACTCGTAATGCAATGGTATAGATATGTTAGTTGAGCGGGATTATTATCCCCCCTAAAACTATTTATAACATATTCACATTTATTAAAAAATAAATTAAGTAATTTTTCATCTCCGTCGAATCGCGGGATGATATTTTGGATCTCTTTAGGAATCAACTGGATCTGATTCATAATGAATTATTTAACAATTACACAATAATTAAAATTTAGGGCAAATAAATAACTAATATTTAACTAGCTATGTTTGTCTAGAATACGCGGCTTAATATTATCTTGTAATTCGGCGATTTTGACCAACTTTACAAGAACGTTTATTTGACGAGATTTAGTCCAATTAAACGTAAATAATTATGGGTGGTAAGACATAGAAAGGAGTAGGGTAAGGGTTTACTCACATTACGCTTCTCAGTTCCATGCTGATTCTGTCTTCTTGTCGAGTGCTCGTTGACGAATTTATTTGGTAGGTTCTTGCGGATATGTCGTCTAGGCGTTAAGTACTAAGTTACGACCGATTTTTGTGTACGAAAACGAAGACTTTTCGCGACTTTAAATATCCGACCCGGCTGCGCCAGTCAAATATGAACACTTGTTGTTCACAAAAAAGATACTTTATTTAAGAATACAAGTTTTTAGCAGGACAGTATGTCACTGGCAAGATGGTACTAACAGAATGAACAGAATGACCAGAATGAATCATCTAATTCTTAAACTTAGCTTACATACTGGATTACAGTGTGTGTGTGTGCTGTCCGTGTGATGGGACCCACGGGTAGCTTCTTGGTACATGGTAATTAATTTAATGTGTTTGGTCTACATTAGTTTTATGATGATTATACTAAATCGGTGTAGGTGTCAAATTGCTAATCGACAGCGTTAGTGGCGTGATGCGCCCTTAGTGTACTAACACAGTTCTGAGTATGGGGTCGGAATGCATAACTACGTCGCCTAAATAGAGAGTTTATCCGCAGATGATACCCGCACTAGCGGGCAGGCGCTAGGAGGGATCTGGATGTCGTAATGACAGCTGTTCCCGGATCCCTCCTATGTCAGGCACAGAGTGGCACACCGTGTGGTTTTAGTCGGTTTGATTCCTACACACCACCCCGCCGTAAACCCCGGTTTGGTTACGGCCCGAGGGGACTTTCACACGTTAAAAAAAAAGAGAAAAAAACAGACTGCCTAGTTAGTTATCAGATGGCCGTGTGTGAGATGTGTCTAGTCATTATTATTTTTATAGAATACGAAAACTTAATAGTATAGTAGTTAACCTCTCATTTACTAACTTTCACGCGTCTAATGGATGCACTAATTCCACATTTCCTATCCTAATCACATCTTACATCCTAACTTTCAACTCTACCGAAAGATGTCCACTGCCAGGCATGGCCTCACGTGAACAATATAATACACCTTACATTCACATCCATATTCTGCAGACTGCTTGTTTTGTTTTTGTTATGATAAATGATTTAAACGAATAGACGTGTCGTTTGATGGTAAGCGACTAACGCCACCTATAGAATAGTCTCAAAAGTCGAACATAAAGCTTCAGACCTCCGATGTCTACTTTTACCTCAACTCTTGAAACTTGGTATATAACTTATATTTTTTTTGTACTTTTGTATATAAAATAATAAAATTTGTTTGTCTGTCTGTATATTCTTTATAGTATTGCAAATCGTTAGTTGGTGGCGTAGCAACGCGTACAGGGTACAGCTAGTATCTTATATAAATACAAAATACGTGTATTGTGCTCAGCCTTATAGCATTATAGGCAATCACAGCTAACATTAGTGGACTTTGTACCATTTCCAATTAAAAATTAGGAACACAATAAATTGAACAAAAAATAATATTCGAAAAAAATAATAAAAATATTAAAAACAGCAAAAATAAAAGTTGTACTTCTTTTAACGTGTTAGGTAAAATGACGAGAGTAAATATTTACGACACGCGCACACCGTCACGAAATACCGACACCATAAAATTACCTAGTCAACATATTTTGTGATACTTAAATAATATATATTTACTAAATAATGCATTATAATAAAACTGTCTTTCAATGTATTAAATATCTTTTTTTTCTATTATTAGTGTCGTTTTCTCTACTAATATAGATTAACGCGAAGGTTAACATTTTTACAAAGATTTTTATCTTGTTACACCAAAGAGGTGTAACTTCTTACGTGCGTACATAATTCTTACAACTTACTTAAAAATTTAATCTGCTCATGTAGGTATAAAAAAGGGTGATGTGAATGTTCTAGGAGCGGGTCTAGGAGTGTTCACTACGCTAACATTGCCTCGCGGAGTTCGTTTCGGACCGTATCGCGGTCTGCGTACAGACTCTGTGGATTCGATGTATTGTTGGCAGGTAATGCAATCTATATCTCCATTAATTCTTTTATACAAGTGCTAATGACTAATGATGACTGTTACGTCCCCAACCGGGGTGTAAAAAAGCATCTCACTAGGTCACCATACCGCATTGTCTGCATTTGCAATTAGTATGGCGACCTCAACTCTTGGATTCTATTCAGGCTTTCCATCAGGCATAGTAGAGTCACTTTGGCAGGCTCTTAATATAGAAAAGAAAAAGTTTACTCAGATGGTTGACGCCGCGATAATACATACATAAAATTACTTCTGTTTCCCCGGTGGGGTAGTCAGAGGCATATTAAACGCTCACGTTTCGCCAATTTTGTGGTCCCACGTAATAGATAGCGAGACAATTGCCGGCGATGTTTTGCTTGTCAGAGCCGTCGATCAGCAAGGATGCCACTTGCAGGTAAGTTTGGTTTAGGGCCTTAAGTTCTTGGTGGGAACCCTATGCCATGACTAAATAGAAATTTTATCCTAAAGTTAAAAATAAACAATTCAACTATAGAAAAAAGTTACTAAAGTATTTTTCTTTAAGTGACATTCTGATAATGGCGTGTCGTTTAACAATAGGTAAACTATGTGACCCATCAACCTTTAACAGTCCACTGCTGGACATAGGCCTCTCCTTAGCAAGGAGGTTTTGGCTTGCTATACCACGCTGGCGACACAGGTTGATAAAGTTTGTTTCAAGTTGGCGGTTAGAGCCAAACGCGGTTACCGCACCGTGTCGACGGAGGCGGCGTGGCCGGAACTCCCCCGTGGGGTTTGGAGGTGGAAATGCTCGCCGAAGTTAATCGGCGAACAACTGACTTCTGGGCGGGTAACGGCAAACGGCCTTCGCCTGAAGAGATACGAGAGTGGCGAGAGGCCGCTTGTCCAGCCACGATGGTTCGTTGTTCGTCCCGGCTGGAAGCGCCATGTGCTGGCTTTGCCGCCGTGGAGGCTCTCCGGCCGGTCATCGCCGATTGGCCAGGGCGACAGCACGGGACCCTTTCCTTCTGACTGACACAGATCCTTTCCGGGCACGATTACTTCGGGAAGTATCTGCACTCGGTGGCCAGGAGGGAGTTGACTCCCTTAGTCGACCCTTACGACATCCACGGGATGATTAGTTAGTAGTTTACTTAATTTGTAAAATATATATTTTTTATGACAGATATACGACCGCAACAATAAACGATCACATGTAGTAGACGCGGCCGATGCAAATCGCTCCAACTGGATGCGTTATGTGAACTGTTCACGTCACTGGAGTGAGCAGAACCTGGTTGCTTACCAGTACCAAGGACAGTTGTACTATAGGTAATTTTTTTCTCGGTATTCTTAAAATAAATCCTACTCGATGACGTTGAAATATGTACTTCAACGCCATCTAGTGAACAGTGATCAAACTACATGAAAACTACTAAGTCTGTACTACGCAATCAAAACTAGTTTTGGTACCGATCAGTACAGGACTGGCTTACGAGACCCATTTATATTTTTTTTATTACAATTAAGTTTCTTTTAACTCCTTCGGGCCGTCATCTTATTGGGCTTGCGGCGCGAGGCTTTATGTCGGAATCGAATGCACCGACGTCACAACCTTCTGCGAAGAAGTCGTTTCTTAGAAGGAGGCGACGGAGAAGGCCTGATAGACGGCCTCCACTCGGACTTCAATCGCCGCGTGCGAACCGGGCAGCGGATCCGCGCTTCCCAGCGTCTCATGCCACCCGAGTGTGGCCGCGCATGGACGGGGATACTTAACGTAATGTCTTTAAATTGTAGCAATATCTGCTATTAAATAACAATGTTTCAGAACGATCAAAATAATCCCTCGTTTCACGGAGCTGTTTGTCTTCTACGGCAGTGAATTTGCCAATATATTGCACATCAACCTTGGAGCCTACAACGCACCCAAGGGATATGCCAGCAAGTTTGGTATGATTTTTATTTTACAGAATAAAATAAACATTTAAAAGAAAGAAAAAATATTTACTTAACAAGTTTTAGTTTTCTTTTAAACACGTGTAGACAATATTTCTAACTACCCTCAAAAATAAGTGAATCGATTACAATATCTTTTTTTAAAAACCGCATACATACTTGATTCAGGCGCTCCTGTTCCAAAGAAACCTCTTCAACCCTCGGAAAGAAAACGAGACACTATAATTTTAGCTGATCATAAAAAATGCGAAAAAACAAAGAACAAGGTTGAAAACCCGAGTAAGAATACTGTAATAGCCCATCAAAAGAAGTCTGTCGAAAATAATATATTAAAAACTCGTCATAACACAGAGTGTGGTTTACAAAAGTTGCAAGTTACAAAAAACAAAAATGGCGCTACTGGCAATAATGAAGTTACAAAACGAATAGCTCAAAGTAAAATAAATTTGAACCTGAATTGTAAAAAACCCAAACTAACCCTTGCGGAACCAAGTATAAAATTTAGTAATACTAAAACCATACCCGACTACAATGATACTAAAGAAAAAATATCTCAAAGTAATATTATAAATATAAATGATTCAATGTTAAACACTAAACCATATTCATGCGATACTTGTCGAAAGAGTTTTGCAAGTAAATATTATTTAGGAAAGCACATTCGTTTACACACTGATGAGAAACCATATCAGTGTCATGTTTGTAAGAAACGTATTGGCACGAAAAATGGTTTAATTTATCATATTCGTACACACACTGGTCAGAAACCATATCAGTGTGATGTTTGTAAGAAATGTTTCATTGTAAAGACTCATTTAAATGATCATATTCGTACACACTCTGGTGAGAAACCATATCAGTGTCATATTTGTAAAAAATGGTTTAGCCACAAAAATGTTTTAGATAATCATATTCGTACACACACTGGTGAGAAACCATATCAGTGTCATGTTTGTAAGAAATGTTTTGGCAAGAGAAACACTTTAAATAATCATATTCGTACACACACTGGTGAGAAACCATATCAGTGTAATGTTTGTAAGAAGTGTTTTAGCCAGAAACCTAGTTTAGATTATCATATTCGTACCCACACTGGTGAGAAACCATATCAGTGTAATGTTTGTAAAAAATCGTTTAGCCAGAAACCTAGTTTAAATTATCATATTCGTACACACACTGGTGAGAAACCATATCAGTGTCATATTTGTAAAAAATGGTTTAGCCACAAAAATGTTTTAGATAATCATATTCGTACACACACTGGTGAGAAACCATATCAGTGTCATGTTTGTAAGAAATGTTTTGGCAAGAGAAACACTTTAAATAATCATATTCGTACACACACTGGTGAGAAACCATATCAGTGTAATGTTTGTAAGAAGTGTTTTAGCCAGAAACCTAGTTTAGATTATCATATTCGTACCCACACTGGTGAGAAACCATATCAGTGTAATGTTTGTAAAAAATCGTTTAGCCAGAAACCTAGTTTAAATTATCATATTCGTACACACACTGGTGAGAAACCATATCAGTGTCATATTTGTAAGAAATGTTTTGGCAAGAAAAACACTTTAAATAATCATATTCGTACACACACTGATGAGAAACCATATCAGTGTAATTTTGTAAGAAACGTTTTAATGTAAATAGTAATTTAGTTAAACATATTCGTATACATGGTGAGAAAGTATTGTAAGATAGCTGAGTATGGACACCATACAGGAGATACAGTATGTTACTTTTTTTTTTTGTTTTTTTTTTTTTACTTGTGAAAACCCCCTCGAGCCGTCACCCCACCGGGGTTTGCCACGGTGTGCCACTCTGCGCCTGATAGAAGGGATCCGGGAACAGCTGTTATTACGACATCCAGATCCCTTCTAGCGCCTACCCGCGTCCGCGGGCACCATCTGCTTATAAACTCTCTATTTAGGCGACGTACGGTACACGTGGACGTCGCCTCCTCACGGCTGGCCACTATAGCGGATGGAGGGGAAAACCCGTCCCGTCCACCCGCAGCCACACTCAAGGCGGCATGAGGCGCTGGTACGCCTTACACTATACTAATTGGTAACTTTAAAATCTCAGTTGCGCTCGGACGCATTGAAATTATTTTTCTGTATGAAAACATGTAGTTTTGTCAAACTTGTACACTAGTTTGTTGTAGTTTGAGAAAGCGACAACAACAAACTCCAATAAATGCCTGACTGCTAAACCAATAGCCTAGGATTCGACTCCCACCCATGACAAATCAATGTGTAACATGAGAATTATTTAGAAACATTACGTGTACACTACGATAGAAGCCCTCCTCTTAAAATCAGAATACCGTGAAATATATGAAGTTATTGTCCACTACTTAACTAATGTAGTGTAAATAAGGTAGGTAGGTAAGGTAGGTTTTTAGGCGGGGGACTTTACAAACACACAAGAAACGGACACAAAGAACACACAGACTCAGAACGACAATTTATGGATCACACAAAGTATTGTCCCATGTAGGTTTGACCCACAACAGGTGACCGCTTAAACTACTATTCTTTTTTTCTGTGCTGCAATCCCCACGGATGCCACTGAAAGGTGGTTATGTCGGACTCGAACCGACTTAAAACCGAACGCCGTCTCGGCTACCAGTAGTCGGGGAGCCAGGTGCGCCCTAGTAAGGAAATCCCTGAAACCCCGACGTTTGAATTTGTTCAGTCAATTGTTGAAGATATAGCGCCTGTTGATGTAAGATAATACAAATGTTTACGCAATGCGATTAAACCACTTATCTCGCTGCAATTGGTGTTAGGTTTATTACTTATCATCTTGTAAGGATCGTAACTTGCACTCAAATTTTAATATTGCGATGCCTCGGTGGCGCAGTGGTAGCGTATGCGACTGCTGTGCTTGAGGTCTCGGTTTTTATTCCCGGCTCGGACCAAACGTTTGTATGGTCTGTTAATATTTGTTTCGAAGTTGTGGTGTTTTCTAAAAAAAATATGTATGTATGTATTTATATCTATTTAGTACCCATAGTACCAGCTCTGCTTAGTTTGGGACTAGATAGCGTTGTGTGTTAGATGTTCCATATATTATTATTCTATTTATTTCATACATATACATATTAATTACATTTTTAAATACATAAAAAAGGAAAACAAAAATACATCTATAAAAATAGAAAAAATAGTAGACCACCGACATCGGGTAAAGAGACCAAGACACCGGTGGTTAGGGCTCCAAAGACAGGCAACTCCTCATTTTACGGGCCATGCCAAGGAGTACTGCCTTCTGCATCAGACCCTTGATCCAGCCGTCTAACGTGAGCCGCTTAAGGTGTTGGTCGAGGCTCTTGGCTATCCCTCATGTCGCCTTGAGTGTGGCCGCGAGTGGACGGGACGAGTTTTTCCCTTTTTCCGCTACAATGGCAAGCCGCGAGGAGGGGACGTCCGCTTGTGCCGTACGTCGTCTAAAATAGAGAGTTTACCCGCAGATGGTTCCCGCGGCAGCGGGCAGGCGCTAGGAAGGATCTGGATGTTGTAATAGCAGCTGTTCCCGGATCCCTCCTATGCTAGGCGCAGAGTGGCACACCGTGTTGTTTTCGTCGGTCCGATTCTGACACCATCCCGCCGTCAACCCCGGTGGGGTGACGACCCAAGGGGTTTTCCACACGTTAAAAAAAGGCTCTTGGCTTGGGGCACTTTACAATCATACACGACACGGATACAATCAACGTACAGACTTAAAATGTGGATGACACAGTGTTATTCCAGGTGGGATTTGAACCCACAATTCGAACACAAAAAGCAGCGCGGTACCCGCTTTAACTGTAAATAGACAGGTTTCTATTAACTCCGTGTCAACTCTCAAGGTACTGTATCTTCTATAAATCAACACTAGTAGATTTGTTAGACACCATAGTTGTTAGGTGCGACTTTTTCTTTATAATACATTTTTAACGATATTTTTTTAATTTTTCTATCAAATTGTTTAACTTTTTTTATGTAAATTTAATGGTTTTATTGTGGTTTTGTGATTTAATTTTAATTGAATATTTTTTGTTATAACTGTTACACTGTAGTATATTGTGTTCATGTGTTGTGATGCCACAGACTTGTTTCAATAAAGGGTTTTGATTTCGAGTTTAAAAATACCAATTGCTTAGTTGTGATAACAAGATACGTTTAATTTATATTAAAGTATAATATTAATTGTAATACTAATTTATTTTTCTACTTTTGTAGGTATTTGTTGAATATATGATTTTTTTATTTTTATTCTGAGGGTAACTGTATATTTGTTACTCTTACTTTATTACTGTTTCGATTTCTTAATGTTTGACTAGTTTTATATTCTTTTTATAATTATTAAAGCATAAAATATATAAATTAGTATAACAAAACTTTAACGCTGAGAGATTATTATTAATTTGAGACAAAAGGCTCATTGGTGCAGGTGTGACAGTTATCGTAAGCGTGTGAGCCTTACACTGCGACAAGGACTGTCATACCTTTCACGTCCCCAGGCGGGGTGTGAAAAAACATCTCATTAGGGCGCCATAGTGTGGGTCACCAAACTTTATTGTCTGCATTTGTAATGAGTATGATGATTATAACTCTTGGATTCCATTCATACTTTCCTTTAGGCAGAGTATAATCACGCAGGCAGGCTCCTAAAATAGAAAGAAAAAGTATTTTGCTGTTGGTAAGTCTATTTATTGAGGCCACCATATGGATTCTACTTACGCTTCTTCATCTAATTTGTTGGGTTCTCTCCCTGATAAGAAATACCTAAACCAAAATCTCTGAAACACGGTTATCAATTCTCCATATCAGCTTATACCCATTCCCCTTTCCACCCTCTCAAGGGATGATTTCGGGAATATACTCGTAAACTGTTCTATATCCTTCGCCACGACTGAACCTATCTCCATACCAAATTCATCAAAACGGTTTCAGCGGTTATTGATTTTTAAACCCATGTAACAGACAAACACACTTTCACATTTATGATATTAGTATAGTGTTGTCAATTAATACCAAAATTTATCTTTTATCGACATAAAGTGTGTAAATTTTTCACATTATTTTTTATCACTGTATTTTATTGTTGGCAAGTGTATTTATTGAGGCCACCATATGGATTCTACTTACGCTTCCATCAGGTAGAGCAGTCACAGCCTGCCAGAGTCTATGCCAGATGGAAAGCATGAATAGAATCTATGAGTTATGGTGACCATACACATACACCGTCATTACGAATGCAGATAATGCAGTATGGTGACCCACACTATGACGGCCTAGTAAGATGCTTTTTCACGCTACGCGATGTTCTGTGAGAGGGTACTACTACCCCGGTCGAGCCGGCCCGTTCGTGCTGAAATCAGCGTGGCTCTACTATCTACCTGGCAGGCTCCTAAAAAAAAAATGATACACCATATTTTATGTTTATAATACCTAGTCTTGCCATAAATATTGTAATAAAGAAAAAAGAAAATTGTTAACTGCAAATAACATTTATTACTTTTACAGTGTGTCAGTTTAATACATAAATATAAAACAATTAAAAATATAAAAAGCTTATTCGAAGTGGTCTCCATTGGCTGCAATACAGTCCTTTAAACGATGAGGCCAGTTATCAATAGAAGCACGCACTCTTTCCATGGGAAAATTCTTCACTGCCAATCGTATAGATTGTTTTAGGGACTCCAAATTATCATGGCGTTTAGAGCAAGCTGTACTCTCTAAAACTGACCACAAATCATAATCCAGCGGATTAAGATCGGGACTAGACGACGGCCAGTCTTCAGCTCTGATGAAGTCCGAAACGTTCGATTCCAACCAAGACTGCGTGGACCGAGCTTTATGACCCGGCGCCGAGTCTTGCTGGAAGGACCATACTTGGTTATTGAACATGGTGATGTTAAGGGGCTTAACTACCTTCTCAAGAATGGTATCTTGATACACTTGTGCCGATGTTTTGATACCTTTTTCACAAAAATATGGCTCAGTCACTCCTTCATAGCTAACACCCCACCAAACCATCACTGAAGTCGGATAATGTCCACGTTGCACTCTGTCGACTAATTGGGAAGCTTCCTTAGAGCTTTGAGCATAAATACGGTCATTTTGTTTGTTAAAATGTTGCTCAATTGTAAAAATTTTCTCATCCGTAAACAAAATTTTTCTGTGACCTCCCTTTGCGTACCGCTTCAGTAGTTGTTTCGATTTTACCACCCTATTCTTCTTTAAATTATCAGTTAAGAAATGGCCAGTGCGTCTCTTATAGGCTGCAAGTCCTAAGTCATCTTTTAAAATACGCGACATGGTTCTAGGTGCTATCTTCATTTCCCGAGATAAAATCTTTTGCTTTCGGACAGGATTTCTTCGAATTCTTTCCCTTACTGCTTTGACCACCTTTTTCGTACGAACACTACGTGGACGGCCAGATCTTTTTCTGTCACAAACAGAGGAGGTCTCATTGTACCTATTAATAGCCCGGTACACAAACATTTTACTAATACCAAGTGTATGGAGAGTTTTAAAAATTGCATTTGGCTCCATACCTACTTTGTGTAATGCTATCACAGCGATTCGGTTCTCTTTATCACCCCACACCATTTTAATATCGCAAAATATTTTACAATGTATTGGCGCCAAAATGAGAAAACACAATGAACAATCGTATAAAAATGACAGATTCGAAATTCAAATGTAATATTTTTTTATAATTAAGTGTAACAGTATTTATGGCCAGACTAAGTATATAAGTAAGGAAGTTATAACAAACCTTTAAAGATGTCAGCTAAGTACATCTACCTTGTCATTGTCGCATTATATTATAACCTATATAATAAAAATGGTTATTTCTTTAATATTTTTGATATGATAAATATATTTTTCGATTTTGTCTTTTTTTTCTTTCCCTTTTTTATTAGGTCACATCAGTAGCTTAATTTTTTTTTCATTATGTAGGGTAGATTGTAAAACTTACGACAAAGTATTATGAACAATGTACTTTCGTTCAAAGGCTTAAAGAAAATGTTTAATATATTTTTACCGAGTGAAAGGCACTGAAAACCAAAGACGGGAACGCAGTTGCAAGTGACGTTTAGTTATGTTCTACTTATCGTCAGATTACTTTAGTAAGTTACTAATTACCACAGGACAGAGAACAAAGCAGAAATGTAAAATACGAGTGAGTGTTTGTACTCGCGTTTAATTTTCGCCGAAAACCTACCTGCGTTTAAAAATTATGCGGTATGCCGAGTCGTGCGATGATTAGGTGCCGAAAACGAAGCCAGGACATGTATTATTTGTACCTCTAGAAACTTGGTATTTTTTTTTTATAGAAACCTACCAAAATGACTATTCTGCCTGATGGAAAGCATGAATAGAATCTAAGAACGGTGGTCGCCATACTCACTGCGAATGAAGACAGTGCAGTATGGCGCCCCACGCTATGGCGGCCTAGTGAGATGCTTTTAAAGTAAAATTGACAAACAACCGCTAAGTATTAAGTTATACACAAAATGTGAGCAAGTCAGGGTGTGCGATTCTACAATAAAATTTGTGAAATGACTTACCACACTGTTTCAGGTTATTTAAATGACAATTTTGTTCATTTATTCCTTTGTTTTGTTTATGTTTGCAATAAAGGGTAATAAATTTGCATGGGATTTAAAAAAAAACTGCGGTGTATTTCAGTATTTTTTTCCAGAGACAATAACAAAATGTCGGCACCTTCCAGCTGCACAAACCTACGTGCACAGATATCTGTGAAAGATTTAGTGGCACAAATAAATAAATAATAATAATAATAATATTTATTTCAAAAAGAATTCAATACTAGATTACAAGATTACAAATATCTTGGCAATATTTTTACAAATCAGTGAATTTAGCATCTGCAATCGAACTAGGCAACACCTCTATTTCGATTGTCAGTCTCAATTCGCTCTAATTATTTTACTACAACAATATCTTATGATTGTTTCTTTGATAGTTGTACTGTTTCAATATCGATACAATCCGATACTCATCTAGAATTGAATGTAAATGAATATTATTATTTTTTCTTTTCTTTTGTGTAATAAAAAGTTATGAAAGTGTGAAAATGTCCTCTTTTTTGAGTAATGTAAGTAATAATTATGTAGGTGTGTGAGGCGGATGTAGTGGTGTGTAAAGAGGGTGTGTATATGTGTAATGTTTATATAGATGGGTGATATAATACGTGTGATTTTAATTACTAATTTAAATATCATTTACATAACCATCGTTATAATCTAACCTATAAAAAACAAATATATATGGCGTATTAGATTTGAGTACTAACTACACTTACCACGAGAGTACGCAATGAACTGTATTACTTGCTGGCATATTTCAAAAAAATTTACACGACAATATTTATTAGTCATTAATTATTTATTTATTTACAACTTTATGCACAAATACATGCATCGACGGACTTAATGCCTAAGGTATTTTCTGCCAGTCAACCGATTGGACGATGCAGAGAAAATATGAGGTAGGTGCACTTAAGGATAAGAAGTAATTGACAGAGGATTTAGTATATATAGACTAGTTTGACCATAAATAAGCAAAAACACTTACATAAACACATAAATATATAACACATACATATATAATACACATACATATAACTCATACATATCCGCTTCTTTTATTGTACTTATCTGTATTAATCTCAGCGAACAAAGTAACTCGTATACTTATGGCTGATTCACTACATAGATATGTTAATCAAAATTAGTATAACGGTAAGTCGCTACACGTAGTAAGAAAACGGAATTTGTTACATACTAAGAAATAAATATACGATTTTATGTAACCCACCGAAAGTATGGTACCTACTGAATACGATCGCTACTAAGCCTTTAAAAAATATTACACCATAAAAAGTTGTACACTGCATCTAATTTGTTGGGTTTTCTCCCTGATAAGGAATAAACCAAAATCTCTGGAACACGGTTATCAATTCTCCATATCAGATTATACCCATTCCCCTTTTCACACTCTCAAAGGATGATTTCGGGAATATAAACTGTTCTATATCCTTCCCCACGACTGAACCTATCTCCATACCAAATTCATCAAAACGGTTTCAGCGGTTATTGATTTTTAAACCCATGTAACAGACAAACACAGTTTCACATTTATGATATTAGTATAGTGTTGTCAATTAATACCAAAATTTATCTTTTATCGACATAAAGTGTGTAAATTTTCACATTATTTTTTATCACTACAGATAAGGTAAAATCAGACGATTTTACCTTATCTATGGTAAACAATCGGTCAAGTGCGCGTCGAGCTACGCCCAATGTAGGATCCGTAGTGAGTTATCACAATCATGCGAACTAATACGTCACTGGGTAGGGGTACCAACAAGAACTTAGGGCCCAAGCCAACCTTATGTGCAATTAGTACAACTGCTGATCGACAGAGGAAAAACCCTGGCAAACAAAAGATTAACGGCAAAAGGCTCACCACCCAGTACGTGGGACCAAAACACTGATGGAGAGAGAGAGAGAGAGAGAGAGAGAGAGAGAGGGGAATACCTCTGCCTACTCCTCGAGGGAAACAGGCGTGATTTTGTGTATGTACATATGTACTGCGTAACTTTGGTGTAAACAAGACAAGCACGTTGGTGCGCGTTGTTGGCGCAGTGGTGTTTTCATATAAATAATATTATACATGTCGACTTTGTAGATTATATCCTAATGAATTATTAATTACATCTCACACACGGCCTTCGATTCCCAAATTATAAAGACTACTATGGTCAAAAACTGCTGATAAACATACTTATACATTATTAAAAATATACATATAGAAATTACACCCAAACAGAACTACTGATCATGTTCACCACATAAAGATTTGACCTCGCTGGAAACCGAACCCACGACCTTTGGCTTAGCAGTCAGGATCACTTACCACTGGACCAATAGGCCCGTCAATAAACCTACTTAATTGTCCCATTTTTACTTTTAAAATCATAATACATATATGCTACTATCGCGAATTTTATCAGATCTTCAAATACTTATAGCTAGGAAAGAGGAGGGCGTTAATTCTCATAAAAATCAGAGCTTTGGCCTTAACTAGGTCACCCGCGCTCCCACGTCTGCGTCTCCTAATGCTCGTAGCGTGATATTATATGGCGTGAACAATAAAACAGTAGCAGTCGTGGGACTGCCGATAGAAGTGAAAACGGAACTATTAAGTTGAGAGTAATTAAAACTATATGCAAAAATTATATGAAATTTTTTATGTTTCATATATATACACATGTATAATATATAATATCATATATAATAATAATAAATTTCATATATAATATATAATATCATATTCTCCATAGCTATAGATATACTATTATCATTAGCATGTCGGTGACGCGAACCGAGGATTTTACCCTCTACCAAAACGCTCAACGCGCCTAAAGAAGTTTTCACTTCAAAAATAAATAATCGATTCCGTAAAAGATGAGCACGTGAATGAAACTCAACAAACAAACAAAAAAAAACAAAACACATGGAATCTCCGTATCTAGAAACACTAAAAAGCGAAAAATAAATTAAATTATATATTTGTTCAAAAAAGCCTGATTTTTTCTAACTACTTACATCAAAAGTTTACTAGGTAACAATTTATTATTCTCTAAAAAAATCTAAATAAATTAAACATTAAACTATTAAACTCGGCCGCAACAACTTCGATCGGGAGGGCGATGGGAGGATTCGACTGGGCTAGGTAGCATACAGGAAGCTGTGTCACATCTTCGAGTCGTGATTCCACAATCACTAAAGACCAAAGTACATATTTGACCAGTGCGTTCTACCCACAATGATATACGGAGCCGAGACGTGGACACTCACCATTGGACTGGTCCACAAGTTTAAAGTTTCTCTGGCTGATAAAATTCGTAACCAGATTGTATGTGAGACCATATTCTTTATTCATCATCATTATCTCAACCGAAAGAAGTCCACTGCTGGACACAGGCCTACTCCAAGTCTTCCCTCAACAACTGGTCCGGAACTGACCAAATCCAACGATTTCCCACGACCTTCAAAAGGTTGTCGAACCCTGTGTCCTACTCACTGCCACTTAAGATTGGCAATTCTACGGATAATCGTTGGTCTTGGTTCGTCTGCAGATTACTCATAGATGGTGCCTGCATTAGCGGGCAGGCGCTGGGAGGGATCCGGATGTCGTAATAACAGCTGTTCCCGGTCCCTCCTATGTCAGGCGCAGAGTGGCACACCGTGTGGTTTTAGTCGGTCCGATTCCGACACACCACCCCGCCGTAAACCCCGGTGGGGTGACGGCCCGAGGGTTTCCACACGTTAAAAAAAAAAAAAAAAAAAAAAAAAATGGTTCGTCTGCAGATCTCCTCATTTCTAATTCAATAACACAGAGAAAGTGATCGTTGACCGCTCCATTACTTCTTGGTTGACTTGAGCCTTCTTATAAAGCCCATTGTGAATGACCAACATCGCTCAGGACATCAGGTATTTTAGGCGAGAAAATGTCACACAGCTTCCCGAACGCCGCCCAACCGACTTGGATTCGACGATTAACTTATTTCTTATCGGCTCCTTATTATGCGTCATCATTATCAACAGCTTCTGACAGTCTACTGCGTGTCATACATCTCTCTTTAGAAAGGAGATTTTGCTATATCACACTGGTCAACAAAGGATTTTTATCAATATTTCTTTCTCTTTGGAGCGCGATTGTCCTGCGCGGCCTGCGTCCTGCCCTTGCTCTTTTAGTCGGTTCTTACGACACTCACAAGATGGCTACGGATGGTGACACTCTTAATCGATCATCACACGGATAATGTACCTATTTAGACATAAATGTATAGGCGCGCCTTTACCGTGTACTATCGTCTGTATTATCAAACAATGATGTTGATGCCTGTTTATAAATTAACGAAAGATAACATATCGAGGTATCAAAGATTTCCGTTATGATTCTATTTTTAGAATATAATACGAGTATACATATTGTTTGTTCGAAATCAGGTTTCAATAGAAACAGATGTGTTTAGAGGGCATTCCTAAGAGAGCGAGAGCGTGGGAAATCCATACTTCAAGGTTAACGTTTAGCTCTAGTTTCTTATTCTTTCAGTTCATTTAAATGCCCATGTTCAAAGTTTTAAATGAAAATAATAAGTACAAAAACATATATTGGTAATGCACAATAACCGTTCCTTGATAAACAAATATTTATAGATTGTGCATTCGCGTGAATAGTTGAATACGAAGTAGGCAATATGGCGGCAAATATTTCTGTTTCTAAAACGAAGAAAATAAAATTAATAGGCTTATTATAAGAATATAAGTGATTAAAAAAAGTAATATAATATAAGAAGAAATGTTGGTTGTAAAAATAACATTAGAACTTCCAGTACAAATGTTCTCATACGTGTTCGTTCTCCCTATATCTGTTATTTACTTTATATTGTTTGAGTTCCTGTCCATCATATAACCGATGATATAAACTTCGAGGCTAGCATTTATATAGTTCAGAGCGTACCAGTCGTATCGGGCTGGGAGGTGACTCAACACACTATTGATCGCATGAAGTGGGCGTGCGGTCGTAAGAAAAATATCTACTCTGAACAGATATGACTTGTCTAATCAACAACACGTACCGATTAAAAGTACATTGAATAAAATTGCAAATGATTATATTAATATGGAAGCTCTAAATGACTTGTGAAAACGAAAATTTTTCGGCGTCACGGCGCCATGAAACAGAAAAACATTGAACATCTGAAATTTAGTTATGTTTTGTACCAATTACTGAAAACATTTATATGTTTGAAATATTACCCTGATCGGTGGATCACTTGGCTCGCAGGTCGATGAAGAACGCAGCTAACTGCGCGACATAGTGTGAAATGCATCACATTGAACATCGACGTTTCGAACGCACATTGCGGTCCTCGGATAACCTCCAGGACCACTCCTGTCTGAGGGCTGGCTGTATAACGTACAGTTCACATTGCGCTCCGAGTGCATTTGACGGTTCTGCGACTCGTTTGCAAGTGTTTTGCGTCTTGTCGCTAGTCCGTTTAAATATGAAAATTGTAATATTCATGCAAGAGTGAAGGAGGGCACGTTTTAACGAAGAACGTGGTGCTGCTTGCGCAACCGCTTCTCTGTAATATCACTATAGAGGTGGCTGAAGTGCTTGCGGCGCTCTCGACTTTTCGAGTGTCAACGAGAGAGTTGAGCGTACACGTGGATGTGTACTGTTATTAGTGTCCGACCGAAGGTCTATTTTTGGCCGAAGCCGAAGCCGAAGCCGATTAATCGGCAATCGCCACAACCTTCGGCCGAAGCCGAAGCCGAAGCCGAAGGTTTATAATCTCTTAGTAATTAATTTTGTTCGATATTATCTACAAGCTACAATTAATATTAAAATTATTTTAAAACTTCAAAATTGAAGGTTAATACTGACTGTCTCACACAGAAATTGATTTAGACATGGTAATAAAAGTTTGTGATTTATTTTTAAAAAATAACCATCTTTTTATTAAGTATGCACTACTTACATTAAAACAATTAGACCAATCTATCAGTCTTTGTTTTACTCGACTAGACTAAACAAATCTCAAATACAACAAACAAACACTAACTTCTTAATAAATACTTAAATTATGATCAATTAAATGCACATTTTAGTTAATATCAATAACAATAGAACTACAAGTTAGAAGAATATTATAATATTCTACTTCTACTTTAATACCCATATTTGTACTTGATGTTCTCTCTCAAGAACTTTTCAATTAAAGCTACATTGATTACAATAAAAATCACATAGTAATTATCAACATTGTTCGTTCATTGACGATTTGTAGTAATTAACGACGATTAATAATCAAAGTTAAACAGCCGTATGTTGTATGCTAAAAATAATAATTTATCTACATTTTCACCAATCAAGTTAGATCGTCTGTCCGCATATATTTGTCCTGCAGCACTGAATAATTGCTCACTAGGAACACTGCTGGGAGGAGCAGATAAGTATTTAATTGCAATTGGCCGTAGATAAGTATACGGACTAGAAGACCAATATTCATAAATGTCAGCATTCCTCAGAAGCAATGGTTCTTTTAAAAAACAAGTAAGATGCTCTTCGAAAGGGGGACCAGAATGATCTAAACCCAACTCATTTTTACTTGTAATTGTGACAGATGCTGCAAGATTATCATGCGAATCCCACAAGTCATCATTTTTTTTTTTAGAGAACATCCCTTCGGTAGCTGGTTCGGAATTCGAACAAGAAGGTCTAGGTTCATCAACATCTACGTCCATAGTGGCGGCTGATCGTGACTGAGGCCCAGTTTGTCGTAGAAATGATAATATTTCAGTCTTAGTATTTTCAGTTTCATCGTTGGTCAAATACTTCGATTTAAATCGAGGATCTATTAGTGTGGCAATCATTAAATGTGGAGAATCTTTTACATAACAAAATCTCCTGTTTATGGAATCACGTAACTGGATCTTCAGCAGTGTTACTTTATCAGGATCTTCATCTTTTGTAGTCATCTTTGAATTAAGCATGACGATCAATGGTATTATCAGAGATATCGAAGAAGAATCGTTCGAAATATCAAGTGTGGCTTGATAAAAGCACCTAAGTAATGCTATATAATAGCTTATTTGTTCCCATTCTTCTGCAGTTGGGACTTCTATTCCACCGCGTTCTGCCATATATAAATTGATTGCAGTTTTTTGTTCTAAGAGTCTTTCTAACATTAAATAAGTGCTGTTCCACCGGGTTTCGATATCTTGAATCAAAACGTGTCTGGGTAAGCCACATGTTTTTTGAAACCCTTCTAAATATCGAGAAGCTTGTTCGCTTCTTTTAAAATGACCAACTATTTTGCGACATTTCTTAATCATATTCATAGAAGCAGGGTCTTTGAATATAACATCATGAATAACAAGCTGGAGCGTATGAGCTACGCATCCAATAGACAAAAAGCTACCACAACGCATAGCCGCCTGCATATTGTAAGCATTGTCGCGGATAACCATGTGGACTTTTTTTGTTAAATTAAATTCAGCAATAATTTCGTAAAGTTTCGCTGAAATATGCTGGCCTGTATGATCTTCTTCCAAGACACTAGCTGCCAATATAACTTTTTCTCTTTTTGGGCCATCAATGAAGTGGGCTGTGCAACTTAGCAAAGAACAGGTCTTTGTCGGATTACTCCAAATGTCAGTAGTGAAACTTACCCATTCAGCTTTTTGTAGAAGAAGTACGACTTTACCTTTTACTTTTTCGTACGTCAACGGCATTAAAGTCGTCCTAAAGTATTTCTCAGACTTTTTCCTATACCTGGACGGAGTGTCAGGGTCATTTAGATGGAGTCTTTGAAATGCTTTTCCTTCAACAAGGTTGTATGGTAGCATGTCTACGATTATGAGGTCCATAATACTTTTATCAATACGTAATGATATAGGATGATTATCAGGCCACGGCGGTGCTACTTTTTTTTCAATAATTTCTGGTAACGTAGTTTGAGTTTGTTTTCGTCTTTTCTTTTCATTTAGCGGAGAGTCATAAGACTCCGACTTTTTTTTCATCACGCTCTGGTAATCTTCATTTATTTTACAATAAGCTGCCCATTCATTTTCATGAATTTTTGCCAAATGATTCTTAATATTAGTTGTAGTTTGTTTTTTTGGTAAGGCACTACCAAGAGATAAAGACTTGTTACATATTTTACAAGTTGCTTTATCAATATCATTGGTTTTTGAAAAATATTCCCGTATAGGACCCGTAGATGCCATAATGTACCTGAAATAATAAAAAAATAATAGATAATTTTTTCTTGTTTTATTATTTTTTTATATAATTTGAAACTATGAAATGAACCTGAACAACAGAATAACATTTTCTAACAAATTGTATCAATAAAAAAAATGATGAGAGTATAACATACAAATACAATATGTTAAATATCAGCTCATCCAAAACCCTCAACACGGAGGATATCCCGTAGGTAAGTACCTAACTATTGTAGTGAGTAAGTAAGTACCTAACTAAGTGTAGGTAGTAATTAGTATCCGTGAATGATGAAACAGTCTACATTCGACGAAAGCCTTTCAACTAATTAATTGAATTAATTCAGTGTAACTGGATATTACACAGCAAAAACTATTGTAATTAGGTAATAACCAATAAAGTGAAAAATTAACTTAACCTCAAAGTACATATATTTTATCAAAATACTATACACTAGAACAGATATTAAGTCATAAAATAAAAACTTAAAATATGAATGAGAAATACATAACTTATCCTAATTCAAAAATTTACTGAAATATGTCATTTATTTCATTTCTGTTAACTAGTAATAACTACCGGAAAACAAAGTAGGTATTGGTTATTCACTAAACAAATACTTACGTTAGTATTGTCCTTTTCACTAGTTCTACTCTATGTATCACAATTTAATTTATAAATGTTCAACAACAAACAACGCAAATTCAAAACAAAACTTGCGTATAAATACACGTATGAACTTGTTTTGACGCGCATGCAATGTGATATTTGACAGTGATTCCCCGCGGCCTCTGCAAACACGACGACCACTTCGATCTGCTCTCTCACTCAGTCTTCGTAACAGTTCGTTCAATCTCGACGGATGCTCGGACCTTCGGCTTCGGCTTCGGCTTCGATCGGGTTTTGGGCCGAAGCCGAAGGTTTCGCCGAAGGTGGATTTTTTGGCCGAAGGTGGCCGAAGCCGAAGCCGAAGCCGAAGCTTCGGTCGGACACTAACTGTTATTTTGTTTAGACAGTGTCCTCTATCGAAACTTACGTATTGTATTATTACAATGTCCAATAATATAGTAGGTAGATTCGTATCTGTGGAGCGCCTCAGCGACGAGGTATAGTTATGTTTTTGTAACGTAAGCTACTCTTCTGTCGTTGAAGCGCTAACAGGTATCCAGTTTGCCTCTTTAGTATTGCTAGCCTCAGATTAGGAAGGACCACCCGCCGAATTTAAGCATATTAGTAAGCGGAGGAAAAGAAACTAACCAGGATTTCCTTCGTAGCGGCGAGCGAAGAGGAAAGAAGCCCAGCACTGAATCCCGTCGTCACTCAGTCGGCGGGAGATGTGGTGTTCGGGAGGTTCCGCTTTCTCGTCGTAGTCACTTCTGTGCAAGTTCTCCTTGAACGGGGCCACTTGCCCACAGAGGGTGCCAGGCCCGTAGCGACGAAGGACTGCGAAGAGAGGAACTCTCCTTAGAGTCGGGTTGCTTGAGAGTGCAGCCCTAAGCGGGTGGTAAACTCCATCTAAGGCTAAATATCACTGCGAGACCGATAGCAAACAAGTACCGTGAGGGAAAGTTGAAAAGAACTTTGAAGAGAGAGTTCAAGAGTACGTGAAACCGTTCAGGGGTAAACCTGCGAAGCTCGAATGAACGAACGAAGAGATTCAGCGTCGTCCGTCGACCGTAAACATGCGACTTGATGTTGACAACCAAAGTTGCTAAGCACAAAGCGTGTTTATCGAGGTCAGCGGAAAGCGTGCACTTCTCTTTTAGTAAATACATCGCGACCCGTTCGACGGCGATATTAGCGCCTATACGTGAGTACCGTAAGTCTTATTCAGACGGGAATGCATCCGTGCTGGTAGCTGATCGATCGTTGGACGGTAAGATCGAGATACGCGCACGCGTTTAGACGCGTCCGGTTAGACACAGGCAACGTCGTTCACAACGTATCACCGGAGCGTGGACGAGGTAACAGCGACGGTGTCTCGGCTGTCGGTCAATCTCGGACTGTGCGTGTCTCTGTCTGCGATGATTCAGTTTCGGGTACTCGCAGGACCCGTCTTGAAACACGGACCAAGGAGTCTAGCATGTATGCGAGTCATTGAGATTTTTAAAACTGAAAGGCGCAACGAAAGTAAAGGCACGTTTGAAAGCGTGCTCAGAGAGGATGGAGCGTCGGTCTAGGTCGGCCTCTCGCACTCTCGAGGCGTCTCGTTTCCAATCTGTGAATGCAGGCGCGCTCTGAGCATAAATGCTGGGACCCGAAAGATGGTGAACTATGCCTGGTCAGGTCGAAGTCCGGGGAAACCTGGATGGAGGACTGTAGCGATTCTGACGTGCAAATCGATCGTCGGAACTGGGTATAGGGGCGAAAGACTAATCGAACCATCTAGTAGCTGGTTCCGTCCGAAGTTTCCCTCAGGATAGCTGGCGTCGATTTAAACAGTCTCATCTGGTAAAGCGAATGATTAGAGGTATTGGGGACGAAACGACCTCAACCTATTCTCAAACTTTAAATGGGTGAGTTCCCCGGCTTGCTTGATTGATGAAGCCGGGGCTCTGATGACGATGCCTAGTGGGCCAATTTTGGTAAGCAGAACTGGCGCTGTGGGATGAACCAAACGTAGTGTTAAGGCGCCCAAAAAATGCTCATAGCAACCAGAAAGATGTAAGGTCCTTATGACCACAGGTCGGTGGCCACGGAAGTCGGCATCCGCTAAGGAGTGTGTAACAACTCACCTGCCACAGGTATCTTGCTCTGAAAATGGATGGCGCTTAAGCGTTTTGCCGATACACTACCGTTACGCGCATGTGCGACGTCAAGTTAACGTCATTAAGCCGTAACGAGTAGGACGTGCGCGACGGAGAGCGCAGAAGGGTCTGGGCGTGAGCCTGCCTGGAGCCTCCGTCGGTGCAGATCTTGGTGGTAGTAGCAAATACTCCAGCGAGGCCCTGGAGGACTGATGTGGAGAAGGGTTTCGCGTAAACAGTAGTTGAGCGCGAGTTAGTCGATCCTAAGCTCTAGGAGAAATCCGATGTCAATGTGGTGTGTTTTTCTTATGTATGTAAATTAAGGACAAATAACACCCTAAGAGCGAAAGGGAATCCGGTTCTTATTCCGGAACCCGGCAGCGGAACCGTTTCAAAAATCGTTCCCTCGTTTTAGTAGCGAGTGTTCGACGGGGTAACCCAAATGGACCTGAAGACGCCGACGAGTTATCTGGGAAGAGTTTTCTTTTCTGCCTGAGCGTTCGAGTTCCATGGAATTCTATAATGGAGAGAGATGGTTCGGAATGCGAAGAGCACCGCTTATTTTGCGGTGTCCGGGTCAACTCAGCGGACCTTGAAAATTCAGGTGAGGGATGTACGTGGAGATGTCGCGCCGGTTCGTACCCATATCCGCAGCAGGTCTCCAAGGTGAAGAGCCTCTAGTCGATAGAATAATGTAGGTAAGGGAAGTCGGCAAATTAGATCCGTAACTTCGGAATAAGGATTGGCTCTGAGGACCGGGGTGTGTCAGCTTGGCTAGGGAAACGGATAGATTCTATGTTTGGTCGATATGTTCACGTCTCTCCAGGTGTAAATGTTTTGACTTAATTATTGAATATATTCGTGGATCTACCAAGATAAAAGCGCTGCGTTGATCTCGTATATTGCGTTATCGATGCAGTTTTATTTGACTGCCGCGTAACGGTCAGCTCAGAACTGGCACGGACAAGGGGAATCCGACTGTCTAATTAAAACACAGCATTGCGATGGCTCTCGCGAGTGTTGACGCAATGTGATTTCTGCCCAGTGCTTTGAATGTCAATGTGAAGAAATTCATATAAGCGCGGGTAAACGGCGGGAGTAACTATGACTCTTCTAATGTAGCCAAATGCCTCGTCACCTAATTAGTGACGCGCGTGAATGGATTAACGAGATTCCCACTGTCCCTATCTACTATCTAGCGAAACCACAGCCAAGGGAACGGGCTTGGAAAAATCAGCGGGGAAAGAAGACCCTGTTGAGCTTGACTCTAGTCTGGTATTGTAAGGAGACGTGAGAGGTGTAGCATAAGTGGGAGATTGCATACGCGATCGTCGCTGAAAAACCACTACTCTTATAGTTTCATTACTTACTCGGTTGAGCGGAACCGATGCGTGGTGAATATTACTGCAATATTACCGGCTCGGTTTGTAGTTTCAAGCGCGACTGGTGGCGACGTGCCGCTAACGCACGTCGCTCACAGCTCCCGCGTGATCCGGTTCGAGGACAGTGCCAGGTGGGGAGTTTGACTGGGGCGGTACACCTGTCAAAGAATAACGCAGGTGTCCTAAGGTCAGCTCAGCGAGGACAGAAACCTCGCGTAGAGCAAAAGGGCAAAAGCTGACTTGATCCTGATGTTCAGTACGCATAAGGACTGCGAAAGCAAGGCCTATCGATCCTTTTATATAAAGAGTTTTTAGTAAGAGGTGTCAGAAAAGTTACCACAGGGATAATTGGTTTGTGGCAGCCGAGCGTTCGTAGCGACGTTGCTTTTTGATCCTTCGATGTCGGCTCTTCCTATCATTGTGGAGGGAATCACAAAGTGTTGGATTGTTCACCCGTTAACAGGGAACGTGAGCTGGGTTTAGACCGTCGTGAGACAGGTTAGTTTTACCCTACTGATGGCACGTCCTTGCGATAGTAATACTGTTTATTTTATAAACGCAACAACGGTATCGGACATTTGGTGTTGCACTCGGCCGAGCGGCCGGTGGTGCGAAGCTAGCGTCCGCGAGATAATCTCTGAACGCCTCTTAAGAGAGAAACTCATCTAGGCAAATTCGGCAAGGATATGT
This sequence comes from Hypercompe scribonia, assembly GCA_949316085.1. Lineage (NCBI taxonomy): Eukaryota > Metazoa > Arthropoda > Insecta > Lepidoptera > Erebidae > Hypercompe > Hypercompe scribonia. The sequence continues at coordinate 10,183,253 of OX438995.1, forward strand.
GCACGGAGGTCCGAGAGTCGGGAGGCTCTAAACAATGTGATGATTAGTAGTTGCGCTTCACTGCGTGAGGCGTGGCGTCGAAGCCAGTTTAGATTGTGGAGATCAGCGCTGTTCGTATAAGAACGTGCGTTACGGCTCCGAGGTCTGAATATAACTCAGTTCGATGTCGGATCTCGGGATAGTCTGTAGACTACTTTCGTTCCTGGCGGGGTGTCGTATGCGACAGAGTAGTTATGCTACGATTCGTTGAAACTCAGCCCTGTGCTAGGTGGTCCGTTATGCAACACATAATACACGAACAACATTTTTTGCAGACGCCATTAATAGAGGAACTACTGTTCATTTCATTTCAACAACATTATTATAAATCTATAACTTACGCTATATGCAACTTATTTTGCATTTCTCATGATAATTTAAGTTTAAATTTGAGTGCATTATTCGCATTATACTACTACACCTCTGCCGGCTGTTGCCACTGCTGGATTTAGGCCACTTGTGTTCAAGTGGCCTAAATCATTGTGAGTCCCTTCGCCATTATCATTATCAGCTCGTTGCAATCCACTTCTGGACTTAGGACTCTCCGAAGGCACAGCAATGAACCCGGTGTAGTTTCCTTGCCTTTGTGGAATTTATTTTAAACATGAAACCGGAAACAATGCAACGCAAGGCATAGGCAGATAGTCTGAGGCTATCTATTTATCTATTAGTCCCATTACAGAGCATATTTACGTAAGGTACATAATATTATTGTCGCTTCAAGTATGCTCAACAATACCTCATTGCCCCAGCTCAGCCAAGCGTCCATACAGAGAGCGCCATGTACAACGTCCTTTGCTTAATTCATGGTATAAATATAGCTCATGGAAAGCGTTCGGTGACGATGACGTGAGTTTCTTGATTTTTGTTCACCCAAAAAGGTCTTTACATCAAAAATACAAACAGAATTGATTAACAGGCCCCGACGTGACGACATTTGAATTTTATTATTAGTATTTTTGTTTTCATTTATGCCTGAATTGTAATATTTTAGAATAAGTGATTCGTGTGGACAGCGGGCGTTGTCTGCGCCCATACAATCGACATAAATGTGTTGGCAACTACCGACATTGTACTTTTAGATAATATTACCGTAGTGGGATATGGTCTGTAATTTGTTTATTATGACTCGATGACCTTGATGCACGGTAAATCTCGAATGAGATTATGATTGTATCAATGCTGTAAGAACTATTGTAACTCTTTTACATAAATCAATAAATAAAAATAATAAATATTTTTTCATTTGACTTTTGACTTTTTCTGTATTATAAAATATCTACGTTCACTGTTGAATATTATACAAAAAATACCCTTACGCTGCTAACTAACGTACGTAGAGCGTGTTCTCAGCATTGGAGTAACGTGAATAGATGACACTGCGCATAAAACGCAATTGTTGTTTCCCGTAAGGCAGCAGCGATGTGACAGCGCTTATCATGTTTCCGACGAGCATGCCTTTTTTTTTTATTCTCGGCCTAGCAAAGTCATTCTACTTTGCCTAATGGAAAGCATGAATAGAATCCAAGAGTGGTGGTCACCATACTCATTGCGAATGCAGATAATTTAGTATGGTAACCCACACCACTTGTCTTACCCTCCTATAATTATTATCATATTATTAACTGACCGGCTTTGCGCGGGTGTAATTCATGCATTTTGTTTTTCATATCTATATCTTTTAAGATATTCATTTTAATGACATACTGTATAAGGCAATTTTGGTCTACACTAAAGACACAATATATCTAACATATTTAATTGGTTACGAAATAATATTTTATGGGTCAAAACTACAAATAAATTAAATCTTAGAGCACAAAAATGTTTACTGTGAGTTATCCGCGGGATACAGATATACAGCGTGACTGGTGAGATACCTTCAATACTTATGGAGAGTACTCGGTACTCGATTCTCGTTAACTTGATATAAAAAAAATAGGTGCTTATTTTTTATCGAAATGTCTCTAAAAAATAAGTGAAATTTGGATATTATACTTCCTAAGCTCGCCGCACTGTTTACGTTGATCTAGTCACGAGCGGCGCGGCGGCACCCACCCCCGCCCTCCATCCCGCTACATAGGCAACAGCTGTACAGTGTAGGTACCTATGTATTCTGTGTTAATAGACACGTGCGGCCGCGCGGTGTCCAAGTATTCCGCAGTTAAATACTGGGCTCTCGGTGTACTGTGTAGGAAGTTTACTAAGAAGTTATTTAATATTTCGTTTTTATGTTATTTTATTTCATGATATATGTTCGCATACTATCATGTCCTCAAATATTGAAAGTATCTCACCAGTCAGTCTGTATACAATACTGGACTTTTTTGTAGATATTTTTAACATACGCAAATCCAGTATTAGTAATAACAGGAGACGTCATTTCGCAGAAGGCCTGGGAGGATGATCTACACTCAGACGTAAATCGCCGGTGGTTCAAAAAAAAATATTACGATCAGAAAAAAATTTAGCTCAAACGAGGCAGTCATTGTCGAGACAGAGGCGTATTTCAAATCCCATTTTTAGAGGGGTTAAAAAATGGCAGGAACGTTGGGAGAAGTGTATTTTCCTAAAAGGAGATTATGTTGAAAAATAGCAGTCGTGGGACTGCCGATAGAAGTGAAAACGGAACTATTAAGTTGAGAGTAATTAAAACTATATGCAAAAATTATATGAAATTTTTTATGTTTCATATATAGCTATATATAATATATAATATCATATATAATATATAATAATAATAAATTTCATATATAATATATAATATCATATTCTCCATAGCTATAGATATACTATTATCATTAGCATGTCGGTGACGCGAACCGAGGATTTTACCCTCTACCAAAACGCTCAACGCGCCTAAAGAAGTTTTCACTTCAAAAAATGATGTCTTCATTTCTAACACGGATACTTGTTGAACCGCCCTCGTAGTAATAACAGCATTTAAATTCTGTGCTTTTGAAACATGTACTATAATATTCTATTAATATGCATATCTATAAACGATGGTAAAAAATCGCATTTAAATGCGTTGCGTATTTATTACAATTATTAAATATTTCGTACATTTAACACACAACGCCATCTAATTTCAAACTAAGCAGAGCTTGTGCTATGATAACTGTTAGGCCCGTGTGTTGTTAATCATTTCTGAACGTGTGGCTCGCGAGCGCCTCTAGCGGACGCTGGGGGGCAACGAGAATAAGCACTCAATATGCATTATGTCAGCTGGTATCAAGCTCTGTAAATTCAATGAATAAAGTAATAATGTTGATTGTACAAAATGTAGTGTAATTGTAACCCACAAACACAACAATAACTAAACTGTCTGATATAATACTTATATGATTTTTTTTTGTAAATACATACATAATAAACATAGAAAACACCCAAACTCCGAAACAAATATTTGCAGATCATACAAACATTTGATCGAACCCGAGACCTCAAGCACAGCAGTCGCTTTCGCTACCACTGCGCCACCGAGGCTGTCGATTTTATATTATTACTATTATATTCGTAATATTAATCAGCTCACATAAATATTCCTATCTATCTAGTCTAGCACGGTCACCGTAGAACAGTATCTATATATATAAAAATGAAACCCGTTTTTCTTGGTCACGGCATCACGCGTGAATGGCTGGACCGATTTCACTAATTCTTTTTTTGTTGTATTTGTTATTATTAGGAGGTTCTTACGGAGAAAAATATATTTATAATCATAATCAATCATTTATATAATCGTGCATCATTGCTACGCTAAGGAGGTACAAAGTTCGCCGGGTCAGCTAGTTAACAATGAAAATGCATGAATTGCATCCGAGCGAAGCCAGAGCTGGTATCACAAGTTGTGTTTACGGAAAGTATTTACATGTTATCCGCACTGTCGTAAGAAATATAAGGGATTTGGCTTACAGCATGCTTGGTGGGTACACGACGTGTGTAATTAGGAACGGTGTACAGATCACAACAGTTATATAGTGAGCATCTGAGCACAGCTGGAGCGTGTCGCCTGTTGATATAGTAACATTTTCTACACTACAATTGTGTTTACGGAACATATTTACTTGTTGTTGTGTTTGTGGGTTACAATTACACTACATTTTGTACAATCAACATTATTACTTTATTCATTGAATTTACAGAGCTTGATACCAGCTGACATAATGCATAATTAGTACTTAGTTTTCCTAGCGTCCACTAGAGGCGCTCGCGAGCCACACGTTCAGAAATGATTAACAACACACGGCCCTAACACTTGTTATCCGCACTGTCGTAAGAAATATAAGTGGTGGGTAACAGTACACATGTCAAGAACCCGACATATGTCGAAGACGGTACAGAACCAAAGCACTTGAAGATCGACAATATGACTGGAGTTTTTCACCACTGGCGAAAGTTTACGAAAATACAAGGTGAGTTATCCCGCAGCGAATGTGTTAAATATTAAAATTTAACTTTAATTTGTTTACTATATACACATATATTATTGTATGTCCGTGTGGCGACGGATTAAGAATACACAGTGTTACCTCCCGTATTCATCCCGTGGGTGTCGTAAGAGCCGACTAAGACAACAAAGTATGTAAGAATCATTAAAAAGAGAAGGAAAACTTGAAACAAACCTTATTCCAACCTGGCCAGTGGCCTCTGGCCAGTGTGGTATAGTATGACACAACCTGCCCTTGATGAGGGGTGACAGTTATCGTGGTAACTGTGTAAGCCTTACACTGTCACGATGACTGTCATGCCTTTTACGTCCCCAAGCGGGGTGTGAAAAAGCATCTCATTAGGCCGCCTTAGTGTGGATCACCATATTGCATTGTTTGCATTTGCAATGAGTATGGTGACCACAACTCTTGGATTCTACTCATGCTTTCCATCAGGCAGAGTAGAATCTGGCAGGCTCTTAATATCAAAAAAAAAACCTGCTTGCTAAGGAGAGGCCTATGTCCAGCAGTGGACTGTAAAAGGCTGTTGATCATGATAATGATGATATATATTACTAGCTTTTACCCGCGGCTTCGCTCGCGTGGAATTTCGTCTGCCACATTAAGTTTCGTAATAGATGAGTTTAATTATTTATTTTTTTTAAATAATAGTATCTTTGTTACTTCTAATACTTCCAAGAACATGTTTACAAAATTTCATGATGACGGTTGAATAGTTTTCGCGTGAAACCGTAACAAACAACCTTACATTTGCATTTATAATATTAGTAGGGATTTATTCAAAATCAGTTATATAAAGTCAACATTTCAATTGACATGGTTTGACACTATAAGAATCCTATTAACATTAGAAATGCGAAAGTTTGTTTGGATGTTTGTTACTCTTTCACAAAAAAACTATTGGACGAATGTGGATGAAATTTTACAGTAATATAGGTTATACATCGGAATAATATATAGGTTGCAATTTGTAATGATTTCATGTAGTTTTGGTCGTAATATAACGATACATGTCAGTTAAGTCGGAAAAAAAATCTGGCCTCTGAGAGTTATCTTGGCGTACGCTGCCTGAACCGTTGAAGTTACACAAAGATGATGTACCGTAGGATATATGGTGTGTTCTATAGTTTGTGTATGTGTATACACCATATGTATTTAACCTCTGTGCACCTACTACCTTATAAAATAATGATATATATATATGGAATAACATATTGACTACTTTTTACCACGGTATCCGACATATACGTGGGCGGAGCCGCGGGCAAAAACTAGTCTTAAATATGTGTCAATAATATAAGTTAAAATAAAACACAGTATAAGTGAGATCATTTATATATTAAGACTTTCTATAGCAGATGTTTATATCGCGATTTAATTATTGCACAACGCCATCTATTGTATCTAAATTTAAACAATTATCTCAGTCCATCTACACTACAGTACAGCTTGACACTTATAACAAAAGTAAAAAGCAGAAAAATTCACAAATAAGTTTTCCCTTAAAATAGTATTTGCTTATGTGCAGACTTGGATACGAGCTATTTGCCTACAAAGATTCATTTAAAATTAATAATGTAAAAGTCAGTCAGTACTTGCAAAAACTTAACTATGAAGACGCAAAAATACTAACTACACAGTAATCAAAGTTACACGCATTATACCACTCATCTACATATACATTACACATATATACACCCTCTTTACACATCACTACATCACCCTCATAACACATATTCCACCACTTAAGTAGCGACTTCCACATACAAACAAAATATACAACATCGCCATCTTGCGAAGCTACATCGAACTACAAAGTATAATAATTAACTACGAAGCAACTACTACTCCTGTATCGTGTAATATTCTTGTCTCTACACTTATATCATCACAATTTTTTATTCTACGAAAGAAAAAAAGGTGTGTGTGCGATTCACACACGATAGAAGTGAAACTTCAGTAAATCGACAAGAGAATATACGAGTATAACAAGGGTAGGACACTTACAAAGTTCATTTGTTTAAAAAGGAAAGTATTTTGATTAATTTTTAAACGATATTTTACATTTTATTTAACATATGTTACATATTTTTTTTGCGTCGATATAGACGACGGCATCAGTTTCTGGCATCTTATAAAATGTATTATTTATCACAACAAGATATAAAAATACTCCTCAACATTGTTAAATAATAACACACCATTCTGATTTCTTACTAAAAAGCAGTAATATGCAGGCGCATACAGTGTACATACTCGTATACCAACACTCGTTAAATGCTCAAATACAAGCAAGCTGGCTCACTAATAGGCTAGATGTCACCTTAATCAAATTAGTTACTTTTTATCATCTGTCAAAACGACAATTTTGAATGAAAAATGTACCAAATACAAAATTGTGACGTCACTTTAGACTACTTAATTGAACAATATATTTCACTGTATATTTGATTGAAAATTGTAATAATAATAAAAAGCTATGTTAATTGTATTTTCCGAGATGTTTCTCGATATTAGTTTTAATGAAGTGGACACAGGTATTTATTGACCCTACCACAGTTGAAGCTTATGGGGGAGAACGTCGAGTGGTCCGCGACGGTGAAATACCTCGGCGTGACCATCGACCGCTGCCGGTCCATGAAGCCTCACGTCAACAACAACATTGCCCAGGTTCGTGTCGCGTGTTCCCTTATGTGGCTAGTACTATCGTCCCGACTGTCACTCCGTGCGAAACTCGGTGTGTACAAGGCGTACATTCGCACGCGACACAGTTATGGTGCCTCCACTTGGTTTGCGCTTGTTTCCGAGACAAACCGCCGCCGTCTGCGTGCGCAGCAGTCGCTCGCACTACGTACCTTTGTCAACACCCCTCGCTTTGTGCGGAACAGGACGGTCTCCACGAATCTGCGCATAGAGAGCCTGAATAACTTCGTGAGACGCCTGAGTTCAAACCTATTCGTGCGTGGCAATGGCTCGCACAGGTTTGTCTGGTGCTGGCTGACGGGCGCTCCTCGGGGTCCCCACCGCCTGGAGCTCGACCTCGCTAAGCACAGGAGGGAGCACAGTACGAGATCCGGGCGCAGTTAACATGCTGGTCCCTCTATGGAACCCATCCGCAAAGGCCGACCTCGTTAGAGACGCTGCCCCTTACCAGACTGACACCCGGATATACCAACAGACCCAAGGGCCCAACCAAGTGACCCGCCTGTAGTCACAGGCGGCGCAGAGGATCACTTCGACAGGCCGTAGACCTGATAAAGTCACCCCGAGACCCCTCCCAAAGGAGTCTACGAGAAGAACCAAAAGAGAGGTACTTATTTACGATACAGTCATCTATCTAATTATAGGCGACTATGCTTAGAAGACGGGAGTGGGGATGCTACGAAGCATGGTACAAAGAGGAGACCTGTAATATAAAATAGTATGTCTATTTCTGTCTCATTTTTTGCCGGCTTCATCCTACACACACATCCTACACGGCTGTGTTTGTGTCTCGTACCTGTCGTTTTTTCGGTTTGAAATCATGATTCTAAAGAAGTTTCACTTCAAAATTTACACATTTACATGCAATTCTGGATAGGTATTGGATTCTATGGATATTGAAACAGTACTATTATCGAAAAACAATCATAAGCTATTGTTGCCATAAAACAATTAGAGCGAATCGGTGCTGACAACCGAAATACAGACTTTTTCTAGTTCAATTGCAGATATTGCATTCATTGATTTGTAAAAATATGTCTGTGTAGTGACGGATTAAGAATACATAGTGTTACCACCCCTATTTATCCCGTGGGTGTCGTAAGAGGTGACTAAGGGAACAAAGTATGGAAGACAACATCATTATAAACAGAAGGAAAACTTGAAACAAACCCTATTCCAAGCCGTCGGGCCAGCGTGGTATAGTAGGCCAAAACCTCCTTGCTAAGGAGAGGTCTATGTCCAGCAGTAGATTGTAAAAGATGTTGATGATGACGATGATTGCCAAGTCATTTGTAATCTAGTATTGGATTCTTTTAAAATAAATAAGAATTATTATTAAAAAATATTGTATGTATACATATGTGGGATATCAACAGAAATATAAGTATTATTAAATAGAAACTAAAGAACATTAGAATTGAAAATGTTCGGTTGTTAAGATTTTTTTCTATATCAAGAGCTCGCCAAAGTGACTACTCCGCCTGATGGAAGGCATGAATAGAATCCAAGAGTTGTGGTCACCATACTCATTGCGAATGCAGACATAGTATGGTGACTCACACTATGACGGCCTTGTGAGATGCTCCATCACGCCCTGCTCGGAGATGTAAAAGGCATGGCAGTCATCGTGGCAGTGTAATGTTCAAATATTTACCATGATAACTGACTAGCACTCACCAACGAAACACGACAGCACGGATGCTGTCACTTTAGGTTGGTCTTCTGTGAGAGAGTAGTACTGACCAGGTCGAGCCGACCTATTCGTGCTGAAATCAGCGTGGCTCTACCAGCTTGTAAAGAAATGCTCGTATATTTCAGCGGTTATTCATATACAGGTACATTTGAAGATTCGCAACACTACGTAAGGACCTAAACAAACTGATTTAAATGTAGTCTAAGAATTTTTTTTTCATAAAGTTGTCGTCTTATGATAAAATAAATTGTTACATAATTTCATAATTTTACGGCAAAGACAATTATAATTGCTAGTTACGAACATACAAAGTTGTTTGAACTTGAAAACTACGAAACGTCAAACAGTACTTTTTAGATTCGATTAACTTTGGCGTGATTACGTATATGACAATTCAAACTAGATTTTGCCGAAAAAAATTTTTGACACATTTGACACTGATATGGTTTTTCACCACCGCGTACGTGTGTTCGTATATGACTTTTTAAATCCGACTTCGACGAAAACCATTTCTTACATACGTCACACTGATATGGTTTTTCACCAGTATGTGTAAGAGAATGACGCGTTAAATTTTTCTTGTTTGACAAAAACTTGTTACATACGTGACACTGATATGGCTTGTTCCCAGCGTGTGTACGATGGTGAGTCTTCATATCAGATTTTGTTGAAAAACATTTATTACACACGTCACACTCATACGGTTTTGCCCCGGTGTGTGTTCGTATGTGTCTTTGTAAATTGAATTTCTGTGAAAAACCTTTTTTACATATTCTACACTGAAAAAGTTTGTCCCCAGAATGTGTACGAAGGTGTTTTTTTAAATTAAAATTTGTTGCGAATGTATTTTTACACACATGACACTCATACGATTTCTCACCAGTGTGTGTAAGAAGATGATCGGACAAACGTTTTTTACTTAAAAAACATTTTTTACACTTATAACACTGGTACACTTTATCTATATTGTGTAAACATTTCAAATGATTCATTAAATCTATCTTACCATCAAAATTTTTTTTACACATATGACACCGAAATGGGTTCTTGGCGATGTGTGTACGAATGTGATTTAATGTGTTTTTACGTTTATCACCAGTGTGTGTCCCAGAGTGTACACTCAATTCAACTTTATTTGTGAAAACTATTTCACAACTGTTACATTTAAACTGCTTACTGTGGGTATTTTTATTATTACTTACATCTAAGTTACGACTATTTGTAGACTTATTTTCTTTGTCTTTTAATACTGTTCTTTGATCAGGTTCTTTATCACCAGGTACATTTTTGGTTATAGTTTCATCAAAAACAGTTTCTATTACAGCATTTTCGTCTACTTCTTCAATTTTGACTTCTGTGATCATATTGGAGGTTTTGTCAGTTGTATTTTCTAAGTTTCTCTGTAACTCTTCAGGGTCTTGGTCATCTAGATCGAAAACAGTGGTTAGAATATATATACATATTATTATTTAATTTTTATTTTAAGAGCCTGCTACAGGGACTTTACTCTGTCTGATGGAAAGCATGAATAGAATACAAGAGTTGTGGTCACCACACTTATTGTGAATGCAGATTTTTTTTTTTTTTTTTTATACCACGACGGTGGCAAACAAGCATACGGCCCGCCTGATGGTAAGCGGTTACCGCAGCCTATGAACGCCTGCGGCACCAGGGGCATCACGTGCGCGTTGCCGACCCTTTAAAAACCTATTTACCCCCTTCTTGAAGAGCCCCATACTGTAGTTTCCAGGGAAAACCTCGGCAGGGAGCTCATTCCATAACGGGATTGTTCGCGGGAGAAAATTTCTCTGAAACCGCACTGTGCGCGACCATTTAGGTTCCAATGTATGTGGATGAGCTCCCTGACGATGGCGAGCAGTGCGATGGTAGAAAGTGGCTGTGGGCATCATATCAAACAATTCTTCAGAACACAGCCCATTGTAGAGACGATAGAGCACACACAAGGAGGCAAAGTCTCTCCTAAGACTTAGTGGCTCGATACCGTCTGTGAGATCAGGATCGTCGACTATTCTCACAGCACGTCTCTGAACTGAATCGAAAGGCTCAAGCTGGCACTTCGGTGCTCCCGCCCAGAGATGACAGCAATACTCCATGTGAGGTCGAACTTGTGTTTTGTAAAGTAGTAGCCTTTGTGCCGGTGTGAAGTATCGCTTCGCTCTATTCAGAACACCAAGCTTTTTTGATGCCAGCTTGACCTTCTCTTCCAAATGAGCTCGAAATTGGACGTCACTGGAGATGTCGACACCGAGGATTCCAATACTCTGAGATGGTAAGGGGTGTATTCTGGAATTGTGGAACCACAGTGAACGGGGTTTTCTTAGCGGTAAACGCACAGACTTGTGTCTTAGAGGGGTTAAATTGGACCAGGTTATCCCGACCCCAATCGGAGACTCTGTGTAAGGTGCTCTCGATTTGAGACACAAGTTGTTCGCGACTTTCTACTACAACGGTACGAGGGATGTTAGCTCGGCCCGTGTAATACGCATCTCCAGTACTGTCGTCCGCATAACAATGGATACCATCCGTGGACAGCATATCATTGATATGTAGCAAGAACAGCGTTGGAGATAGCACGGAGCCTTGCGGGACACCAGCGTTTATGTCCATGCTATCGGAACAGCTACCATCGACGACGGCTTTTATGCGTCTGCCGGACAAAAAGCTAGCCACCCACTTGCACAAACCCTCGGGCAGGCCGTAGGATGGTAACTTCGATAGAAGACCCCTGTGCCAGACCCGATCGAACGCCTTTGCTATATCCAGGCTAACTGCCAAAGCCTCACCTTGACTCTCAATGGCTGAAGCCCACCGGTGAGTGAGATACACTAGAAGATCACCAGTCGAGCGACCGTGGCGGAAACCATACTGGCGGTCGCTGATCAAATCGTGCTCCTCTAGGTAACTGAGGAGCCGTGTGTTGATCACACGCTCCATCACCTTAGAGAGAAGGGAAGTTATAGCTATAGGCCTGTAATTCGATGGGTCCGATCTATCACCCTTTTTTGGCACTGGATGCACATGGGCAGTCTTCCACGAAGACGGCACTTGCCTTTTGCGGTAGGAAAGCGCGAAAAGTCGCGTTAGTACAGGGCACAACTCAGGAGCACACTGCTTGAGCACCACTGCAGGTATGCCGTCTGGCTCACTCGACTTATGAACGTCTAGACAGTTTAGTTCCCGCCGCACTTCTCTTTGCGAAATGTGTATTTCCGGCAAAGAGTGTTGGCACGGCGGGTTAGTAGGCGGTACCGCACTTCCATCCTTGTTCATGGTCGAGTTTGAGGCAAAGAGTTGCCCAAGTAGGTCGGCTTTCTCTTTGGCACTGTGGGCCAAGTTACCATCGGCATTTCGCAATGGTGGTAAAGACGACTGGCAAAAGTTTCCCTCGGCCGCCTTAGCAAGAGACCAAAAGGCACGACTCCCAGAGGGGTAGCCCGTAAGTCGCTCACCAATCCTGCCGATGAAATCGAATTTGGCTCTGGCAATTGTCTTTTTGCAGGATCTCGAGGCAGCATTTAGTTTGCGTCTCACATCAGAGATGTTCGGATCCTTATTAGCACGGGCCGTGGTCCAAGCCCTGTAGGCAGTCTGCTTGACTAGTCTGGCTTCCTGGCAGAGCCGGTTAAACCACGGTCGCTTTTATTTTCCCGCAGCTACTGATGAGTTAGGAATAAAATACTCCATACCCACCAGGATCGTCTCAGTGACAGCGGCTGCGCAGGGGTCGGGGTCTTCTGACGCGAAACAAAGCTGCCTCCACGGGTACGATGCGTAGAATTCGCGCAATCCATCCCAGTCTGCTGATTTATATTGCCACATGCGGCGCAAATCGGCTGGGCGAGGTGGAATATGCCGCGCGCATGGGACTACGGTCCGGACGAGGCAGTGGTCGGATGAGCCGAGAGGTGCGTCCACTGTGATAGTGTAGTCGTCCGGACGCGTCGTCAGCAGAAGGTCCAGCAAAGAGTGCGCATGGCTCTCAATATCAAGTATTCTTGTTGGGGAATGTACCAGTTGTGAGAGGCCATGGGCCAGAGCAAATTCATGAGTAGACCTTCCCGCAAAGTCGGTGGATCGAGAGTTTAGCCACTCACAGTGGTGGGCATTAAAGTCTCCTAAAATCACCAACTCAGCACGGGGGTACTGCTCAAGAACTTTGTCAGTCGTCACTTGCAGGTGCTCAAAGAGTGCTCTAGTCTCCCTGTCGCCGCTATGAGACCTGTATAGGCACGCATAGATTCGAGTCTGACCTCCGTAGTCTACGCGCACCCACATTACTGACAGGTCCCTGTCTTCATAAAAATGAAGACGGCGACAGCAGATATCCTCCCGGACGTACATGCATACACCGGCACGTCTCAGGAATTTGTGTTTGTAGCCGGGGTAGTGTAGGTATGATGTATCGGCCGGGCAGGATATCTGTGTCTCCGTAAGAAATAAGAGGGTCGGCTGCGCAATCTCCAGATGAAGGTGGACTGCGTTCAGGTTGGAGTGAAGTCCCCTGATATTGCAGAAGTCCATATACGTGGAAGAGGGTGCCGCTGTAGATACTCTTTTTCTACTTTTCTTTGTCATTTTTTTTGGGGGGGTTCAATTGGTTTGTGAGGATTTACTGTGTTGACAGCTAAGGGGGCAATGGGGCGGTGCCAATCCGCACATGGCTGATGCGGGTAGTGCAATTTGTCGGCGCGGCGTACGAAAGGGCCCCCGCTCCCCTCCTGCAGCAGCAACCGGGTTCCACTCCGGTCTCCTCCTCCGGCACGACTACTACTGCAGGGATTTTTCGCAGGCTGGCGGTTCGGCCTCCCAGGGTGGAGGTTGTAGTGATCCCTGGGTTCGGGAACCCATCTATCCTGCGGGCGGCCAGCGGACAACCGTTTCAGCGGGTCTTCCTGACCGCCGCGCCCACATCCCGCGCCCACACGAGCCAGTAGCAGTATTATAAGCACCACTGGTCCCCCGTTGTCAAAACAGCGAATCCTCTAGAGCTCTGGATACCTTACTCACCACAGGAACACAGCACTGCCGAAAAAGGCTGTGCTATTTGGCCATGGTCTTCTGTAAGGCGGAGGTCCTTCCCCAGTCGGGCTGCTCTAATGTTTGAGCGGAAAATATCGCGCTATGCCCTACCTCTCTCAAGATAAGGCAGTATGGTGATTCATACTGTTGCGGTGTAATAAAATGCATTTTCACGCCCTGCTTGGGGACGTTAAAGACATGGCAGTCATCGGGGCAGTGTAATGCTCACACATTTACCATGACAACAGTGACCCCTGCATCAATGGACCCCTGGTCTCGCACTCACAAACGAAACACGCCAGCACGGATGCTGACGTTTTAGGTTGGTGTTTCGTGAGAGGTTAGTACTGCCCTGGTCGAGCTGACCCATTCGTGCTGAAATCAGTGAGGCCCAACTACCTATATATATTTTTATTAAGAGCCTGCCAAAGTGACTTTACTCTGCTTGATGGCAATCATAAATAGTATCCAAGAGCTGTAGTCACCATTTGCATTATCTGCGTGGCGATCATCATCTTCCTAGAGACAGCGTGGTTCATGAAACTCGCTTGACCTTAATCTAATATAATATGAACACTAGTTTTGGTCTATGATCCATGTGGTGTCGATATTAAGCATACAATGTCACGTTACTGTCCGTCCAGCGTGGCATAGTGGGCCAGAACTTCGTTTCGTATGCGAGTTCTATGTCCAGAAGTGAACTGTTAAAGAATGATCATTATTTTTGGTCTGCCCTGCCCTATACACATTTTTTTATTAATAGCCCCTCTACCCCCGCTTAAATTGTGAATTTTGACTTGCAAGAATCGTTTTTTTTAGTGTTTATTAGACACAAATTCTGTGTCACTGGGGACTTTACGAACATTCATGAAACCCACAACACTCAGTGTAGCAGAAAACGGCTAGGTGACCCCTTAAACCACTAAATTAACAGTGCACTGTAGGTAGTCACTGACCATCTGTTTGCTTGTTTACTCTCTGTGCTATGAAAGAAAGAAAGAAAGAAAGAAAGAATATCATACCTTCTACGATCTCCAGTTTCACTTGAAGATCAGAAACTATTTCTATTTCATTAGAATTGATCCGTCTTTCTGTGTCTGTACTTTCTGTTTGCTCTATGTTCAGGTGTGACACTGAAGTAACCTTCAGTCTGGTCTGAAGGTCTCCCAAGTCTTCTGGGGTTGGCTACAACCAGATTCCAAACTGAGAAAGATGTTTTTTTCTCAAATATGTGACAAGTCTTGCATACATAAAATGGACACACAACACCCAGTCACAATTTCTAGGCCGCCATACTGAATTGTCGGCATGCACAATAGTATGGCAACCACCACTCTTGGATTCTATTCATGTTTTCCATCGGGCAGAGTAGAGTCACTTTTGTAGGACCTTATTTAAAAAAAAAAGAAAAGAAAACACAAAAAACTCAGAACAATAATTCGAGGGTCACACAAAGTTTGTACCCATAACACTAACGCAGTTGGAAGCAGCGACATACCCCTTAAATCCCACTTGCAAAGTTATGAGACAAGCTAATAAAATAAATATACATTTTACTGACAAGTGGCCAGTTGGTCTAATGTTTAGCAAAGGTGACTGCTAAGCCAAAAGCCAGGGTTTCAATTTCAATCAATAATTGCGTGATGAGGATTATATTTTTTATATGAAGATAGACCTTGTACCATGGTAACCAACAACAACCAACAACTAAAAATAATACAAAATACATTTAAACTTATTTTTCTTTTCAAAAGACAACGCCTGCTTTATGCATATATTTTGCATCGCGGGAGACTTTACAACAAAAAACATCCAGACTCAGAACAATAATTTGTGGATCACACAAAGTGTTTTCCCGTATGGGGTTTGAACCCACAATACTCAGCGCAGTAGAGAGCGTGGTGACCGCTTAAACCACTACGCAGTCAGGCATGTAAGGAAGCAATTTTGTTTTCTAGGCGATTTATACAACGACATGTATGTCCAATCGCATTTACAAACTAAATCAAAAAGACCATAATAGATTTTATTAATTATTTACTATTTCGAATATTTATTCGAAATTATACATAAATAATCATAGCTGCCCCAGTGGCGTAGCGGTAGTGACTGCGACTGCTAAGTTTGAAGTCTCAGGTTCGATCCCGGGTCGGATCAAATGTTTGTATGATCTGTAAATATTAGTTTTGGCGTTTGGGTGTTTTCTATGTATAATATGTGTGTATTTACTAAAAAAAAGTATAGTATCAGTCAGTCTACTTTTTATAGTACAAGCTCTGCTTAGTTTGAAACTAGATGGCGTTGTGTATCAAATATCTGAAATATTTACTATCATAATTATAAGGAAACAGAAAATTTTTTTCACCTTTTCACACACACGTTGACATCTTAGCTCATTTCACACAGAGGACATAGGGAATATGCATGTATATTTTTTTTTTATAAACATTTCTACTCGATATTACAATATCAAAAATAAATATAACACATCCAAAATCTAAATCAACAAGCTAAAAAAAAAGATTAAAATCACTATAATTTCCGAACGATTTAAACGCGGCCATTTTGGCGCGCTTATTCTGTGACGACGGACAACACTCATGTCAACAAAAAGTATTTGGTTCACAAATGCACCGAGTTATTTTCTAATCAATTTGTTATCATGGAAAAGTAAAGAAATATAATGAAAAGTAAACAATATAATAGTTGTGAAGATAATTTTAACATAGGTAAGAATTTTAAAAAAGGGATAAAATACATATAACAATATATTTACTTAGTTAACTGCACATACTGTTTTGTTTACAAAGTTCGATGAAAATAAAATCCGCTTTATGAAAAGATCCGAGAGTAGTTGACATCAAATAGCGTTGAGTTTTAAAAATTTACGAGGGAATTTGAAAAAATCCACTATTTTATTATTAAATTTCACTAATAAATTTTAATAACTTTCAAAAATAGTTACATAGAAATGCTGTTTTGTAGGAAAGTTAACAAATAAAAATATTATGTCCATTTTGGAGTCTCGTATATATACCCTTTTTTTGTACTGTGCGGAAATCTCCACGGATACCACCGAAGGTTATGTCGGAGTCGAACCGACCAAAAACCGCACGCCGTCTCAGGTACTAGTAGCCAGAGGACCAGGTGTACCCTAATAAGGAAATCCCTGGATCCCCGAGGTATATCGCCAACTTGGTCAATAAACGTTCGCTGTGGATATAGACGACCTCTCTCGACACTGTCACACACATTTGTTCAATAAATTCCTTTTCTGAGTCTTCTATCGTCCATCCTTTCTACGTGGCCAAACCAAGGAAATTCTTTCAGCCCGCAACGTTCTCTTATCACGGCATTCCTGGCTCCATCTTTAACATTCACACTACACATACATTAACTCCTAAAGTATAGGGTGGGCTAAGAATTCGTCAGCACTTGTTAACAGATTAATGTTACGGGAGTTCTTCGAACCGATACTACTGGAATTTGCTGGCTACAAACGTAACACATGGTTTCAACAACATCTTGTCACACATCCAATGAGTCCCTGCCGGTGGTCAAGACATGTTTCCGGAATAGCTGATTGCCAGATGAGGCGACATTCATGGCCACCCAGAAGTCCGGATCTATACCCAGCAGACTTCTTTTTATGGGGTTATTTGAAGAATAGTGTCTGTAATCAATAAACCAAATACACTACGTCAACCAAATGAAAAAATCAGCGAAGAGATGTCGGAGATCTCGTGGTCTCTTTGTCGACGAGAATTCGAAAATTTCGGTGCTGGCTTAGAAGAGTGGAAACGTCGAAACGGTGGTCATTTAGATGGTGTAAATTTTAAAAAATAAATTCCAACTAATTAGATTTCTTGTAAATAAACAATTTTTATGATATACCTAAATAATTTTTTTATATGACTTTTTCAAATGTTAACTAATTCGTGGCCCATCCTATATATTAATATCACACAATATTTGTCCTGGATGGGCTCAAACCCACAATCTCTGGCTTACCAGTGAGGGTCGCTACTCACTAGACCAACAGCTAGTCAGGTCAGTCTATACCTACGTCTTTGCCGTACATCTGGGTGACACTAAGCACATCATCACCCAGAAGACAGCGCTTCTTCAGTTCGTAGCTGTTTTGCAGCTTAGCACAGCAGATGTAACAGACTTGATGTGGTTTGTTATCTTGAGTTTCAAACTACAACAATAAATAAATATCTATACATAACTCACACATAGACACTTGATCCTAAACTAGGCATAACCTGTACTATGGTAACCAGACGACTAATAAATATACAGTCAAATCTTTGTAAGTGAGAACTGGATAAGTGAGAAAACTCTATAAGTGAGAGGAATAGCCAGGACCCTTCATTTTAAGCTCCCAAAACCTCTATTAATGAGAAACAGAAACCTCTGTAAGAGAGAGTCGTTTTCCCTCATGGACCTCCGTAAGTGAGACTGCTACTTATCTATACCTCTATAAGTGACAGTCGAGCTTTATTTATTTATATTATTTAGGAGAAACAAATGACAAAACAAATTACAAATTTAACATCTGGCATTTTATGACTCATTCTATTACGTGGAACTAAATAACGTTCTAAATAAAATAAAATTACATTTTATCATATTACATATTTACTACATTCGTACTTGCTGTGACTTGTTGTTGCTGCGTACCTCTATAAGAGAGAAACGCTACCCATATACCTGCATTAGCGAGAAACTCGGGTTAGTGAGAAACCTCTATAAGCGAGAAGAAGATTGTGTTCCCTTGAACTCTCGCTTATCCAGGTTTGACTGTATTTCTAAATAAATATAGCTACAGAACAATCGTGTTCATCATACAAATACATGTTCTGGGTGGCAATGGAAACTACAACCTCTAGGTTAACAGTCACTACCACTACCAGCTAAACTAATAGACTCATTAACGATGATACTTGAAAAAGTTGAAAAAGAAAAACAATTGAAGTATTTGGATCTGTCTCACGAGATTGCCGATATGTGAGATATTATACATATAGAACACATAAACTCCGAAGCAAATATTTGTAGATCATACTTGGTACCTGGGAACTGAACTCGAGACCTCTTGCACAGTAGTCGTATAGACAATCACTGCACTACTGAGACAGTCAAAATGTTTTGGAGAGACAATAGTCGTTGGTGGTGCAATGAGTTAGTTCATAACCTACAGCATTTGACAGTCTACAGCAGGACATCCTTAGAAAGGAGATTTTGGCTTACAATACAACACTGGCCAGATGGCTTGGAATAAGGTTTGTTTCAATTTCTTGAAGTGAAAACTTCTTTAGGCGCGTTTAGCGTTTTGGTAGAGGGTAAAATCCTCGGTTCGCGTCACCGACATGCTAATGATAATAGTATATCTATAGCTATGGAGAATATGATATTATATATTATATATGAAATTTATTATTATATATTATATATAGCTATATATGAAACATAAAAAATTTCATATAATTTTTGCATATAGTTTTAATTACTCTCAACTTAATAGTGCCGTTTTCACTTCTATCGGCAGTCCCACGACTGCTACTGTTTTTTTCTTTTTCCAGCTTGCTTATTACATCTATAATCTATTCGTACTGTAAATGTTGTAAGTCGACTAAGGGAACATATTCTGCATAACGCAAAGTTTTGAAAACAAAAATTTCTCATTTTTTTGAGGCGCTATGTTATAATGTCTATGATTACACCAAAATGGAGGAGTGGCGCTATATTTTTCGACATTAACATTACTTACTGGTTTAAAAGTTAATGTCTCGTACATTTCCTGAAGATGGGTGTCGGTAATTAAAAACATTTTAATGTCTTTTGTGAGACAAATTCTACATATTAATAATTTTTCCATGATTCTGGTTCTTACATCAAAAGTTATGCGATGAATGTAATATTTATAAGTAGTTTATATGTTTGCGTTTATTTCCTTAGGTTGTAGGACATGATACTTTAATCTTTTAAGTAGGTTTACATTTTATTTTTACTAAACAAGTAACAAAGTGTCAGTAAACAAATATACCTAATATTATGACAGAAAACAGTGTGACCATTTGTCATTTTGTTCACTTGTAGACTACTGCAAAAAATAGGTACTATTTTATGGTGGTAATACTCATATGGTGATTGTGAGGGGTACTCTTAGCAAAATGCTCTCAGAGGAAACCTTTATGTGTGTAAATTTGTTATTTCTATTGTGTAACTGCTTCATTGATCTAGCGGTTAGCGTATGCGACTGCCGATCAAAAGATCTAGGGTATGACACCCGTGTCGGGGTGAAATGTGTTTGTTGAATTTTTTGGTTACAGAAATATTGATTAAAAACCCGAAGTTTAGACGTTAGAAGTCTTAACCCTTTAAGAAGAGAGCGAGAGAGAACATTTAGACCTGTCAGTTGTGCAACAGTCCTGGTCAGCCCTGGTCGTGTCGGATAATCGTATCATCGGACAGCGAGAGTGAGGGAACAGAGAGTGTTTGCGCACAGGTTTGTGCACTGTAATATCTCGTGCTTTGGTGATCTCCGTTGACATTGACAGCACAATGAAAATGTACTTGGTTAATACCGCTTAAAGAGAAATTTTATAGATCTCATTTAATATAATTCTCATAACATACTTTTTAATTATTATGGACATGAATAAATGATATAGGCCTCTGCAAAAGGGTTTGCTGCGAAAAGAGGTATTAAGGAAATATTCACATAATATCTATAGTCAGTAATAAAAATTATCTCTCTCTATCTTTTCTGAGATTATTTGTTCTGTGACTATCAGTCTGTGATTGTAAGAAATCATAATTTTCTGAAGACTGTAAAAATTAGGATGTTGCCCGCAACAGACTTCCCGTTTTTATCTTGTCTTGGTATTTTTTGATGAATAGGTGGTACTCCCTTGTGTTTTACCATTAATTTATTTAGTATCTTAAGTTCAATAGCAACTTCGAAATACCTATATGTATAATCAAGTGATTTCTCGACAATTGGTAGTTTCTTATACTACTTTTATGGCAAACAAAATACTTTTGTCAAAAATTGAAATTTGTTTAATCTATATTTTTAGTATATGTTAATGTCATATTAACGGAGTGGTAAACATCGATTTTTGTAGATAATATGTAGCCTCTTTTATTTTAAACTGAATCATTACCGGCTTATATCCTATTTAAATTATTGCAGAACCTCTTAATATCCAAATAACGACCTAAATCAGGTTTGTACAGAATGCTTACGGCTATTCTGTTCTTTATAACGTAGGGGTCAGTTAGAACGTTGTTAATTATTATTTTTTATCTATTTAGGGAGTATAGTAGTGTGTAGAATCATTTTAATATGTATATATGTACAGATCTCTATAATACTGATTAAGGTCACATAAAAAAAAAAATACTTCGTAATAATTATAGCTGAAAAACTTGAATGCCGATTACAGCTATTTTGGCATTATGCGTTTAGGAAAAAATGAACTATTTAAAATAACTCGAGCTAGTATAGAAACGTCAGCTTAGGAGCAGATAGCCTGTAACGATCTATGTGGTGATGGATTAAGAAAACTCGAGTATTAGTACTCCTATTTCTTTCTGTGGGTGCCGTAGGAACTTGCAAAACCTCTTTTCTACGGAGTGGCCTAAATCCAACAGTGAACTATGAAAAGCTAGACTAGACACACACGAAATTAAAATATATATTTAAATAATTTCAAACTTCTTTTTTTATTACAGAATATCTGGATAATTATCTTTTGAGCCCCAGTGGAATTACCTCAGCAGAATGGAGGATATGTTCAAACACAGTATAGATGTTGATGTTAAAGTGGAATTTTCTGGAATGGTTAAAATAGAACCATTGAACTCTAATGGTGAGAATTATCCTTTTTTTAATGATTTAGATGGGCAAAAGAGTAGATGACACACATGATTGTGACACAAACAACTCGAGAGTCAATCCTACATGGAACAACACTATGTGATCCATTAACTGTTGTTCTAACTCTGGATCTTTGTTAGCTACCTGTGAGACATGATATATTCCTAGCGTGAGAGTACAAGATAGTAGAACCAGGCTGATTTGCTGAACACAAACATGCCGGCTTGACCAGGGTAATACTACCCTCTCACAGAAGATCAATCTGCTTGAGGACTAAATGTCATGACAGGCATCAGTGTAAGGCTCACACACCTATCCAGATAACTATCACACCTGCATCAATCAGCCTCCGATCTTGCATTCACCAACAAACCATGACAACACAGATACTATCGCTTTGAGTTGGTCTTCTTTGAGAGTGTAATACTGCCACCTACTTGCTGAAATTAATGTGGTTCTGCTACCTTGCGGTGACCTGAAGTGTGAAGATATAATCGACTGCATGGTTGGCCTAGTGCCTGCCTGCCTGCTCTCTACTGCGCCGAGTGTTGTGGGTGTGATCCACAAATTGTTGTTCTTAGTTTGGGTGTTCTTTGCGTCCGTTTCTTGCATGTCTGTAAAGCCCCCACGACACAGGATTTGTTCCTAGAGCGGGCGTTGTCTGTTTTAAAAAAGTAAATAAAAAAAATGTATTTTACAGATGAAGACTCAATTGAAGAGGTAATAACAGAGTGCTCAAACTACTTATATGATATACCAATAGAGAAAATAAAGAAGGAACCGCCTGATAACGTAAGTAAGTATCTAATCCCAATTTTAAGTATGAAATTGCAAGTAATCCATATAAGTCTTTAACAGTCCACTGCTGGACATAGGCCTCTCCTTAAAAGAAAAGGCTTTGTCCTGCTATACCACGCTGCCCGGATGGGTATTGTAAAGGAACGGTTGTCATGTGCCTCCGACACAAAGGGAGGATCCTCCAACCAGGCGAGGTGATCATACCTGGCGCGCCACTGCCTAACGGTTGATGTTGGAATGACGTGTGTATGGTAATAGCCGCTCTAGAATCTCTATTCCGCGATACAGGATTAGTAGTTGCTCTGTAGTTCATTACTCCGTAGACGTGTCTTCGCTAGATGGCGCTGTAGTATGTATTTTTTGTTTGCGCTGTATGTGGCAGTCGCCACATTATCAAGTTTTCCTTCTCTTTGCAGTGATGTTGTCCTGCGGAATTATTTTTTATTATTTCAAGAGCCTGTCCAAGCGCCTCTACTATACCTGATGGAAAGCATGAATAGCATCCAAGAGTTGTGGTCACCATACTCATTACGAATGCAGACCATGCAGTATGGTGCCCCACACTATGGCGGCATAGTTTTCACGCCTCGCTTGGGGACGTAAAAGGCATGACAGTCATCGTGGCATTGTATTGCACGCACTTCCCAACAATTGTCACCCCTGCACCAATAGGCCGTCGGTCTCGCACTCAATAACGAAACACGACAGCACGGATGCTGTCGCTTAAGGTTGATCTTCTGTGGGAGAGTAGTGCTGCCCCAGTCGAGCCGATCCGTTCGCGCTGAAATCAGCGTGGCCCTACTACCTCTTGCTCGTTTAGCCACCACCTACGACATTGCCCCGCGTTTTATTATACTGTTTGGGGAAACGGGTCATTTCCCTCAGTAAAAAAGGCTCTCCGACGAAGCGAGATTAACATGTCTGACAACAACCCAACGGTTGCTGCTAAGAAGTTGTAAAGGGTGGGCCATTAAATAGTTAACATTTGAAAAAGGCATATAGAGAAAAACATTTGATATATTATGAAAATTGTTAATTTACAACAAAGCTTTGAAATTATTTTTTTAAAAAATTACATCGTCTAAGTGGCCACCGTTTCGACGTTTGCACTCTTCTAAGCGAGCACCGAAATTTTCGAATACTCGTCGGCAAAGAGACCACGAGATCACTTATATTTCCTCGCTTAGTTCAAATAACCCCATAAAAAGAAGTCTGCGGGGGATAGATCTGGACTTCTGGGTGGCCAAAGAATGTCGCCTCGTCTGAAAATGAGTTTTTCCGGCAACATGTCTTTGATCACGATCAGGGACTCATTGGATGTGTGACAAGAGGCTCCATCTTGTTGAAATGACATGTTACGATTGTAGCCAGTAGACTCCAGCAGCATCGGTCCCAAAAACTCCCGTAACATGTTCGCGCGGGATCTTAGATTCAAATGTTAACGAATTCTTCATCCACATGTGTATCCTATATTTTTTGCCGGTCGTTTTAAATGCTATTTGTATGTTCTTCAGATAAACAATTAGAAAAGCATAGACAAGCCCAGCATCAACTTGTGGATGTCGTTATTGTGAAAATGGAAGACAACGATCTGGAGATTGGTAAGTGAATCCTCGGTACCTCTTAGAAAAAAAGTTATTTCTATCTCCAAGGCTGGCAACCCTCTGACTATATGTAGGTGTTTGTTAGTTGCGACATTTACGTTTAGAATACGTATACATTTATGAGGTAGGCACGCTGATTTCAGCACGTACGGGCCGGCTCGACCGGGGCAGTACTACCCTCTCATAGAAGACCAACCTAAAGCGACAGCATCGGTGCTGACGTGGTTCGTTGGTGAGTGCGGGGCCAGCCGGGTGACAGTTGTCGTGGTAAATGTATGCAATACTGACGTCGACAATACGATGACTGTCATGTCTTTTGCGTCCCAAAGTGAGGCGTAAAAGTCGTAATAGGCCGCCATAATGTGGGTCACCATACTGCATTGTCAGCATTCGCAAGGAGTATGGTGACTACAGCTTTTGGTGATAATCACTTTGGCAGGATATTAAAATAAAAAAAAAAACGAAGTACCTCGATTCATACCGAGGTCTGGGGTGTCATAAAAACTGACTAAGAGAGAAAATCACGTAGAACAGCATTGCTAAGAGACGTAAAACTGGACACATACTTGTCCTTTGTATGAATGTTTGACTGTCTCGATGGCGTAGCGGTAGCGGAAGCGACTGCTGTGCTTAAAGTCTCGGGTTCGATTCCCGGGCCGGACCAAATGTTTGTATGATCTGCAAATATTTGTTTCTGGGTGTTTTTCTATGTACAAAAAAAATATAAGTATTCAACTATTCAGTCTAGTTATCATAGTACAAGTTCTGCTTAGTTTGAAACTAGATGGCGTTGTGTGTTAAATGTCCGAAATATATAATAATTGTAATAAATACGCAATGGATTTAAATGTGATTTATTATCATTATTTATGGATATGTATATTAATAGAATATATAGTTTAATTATATGTTTAAAAGCACAGAATTTAAACGCTGTGTTTACTACGAGGGTGGTTCAATAAGTACCCGTGTTAGAATTGAAGACACTATTTTTTTTTTCAAAAAAGTTTTTTTATTTTTCAACATAATCTTATAGGAAAATACACTTCTCCCAACGTTACTCCCATTTTTAACCCCTCCAAAAAATGGGATTTGATATACGTCTCTGTCTCAACAATGACTGTCTCGTTTGAGCTAAATTTTTTTCTAATCGTAACTCCTCAGATAACCGGTCAGAAAAAGATGGACACCCCCAGCATCAACTTTTAGATGTTGTTATTGTAAAAACTGAAGATAATGATCTGGATAGTGGTAAGTGAACCTTGGAACCCCTTTGGAAAATAGATCAACATCTTCAAGGCTGGCAACCCTCTGATTATATGGTTGTAGGTGTTTTTTGGTTGCGGAAGTCACATGGTGGAGGGTTAAGAATACGTAGTGTGACTTTCACTTTTCTTCACGTGGGTGTCGTAAGAGCTGACTAAGGAAAATTATGCAGGACAGCATCACTGTCCACATGCTGTCCACGCAGAAGGAAAACTTGCCCAAGCCGTGTAATAACCAGTCTGCTGATCGTGAGCTGTGTGCTCGTTTGATTCTTATATCATAAAATTAGTGTATACCACTGCCGACCAAGAGGTCTCGAGTTCGATTTCAAAGTTGGATCTGAAAGTGTTATTAACTTTGTCTGGAATTTAGAAGTTGGAGTCCCCAGAACTTTGCTAGCAGCTAAAATCTCGCCGTTCTGTCGCATAGAAGTCTCATCGGACTGTGAGAGTGAGGGAACAGAGAGTGCACCTCTGTTCGCGTACAGATTTGTGCACTATCATATCTCGTGCGTAGTTCGCTGGTCTCATCATATCATAAAAAATATACCATTTTCATTATATGACGTCATAAGTTTGATATTTAAGTATAACACATGAGAAAATAAAGGCCAGCGTGATATAGCTAGCTAAATTCTTGCTGAAGAGAGCTTATGTCCAGCAGTGGACTGTTGACTGTTGATGAATGTGTGTGTTTAATGTAAATTAGAAACGATCTATTGACACTGGCCGTGGCAATCCATTCCATAGGTCTTCTTTTAGAAATAAAGTTTTGGCCACACCGGCCAGACGTCGGTATAGGGTGTCAAATTCTTCTTTCTTTTTGCAGCGCTGTTAATTCTCATAATTTTCTGTATTAATCAGCTTTTACGACCTCAAAGCACAGTATGAATAGGGTTGATGATACTCTGTGTTCGTAATCCGTCACCACACGGATGATTTTATTTTGGATCACCAACAAATGATACACATATCTTATACACTGTGACTGGTGAGATACCTTCAATACTTATGGAGAGTACTCGGTACTCGATTCTGATTAACTTGATATAAAAAAAATCGGTGCTTATTTTTTATCGAAATGTCTCTAAAAAATAAGTCCGCGCGGTGTCCAAGTATTCCGCAGTTAAATACTGGGCTCTCGGTGTACTGTGTACGAACTTTACTAAGAAGTTATTTAATATTTCGTTTTTATGTTGTTTTATTTCATGATATATGTTCGCATACTATCACGTCCTCAAATATTGTATATAAATACAAAATACATATTTTATGCTCATCATACTATAGACCATCACAGCTAACATGATTGGATCTTGTATCATTATAAATTAAAAAGTAAGATAGACAATAATTTGTAATTACATTAATTTTTAATTATAAAAAAAAAAAAAAACAAAAACGTAACATTCAAAGGTGACGACGCCCCATTGTCTATTTAAATTAAGACTTAAGTAAGCTTTTGCTTAGTAAGTCTACTGAGACAGTAATTTGTACATATGTATATAATTTAGCGAAAGTTTTGTAGCGACTGCCACATACAGGGTAAACAAAGACATACTACAGCGCCATCTACCAAAGACACACCTAACTACGGAGTAACTTATCCTGTATCACGAAATAGAAAACCACGCGCCAATAGCATATACACAACTGTCCAACACTAACCGTTGGGTGGCGGAAAGAGCGTAACAGTCACCTAGAAACGCAAAATGGTCAACACTGCCCCAGGACCTCATCACCAGAAAATCATAGACCGCTGGGAGGGAGGTGAACCACCCCGATCCTATCTCCACACTGCTCCTGCGGGACGATGTCGACGACGACAACGATAAGAGATACCTACGTAGTAAACCCACACCCACCAGCCCACCAGGCTCTATCACCTTGCGTGGCTTAAGCAGTCGCCACGCCGCTCTCTACTGCGCTGAGTGTTGTGGGCTCAAACCTCACATGGGACAACACTTTGTGTGATCGATAAATTGTTGTTTTGAGTCTGAGTGTTCTTTGTGTCCGTTTCTTGTATGTTTGTAAAGTCCCCCGCGACACAGAATTTACCATGTACTGTTATTTAAGCATACAATGACAAGTAATCAGATTTCAAATTTATCAGTAGCGACCTTCTGATAATACAGATTATGTGTGTATTTTCCTTCCTTTATGTTAGAGGGACATAACACCCGTTCCCCCACAATTTAAAAACTAGTAAGATAAGATGTATCCCCAATAAAGTATATATTTTTTACACCCTAGATACCCACGAACCTCAGCAGCCAACATCCGACAAACATCAAGAAAAAGAAAATAAAGAGGTCATACCAGACGACGCCTCACGAAATAATATAAAAAATAATGTTGAACGTAAAACTGTTAAAAACGATAAAAGCAAGGAAGACAACTCAAAAAGTAAAACTCGTTTAAAACAAACTGACAGTGTTGACAAGCCCTTCACATGTGACAGCTGTCAAAAGTGTTTTAAGTACAGATCGTTTTTAATTAGACATATTCCGACTCACGCAACGAAGAAACCCTTTCAATGTAACAAATGCCAAAAGAAGTTTAGCACAAAGACTCGTTTAGGTAATCATATGCGTGTACACTCATTAAATAAACCATTCCAATGCAATATATGTCAAAGAGGTTTTATACAAAAGAATTTATTAACAGCACACATTCGTAAGCACACTGGTGAAAAACCCCATAAGTGTAACACATGTAACAAATGTTTTTCAATTAAAAGTATGTTAACAGAACACATTCGTATACACACTGGTGAAAAACCACACCAGTGTGACATATGCAAGAAGGGTTTTATACAGAAAAGTAAATTGACAACACACATTCGTATACACACTGGTGAAAAACCATTCGAATGTGACATATGTAACAAGCGATTTGTTCAAAAGAGTAAATTAAATCTCCATTTTCGTATACACACGGGTGAAAAACCATTTGAATGTAGCGCCTGTAAGAAATGTTTCTCGCGTAGGGCAAATTTAAGGGCACACATGCGCTTGCACAGTGATGAAAAACCTTTTCAATGTAGTATTTGCGAGAAACGATTCCTAGATAAGACTTACTACACAATACATATGCGTAAACACACTGGTGAGAAACCATATCAGTGCAATTCATGTAAAGCTAGTTTTATTCAAAGCAGCGAATTAAAAAAACATTCTCTTACACATACCGGTGAAAAACCATATCAGTGTAACGTGTGCCAAAAATGGTTTGTACACAAAAGTGAATTCACCAAACATTACCGTACACACACTGGTGAAAAACCTTACGAGTGTATTGTATGTCGTAAATGTTTCAGTTACACTAGTCACCTAAACACACATATGCGAATACACACGGGTGTAAAACCATTTGAATGTAATATGTGCACAAAGCGTTTCTCATATAAAAGTTATTTGAAGACACATATGAGTACACATATGGCGGAGAAGCCACATCAGTGCCATTTGTGTCCAAGAGGTTTTATTTTTAAGAGTCAATTAGTTGCTCACATTCGTACACACACTGGTGAAACACCTTATGTGTGTACGGTATGTAAAAAGGGTTTTGTTGACAAGAGTCATTTAACGGGACATATGTTAACGCACTCTGAGAAGTCGTACGAATGCGAGATATGTAAAAAATGTTTCGTACTTAAAAGTAAATTAGCTACGCATATGCTTACACACACTGGTGTAAAACCTTTTAAGTGTGGTGTGTGTAAAAAACAGTTTTCGGATAAAAGTAATTTGATAAGTCATACCCGTACACACACTGGTGAGAAACCTTATAAGTGTAATGTGTGTACGAAAAGTTTTACACGGAAGGATAATTTAAGAAGACATGCATCTGCGCACGTTTCGGACGATTCCGCGTAATCGGGATACAGTTACCGGCATTGTATCTGATATATATGATATGGTAACATCAATAGTAGCACAGAACAAACACACTAAAATTAATAATTTGTAATTTTTGCTTTTTCAATTGAATAAATGTTACTATAAATATGTGGGTAGTAAGAAATGATAAAATGAATGAAGTAATAAAACCATAATAATTTAACTACCTCTTGTATGCTTGTAACCGGATTGGTTAGGGGTACGGCTTGATGTTCAAGTCACAACCTAACGCGATAATCTGTCATTTCAAAAACCTCTTAAGTCACTCAATTAAAATTTTTCAGGAATCGATAAAAACTATTTCTCCTTGGATGTAGATACGATCATGCTTTCGAACATGACTAATGTTGTTCATGCAATGAACGTCTTTCACGCGGTATTATTAAAAGAGGAAGGAATGTACCGACTTACGTGGTTTTTACCTAGAATACGCATCTCCCTTTGAGGAACCATTTTCAGCAAAAAAAACATGTTGGAAAAAATGTGACTTGGGTTTTTGAAATGACCGATTCGATTTTTTTTTGACGTGACAACGTCTTATAATTCGATGGAGCCGGCTGCACGCACCAAAAAACATGACTCATGCGGCGTTACCTCGTTCTGAAGCGTGCCATTTAAGGCTTGAAGGGGAGGCGAGAGGCGGAACGAGCGACATAGAGGCACAATCGGCCTCCGCGTTCGGCAGCGTTCGACATCTGTCTCTCTCCTACTTGAGTGAGCGATGCGTCCACTGGACAGCTGCTATACAATAATACATTTACATGTTTTCGTCAAGTATGAAGTGCAGTGATATGATGTTGTCACGCTCAACTATCGTCAGTAAACCGACCTTACAGACAACCGATTTTTTTCAACAAATAATGTCACAAATTATGAAAAATCCCTAACTAGACAGTCTATGCTTTGGTAACCAAACTGCTGATAAACATACTTATTACATTACTAAATACATACATGGTATAGACTAGCTACACACAGACACAGAACCAAAGTTCCTGCTCAAAATTTTTTCTTGGGTGTCAATCAAACCCACGATCTCTGGCTTAGCAGAAATATTAGCCGCTAATATTGAAACTATAAAATTAACGAGGTACTAGTGTGACTAACCATATCGTTTAATTGTATTATTGGAATTGTTACGCATTGTTACGTTTTTAAACGGGTGTGTGATCTAATATTATGCCCTATAGCTATTATAAGGTGTTATTATGTAACAAGATTATTTATTTATTAGACAGAATAAATGTTTATGAATGGAATTGTTTTTCTTTTGTTTTGGACTGTGGCAGCCCCGCACAAAATCATGTAAAGTAAAGTTTTTGCTAATGGCAATCTCAATCTACATTGTCAAATGAATGTCACCACATAGTTTCGAAGTGAATAGCTTTTCACACTAGTGGAAGCGGTCCCACAGCACTGATAGTAGATTCTATTGACTCCAAATGTAAAAAAAGTAGATGAATTTTTTTAACTGCAACACTATTGATATAAAAGTTCGATTATATTAATATGTTCTGAAAATGAGGAGCAAATACAGAAGCTTTAATTTTAACCAAAACAGATGCAATAAAATCTCTTTAGTAAAATCCATCGTTTACAGAGTCGCTCACCTGTCGACGTGTGTGTCATAATATCAGCATCAAAGCACTGTCACCGCAACATGCTGGCAAATTCTTATGTTCAATCATAATTACTTGCTCTTAAAATCAATTATTTAGATACGGTTTTATTCTCGTGTTTCTATCGGAATTAGTCGACTAGTTTTAAACCCAGTAGGATGTATCAATCTTTGTAATAGTAGGTAAATTGGTAGTCTTGTAATCTTTTTTTCAAATCAAATCACATCAAAATCTTTTTTGCTAAGTTTAGGTACATGTAATCTTGGGGACCTGAAATAATATAATCCGGGTCCTCTTTAGAGATGGACGCCTGAGAGCGGCCGCCGGGGTGGTTTTTAGTGGAATCACCACATACTCTGGCGTCCCCGAGGAGATGGAGATACGAAGGTACTTTCTAACCAGACAAAAAAAGACGTGTGGCACTCAGAAACTGCCGCGGTAAAGCTATTACATGACATTTTTTATCAACTTATGTAATTATATTTATTTTATTTACGCAGTATTTTTTTGGAGTTTACTCCTTAAGAATCGGTTTTGATATAAAGCACCCGGTATGACAAAAATGTGAGGTGTAAAATCTACTGAACGAATGATCTTGTTCCGTTTTTGGCGCGGCTGCACTAGTTGTGAGTGTTAATTCACTAACACACGTGTATAGAGTATGTCTCTTTTCAACTCGAATGTTAACATTATGAGAGAGAAAGAAAGATGTATAAATAACTGTAATGTATTTAATTAACCCAACTGCAGCACCTCCATTGACATAAAATGGAACCATTAAGTAAAGTGATTTCTATTTTATTTAAATAATAATTACTTAACATTTAAAAAGTCCAATTATTTTAGTGTAATGGTCACGTTTAAATTTAGATAGTTATTCAAAAATACCATCATCTAGCGTAATATTAATGATTCAGTACCTTATTCATTATAATTTGACTGTTTATTACGCTCTGTAATAATATTGGCCTTACTTCATAGATGTCACTGTTCTAAAAAATAATTTTCTCCAAATATTGGAGTTTACTCCGACGCACGACTGGAGTAAACTCCTGTCGTGCTTCGGAGCTGACACACACAATTTTTCTTTTCCTTTGTTTTTCTTTGATATTAATTCAACTTTTTGATCGTGGTGACCGATAAGAAAACATTTTTTTTTCTTTTATCAAATAAATGAAGAGTTAATATTGTTCAAAATACATGTAGGTTATACAGGAATATTTATCATTGAAACTATAGGTTTATGGTAACTGAAATAAGAAACATAAGTTTGAGACTTGACATCTTCTAAATATCTGGAAAATACCGCGTCAATGTTGCACGTGCGAGTTTTGTAGAGTCGGACCATGAAGTTAATACAAAGAGCACCTCCCTAACGGTGAAACTCTAAGCAGGCATGAGTCACCAGATTGTAGGGCGAAGAGGGGGATTACGCACGCGCAGTAACGCCGGTACAACCAATGGCACCTAGAGGCGAGTTACTGAACTAAAGAGACAAGCGTGATATTTGAAAAAGTCATTAAAAGTGCTGCTATTCATTGATAGATGGCAAAACTAAAAAGTATCACCGCTGTGCCGATCGGAGTGCGGGGTGTTAGGTTATTTTCGTTATGGAATTTCTGGATTCGATCTCCACGCTCAAGGCCCACTATAAAAGCTATGCAATAGCTTAAAAAATAGAAAAAAAAAAGGTACATGTAATCTTATAAAATTATTTGTCTCAACTTAATAGCCCTTTCTAGGCATTGAAAATTTTTGGGAATTTATTAGTTGGACTTAATGCCATGAGGCATTCTCTCCCGGACAACCTTTAGGTGATATTAACGTTAACATGTAAAGGAAGTTAATATGGTCCATAAAATAAAAATAGTGTATGAGGACATTAGGAATCACTAATATTTATATATATTATATATATATTTACATAATTGTTATATAAAAAATAATGAGAGTTAAAAAAATTATAAAAGATAAGAATTAATTATTATAACTAAAAACTTGTACTATTCTTATGAAAATTTGCGGACTGTAGAACGTACACGATTTATCATCTTTCCAACCTCTTAACCTACTTGTTCAGTTTCTGATGAATAGATGGGGAGGTGTTTATTCCTTCTCGTCTTCGTTCTTCAGAATTTATCTCACTTCAGAAAATATCACCCGTTCATATTTTGCTCCAGTATTTAATGGCAACATAGAGAGCATAGATAAAATAGAGTCAGAGATTAGAGTTTGACAGTTTACAAAAGCCTCATGTCAAATTCTCATGTAAATTAACCGCGACACGGCGTATTGTGTGATTCTCTTGCCTCGAAGTGGCTCGAAGAGAGTCTGTGTTTATATTTGAAATGTGATAGGTATTTTTGATAGTAGTATATTTTAACTATTCAAAATGCAAGTCTCTGAAATAGATAACGTTAAAATCTATAACCTCAGTGCTGGAAAATCTCTTCCAGATGTAAGTATAAGCTTATAGTAGAAATTAACCTTTGTAAGTTATCGTTGTAATACTTACTTTTGGCTTATTGCAGTGGTTAACGGAGAGAAAAAAGCGAGCATTATTAAAAAAGAATGTGGATTTGCGAAGGCGAATTGAATTAATTGAAGAGTTTGATATGCCAGGTGTTAGCACCAGTATCCGCGTCTCTAAAGATGGCCAGTACATTATGGCCACTGGCATTTATAAACCCAGATTAAAGTGTTTTGACGTAAATAATTTATCTTTAAAGTTTGAGCGCTGTTTGGATTCTGAAGTTGTAACATTTGAGATTTTAAGTGAAGATTATTCCAAGGTAAGATATTTATAGATATTTTAATGAATAAATTAGTAATAAGCTTGTCACATCCTTAAGAAGGAAAAATAGGAAGCGTCACTTCAGCGCTACTTCACACATCAGGCGAGTTCTTATGTCAGCACCTGTTTCTAAGGAGTTAAGGCTGAACTTCAAGGTAAAGTCTATGTAAATTTAGAAAGATGACGAAGTCCACATTGGCCATAGTCACTACAAAGGTCAACAGGTTGGCAAAGTTGTGTAAGTATACTGTAAGAAGTTTATTGTGAACATTGAGAGGATCCAGCATGAAAAGGCTAACGGTGCTAGTAAATATGTCGGTATCCACTCTTCAAAGCGCGTGATCCTCAAACTGAAGATGAACAAGGACTGTAAATTGAAGGTTAGATTCACAGCCCTGCAAGGCAAGTATACAGAGGAAACCACCACTGCTATGAAGACCTTGTAACAATAGATTGAATGCATTTTTTTACAAGAATGTAGTACAAAATAGGTGATAATAATTTATGAAAGCACAAGTACACTCTACTGTAACTATGGTACTGTAAAATTGAAATATATCTCAAAACAGTATGTGTGTTGGCAATATCTAAATACTTAGATATATAGGTACTCTTTATTGCACACTATAACTAGGAAACATACAATGTAGAAAACAAACAAAAAAAATAGTGGTACAATGGGCGGCCTTATTCCAGTCTGCGATCTCTTCCAGGCAACTGTTACACGGAACACACTGTATAGTATTATGTAGTTTATGGTGCATTTGTGGTGTTTCGTTGGTGAGTGTGAGACCGGACGCCCATTGATGCAAGGGTGACAGTTATCATGGTAACTATGTAAGCCTTACACTGTCATGCCTTTTACATTCCCAAGCGGGTGTAAAAAAGCATCTCGCAATGTCGCTATAGTGTGGGACACCATACTGCATTGTCTGCATTTGCAATGGTGACCACAACTCTTGGATTCTATTCATGCTTTCTATAAGGCAGAGTAGAGTCACTTTGGCAGGTTCTTAATATAGAATATTAAAATTTGCTTATATTAAATAACATTACATAGTATAACTACACATATGTATATACGAATACATATTCACACACTTACATATGTATATAAATATGAATATATAGTGCATTTAGTTGGTACAGAGATAAATAGTAACTTTTGATGAGTTTCTTTAAAGGATTTAATGGCTGTGTCCGCCTAACAACCTCCGGTAAGGAGTTCCACAGGCGTGCAGTTTGTAAGTTTTAAATCACAAACACACTAATTTTACCATAATGATATAATATTAAGAATCACCACCCCTATTCATCCCTTGGGTATCGTAAGACGCGACTAAGGTAGCAAACTACACAAGAGAACATCCAGTAATGTTTTTCTTAAGAACCAGCAACTATTTAAGTAACCCTGCCTGATAAAAGCATGAATAGAATCCAAGAGTTGTGGTCACCATACTCATTGCAATATGGCGACACACTATGGTACCAAAGTGAGATATTTCTAAAAAAACTTCGTGTTACATTTCTTTATACATATGTGGATATTATACATATGTGGATATACAGTGTGGTAACACCCATGTTGATGTCCAATGTGTTTCTATCTAAGACCTAATGGTATAATATATTTCTTTTTTAGATTGTGTTTCTGCAGTGTGATCGGTATGTGGAATTTCACGTTGGTCACGGTCGCCATTATCGACTAAGAGTGCCTCGTTTCGGAAGAGATATTGCATACCATAAACCATCCTGCGATTTGTTTGTGGTTGGAGCGTCGTCGGTAACTATCTCTAATGTCTTTATAATATAAGACACTGCCGTATTGCCTCTAGCGGTTAGTGTATGCAACTGCTGATCAAGTGTTGGTTCAACCAACCCGGGTTGGTTCAAAAAGTGTTATACACACTACAAACCATCCTGAGTTTGGAAGATGACTGCACAGTTGGCCTAGTGATTTAAGCGGTCGCCACGCAGCTCTCTACTGCGCTGAGTGTTGTGGCTTCAAATCCGACACGGGAGTTTGTGTGATCCACAAATTGTTGTTCTGAGTGTATATGTTTGTAAAGTCCCCCGCGACACAGGGCTTATCCTAGTGCGGGTGTTGCCTTTTATTTAAAAAAAGTTGTGGTTAAGTCATGTTAGACAACCATTCCATCAGATTGTGAGTGAGGTAACAGAGTGGATCTATGTTTATGCACTTATTTGTAGACCATAACATCTTGTATGGTTCTCTGGATCTCTATTGACACTTGCCACAGTAGCCCAAATCAGTAAGGAATTGATCATCAATATAAAATACGAATTATAATATCAACTGCAATTGTATGTTTTCAGGAAGTGTACAGATTAAACCTAGAATTAGGACAATTTTTAGCACCTTATGTGACAAAAGCTCACGAAATTAACTGCTGTGCAGTCAATGAGGAACATGGATTGTTAATAGTTGGAACAGATTCTGGTCATGTAGAGGCTTGGGATCCTCGCACTAAGTCCAGACAAGGAATTCTTGACTGTGCAATGCACTGTACAGATTCACAATACAGGTAAGATGTGTATTTAAACTAGTATTTAAGAAATTAAAGTTTTTTTCTTATATGTTTAAGGCAAACAACAAAGCTCCGGTGCTTCTTGGTTGGACTGGTCCAATTTGGATGACAGCTGGAAACCAAATGCTTGGTTTTTATAAATAATTAAGATTTAATTTAGTGGGAAAAACATATGTTGGTTGTAAGGTCAAGTAGTAAGATATAAGACTTAGCATGTCACCCTGCCAAAGCGACTTTACTCTACCTGATGGAAAGCATGAGTAGAAACCAAGTTTCGGTCATCATACTCGTTACGGCTGTAGACAGTGCAGTATGGTGACCATCACTATGTCAGAACAGTGAGAAGCTATTTCATGCCTTGAGGACAGTCATCGTGGCAGTTTAAGGCTCACACACTCACCATGGTAACTGTCACCTTCAGTCTCCAGTTTAACACTTACTAAAGATGATGATGCATGGTACACGGTATGGTCAGCATGGATACTGTCGTTTTAGGTTGGTCTTCTGTGAAGGTCTGCCCTGGACAACCCGCCCCGTTCATGCTGAACTCAGTGTGGCTCTACTACCTAAATTTAACACTGCAATTTTTTGGAATACATTGACTAAAACTAATAAAATTGTTTATAGGAATGGTACGCTACCTGCTATAACTGCTGCAAAGTTTGATGGTCCTCTAAGAATGGGTGTGGGCACATCTACAGGCCATGTGTTGCTGTATGACATCAGATCGAGTAAGCCTCTGCTAGTGAAGGATCATATGAACGAAACACCCATAAAAGCATTAGAATTCCATAAACAAATGAATTATGTTTACTCTATGGATTCTAGTGTTGTAAAAATATGGGATAAAAATACGGTATGTGAATATATAAGATTCATTTCAGAATGTCAAGATTGATATCTTATTATCTTAATATATATAGAACCAGCCATGCCCGCGACTCGGTAGGATTTGAATGTGGCATTTTTACCTTAGTTTTACGTAATCCGTGTCAAATCCATGATGAAAATAAACTAATATGTTGCCCTCTAACCTTCTCTATCTCCTAGTGAAAGTCCCATTAAAATCGGTTCAGTAGTACCCGAGATTAGCCCGGACAAACAAACAAACAGACAGCTAGACAATAAGTTTGAAAGGGGTAGTTTTTTAGTATAGTGTAAAGAGTTGTAAGCACTTGAGAAAACACAGTTTTTTAATCACAGACATACACTTGAACTTTATTTATTATCAGGCCATTTATAGAGAATTATCTCATCAGACATTACTTGTTTAGAAGTAGGAAGTGACACCAGTCACATGAGTGTTGTGGGTTCAAACTCCACATGGGACAACACTTCGTGTGATCCACAAATTGTTCTTCTGAGTCTGGGTGTTTTTGTGTCCGTTTCTTGTATGTTTGTAAAGTCCCCCGCAACACAGGGTTTATTCCTAGTGCGGTTGTTGTCTTTTTTTTAAAAAAAAAGATGCCTGTGACATATTGGTACTACACTACCAAACTGTAAGGAGTTTGATGTTCAAGTTGTGTTAATATTGTACAATCAATTATTAAATATTGTATTCACTTTATGCTCTTTCGGACTGTTCCTCCTTCTAAAAAAAACCTCCTCTGACCAGGAGGTTGATATTAGAAAGTTTCTTATATTGTAATCGGTGCGAGAACTTCTGTATCGCGATTTAGGATTAGTAGTAACTCCGTAGTTCGGTGTGTCTTCGATAGATGTCGCTATATGTATATGTTCTATAGTTTGAAATTCTGAAATGAACGTTTTTCATTGATATGTATAACAGTTGACGTAATATGTTTGATATATCTTGTAGGGCAAGCAGTACACCAGCATAGAGTCATCGACAGACTTCAACGACCTGTGTGTTATACCTAACACAGGTCTCACTATGATGGCAGTTGAAGACCAAAAGATGCAGATATATTATATTCCATCCCTAGGTAGGTTTACATCACGCTTTTAACAACCCACAGCTGGACATAAGCCTCTCCAGGTTGTTTTGGCCTACTATACCCTGATCAGACGGGTTGGTATAGAGTTTGTTTCAAGTTTTCCTTGTGTTTGCAGTGACGTTGTCCTGAGTAGTGAGCTGCCTTAGTCGGCTCTTACGACTCTTGAATAGGGGTGGTGATATTCCGTATTCTTAATGCGTCACCGTACGATAGGTGTTAAGTAGGTTTTTTTGTTTTTGAAGTGAAAACTTCTTTAGTCGCATTGAGCGTTTTGTTAGAGGGTAAAATCCTCGGTTCGCGTCACCGACATGCTAATGATAATAGTATATCTACATATAGCTATGGAGAATATGATATTATATATTATATATGAAATTTATTATTATTATATATTATATATGATATTATATATTATATATAGCTATATATGAAACATAAAAAATTTCATATAATTTTTGCATATAGTTTTAATTACTCTCAACTTAATAATTCCGTTTTCACTTCTAGGCAGTCAGTCGGCAGTCCCACGACTGCTACTGTTTTTTTTTTTTTTTTTAACCTGTGGAAACCTCCTCGGGCCGTCACCCCACCGGGGTTTACGGCGGGGTGGTGTGTCGGAATCGGACCGACTAAAACCACACGGTGTGCCACTCTGCGCCTGAGGTAGGAGGGATCCGGGAACCGATGCTGTTACGACATCCAGATTCCTCCTAGCGCCTGCCCGCTAAAGCGGGCACCATCTGCGGATAAACTCTCTATTTAGGCGACGTACGGCACACGCGGACGTCGCCTCCTCGCGGCTGGCTATTATAGCGGGTGGAGGGGAAAACCCGTCCCGTCCACCCGCGGCCACACTCAAGGCGGCATGAGGCGCTGGTATGCGCGCCTCCGCCGCCCGGCTCGCCGGCGGCGAATTGGGTCCGAGTGGATATCGTCCTCCCGGGCCTTTTCCGCCGCCTCCTTCCGCAAAAAGGTGTTAAGTAGTTGCCGTAGGGTAACTGATCCGTGCTATCGTGTCTGCATCTCCTATTACCCGTAGCATGGTATTATAAAGTGGGAATAATTATAAGTTATAAATTCAGACATTTAATACACATAAGCAGAGCTTGTAGTATGTATCTAGCCTGACTGATACTAATATACTTTTTTTTTGTAAATACATACATATTATACATAGAAAACACCCAAATTCCGAAACAATTATTTACAGAGCATACAAACATTTGGTTCGACCCGTAACCGAACCCGAGACCTCAAGCACAGCAGTCGCATTTGCTTACACTTCGCTACATAGGCAGTTGATATGACTATATTTATTTACTATAAAGGTTATAGTGAGCCAACTTTATCAAATAGACACATGCTGTCAGAGATTTTTTGTAAAATGTTCAAAGAAGAACAATTATTTCATACATAATGTTTGCGAAACTAATCGTTTACGCAGCTCACGTAATGAACGCTCTCAAAAGGCATAATTTGCCACCGTTTTTTAAACATTTTTATGTCTACACAGCTCCTTTTGTGTCACAGTGTGATGATATATAGCCTATAGCCTTCCCCAATAACTGGTCTAACCATCACTAAAAAAACTTTCGAATTGGACTATTACTTTTTGAAATTAACGCGGTCAAACAAACAAACAAACTTTTCAGTTTTATAATATTGGCATAGATTTGAAGCAATATATGTACTAATAAGTGGATTTAATTTAACTAACTCACATTTGACTGCTTCTGTGGCGCAGGGGTAACTTATGCGACTGCTGGGTTGGAGGTCTCAGGTCTGGTCTTACCAAATTTTAATTATCTGCAAATATATGTTTCGGATTTTGGGTGTTTTCTATGTATAATATGTATTTATTTACAAAAAAGTATATAAGTATTGTATCAGTCAGTCTAGTTATCATAGCACAAGCTCTGCTTAGTTTGAAACTAGATGACGTTGTGTGTCAAATGTCTTAAATTTTCATTTAAATATTTGTTTTTTTTTGTATTTTGTCGTGGTAAATTAAGTAGGTTCAAAATTAGTTGTTTTTAGAGTATTTTTTTCATGTAAAATGGTTAACTGTACATATCAGGACTTCTGTCAATATTGGCAGTCATTTTATCTGCCTGATGGAAAGCATGAATAGAATCCAAGTGTGGTGGCCACCATACTCATTGCGTCAGTCAGTATGATCCACTTTATAGTGGCCCATTATATACATTTTGACTGCCTCAGAGGCGAAGTGGTAGCGACTGCTGTGCTTGAGGCCTCGGGTTCGATTACCGAGTCAAACTAAATGTTTGTATGATCTGCAAGTATTTGTTTCAGAGTTTGAGTGTTTTCTGTGTATAGTATATGTGTATTTACAAATAAAAGTATATGAGTATTTACATCTGTTTAGTACCCATAGTACAAGCTCTGCTTAGTTTGGGACTAGATGGCGTTGTGTGTCAGATGTCCGAAATTATTGTTATTACAAAACGGAACTATTTTTTTAGGACCTGCTCCAAAATGGTGTGCTTTCTTGGACATAATAACCGAAGAACTGGAAAGTTCAGGTTCACAAAGTTATTACGAAGATTATAAATTTGTTTCCAGAGAAGAACTTGTATCACTTGGGTTAGATCACTTGCTGGGAACAAATTTATTGAGAGCGTATATGCATGGGTAAGTCTTGGCTTATGCTTCAGTAATGTTCTACTAATGCTACTATAACTGACTGCACGGTTGGCCTGGTGGTTTAAGCGGTCACCACGCCGCTCTCTACTTTACTGAGTGTTGCGGATTCAAACCCCACATGGGACAACAGTTTGTGTGATCCATAAATTGTTGTTCTGAGTCTGGGTGTTCCTTGTGTCCGTTTCTTGTATGTTTGTAAAGTCCCCCGCGACACAGGATGTATTCATAGTGCGGGCGTTGTCATTTAAAATGAAAAAAAAAAAAAATCTTGTCGAGACAGTTATCAACTGCCTCGCTGGTTTGGCGGTTAACGTATGCGACTGCTGATCCACAGGTCTTGTGTTCGATTTCCGGGTCAAAAAGTGTAATTTAATTTTTTTTGCTCGGCTTTTGAAGTTGGAGTCTTAAAGCTCGTGCTTCGGAGAGCACGTAAAGCCGTCGGTTCTGCGCCTGATCTCTCCCCGATCGGGTCTGATAGCCGTCTCATCGGATTTTGAGAGTGAAGGAACAGAGAGTGCACCTGTTTTTGAACACACTCGTGCACTACAATATCGCCAGCATAGTGTGCTGACCTTTCTCTTTTTAAAGAAGCCTACCAAAGTGACTATTCTGCCTGATGGAAAGCATGAATAGAATCCAAGAGCGGTTGTCGCCACCCACGCCATGGTGGCCAAGTGAGATGCTTTTTCACGCCCCGCTTAAAGGACCCGGGCTCGTAGTGGGAGGGAAACACGTGCGCTGGTAATGAATTCTGGACTTTAACTGATTTGCACAGGAAGGAAGAGCCGAACCGTTTAGTTCGGGATCGTATGTCTACCATTCTGAAACGGTGACTTTCAAGGCCAGCACGAGTTGTCCTGTAGAGGAACGAAGAGGTCTCTGTTGAGACTGGGCACTGTGGTCCAAATCAGCTAGGAATACGTCCTCATGATCTATAATATTAACAACCTACTTGTAATGTGCGAATATCATTCATTGTATTTCTTTTTAATTTTCAGATACTTTGTGGATGTACGGTTGTATAAGAGAGCAAAGTCCATAGCGGAACCATTCGCATTTGAGGCGTACAAAAAACGCAAAATCAGAGAGAAGATTGAGCAGGAGAGACCATCTAGAATCAAAGTCGATGACAACTTACCGAAAGTGAATAGAGACCTGGCATCTAAACTTATGTTGGGCGACGGCAAAAAGAAACAATCCAAGAACCTGCTCAAAGACGACAGATTTAAGGTTAGTTAAAATAACAATTTAACTATGTCTTTGTGTCTTTGTCTGTCCATATGTTCGTATGACTTATTTCGTAATGTCTTTTCCTTCAGGCACTATTTGAAAACCCAGATTTCGAAGTTGACAGAGATGCCGAAGAGTATCGCCTTATCAATCCAGTTCTATCTAGAAAGGACAAAAATCAGACACCAGTAGCTGAAACTATGGAGGTAAATATTCAAACGAAATTAATATATATGGCATCCAAATTGTTTGCATTTTGGTGGCTTTGTCATTGATATCGTGGCGGACGCGGCCAGTACAGTTAGTCGAGTAGCGCACAGCTGTTATCCTGTCTGGTCGCACGTGGGATGCGCCTTCAGTAATAACAGGCAGTCCTGTTTTGAGTGTACAATAAAAGGTACAGGTACACTGCTATTTTCTCATCTGTAGCAAGCGATACCTAATTTGACTCTTCTCGCGTTTCGGTGGCCCGCGTCAGAGAAATAAAGCTACACTAGCTTATAGTAGTTTTATTTCTCTGACTAAGTTACTATTTCGTAAATGGTGCTTGTATGTGAAGCGATTACCAGAAGTTTGGACTCCTAGACTGAAGTAGGGTTATTGAAGTTCACTCCAACTCAGTTATTATCTACTCACCCTTCCACGTACTAACAAACTCTCAAGTAGTACCAATATTTTATAACCGTTAAAGGATGATCAGGTGTGTACATCAATTCGTACATGAGCCCGCGGAGTAAAAACACAATGTCTCGTACAAGTTTGCTGCTAGCGAAGCCTCTAAGTTAGGTAATCTTGTAGGTTTCCATAACGAAAAGTTTAGTGTTAACCCATTGTAGTATCACCATCCACCCAGTCCACTGCTGGACATAGCCATAATTTCCACCCTTAATCAACTCTTACGACACCCACGAGATGAATATTCCCACACTTACTACGATAACTGTGACCCCTGCATCAATCAACTCGCTCAGGTCTCGCACTCACTCAAACACTGTCGCTGCAAGGGTGCTGTCGCTTTAGATTGATCTTCTGCGGGAAAGTACTGCTCCGGTCTAGCCGGCCCTCCTCCGACCACTATTTATATCTAATTTTTTGTTTAGGTGGACGAAAATGAAGATAAAGACTCAGATAAAGAACTATACGATGTGAGTGGTGATGACAGCTCCGATGATGACAGATCCTGGGCAAAGGAAGTCAAAAAGCAGCACAAAATTATAAGAAAGAGTAAAGCGCAGATAGAAGATTTAAAAGCTGGAGTAGAAAAAGTTTATGAGCTTAGTAAAGCTCCAAGCAATTCGAACATACTAAGACATGTAACGAGGATAAATAAAGCCAGTTTAGGTGAACGATTGACCAAAGAAGGGTTCTCTATGGTCACTAGTGCTGGCGGCAACAAGCAACTTAAGTTCACAATGAAGGGGAAAAAATCAGACTCCGAAAGGGTGATGAAGAAACATCACCAAGAGCGGAAACAGATTGCACGACGAACAGGATACCTGACGAAATCAAAACTGCCAAGATAATGTACTTTACTTTTTATTGTCTGTCAAAATGACAGATTTGTGTCAAAATGACAGTTTTGTATCAAAATGTGTTATTAAAAACTTTGTTATATCACTGTTTTTGACTACCCAATTGAACAATATATTTGAATATTTACTTGATTTTAATTCGTAATGGTAATAAAAGTTTGTATTAATAAATAATAATAAATATGACATTTGACACACGTCATCCAGCTTCGAACTAAGCAGAGATTGTGATAACTAGACTGACTGATAGAATACTTATATACTTTTTTTTTGTTAATTATGTAAATGTAAA
The DNA here is from genome assembly GCA_949316085.1 of Hypercompe scribonia. Taxonomy (NCBI): domain Eukaryota; kingdom Metazoa; phylum Arthropoda; class Insecta; order Lepidoptera; family Erebidae; genus Hypercompe; species Hypercompe scribonia. Next base: position 10,227,280 of record OX438995.1, read on the forward strand.
TTTATTTCAAGTTTCCTTATATTTAAATAACATAATATTAAAATTACAGACATTATAAAATACTTTGAAATTTTTTTAAAAAAAATCACGTATGGCACATAGCTAGCAATGTCAAAAATGTCTGGCAATAAAAAAAGTATGTCAGGTAGACTTATTTAAAAACAAAAAAATAAAAATTACGCCTTCTAAAATGTTTTTAAAATCCAGGATTATTACCTGGACAGGTAGGATGCGCACTAATGAACGCAACCGCTATCGCCAGCCAGATAGCCCAGACTCTAACCGAAAGTGCAAGAAGGACGACATATCACAAAATCAGCTGACCTAAAATTCTTTGTCGAAAACGTTGCTAGCTCCTATACTACATTGTCACATTGTATGGCAATCGCTAACTCTGCATGAGGAACGAACCAGAACGATTAAAACGGAGAAAATTCACTATAACATTTTTGATGTATATCCTAACTTGTGGCTAGCAAAATATTTAGTCGTATTTTAAGTCATTTTATAATGTTAGACATACGCTCCCGAACTAAACGGTACGGCTCTTCCTTCTTGGGCAAATCAGTTTATACCTGGAACACACCACCAGTGCACGTGTTTCCTTCCCACTGACATCCCGGGTCCTGTAAGCAAGTCGTGAAAAAGCATCCCACTAGGCCGCCATACTGAATTGTCTGTATTCGCAATGAGCATGGCGACAACCACTCTTGGTTTCTATTCATACTTTCCATCAAGCAGAGTAGAGTCACTGGTAAGTTTCTATGAAAAAAAAACTGCACGCTTACCATTGAATTATAATGAATATCGGTAATAATCAATAATGTTGCAAAATTTAAGGGTTCCTACACTGCGTCGTCAGGCTACCAGCGTGTACACCTCATAAGGCTGGCGGGTAGTTGAGTCAGGCAGGATAAAAAGACAAAAGGACGGCATGCGCCAAGAGAAAAAGACGATAAGCGCCAGGAGAAAAGGACGGAATGCGCCAGGAAAAAAGAACGGAAACATCAGTACGTTTAGTGTCAGTTTTTTAATATGTCTGAACTGTGATTGGAGAATAAATAGGTTTTTAACAAATTGACATCAACTTACCAATCAGAAACAATTTAAATGAAACGAATTTTACATTTGTGGTTTCTTTTTATTACCCATTTTACTTAAATGTCTACAAATTTTCTTCTTTAACTCTTTCTGTCGTTTCAACTTTCTCCATTCTTCTTCTTCTTGTTGCTTTTTGTGCTTTTGCAGCCTCAGCGCTGTCGCCTCCTTCTGCACTTCCTTCTTCTTTTCATAGTTAGTTTTAATCATCTTCATCACATTTGATACTTTTTGTTCTTTTGGATTTTGGATAACTGCTATCCTATGTTGGAATTTATCCTTTGGGTTAACGCCAGAGAGTGTAGTTGATTTTTCTTTGGGCTTAAATCTATATGGCAAGCCCTTCTGTAAATTCTTGGGTATGACTAAGGGTTTGAAAACTTTCGGTCCTCGTTTGATTTCAGTGTACATGGCGTCTGTGTTGGCTTCATTTTTAATATTCCTTTCCCTTTTCAGTTGCCCTTTAGTCTTCATTCCTTGCCAACTGTTTTTAGCTCCAACAGGAAGCAGCAAATTCACTACAGGTGCATAAAATTTGGTGACATCCACTTTGAACCAAGTTCTACAGAACACAATATCGCTCATCAAAATTTTATCTTCAAATGTGGCTCTGAAAGCACCTTCAGGTTTGTTTAACGCTTTCTTAATTTGACCCCTTATTCCTGACACCGTTTTAATCCTAGCCCCTTCAAACTTAGCAACTTCGAGGGTAGTTGTAAACATATCTTTGATAAAAGCAGTTTTCTTGTATATTTTAAGAGGAGTACCAACTAATTTAAGTTTTTTAACTATTTGTGTCGATTTGTTGATTTCGTTGACACTTCCAGTTGCAGCTATTCTAAAACCTGCTTGTTTGATATCGTTCAAGTTGTTATTGACACTTTGTAAAGCTAAAAAGCCAGTGTTTTGAGGCGTAATGGGTCCATAAAAATGCATGTTACAGGTTACATGTTCAGGCGTATACTTTAAATACCTGCATTTTAAGTCATCTTCTATTTTAGAGTAAATAGGTATGGTTTGGAAGCGACGCCAACCTAATGATATTATCAAAGGATCATTTGTCTTGAGTATCTTTTTGTGCCATCTGTGTTTTTTAATTTTGCAGGAGACAAAACCTATATTTTGCTCGGCCATGTTGAGAGCACCTATTAGGATTGGATAAGTAGAGTCGAAATTGGTAATAAACTCCGCAGGCATGTTTTTGAATAACATTCTCACATACAAGCCTGGTCTGAAGCCTTCAACTTCAACTCTTAAGCCACTGTCTAAGTTTTCGAAGACGGATTTATTAAGTTCGGATTGTTTTAACGCTTCTGCTTTCAGGCTTTCATAGTAAGAATGGTCTCCTTTGATTCTATGCTCATCCGGGTTATCATATTCAGCATCAAACTTGGCTTTCAATTTCATTTTCTTATCCAATATTTCTGATTTTGTTGGTTCAGCTTTTCTTTTTGTGCCAGTTTCTGTTTCTTCAGTTGTATGCTTCTCCCCCGTTTCTAAATCTTCGAAATCACCAAACAGTTCCTCATCTTCGCCATCACTGGCGTCATCTAACATTAAAAGTTCATCAGCATCTTCATCAGCTGATCTTTTGCCAGTAACAAAACTGTTGATCAAATACTGTTTGTTAGTTTCACTTGTCCAATCTCTTAAGTTAGGTTTGTCTAAAGCATAGAAAAATGAACACTCATCTACATCCAACATTTCTTTCTTTTTGTTTATTTTTCTTTGTGTATTGGTGACCTTTTTAAATAATCCTCCAGCTTCATCATCTTCTTCATCAGAGCTCTCTTGCTCTTTGTTCTTAGTCTTATTTCCGATTTCAAAATCGCCATAAACCAGTTTCATAATATTTTTCGACGTTTTCTGTCTATCTAGATAAGCTTCTGTACTTTTTTCACGTAATTCTTCTTTCCATCTTGTGTCAACATTTTTTGAAGAATCATCATCTTCATCAGCTGTTTCATCCTCACTAGACACTACAGAATTATCTTCCTCACCTGAACCATCTACAGTGTTGTTCTCCCAAGGTACTTTCTTTCTGTCTTCTATGTTAGTTTGATCTATACCACTATTATTATAGTCTTCATTATCGGACACACTCTCATTATCGGACCCGCTTTCATCTGATTCAGATTCATCATCAGAATTAACTGCCTTATTTTGTTGTAATATTTCATCATCCTTAACCATATCTTGGTAGATGACAGGGCCTCTACTGAATAGTTGAAGAGATTTCTCTTGATATTGTTCATCTAAAGTCTCTTTTGTTTCTACAACGTTTTTGAGCAACACTTTTTTTTCATTTGTCTCCTCATCTTCCTTTTTGTGTGAGTGAGAGCCTTGTAACTCAATATAAACAGCATCCTTGTCATAAACAATACCTCCAACACCTGCGAACGGAGCATATATTTGTCGCTCTCGCTCCAGAAGGTGCCGCTTCTTCCCACTGCTGGGAAGTGGGCATGGATCTGGAAGGTAGGACAGCTCATTGATTTTCATATCTCCAACACCTGAAATATAGATAAAATAGATTCGTGTGAGATCTTTGCCTGTGTTGTGGCAGATAAAGAACGTGGAGTATCACCACCGTTTGTCAACCCGTGAGTGTCTTAAGAGGCAGCTAAAAGCAAACCAGTCAGAATCATATAATAAGGAGAAGGAAAACTTTTGAAAACTATACCAAACCTAGGTTTGGCCTAATGGCTAATGGCTAAAACCTCTTTTTAAGGAGAGGCTTATGCCCTGCAGTGGACTGTTATAGGCTGTTGATGATGATGAGAATCCAGCGACAGAATAGCTTTCTTTACAAGGATAGTCTGGACTAAAGTATAGAATACAATAGTCCAACATCATGAGTATTAAAGTGAGTTTGTTTGTTACAGCAGAAATGATGAAATTAGAATCTTATTGATGGGACCTGCCTGTTAAGCTGGAGGTTGTCAGTTCAATTCAATGACAAATATTTGTGTAATGAGCATGCTTATATGTTCTAAGCCTGTCTATTGTATATATGTATTTAGATATATGTCTGCCTCAATGACATACAGGTAGCAAAAGCGACTGCTGTATTTGAGGTCTCAGGTTCGATTCCCTGGTCTTAACAAATGTTTGTATGATCTGCAGATATTGTTGCAGAGTTTGGATGTTTTCTATGTATGCATTTACAAAAAAAAACCGTAAGTATTCTATCAGTCAGTCTGGTTATCATAGCACAAGCTCTGCTTAGTTTGAAACTAGATGGTGTGTGTTAAATGACCATAATATTTAATTATTTATAAATATTTAATTATGTTCATCAGATCACCATAGACTGCGAAATTTGGAATCGGACAGCGGTGTGTTAGATTATTTATTTATTATATTGCCAGGTGCTTGGAAAATTATTTATAAGGGTATTTTGTACAGAAGTTATTATGGCGACACATATATAATAATGCTTCGTATACAGTCTAGGGATTATAACTACTTGCCACAAAGTTAGAATCTTACAATGTGATATTGAGTTTTTTTTTGTATTAAAAACCTGCTAAAGTGACTACTCTGCCTGATGGAAATCGTGTGTTCTGTGGTCACTATACTCATTGCAATTGCAGACAATACAGTATGGTGACCCGACTATGGCAGCCTTGTGAGATGCTCCATCACACCATGCTTGGGGACGTAAAAGGTATGACAGTCATCTTGGCAGTGTAAGGCTCACGACTGCACAGTTGACTTAGTGGTTTAAGCGGTCGCCATGCCACTCTCTACTGTGCTGAGTGTTGTGTGTTCAAACCCCACACAGGACAACACTTTGTGTGATCCACAAATTGTTAATTAGAGTCTGAGTGTTCCTTGTGTCTGTTTCATGTATGTTTGTAAAGACCCTTTGTCTTTTTTAAGAAAAAAAGAAATATACCAGGATAACTGCCAACCCTGCATCAATTAATGTTGAAAAGTACATTTATAATTTTATATAATAAGATGATTGTTCTACTTTAAATAACAGTAATCTAATGGTGATAGTATTGACGCAGTGGTGATAGTTACTGTGACAACTGTGTGAGCCTTACACTGCCTCGATGACTGTCATGCCTTTTACATCCCAAAGCATGGCGTGAAAAAGCATCTCACTAGGCTGCCATAGTGTGCGTCACCACACTACATTGTCTGCATTTGCAATGAGTATGGTGATCACAACTCTTTGGATTCTTTTCATGCTTACCATCAGGCAGAGTAGAGTCACTTTGGCAGGCTCTCCAAATAGAAAAAAAAAATATAGGAATCTCTCAGTAGCATTATTGTTGGTGAAAATATAAATTTAAAAACAAAAAAGTAAATAACTGAACACATACCTGCAATATGAACCATAGATTCTTTCATTAAAGGAACTCCTCTGACATAACCATAGAGAACCACCTCTCTCGATACAGTTGGGTCTTTTCTTATTAATTCTTGGTTAGTTACATCTTCCAACCTGTCAGCGAGTACATACGAGTGGGTCGTTCTCCAACTTAAACTCCTAAACTTCATCACTGAAATGAACCTTGAAAGATTTTTTATTTCATTCCTTAAGTATTCTCCATGTAAGATACCGGAGAGATAGAACAACTTGGCTCCGGAGTACACCTCGGTCCAAAATCTATGTTTCAAAGTTTTCTTGGTTGTTTTCAACGTTTTTGCATTCTTTATCATATCTAAGTGAGTAAGTACACCCATAATTTTTGGCATGCCATGCACTTGGCAGATATTGAGGAACTCAAATATCTCCATCTCAAAGCCAAAGCTCGCATCGCACATAAGTAACACAAGATCGGCGCACTTTGCGATGTCTATCATTGAATTCACGTCATTATTGCATTCTATTAATGTAATACGTCTCTTTTTGGATGTTACTACATTAATGGGGCCTCTAGTACTCGTCACGTTTGTCTTTACAAACGTTTTGATAAGGTTATTTATGAGTGTAGTTTTACCAACACGCGGAGGCCCCACTATCGCCACAATTATAGGAGGCGGTTCAAGGGCAGTTCTATCGACTTGAACATGTTGTTTAATTGAGATTAAAGTTTCTTTTCGCCGAAACTGCCTTTCAGCTCTCACAACCGATTGTATAGCAAACGCTTTAGGATTCCTCTGTCGAGCACTTAGGTTAGATTGGTCGATTTTATTTTTCATTTTCTTTTTCTCAGCTTTGCGACCGGCATGTTTGGCGCGATGCGTTTTATTCTTAAATGGAATCTCGTCAGCCATTTTTCATCTAACGTATAAAACAAATCACTTCGAAAAATACAAATCGTTTTCACGTGTTACATGTTTTGCTAAGTGACTTATGTGTAATGTGAAGTGAAGTGTCATTTGTTTATTTTAAGATCACTAGTGTTGCCATAAACTCTTGTCTATTGATACTGATCTTTTAAGTAATCATTAAAATTAAAAGTAGACAAGTAAACAGTCCTACACTGTTGATAAAATATCGATATTATTATTTAGAAAAATCGATATTTATTACTAATACTTTTTTGGACGATACATCGATGGTTCGATATTGAAATGTAGATATCGACAGTCGATATTTTTTTAAATAAGTTTTTATTTTTCTAGCCAATTATTTAAATTATAACATCATCGTACACTTAAACTACTGTGTATTATTTACACTATATTATTAATATACCTGATATGGTAGCTAATTCGTAGTTAACTATCTTGTGCAATTTAGTTACGCTTCTTGGTCCATTTAAAATAGTTACAGTGCCGAGAAATATGTCACAGCTAGATTAGTAATATCATTAACAAATTTACTAAAACAAGAAATCGAACAAACTAGAACATCAACAGCTATTGGAGTGTCAGTGCAAAATGATTTATTGAAAAGTATTAAAGATAGATTGGTACCATTACAAAAAAACCTTTTTTTGGTTCAAGCAACTACCTTAGATCCCCGTTTCAAAAAATTGCATTTCATGTCAGCATTGGCTGCTGCTAATGCAATATCAGATCTATCAAAAGAAATAGTTGAGGAACACAAAATAAGAGGAAATCGTTCACCTACGGTAGGCCCTTCTCCACGCGGAGAGAAAGAAACAACTTCATCATTATGGGACAGACATGAAGATATGCTCTTGAAAAATATGTCTAATGCTAATGAAGTTTTTGGTAGAAGTTTTAATACAATGCCTGCTGAATTAAAGCAGTATTTAGATCAGCCAAATTTTTCAAGGTCGTCAAATGTACTAAAATTTTGGATTGATAGTCGACATTTTACTCCTGTGCTATTAGAAATAACTGTTAAATATTTGATTTCTTCTGCTACCTTTGTAGCATCTGAACGAATTGCCTCTACACTCAATCTTTTAGTGCCTAATAATCGTAGTAGTCAAACAGCTAAACACATAAAACGACGCGTATTTTTTAAAACTCTTACTGAGAAATATTGGTACGCATGATTGTTTTATTCAAATTGAACAATGATTACTAAGAACGTTACATTTTCAAAACATTTATAATTTAATTTGTTTAATAAATATACTGAATTTTAAACTTTGTAAATTATTTATGAGCCGACTTACGATTGTTTTTTTTTAAAAAAAAACCGATAAAATAAAATCGAGAAAAATATCGATTTATCCAAATAGCGATATTTTTTCGATATATCCAACTCCGATATTAATATATTTAAAATATTGATATATTGAAAATTCGATATTTTAAAAAATATCAAGTTCTAACGTGAAGTGAAGTGTTGCCATAAACTCTTGTCTATTGATACTGATCTTTTAAGTGATCATCAAAATTAAAAGTAGTTTTTATGATCACTTAAATTTGTTTGAATTTGTAAAAAGGCATAGAGCATACGTATTTATATTTTAAAATAATTTTGCACAAAGCTACATAAGAAAATGAAAGAGTTAATTTTACAGACAAGTGTCCTGTTTTTGTTTTTATCTCTTTTCTTTTAATCTTATCTATTTTCGGGTTTTTGAGCAGATAATATTATCGAGTCCACCATTATTTTAAACGTCTATTTTGCTGACTGGATGTAACCGGACTTCTACTGAACAGTTAGAACGATTTCTACTCATTTTTTAATCCAAAGTTGTTTTTGGTTCTGCAACTGTTTTTTGAGGAATGTTTTTGAAGTGAAACTTCTTTATCGGGGTTGGAAAAGAATTTAGTGTAACATTTTTTCGTTACGCGTCACATTTTTCCGTTACGCGCCATCTTTTTCTTATCCCTACCACGCGTGATTCGAAGTATACTTTCTCCAGCGGAGTAGGGATTGGTAAATGTCTCCAATGTATTTTGCGGCCCGTTTTGAGTAGTTACATTTTTGAAATCCAGGTGGCGATTGCATCGACTTCGGACGGGTTTAAATTATTCTTTTCAAAAATAACGTCATAAAGAAGTTTCACTTCTTACGAGTGTACGCTAGTACGCACACATTTTTTTATTTACCTCTTTATTTTCCTTTTCAGGTGAGTTAGAGTTTACATTATTCCATTTAAATGCACCCAACGGAGAGCTTGTCGGATTGTTGATGGCTCAAAAATTTATGATCGATTCGACTCATTGTCATTATATAGTGTGTCGCCGTGTTTTTGCAGCAATATGGCAATATGGCACATGTACCAATAGTTAGGACTAGGAGTAAATTCTAAGGACAAAGATTTAGTACCGTATGCAATCGCGCGAAAACAACCGAACAGTGTCGTCTATCGGCATTGATATAATTTAGAGTGATGATAGGACAAACAAACAAACAGACAGATAGACAAAAGAGACAGAAGTTTTTGTATAAAAGTGTAAAAAGTTGTAAGAACTTGAACAAACACAGAATTTTTTAAATCGCAGAAAGACACTTGAATTTTATTTATATAAAATGATGAACAGTCCCTTTATAGAGAATTATCTCATCAGACATTACTTGTTTAGAAGTAGGAAGTGACACCAGTTACATGAGTGTTGAGTGTTCAAGCCCCACGTGGGACAACACTTTGTGTGATCCACAAATTGTTGTTCTGAGTCAGAGTGTTCTTTGTGTCCGTTTCTTGTATGTTTGCAAAGTCCCCCGCGACACAGGATTTGTTCATAGTGCTGATGTTGTCATTTTAAAAAAGAAAAAAAACCTGTCGAGACAATTACCAACTGCCTCGTTGGTCTAGCGGTTAGTGTATGCGACTGCCGATCCAGAGGTCTCGGGTTCGATTTCCAGGTCAAAAAGTTGTTTTTCTACCCGGTATTTGGAAATTGGGGTCTTAAATTCCGTGTTTCGGAGAGCAGGTAAAGCCGTTGGTTCTGTACCTAAACTCTCCCCGGTCGTGTCTGACAGCCATCTCATCGGATTGTGAGAGTTAAGGAACAGAAAGAGTGTATTTGGCTGCTGTTTGTTGAGAGTGGCCGCTGTGGCCGAAATGGACTAGGAGAACGTCATCACCATGAATATAAACACAACCCTGTCCGTTGTTTTTGTATATACTTCTCTCTATATAAACTGTTCATGGGTTTGCTAAGTTGAACGTTAATTGATATAAGAACTGTGTGTTGCAGAAGAAATAAAATATTTTCGTGTTCCTTCCAGTTACTGGGTATTTATTTTCAACCCTTAACTTAAACAGGTTATGAACCATTGATCCAGTGCTCTGCAAACCGCAAAAAAAGGCGTAGAGATGTTTGCAGAACATATAGAACATAAATTTGAGTGACAACTATTATATAGTATTGAAACATCGACTTGGAGTGTTAGAGCAATCGAGAGGGTACTTAATGTTGTCAACGGCATCCGTAATAAGCCTGGGTCGACTCAAAATGATGATGGAGAATCTCAAGTAGACATTAGGAAATGATTCAAGGATGCCGCTTAAGTTTAGGAAATAATTGTAACAGTGCAAGATAAAGTCCTATCACACTTGCTACACATTTTAAAACACATGTACATATGTAATATGTAAGCAGTTTAACAAAGTATAAATATAATAAAATCTCAGATAATTTGAGGATTCATAGAAGAAAACTTAGATGAACGATTGAGAAAATTTTGCTTGTATTTTTGGACTGTTTGCTTTCCTATTTATTATTGACTTATTATTGCTTACTGGACTTCGATTTGTGCTTGTGATACTGTTGAAGATAATGAAGTATATACTAATTTTCTGATTTGTCATGGACACGGCCAAAGCTGGGGCGGACTATTTAAAAATAAAAGAATAACAGAATGTCAATTCGTTATCAATCGTATTTGTTATGTACAGCGTACGGCGCACACATTAACATATGACTATCAGCTGACTAGTGAAACTAAACCCTGATTAACGATGATGAAGCTGAAGAGCTAAAAATTATGTTCAAATTGCAACCTAGAAATATGAAGAAATATTTATAAACGAATTTAAGAAAGTTGCAGATGACATTCATTTGGTCAAAATGACTCATTACCGAACTTTCTGTTAATAAGAATCCGTCGAGAATTCACAATTGTTCAGGTGAAATAAAAAAGAGATTTCATTCTTAAAAATATATTGTCAGATTTACTAATACACACAAACGCACGCACACACGTGTGGCGTTAATAAATTAAAGTAAACATGTTACTGTCGTAGTCTGGTACCACTCGGTGCAGGCACTCCGTCTGAATGGCGGATACTGTGAGCATATAACAGCGGTTGGTCTGCAGCAGCTCCCTTTGCAGTAGAGCGGGGCGCGAAGGCCGCTCGGTGTACAACAATTCGGCAGGGTGCATGGCGACGTCCGTGTCTCCTACCGTCACGTACCGTACGACCATCTTTTCGCCTTTTAATCACGCAATAACCTGCTGAGAACACAGTTCAATAACTGGAAATGGAATATACATTAGGAGAAAGGTAAAATTATCTCGACAAGAAACTTAACTAACGAAATCGAATTAAAATGATTCCGTTAAATAAACCTATCCGTTCTAATAAAAAAAGAAACTTGTGTTTAAATGATTCTTTAACACTATGAGAACAACTAACACATCGACTCTTAGCTGTCTTAGTCTCTCATATCACTTTAGATGCAGGCTAATCCATATTGCTAAGTGTATATCTTCAACATGTAAGTATATACACACAAGTGGAAGTGTCAGGCAAATAATAAAAAACTAAATCTTTACCTGGCCATAATCTTATCCACAACTGCTTACATTAAATATTTAACTTTTGGTAAATAGCAAGCAATAGCCAACGCACTTCAGATGCGTAATTCTAATTCTTATAGTTTAAATAAACTCTCGACACCATTGCTGCAATGGAAACAATGTTCAATAAATGATAAATATTAATTTTTTTAATTAGAGTTCAATAAACAGGTGCTATGGTGATACTCACTTTCTTTGAAGATGCCTTAGAGAAAGCTTTGAATACATTGAGAAGAATTATGTGGTCGCCTAACGGAGACTGGAATTTTTGTTTCATTGTCAGTGCTTCTCCTCTCTTGTGCACCGGTGTGTGGAATAAGTCTTCAATTGACAGAACTGCTACCAAACTTAAGACCTGTATAAAAGATAAAACAATATTTGTACTGTTCGCCCAATTGCGTATGTGACAAAATCTTTGTCATTAGACTTTATGAAAAATATTCGCGGTTTCCGATAGATGGTACTATATTGTATAAGGTATCTAAAGTTTTTTAGCTTTTAATTTTTTTTTTCATTTCAAATATTATAATTGCGTATTGATGCTTGTTACTCTTTCGTGTAAAACTACTGTATGGATTTAGATGAAATTTCACAGTAATATAGCTTATACATCAAAATAACGCATAGGTTATAGTTATGCATGTACCGCGATTACCTACATACGCGGGTGGTTAGCTAGTAAGTGTGACAAATGAACTTTCACGCTGTACATTACGGGTCATTGGTGTCTACTCTGGTCGATTATCAGAAGCACGCACGTGTCGGCAATTTTCTGAAAATCTTTCTTCTATTTCTTTCAATATTTCAGACAACCACAATTCAAATATGTAGTTTTTCGAAGCAGACGTGACAAACCCCGCCTGGTCTGATTTTATTGGCCTCATACTGTGATACAAAAATAATCATTACAGACTACAATTTCAAAATTACGTTGGTACACGTGAAATGTTTGTTAAAATAAGACAATGCTTCAGGATCTCGGTGCAAACAACTTAAGAAACAATTATTTGAAACATCTTATTTATTGTTCCCAATTTAAAGAACTAGTAAGCGGTTTTATGATTAATCGTATGATTTGCATCAAAAGAAAACAGTTTGGGTCAATTGCAATTTCATTCCTGCAAGAGGGATTATTATATATTATGGCATATAAATAACTTACCGTCTGCAAAATAAGTGCAGCTAACTCCCTCTACAGATGCGGACCCCGGGAACTGAAGTTTGAACACCATTCAGATTTTTTTCCGTTTTCATTTACACATCTATTTTCTCTTATTTTTGCAATCTCACAATTTTATTCACTATACAAATTAATTTTCTCTCTGTCTAAGTGATGGAAATTTATAAAAAAAAAAAAATTGTGCGTGTGTTTGTTGTCTCTTAATTTCTGTACGTTCTTCTTCCAGTATCTTTGTGATTCTCATCATGTAATACATTACAATCATACAATCACAACAGAACTCTCTTACAGCGATACTAAAAGTCCTTTGGACTACGATTCCAATCCACATTTTGGTATAATGGGCCTTGAGTTTGACTTCAGTCGTATTTCTTTTAGTAATTTCTTATAATTGCAATACAAAAACATCATTGATTCGAAATGTTTGAAAAATACCAGCCAAGTGCAAGTTGAGTCATAGTCGCATGTAAATGTCCAGCATATTTAACATCTTATATAAATAACAAATAAATGAAATACAATCAAGCCTCCTTTCTGAGAAGAGGCATATGTCCTGCAGTGGACTGTTACAATTTGTTGATGAACTGTCTGTGAAACATATTGAAAAAATAAACCAAATAAACCAAAATCCCATAATAAACCAAAGCATAACATTCATACTCAGACAATTGGGTAGATGACTGTATCGTAAATAAATACCACAATTTACTACATTAAAACTAAAATCATGAAACATCTCGGAAAATACAATTAACATAGCTTTTTATTATTATTACGAATTTCAATCAAATATACAGTGAAATACATTGTTCAATTGAGTAGTCTAAAAGAGTGACGTCACAATATGGTATTTAGTACATTTTTCATACAAAATTGTCGTTTTGACAGATGATAAAAAGTAACTAATTTGACTAAGGTGTCATCTAGCCTATTCTCAGAGTCGAATGTCATTACTCTAATATGTCAGTGTCCCAGTATAAGTTTTCTGTTGGCTCAACTTCAGGTGTATGCGGAGTAGTTAAAATTTATTTAAGAAATAAACTATAAATAAAAAAATTGTTCCAGATACTCTAATGTTTTTAGTACCATGGGTACTTAACGTCCATAATGTGCAGACCAACTGAAATATTTTTTTGGGAAATATCTTCCATTGCAATTTGCTTACCTCCAAATAATGGCCACCACAACCCACAACCAGTAGCAAATTTTTATAACTGACAAGCTCGAGATCTGCTATAAACTGTTGTAGCGCTGCCTTTAAAGCGGTTTCTTGCTTTCGTGCTAAATAGTTATGTGGTGAGTGCAAGAGTAAATATTTATATACAAGAAAGTACTAACAACGCGCTTTTATATAGACATTGTATATTCTATAATAGTAACGTTATTAAACTTTCATACTAAATATTTACGTTTTTTGTTTCGGATGCTTCAAATGTGTTCAACTGCCTTCAAATAGATTTGATTATAAGTGGCAAGATAGATTTGAGCACAAGTACGCAGGCAGTGCGCCAATGAACCCTCGAGAGTTTCATAAACGGAGAGTATGAAGAGTGAAAGGTTCAGAAGTAGTATTATATAACTTTGTAGAAGACTATAGTACAAAGTTTATTCTGAATGTTTCAAAGTTGAACCATCAGATTAAGATGTAGTAGAATCAGAAGCATGTGCGATAAAGTTTGAAGAACAATGTTAAAAAGAAGCTGAATATTATAAAGGACAAAACCGAGCGAAGGAAATGTATTTGTACTTTGATCTTGATTTGTTAACTTATTTGCGCCATATCTGCTGACGAGCTTTCATCAAAAATGTTTATATTTTTACTTTGACGTTTAGGTATATTGTTATGCATATTTGTTTGAGCGGCACCACTGCACCTGTGCAAAAATGTTCGTGTCGGTTTAAGTTCTTAAAGTTTCGTTTAAATTTTTTCAGTTTTTATATAAGTATATCATACTTTTCTATCGTTTCAACAGATTATAAATTTGGTCACTCCACCTTTTTATGTTAATGCTGTGCATGTCTAAGTGACAAATTCACTTTCTACTGAATATGTCATTGTCCCTGTGCATTGGGAAATAAAGAACTTGCACCTAATGTGTTTTCTTTACTTGCCGATCTACGCAACGTAGATTTTTATCGTATGCCGTTATTTAGTGCCGTTTTTTTATGTTAAGATTAATTAGACCGCTTTAATATGCATATTTTCAACACAACAGCTAGAGCTTTTGAAATAAATAAATGAAAATTAAAATGCATCCATCTTAAAAACGGAGTCAAAATGCCTAGAGACCGAAGTTTCAAAGATTTGTGAAACCCAATCGAGAATAATAGTACGTTTAAGAGAAGAGCTTCAAACAACGAAAAGGTATACGTACTCGTAAGACATAATGATATACTTAGACACTAATTCGGGAACGAGATGAGCCCTAGACCAAATACCCAGAGATAGCAGAACATTTGTAAGACGCGAACTCGAGCGCTGTCTTCAAAGTACGGAGCTGTTCAATTCAATGCTAAAAGCCCATGTGGCGAGTGCGGTAGTATTTACGAATATAAGAGTAAAATAACTTCATTGAAGATATTTCATCCACGTAACATATTATATAAGTTAAAGCCAGTGATTATGATGTCATAATATGTAGCTAATGCTGTAACCAGGTGGTCAAACAAATAGCTGAGTCAACCCAGGGACTGCCTGAAAGAAACAACTTGTGATTCAATGAAGAAGAGACTCAATTACGTTTAAGGTAATTCTCTTATGTCTAAGCATGCAAGTCACGCATCTGGAAGATATTTCGAACTATATTTCGAATTTCTAAATTCTATACTTCAAATATTTCACAAAATACGAAATGTGAAAATGTGATTTCTGGACGAAATTTACCTGTACTTTTTCCAACTCAAGCAAATCGTTTCCCGCCAACCTTGAAAATTAAATTAATATCAACAAGGATATAGAGCTTTGTTCTTCAAGATTCCGTACAGAGGCTAAATAAAGAAAAGTGTACAACATATACATGTAAAAATGGTGAAATAACCAACGTGTGTCATGTGAACTACTCCGAGTCAAACAGATATCGTGACTTTCGTGCTTAGAGTAAAAGCTACGATAGATTATTAATATTCATCATTCAAAATGTATACAGAAACAATGTGCGGCAAAGACACTTAAAAAACCTGATCCAGGCACGTCCAGCTCTATGTTAAAGTCTGTGCAGAACTGTATTTGTAAAATTAACTCTTAAATTAGAGGCTAAACTAAAAGATGCTAATTTTGGGAATTGTGAAGGGAACAGGTCAGAATACCAACTAGTAGAATGTTGAACTAAAAATATTATCATAGACCATCACCATCCAAATATAAACTCATCTATAAGAAATAGTGTATTAATATTTATTTTAGATTTTATTAACTCATTTAAGTTTACTCAGTTGACACTGCTGCATTTGTACGCCGCGTGGCATTACATAGTGGACATTATCATTGTCCGTTACATATTAAGTGCTTTTGCAATTGAACTTGAATGGTGAACGTTATGTATAATAAAGTTTTTATGAACTTAATTAAACAATTTACAGCACTGACCATTAACACCTCGTGGCTAATTCTGCTTGCTATGAATTATCAACGTCACCACATTAGTATTGTTACGTTTTCATAGTAAACATGTAAATTGGTAGTTTTTAATTGTCAATCATAAAAGTAAATAAATTTATAAAATATAATAATTGTATCCATTCTACATTGAAAAGAAAACAATTGGCAAAGTACCTGAATAGTGACAAACTTTCATATAGTTGCAGTATTCTTCAAGTGACAAATTCACTGTGTAGTAAAACAAATGTGAATGTAAACGAAATGAAGCTTTGGATACCTATCAGTATAGCACTTCACCAGGATACAGAGTGCAATGGAGACCGCTGGTTGACTTAATCTGTCGAAGAAACCACGATCCCCTGCAGTAAGCGAGTTACAAACTAGAAGGAATATTTACAGGGAAATAACTCACACGATGACAATAGAAGTGCATTGTGAAGTACCTAAGTGCTGCGTGTTTCACGTACGTTAAGATTTCTTTATACAATTCAGTAAATCTATAGAGAGGAAAGAGGAAAAAGAAAACTGCTGTTGTTTAGAATTAGGCTAAGGAATAATTTTCGAATGTAGCCATTTGTAAACACGAATTATTTTATTATCTGCACGAATAGTGCGCGTCGTTGACTGCAATACCGTAAGTGATTTTGATCTATAGTCAACACTTTATTGGTATTTTTCAAAATTTAATTCGAATTTGTTCATTTAAAAAAATGTACAGAAGTGATTCTCAAAATATTTTTGGTTCAAAAGTTGGAGGCCCAAAAAGGTATCCATACCCTAAAAATTCTAAATTAATTTATTGAATTATTTTTGCAACAGTAATTTCAAACAAAATTTACAGTCGCATGACCCTTATTGTTTTTATTTCCAGCAAGAAAAGAAGTAACTGAAAAAAAAATTGAATGTTATCGCTGTATAATGTGTTCTTTCTAGATAAAATAAAAGAAGGTGGCGAGTTACCCGATAGTAAACGCTTACCGCCTCCCAAAGATGCCAACAGCTCACAACGAATTTTGTATAAATTGTTGCACTTGTTAGGAGTTTGAACGTTCAAAGGAGTTGCACGAAATCGAAACAGGAATTTCCCTACTAACAATTATAACATATATACTGTAAAGCGATCGTAATATCCGTAGCACAATATTTTATTTGGTATACTTTCTCGTATCAATTCGCACTTTCTTCCAGTGCAAATAAGTAAAAACCTGGAACTCACTGCCAGCGCACGTGTTTCCTTCACGCTGTGGTTCCAGATCCATTAAGTGCGGCATGAAAAAGTGTCTCGCTAGGCAGCCATAGTGTGGGTTGCCATACTGCATTGTCTGCTTTCACATTGAGTATTATAGAGTCACTTTAGCACCCATTAGATAACAAAGGTTAAAAAAATAAAAAAAAAAATTGCTGTCACACACTGACGCTTGACTTCATTTGACGTAAAGAACATTGTTGTTTAAAAAATGCCTTTTTATACTTCGAGACTATTAGAAATAACCAGACGTGTAACACTGCTACCAACCGTGGAAGTCCCTACGAAGTGAAGATCTCTTCAGACGGACGCTAAATAGTAGTTCAGTGAGCACAAGATTGTAAAACGTTAAAGTCTACACGGTTGTGTAACACATTGTACATTCTGTAGATTCTTGTTCTCAGACTAAGGAACCTTCCTACCCTAAACACACAAAGCAACTGTAAATCGCCTCTTTTTATGTTCCTAGTTCGAAGTTCTATTGTACCGAATTATATAAATATGAACTGCAAATAAAAACAAAAAAAAATCAGACCAAAAAAAGGAGACATAGTATGTGATATTTGCCAAAAACTCGAAAACTGCTTTAATAAGAGAACCAGTAGTGGTTACTTCAATTATCTGAACTGTCCAATACAATGAGGGTTTTCTTATTCATAATTAACCGTGAATAAACAAGAAGAGCTCGAGACTTGCTATAGACTGCTGGAGCACTCTCTCCGCAGTCAGCAGTTGGTTACTACGATGCTAAACGTCTGTCAAACATGACCATATATTAATATAGCATATTATAAGTCGGCAATAGCAGTAGTTACATAAGTTTTAGCGCAAAATGTTTAGTTTGCAATATAGGTGTAGTGTGTCAATCTGTAAGAAACTTTGTATTGTGAAGAGTTTGGTTGATGGATGAGGTTCGTATCCAGCCAATTATGATCACTCACAAAAAAAAACCGTTTAAACTCATTGTGATTGTTAAGAGTTTACGTCACCAGATTATTAATTAAAACTGTTCAAGTACAGAGACAGTGCATCAATGAATCAAGAGTTTAATAAACGGCGAGTATGTGCAATGCAAGATTAAGAGCCTATTTTGTATAACTTTGTAAATGAATAAAATGATTATTGTGACGTAATATTGTACTTGGACACTAACGTAGAACGTCTGACAGTTACAGGCAAAACTAGAGGTAAACTGCCTGGAGATAGGAGTTAGTGCCAAAGATTTGTGACACCTAATCGAAATAAAGGTGCTTATCAATACAGCACTTTACCAGGCTACGGAGAGCAATCAATGAAGCCAGCTGGTTGACCAACTCTCTCAAGTAATCTCGATCCTCTGCTGTGAGGGATTTACTTAAGAAGGAGCAAAGTAAGCCAAGGAAATTGCTGTCGCATACACCGAACATAATTTCTAACCTAAATAAATGTTAAGAAATTTTATTTCACAGCTACAGGTTGTAATCTTAACCAGCGGAATGATGCAGCACGCAGCCGGATGAAGCAACGCATATGTTAACAAACTCATTCATGTGACTTTTTACATTAACATTTATTTTAGTTTATAGTTTTCGTAGTTACAATTTATTTAAGAAATAAACGATAAATAAAAGAGGGGTTTTTGTCCCCGAAGGGGTAGACAGACACGTATTTAACGTCCACAGTGTGCAGACTAACTAATATACTAATTTTTAAGAAAATAGCTTCCATTGCAATTTTCTTACCTCCAAATAATGACCACCACAACCCCCAACCCGTAGATAATGTTTATAACTGGCAAGCTCGTGATCTGCTATAGACTATTGTAGCGCAGCTTTTAAAGCGGCTGGCTTTCGTGCTAAATAGTTATGTGGTAAGTGCAAGAGTAAATACTTATATAAAAGAAAATACTAACAACACGCTTTTATGTAGACATTGTATATTCTATAATAGTAATGTTATTAAACTTTCATACTAAATATTTACGTTTTTTGATTCGGATGCTTCAAACGTGTCCACCTGCTTTCAAATAAATTTGATTATAAGTGACAAGATAGATTTGAGCACAAGCACGCACACAGTGCGCCAATGAACCCTCGAGAGTTTCATAAAAGGAGAGTATGAAGAGTGAAAGATTCGGAAGCAGTATTATATAATTTTGTATAGTTTATTCACATAGTTTATTCTGAATGTTTTGAAGTCGAACCATCAAACTAAGATGTGATAGAATCAGAAGCATGTGCAATAAAGTTTGGAGAACAATGTTAAAAAAAAACTGAAGATCACGAACGAAACAACCGAGCGAAGGAAATGTATTTGTACTTTGACCTTGATTTGTTAACTTATTTGCGCCATATCTGCTGATGAGCTTTCATTAAAAATGTTTATATTTTTATTTTGACGTTTAGGTCTATTGTTATGCATATTTGTTTGAGTGGCGACCACTTGTACGAAGACGTTCATGTTTAATGTTTTTTAGTTTTAAAATAAATATATCATATTCTTCTACCGTTTAAACAGGTTATGAGTTTGTCAATAAACCGATTTGGTCACTCTACCATTTTATGTAAATACAGCATTTACACTTCTAAGTGACAAATTCACTTTCTACTGAATAAGTCGTCGTTGTACATTGGGAGATAGAGAACTTACAACCAATCTACTTTCTTTACTTGCCAATCTAAGCAGCATTAATTGTTAAATTAATCGTATGAAGTTATTTAGTATCGATATGTACATATATTTTCAACACAATGGCTAGTGTTTTTGAAATAAATAAATGAAAATTAAAATGTATCCATCTTAAAAACGGAGAAAAATTCCAAGAGCCGGAGCTTAAAAAAATTGTGAGACCCAATCGAGAAGGAACTCGGGATGACTTTGATGTCACATATGCGCGCTGTAGTGTTCATTTAACCGTGAATAGTGTTGTAACTTACAATTAAAAAAAAGAAACATGTCAATAATATCGAACACTTATTCTGTGACCAGAGTCAAAAGAACCTACTCTGAATGTAAGTAATTCCAAAGATATCGCATACCTACTCAATACCTATCGTGAGCGAACTCACCATAAAAGCACAGAAAGAAATAAAACAGAAATATTTGCAACACGACCTTAGTGCACTGTATTAATGTTTTGAACGAAAGAAAAGGAAAACTATCGATGTTCAAAATCAGATAGATCAGGTTTGGATCCAAGCAATTATGAGCACTTATCTGCACGAAGTCACATGAGCGAGTCGTTGACTGCGATGCCGTAAATAATGTTAATCTGTCGTCATTAACTTACTGCCCTTATAAATTTATTTGGACTCGGTTCATATAAGAAATTTGTATAAAACATCTACAGAACTGTAGTTCCCAAAGTTGTTTGAACCGCGACCCAAACTTTGCCTATTAATTCCTGAATATATTTTTGTCACAATTGTTATTGCAAATAAAATGTTACAGTCGCATGATTTATTTTAAACTGTAAAAATGCAAAAAAAAAATAATTAAAATATCTACTTTGCGATTGTGTAACACGCTCTTTTATTACAGAACAGGATGCAAACAGGTGACTATTCACCCGATAGTAAGCGAATACCGCCGCCCATAGACGTCTGCAACTCAAAACGAATGCTGTTTAAGTTTATTGCACTTGTTAGAAGTTCAATTCACACTTCTATAATCTACAATCGAAGAATATTAAATTTCACAAGCACAATATTACATTAAGTAAACTCCACGTGTAAACCGGGATGTGTTCCAAATAATTGCTGTCATATGCTGATACCCGACTTCACTTTGCAAATAAGAATTTTGTAGTGTGTAAATAACTTCTTTTGTACTTCGAGATAACCAGAAAGAAACCAGGGAAACTCAATACTTGCTACCACACTATCTATTACTCGCCATGCCATGCCATGCACAGCAAACTGCTGACACATGACGACACAAGGCGCAGTCTACTGTCTGTATATAATAGACATTCATATGTTTACGCCGCAAGTGGCAGAACATGTTGTACGTACTTAATGAAATAAATAAAGAGTTAATTATTGTCATTATATTACATACCTGACGTACTACACAAATTCAGAGTTGGGAGAGGCTGGTGGTCTTTCATACCGGCCTATCCTAGTACAACTACCAGACTCTCACATAAGAGTATAGCAACATGTACAATGTAAGTTTGTTTTGTGATACCTAATGTAAAGCTGTACTTTGTGGGAGAACCATTTTTTTAACATTATTGTATTTATTACATTTGTAAGAATAAATCCAAGTATTTACAACAAGACCTTAGAGCAACGTATTATATATTCTGAACCAAAAAAGAGGAAAAATAAAACTGCTGATGTTTAGAATTAGGCTGAAGGATAAGGTCCGAATGTAGCCAATTGTGAGCACTTACCTGCACGAATAGTGCGCGTCGTTGATGGCAATACGTAAGTGATGTTAATCTATCCTCAACATCTTCCTGCTATTTTTTAAAATTTAATTCTAACTTGTACATTTAAAAAGATGTAAAGAAATGTACAAAAGTGATTCTCAAAATATCTTTGATCCCAAAGATGGAGGCCCAGAAAGCTGACTCAACCCTAAAAATTCTAAATTCTTTAATTTCAAAATTTTTGTAACACTAACTTCAAACAAAATTTTACGGTCGCATGACCCTTATTGTTTTTACTTTCAGAATAAAAACAAAAAATTGAAAAAAAAGTTGAATGATAACATTCAACTGCATAATATGTTCTTTCTAAATAAATTACAAAGAAGGTGGCGAGTTACACGACAGTAAGCGCCTACCGCCTCCCAAAGACACCAGCAACTCAAAACGAATTTTGCACCAATTTGCTGCACTTAATAGGATTTCGAACGTTCAAAGGAGTTGCACGAAATCGCAGCAGGAATTTTCCTACTAACAATTGTACCATATATACTCTAAAGCGAACGTAATATCCGTAGCACAATGTTTTATTTGGTATACTCTCTCGTATCAATTTGCACTTTCAGTACAAATCAGTAAAAACCTGAAACTCACTGCCAGCGCACGTGTTTCTTTCACACTGTGGTGCCGGATCCATTAAGTGGGGCATGAAAAAGCGTCTCGCTAGGCAGCCATAGTGTGGGTTGCCATACTTCACTGTCTGCATTCACAATGAGTATTGCAGATTCACTTTAGCAGCCATTAGATAAAGAAATATTAAAATAAAAAAAAAAATTGCTGTCACACACTGACATGGACTGAATGTCATTACTCTAATATGTCAGTGTCCCAGTACAAGTTTTCTGTTGGCTCAACTTCAGGTGTGTGTGGAGTAGTTACAATTTATTTAAGAAATAAACTATAAATAAAAAAATTGTTCCAGATACTCTAATGTTTTTTGTCCAAGGGCTAGACAGACACGTATTTAACGTCCACAGTGTGCAGACTAACTGTAATATTTTTAAGGAAATAGCTAGTATTCAACAGATAGAGATTTCGAAATAAATAAGTGAAAATTAAAATGCATTCATCTTAAGAACGGAGTCAAAATGCGTAGAGACCGAAGTTTCAAAGATTTGTGAAACCCAATCGAGAATAATAGTACGTTTAAGAGAAGAGCTTCAAACAACGAAAAGGTATACGTACTCGCAAGAACTATTGTTATACTTAGACACTAATTTGGGCACGAGATGAACCATAGACCAAATACCCAGAGATAGCAGAACATTTGTAAGACGCGAACTCGAGCGCTGTCTTCAAAGTACTGAGCTATTCAATTAAATGCTAAAAGTCCATGTGGCGAGTGCGGTAGTATTTACGAATATAAGAGTAAAATAACTTCATTGAAGATATTTCAAACTGACCGTACATCAACGTACCGTACTATATAAGTTAAAGCCAGTGATTATGATGTCACAATATGTAGCTAATGCTGTAACCAAGTGGTCATACAAATAGCTGAGTCAACCCAGGGACTGCCTGAAAGAAACAACTTGTGATTCAATGAAGAAGAGACTCAATACGTTTAAGGTATTTCTCTTGTGTCAAAGCGTGCAAGTCACACATCTGGAAGATATTTCGAACTATATTTCGAATTTCTAAATTCTATACTTCGAATATTTTACAAAATACGAAATGTAAAAATGTGATTTCTAGACGTAATTTATCTGTACTTTTTCCAACACAAGCAAATCGTTTCCCGCCAACCTTGAAAATCAAATTAATATCAACAAGGATAGAGAGCTTCGTTCTTCAAGATTCCGTACAGAGGCTAAATAAAGAAAAATGTACAATATATACATGTAAAAATGGTGAAATAACCAACGTCTGAACATGTGAACTACTCCGAGTCAAACAGGTATCGTGACTTTCGTGCTTAGAGTAAAAGCTACGATATGTTATTAATATTCATCGTTCAAAATGTATACAGAAACAATGTGCGGCAAAGACACTTAAAAAACCTGATCCAGGCACGTCCAGCTCTATGTTAAAGTCTGTGCAGAACTGTATTTGTAAAATTAACTCTTAAATTAGAGGCTCAACTAAAAGACGCTAATTTTAGGAATTGTGAAGGGAACAGGTCAGAATACCAACTAGTAGAATGTTGAACTAAAAATATTATCATAGACCATCACCATCCAAATATAAACTCATCTATAAGAAATAGTGTATTAATATTTATTTTAGATTTTATTAACTCATTTAAGTTTACTCAGTTGACACTGCTGCATTTGTACGCCGCGTGCCATTACATAGTGGACATTATCATTGTCCGTTACATATTAAGTGCTTTTGCAATTGAACTTGAATGGTGAACGTTATGTATAATAAAGTTTTTATGAACTTAATTAAACAATTTACAGCACTGACCATTAACACCTCGTGGCTAATTCTGCTTGCTATGAATTATCAACGTCACCACATTAGTATTGTTACGTTTTCATAGTAAACATGTAAATTGGTAGTTTTTAATTGTCAATCATAAAAGTAAATAAATTTATAAAATATAATAATTGTATCCATTCTACATTGAAAAGAAAACAATTGGCAAAGTACCTGAATAGTGACAAACTTTCATATAGTTGCAGTATTCTTCAAGTGACAAATTCACTGTGTAGTAAAACAAATGTGAATGTAAACGAAATGAAGCTTTGGATACCTATCAGTATAGCACTTCACCAGGATACAGAGTGCAATGGAGACCGCTGGTTGACTTAATCTGTCGAAGAAACCACGATCCCCTGCAGTAAGCGAGTTACAAACTAGAAGGAATATTTACAGGGAAATAACTCACACGATGACAATAGAAGTGCATTGTGAAGTACCTAAGTGCTGCGTGTTTCACGTACGTTAAGATTTCTTTATACAATTCAGTAAATCTATAGAGAGGAAAGAGGAAAAAGAAAACTGCTGTTGTTTAGAATTAGGCTAAGGAATATTTTTCGAATGTAGCCATTTGTAAACACGAATTATTTTATTATCTGCACGAATAGTGCACGTCGTTGACTGCAATACCGTAAGTGATTTTGATCTATAGTCAACACTTTATTGGTATTTTTAAAATTTAATTCGAATTTGTTCATTTAAAAAAATGTACAGAAGTGATTCTCAAAATATTTTTGGTTCAAAAGTTGGAGGCCCAAAAAGGTATCCGTACCCTAAAAATTCTAAATTAATTTATTGAATTATTTTTGCAACAGTAATTTCAAACAAAATTTACAGTCGCATGACCCTTATTGTTTTTATTTCCAGCAAGAAAAGAAGTAACTGAAAAAAAAATTGAATGTTATCGCTGTATAATGTGTTCTTTCTAGATAAAATAAAAGAAGGTGGCGAGTTACCCGATAGTAAACGCTTACCGCCTCCCAAAGATGCCAACAGCTCACAACGAATTTTGTATAAATTGTTGCACTTGTTAGGAGTTTGAACGTTCAAAGGAGTTGCACGAAATCGAAACAGGAATTTCCCTACTAACAATTATAACATATATACTGTAAAGCGATCGTAATATCCGTAGCACAATATTTTATTTGGTATACTTTCTCGTATCAATTCGCACTTTCTTCCAGTGCAAATAAGTAAAAACCTGGAACTCACTGCCAGCGCACGTGTTTCCTTCACGCTGTGGTTCCAGATCCATTAAGTGCGGCATGAAAAAGTGTCTCGCTAGGCAGCCATAGTGTGGGTTGCCATACTGCATTGTCTGCTTTCACATTGAGTATTATAGAGTCACTTTAGCACCCATTAGATAACAAAGGTTAAAAAAATAAAAAAAAAAATTGCTGTCACACACTGACGCTTGACTTCATTTGACGTAAAGAACATTGTTGTTTAAAAAATGCCTTTTTATACTTCGAGACTATTAGAAATAACCAGACGTGTAACACTGCTACCAACCGTGGAAGTCCCTACGAAGTGAAGATCTCTTCAGACGGACGCTAAATAGTAGTTCAGTGAGCACAAGATTGTAAAACGTTAAAGTCTACACGGTTGTGTAACACATTGTACATTCTGTAGATTCTTGTTCTCAGACTAAGGAACCTTCCTACCCTAAACACACAAAGCAACTGTAAATCGCCTCTTTTTATGTTCCTAGTTCGAAGTTCTATTGTACCGAATTATATAAATATGAACTGCAAATAAAAACAAAAAAAAATCAGACCAAAAAAAGGAGACATAGTATGTGATATTTGCCAAAAACTCGAAAACTGCTTTAATAAGAGAACCAGTAGTGGTTACTTCAATTATCTGAACTGTCCAATACAATGAGGGTTTTCTTATTCATAATTAACCGTGAATAAACAAGAAGAGCTCGAGACTTGCTATAGACTGCTGGAGCACTCTCTCCGCAGTCAGCAGTTGGTTACTACGATGCTAAACGTCTGTCAAACATGACCATATATTAATATAGCATATTATAAGTCGGCAATAGCAGTAGTTACATAAGTTTTAGCGCAAAATGTTTAGTTTGCAATATAGGTGTAGTGTGTCAATCTGTAAGAAACTTTGTATTGTGAAGAGTTTGGTTGATGGATGAGGTTCGTATCCAGCCAATTATGATCACTCACAAAAAAAAAACCGTTTAAACTCATTGTGATTGTTAAGAGTTTACGTCACCAGATTATTAATTAAAACTGTTCAAGTACAGAGACAGTGCATCAATGAATCAAGAGTTTAATAAACGGCGAGTATGTGCAATGCAAGATTAAGAGCCTATTTTGTATAACTTTGTAAATGAATAAAATGATTATTGTGACGTAATATTGTACTTGGACACTAACGTAGAACGTCTGACAGTTACAGGCAAAACTAGAGGTAAACTGCCTGGAGATAGGAGTTAGTGCCAAAGATTTGTGACACCTAATCGAAATAAAGGTGCTTATCAATACAGCACTTTACCAGGCTACGGAGAGCAATCAATGAAGCCAGCTGGTTGACCAACTCTCTCAAGTAATCTCGATCCTCTGCTGTGAGGGATTTACTTAAGAAGGAGCAAAGTAAGCCAAGGAAATTGCTGTCGCATACACCGAACATAATTTCTAACCTAAATAAATGTTAAGAAATTTTATTTCACAGCTACAGGTTGTAATCTTAACCAGCGGAATGATGCAGCACGCAGCCGGATGAAGCAACGCATATGTTAACAAACTCATTCATGTGACTTTTTACATTAACATTTATTTTAGTTTATAGTTTTCGTAGTTACAATTTATTTAAGAAATAAACGATAAATAAAAGAGGGGTTTTTGTCCCCGAAGGGGTAGACAGACACGTATTTAACGTCCACAGTGTGCAGACTAACTAATATACTAATTTTTAAGAAAATAGCTTCCATTGCAATTTTCTTACCTCCAAATAATGACCACCACAACCCCCAACCCGTAGATAATGTTTATAACTGGCAAGCTCGTGATCTGCTATAGACTATTGTAGCGCAGCTTTTAAAGCGGCTGGCTTTCGTGCTAAATAGTTATGTGGTAAGTGCAAGAGTAAATACTTATATAAAAGAAAATACTAACAACACGCTTTTATGTAGACATTGTATATTCTATAATAGTAATGTTATTAAACTTTCATACTAAATATTTACGTTTTTTGATTCGGATGCTTCAAACGTGTCCACCTGCTTTCAAATAAATTTGATTATAAGTGACAAGATAGATTTGAGCACAAGCACGCACACAGTGCGCCAATGAACCCTCGAGAGTTTCATAAAAGGAGAGTATGAAGAGTGAAAGATTCGGAAGCAGTATTATATAATTTTGTATAGTTTATTCACATAGTTTATTCTGAATGTTTTGAAGTCGAACCATCAAACTAAGATGTGATAGAATCAGAAGCATGTGCAATAAAGTTTGGAGAACAATGTTAAAAAAAAACTGAAGATCACGAACGAAACAACCGAGCGAAGGAAATGTATTTGTACTTTGACCTTGATTTGTTAACTTATTTGCGCCATATCTGCTGATGAGCTTTCATTAAAAATGTTTATATTTTTATTTTGACGTTTAGGTCTATTGTTATGCATATTTGTTTGAGTGGCGACCACTTGTACGAAGACGTTCATGTTTAATGTTTTTTAGTTTTAAAATAAATATATCATATTCTTCTACCGTTTAAACAGGTTATGAGTTTGTCAATAAACCGATTTGGTCACTCTACCATTTTATGTAAATACAGCATTTACACTTCTAAGTGACAAATTCACTTTCTACTGAATAAGTCGTCGTTGTACATTGGGAGATAGAGAACTTACAACCAATCTACTTTCTTTACTTGCCAATCTAAGCAGCATTAATTGTTAAATTAATCGTATGAAGTTATTTAGTATCGATATGTACATATATTTTCAACACAATGGCTAGTGTTTTTGAAATAAATAAATGAAAATTAAAATGTATCCATCTTAAAAACGGAGAAAAATTCCAAGAGCCGGAGCTTAAAAAAATTGTGAGACCCAATCGAGAAGGAACTCGGGATGACTTTGATGTCACATATGCGCGCTGTAGTGTTCATTTAACCGTGAATAGTGTTGTAACTTACAATTAAAAAAAAGAAACATGTCAATAATATCGAACACTTATTCTGTGACCAGAGTCAAAAGAACCTACTCTGAATGTAAGTAATTCCAAAGATATCGCATACCTACTCAATACCTATCGTGAGCGAACTCACCATAAAAGCACAGAAAGAAATAAAACAGAAATATTTGCAACACGACCTTAGTGCACTGTATTAATGTTTTGAACGAAAGAAAAGGAAAACTATCGATGTTCAAAATCAGATAGATCAGGTTTGGATCCAAGCAATTATGAGCACTTATCTGCACGAAGTCACATGAGCGAGTCGTTGACTGCGATGCCGTAAATAATGTTAATCTGTCGTCATTAACTTACTGCCCTTATAAATTTATTTGGACTCGGTTCATATAAGAAATTTGTATAAAACATCTACAGAACTGTAGTTCCCAAAGTTGTTTGAACCGCGACCCAAACTTTGCCTATTAATTCCTGAATATATTTTTGTCACAATTGTTATTGCAAATAAAATGTTACAGTCGCATGATTTATTTTAAACTGTAAAAATGCAAAAAAAAAATAATTAAAATATCTACTTTGCGATTGTGTAACACGCTCTTTTATTACAGAACAGGATGCAAACAGGTGACTATTCACCCGATAGTAAGCGAATACCGCCGCCCATAGACGTCTGCAACTCAAAACGAATGCTGTTTAAGTTTATTGCACTTGTTAGAAGTTCAATTCACACTTCTATAATCTACAATCGAAGAATATTAAATTTCACAAGCACAATATTACATTAAGTAAACTCCACGTGTAAACCGGGATGTGTTCCAAATAATTGCTGTCATATGCTGATACCCGACTTCACTTTGCAAATAAGAATTTTGTAGTGTGTAAATAACTTCTTTTGTACTTCGAGATAACCAGAAAGAAACCAGGGAAACTCAATACTTGCTACCACACTATCTATTACTCGCCATGCCATGCCATGCACAGCAAACTGCTGACACATGACGACACAAGGCGCAGTCTACTGTCTGTATATAATAGACATTCATATGTTTACGCCGCAAGTGGCAGAACATGTTGTACGTACTTAATGAAATAAATAAAGAGTTAATTATTGTCATTATATTACATACCTGACGTACTACACAAATTCAGAGTTGGGAGAGGCTGGTGGTCTTTCATACCGGCCTATCCTAGTACAACTACCAGACTCTCACATAAGAGTATAGCAACATGTACAATGTAAGTTTGTTTTGTGATACCTAATGTAAAGCTGTACTTTGTGGGAGAACCATTTTTTTAACATTATTGTATTTATTACATTTGTAAGAATAAATCCAAGTATTTACAACAAGACCTTAGAGCAACGTATTATATATTCTGAACCAAAAAAGAGGAAAAATAAAACTGCTGATGTTTAGAATTAGGCTGAAGGATAAGGTCCGAATGTAGCCAATTGTGAGCACTTACCTGCACGAATAGTGCGCGTCGTTGATGGCAATACGTAAGTGATGTTAATCTATCCTCAACATCTTCCTGCTATTTTTTAAAATTTAATTCTAACTTGTACATTTAAAAAGATGTAAAGAAATGTACAAAAGTGATTCTCAAAATATCTTTGATCCCAAAGATGGAGGCCCAGAAAGCTGACTCAACCCTAAAAATTCTAAATTCTTTAATTTCAAAATTTTTGTAACACTAACTTCAAACAAAATTTTACGGTCGCATGACCCTTATTGTTTTTACTTTCAGAATAAAAACAAAAAATTGAAAAAAAAGTTGAATGATAACATTCAACTGCATAATATGTTCTTTCTAAATAAATTACAAAGAAGGTGGCGAGTTACACGACAGTAAGCGCCTACCGCCTCCCAAAGACACCAGCAACTCAAAACGAATTTTGCACCAATTTGCTGCACTTAATAGGATTTCGAACGTTCAAAGGAGTTGCACGAAATCGCAGCAGGAATTTTCCTACTAACAATTGTACCATATATACTCTAAAGCGAACGTAATATCCGTAGCACAATGTTTTATTTGGTATACTCTCTCGTATCAATTTGCACTTTCAGTACAAATCAGTAAAAACCTGAAACTCACTGCCAGCGCACGTGTTTCTTTCACACTGTGGTGCCGGATCCATTAAGTGGGGCATGAAAAAGCGTCTCGCTAGGCAGCCATAGTGTGGGTTGCCATACTTCACTGTCTGCATTCACAATGAGTATTGCAGATTCACTTTAGCAGCCATTAGATAAAGAAATATTAAAATAAAAAAAAAAATTGCTGTCACACACTGACATGGACTGAATGTCATTACTCTAATATGTCAGTGTCCCAGTACAAGTTTTCTGTTGGCTCAACTTCAGGTGTGTGTGGAGTAGTTACAATTTATTTAAGAAATAAACTATAAATAAAAAAATTGTTCCAGATACTCTAATGTTTTTTGTCCAAGGGCTAGACAGACACGTATTTAACGTCCACAGTGTGCAGACTAACTGTAATATTTTTAAGGAAATAGCTAGTATTCAACAGATAGAGATTTCGAAATAAATAAGTGAAAATTAAAATGCATTCATCTTAAGAACGGAGTCAAAATGCGTAGAGACCGAAGTTTCAAAGATTTGTGAAACCCAATCGAGAATAATAGTACGTTTAAGAGAAGAGCTTCAAACAACGAAAAGGTATACGTACTCGCAAGAACTATTGTTATACTTAGACACTAATTTGGGCACGAGATGAACCATAGACCAAATACCCAGAGATAGCAGAACATTTGTAAGACGCGAACTCGAGCGCTGTCTTCAAAGTACTGAGCTATTCAATTAAATGCTAAAAGTCCATGTGGCGAGTGCGGTAGTATTTACGAATATAAGAGTAAAATAACTTCATTGAAGATATTTCAAACTGACCGTACATCAACGTACCGTACTATATAAGTTAAAGCCAGTGATTATGATGTCACAATATGTAGCTAATGCTGTAACCAAGTGGTCATACAAATAGCTGAGTCAACCCAGGGACTGCCTGAAAGAAACAACTTGTGATTCAATGAAGAAGAGACTCAATACGTTTAAGGTATTTCTCTTGTGTCAAAGCGTGCAAGTCACACATCTGGAAGATATTTCGAACTATATTTCGAATTTCTAAATTCTATACTTCGAATATTTTACAAAATACGAAATGTAAAAATGTGATTTCTAGACGTAATTTATCTGTACTTTTTCCAACACAAGCAA
Organism: Hypercompe scribonia; assembly: GCA_949316085.1. Lineage (NCBI taxonomy): Eukaryota > Metazoa > Arthropoda > Insecta > Lepidoptera > Erebidae > Hypercompe > Hypercompe scribonia. Next base: position 10,258,759 of record OX438995.1, read on the forward strand.
ATCGTTTCCCGCCAACCTTGAAAATCAAATTAATATCAACAAGGATAGAGAGCTTCGTTCTTCAAGATTCCGTACAGAGGCTAAATAAAGAAAAATGTACAATATATACATGTAAAAATGGTGAAATAACCAACGTCTGAACATGTGAACTACTCCGAGTCAAACAGGTATCGTGACTTTCGTGCTTAGAGTAAAAGCTACGATATGTTATTAATATTCATCGTTCAAAATGTATACAGAAACAATGTGCGGCAAAGACACTTAAAAAACCTGATCCAGGCACGTCCAGCTCTATGTTAAAGTCTGTGCAGAACTGTATTTGTAAAATTAACTCTTAAATTAGAGGCTCAACTAAAAGACGCTAATTTTAGGAATTGTGAAGGGAACAGGTCAGAATACCAACTAGTAGAATGTTGAACTAAAAATATTATCATAGACCATCACCATCCAAATATAAACTCATCTATAAGAAATAGTGTATTAATATTTATTTTAGATTTTATTAACTCATTTAAGTTTACTCAGTTGACACTGCTGCATTTGTACGCCGCGTGCCATTACATAGTGGACATTATCATTGTCCGTTACATATTAAGTGCTTTTGCAATTGAACTTGAATGGTGAACGTTATGTATAATAAAGTTTTTATGAACTTAATTAAACAATTTACAGCACTGACCATTAACACCTCGTGGCTAATTCTGCTTGCTATGAATTATCAACGTCACCACATTAGTATTGTTACGTTTTCATAGTAAACATGTAAATTGGTAGTTTTTAATTGTCAATCATAAAAGTAAATAAATTTATAAAATATAATAATTGTATCCATTCTACATTGAAAAGAAAACAATTGGCAAAGTACCTGAATAGTGACAAACTTTCATATAGTTGCAGTATTCTTCAAGTGACAAATTCACTGTGTAGTAAAACAAATGTGAATGTAAACGAAATGAAGCTTTGGATACCTATCAGTATAGCACTTCACCAGGATACAGAGTGCAATGGAGACCGCTGGTTGACTTAATCTGTCGAAGAAACCACGATCCCCTGCAGTAAGCGAGTTACAAACTAGAAGGAATATTTACAGGGAAATAACTCACACGATGACAATAGAAGTGCATTGTGAAGTACCTAAGTGCTGCGTGTTTCACGTACGTTAAGATTTCTTTATACAATTCAGTAAATCTATAGAGAGGAAAGAGGAAAAAGAAAACTGCTGTTGTTTAGAATTAGGCTAAGGAATATTTTTCGAATGTAGCCATTTGTAAACACGAATTATTTTATTATCTGCACGAATAGTGCACGTCGTTGACTGCAATACCGTAAGTGATTTTGATCTATAGTCAACACTTTATTGGTATTTTTAAAATTTAATTCGAATTTGTTCATTTAAAAAAATGTACAGAAGTGATTCTCAAAATATTTTTGGTTCAAAAGTTGGAGGCCCAAAAAGGTATCCGTACCCTAAAAATTCTAAATTAATTTATTGAATTATTTTTGCAACAGTAATTTCAAACAAAATTTACAGTCGCATGACCCTTATTGTTTTTATTTCCAGCAAGAAAAGAAGTAACTGAAAAAAAAATTGAATGTTATCGCTGTATAATGTGTTCTTTCTAGATAAAATAAAAGAAGGTGGCGAGTTACCCGATAGTAAACGCTTACCGCCTCCCAAAGATGCCAACAGCTCACAACGAATTTTGTATAAATTGTTGCACTTGTTAGGAGTTTGAACGTTCAAAGGAGTTGCACGAAATCGAAACAGGAATTTCCCTACTAACAATTATAACATATATACTGTAAAGCGAACGTAATATCCGTAGCACAATATTTTATTTGGTATACTCTCTCCTATCAATTCGCACTTTCTTCCAGTGCAAATAAGTAAAAACCTGGAACTCACTGCCAGCGCACGTGTTTCCTTCACGCTGTGGTTCCAGATCCATTAAGTGTGGCGTGAAAAAGCGTCTCACTAGGCAGCCATAGTGTGGGTTGCCATACTGCATTGTCTGCATTCACATTGAGTATTATAGAGTCACTTTAGCACCCATTAGATAACAAAGGTTAAAAAAATAAAAAAAAAAATTGCTGTCACACACTGACGCTTGACTTCATTTGACGTCAAGAACATTGTAGTTTAAAAAAGGCCTTTCTATACTTCGAGACTATTATAAATAACCAGACGTGTAACAATGCTACCAATCGTGGAAGTCCCTACGAAGTGAAGATCTCTTCAGACGGACGCTAAATAGTAGTTCAGTGAGCACAAGATTGTAAAACGTTAAAGTCTACACGGTTGTGTAACACATCATACATTCTGTAGATTCTTGTTCTCAGACTAAGAAACGTTCTGACCCTAAAAACACAAAGCAAATGTAAATCGCCTCTTTTTATGTTCCTAGTTCGAAGTTCTATTGTACTGAATTATATAAATATGAACTGCAAATGAAAAACAACAAAAAATGAAAACAAAAAAAAGGAGACGTAGTATGTGATATTTACCAAAAACTTGATAACTGCTTAAATAAGAGAACTAGTAGTGGTTACTCTGGTTATCTGAACTGTCCAATACAATGAGGTTCTCTTATTAACAATGAACCGTGAATAAACCAGTAGAGCTCGAGACCTGCTATAGACTGTTGGAGCACTCTCTCCGCAGTCAGCAGTTGTTCACTACGATGCTAAACGTCTGTCAAACATGACCATACATTCATATAACACATTATAAGTCGGCAATAGCAGTAGTTATTTAAGTTTTAATGCAAAATATTTAGTTTCTAATATAGGTATAGTGTGTCAATCTGTAAGAAACTACATATTGTGAAGAATTTGGATGATGGATGAGGTCCAAATCCAGCCAGTTGTGAACACTCACAGAACAAATACCGTTTAAATTTATTGCGTAGTTTACTTCACGTTTCTAAAATCTTAAAATCTCACTAATAATTATACAATGTACACCTACTCTAAAGCGTACATAATACCTACCTACAGCACAAGATTTTATTTGATATACTCCAACGTGTAAATAAGGAAATCTAAAATAGCCGAGAAACTGCTTACATATGCCTTTGACACAAAAGTGTGAGTGTCCTATCATTAAACATGTTGATCACCAACGATACCTTGGTGTAATCATCGACAACATGCTGGAGTCTCCATATTGAATACGTGTGCATTAAGCATACACAGTTCCTTGCTAATATAGTATCATTAAAAAATCACACCCATGTAAAATCGTGTCTATATTACACAACTACTTAACTGAATCCTATATTCAACATGGCTTGAGCAACTGTGGCCGCATATGAATCATACCTACAAAGCATCTTCAGCTTCCAGTAAAGAATTCAGCGTAATATTGTCTCAATAAACATTAAACAGAAATTCATTATCAATGATAGTCGTTTGTTTGACTACTGCAGAACCTTACCGGTACAAACTGAAGTTAAGTATATGCTACTTAAAGAAAATTTCTTTATTGAAAATCTTCGCAACGAGATAAAAACCCTTTGTTTATATAAAAGATTTAGGCAGGTGTCTGAATGAGACGGGACGTGACCTGTCACTGCCACTAATCATTGTTGCCATCCTGGCCTTAATAAGATTTTCTACATCACATACACGATAGTCTGATCCTTAACAAATCGAAACTGACAAAATAGTTGCAATAGTGAAATAGTTGAAGTTGTACTTGAAGCGATTGGAAAACAAAATAATTAAGTTACAATTTCAAAGATGATTTTAAAGTTTCGGACTTTGAAATACAATGGTAAATAACACAGCACTTTGATTTTATGCACAATTGGTTAAATACCAGAATAGTGGCACGTCGGTTAGGATAATAGACACACCGTGAGTGTAGTATGTGACGGTAAATGGAAAAAGGAAAATATCAATAATATGGCGAGAGGAGCACCCCACTAAACCAGCCAAGCTGTTACCAAGACCAGTGTCAGCTAATAAAAACGTCAGGGATTCAAGGGTATGCTTAATCCCTACCGTGAGTGAACTAAGCATAAAAATATAATTATAAAAAGACTTCGAAATATTCAGAATCAAAGAAGAGAAAAGATAAATGTCGATGTTTAGAATTAGGCTGACGTATAAAGTTCGAATCCAGCCAATTGTGAGCACTTATCGGCACTAAATTTGTGAATCGTTGACTGCAATACTCTAAGTAATCATGGTCTTTCGTCATCACCTTACTGGCCTTTTTACCAAAGTGTAATTTGAATCGGTTCACATAAAAAAATGTAAATTAAATTACAGAAAATATTTTTGGGCCATAAGCTGGAGTCCCAAAACGGTGTCGACCACAAACATTCTAAATCAACTTATTCATATATTTTTGTTACAATAATTTCAAATAAAATTTTACAGTCACATGTCCCTTGTTGTTTTTATTTTCAGCAAAAATCAAAAATGTCTAAAAATTTGAATGTTATCACTGTGTAACATGTTCTTTTTAATAGAATAGGGGTCAAACAAGGTGACGAGTCACCCGATAGTAAGCTACTACCGACACCCAAAGACACTTACAACTCAAAACGAATTCCGCTTAAATCGATTGCAGTTGTTAGGAGTACTAACTTTCAAAGGAGCTGCACGGCATGTACGAGTATACTCACTTTGTATACTCTAAAGCGTACGTAATATCCGCAGCACAATATTTTATTTGGTATACTCTCACGTATCAATTCGCTCTTTGTTTCAGTGCAAATTAGTCAAAACTTGGAGCTCATTACCAGCGCACGTGTTTTCCTCACACAGTAAGGCACAAAAAAAAAAATTGCTGTCACATACTGACACTTGACTTCATTTGACGTCAAGAATATTGTAGTTTTAAAACGTCTTTTATACTTCGAGATCATTGAAAAGAACTAATGCTGTATTTAGACACTAAAGTAGAACGCCTGATGATAACGGAAAAAAGCGAAGGTAAAATAATTACAGACAGGAGTTACCTTCAAAGATTTGTGACATCTAATCGAAATGGAGTTTTAGATGCCTACCAGCACAGCACTTCACCAGGCTACAGAGCGCCATCATGGAGACTGCTAGTTGACATACTCAGTCAAAGAAATCACGACCCCCCACAGTGAGGGACTTACTAGCCACAAAAAATATGTCAGGCAAATACTGTCACATGTCGACAATAAGTGCTGCGTGCTTCACGTGCGTCAAGACTTTTTATATAATTTAGCAAACCTATAATTATTAACACGTTAACTGTAAGTTACTTCTTAACTTACATTCTACATGACGGCCAATTAAATTTTCTCATAAAGACTAATCGAAAGAATATACATAAATACATATTGGTGACCATCATTAAATTTTGTAATTTTACTGACACGACAACTAAACTTAAGGTTAACAAAACAGTGCAATTGTGGTCAAAAATTATGGTCAGAGACACTCTTGAAGCGATTAGAGTGTTGGTATATAAAAATATTATTGTTATAACAGTAACCACCATTGTTTACAGTAAGGTATTCAAGTAACCATATGTTCGATAGTCTGTACCATGTACTGCCACAATAAGATCATCTGAAACTTCAGTGGTCCTATTTAAGTTTTCTGTAGTTTAACCTTCAACACTCTGCTCATATCCTATCTCTCATATTCCTTTTACTATTTTTCTATCTTTTCTATCTATACGAGTCCCATAAAATATCCATTGCTAGAACGAAGGTTCTTAAAATAAAAATAAAAATATACACAATGCCGAAATCCGAACTAAATGAAATTGATCTTAACACCATATTACAACTGATTCCCCAGTTCGATACCAACATACCTTCAGGCGTATATCATTACATTCGTTCATGTGACGCCTCGTTCAGCCTAGCAAACTCGACGTAACAACAAATCGTGCTTATTTTTGCGTTGAATAAAATAACAGGTCACTATTCATCCGATGTTCACGCCAAACAGTTTCCAAACTGGGCGGGACTCAAAATAGTTCTAATCCAAAAGTTCTCACAAACAAAAACGTCAGCCCACCTAAACCTAGAACTTTAATCCATGTTTCAAAAGCCAAACGAAAGCGTCACAGAATTTTTCCATCGTGTGGAATTATGTAGGAGCAAAATTATTGAAAAATTAATGTGACACTATTAGGACGTCTCGCAACTGTCGAAGAAACCGCGCTAAATGTGTTCACAAACGGGCTTAGCTCCGAAATAGGAACTATTTTCGGAACAATTAGGCCCACCGGTTTAGCCCCAGCGGGCCCAATCGCTATTCAAGAATAGAAAATACGTGCTATGAACACCGCCTGGCAATAGCTCTTTAAATCCACCATTATACGTCCTCCAACGCCCCATGCAAACCAACCAACTGAACGTCACACGTATATGTAACACCCACAACTTTTAGAGTGCAAGAAGTTCAATTGCAGCCAATCGTGGGCACTGATCTCTAATTATTGTACCAGTTATCAACTTTGCTGACAGTGAGTAAACTACGAAACTACCAAAATACATTATCGACATTCCCCGTCCCTTATAATCAATAGTTGTATTTGAAGCGATTGGAATAAAAAAAAATTCATAAAACTTTCAATTGAAACAATGGTTCTAAATTATAAGAGTAGATAAAAAACTCATCACCAGAATAGCACAATATCAAAAATATTTTTTTTACGGTACTTTTAAACAAAATCTAATGGTCACATAATACAATAGAAGCCAAACAAGGTAAAGTCACCTGATTGTAAGCGCCTACCGCCTCCTAAAGACGTCAGCAACTCAAAACGTATTTCGCATAAATTCGTTGTACTTGTTAGGAGTTCCAAAGTTCAAAGAAGTTGCACGACATCGAAGAGTAAATTTCACTGCTAACCATTATACCATATACACTCTAAAACGAACGTAATATCCGTAGCACAATGTTTTATTTGGTATACTCTCTCGTATCAATTCGCACTTTCTTCCAGTGCAAATAAGTAAAAACCTGGAACTCACTGCCAGCGCACGTGTTTCTTTCACACTGTGGTGCCGGATCCATTAAGTGGGGCATGAAAAAGCGTCTCGCTAGGCAGCCATAGTGTGGGTTGCCATACTTCACTGTCTGCATTCACAATGAGTATTGCAGATTCACTTTAGCAGCCATTAGATAAAGAAATATTAAAATAAAAAAAAAAATTGCTGTCACACACTGACATGGACTGAATGTCATTACTCTAATATGTCAGTGTCCCAGTACAAGTTTTCTGTTGGCTCAACTTCAGGTGTGTGTGGAGTAGTTACAATTTATTTAAGAAATAAACTATAAATAAAAAAATTGTTCCAGATACTCTAATGTTTTTTGTCCAAGGGCTAGACAGACACGTATTTAACGTCCACAGTGTGCAGACTAACTGTAATATTTTTAAGGAAATAGCTAGTATTCAACAGATAGAGATTTCGAAATAAATAAGTGAAAATTAAAATGCATTCATCTTAAGAACGGAGTCAAAATGCGTAGAGACCGAAGTTTCAAAGATTTGTGAAACCCAATCGAGAATAATAGTACGTTTAAGAGAAGAGCTTCAAACAACGAAAAGGTATACGTACTCGCAAGAACTATTGTTATACTTAGACACTAATTTGGGCACGAGATGAACCATAGACCAAATACCCAGAGATAGCAGAACATTTGTAAGACGCGAACTCGAGCGCTGTCTTCAAAGTACTGAGCTATTCAATTAAATGCTAAAAGTCCATGTGGCGAGTGCGGTAGTATTTACGAATATAAGAGTAAAATAACTTCATTGAAGATATTTCAAACTGACCGTACATCAACGTACCGTACTATATAAGTTAAAGCCAGTGATTATGATGTCACAATATGTAGCTAATGCTGTAACCAAGTGGTCATACAAATAGCTGAGTCAACCCAGGGACTGCCTGAAAGAAACAACTTGTGATTCAATGAAGAAGAGACTCAATACGTTTAAGGTATTTCTCTTGTGTCAAAGCGTGCAAGTCACACATCTGGAAGATATTTCGAACTATATTTCGAATTTCTAAATTCTATACTTCGAATATTTTACAAAATACGAAATGTAAAAATGTGATTTCTAGACGTAATTTATCTGTACTTTTTCCAACACAAGCAAATCGTTTCCCGCCAACCTTGAAAATCAAATTAATATCAACAAGGATAGAGAGCTTCGTTCTTCAAGATTCCGTACAGAGGCTAAATAAAGAAAAATGTACAATATATACATGTAAAAATGGTGAAATAACCAACGTCTGAACATGTGAACTACTCCGAGTCAAACAGGTATCGTGACTTTCGTGCTTAGAGTAAAAGCTACGATATGTTATTAATATTCATCGTTCAAAATGTATACAGAAACAATGTGCGGCAAAGACACTTAAAAAACCTGATCCAGGCACGTCCAGCTCTATGTTAAAGTCTGTGCAGAACTGTATTTGTAAAATTAACTCTTAAATTAGAGGCTCAACTAAAAGACGCTAATTTTAGGAATTGTGAAGGGAACAGGTCAGAATACCAACTAGTAGAATGTTGAACTAAAAATATTATCATAGACCATCACCATCCAAATATAAACTCATCTATAAGAAATAGTGTATTAATATTTATTTTAGATTTTATTAACTCATTTAAGTTTACTCAGTTGACACTGCTGCATTTGTACGCCGCGTGCCATTACATAGTGGACATTATCATTGTCCGTTACATATTAAGTGCTTTTGCAATTGAACTTGAATGGTGAACGTTATGTATAATAAAGTTTTTATGAACTTAATTAAACAATTTACAGCACTGACCATTAACACCTCGTGGCTAATTCTGCTTGCTATGAATTATCAACGTCACCACATTAGTATTGTTACGTTTTCATAGTAAACATGTAAATTGGTAGTTTTTAATTGTCAATCATAAAAGTAAATAAATTTATAAAATATAATAATTGTATCCATTCTACATTGAAAAGAAAACAATTGGCAAAGTACCTGAATAGTGACAAACTTTCATATAGTTGCAGTATTCTTCAAGTGACAAATTCACTGTGTAGTAAAACAAATGTGAATGTAAACGAAATGAAGCTTTGGATACCTATCAGTATAGCACTTCACCAGGATACAGAGTGCAATGGAGACCGCTGGTTGACTTAATCTGTCGAAGAAACCACGATCCCCTGCAGTAAGCGAGTTACAAACTAGAAGGAATATTTACAGGGAAATAACTCACACGATGACAATAGAAGTGCATTGTGAAGTACCTAAGTGCTGCGTGTTTCACGTACGTTAAGATTTCTTTATACAATTCAGTAAATCTATAGAGAGGAAAGAGGAAAAAGAAAACTGCTGTTGTTTAGAATTAGGCTAAGGAATATTTTTCGAATGTAGCCATTTGTAAACACGAATTATTTTATTATCTGCACGAATAGTGCACGTCGTTGACTGCAATACCGTAAGTGATTTTGATCTATAGTCAACACTTTATTGGTATTTTTAAAATTTAATTCGAATTTGTTCATTTAAAAAAATGTACAGAAGTGATTCTCAAAATATTTTTGGTTCAAAAGTTGGAGGCCCAAAAAGGTATCCGTACCCTAAAAATTCTAAATTAATTTATTGAATTATTTTTGCAACAGTAATTTCAAACAAAATTTACAGTCGCATGACCCTTATTGTTTTTATTTCCAGCAAGAAAAGAAGTAACTGAAAAAAAAATTGAATGTTATCGCTGTATAATGTGTTCTTTCTAGATAAAATAAAAGAAGGTGGCGAGTTACCCGATAGTAAACGCTTACCGCCTCCCAAAGATGCCAACAGCTCACAACGAATTTTGTATAAATTGTTGCACTTGTTAGGAGTTTGAACGTTCAAAGGAGTTGCACGAAATCGAAACAGGAATTTCCCTACTAACAATTATAACATATATACTGTAAAGCGAACGTAATATCCGTAGCACAATATTTTATTTGGTATACTCTCTCCTATCAATTCGCACTTTCTTCCAGTGCAAATAAGTAAAAACCTGGAACTCACTGCCAGCGCACGTGTTTCCTTCACGCTGTGGTTCCAGATCCATTAAGTGTGGCGTGAAAAAGCGTCTCACTAGGCAGCCATAGTGTGGGTTGCCATACTGCATTGTCTGCATTCACATTGAGTATTATAGAGTCACTTTAGCACCCATTAGATAACAAAGGTTAAAAAAATAAAAAAAAAAATTGCTGTCACACACTGACGCTTGACTTCATTTGACGTCAAGAACATTGTAGTTTAAAAAAGGCCTTTCTATACTTCGAGACTATTATAAATAACCAGACGTGTAACAATGCTACCAATCGTGGAAGTCCCTACGAAGTGAAGATCTCTTCAGACGGACGCTAAATAGTAGTTCAGTGAGCACAAGATTGTAAAACGTTAAAGTCTACACGGTTGTGTAACACATCATACATTCTGTAGATTCTTGTTCTCAGACTAAGAAACGTTCTGACCCTAAAAACACAAAGCAAATGTAAATCGCCTCTTTTTATGTTCCTAGTTCGAAGTTCTATTGTACTGAATTATATAAATATGAACTGCAAATGAAAAACAACAAAAAATGAAAACAAAAAAAAGGAGACGTAGTATGTGATATTTACCAAAAACTTGATAACTGCTTAAATAAGAGAACTAGTAGTGGTTACTCTGGTTATCTGAACTGTCCAATACAATGAGGTTCTCTTATTAACAATGAACCGTGAATAAACCAGTAGAGCTCGAGACCTGCTATAGACTGTTGGAGCACTCTCTCCGCAGTCAGCAGTTGTTCACTACGATGCTAAACGTCTGTCAAACATGACCATACATTCATATAACACATTATAAGTCGGCAATAGCAGTAGTTATTTAAGTTTTAATGCAAAATATTTAGTTTCTAATATAGGTATAGTGTGTCAATCTGTAAGAAACTACATATTGTGAAGAATTTGGATGATGGATGAGGTCCAAATCCAGCCAGTTGTGAACACTCACAGAACAAATACCGTTTAAATTTATTGCGTAGTTTACTTCACGTTTCTAAAATCTTAAAATCTCACTAATAATTATACAATGTACACCTACTCTAAAGCGTACATAATACCTACCTACAGCACAAGATTTTATTTGATATACTCCAACGTGTAAATAAGGAAATCTAAAATAGCCGAGAAACTGCTTACATATGCCTTTGACACAAAAGTGTGAGTGTCCTATCATTAAACATGTTGATCACCAACGATACCTTGGTGTAATCATCGACAACATGCTGGAGTCTCCATATTGAATACGTGTGCATTAAGCATACACAGTTCCTTGCTAATATAGTATCATTAAAAAATCACACCCATGTAAAATCGTGTCTATATTACACAACTACTTAACTGAATCCTATATTCAACATGGCTTGAGCAACTGTGGCCGCATATGAATCATACCTACAAAGCATCTTCAGCTTCCAGTAAAGAATTCAGCGTAATATTGTCTCAATAAACATTAAACAGAAATTCATTATCAATGATAGTCGTTTGTTTGACTACTGCAGAACCTTACCGGTACAAACTGAAGTTAAGTATATGCTACTTAAAGAAAATTTCTTTATTGAAAATCTTCGCAACGAGATAAAAACCCTTTGTTTATATAAAAGATTTAGGCAGGTGTCTGAATGAGACGGGACGTGACCTGTCACTGCCACTAATCATTGTTGCCATCCTGGCCTTAATAAGATTTTCTACATCACATACACGATAGTCTGATCCTTAACAAATCGAAACTGACAAAATAGTTGCAATAGTGAAATAGTTGAAGTTGTACTTGAAGCGATTGGAAAACAAAATAATTAAGTTACAATTTCAAAGATGATTTTAAAGTTTCGGACTTTGAAATACAATGGTAAATAACACAGCACTTTGATTTTATGCACAATTGGTTAAATACCAGAATAGTGGCACGTCGGTTAGGATAATAGACACACCGTGAGTGTAGTATGTGACGGTAAATGGAAAAAGGAAAATATCAATAATATGGCGAGAGGAGCACCCCACTAAACCAGCCAAGCTGTTACCAAGACCAGTGTCAGCTAATAAAAACGTCAGGGATTCAAGGGTATGCTTAATCCCTACCGTGAGTGAACTAAGCATAAAAATATAATTATAAAAAGACTTCGAAATATTCAGAATCAAAGAAGAGAAAAGATAAATGTCGATGTTTAGAATTAGGCTGACGTATAAAGTTCGAATCCAGCCAATTGTGAGCACTTATCGGCACTAAATTTGTGAATCGTTGACTGCAATACTCTAAGTAATCATGGTCTTTCGTCATCACCTTACTGGCCTTTTTACCAAAGTGTAATTTGAATCGGTTCACATAAAAAAATGTAAATTAAATTACAGAAAATATTTTTGGGCCATAAGCTGGAGTCCCAAAACGGTGTCGACCACAAACATTCTAAATCAACTTATTCATATATTTTTGTTACAATAATTTCAAATAAAATTTTACAGTCACATGTCCCTTGTTGTTTTTATTTTCAGCAAAAATCAAAAATGTCTAAAAATTTGAATGTTATCACTGTGTAACATGTTCTTTTTAATAGAATAGGGGTCAAACAAGGTGACGAGTCACCCGATAGTAAGCTACTACCGACACCCAAAGACACTTACAACTCAAAACGAATTCCGCTTAAATCGATTGCAGTTGTTAGGAGTACTAACTTTCAAAGGAGCTGCACGGCATGTACGAGTATACTCACTTTGTATACTCTAAAGCGTACGTAATATCCGCAGCACAATATTTTATTTGGTATACTCTCACGTATCAATTCGCTCTTTGTTTCAGTGCAAATTAGTCAAAACTTGGAGCTCATTACCAGCGCACGTGTTTTCCTCACACAGTAAGGCACAAAAAAAAAAATTGCTGTCACATACTGACACTTGACTTCATTTGACGTCAAGAATATTGTAGTTTTAAAACGTCTTTTATACTTCGAGATCATTGAAAAGAACTAATGCTGTATTTAGACACTAAAGTAGAACGCCTGATGATAACGGAAAAAAGCGAAGGTAAAATAATTACAGACAGGAGTTACCTTCAAAGATTTGTGACATCTAATCGAAATGGAGTTTTAGATGCCTACCAGCACAGCACTTCACCAGGCTACAGAGCGCCATCATGGAGACTGCTAGTTGACATACTCAGTCAAAGAAATCACGACCCCCCACAGTGAGGGACTTACTAGCCACAAAAAATATGTCAGGCAAATACTGTCACATGTCGACAATAAGTGCTGCGTGCTTCACGTGCGTCAAGACTTTTTATATAATTTAGCAAACCTATAATTATTAACACGTTAACTGTAAGTTACTTCTTAACTTACATTCTACATGACGGCCAATTAAATTTTCTCATAAAGACTAATCGAAAGAATATACATAAATACATATTGGTGACCATCATTAAATTTTGTAATTTTACTGACACGACAACTAAACTTAAGGTTAACAAAACAGTGCAATTGTGGTCAAAAATTATGGTCAGAGACACTCTTGAAGCGATTAGAGTGTTGGTATATAAAAATATTATTGTTATAACAGTAACCACCATTGTTTACAGTAAGGTATTCAAGTAACCATATGTTCGATAGTCTGTACCATGTACTGCCACAATAAGATCATCTGAAACTTCAGTGGTCCTATTTAAGTTTTCTGTAGTTTAACCTTCAACACTCTGCTCATATCCTATCTCTCATATTCCTTTTACTATTTTTCTATCTTTTCTATCTATACGAGTCCCATAAAATATCCATTGCTAGAACGAAGGTTCTTAAAATAAAAATAAAAATATACACAATGCCGAAATCCGAACTAAATGAAATTGATCTTAACACCATATTACAACTGATTCCCCAGTTCGATACCAACATACCTTCAGGCGTATATCATTACATTCGTTCATGTGACGCCTCGTTCAGCCTAGCAAACTCGACGTAACAACAAATCGTGCTTATTTTTGCGTTGAATAAAATAACAGGTCACTATTCATCCGATGTTCACGCCAAACAGTTTCCAAACTGGGCGGGACTCAAAATAGTTCTAATCCAAAAGTTCTCACAAACAAAAACGTCAGCCCACCTAAACCTAGAACTTTAATCCATGTTTCAAAAGCCAAACGAAAGCGTCACAGAATTTTTCCATCGTGTGGAATTATGTAGGAGCAAAATTATTGAAAAATTAATGTGACACTATTAGGACGTCTCGCAACTGTCGAAGAAACCGCGCTAAATGTGTTCACAAACGGGCTTAGCTCCGAAATAGGAACTATTTTCGGAACAATTAGGCCCACCGGTTTAGCCCCAGCGGGCCCAATCGCTATTCAAGAATAGAAAATACGTGCTATGAACACCGCCTGGCAATAGCTCTTTAAATCCACCATTATACGTCCTCCAACGCCCCATGCAAACCAACCAACTGAACGTCACACGTATATGTAACACCCACAACTTTTAGAGTGCAAGAAGTTCAATTGCAGCCAATCGTGGGCACTGATCTCTAATTATTGTACCAGTTATCAACTTTGCTGACAGTGAGTAAACTACGAAACTACCAAAATACATTATCGACATTCCCCGTCCCTTATAATCAATAGTTGTATTTGAAGCGATTGGAATAAAAAAAAATTCATAAAACTTTCAATTGAAACAATGGTTCTAAATTATAAGAGTAGATAAAAAACTCATCACCAGAATAGCACAATATCAAAAATATTTTTTTTACGGTACTTTTAAACAAAATCTAATGGTCACATAATACAATAGAAGCCAAACAAGGTAAAGTCACCTGATTGTAAGCGCCTACCGCCTCCTAAAGACGTCAGCAACTCAAAACGTATTTCGCATAAATTCGTTGTACTTGTTAGGAGTTCCAAAGTTCAAAGAAGTTGCACGACATCGAAGAGTAAATTTCACTGCTAACCATTATACCATATACACTCTAAAACGAACGTAATATCCGTAGCACAATGTTTTATTTGGTATACTCTCTCGTATCAATTCGCACTTTCTTCCAGTGCAAATAAGTAAAAACCTGGAACTCACTGCCAGCGCACGTGTTTCCTTCACGCTGTGGTTCCAGATCCATTAAGTGCGGCATGAAAAAGCGTCTCACTAGGCAGCCATAGTGTGGGTTGCCATACTGCATTGTCTGCATTCACATTAAGTATTATAGAGTCACTTTAGCACCCATTATATAACAAAATTGAAAAATAAAAAAAAAAGTTGCTGTCACACACTGACACTTGACTTCATTTGACGTCAAGAACATTGTAGTTTAAAAAAGGCCTTTCTATACTTCGAAACTATTATAAATAACCAGACGTGTAACAATGCTACCAATCGTGGAAGTCCCTACGAAGTGAAGATCTCTTCAGACGGACGCTAAATAGTAGTTCAGTGAGCACAAGATTGTAAAACGTTAAAATATACACGGTTGTGTAACACATTGTACATTCTGTAGGTTGTTTTCAGACTAAGAAACGTTCTGACCCTAAAAACACAAAGCAACTGTGAATCGCCTCTTTTTATGTTCCTAGTTCGAAGTGCTATTGCACTGAATTATATAAATATGAACTGCAAATAAAAAACAAAAAAAAGGAGACGTAGTATGTGATATTTGCCAAAAACTTGATAACTGCTTAAATAATAGAACTAGTAGTGGTTACTCTGGTTATCTGACCTGTCCAATACAATGAGGTTCTCTTATTAACAATTAACCGAGAATAAACAAGGAGAGCTCGAGACCTGCTGGAACACTCTTCGCAGTCAGTAGTTGTTCATGTCGATGCTAAGCATCTTTCAAACATGACCGTATGTACATTCATATAACACATTATAAGTCGGTAATAGCAGTAGTTATTTAAGTTTTAATGCAAAATGTTTAGCTTGTTATATAGGTATAGTGTGTCAATCTGTAAGAAACTACATATTGTGAAGAATTTGGATGACGGATGAGGTCCAAATCCAACCAGTTGTGAACACTCACAGAATAAATACCGTTTAAATTTATTGTGTTTGTTAAAAGTTTACTTAACGTTTCTATAATCTTAAAATCTCACTACTAATGATTACACAATGTACACCTACTCTAAAGCGTACATAATACCTACCTACAGCACAAGGTTTTATTTGATATACTCCAACGTGTAAATATGGAAATCTAAAGTAGCCGAGAAACTGCTTACATATGCCTTTGACAGAAAAGTGTGAGTGTCCTACCATTAAACATGTTGATCACCAACGATACCTTGGTGTAATCATTGACAACATGCTGGAGTCTCCATATTGAATACGTGTGCATTAAGCACACATAGTTCCTTGCTAATACACTATTATTAAAAAATCACACCCCATTTAAAATGATGTCCATATTACACAACTACTTAACTGAATCTTATATGCTCAACATGGCTTGAGCAACTGTGGTCGCATATGAAACATACCTACAAAGCATCTTCAAGCCAACGAAGGATTCACCGCAATATTGTATCAATAAACAATAAACAGAAATTCATTGACAATGGTAGCCGTTTGTTTGACTACTGCAAAACCTTACCGGTACAAACGCATGTAAAGTATATGCTACTTAAAGAAAATTTCTTTATTGAAAATCTTCGCAACGAGATAAAAACCCTCTGTATGCGATTTAGGCGAGCGTCTGAATGAGACGGGACGTGACCTGTCACTGCCACTAATCATTGTTGCCATCCTGGCCTTAATAACATTTTCTACATCACATACACGGTAGTCTGATCCTTAACATGTCGAAACTGACAAAATAGTTGCAATAGTGAAGTAGTTGAAGTTGTACTTGAAGCGATTGGAAAACAAAATAATTAAGTTACAATTTCAAAGATGATTTTAAAGTTTCAGACTTTGAAATACAATGGTAAATAATACAGCACTTTGATTTTATGCGCAATTGGTTAAATACCAGAATAGGGGCACGTCGGTTAGGATAATAGAAACACCGTGAGTGTAGTATGTGACGATAAATGAAAAAAGGAAAATATCAATAATAACGAACATGTGAGGGTGGATATAAATCTCCTACTTCACGGACTCGATGGCGAGAGGAGTACCCCACTGAGCCAGTCAATCTGTTACCAAAACCAGTGTCAGCTAATAAAAACGTCAGGGACTCAAAGCTATTCTTGATACCTACTGTTTACGACCAATAAACAATTGTAGTCAGGTCCTTCATAAATTTAAGTGGAACCTTCCTAACTTCTCAATAGATGGCGTGCGCGTCGAGTTACATCGCGATATAGTTTGGTTCAACACCCTATAATTTAATGTCTGGCAATTTGTAAAACAATGCCTTCGCATCCGACAGTCACTTCGCATCCGACAGCCGTCCCGAGCGGACGTCTCCGAATCGCTCCCGACACTGTCCACCGCTACGTGCGACGCCACGCCCCGCGCTCCGCCGCACCCCTCGTTTCTCATCGCACCGCTACGCCGTCGTCACCGCTACGCCGACGTAGCAGTCGCCCGCCTGCGCTACGCACTAGCTCCCTGCTGCGTGCACCGGACACTCGTCCGAGACACGCGGCTAACAGCCGTTGCGTATCGCACAAGTCTCGAGTATCGTTCTTTTTAGAACGAGAAAGGACTTATTTCAGTCACGTCTGTGAACAAGACGCGTACAAACTAACGTCGTATTTATAAATACGACGTTGGATAGTGCGCCGTCCTTCACAGAGGCGCAAGTTTCTGCACTCAGATAAGTCTATAGGCCCCTTCAGGGAAAAACCATATTTGGTCCTCGGTGGAAACCTAACGGTGCCAACGCAGCCGAGTGGGCGGTGACCCGACCCGCCTGCCTAGCCCCTTCTGGGTTAGGCGTAGTCGGCTGGGGCTAGACAACTCGGCCTTGGGGGGACTCCTAGTCGAGCCTAGTCATCACCCTCCCACCCCACCCTTACCCCTACATCCCATTCTCAGGTGTTAGATTGGGTGTGCCGGCCTGCACAGGCCCATACCACCCCGGCACCTGGGCTGCTAGGAACCCGACGCACATTGAGATCGGCGAAGGGATACACTCTTAGGGCACACCTAGTTTTAAGTACACCCTCCCGGCCTTACCCCGGCTGGGAGGACAAGCACGCACACACCCCCGGGTTGTCCCACCCGGGGACTAGGACTGTTGTTGTTAGTGGTGGTGTTGTTGTTGTTGCCGTCGCGTGCCACGCGATACACACAGCACCCAAACCGCCGACATGGCCATGAAGGGCCTAACGATGAAGGACCTCCTCGCAGACCCAGTCGTCTTCGCGGTACTCCAGAAGAGGTACGCGAACATCGTCGCGCAGAAGGCGCAAGAAAAGATGGAGACAGAAGCGTCTCCAGAGCCCGCTGCGAGTTCGAGTGAAGAACGAGAACGCGAACGCGAAGAAAAGGGACAGACAGAGTCCCCCTCCTCCTCCTCCTCCTCCGAGAACAGCGAGGAAGAGTCCTCTTCAAAAGAGGACGAAGAAGAAGGTTACACCATAGTTTCCTCACGGAAACGCAGCCGTAAGGCCAAAGAAGGCTCAAACAAGGCCCCCAAGCTGACCGAGGGTAAGCAGACCTCGGCAGCCCCCGCTCCCGCCCAGGCCGCTCCAAGGCCTAAACGCACCCCCTCCCCCTCAGGGAGGGCCTCGCCCACTATCACCGACGCCTCGGCGGCCGCGCCGAAGATCCCCGCCCCTCCACCGATATTCATCCAGGAGAAATCGAGATGGACGGCGATCTCCACCTGGTGCAACGAGCGCCGAATCCGCTACCACTCTGCCCGTAGCACCCAACGGGGCATCAAAGTTGCCCTAGCCACTGCGAGCGACCACAGGGCTCTCTCAAAGCTCCTTCGGGAGAGAGACGTGTCATACCACACGTACACTCTGCCGGAGGACAAGAAGCTCCGTGTGGTTGTGCGCAACTTGCCCAGGGAGATCTCCCCCGAGGAGATCAAACAATCCCTGGCAGAAAACTACCCGGTGCATGAGGTACACCGGATGGTGAAAGGCCGCACCAATGTCGTCTACGACATGGTGATGGTCACTCTTGACGACAGCCCCGCGGGCAAGGACATTTTTAAGATTTCATCCGTCTGTGGGCTGTCGGGGATAACTGTCGAGCCACCTCACCGAAGAAGTGACATCTCACAATGCCACCGCTGCCAGCTCTACGGGCACTCGGCGCGAAATTGCTTCGCCCGCCCCAGGTGCGTCAAGTGCCTGGAAGATCACGCGACGGAGGCGTGCAAAAGACCCAAAGATAGGGCCAATTGCACTGAGCCAGTCGCGTGCGTGCTGTGTGGCGAAGAAGGCCACCCCGCCAACTACAGAGGTTGCCCGAAGGCGCCTAAAACCCCCAAGGCGAAAGGACCTCAGCGTCCCCGCCCTGTCGTCCCTGCTACTGCAGGGACTGGCGGGAGCTTTACAGCTGCTCCTTTGCCGAAGACGAACGCCTGGGCCACTCCCAGGAAGACAGGGGAGACCTTCCCACCTCTGCCCGTGCGGAAGACGATGCAGGCCCCCATACCTGCCCCAGTACCCGCAAAGGCAGCCTCCGGCGTGCCCATGCCCACTAAGCCTCTCCAGCGAGGGCCCAAGCCGCTCGTCGACTATAGGAGCCCTCCAGCCCAGCTAACCCTAACCCAAACTATCGACCCGGACCTATCCCTCGTGGCAAGGTTCGCGAGTGCGATAAACTTTAGCGAGCTTCGCCAACTCGCTAACCTAATTCGCCAGAACGAGGGCGATCCGTTGGCCCTCCTCAACGTCAGTATCAGATACTCGAGCGTACTCGAGAAGTTAGGCGCATTCAAGTGCAACCCATAACATGGATAGGACACCGACAAGCAGAGTCAAACCAAGATCACTCAAGCTAGGGTATTTCAACGCCAACGGCATCAGTAGGCAACGAGATGAAGTTGGCGAATTCCTTAGGGCACACCAACTCGACATACTACTAGTGCAAGAGACCTTTTTGAAACCCTCGCAGAGAAACCCAAACGTTGCGAACTACTCTGTGGTCCGCAACGATAGGATTGACTCTGCGCTAGGGGGAACTCTCATATATTACAAAAGGTCCCTTCACTGCGTACCTATGGATCCGCCTGCGCTGACTAGCATCGAGGCTTCGGTCTGTCGAATTGGCATGACGGGACACCAATCGATCACACTAGTTTCAGCCTATCTGTCACCCAATCGGCAACTACTCGAGAGCGACCTCCGAGCACTGCTAGAACTGAGCGACGCCGTGATAATCGGCGGCGACCTTAACGCCAAAAACACCCTTTGGAACTGTCACCAGTCCAACGCCAAAGGCAGAGCCCTGGAGTCGCTCTCGAATAGACTAGCGTTCGACATCATCGCCCCGCTCGAACCGACCCACTATCCGCACAACGTGTCTCACCGACCCGACATTCTGGACGTGGCACTCCTAAAGAACATAAACCTACGTTTGTGTTCAGTGGAGGTGCTACACGAGTTAACTTCTGACCACAGACCTGTGGTCATGGAGTTCGCACCCAGACTGGGTCCCATCGACACAGGTCATCGTACCCCCACTAGACGAATCACGGACTGGAGGCGCCTCGGGACCAAACTCGAGGCAACCTCGTCCGTGCATCTAGACAGGATACCCGACCACATAATCAGCAAAGAGGACACCGTGACGGCGATCGACTCCCTCACAGCACACGTGCAATCGTTAATTAACGAATGCACTCGGGAGGCACCAGCGACGAACGATCGCCGCTGGAACCTACCCGATGACGCACGTGAGCTGCTGAGGCGGAAGAACGCCGCCGTACGAGCCTATGACAGATATCCATGCGAAGCCAACAGGATCAGGTTACGAAGCTTAGAAAGAGCGGTCAAGTCGCGCATCGATCAAATGCGCCAAGACAGGTGGGATAGGACACTACAAGACCTCGAACCTACCCACCTTGCCTTCTGGCAACTATCCCGCTCGCTTAAGAGAGACACCGTCACCTGTATGCCTCCTCTAAGCCGACCTAACCTTCCACCGGCCTTCGACGATATCGAACAGCCAGAGTGCCTGGCCGAGAGTCTAGAGAATCAGTGCACGCCCAGCGTAATACACTGCGACTCAGACCAAATAGCCGAAGTTGATTCGGAAGTAGAGCGCATAATAACCTCACTTCCTACATCAACACTAGCCTCATCATCAACGCCGACGGGGACGACAGATGAACAAGACCTAGACACGGTCACCCCCGAAGAAGTCGAAACGATCGTCAAGGGCCTACACGCTCGCAAGGCGCCCGGTTCGGACGGTATCACAAACAGGGTAATAAAACTCTTTTTTCGGAGAGGCTACTGATCCTGCTGACGTTCATTTTCAACGCAGCGCTCAAAAACAACATCTTTCCACAACAATGGAAAGAAGCCGTTGTTATTGGGATACCCAAACCTGGCAAACCAAAGTCCGAACCGACCAGTTATAGACCGATCAGTCTGCTTAAAGGATTAGGCAAGCTATACGAGCGTCTAATCTACAATAGGCTGAAAGCGTATGCCGATGCTAATCTTCTCGTCCCCCACGAGCAATTCGGTTTCCGAACCGAACACTCGTGCGTCCACCAAGTCCACCGCATCGTTGAATACACCAGCGATCGGCTTCAACGCAACCTGTTCACAGGAATCCTCTTCTTTGACGTGGCGAAAGCTTTCGACAAAGTGTGGCACAATGGCTTATTATTTAAGCTATCCACCATGGGAGTGACACACGGACTCGTGCTCATCATACGAGACTACTTGTCGAATCGAAGCTTCCGCTACCGAGTAGAAGGGTCACTGTCCTCCACTCACCCCATACGAGCCGGTGTCCCACAAGGGTCCGTGCTCTCCCCCCTACTCTTCACGCTGTATACTAGCGACATTCCGAAGCATCGGTATGTGCAGACGGCACTATTCGCAGACGACACGGCTATCTACTGCTCAGGAGTGAACCCCTCGACAGTAGCCAAAAAACTCCAGACCGCAGCCAACGCACTGGGCGTTTGGTTCCGGAAATGGAGGATAGAGGTCAACCCCGAGAAAAGCCAGGCGGTGCTGTTTCACAGAAGACAGCTAAGCTTGTATCCTTTGGAGAAGACCCCTCAGATTAGGATGTTCGGCAAGTCTATCCCTTGGGCTAGGCAGGCCAAATACCTAGGCATAACCCTCGACGACCGTCTAACCTTCGGCCCCCACATCAAGGCAGTCCGCAACCGGGCTGCCTTCGTGCTAGGACGTCTCCACAATTTATTAAACGCGCGTTCGAAGTTAGACTTAAAAAATAAAGTTAGGTTATACACGGCATACATACGTCCTATAATGACGTACGGTAGCGTAGTATTCGCACACGTTAGGCCACACAGGATCCATAGGCTTCAAACACTACAGAATAGTTTCATGCGCAAAGCTACGGGAGCACCGTTGTATGTACGCAACGTCGATCTCCACATCGACCTCAGATTGCCGACCATCAAGCAATTCATAAAACAGTGCTCCCTTAGCTACTTTGACTCTGCTCCGACTCACCCCAACCCTCTAGTGGTTGCGGCCGTAGACTACACACCAAGTAGGATCTCGAAACTACGTCGACCCAGACACGTGTTAAAAGAGTTAGACGACGAAATTACGCTCGCTCAACGTAGAGCGAACACAGCTAGGCAATCGAACAGGAACCGTCCGCGTTTTCGTCCCCGTCGTCGGGGGCGGAATACGCGCCTCGTAAACCGTCCTCAAAACATGGGAGTAGGTCGCCCCAACGTAGCAGCAACACCCCAAGCCGAGGTTCGTATCTCACAGGGGGTGCCCTTGGGCTATGTTGCTTAACAAATGACCGGTTGAGAGCCCTCAGCGCTCACCGTAATACCCGCGTAAAGTTGTAGAGGCCATCCCAGGCCAACAGCTAGGTCATCTCAAAAAAAAAAAAAACAAAAAGTAAAACAATAAGATCAATAAACCAGAGTTAGATCAGATTACAGACGGTGTTTTTGTTATTTAACAACCTTCTAGTAAATCTCATTACGGCAGGAGTTCAACATTAGCTTAGTTAGTTAACACCTACCGTAAGTGAAATAAGCATAAAAACATAATTATAAAAAAAACTTTGAAATATTCTGAATTAAAGAATGTTCTTATTTGTAAGGTTTTATTTGAGACACTCCAACGTGTAAATAAGAAAATCTAAAGTAGCCGAGAAACTGCTTACATATGCCTTTGATACAGAAGTGTGAGTGACCTACTATTAAAAATGTTGATCACCAACGATACTTTGGTGTGATCATCGACAACAATATGGACTGGAGTCTCTGCATTGAATACGTGTGCAATAAACAGATATAGTTCCTTGCTAATATAGTATTATTAAAAAATCACACCCCATATAAAATCAAATTCATCTTACACAATTGGGTAGATGACCTTATCATAATTAAATACCAATGTCAACTTCATTACAACAAATATCACAAAACATCTCGAAAAATACAGGTAACATAGCTTTTTATTACTATTACGAATTTAAATCAAATATACAGTAAAATATATTGTTCAATTGAGTAGTCTAAAACAGTGACGTAACAATTTTGTATTTTGTACATTTTTCGTACAAAATTGTCGTTTTGACAGAGGATAAATAGTAACTAATTTGACTAAGGTGTCACCTAGCCTATTCCCTAACTGCATCCTACATTCAATATGGTTTGAGCAACTGTGGCCGCATGTGAAACATATGTATAAAGCATTTTTAATCTCCAGCGGAGAATTCGCTGCAATATTGTATCTATAAACATTGAAAAGAAATTTATTAACGATGATAGTGGTTTATTTGTCAATTGAAAAACCTTTACCGGTACAAACGCAAGTTAAGTATATGCTACTTATAGAAAATTTATTTAATGAAAATCTTCGAAACTAGATAAAAATCTTCTGTTTGTGATTTAGGTGGGTGTGTAAACGAAAAGTTCTAGTCGATGAAATCGGACAAGACCTGTCTCTGTCCCCGATCATTGTTACCATTCTGGCATTAATAAGCAATTTTCTACAACATGTACACGAGCCTAATTACAGTTAATTCTTAACACGAAGAAACGAATTAAAAAGAAATAATATTTAAATAAGCTATAGATAAATAACTTTTTGAGTACAGAGACAGTGCTTCAATTAACCAAGAGTCTCATAAACGGTGAGTATGAGGAATGCCAGATTAAGAGCTATACTCTAGACTTTTGAAATGAATAAAATAGATTATTATGACGTAATATTGTACTTGGACACTAACGTAGAACGTCTGACAGTTACGAGAAAAACTAGAGGTAAACTGCCTGGAGATAGGAGTTAGTTCCAAAGATTTGTGACACCTAATCGAAATAAAGGTGCTTACCAATACAGCACTTTACCAGGCTACGGAGAGCAACCAATGAAGACAGCTGGTAGACCAACTCTCTCAAGTAATCTCGATCCTCTGCTGTGAGGGATTTACTTAAGAAGGAGCAAAGTAAGCCAAGGAAATTGCTGTCACATACACCGAACATAATTTCTAAACTAAATAAATGTTAAGAAATTTTATTTCACAGCTACAGGTTGTACTCTTAACCAGCGGAATGATGCAACACGTAGCCAGATGAAGCAACACATATGGCAACAAACTCATTCATGTGACTTTTTACATTAACATTTATGTTAGTTTATAGTTTTCGTAGTTACAATTTATTTAAGAAATAAACGATAAATAAAAAAGGGGGTTTTGTCCCCGAAGGGGTAGACAGACACGTATTTAACGTCCACAGTGTGCAGACTAACTAATATACTAATTTTTAAGAAAATAGCTTCCATTGCAATTTTCTTACCTCCAAATAATGACCACCACAACCCCCAACCCGTAGATAATGTTTATAACTGGCAAGCTCGTGATTTGCTATAGACTATTGTAGCGCAGCCTTTAAAGCGGCTGGCTTTCGTGCTAAATAGTTATGTGGTGAGTGCAAGAGTAAATACTTATATAAAAGAAAATACTAACAACACGCTTTTATGTAGACATTGTATATTCTATAATAGTAATGTTATTAAACTTTCATACTAAATATTTACGTTTTTTGATTCGGATGCTTCAAACGTGTCCACCTGCTTTCAAATGAATTTGATTATAAGTGACAAGATAGATTTGAGCACAAGCACGCACACAGTGCGCCAATGAACCCTCGAGAGTTTCATAAAAGGAGAGTATGAAGAGTGAAAGATTCGGAAGCAGTATTATATAATTTTGTATAAGAATATATCACATAGTTTATTCTGATTGTTTTGAAGTCGAACCATCAAACTAAGATGTAATAGAATCAGAAGCATGTGCAATAAAGTTTGGAGAACAATGTTAAAAAAAAGCTGAAGATCACGAAGGAAACAACCGAGCGAAGGAAATGTATTGGAACGAAGTTCCTTACGGCAGGTTTGGAGGGGATAGGGATTTCGCTGCGGGACCGAACTGAAAAAAATGTGATAGTAAAACCGTAAGAAAAAATCCGTGGAAAAAGTGCGTGGAATAAATCTGTGGAATAAATCTGTGGAAAAAAGTGCGTGGAATAAAACTGTTAAATGAGACGTGCGCAGGCGCGAAAGCGCGTCATGTGTGCTACCTTTCATACTATCTATCACGCACTTAACATTCGTACTATTTTTTTTTCTATTTTTCTATTTCTCTATAATTTTTAATTAATAATAATGTTGACAAAAAAAATAAAGATACATATTTTTTTGTTATTTCAGTTGAAATTTGAATTACGATGTTTTTTTTATTTTAAGGAATTTATTATTTTATTTCCTAAAATACTGAATTTCCTAAATACTTTCTTGTACTTAAATAAAAACTAATCAGCAAAATTTAAGAGAAAAATCAAGATAACCTACATAAAATTGAGCACGATTTTTTTGCAAATTGTGTCGATTCCACATTATCCGAAGGAACTTCGTTCCTACCTGGTGTCCCACGACACCATTCATTTTGTACTTTGATCTTGATTTGTTAACTTATTTGCGCCATATCTGCTGATGAGCTTTCATCAAAAATGTTTATATTTTTACATTGACGTTTAGGTTTATTGTTACGCATATTTGTTTGAGCGGCGATCACCTGTGCGAAGATGTTCATATTTAATGTTTTTTAGTTTTAAAATAAATATATCATATTCTTGTACCGTTGAAACAGGTTATGAGTTTGTCAATAAACCGATTTGGTCACTCTACCATTTTATGTAAATACAGCATTTACACTTCTACTCTTCTTTCACTTCTTTACACTTCTTTGTGACAAATTCACTTTCTACTGAGTAAGTCGTCGTTGTACGTTGGGAGATAGAGAACTTACACCCAATCTGCTTTCTTTACTTGCCGATCTAAGCAGCATTAATTGTTAAATTAATCGTATGAAGTTATTTAGTATCGATATGTACATATATTTTCAACACAATGGCTAGTGTTTTTGAAATAAATAAATGAAAATTAAAATGTATCCATCTCAAAAACGGAGAAAAATTCCAAGAGCCGGAGCGTAAAAAAATTTGTGAGACCCAATCGAGAAGGAACTCGGGATGACATTGATGTCACATATGCGCACTGTAGTGTTCATTTGACCGTAAATAGTGTTGTAATTTACAATTAAAAAAAAAGAAACATGTCAATAATATCGAACACTTATTCTGTGACCAGAGTCAAAAGAACCTACTCTTAATGTAAGCAATTCTAAAGATATCGTATACCTACTCAATACCTATCGTGAGCGAACTCTCCATAAAAGCACAGAAAGAAATAAAACAGAAATATTTGCGACACGAACTTAGTGCACTGTATTAATGTTTTGAGCGAAAGAAAAGGAAAACTATCGATGTTTAGAATCAGACAGATTAGGTTTGGATCCAACCAATTGTGAGCACTTATCTGCACGAAATGACATGTGCGAGTCGTTGACTGCGATGCCGTAAATAATGTTAATCTGTCGTCATCAACTTACTGTCCTTATAAATTTAATTGGACTCGGTTCATATAAGAAATTTGTATAAAACATCTACAGAACTGTAGTTCCCAAAGTTGTTTGAACCGCGACCCAAACTTTGCCTATTAATTCCTGTATATATTTTTGTTACAATTGTTATTGTAAATTAAATGTTACAGTCGCATGATTTCTTTTAAACTGTAAAAATGCAAACAAATATAATTAAAATATCTACTTTGCTATTGTGTAACACGCTCTTTTTTTACACAAACAGGTGACTATTCACCCGATAGTAAGCGAATACCGCCGCCCATAGACGTCTGCAACTCAAAACGAATGCTGTTTAAGTTTATTGCACTTGTTAGAAGTTCAATTCACACTTCTATAATCTACAATCGAAGAATATTAAATTTCACAAGCACAATATTATATTAAGTAAACTCTCACGTGTAAGCCGGGATGTGTTCCAAATAATTGCTGTCATATGCTGATACCCGACTTCACTTTGCAAATAAGAATATTGCAGTGTGTAAATAACTTCTTTTGTACTTCGAGATAACCAGAAAGAAACCAGGGAAACTCAATACTTGCTACCACACTATCTATTACTCGCCATGCCATGCACAGCAAACTGCTGACACATGACGACACAAGGCGCAGTCTACTGTCTGTATAAAATAGACATTCATATGTTTACGCCGCAAGTGGCAGAACATGTTGTACGTACTTAATGAAATAAATAAAGAGTTAATTATTGTCATTATATGACATACCTGACGTACTACACAAATTCAGAGTTGGGAGAGGCTGGTGGTCTTTCATACCGGCCTGTCCTAGTACAACTACCAGACTCTCACATAAGAGTGTAGCAACATGTACAATGTAAGTTTGTTTTGTGATACCTAATGTAAAGCTGTACTTTGTGGGAGAACCATTTTTTTAACATTATTGTATTTATTACATTTGTAAGAATAAATCCAAGTATTTACAACACGACCTTAGAGCAACGTATTATATATTCTGAACCAAAAAAGAGGAAAAATAAAACTGCTGATGTTTAGAATTAGGCTGAAGGATAAGGTCCGAATGTAGCCAATTGTGAGCACTTACCTGCACGAATAGTGCGCGTCGTTGATGGCAATACGTAAGTGATGTTAATCTATCCTCAACATCTTCCTGCTATTTTTTAAAATTTAATTCTAACTTGTAGATTTAAAAAGATGTACAAAAGTGATTCTCAAAATATCTTTGATCCCAAAGATGGAGGCCCAGAAAGCTGACTCAACCCTAAAAATTCTAAATTCATTAATTTCAATATTTTTGTAATACTAACTTCAAACAAAATTTTACGGTCGCATGACCCTTATTGTTTTTACTTTCAGAATAAAAACAAAAAATTGAAAAAAAAGTTGAATGTTATCACTGCATAATATGTTCTTTCTAAATAAAATACAAAGAAGGTGGCGAGTTACACGACAGTAAGCGCCTACCGCCTCCCAAAGACACCAGCAACTCAAAACGAATTTTGCACCAATTTGCTGCACTTAAAGGAGTTCGAACGTTCAAAGGAGTTGCACGAAATCGAAGCAGGAATTTTCCTACTAACAATTGTGCCATATATACTCTAAAGCGAACGTAATATCCGTAGCACAATGTTTTATTTGGTATACTCTCTCGTATCAATTCGCACTTTCAGTACAAATCAGTAAAAACCTGAAACTCACTGCCAGCGCACGTGTTTCTTTCACACTGTGGTGCCGGATCCATTAAGTGGGGCATGAAAAAGCGTCTCGCTAGGCAGCCATAGTGTGGGTTGCCATACTTCACTGTCTGCATTCACAATGAGTATTGCAGATTCACTTTAGCAGCCATTAGATAAAGAAATATTAAAATAAAAAAAAAAATTGCTGTCACACACTGACATGGACTGAATGTCATTACTCTAATATGTCAGTGTCCCAGTACAAGTTTTCTGTTGGCTCAACTTCAGGTGTGTGTGGAGTAGTTACAATTTATTTAAGAAATAAACTATAAATAAAAAAATTGTTCCAGATACTCTAATGTTTTTTGTCCAAGGGCTAGACAGACACGTATTTAACGTCCACAGTGTGCAGACTAACTGTAATATTTTTAAGGAAATAGCTAGTATTCAACAGATAGAGATTTCGAAATAAATAAGTGAAAATTAAAATGCATTCATCTTAAGAACGGAGTCAAAATGCGTAGAGACCGAAGTTTCAAAGATTTGTGAAACCCAATCGAGAATAATAGTACGTTTAAGAGAAGAGCTTCAAACAACGAAAAGGTATACGTACTCGTAAGAACTATTGTTATACTTAGACACTAATTTGGGCACGAGATGAACTATAGACCAAATACCCAGAGATAGCAGAACATTTGTAAGACGCGAACTCGAGCGCTGTCTTCAAAGTACTGAGCTATTCAATTAAATGCTAAAAGTCCATGTGGCGAGTGCGGTAGTATTTACGAATATAAGAGTAAAATAACTTCATTGAAGATATTTCAAACTGACCGTACATCAACGTACCGTACTATATAAGTTAAAGCCAGTGATTATGATGTCACAATATGTAGCTAATGCTGTAACCAAGTGGTCATACAAATAGCTGAGTCAACCCAGGGACTGCCTGAAAGAAACAACTTGTGATTCAATGAAGAAGAGACTCAATACAATACGTTTAAGGTATTTCTCTTGTGTCAAAGCGTGCAAGTCACACATCTGGAAGATATTTCGAACTATATTTCGAATTTCTAAATTCTATACTTCGAATATTTTACAAAATACGAAATGTAAAAATGTGATTTCTAGACGTAATTTATCTGTACTTTTTCCAACACAAGCAAATCGTTTCCCGCCAACCTTGAAAATCAAATTAATATCAACAAGGATAGAGAGCTTCGTTCTTCAAGATTCCGTACAGAGGCTAAATAAAGAAAAATGTACAACACATACATGTAAAAATGGTGAAATAACCAACGTCTGAACATGTGAACTACTCCGAGTCAAACAGGTATCGTGACTTTCGTGCTTAGAGTAAAAGCTACGATATGTTATTAATATTCATCGTTCAAAATGTATACATAAGGAATGTGCGTCAAAGACACTTAAAAAACCTGATCCAGGCACGTCCAGCTCTATGTTAAAGTCTGTGCAGAACTGTATTTGTAAAATTAACTCTTAAATTAGAGGCTCAACTAAAAGACGCTAATTTTAGGAATTGTGAAGGGAACAGGTCAGAATACCAACTAGTAGAATGTTGAACTGAAAATATTATCATAGACCATCACCATCCAAATATAAACTCATCTATAAGAAATAGTGTATTAATATTTATTTTAGATTTTATTAACTCATTTAAGTTTACTCAGTTGACACTGCTGCATTTGTACGCCGCGTGGCATTACATAGTGGACATTATCATTGTCCGTTACATATTAAGTGCTTTTGCAATTGAACTTGAATGGTGAACGTTATGTATAATAAAATTTTTATGAACTTAATTAAACAATTTACAGCACTGACCATTAACACCTCGTGGCTAATTCTGCTTGCTATGAATTATCAACGTCACCACATTAGTATTGTTACGTTTTCATAGTAAACATGTAAATTGGTAGTTTTTAATTGTCAATCATAAAAGTAAATAAATTTATAAAATATAATAATTGTATCCATTCTACATTGAAAAGAAAACAATTGGCAAAGTACCTGAATAGTGACAAACTTTCATATAGTTGCAGTATTCTTCAAGTGACAAATTCACTGTGTAGTAAAACAAATGTGAATGTAAACGAAATGAAGCTTTGGATACCTATCAGTATAGCACTTCACCAGGATACAGAGTGCAATGGAGACCGCTGGTTGACTTAATCTGTCGAAGAAACCACGATCCCCTGCAGTAAGCGAGTTACAAACTAGAAGGAATATTTACAGGGAATAACTCACACGATGACAATAGAAGTGCATTGTGAAGTACCTAAGTGCTGCGTGTTTCACGTACGTTAAGATTTCTTTATACAATTCAGTAAATCTATAGAGAGGAAAGAGGAAAAAGAAAACTGCTGTTGTTTAGAATTAGGCTAAGGAATATTTTTCGAATGTAGCCATTTGTAAACACGAATTATTTTATTATCTGCACGAATAGTGCACGTCGTTGACTGCAATACCGTAAGTGATTTTGATCTATAGTCAACACTTTATTGGTATTTTTCAAAATTTAATTCGAATTTGTTCATTTAAAAAAATGTACAGAAGTGATTCTCAAAATATTTTTGGTTCAAAAGTTGGAGGCCCAAAAAGGTATCCGTACCCTAAAAATTCTAAATTAATTTATTGAATTATTTTTGCAACAGTAATTTCAAACAAAATTTACAGTCGCATGACCCTTATTGTTTTTATTTCCAGCAAGAAAAGAAGTAACTGAAAAAAAAATTGAATGTTATCGCTGTATAATGTGTTCTTTCTAGATAAAATAAAAGAAGGTGGCGAGTTACCCGATAGTAAACGCTTACCGCCTCCCAAAGATGCCAACAGCTCACAACGAATTTTGTATAAATTGTTGCACTTGTTAGGAGTTTGAACGTTCAAAGGAGTTGCACGAAATCGAAACAGGAATTTCCCTACTAACAATTATAACATATATACTGTAAAGCGAACGTAATATCCGTAGCACAATATTTTATTTGGTATACTCTCTCGTATCAATTCGCACTTTCTTCCAGTGCAAATAAGTAAAAACCTGGAACTCACTGCCAGCGCACGTGTTTCCTTCACGCTGTGGTTCCAGATCCATTAAGTGTGGCGTGAAAAAGCGTCTCACTAGGCAGCCATAGTGTGGGTTGCCATACTGCATTGTCTGCATTCACATTGAGTATTATAGAGTCACTTTAGCACCCATTAGATAACAAAGGTTAAAAAAATAAAAAAAAAAATTGCTGTCACACACTGACGCTTGACTTCATTTGACGTCAAGAACATTGTAGTTTAAAAAAGGCCTTTCTATACTTCGAGACTATTATAAATAACCAGACGTGTAACACTGCTACCAATCGTGGAAGTCCCTACGAAGTGAAGATCTCTTCAGACGGACGCTAAATAGTAGTTCAGTGAGCACAAGATTGTAAAACGTTAAAGTCTACACGGTTGTGTAACACATCATACATTCTGTAGATTCTTGTTCTCAGACTAAGAAACGTTCTGACCCTAAAAACACAAAGCAAATGTAAATCGCCTCTTTTTATGTTCCTAGTTCGAAGTTCTATTGTACTGAATTATATAAATATGAACTGCAAATGAAAAACAACAAAAAATGAAAACAAAAAAAAGGAGACGTAGTATGTGATATTTACCAAAAACTTGATAACTGCTTAAATAAGAGAACTAGTAGTGGTTACTCTGGTTATCTGAACTGTCCAATACAATGAGGTTCTCTTATTAACAATGAACCGTGAATAAACGAGTAGAGCTCGGGACTTGCTGGTAGCCATAGTGTGGGTTACCATACTTCACTGTCTGCATTCACAATGAGTATTGCAGATTCACTTTAGCAGCCATTAGATAAAGAAATATGAAAATAAAAAAAAAAATTGCTGTCACACACTGACATTGACTGAATGTCATTACTCTAATATGTCAGTGTCCCAGTACAAGTTTACTGTTGGCTCAACTTCAGGTGTGTGCGGAGTAGTTACAATTTATTTAAGAAATAAACTATAAGTAAAAATATTGTTCCAGATACTCTAATGTTTCTTGTCCAAGGGCTAGACAGACACGTATTTAACGTCCACAGTGTGCAGACTAACTGTAATATTTTTAAGGAAATAGCTTGCATTGCTTGCCTTCAAATAATTGCCACCACAATCCACAATCTGCAGAAAATGTTTATAACTGACAAGCTCGAGATCCGCTATAGACTGTTGTAGCGCTGCCTTTAAAGCGGCTTGCTTTCGTGCTAAATAGTTATGTGGTGAGTGCAAGAGTAAATATTTATATACAAGAAAATACTATCAACACGTTTTTCTGTAGACATTGTATATTCTATAATAGTAATGTTATTAAACTTTAATAGTAAATATTTACTTTTTTTGTTTCAGATGCTTTAAATGTGTTCAACTGCTTCCAGATAGATTTGATTATAAGTGTCAAGATAGATTTGAGCACAAGCACGCAGACAGTGCGCCAATGAACCCTCGAGAGTTTCATAAACGGAGAATATGAAGAGTAAAAGATTCAGAAGTAGTATTATATAACTTTGTAGAAGACTATAGTACATAGTTTATTCTGAATGTTTCAAGGTTGAACCATCAGATTAAGATGTAGTAGAATCAGAAACATGTGCAATAAAGTTTAAGAACAATGTTAAAAAGAAGATGAATATTATAAAGGACAAAACCGAGCAAAGGAAATGTATTTGTACTTTAATCTTGATTTGTTAACTCATTTGCGCCATATCAGCTGACGAGCTTTCATTAAAAATGTTTTTATTTTTACTTTGACGTTTAGGTTTATTGTTACGCATATTTGTTTGAGCGGCACCACTGCACCTGTGCAAAAATGTTCGTGTCGGTTTAAGCCTCGTTTAAATTTTTTCAGTTTTTATATAAATATATCATACTTTTCTATCGTTTCAACAGACTATAAATTTGGTCACTCCACCTTTTTATGTTAATGCTGTGCACGTCTAAGTGACAAATTCACTTTCTACTGAATATGTCATTGTCGCTGTGCATTGGGAAATAAAGAACTTGCACCTAATGTGTTTTCTTTACTTGCCGATCTACGCAACGTTGATTTTTGAACTAATCGTATGCCGTTATTTAGTGTCGTTTTTTTTATGTTAAGATTAATTAGACCGCTTTAATATGCATATTTTCAACACAACAGCTGGAGCTTTTGAAATAAATAAATGAAAATTAAAATGCATCCATCCTGAAAACGGAGTCAAAATGCGTAGAGACCGAAGTTTCAAAGATTTGTGAAACCCAATCGAGAATAATAGTACGTTTAAGAGAAGCTTCAAACAACGAAAAGGTATACGTACTCGTAAGACATAATGTTATACTTAGACACTAATTTGTAAGTAAGTCAAACAAACAGCTGAGTCAACCCAGGGACTGCCTGAAAGAAACAACTTGTGATTCAATGAAGAAGAGACTCAATACGTTTAAGGTATTTCTCTTGTGTCAAAGCTTGCAAGTCACGCACCAGGAAGATATTTCGAACTATATTTCGAATTTCTAAATTCTATACTTCGAATATTTCACAAAATACGAAATGTAAAAATGTGATTTCTAGACGTAATTTATCTGTACTTTTTCCAACCCAAGCAAATCGTTTCCCGCCAACCTTGAAAATCAAATGAATATCAACAAGGATAGAGAGCTTCGTTCTTCAAGATTCCGTACAGAGGCTAAATAAAGAAAAGTGTACAACATATACATGTAAAAATGGTGAAATAACCAACGTCTGTCATGTGAACTACTCCGAGTCAAACAGGTATCGTGACTTTCGTGCTTAGAGGAAAAGCTACGATATATTATTAATACTCATCGTTCAAAATGTATACAGAAGGAATGTGCGGCAAAGACACTTAAAAACCTGATCCAGGCATATCCAGCTCTATGTTAAAGTCTGTGCAGAACTGTATTTGTAAAATTAACTCTCAAATTAGAGGTTCAACTAAAAGATGCTAATTTTGGGAATTGTGAAGGGAACAGGTCAGAATACCAACTAGTAGAATGTTGAACTAAAAATATGATCATAGACCATCACCATCCAAAAACAAACTCATCTATAAGAAACAGTATATTAATATTTACTTCAGATTATATTAACTCATTTAAGTTTACTCAGTCGACACTGCTGCATTTGTACGCCGCGTGGCGTTACATAGTGGACATTATCATTGTCCGTTACATATTAAGTGCTTTTGCAATTGAACTTGAATGGTGAACCTTATGTACAATAAAGTTGTTATGAACTGTAAACAATTTACAGCACTGATCATTAACACCTCGTGGCGTATTCTACTTGCTATGAATTGTCAACGACACCAATTAGTATTGTTACGTTTTCATAGTAAACATGTAAATTGGTAGTTATTAATTTACAATCATAAAAGTAAATAAATTTATAAAATATAATACTTAATTGTATCCATTCCACATTGAAAAGAAAACAATTGGCGAAGTACCTGAATAGTGACAAACTTTCATATTGTTGCAATATTCTTCAAGTGACAAATTCACTGTGTAGTAATTAATACAAATGTGAATGTAAACGAAATGAAGCTTTGGATACCTATCAGTATAGCACTTCACCAGGATACAGAGTGCAATGGAGACCGCTGGTTGACATACTCTGACAAAAAAATGACGACCCCCTGCAGTGAGCGACTTACAAACTAGAAGGCATATTTACAGGGAAATAACTCACACGATGACAATAGAAGTGCATTGTGGAGTACCGAAGTGCTGCGTGTTTCACGTACGTTAAGATTTCTTTATACAATTTAGTAAATCTATAGAGAGGAAAGAGAAAAAAGAAAACTGCTGTTGTTTAGAATTAGGCTGAGGGATAATTTTCGAATGTAGCCAATTGTAAACACGAATTATTTTATTATCTGCACGAATAGTGTGTGTCGTTGACTGCAATACCGTAAGTGATTTTAATCTATAGTCAACATCTTATTGGTATTTTTCAAAATTTAATTCGAATTTGTTCTTTTAAAAAAATGTTAAAAAAATGTACAGAAGTGATTCTCAAAATATTTTTGGTCCAAAAGTTGGAAGCCCAAAAAGGTATCCGTACCCTAAAAATTCTAAATTAATTTATTGAAATATTTTTGCAACAGTAATTTCAAACAAAATTTACAGTCGCATGACCCTTATTGTTTTTATTTCCAGCAAGAAATGAAAAAAAACGAAAAAAAAATTGAATGTTATCATTGTATAATGTGTTCTTTCTAAATAAAATAAAAGAAGGTGGCGAGTTACCCGATAGTAAGCGCCTACCACCTCCCAAAGATGCCAACAGCTCACAACGAATTTTGCATAAATTCGTTGCACTTGTTAGGAGTTTGAACGTTCAAAGGAGTTGTACGAAATTGAAACAGGAATTTCCCTACTAACAATTATACCATATATACCCTAAAGCGAACGTAATATCCGTAGCATAATATTTTATTTGGTATACTCTCTCGTATCAATTCGCACTTTCTTCCAGTCCAAATAAGTAAAAACCTGGAACTCACTGCCAGCGCACGTGTTTCCTTCACGCTGTGGTTCCGGATCCATTAAGTGCGGCATGAAAAAACGTCTCACTAGGCAGCCATAGTGTGGGTTGCCATACTGCATTTTCTGCATTCACATTAAGTATTATAGAGTCACTTTAGCACCCATTAGATAACAAATATTGAAAATAAAAAAAAAAATTGCTGTCACACACTGACACTTGACTTCATTTGACGTCAAGAACATTGTTGTTTAAAAAAGGCCTTTCTATACTTCGAGACTATTAGAAATAACCAGACGTGTAAAACTGCTACCAATCGTGAAAGTCCCTACGAAGTGAAGATCTCTTCAGACGGACGCTAAATAGTAGTTCAGTGAGCACAAGATTGTAAAACGTTAAAGTCTACACGATTGTGTAACACATTGTACATTCTGTAGATTCTTGTTCTCAGACTAAGGAACCTTCCTACCCTAAAAACACAAAGCAACTGTAAATCGCCTCTTTTTATGTTCCTAGTTCGAAGTTCTATTGTACTGAACTATATAAATATGAACTGCAAATGAAAAACAACAAAAAATGAAAACAAAAAAAAGGAGACGTAGTATGTGATATTTGCCAAAAACTTGATAACTGCTTAAATAAGAGAACTAGTAGTGGTTACTCTGGTTATCTGAACTGTCCAATACAATGAGGTTCTCTTATTAAGAATGAACCGGGAATAAACCAGTAGAGCTCGAGACCTGCTATAGAGTGTTAGAGTACTCTCTCCGCAGTCAGCAGTTGTTCACTACGATGCTAAACGTCTGTCAAACATGACCATATATTCATATAACATATTATAAGTCGGCAATAGCAGTAGTTATTTAAGTTTTAATGCAAAATGTTTAGTTTCTTATATAGGTATAGTGTGTCAATCTGTAAGAAACTTTGTAATGTGAAGAATTTTGTTGACGGATAAGGTTCGATGCCAGCCAGTTGTGAACACTCACAGAACAAATAATTTAAACAACAACGTTTAAATTTATTGCGTTTGTTAAAAGTTTACTTCACGTTTCTAAAATCTTAAAATCTCACTACTAATATTTACACAATGTACACCTACTCTAAAGCGTACATAATACCTACCTACAAGATTTTATTTGATATACTCCAACGTGTAAATAAGGAAATCTAAAATAGCTGAGAAACTGCTTACATATGCCTTTGACATAAAAGTGTGAGTGTCCTACCATTAAACATGTTGATCACCAACAATACCTTGGTGTAATCATCGACAACATGCTGGAGCCTCCATATTGAATACGTATGCATTAAGCACACACAGTTCCTTGCTAATATAGTATTATTAAAAAATCACACCCCAAAGAAATCACGACCCCCCACAGTGAGGGACTTACTAGCCACAAAAAATATGCCAGGCAAATACTGTCACATGTCGACAATAAATGCTGCGTGCTTCACGTGCGTCAAGACTTTTTATATAATTTAGCAAAACTATAATTATGAACACGTTAATTGTAAGTTACTTCTTAACTTACATTCTACATGACGGCCAATTAAATTTTCTCATAAAGACTAATCGAAAGAATATACATATTGGTGACCATCATTAAATTTTGTAATTTTACTGACACGACAACTGAACTTAAGGTTAACAAAACAGTGCAATTGCGGTCAAAAATTATGGTCAGAGACACTCTTGAAGCGATTAGAGTGTTGGTATATAAAAATATTATTGTTATAACAATAACCACCATTGTTTACTATAAGGTATTCAAGTAACCATATGTTCGATAGTCTGTACCATGTACTGCCACAATAAGATCATCTGAAACTTCAGTGGTCCTATTTAAGTTTTCTGTAGTTTAACCTTCAACACTCTGCTCATATCCTATCTCTCATATTCCTTTTACTATTTTTCTATCTTTTCTATCTATACGAGTCCCATAAAATATCCATTGCTAGAACGAAGGTTCTTAAAATAAAAATAAAAATATACACAATGCCGAAATTCGAAGTAAATGAAATTGATCTTAACACCATATTACAACTGATTCCCCAGTTCGACACCAACATACCTTCAGGCGTATATCGTTACATTCGTTCATGTGACGCCTCGTTCAGCCTAGCAAACTCGACGCAACAACAAATCGTGCTTATTTTTGCGTTGAATAAAATAACAGGTCACTATTCATCCGATGTTCACGCCAAACAGTTTCCAAACTGGGCGGGACTCAAAATAGTTCTAATCCAAAAGTTCTCACAAACAAAAACGTCAGCCCACCTAAACCTAGAACTTTAATCCATGTTTCAAAAGCCAAACGAAAGCGTCACAGAATTTTTCCATCGTGTGGAATTATGTAGGAGCAAAATTATTGAAAAATTAATGCGACACTATTAGGACGTCTCGCAACTGTCGAAGAAACCGCGCTAAATGTGTTCACAAACGGGCTTAGCTCCGAAATAGGAACTATTTTCGGAACAATTAGGCCCACCGGTTCAGCCCCAGCGGGCCCAATCGCTATTCAAGAACAGAAAATACGTGCTATGAACACCGCCTGGCAATGGCTCTTTAAATCCACCATTATACGTCCTCCAACGCCCCATGCAAACCAACCAACTGAACGTCACACGTATATGTAACACCCACAACTTTTAGAGTGCAAGAAGTTCAATTGCAGCCAATCGTGGGCACTGATCTCTAATTATTGTACCAGTTATCAACTTTGCTGACAGTGAGTAAACTACGAAACTACCAAAATACATTATCGACATACCCCGTCCCTTATAATCAATAGTTGTATTTGAAGCGATTGGAATAAAAAAAAATTCATAAAACTTTCAATTGAAACAATAGTTCTAAGTTATAAGAGTAGATAAAAAACTCATCACCAGAATAGCACAATATCAAAAATATTTTTTACAGTACTTTTAAACAAAATCTAATGGTCGCATAATACAATAGAAGCCAAACAAGGTAAAGTCACCTGATAGTAAGCGCCTACCGCCTCCTAAAGATGTCAGCAACTCAAAACGTATTTCGCATAAATTCGTTGCACTTGTTAGGAGTTCCAAAGTTCAAAGAAGTTGCACGACATCGAAGAGTAAATTTCACTGCTAACCATTATACCATATACACTCTAAAGCGAACGTAATATCCGTAGCACAATATTTTATTTGGTATACTCTCTCGTATCAATTCGCACTTTCTTCCAGTGCAAATAAGTAAAAACTTGGAACTCACTGCCAGCGCACGTGTTTCCTTCGCGCTGTGGTTCCAGATCCACTAAGTGTGGCATGAAAAAGCGTCTCACTAGGCAGCCATAGTGTGGGTTGCCATACTGCATTGTCTGCATTCACATTGAGTATTATAGAGTCACTTTAGCACCCATTAGATAACAAAATTGAAAAATAAAAAAAAAAATTGCTGTCACACACTGACACTTGACTTCATTTGACGTCAAGAACATTGTAGTTTAAAAAAGGCCTTTCTATACTTCGAGACTATTATAAATAACTAGACGTGTAACACTGCTACCAATCGTGGAAGTCCCTACGAAGTGAAGATCTCTTCAGACGGACGCTAAATAGTAGTTCAGTGAGCACAAGATTGTAAAACGTTAAAGTCTACACGATTGTGTAACACATTGTACATTCTGTAGATTCTTGTTCTCAGACTAAGAACCGTTCTGACCCTAAAAACACAAAGAGACTGTAAATCGCCTCTTTTAATGATCCTAGTTCGAAGTTCTATTGTACTGAATTATATAAATATGAACTGCAAATGAAAAACAAAAAAAAAATGAAACAAAAAAAAGGAGACGTAGTATATGATATTTGCCAAAAACTTGATAACTGCTTAAATAAGAGAACTAGTAGTGGTTACTCTGGTTATCTGAACTGTCCAATACAATGAGGTTCTCTTATTAACAATGAACCGTGAATAAACCAGTAGAGCTCGAGACCTGCTATAGACTGTTGGAGCACTCTCTCCGCAGTCAGCAGTTGTTCACTACGATGCTAAACGTCTGTCAAACATGACCATACATTCATATAACACATTATAAGTCGGCAATAGTAGTAGTTACATAAGTTTTAGCGCAATATGTTTAGTTTGCAATATAGGTGTAGTGTGTCAATCTGTAAGAAACTTTGTATTGTGAAGAGTTTGGATGATGGATGAGGTCCAAATCCAGCCAGTTGTGAACACTCACAGAACAAATACCGTTTAAATTTATTGCGTTTGTTAAAAGTTTACCTCACGTTCTAAAATCTTAAAATCTCACTAATAATTATACAATGTACACCTACTCTAAAGCGTACATAATACCTACCTACAGCACAAGATTTTATTTGATATACTCCAACGTGTAAATAAGGAAATCTAAAATAGCCGAGAAACTGCTTACATATGCCTTTGACACAAAAGTGTGAGTGTCCTATCATTAAACATGTTGATCACCAACGATACCTTGGTGTAATCATCGACAACATGCTGGAGTCTCCATATTGAATACGTGTGCATTAAGCATACACAGTTCCTTGCTAATATAGTATCATTAAAAAATCACACCCCGTGTAAAATCGTGTCTATATTACACAACTACTTAACTGAATCCTATATTCAACATAGCTTGAGCAACTGTGGCCGCATATGAATCATACCTACAAAGCATCTTCAGCTTCCAGTAAAGAATTCAGCGTAATATTGTCTCAATAAACATTAAACAGAAATTCATTAACAATGATAGTCGTTTGTTTGACTACTGCAGAACCTTACCGGTACAAACTGAAGTTAAGTATATGCTACTTAAAGAAAATTTCTTTATTGAAAATCTTCGCAACGAGATAAAAACCCTTTGTATGCGATTTAGGCAGGTGTCTGAATGAGACGGGACGTGACCTGTCACTGCCACTAATCATTGTTGCCATCCTGGCCTTAATAAGATTTTCTACATCACATACACGATAGTCTGATCCTTAACATATCGAAACTGACAAAATAGTTGCAATAGTGAAATAGTTGAAGTTGTACTTGAAGCGATTGGAAAACAAAATAATTAAGTTACAATTTCAAAGATGATTTTAAAGTTTCAGACTTTGAAATACAATGGTAAATAACACAGCACTTTGATTTTATGCGTAATTGGTTAAATACCAGAATAGTGGCACGTCGGTTAGGATAATAGACACACCGTGAGTGTAGTATGTGACGGTAAATGTAAAAAGGAAAATATCAATAATATGGCGAGAGGAGCACCCCACTAAACCAGCCAAGCTGTTACCAAGACCAGTGTCAGCTAATAAAAACGTCAGGGACTCAAGGGTATGCTTAATACCTGCCGTGAGTGAACTAAGCATAAAAACATAATTATAAAAAGACTTCGAAATATTCTGAATCAAAGAAGAGAAAAGATAAATGTCGATGTTTAGAATTAGGCTGACGGATAAGGTTCGAATCCAGCCAATTGTGAGCACTTATCGGCACTAAATGTGTGAATCGTTGACTGCAATACTCTAAGTAATTATGGTCTTTCGTCATCACCTTACTGGCCTTTTACCAAAGTGTAATTTGAATCGATTCACATAAAAAATTGTAAATTAAATTACAGAAAATATTTTTGGGCCATAAGCTGGAGTCCCAAAACGGTGTCGACCACAAACATTCTAAATCAACTTATTCATATATTTTTGTTACAATAATTTCAAATAAAATTTTACAGTCACATGTCCCTTGTTGTTTTTATTTTCAGCAAAAATCAAAAATGTCTAAAAATTTGAATGTTATCACTGTGTAACATGTTCTTTTTAATAGAATAGGGGTCAAACAAGGTGACGAGTCACCCGATAGTAAGCAACTACCGACACCCAAAGACACTTACAACTCAAAACGAATTCCGCTTAAATCCATTGCAGTTGTTAGGAGTACTAACTTTCAAAGGAGCTGCACGGCATGTACGAGTATACTCACTTTGTATACTCTAAAGCGTACGTAATATCCGCAGCACAATATTTTATTTGGT
The DNA here is from genome assembly GCA_949316085.1 of Hypercompe scribonia. Classification (NCBI taxonomy): domain Eukaryota; kingdom Metazoa; phylum Arthropoda; class Insecta; order Lepidoptera; family Erebidae; genus Hypercompe; species Hypercompe scribonia. The sequence goes on from OX438995.1 coordinate 10,301,062, forward strand.
ATACTGTCACGTATCAATTCGCTCTTTGTTTCAGTGCAAATTAGTCAAAACTTGGAGCTCATTACCAGCGCACGTGTTTTCCTCACACGGTAAGGCACAAAAAAAAAAATTGCTGTCACATACTGACACTTGACTTCATTTGACGTCAAGAATATTGTAGTTTAAAAACGTCTTTTATACTTCGAGATCATTGAAAAGAACTAATGCTGTATTTAGACACTAAAGTAGAACGCCTGATGATAACGGAAAAAAGCGAAGGTAAAATGATTACAGACAGGAGTTAGCTTCAAAGATTTGTGACATCTAATCGAAATGGAGTTTTAGATGCCTACCAGCACAGCACTTCACCAGGCTACAGAGCGCCATGGAGACTGCTAGTTGACATACTCAGTCAAAGAAATCACGACCCCCCACAGTGAGGGACTTACTAGCCACAAAAAATATGCCAGGCAAATACTGTCACATGTCGACAATAAGTGCTGCGTGCTTCACGTGCGTCAAGACTTTTTATATAATTTAGCAAAACTATAATTATGAACACGTTAATTGTAAGTTACTTCTTAACTTACATTCTAAATTTTCTCATAAAGACTAATCGAAAGAATATACATATTGGTGACCATCATTAAATTTTGTAATTTTACTGACACGACAACTAAACTTAAGGTGCAGGTCAGGTCAGAGACACTCTTGAAGCGATTAGAGTGTTGGTATATAAAAATATTATTGTTATAACAGTAACCACTATTGTTTACAATAAGGTATTCAAGTAACCATATGTTCGATAGTCTGTACCATGTACTGCCACAATATGATCATCTGAAACTTCAGTGGTCCTATTTAAGTTTTCTGTAGTTTAACCTTCAACACTCTGCTCATATCCTATCTCTCATGTTCCTTTTACTATTTTTCTATCTTTTCTATCTATACGAGTCCCATAAAATATCCATTGCTAGAACGAAGGTTCTTAAAATAAAAATAAAAATATACACAATGCCGAAATCCGAAGTAAATGAAATTGATCTTAACACCATATTACAACTGATTCCCCAGTTCGATACCAACATACCTTCAGGCGTATATCGTTACATTCGTTCATGTGACGCCTCGTTCAGCCTAGCAAACTCGACGTAACAACAAATCGTGCTTATTTTTGCGTTGAATAAAATAACAGGTCACTATTCATCCGATGTTCACGCCAAACAGTTTCCAAACTGGGCGGGACTCAAAATAGTTCTAATCCAAAAGTTCTCACAAACAAAAACGTCAGCCCACCGAAACCTAGAACTTTAATCCATGTTTCAAAAGCCAAACGAAAGCGTCACAGAATTTTTCCATCGTGTGGAATTATGTAGGAGCAAAATTATTGAAAAATTAATACGGAAGTTGCCGATGCGACACTATTAGGACGTCTCGCAACTGTCGAAGAAACCGCGCTAAATGTGTTCACAAACGGGCTTAACTCAGAAATAGGAACTATTTTCAGAACAATTAGGCCCACCGGTTTAGCCCAAGCGGGCCAAATCGCTATTCAAGAACAGAAAATACGTGCTATGAACACCGCCTGGCAATGGCTCTTTAAATCCACCATTATACGTCCTCCAACGCCCCATGCAAACCAATCAACTGAACGTCACACGTATATGTAACACCCACAACTTTTAGAGTGCAAGAGGTTCAATTGCAGCCAATCGTGGGCACTGATCTCTAATTATTGTACCAGTTATCAACTTTGCTGACAGTGAGTAAACTACGAAACTACCAAAATACATTATCGACATTCCCCGTCCCTTATCAATAGTTGTATTTGAAGCGATTGGAATAAAAAAAAAATCATAAAACTTTCAATTGAAACAATGGTTCTAAATTATAAGAGTAGATAAAAAACTCATCACCAGAATAGCACAATATCAAAAATATTTTTTTTACAGTACTTTTAAACAAAATCTAATAATCGCATAATACAATAGAAGCCAAACAAGGTAATGAGTCACCTGATAGTAAGCGCCTACCGCCTCCTAAAGATGTCAGCAACTCAAAACGTATTTCGCATAAATTCGTTGCACTTGTTAGGAGTTCCAAAGTTCAAAGAAGTTGCACGACATCGAAGAGTAAATTTCACTGCTAACCATTATACCATATACACTTTAAAGCGAACGTAATATCCGTAGCACAATGTTTTATTTGGTATACTCTCTCGTATCAATTCGCACTTTCTTCCAGTGCAAATAAGTAAAAACCTGGAACTCACTGCCAGCGCACGTGTTTCCTTCACGCTGTGGTTCCAGATCCATTAAGTGCGGCATGAAAAAGCGTCTCACTAGGCAGCCATAGTGCGGGTTGCCATACTGCATTGTCTGCATTCACATTGAGTATTATAGAGTCACTTTAGCACCCATTAGATAACAAAGTTTAAAAAAAATAAAAAAAAAAAATTGCTATCACACACTGACACTTGACTTCATTTGACGTCAAGAACGTTGTTTAAAAAAGGCCTTTCTATACTTCGAGACTATTAGAAATAACCAGACGTAACACTGCTACCAATCGTGAAAGTCCCTACGAAGTGAAGATCTCTTCAGACGGACGCTAAATAGTAGTTCAGTGAGCACAAGATTGTAAAACGTTAAAGTCTACACGGTTGTGTAACACATTGTACATTCTGTAGATTCTTGTTCTCAGACTAAGGAACCTTCCTACCCTAAACACACAAAGCAACTGTAAATTGCCTCTTTTTATGTTCCTAGTTCGAAGTTCTATTGTACTGAATTATATAAATATGAACTGCAAATGAAAAACAAAAAAAAAATTATACCAAAAAAAGGAGACATAGTATGTGATATTTGCCAAAAACTCGAAAACTGCTTTAATAAGAGAACCAGTAGTGGTTACTTCAATTATCTGAACTGTCGAATACAATGAGGTTTTCTTATTCATAATTAACCGTGAATAAACAAGAAGAGCTCGAGACTTGCTATAGACTGCTGGAGCACTCTCTTCGCAGTCAGCAGTTGGTTACTACGATGCTAAACGTCTGTTAAACATGACCATATATTAATATAGCATATTATAAGTCGGCAATAGTAGTAGTTACATAAGTTTTAGCGCAATATGTTTAGTTTGCAATATAGGTGTAGTGTGTCAATCTGTAAGAAACTTTGTATTGTGAAGAGTTTGGTTGATGGATGAGGTTCGTATCCAGCCAATTATGATCACTCACAAAAAAAAACCGTTTAAACTCATTGTGATTGTTAAGAGTTTACGTCACCAGATTATTAATTAAAACTGTTCAAGTACAGAGATCGAGTGTGAGAGAGATGAGATCGAGTATGAGATGATGTATGGATGAGAGTATGAGATCGAGAGAGAGTGCATCAATGAATCAAGAGTTTAATAAACGGCGAGTATGTGCAATGCAAGATTAAGAGCCTATTTTGTATAACTTTGTAAATGAATAAAATAGATTATTGTGACGTAATATTGTACTTGGACAGTAACATAGAACATCTGACAGTTACGGGAAAAAACTAGAGGTAAACTGCCTGGAGATAGGAGTTAGTTCCAAAGATTTGTGACTCCTAATCGAAATAAAGGTGCTTACCAATACAGCACTTTACCAGGCTACGGAGAGCAACCAATGAAGTCAGCTGGTTGACCAACTCTCTCAAGGAATCTCGATCCTCTGCTGCGAGGGATTTACTTAAGAAGGAGCAAGTAAGCCAAGGAAATTGCTGTCACATATACCGAACATAATTTCTTAACTAAATAAATGTTAAGAAATGTTATCTCACAGCTACAGGATTACATCCTAACTAGCGGAATGATGCAACACGCAGCCGGATGAAGCAACACATATGGCAACAAACTCATTCATGTGACTTTTTACATTAACATTTATTTTAGTTTATAGTTTTCACAGTTACAATGTATCTGAGAAATAAATGATAAATAAAAAAAAATTTGATTGTAAGTGACAAGATAGGTTTGAGCACAAATATGCAGACAGTGCGCCAATAATCCTCGAGAGTTTCATAAACGGAGAGTATGAAGAGTGAAAGATTCAGAAGTAGTATACATAGCTTATTTTTAATGTTTCAAAGTTGAACCATCAGATTAAGATGTGATGTTAAAAAGAAGCTGAAGATCACGAAGGAAACAACCAAGCGAAGGAAATGTGTTTGTATTTTAATCTTGATTTGTTAACTTATTTGCGCCATATCGGTTGATGAGCTTTCATCAAAAATGTTTATATATTTTTACTTTGACGTTGAGGTTTATTGTTATGTGTATTTGTTTGAGCGACGACCACCTGTGCAAAGATGTTCATGTTTTAATTTTTTCGGTTTTCAAATAAATATATCATACTCTTCTATCGTTTGATCGGGTTTGGATCGGTATATAATAGACATTCATATGTTTACGCCGCAAGTGGCAGAACATGTTGTACGTACTTAATGAAATAAATAAAGAGTTAATTATTGTCATTATATGACATACCTGACGTACTACACAAATTCAGAGTTGGGAGAGGCTGGTAGTCTTTCATACCGGCCTGTCCTAGTACAACTACCAGACTCTCACATAAGAGTATAGCAACATGTACAATGTAAGCTTGTTTTGTGATACCTAATATAAAGCTGTACTTTGTGGGAGAACCATTTTTTTAACATTATTGTATTTATTACATTTGTAAGAATAAATCCAAGTATTTACAACAAGACCTTAGAGCAACGTATTATATATTCTGAACCAAAAAAAGAGGAAAAATAAAACTGCTGATGTTTAGAATTAGGCTGAAGGATAAGGTCCGAATGTAGCCAATTGTGAGCACTTACCTGCACGAATAGTGCGCGTCGTTGATGGCAATACGTAAGTGATGTTAATCTATCCTCAACATCTTCCTGCTATTTTTTAAAATTTAATTCTAACTTGTAGATTTAAAAAGATGTACAAAAGTGATTCTCAAAATATCTTTGATCCCAAAGATGGAGGCCCAGAAAGCTGACTCAACCCTAAAAATTCTAAATTCATTAATTTCAATATTTTTGTAACACTAACTTCAAACAAAATTTTACGGTCGCATGACCCTTATTGTTTTTACTTTCAGAATAAAAACAAAAAATTGAAAAAAAAGTTGAATGTTATCACTGCATAATATGTTCTTTCTAAATAAAATACAAAGAAGGTGGCGAGTTACACGACAGTAAGCGCCTACCGCCTCCCAAAGACACCAGCAACTCAAAACGAATTTTGCACCAATTTGCTGCACTTAAAGGAGTTCGAACGTTCAAAGGAGTTGCACGAAATCGAAGCAGGAATTTTCCTACTAATAATTGTGCCATATATACTCTAAAGCGAACGTAATATCCGTAGCACAATGTTTTATTTGGTATACTCTCTCGTATCAATTCGCACTTTCAGTACAAATCAGTAAAAACCTGAAACTCACTGCCAGCGCACGTGTTTCTTTCACACTGTGGTGCCGGATCCATTAAGTGGGGCATGAAAAAGCGTCTCGCTAGGCAGCCATAGTGTGGGTTGCCATACTTCACTGTCTGCATTCACAATGAGTATTGCAGATTCACTTTAGCAGCCATTAGATAAAGAAATATTAAAATAAAAAAAAAAAATTGCTGTCACACACTGACATGGACTGAATATCATTACTCTAATATGTCAGTGTCCCAGTACAAGTTTTCTGTTGGCTCAACTTCAGGTGTGTGTGGAGTAGTTACAATTTATTTAAGAAATAAACTATAAATAAAAAAATTGTTCCAGATACTATAATGTTTCTTGTCCAAGGGCTAGACAGACACGTATTTATCGTCCACAGTGTGCAGACTAACTGTAATATTTTTAAGGAAATAGCTAGTATTCAACACACAGAGATTTTGAAATAAATAAGTGAAAATTAAAATGCATCCATCTTAAGAACGGAGTCAAAATGATTAGAGACCGAAGTTTCAAAGATTTGTGAGACCCAATCGAGAATAATAGTACGTTTAAGAGAAGAGCTTCAAACAACAAAAAGGTATACGTACTCATAAGACATAATGTTATACTTGGACACTAATTTGAGAACGGGATGAACCATAGACAAAATGCCCAGAAATAGCAGAACATTTGTAAAACGCGAACTCGAGCGCTGTCTTCAAAGTACGGAGCTGTTCAATTCAATGCTAAAAGCCCATGTGGCGAGTGCGGTAGTATTTACGAATATAAGAGTAAAATAACTTCATTGAAGATATTTCATCCACGTAACATATTATATAAGTTAAAGCCAGTGATTATGATGTCATAATATGTAGCTAATGCTGTAACCAGGTGGTCAAACAAATAGCTGAGTCAATCCAGGGACTGCCTGAAAGAAACAACTTGTGATTCAATGAAGAAGAGACTCAATACGTTTAAGGTAATTCTCTTATGTCAAAGCTTGCAAGTCACGCATCTGGAAGATATTTCGAACTATATTTCGAATTTCTAAATTCTATGCTTCGAATATTTCACAAAATACGAAATGTAAAAATGTGATTTCTAGACGTAATTTATCTGTACTTTTTCCAACCCAAGCAAATCGTTTCCCGCCAACCTTGAAAATCAAATTAATATCAACAAGGATAGAGAGCTTCGTTCTTCAAGATTCCGTACAGAGGCTAAATAAAGAAAAGTGTACAACATATACATGTAAAAATGGTGAAATAATCAACGTGTGTCATGTGAACTACTCCGAGTCAAACAGGTATCGTGACTTTCGTGCTTAGAGTAAAAGCTACGATAGATTATTACCATTCATCGTTCAAAATGTATACATAAGGAATGTGCGGCAAAGACACTTAAAAAACCTGATCCAGGCACGTCCAGCTCTATGTTAAAGTCTGTGCAGAACTGTATTTGTAAAATTAACTCTTAAATTAGAGGTTCAACTAAAAGATGCTAATTTTGGGAATTGTGAAGGGAACAGGTCAGAATACCAACTAGTAGAATGTTGAACTAAAAATATTATCATAGACCATCACCATCCACAAATAAACTCATCTATAAGAAATAGTATATTAATATTTATTTTAGATTTTATTAACTCTTTTAAGTTTTCTCAGTTGACACTGCTGCATTTGTACGCCGCGTGGCATTACATAGTGGACATTATCATTGTCCGTTACATATTAAGTGCTTTTGCAATTGAACTTGAATGGTGAACCTTATATACAATAAAGTTGTTATGAACATAATTAGACAATTTACAGCACTGACCATTAACACCTCGTGGCTAATTCTGTTTGCTATGAATCATCAGCGACACCACATTAGTATTGTTACGTTTTCTTGGTAAACATGTAAATTGATAATTATTAATTTTCAATCATAAAAGTAAATAAATTTATAAAATATAATAATTGTATCCATTCCACATTGAAAAGAAAACAATTGGCGAAGTACCTGAATACTGACAAACTTTGATATAGTTGCAGTATTCTTCAAGTGACAAATTCACTGTGTAGTAAAACAAATGTGAATGTAAACGAAATGAAGCTTTGGGTACCTATCAGTATAGCACTTCACCAGGCTACAGAGTGCAATGGAGACCACTGGTTGACATACTCTGACAAAGAAATGACGACCCCCTGCAGTGAGCTACTTACAAACTAGAAGGAATATTTACAGGGAAATAACTCACACGATGACAATAGAAGTGCATTGTGAAGTACCGAAGTGCTGCGTGTTTCACGTACGTTAAGATTTCTTTATACAATTTAGTAAATCTATAGAGAGGAAAGAGGAAAAAGAAAACTGCTGTTGTTTAGAATTAGGCTGAGTGATAATTTTCGAATGTAGCCAATTGTAAACACGAATTATTTTATTATCTGCACGAATAGTGTGTGTCGTTGACTGCAATACCGTAAGTGATTTTAATCTATAGTCAACATCTTATTGGTATTTTTCAAAATTTAATTCGAATTTGTTCATTTAAAAAAATGTTAAAAAAATGTACAGAAGTGATTCTCAAAATATTTTTGGTCCAAAAATTGGAGGCCCAAAAAGGTATCCCTACCCTAAAAATTCTAAATTTATTTATTGAAATATGTTTGCAAAAGTAATTTCAAACAAAATTTACGGTCGCATAACCCTTATTGTTTTTATTTTCAGCAAGAAATGAAGAAATTGAAAAAAAATTGAATGTTATCACTGTATGATGTGTTCTTTCTAAATACAATACAAAGAAGGGGGCGAGTTACCCGATAGTAAGCGCCTACCGCCTCCCAAACACGCCAATAACTCAAAACGAGTTTTGCGTAAATTCGTTGCACTTGTTAGGAGTTTGAACGTTCAAAGGAGTTGTACGAAATCGAAACAGGAATTTCCCTACTAACAATTATACCATATATACTCTAAAGCGAACGTAATATCCGTAGCACAATGTTTCATTTGGTATACTCTCTCGTATCAATTCGCACTTTCTTCCAGTGCAAATAAGTAAAAACCTGGAACTCACTGCCAGCGCACGTGTTTCCTTCACGCTGTGGTTCCAGATCCATTAAGTGTGGCGTGAAAAAGCGTCTCACTAGGCAGCCATAGTGTGGGTTGCCATACTGCATTGTCTGCTTTCACATTGAGTATTATAGAGTCACTTTAGCACCCATTAGATAACAAAAGTTGAAAAATAAAAAAAAAAATTGCTGTCACACACTGACACTTGACTTCATTTGACGTCAAGAACATTGTTGTTTAAAAAAGGCCTTTCTATACTTCGAGACTATTAGAAATAACCAGACGTGTAACACTGCTACCAATCGTGGAAGTCCCTACGAAGTGAAGATCTCTTCAGACGGACGCTAAATAGTAGTTCAGTGAGCACAAGATTGTAAAATGTTAAAGTATACACGGTTGTGTAACACATTGTACATTCTGTAGATTCTTGTTCTCAGACTAAGAAACGTTCTGACCCTAAAAACACAAAGCAACTGTGAATCGCCTCTTTTTATGTTCCTAGTTCGAAGTGCTATTGCACTGAATTATATAAATATGAACTGCAAATAAAAAACAAAAAAAAGGAGACGTAGTATGTGATATTTGCCAAAAACTTGATAACTGCTTAAATAATAGAACTAGTAGTGGTTACTCTGGTTATCTGACCTGTCCAATACAATGAGGTTCTCTTATTAACAATTAACCGAGAATAAACAAGGAGAGCTCGAGACCTGCTGGAACACTCTTCGCAGTCAGTAGTTGTTCATGTCGATGCTAAGCATCTTTCAAACATGACCGTATGTACATTCATATAACACATTATAAGTCGGTAATAGCAGTAGTTATTTAAGTTTTAATGCAAAATGTTTAGCTTGTTATATAGGTATAGTGTGTCAATCTGTAAGAAACTACATATTGTGAAGAATTTGGATGACGGATGAGGTCCAAATCCAGCCAGTTGTGAACACTCACAGAATAAATACCGTTTAAATTTATTGTGTTTGTTAAAAGTTTACTTAACGTTTCTATAATCTTAAAATCTCACTACTAATGATTACACAATGTACACCTACTCTAAAGCGTACATAATACCTACCTACAGCACAAGGTTTTATTTGATATACTCCAACGTGTAAATATGGAAATCTAAAGTAGCCGAGAAACTGCTTACATATGCCTTTGACAGAAAAGTGTGAGTGTCCTACCATTAAACATGTTGATCACCAACGATACCTTGGTGTAATCATCGACAACATGCTGGAGTCTCCATATTGAATACGTGTGCATTAAGCACACATAGTTCCTTGCTAATACACTATTATTAAAAAATCACACCCCATTTAAAATGATGTCCATATTACACAACTACTTAACTGAATCTTATATGCTCAACATGGCTTGAGCAACTGTGGTCGCATATGAAACATACCTACAAAGCATCTTCAAGCCAACGAAGGATTCACCGCAATATTGTATCAATAAACAATAAACAGAAATTCATTGACAATGGTAGCCGTTTGTTTGACTACTGCAAAACCTTACCGGTACAAACGCATGTAAAGTATATGCTACTTAAAGAAAATTTCTTTATTGAAAATCTTCGCAACGAGATAAAAACCCTCTGTATGCGATTTAGGCGAGCGTCTGAATGAGACGGGACGTGACCTGTCACTGCCACTAATCATTGTTGCCATCCTGGCCTTAATAAGATTTTCTACATCACATACACGGTAGTCTGATCCTTAACATGTCGAAACTGACAAAATAGTTACAATAGTGAAGTAGTTGAAGTTGTACTTGAAGCGATTGGAAAACAAAATAATTAAGTTACAATTTCAAAGATGATTTTAAAGTTTCAGACTTTGAAATACAATGGTAAATAATACAGCACTTTGATTTTATGCGCAATTGGTTAAATACCAGAATAGGGGCACGTCGGTTAGGATAATAGAAACACCGTGAGTGTAGTATGTGACGATAAATGAAAAAAGGAAAATATCAATAAAAACGAACATGTGAGGGTGGATATAAATCTCCTACTTCACGGACTCGATGGCGAGAGGAGTACCCCACTGAGCCAGTCAATCTGTTACCAAAACCAGTGTCAGCTAATAAAAACGTCAGGGACTCAAAGCTATTCTTGATACCTACTGTTTACGACCAATAAACAATTGTAGTCAGGTCCTTCATAAATTTAAGTGGAACCTTCCTAACTTCTCCGTGCACCGGACACTCGTCCGAGACACGCGGCTAACAGCCGTTGCGTATCGCACAAGTCTCGGTAAGTCTACAGGTCAGCGTTCTTTGTGAACGAGACGCGTGCGTTTAACGTCGTATTTTTAAATACGACGTTGGATAGTGCGCCGTCCTTCACAGAGGCGCAAGTTTCTGTGTGCAGACAAGTCTTTGGCCCCTTCAGGGTAAATCCAATTTGGTCACTCGGTGGAAACCTCACGGTGTCAACGAACCGAGTGGGCGGTGACCCGACCCGCCTGCCTAGCCCCTTCTGGGTTAGGCAAAGTCGGCTGGGGCTAGACAACTCGGCCTTGGGGGTGTCTCCTAGTCGAGCCTAGCCATCGCCCTCCCACCCCACCCTTACCTCCACATCCCATTCTCAGCTGTTAGTTTGGGTGTGCCGGCCGACAGGCCCATACCACCCCGGCACCTGGGCAGTTAGGAACCCGACGCACATTGAGATCGGCGAAGGGATACAAGCTTAGGGCACACCTATTTTTAAGCACACCCTCCCGGCCTTACCCCGGCTGGGAGGCCAAGCACACTCACACCCCCGGGTTGTCCCACCCGGGGACTAGGACTGTTTGCTGCTGTTGTTGTTGCTGTTGACAGCACAACAACCGCCGAAAACCGCCGAAATGGCCCTCGCGGGCCTTTCCGCGGGGTCCACTCTTGCAGGTCTAGGAGTGGACATAAACGCCATCCTCGATGACCCCGAAGTCATGGAGCTCATTCAGAGGAAATTCCTCTTAAAGATAACCGAGGAGAAAACTCAGGCTATGGAGACAGAAACGTCTCCAGAGTCCGAGGCAAACTCGGGCGACGAAGGAGCGGACCAATCTGGGGGCTCCGACGCCAGCGAGGACGAGTCCTCCTCGTCCTCCACGTCCGGCTCCTCTTCTAAGGAGTCTGATTTTACGGTCGTTTCCTCACGGAAACGCAGCCGTAAGGCCAAAGGAGGCCCAAACAAGGCCCCAAAGCTGTCCGAGGGTAAGGATACCTCGGCAGCACCCGCCCCCGTTCGCGCCTCTTCAAGGCCTAAGGGCAACAACTCCCCCTCAGGGAGGTCCACGCCCGCTATCACCGACGCCTCGGCGGCCGCGCCGAAGACCCCCGCCCCTCCACCGATCTACGTCCAGGAGAAATCCAAATGGACGGCTATCTCCACCTGGTGCAACGAGCGCCGGATTATCTACCATTCGGCTCGTAGCACCCAACAGGGCATCAAAGTCGCCCTAGCCACCGCGAGCGACCACAGGGCGCTCTCGAAGCTCCTTCGGGAGAGACACGTGTCTTACCACACGTACACTCTGCCGGAGGACAAGAAGCTCCGTGTGGTTGTGCGCAACTTGCCCAGGGAGATCTCCCCGAGGAGATCAAGGAATCCCTGTCAAAGAACTACCCGGTGCATGAGGTACACCGGATGGTGAAAGGCCGCACCAATGTCGTCTACGACATGGTGTTGGTTACACTCGACGACAGCCCCGCCGGCAAGGACATCTTCAAGATGTCGTCCATCTGCGGGCTGTCGGGCATAACCGTGGAGCCACCTCACCGTAGAAGTGGCATCTCACAATGCCACCGCTGCCAGCTCTACGGGCACTCGGCGCGTAACTGTTTCGCGCGCCCCAGGTGCGTCAAGTGCCTGGAAGACCACGCGACGGAGGCGTGCAAAAGGCCCAAAGACAGGGCCAAATGCACTGAGCCAGTCGCGTGCGTACTGTGTGGCGAAACAGGCCACCCCGCCAACTACAGAGGTTGCCCGAGGGCGCCTAAAACCCCCAAGGCGAAAGGACCTCAGCGTCCCCGCCCAGTCGTCCCTGCTGCTGCTGCTGCTGCTGCTGCTGCTGCTGCTGCAGGGACTGGGGGGAGCTTTACAGCTGCTCCTCTGCCGAAGACGAACGCCTGGGCCACTCCCAGGAAGACCGGGGAGACCTTCCCACCTCTGCCCGTGCGGAAGACGATGCAGGCCCCCATACCTGCCCCAGTACCCGCAAAGGCAGCCCCTGTCGAGCGGCCCACAAAGCCTCTCCAGGGAGGGCCCAAGCCGCTCGTCGTCGACTACAGGAGCCAACTACCACAAACAATCGACCCGGACCTATCCCTAGTGGCAAGGTTCGCGAGTGCGATTGATTTTAGCGAGCTACGTCATCCCGCTAGTCTTATCCGTCAAAACGAGGGCAATCCGTTGGCCCTCCTCAGCGTCAGCGTTAGGTACTCGAGCGTACTCGAGAAGCTAGGCGCGTTTAAATGCAACCCATAATGGATTGCACACCAACACGCAGAGTCAAACCCGTATCACTCAAGCTAGGGTACATCAACGCCAACGGCATCGGTAGGCAACGAGATGAAGTTGGCGTTTTTCTTAGGGCACACCAACTCGACATACTACTAGTGCAAGAGACCTTTTTGAAACCCTCGCAGAGAAACCCAAACGTTGCGAACTACTCTGTGGTCCGCAACGATAGGATTGACTCTGCGCTAGGGGGAACTCTCATATATTACAAAAGGTCCCTTCACTGCGTACCTATGGATCCGCCTGCGCTGACTAGCATCGAGGCTTCGGTCTGTCGAATAGGCATGACCGGACACCAATCGATCACGCTAGTTTCAGCCTATCTGTCACCCAATCGGCAACTACTCGAGAGCGACCTCCGAGCGCTGCTAGAACTGAGCGACGCCGTGATAATCGGCGGCGACCTTAACGCCAAGAACACCATTTGGAACTGTCACCAGTCCAACGCCAAAGGCAGAGCCCTGGAGTCGCTCTCGAATAGACTAGCGTTCGACATCATCGCCCCGCTCGAACCGACCCACTATCCGCACAACGTGTCTCACCGACCCGACATTCTGGACGTGGCGCTCCTAAAGAACATAAACCTACGTTTGTGTTCAGTAGAGGTGCTACACGAGTTAACTTCAGACCACAGACCTGTGGTCATGGAGTTCGCACCCAGACTGGGTCCCATCGACACAGGTCATCGTACCCCCACTAGACGAATCACGGACTGGAGGCGCCTCGGGACAAAACTCGAGGCAACCTCGTCCGTGCATCTAGATAGGATACCCGACCATATAATTAGTCAAGATGACACCACGATGGCGATCGACTCCCTCACAGCTCACGTGCAATCGTTAATTAACGAATGCACTCGGGAGGCACCGGCGACGAACGATCGCCGCTGGGACCTACCCGATGACGTACGTGAGCTGCTGAGGCGGAAGAACGCCGCCGTACGAGCCTATGACAGATATCCATGCGAAGCCAACAGGATCAGGTTACGACGCTTAGAAAGAGCGGTCAAGTCGCGCATCGATCAAATGCGCCAAGACAGGTGGGATAGGACACTACAAGACCTAGAACCTACCCACCTTGCCTTCTGGCAACTATCCCGCTCGCTTAAGAGAGACACCGTCACCGTTATGCCTCCTCTAAGCAGACCTAACCTTCCACCGGCCTTCGACGATATCGAAAAGGCAGAGTGCCTGGCCGAGAGTCTAGAGAATCAGTGCACGCCCAGCGTAATACACTGCGACTCGGACCAAATAGCCGAAGTTGATTCGGAAGTAGAACGCATAATGGCCTCACTTCCTACGTCAACACTGGCCTCAACATCAACGCCGACGGGGACGACAGACACACAACAAGACCTAGACACGGTCACCCCCGAAGAAGTCGAAACGATCGTCAAGGGCCTACACGCTCGCAAGGCGCCCGGTTCAGACGGTATCACAAACAGGGTTATAAAACTCTTTCCGGAGAGGCTACTGGTCCTGCTGACGTTCATCTTCAACGCAGCACTTAAAAACAACATCTTTCCACAACAGTGGAAAGAAGCCGTTGTTATTGGGATACCCAAACCTGGCAAACCAAAGTCCGAACCGACCAGTTATAGACCGATCAGTCTGCTTAAAGGATTAGGCAAGCTATACGAGCGTCTAATCTATAATAGGCTGAAAGCGTATGCCGATGCTAATCTTCTCGTCCCCCACGAGCAATTCGGTTTCCGAACCGAACACTCGTGCGTCCACCAAGTCCACCGCATCGTTGAATACACCAGCGATCGGCTTCAACGCAACCTGTTCACAGGAATCCTCTTCTTTGACGTGGCGAAAGCTTTCGACAAAGTGTGGCACAATGGCTTATTATTTAAGCTATCCACCATGGGAGTGACACACGGACTCGTGCTCATCATACGAGACTACTTGTCGAATCGAAGCTTCCGCTACCGAGTAGAAGGGTCACTGTCCTCCACTCACCCCATACGAGCCGGTGTCCCACAAGGGTCCGTGCTCTCCCCCCTACTCTTCACGCTGTATACTAGCGACATTCCGAAGCATCGGTATGTGCAGACGGCACTATTCGCAGACGACACGGCTATCTACTGCTCAGGAGTGAACCCCTCGACAGTAGCCAAAAAACTCCAGACCGCAGCCAACGCACTGGGCGTTTGGTTCCGGAAATGGAGGATAGAGGTTAACCCCGAGAAAAGCCAGGCGGTGCTGTTTCACAGAAGACAGCTAAGCCTGTATCCTTTGGAGAAGACCCCTCAGATTAGGATGTTCGGCAAGTCTATCCCTTGGGCTAGGCAGGCCAAATACCTAGGCATAACCCTTGACGACCGTCTATCCTTCGGCCCCCACATCAAGGCAGTCCGCAACCGGGCTGCCTTCGTGCTAGGACGTCTACACAGTTTAATTAACGCGCGTTCGAAATTAAACTTAAAAAACAAAGTTCGATTATACACTGCATGCATACGTCCTATAATGACGTACGGTAGTGTAGTATTCGCACATGTTAGGCCACACAGGATCCATAGGCTTCAAACACTACAAAATAGTTTCATGCGCAAAGCTACGGGAGCACCGTGGTATGTACGCAACGTCGATCTTCACATCGACCTCAGATTGCCGACCATCAAGCAATTCATTAAACAGTGCTCCCTTAGCTACTTTGACTCTGCTCCGACTCACCCCAACCCTCTAGTGGTTGCGGCCGTAAATTACACACCGAGCAAAATTTCCAAAATACGTCGACCCAAACACGCGTTAGGGGAGCTAGACGACGACATTACACGCGCTCAACGCAGAGCGAACACACTAATTACGAACCGTCCGCGTTTTCGTCCCCGCCGGCGGGGGCGGAACACGCGCCGCGTAAACCGTCAACAAAACATGGGAGTAGGCCGCCCCAGTGTTTCAGCAACACCCCAAGCCGAGGTTCGTACCTCGCAGGGGGTGCCCTTGGGCAATGTTGCTTAATAAATGGCCGGTTGAGAGCCCTCAGCGCTCACCGTAACTAAACCGGGTAAAGTTGTAGAGGCCATCTGAGGCCAACAGCTAAAAATCATTTCAAAAAAAAAAAAAAAAAAACACAAGTCTCGAGTATCGTTCTTTTTAGAACGAGAAAGGAGTTATTTCAGTCACGTCTGTGAACAAGACGCGTACAAACTAACGTCGTATTTATAAATACGACGTTGGATAGTGCGCCGTCCTTCACAGAGGCGCAAGTTTCTGCACTCAGATAAGTCTATAGGCCCCTTCAGGGAAAAACCATATTTGGTCCTCGGTGGAAACCTAACGGTGCCAACGCAGCCGAGTGGGCGGTGACCCGACCCGCCTGCCTAGCCCCTTCTGGGTTAGGCGTAGTCGGCTGGGGCTAGACAACTCGGCCTTGGGGGGACTCCTAGTCGAGCCTAGTCATCACCCTCCCACCCCACCCTTACCCCTACATCCCATTCTCAGGTGTTAGATTGGGTGTGCCGGCCTGCACAGGCCCATACCACCCCGGCACCTGGGCTGCTAGGAACCCGACGCACATTGAGATCGGCGAAGGGATACACTCTTAGGGCACACCTAGTTTTAAGTACACCCTCCCGGCCTTACCCCGGCTGGGAGGACAAGCACGCACACACCCCCGGGTTGTCCCACCCGGGGACTAGGACTGTTGTTGTTAGTGGTGGTGTTGTTGTTGTTGCCGTCGCGTGCCACGCGATACGCACAGCACCCAAACCGCCGACATGGCCATGAAGGGCCTAACGATGAAGGACCTCCTCGCAGACCCAGTCGTCTTCGCGGTACTCCAGAAGAGGTACGCGAACATCGTCGCGCAGAAGGCGCAAGAAAAGATGGAGACAGAAGCGTCTCCAGAGCCCGCTGCGAGTTCGAGTGAAGAACGAGAACGCGAACGCGAAGAAAAGGGACAGACAGAGTCCCCCTCTTCCTCCTCCTCCTCCAAGAATAGCGAGGAAGAGTCCTCTTCAAGAGAGGACGAAGAAGAAGGTTACACCATAGTTTCCTCACGGAAACGCAGCCGTAAGGCCAAAGGAGGCCCAAACAAGGCCCCCAAGCTGACCGAGGGTAAGCAGACCTCGGCAGCCCCCGCTCCCGCCCAGGCCGCTCCAAGGCCTAAACGCACCCCCTCCCCCTCAGGGAGGGCCTCGCCCACCATCACCGACGCCTCGGCGGCCGCGCCGAAGATCCCCGCCCCTCCACCGATATTCATCCAGGAGAAATCCAGATGGACGGCGATCTCCACCTGGTGCAACAAACGCCGAATCCGCTACCACTCTGCCCGTAGCACCCAACAGGGCATCAAAGTTGCCCTAGCCACCGCGAGCGACCACAGGGCGCTCTCAAAGCTCCTTCGGGAGAGAGACGTGTCATACCACACGTAAACTCTGCCGGAGGACAAGAAGCTCCGTGTGGTTGTGCGCAACTTGCCCAGGGAGATCTCCCCCGAGGAGATCAAACAATCCCTGGCAGAAAACTACCCGGTGCATGAGGTACACCGGATGGTGAAAGGCCGCACCAATGTCGTCTACGACATGGTGATGGTCACTCTTGACGACAGCCCCGCGGGCAAGGACATTTTTAAGATGTCATCCGTCTGTGGGCTGTCGGGGATAACTGTCGAGCCACCTCACCGAAGAAGTGGCATCTCACAATGCCACCGCTGCCAGCTCTACGGGCACTCGGCGCGAAATTGCTTCGCCCGCCCCAGGTGCGTCAAGTGCCTGGAAGATCACGCGACGGAGGCGTGCAAAAGACCCAAAGATAGGGCCAATTGCACTGAGCCAGTCGCGTGCGTGCTGTGTGGCGAAGAAGGCCACCCCGCCAACTACAGAGGTTGCCCGAAGGCGCCTAAAACCCCCAAGGCGAAAGGACCTCAGCGTCCCCGCCCTGTCGTCCCTGCTACTGCAGGGACTGGGGGGAGCTTTACAGCTGCTCCTTTGCCGAAGACGAACGCCTGGGCCACTCCCAGGAAGACGGGGGAGACCTTCCCACCTCTGCCCGTGCGGAAGACGATGCAGGCCCCCATACCTGCCCCAGTACCCGCAAAGGCAGCCTCCGGCGTGCCCATGCCCACTAAGCCTCTCCAGGGAGGGCCCAAGCCGCTCGTCGACTATAGGAGCCCTCCAGCCCAGCTAACCCTAACCCAAACTATCGACCCGGACCTATCCCTCGTGGCAAGGTTCGCGAGTGCGATAAACTTTAGCGAGCTTCGCCAACTCGCTAACCTAATTCGCCAGAACGAGGGCGATCCGTTGGCCCTCCTCAACGTCAGTATCAGATACTCGAGCGTACTCGAGAAGTTAGGCGCATTCAAGTGCAACCCATAACATGGATAGGACACCGACAAGCAGAGTCAAACCAAGATCACTCAAGCTAGGGTATTTCAACGCCAACGGCATCAGTAGGCAACGAGATGAAGTTGGCGAATTCCTTAGGGCACACCAACTCGACATACTATTCGCACAAGAGACCTTTTTGAAACCCTCGCAGAGAAACCCAAACGTTGCGAACTACTCTGTGGTCCGCAACGATAGGATTGATTCTGCGCTAGGGGGAACTCTCATATATTACAAAAGGTCCCTTCACTGCGTACCTATGGATCCGCCTGCGCTGACTAGCATCGAGGCTTCGGTCTGTCGAATAGGCATGACCGGACACCAATCGATCACACTAGTTTCAGCCTATCTGTCACCCAATCGGCAACTACTCGAGAGCGACCTCCGAGCACTGCTCGAACTGAGCGACGCCGTGATAATCGGCGGCGACCTTAACGCCAAAAACACCCTTTGGAACTGTCACCAGTCCAACGCCAAAGGCAGAGCCCTGGAGTCGCTCTCGAATAGACTAGCGTTCGACATCATCGCCCCGCTCGAACCGACCCACTATCCGCACAACGTGTCTCACCGACCCGACATTCTGGACGTGGCACTCCTAAAGAACATAAACCTACGTTTGTGTTCAGTGGAGGTGCTACACGAGTTAACTTCTGACCACAGACCTGTGGTCATGGAGTTCGCACCCAGACTGGGTCCCATCGACACAGGTCATCGTACCCCCACTAGACGAATCACGGACTGGAGGCGCCTCGGGACCAAACTCGAGGCAACCTCGTCCGTGCATCTAGACAGGATACCCGACCACATAATCAGCAAAGAGGACACCGTGACGGCGATCGACTCCCTCACAGCACACGTGCAATCGTTAATTAACGAATGCACTCGGGAGGCACCAGCGACGAACGATCGCCGCTGGAACCTACCCGATGACGCACGTGAGCTGCTGAGGCGGAAGAACGCCGCCGTACGAGCCTATGACAGATATCCATGCGAAGCCAACAGGATCAGGTTACGAAGCTTAGAAAGAGCGGTCAAGTCGCGCATCGATCAAATGCGCCAAGACAGGTGGAATAGGACACTACAAGACCTCGAACCTACCCACCTTGCCTTCTGGCAACTATCCCGCTCGCTTAAGAGAGACACCGTCACCTGTATGCCTCCTCTAAGCCGACCTAACCTTCCACCGGCCTTCGACGATATCGAAAAGGCAGAGTGCCTGGCCGAGAGTCTAGAGAATCAGTGCACGCCCAGCGTAATACACTGCGACTCAGACCAAATAGCCGAAGTTGATTCGGAAGTAGAGCGCATAATAACCTCACTTCCTACATCAACACTAGCCTCATCATCAACGCCGACGGGGACGACAGATGAACAAGACCTAGACACGGTCACCCCCGAAGAAGTCGAAACGATCGTCAAGGGCCTACACGCTCGCAAGGCGCCCGGTTCGGACGGTATCACAAACAGGGTAATAAAACTCTTTCCGGAGAGGCTACTGGTCCTGCTGACGTTCATTTTCAACGCAGCGCTCAAAAACAACATCTTTCCACAACAATGGAAAGAAGCCGTTGTTATTGGGATACCCAAACCTGGCAAACCAAAGTCCGAACCGACCAGTTATAGACCGATCAGTCTGCTTAAAGGATTAGGCAAGCTATACGAGCGTCTAATCTACAATAGGCTGAAAGCGTATGCCGATGCTAATCTTCTCGTCCCCCACGAGCAATTCGGTTTCCGAACCGAACACTCGTGCGTCCACCAAGTCCACCGCATCGTTGAATACACCAGCGATCGGCTTCAACGCAACCTGTTCACAGGAATCCTCTTCTTTGACGTGGCGAAAGCTTTCGACAAAGTGTGGCACAATGGCTTATTATTTAAGCTATCCACCATGGGAGTGACACACGGACTCGTGCTCATCATACGAGACTACTTGTCGAATCGAAGCTTCCGCTACCGAGTAGAAGGGTCACTGTCCTCCACTCACCCCATACGAGCCGGTGTCCCACAAGGGTCCGTGCTCTCCCCCCTACTCTTCACGCTGTATACTAGCGACATTCCGAAGCATCGGTATGTGCAGACGGCACTATTCGCAGACGACACGGCTATCTACTGCTCAGGAGTGAACCCCTCGACAGTAGCCAAAAAACTCCAGACCGCAGCCAACGCACTGGGCGTTTGGTTCCGGAAATGGAGGATAGAGGTTAACCCCGAGAAAAGCCAGGCGGTGCTGTTTCACAGAAGACAGCTAAGCCTGTATCCTTTGGAGAAGACCCCTCAGATTAGGATGTTCGGCAAGTCTATCCCTTGGCCTAGGCAGGCCAAATACCTAGGCATAACCCTTGACGACCGTCTATCCTTCGGCCCCCACATCAAGGCAGTCCGCAACCGGGCTGCCTTCGTGCTAGGACGTCTCCACAATTTATTAAACGCGCGTTCGAAGTTAGACTTAAAAAATAAAGTTAGGTTATACACGGCATGCATACGTCCTATAATGACGTACGGTAGCGTAGTATTCGCACACGTTAGGCCACACAGGATCCATAGGCTTCAAACACTACAGAATAGTTTCATGCGCAAAGCTACGGGAGCACCGTGGTATGTACGCAACGTCGATCTCCACATCGACCTCAGATTGCCGACCATCAAGCAATTCATAAAACAGTGCTCCCTTAGCTACTTTGACTCTGCTCCGACTCACCCCAACCCTCTAGTGGTTGCGGCCGTAGACTACACACCAAGTAGGATCTCGAAACTACGTCGACCCAGACACGCGTTAGAAGAGTTAGACGACGAAATTACGCTCGCTCAACGTAGAGCGAACACAGCTAGGCAATCGAACAGGAACCGTCCGCGTCGTCCCCGTCGTCGGGGGCGGAATACGCGCCGCGTAAACCGTCCTCAAAACATGGGAGTAGGTCGCCCCAACGTAGCAGCAACACCCCAAGCCGAGGTTCGTATCCCACAGGGGGTGCCCTTGGGCTATGTTGCTTAACAAATGACCGGTTGAGAGCCCTCAGCGCTCACCGTAATACCCGCGTAAAGTTGTAGAGGCCATCCCAGGCCAACAGCTAGGTCATCTCAAAAAAAAAAAAAACAAAAAGTAAAACAATAAGATCAATAAACCAGAGTTAGATCAGATTACAGACGGTGTTTTTGTTATTTAACAACCTTCTAGTAAATCTCATTACGGCAGGAGTTCAACATTAGCTTAGTTAGTTAACACCTACCGTAAGTGAAATAAGCATAAAAACATAATTATAAAAAAACCTTCGAAATATTCTGAATTAAAGAATGTTTTTATTTGTAAGGTTTTATTTGAGACACTCCAACGTGTAAATAAGAAAATCTAAAGTAGCCGAGAAACTGCTTACATATGCCTTTGATACAGAAGTGTGAGTGACCTACTATTAAAAATGTTGATCACCAACGATACTTTGGTGTGATCATCGACAACAATATGGACTGGAGTCTCTGCATTGAATACGTGTGCAATAAACAGATATAGTTCCTTGCTAATATAGTATTATTAAAAAATCACACCCCATATAAAATCAAATTCATCTTACACAATTGGGTAGATGACCTTATCATAATTAAATACCAATGTCAACTTCATTACAACAAATATCACAAAACATCTCGAAAAATACAAGTAATATAGCTTTTTATTATTATTACGAATTTAAATCAAATATACAGTAAAATATATTGTTCAATTGAGTAGTCTAAAACAGTGACGTAACAATTTTGTATTTTGTACATTTTTCGTACAAAATTGTCGTTTTGACAGAGGATAAATAGTAACTAATTTGACTAAGGTGTCACCTAGCCTATTCCCTAACTGCATCCTACATTCAATATGGTTTGAGCAACTGTGGCCGCATGTGAAACATATGTATAAAGCATTTTTAATCTCCAGCGGAGAATTCGCTGCAATATTGTATCTATAAACATTGAAAAGAAATTTATTAACGATGATAGTGGTTTATTTGTCAATTGAAAAACCTTTACCGGTACAAACGCAAGTTAAGTATATGCTACTTATAGAAAATTTATTTAATGAAAATCTTCGAAACTAGATAAAAATCTTCTGTTTGTGATTTAGGTGGGTGTGTAAACGAAAAGTTCTAGTCGATGAAATCGGACAAGACCTGTCTCTGTCCCCGATCATTGTTACCATTCTGGCATTAATAAGCAATATTCTACAACATGTACACGAGCCTAATTACAGTTAATTCTTAACACGAAGAAACGAAGTATAAAAAGGTCTTTTTATACTTCGAGACAATTAAAAAGAAATAATATTTAAATAAGCTATAGATAAATAACTTTTTGAGTACAGAGACAGTGCTTCAATTAACCAAGAGTCTCATAAACGGTGAGTATGAGGAATGCCAGATTAAGAGCTATACTCTAGACTTTTGAAATGAATAAAATAGATTATTATGACGTAATATTGTACTTGGACACTAACGTAGAACGTCTGACAGTTACGAGAAAAACTAGAGGTAAACTGCCTGGAGATAGGAGTTAGTTCCAAAGATTTGTGACACCTAATCGAAATAAAGGTGCTTACCAATACAGCACTTTACCAGGCTACGGAGAGCAACCAATGAAGACAGCTGGTAGACCAACTCTCTCAAGTAATCTCGATCCTCTGCTGTGAGGGATTTACTTAAGAAGGAGCAAAGTAAGCCAAGGAAATTGCTGTCACATACACCGAACATAATTTCTAAACTAAATAAATGTTAAGAAATTTTATTTCACAGCTACAGGTTGTACTCTTAACCAGCGGAATGATGCAACACGTAGCCAGATGAAGCAACACATATGGCAACAAACTCATTCATGTGACTTTTTACATTAACATTTATGTTAGTTTATAGTTTTCGTAGTTACAATTTATTTAAGAAATAAACGATAAATAAAAAAGGGGTTTTTGTCCCCGAAGGGGTAGACAGACACGTATTTAACGTCCACAGTGTGCAGACTAACTAATATACTAATTTTTAAGAAAATAGCTTCCATTGCAATTTTCTTACCTCCAAATAATGACCACCACAACCCCCAACCCGTAGATAATGTTTATAACTGGCAAGCTCGTGATTTGCTATAGACTATTGTAGCGCAGCCTTTAAAGCGGCTGGCTTTCGTGCTAAATAGTTATGTGGTGAGTGCAAGAGTAAATACTTATATAAAAGAAAATACTAACAACACGCTTTTATGTAGACATTGTATATTCTATAATAGTAATGTTATTAAACTTTCATACTAAATATTTACGTTTTTTGATTCGGATGCTTCAAACGTGTCCACCTGCTTTCAAATGAATTTGATTATAAGTGACAAGATAGATTTGAGCACAAGCACGCACACAGTGCGCCAATGAACCCTCGAGAGTTTCATAAAAGGAGAGTATGAAGAGTGAAAGATTCGGAAGCAGTATTATATAATTTTGTATAAGAATATATCACATAGTTTATTCTGATTGTTTTGAAGTCGAACCATCAAACTAAGATGTAATAGAATCAGAAGCATGTGCAATAAAGTTTGGAGAACAATGTTAAAAAAAAGCTGAAGATCACGAAGGAAACAACCGAGCGAAGGAAATGTATTGGAACGAAGTTCCTTACGGCAGGTTTGGAGGGGATAGGGATTTCGCTGCGGGACCGAACTGAAAAAAATGTGATAGTAAAACCGTAAGAAAAAATCCGTGGAAAAAGTGCGTGGAATAAATCTGTGGAATAAATCTGTGGAAAAAAGTGCGTGGAATAAAACTGTTAAATGAGACGTGCGCAGGCGCGAAAGCGCGTCATGTGTGCTACCTTTCATACTATCTATCACGCACTTAACATTCGTACTATTTTTTTTTCTATTTTTCTATTTCTCTATAATTTTTAATTAATAATAATGTTGACAAAAAAAATAAAGATACATATTTTTTTGTTATTTCAGTTGAAATTTGAATTACGATGTTTTTTTTATTTTAAGGAATTTATTATTTTATTATTTTAAGGAATTTATTATTTTATTTCCTAAAATACTGAATTTCCTAAATACTTTCTTGTACTTAAATAAAAACTAATCAGCAAAATTTAAGAGATAAATCAAGATAACCTACATAAAATTGAGCACGATTTTTTTGCAAATTGTGTCGATTCCACATTATCCGAAGGAACTTCGTTCCTACCTGGTGTCCCACGACACCATTCATTTTGTACTTTGATCTTGATTTGTTAACTTATTTGCGCCATATCTGCTGATGAGCTTTCATCAAAAATGTTTATATTTTTACATTGACGTTTAGGTTTATTGTTACGCATATTTGTTTGAGCGGCGATCACCTGTGCGAAGATGTTCATATTTAATGTTTTTTAGTTTTAAAATAAATATATCATATTCTTGTACCGTTGAAACAGGTTATGAGTTTGTCAATAAACCGATTTTGTCACTCTACCATTTTATGTAAATACAGCATTTACACTTCTACTCTTCTTTCACTTCTTTACACTTCTTTGTGACAAATTCACTTTCTACTGAGTAAGTCGTCGTTGTACGTTGGGAGATAGAGAACTTACACCCAATCTGCTTTCTTTACTTGCCGATCTAAGCAGCATTAATTGTTAAATTAATCGTATGAAGTTATTTAGTATCGATATGTACATATATTTTCAACACAATGGCTAAAGTTTTTGAAATAAATAAATGAAAATTAAAATGTATCCATCTCAAAAACGGAGAAAAATTCCAAGAGCCGGAGCGTAAAAAAATTTGTGAGACCCAATCGAGAAGGAACTCGGGATGACATTGATGTCACATATGCGCACTGTAGTGTTCATTTGACCGTAAATAGTGTTGTAATTTACAATTAAAAAAAAAGAAACATGTCAATAACATCGAACACTTATTCTGTGACCAGAGTCAAAAGAACCTACTCTTAATGTAAGCAATTCTAAAGATAACGTATACCTACTCAATACCTATCGTGAGCGAACTCTCCATAAAAGCACAGAAAGAAATAAAACAGAAATATTTGCGACACGAACTTAGTGCACTGTATTAATGTTTTGAGCGAAAGAAAAGGAAAACTATCGATGTTTAGAATCAGACAGATTAGGTTTGGATCCAACCAATTGTGAGCACTTATCTGCACGAAGTGACATGAGCGAGTCGTTGACTGCGATGCCGTAAATAATGTTAATCTGTCGTCATTAACTTACTGCCCTTATAAATTTAATTGGACTCGGTTCATATAAGAAATTTGTATAAAACATCTACAGAACTGTAGTTCCCAAAGTTGTTTGAACCGCGACCCAAACTTTGCCTATTAATTCCTGTATATATTTTTGTCACAATTGTTATTGTAAATAAAATGTTACAGTCGCATGATTTCTTTTAAACTGTAAAAATGCAAACAAATATAATTAAAATATCTACTTTGCTATTGTGTAACACGCTCTTTTTTTACACAAACAGGTGACTATTCACCCGATAGTAAGCGAATACCGCCGCCCATAGACGTCTGCAACTCAAAACGAATGCTGTTTAAGTTTATTGCACTTGTTAGAAGTTCAATTCACACTTCTATAATCTACAATCGAAGAATATTAAATTTCACAAGCACAATATTACATTAAGTAAACTCTCACGTGTAAGCCGGGATGTGTTCCAAATAATTGCTGTCATATGCTGATACCCACTTTGCATATAAGAATATTGCAGTGTGTAAATAACTTCTTTTGTACTTCGAGATAACCAGAAAGAAACCAGGGAAACTCAATAATTGCTACCACACTATCTATTACTTGCCATGCCATGCACAGCAAACTGCTGACACATGACGACACAAGGCGCAGTCTACTGTCTGTATATAATAGACATTCATATGTTTACGCCGCAAGTGGCAGAACATGTTGTACGTACTTAATGAAATAAATAAAGAGTTAATTATTGTCATTATATGACATACCTGACGTACTACACAAATTCAGAGTTGGGAGAGGCTGGTGGTCTTTCATACCGGCCTGTCCTAGTACAACGACCAGACTCTCACATAAGAGTATAGCAACATGTACAATGTAAGTTTGTTTTGTGATACCTAATGTAAAGCTGTACTTTGTGGGAGAACCATTTTTTTAACATTATTGTATTTATTACATTTGTAAGAATAAATCCAAGTATTTACAACACGACCTTAGAGCAACGTATTATATATTCTGAACCAAAAAAGAGGAAAAATAAAACTGCTGATGTTTAGAATTAGGCTGAAGGATAAGGTCCGAATGTAGCCAATTGTGAGCACTTACCTGCACGAATAGTGCGCGTCGTTGATGGCAATACGTAAGTGATGTTAATCTATCCTCAACATCTTCCTGCTATTTTTTAAAATTTAATTCTAACTTGTAGATTTAAAAAGATGTACAAAAGTGATTCTCAAAATATCTTTGATCCCAAAGATGGAGGCCCAGAAAGCTGACTCAACCCTAAAAATTCTAAATTCATTAATTTCAATATTTTTGTAATACTAACTTCAAACAAAATTTTACGGTCGCATGACCCTTATTGTTTTTACTTTCAGAATAAAAACAAAAAATTGAAAAAAAAGTTGAATGATAACATTCAACTGCATAATATGTTCTTTCTAAATAAAATACAGAGAAGGTGGCGAGTTACACGATAGTAAGCGCCTACCGCCTCCCAAAGACACCAGCAACTCAAAACGAATTTTGCACCAATTTGCTGCACTTAATAGGATTTCGAACGTTCAAAGGAGTTGCACGAAATCGCAGCAGGAATTTTCCTACTAACAATTGTACCATATATACTCTAAAGCGAACGTAATATCCGTAGCACAATGTTTTATTTGGTATACTCTCTCGTATCAATTCGCACTTTCAGTACAAATCAGTAAAAACCTGAAACTCACTGCCAGCGCACGTGTTTCTTTCACACTGTGGTGCCGGATCCATTAAGTGGGGCATGAAAAAGCGTCTCGCTAGGCAGCCATAGTGTGGGTTGCCATACTTCACTGTCTGCATTCACAATGAGTATTGCAGATTCACTTTAGCAGCCATTAGATAAAGAAATATTAAAATAAAAAAAAAAAATTGCTGTCACACACTGACATGGACTGAATGTCATTACTCTAATATGTCAGTGTCCCAGTACAAGTTTTCTGTTGGCTCAACTTCAGGTGTGTGTGGAGTAGTTACAATTTATTTAAGAAATAAACTATAAATAAAAAAATTGTTCCAGATACTCTAATGTTTTTTGTCCAAGGGCTAGACAGACACGTATTTAACGTCCACAGTGTGCAGACTAACTGTAATATTTTTAAGGAAATAGCTAGTATTCAACAGATAGAGATTTCGAAATAAATAAGTGAAAATTAAAATGCATTCATCTTAAGAACGGAGTCAAAATGCGTAGAGACCGAAGTTTCAAAGATTTGTGAAACCCAATCGAGAATAATAGTACGTTTAAGAGAAGAGCTTCAAACAACGAAAAGGTATACGTACTCGTAAGAACTATTGTTATACTTAGACACTAATTTGGGCACGAGATGAACCATAGACCAAATACCCAGAGATAGCAGAACATTTGTAAGACGCGAACTCGAGCGCTGTCTTCAAAGTACTGAGCTATTCAATTAAATGCTAAAAGTCCATGTGGCGAGTGCGGTAGTATTTACGAATATAAGAGTAAAATAACTTCATTGAAGATATTTCATCCACGTAACATATTATATAAGTTAAAGCCAGTGATTATGATGTCATAATATGTAGCTAATGCTGTAACCAGGTGGTCAAACAAATAGCTGAGTCAATCCAGGGACTGCCTGAAAGAAACAACTTGTGATTCAATGAAGAAGAGACTCAATACGTTTAAGGTATTTCTCTTGTGTCAAAGCGTGCAAGTCAAACATCTGGAAGATATTTCGAACTATATTTCGAATTTCTAAATTCTATACTTCGAATATTTTACAAAATACGAAATGTAAAAATGTGATTTCTAGACGTAATTTATCTGTACTTTTTCCAACCCAAGCAAATCGTTTCCCGCCAACCTTGAAAATCAAATTAATATCAACAAGGATAGAGAGCTTCGTTCTTCAAGATTCCGTACAGAGGCTAAATAAAGAAAAGTGTACAACATATACATGTAAAAATGGTGAAATAACCAACGTCATGTGAACTACTCCGAGTCAAACAGGTATCGTGACTTTCGTGCTTAGAGTAAAAGCTACGATATGTTATTAATATTCATCGTTCAAAATGTATACATAAGGAATGTGCGTCAAAGACACTTAAAAAACCTGATCCAGGCACGTCCAGCTCTATGTTAAAGTCTGTGCAGAACTGTATTTGTAAAATTAACTCTTAAATTAGAGGCTCAACTAAAAGACGCTAATTTTAGGAATTGTGAAGGGAACAGGTCAGAATACCAACTAGTAGAATGTTGAACTAAAAATATTATCATAGACCATCACCATCCAAAAATAAAATCATCTATAAGAAACAGTATATTCATATTTACTTCAGATTATATTAACTCATTTAAGTTTATTCAGTTGACACTGCTGCATTTGTACGCCGCGTGGCATTATATAGTGGACATTATCATTGTCCGTTACATATTAAGTGCTTTTGCAATTGAACTTGAATGGTGAACCTTATATACAATAAAGTTGTTATGAACATAATTAGACAATTTACAGCACTGACCATTAACACCTCGTGGCTAATTCTGTTTGCTATGAATCATCAGCGACACCACATTAGTATTGTTACGTTTTCTTGGTAAACATGTAAATTGATAATTATTAATTTTCAATCATAAAAGTAAATAAATTTATAAAATATTATAATTGTATCCATTCCACATTGAAAAGAAAACAATTGGCGAAGTACCTGAATACTGACAAACTTTGATATAGTTGCAGTATTCTTCAAGTGACAAATTCACTGTGTAGTAAAACAAATGTGAATGTAAACGAAATGAAGCTTTGGGTACCTATCAGTATAGCACTTCAGCAGGTTACAGAGTGCAATGGAGACCGCTGGTTGACATACTCTGTCAAAGAAATCACGACTCCCTGCGAATATTTACAGGGAAATAACTGTCACACGATGACAATAGAAGTGCATTGTGGAGTACCGAAGTGCTGCGTGTTTCACGTACGTTAAGATTTCTTTATACAATTTAGTAAATCTATAAAGAGGTAAGAGGAAAAAGAAAACTGCTGTTGTTTAGAATTAGGCTGAGGGATAATTTTCGAATGTAGCCAATTGTAAACACGAATTATTTTATTATCTGCACGAATAGTGTGTGTCGTTGACTGCAATACCGTAAGTGATTTTAATCTATAGTCAACATCTTATTGGTATTTTTCAAAATTCAATTCGAATTTGTTCATTTAAAAAAATGTTATAAAAATGTACAGAAGTGATTCTCAAAATATTTTTGGTCCAAAAGTTGGAGGCTCAAAAAGGTATCCCTACCCTAAAAATTGTAAATTAATTTATTGAAATATGTTTGCAAAAGTAATTTCAAACAAAATTTACGGTCGCATAACCCTTATTGTTTTTATTTTCAGCAAGAAAAGAAGAAATTGAAAAGAAATTGAATATTATCACTGTATAATACTGGGTTGCCATACTGCATTGTCTGCATTCACACTGAGTGTTATAGGGTCACTTTAGCACCCATTAGATAACAAAAGTTGAAAAAAAAAAAAAAAAATTGCTGTCACACACTGACACTTGACTTCATTTGACGTCAAGAACATTGTAGTTTAAAAAAGGCCTTTCTATACTTCGAGACTATTATAAATAACCAGACGTGTAACACTGCTACCAATCGTGGAAGTCCCTACGAAGTGAAGATCTCTTCAGACGGACGCTAAATAGTAGTTCAGTGAGCACAAGATTGTAAAACGTTAAAGTCTACACGGTTGTGTAACACATCATACATTCTGTAGATTCTTGTTCTCAGACTAAGAAACGTTCTGACCCTAAAAACACAAAGCAACTGTAAATCGCCTCTTTTTATGTTCCTAGTTCGAAGTTCTATTGTACTGAATTATATAAATATGAACTGCAAATGAAAAACAACAAAAAATGAAAACAAAAAAAAGGAGACGTAGTATGTGATATTTACCAAAAACTTGATAACTGCTTAAATAAGAGAACTAGTAGTGGTTACTCTGGTTATCTGAACTGTCCAATACAATGAGGTTCTCTTATTAACAATGAACCGTGAATAAACCAGTAGAGCTCGAGACCTGCTATAGACTGTTGGAGCACTCTCTCCGCAGTCAGCAGTTGTTCACTACGATGCTAAACGTCTGTCAAACATGACCATACATTCATATAACACATTATAAGTCGGCAATAGCAGTAGTTATTTAAGTTTTAATGCAAAATATTTAGTTTCTAATATAGGTATAGTGTGTCAATCTGTAAGAAACTACATATTGTGAAGAATTTGGATGATGGATGAGGTCCAAATCCAGCCAGTTGTGAACACTCACAGAACAAATACCGTTTAAATTTATTGCGTTTGTTAAAAGTTTACTTCACGTTTCTAAAATCTTAAAATCTCACTAATAATTATACAATGTACACCTACTCTAAAGCGTACATAATACCTACCTACAGCACAAGATTTTATTTGATATACTCCAACGTGTAAATAAGGAAATCTAAAATAGCCGAGAAACTGCTTACATATGCCTTTGACACAAAAGTGTGAGTGTCCTATCATTAAACATGTTGATCACCAACGATACCTTGGTGTAATCATCGACAACATGCTGGAGTCTCCATATTGAATACGTGTGCATTAAGCATACACAGTTCCTTGCTAATATAGTATCATTAAAAAATCACACCCCGTGTAAAATCGTGTCTATATTACACAACTACTTAACTGAATCCTATATTCAACATGGCTTGAGCAACTGTGGCCGCATATGAATCATACCTACAAAGCATCTTCAGCTTCCAGTAAAGAATTCACCGTAATATTGTCTCAATAAACATTAAACAGAAATTCATTAACAATGATAGTCGTTTGTTTGACTACTGCAGAACCTTACCGGTACAAACTGAAGTTAAGTATATGCTACTTAAAGAAAATTTCTTTATTGAAAATCTTCGCAACGAGATACAAATCCTCTGTATGCGATTTAAGTCGATGTCCGAGTGAAACGGGACGAGACCTATCCCTGCTACTAATCATTGTTGCCATCCTGGCCTTAATAAGATTTTCTAAATCACATACACGATAGTCTGATCCTTAACATATCGAAACTGACAAAATAGTTGCAATAGTGAAATAGTTGAAGTTGTACTTGAAGCGATTGGAAAACAAAATAATTAAGTTACAATTTCAAAGATGATTTTAAAGTTTCAGACTTTGAAATACAATGGTAAATAACACAGCACTTTGATTTTATGCGCAATTGGTTAAATACCAGAATAGTGGCACGTCGGTTAGGATAATAGACACACCGTGAGTGTAGTATGTGACGGTAAATGGAAAAAGGAAAATATCAATAATATGGCGAGAGGAGCACCCCACTAAACCAGCCAAGCTGTTACCAAGACCAGTGTCAGCTAATAAAAACGTCAGGGATTCAAGGGTATGCTTAATCCCTACCGTGAGTGAACTAAGCATAAAAACATAATTATAAAAAGACTTCGAAATATTCTGAATCAAAGAAGCGAAAAGATAAATGTCGATGTTTAGAATTAGGCTGACGGATAAGGTTCGAATCCAGCCAATTGTGAGCACTTATCGGCACTAAATGTGTGAATCGTTGACTGCAATACTCTAAGTAATTATGGTCTTTCGTCATCACCTTACTGGCCTTTTACCAAAGTGTAATTTGAATCGATTCACATAAAATATTGTAAATTAAATTACAGAAAATATTTTTGGGCCATAAGCTGGAGTCCCAAAACGGTGTCGACTACAAACATTCTAAATCAACTTATTCATATATTTTTGTTACAATAATTTCAAATAAAATTTTACAGTCACATGTCCCTTGTTGTTTTTATTTTCAGCAAAAATCAAAAATGTCTAAAAATTTGAATGTTATCACTGTGTAACATGTTCTTTTTAATAGAATAGGGGTCAAACAAGGTGACGAGTCACCCAATAGTAAGCAACTACCGACACCCAAAGACACAACTCAAAACGAATTCCGCTTAAATCCATTGCAGTTGTTAGGAGTACTAACTTTCAAAGGAGCTGCACGGCATGTACGAGCATACTCACTTTGTATACTCTAAAGCGTACGTAATATCCGCAGCACAATATTTTATTTGGTATACTCTCACGTATCAATTTGCTCTTTGTTTCAGTGCAAATTAGTCAAAACTTGGAGCTCATTACCAGCGCACGTGTTTTCCTCACACGGTAAGGCACAAAAAAAAAATTGCTGTCACATACTGACACTTGACTTCATTTGACGTCAAGAATATTGTAGTTTAAAAACGTCTTTTATACTTCGAGATCATTGAAAAGAACTAATGCTGTATTTAGACACTAAAGTAGAACGCCTGATGATAACGGAAAAAAGCGAAGGTAAAATGATTACAGACAGGAGTTAGCTTCAAAGATTTGTGACATCTAATCGAAATGGAGTTTTAGATGCCTACCAGCACAGCACTTCACCAGGCTACAGAGCGCCATCATGGAGACTGCTAGTTGACATACTCAGTCAAAGAAATCACGACCCCCCACAGTGAGAGACTTACTAGCCACAAAAAATATGTCAGGCAAATACTGTCACATGTCGACAATAAGTGCTGCGTGCTTCACGTGCGTCAAGACTTTTTATATAATTTAGCAAACCTATAATTATTAACACGTTAACTGTAAGTTACTTCTTAACTTACATTCTACATGACGGCCAATTAAATTTTCTCATAAAGACTAATCGAAAGAATATACATAAATACATATTGGTGACCATCATTAAATTTTGTAATTTTACTGACACGACAACTAAACTTAAGGTTAACAAAACAGTGCAATTGTGGTCAAAAATTATGGTCAGAGACACTCTTGAAGCGATTAGAGTGTTGGTATATAAAAATATTATTGTTATAACAGTAACCACCATTGTTTACAGTAAGGTATTCAAGTAACCATATGTTCGATAGTCTGTACCATGTACTGCCACAATAAGATCATCTGAAACTTCAGTGGTCCTATTTAAGTTTTCTGTAGTTTAACCTTCAACACTCTGCTCATATCCTATCTCTCATATTCCTTTTACTATTTTTCTATCTTTTCTATCTATACGAGTCCCATAAAATATCCATTGCTAGAACGAAGGTTCTTAAAATAAAAATAAAAATATACACAATGCCGAAATCCGAACTAAATGAAATTGATCTTAACACCATATTACAACTGATTCCCCAGTTCGATACCAACATACCTTCAGGCGTATATCATTACATTCGTTCATGTGACGCCTCGTTCAGCCTAGCAAACTCGACGTAACAACAAATCGTGCTTATTTTTGCGTTGAATAAAATAACAGGTCACTATTCATCCGATGTTCACGCCAAACAATTTCCAAACTGGGCGGGACTCAAAATAGTTCTAATCCAAAAGTTCTCACAAACAAAAACGTCAGCCCACCTAAACCTAGAACTTTAATCCATGTTTCAAAAGCCAAACGAAAGCGTCACAGAATTTTTCCATCGTGTGGAATTATGTAGGAGCAAAATTATTGAAAAATTAATGCGACACTATTAGGACGTCTCGCAACTGTCGAAGAAACCGCGCTAAATGTGTTCACAAACGGGCTTAGCTCCGAAATAGGAACTATTTTCAGAACAATTAGGCCCACCGGTTTAGCCCAAGCGGGCCAAATCGCTATTCAAGAACAGAAAATACGTGCTATGAACACCGCCTGGCAATGGCTCTTTAAATCTACCATTATACGTCCTCCAACGCCCCATGCAAACCAACCAACTGAACGTCACACGTATATGTAACACCCACAACTTTTAGAGTGCAAGAGGTTCAATTGCAGCCAATCGTGGGTACTGATCTCTAATTATTGTACCAAAATACATTATCGACATTCCCCGTCCCTTATAATCAATAGTTGTATTTGAAGCGATTGGAATAAAAAAAAATTCATAAAACTTTCAATTGAAACAATGGTTCTAAATTATAAGAGTAGATAAAAAACTCATCACCAGAATAGCACAATATCAAAAATATTTTTTTTACAGTACTTTTAAACAAAATCTAATAATCGCATAATACAATAGAAGCCAAACAAGGTAATGAGTCACCTGATAGTAAGCGCCTACCGCCTCCTAAAGATGTCAGCAACTCAAAACGTATTTCGCATAAATTCGTTGCACTTGTTAGGAGTTCCAAAGTTCAAAGAAGTTGCACGACATCGAAGAGTAAATTTCACTGCTAACCATTATACCATATACACTCTAAAGCGCACGTAATATCCGTAGCACAATATTTTATTTGGTATACTCTCTCGTATCAATTCGCACTTTCTTCCAGTGCAAATAAGTAAAAACCTGGAACTCACTGCCAGCGCACGTGTTTCCTTCACGCTGTGGTTCCAGATCCATTAAGTGCGGCATGAAAAAGTGTCTCACTAGGCAGCCATAGTGTGGGTTGCCATACTGCATTGTCTGCATTCACAATGAGTATTATACAGTCACTTTAGCACCCATTAGATAAAAAATGTTTAAAAATAAAAAAAAAATTGCTGCCACACACTGACACTTGACTTCATTTGATGTCAAGAACATTGTTGTTTAAAAAAGGCCTTTCTATACTTCGAGACTATTAGAAATAATCAGACATGTAACACTGCTACCAATCGTGGAAGTCCCTACGAAGTGAAGATCTCTTCAGACGGACGCTAAATAGTAGTTCAGTGAGCACAAGATTGTAAAACGTTAAAGTATACACAGTTGTGTAACACATCGTACATTCTGTAGATTCTTGGACTCAGACGAAGAAACGTTCTGACCCTAAAAACACAAAGCAACTGTGAATCGCCTCTTTTTATGTTCCTAGTTCGAAGTTCTATTGTACTGAATTATATAAATATGAACTGCAAATAAAAAACAAAAAAAAGGAGACGTAGTATGTGATATTTGCCAAAAACTTGATAACTGCTTAAATAAGAGAACTAGTAGTGGTTACTCTGGTTATCTGAACTGTCCAATACAATGAGGTTCTCTTATTAACAATTAACCGAGAATAAACAAGGAGAGCTCGAGACCTGCTGGAACACTCTCCGCAGTCAGTAGTTGTTCATGTCGATGCTAAGCATCTTTCAAACATGACCGTATGTACATTCATATAACACATTATAAGTCGGTAATAGCAGTAGTTATTTAAGTTTTAATGCAAAATGTTTAGCTTGTTATATAGGTATAGTGTGTCAATCTGTAAGAAACTACATATTGTGAAGAATTTGGATGACGGATGAGGTCCAAATCCAGCCAGTTGTTAACACTCACAGAATAAATACCGTTTAAATTTATTGTGTTTGTTAAAAGTTTACTTCACGTTTCTATAATCTTAAAATCTCACTACTAATGATTACACAATGTACACCTACTCTAAAGCGTACATAATACCTACCTACAGCACAAGATTTCATTTGATATACTCCAAAGTGTAAATAAGGAAATCTAAATTAGCGGACAAACTGCTTACATATGCCTTAGACACAAAAGTGTGAGTGTCCTACCATTAAACATGTTGATCACCAACGATACCTTGGTGTAATCATCGACAACATGCTGGAGTCTCCATATTGAATACGTGTGCATTAAGCACACACAGTTCGTTGCTAATATAGTATTATTAAAAAATCACACCCCGTGTAAAATCGTGTCTATATTACACAACTACTTAACTGAATCCTATATTCAACATGGCTTGAGCAACTGTGGCCGCATATGAACCATACCTACAAAGCATCTTCAGCTTCCAGTAAAGAATTCAGCGTAATATTGTCTCAATAAACATTAAACAGAAATTCATTAACAATGATAGCCGTTTGTTTGACTACTGCAAAACCTTACCGGTACAAACTGAAGTTAAGTATATGCTACTTAAAGAAAATTTCTGTATTGAAAATCTTCGCAACGAGATACAAATACTCTGTGTGCGATTTAGGTGGGCGTCTGAATGAGACGGGACGTGACCTGTCCCTGCCACTAATCATTGTTGCCATCCTGGCATTTAATAAGATTTTCTAAATCACATACACGATAGTCTGATCCTTAACATATCGAAACTGACAAAATAGTTACAATAGTGAAATAGTTGAAGTTGTACTTGAAGCGATTGGAATAAAAAATAATTAAGTTTCAATTTCAAAGATGATTTTACAGTTTCAGAATTTAAAATGCAACGATAAATGACACAGCACCTTGATTGTATGCGCGAATGGTACGGCACGTTGGTTAGGATAATAGAAACACCGTGAGTGTAGTTTGTGACGGTAAATGAAAAAAGGAAAATATCAATGATATTGAACATGTGAGGGTGGATATAAATCTCCTACTTCACGGACTCGATGGCGAGAGGAGTACCCCACTGAGCCAGTCAATCTGTTACCAAAACCAGTGTCAGCTAATAAAAACGTCAGGGACTCAAAGCTATTCTTGATACCTACTGTTTACGACCAATAAACAATTGTAGTCAGGTACTTCATAAATTTAAGTGGAACCTTCCTCACTTCTCAACAGATGGCGCGCGCATCGAGTTACATCGCGATATAGTTTGGTTCAATACCCTATAATTTAATGTCTGGCAATTTGTAAAACAATAAGATCAATAAACCAGAGTTAGATCAGATTACAGACGGTGTTTTTGTTATTTAACAACCTTCTAGTAAATTTCATGAGGGCAGGAGTTCAACATTAGCTTAGTTAGTTAACACCTACCGTAAGTGAAATAAGCATAAAAACATAATTATAAAAAAAACTTCGAAATATTCTGAATTAAAGAATGTTTTTATTTATAAGGTTTTATTTGAGACACTCCAACGTGTAAATAAGAAAATCTAAAGTAGCCGAGAAACTGCTTACATATGCCTTTGATACAGAAGTGTGAGTGACCTACTATTAAAAATGTTGATCACCAACGATACTTTGGTGCGATCATCGACAACAATATGGACTGGAGTCTCTGCATTGAATACGTGTGCAATAAACAGATATAGTTCCTTGCTAATATAGTATTATTAAAAAATCACACCCCATATAAAACCAAATTCGTCTTACACAATTGGGTAGATGACCTTGTCATAATTAAATACCAATGTCAACTTCATTACAACAAATATCACAAAACATCTCGAAAAATACAGGTAACATAGCTTTTTATTATTATTACGAATTTAAATCAAATATACAGTAAAATATATTGTTCAATTGAGTAGTCTAAAACAGTGACGTAACAATTTTGTATTTTGTACATTTTTCATACAAAATTGTCGTTTAGACAGATGATAAATAGTAACTAATTTGACTAAGGTGTCATCTAGCCTATTCCCTAACTGCATCCTACATTCAATATGGTTTGAGCAACTGTGGCCGCATGTGAAACATATGTATAAAGCATTTTTAATCTCCAGCGGAGAATTCGCTGCAATATTGTATCTATAAAGATTAAAAAGAAATTTATTAACGATGATAGTGGTTTATTTGTCAATTGGAAAACCTTTACCGGCACAAACGCAAGTTAAGTAGATGCTACTTATAGAAAATTTATTTAATGAAAATCTTCGAAACTAGATAAAAATCTTCTGTTTGTGATTTAGGTGGGTGTGTAAACGAAAAGTTCTAGTCGATGAAATCGGACAAGACCTGTCTCTGTCCCCGATCATTGTTACCATTCTGGCATTAATAAGCAATTTTCTACAACATGTACACGAGTTTAATTACAGTTAATTCTTAACACGAAGAAACGAAGTATAAAAAGGTCTTTTTATACTTCGAGACAGTTGAAAAGAAATAATATTTAAATAAGAAATAACTTTTTGAGTACAGAGACAGTGCCTCAATTAACCAAGAGTCTCATAAACGGTGAGTATGAGGAATGCCAGATTAAGAGCTATACTCTAGACTTTTGAAATGAATAAAATAGATTATTATGACGTAATATTGTACTTGGACACTAACGTAGAACGTCTGACAGTTACGAGAAAAACTAGAGGTAAACTGCCTGGAGATAGGAGTTAGTTCCAAAGATTTGTGACACCTAATCGAAATAAAGGTGCTTACCAATACAGCACTTTACCAGGCTACGGAGAGCAACCAATGAAGTCAGCTGGTTGACCAACTCTCTCAAGTAATCTCGATCCTCTGCTGTGAGGGATTTACTTAAGAAGGAGCAAAGTAAGCCAAGGAAATTGCTGTCACATACACTGAACATAATTTCTAAATTAAATAAATGTTAAGAAATTTTATTTCACAGCTACAGGTTGTAATCTTAACTAGAGGAATGATGCAGCACGCAGCCAGATGAAGCAACGCATATGGCAACAAACTCATTCATGTGACTTTTTACATTAACATTTATGTTAGTTTATAGCTTTCGTAGTTACAATTTATTTAAGAAATAAACTATAAATAAAAAAGGGGTTTTTGTCCCCGAAAGGGTAGACAGACACGTATTTAACGTCCACAGTGTGCAGACTAACTAATATACTAATTTTTAAGAAAATAGCTTCCATTGCAATTTACTTACCTCCAAATAATGACCACCACAACCCCCAACCCGTAGATAATGTTTCCGTAGAAAGCTCGTGATCTGCTATAGACTATTGTAGCGTAGCCTTTAAAGCGGCTGGCTTTCGTGCTAAATAGTTATGTGGTGAGTGCAAGAGTAAATACTTATATAAAAGAAAATACTAACAACACGCTTTTATGTAGACATTGTATATTCTATAATAGTAATGTTATTAAACTTTCATACTAAATATTCACGTTTTTTGATTCGGATGCTTTAAATGTGTTCAACTGCTTCCAGATAGATTTGATTATAAGTGACAAGATAGATTTGAGCACAAGTACGCAGACAGTGCGCCAATGAACCCTCGAGAGTTTCATAAAAGGAGAGTATGAAGAGTGAAAGATTCGGAAGTAGTATTATATAATTTTGTATAAGAATATATCACATAGTTTATTCTGAATGTTTTGAAGTCGAACCATCAAACTAAGATGTAGTAGAATCAGAAGCATGTGCAATAAAGTTTGGAGAACAATGTTAAAAAAAAGCTGAAGATCACGAAGGAAACAAGCGACCGAAGGAAATGTATTTGTACTTTGATCTTGATTTGTTAACTTATTTGCGCCATATCTGCTGATGAGCTTTCATTAAAAATGTTTATATTTTTATTTTGACGTTTAAGTCTATTGTTATGCATATTTGTTTGAGCGGCGATCACCTGTGCGAAGACGTTCATGTTTAATGTTTTTTAGTTTTAAAATAAATATATCATATTTTTCTACCGTTTAAACAGGTTATGAGTTTGTCAATAAACCGATTTGGTCACTCTACCATTTTATGTAAATACAGCATTTACACTTCTAAGTGACAAATTCACTTTCTACTGAATAAGTCGTCGTTGTACATTGGGAGATAGAGAACTTACAACCAATCTACTTTCTTTACTTGCCAATCTAAGCAGCATTAATTGTTAAATTAATCGTATGACGCTATTTAGTATCGATATGTACATATATTTTCAACACAATGGCTAGTGTTTTTGAAATAAATAAATGAAGATTAAAATGTATCCATCTTAAAAACGGAGAAAAATTCCAAGAGCCGGAGCTTAAAAAATTTGTGAGACCCAATCGAGAAGGAACTCGGGATGACATTGATGTCACATATGCGCACTGTAGTGTTCATTTGACCGTAAATAGTGTTGTAATTTACAATTAAAAAAGAAGAAAGATGTCAAAAATATCGAACACTTATTCTGTGACCAGAGTTAAAAAAACCTACTCTTAATGTAAGTAATTCTAAAGATATCGTATACCTACTCAATACCTATCGTGAGCGAACTCTCCATAAAAGCACAGAAAGAAATAAAACAGAAATATTTGCGACACGAACTTAGCGCACGGTATTAATGTTTTGAGCGAAAGAAAAGGAAAACTATCGATGTTTAGAATCAGACAGATTAGGTTTGGATCCAACCAATTATGAGCACTTATCTGCACGAAGTGTCATGAGCGAGTCGTTGACTGCGATGCCGTAAATAATGTTAATCTGTCGTCATCAACTTACTGTCCTTATAAATTTAATTGGACTCGGTTAATACAAGAAATTTGTATAAAACATCTACAGAACTGTAGTTCCCAAAGTTGTTTGAACCGCGACCCAAACTTTGCCTATTAATTCCTGTATATATTTTTATCAGAATTGTTATTGTATATAAAATGTTACTCGCATGATTTCTTTTAAACTGTAAAAATGCAAACAAATATAATTAAAATATCTATTTTGCTATTGTGTAACACGCTCTTTTTTTACACAAACAGGTGACTATTCACCCGATAGTAAGCGAATACCGCCGCCCATAGACGTCTGCAACTCAAAACGAATGCTGTTTAAGTTTATTGCACTTGTTAGAAGTTCAATTCACACTTCTATAATCTACAATCGAAGAATATTAAATTTCACAAGCACAATATTACATTAAGTAAACTCTCACGTGTAAGCCGGGATGTGTTCCAAATAATTGCTGTCATATGCTGATACCCGACTTCACTTTGCATATAAGAATATTGCAGTGTGTAAATAACTTCTTTTGTACTTCGAGATAACCAGAAAGAAACCAGGGAAACTCAATACTTGCTACCACACTATCTATTACTCGCCATGCCATGCACAGCAAACTGCTGACACATGACGACACAAGGCGCAGTCTACTGTCTGTATATAATAGACATTCATATGTTTACGCCGCAAGTGGCAGAACATGTTGTACGTACTTAATGAAATAAATAAAGAGTTAATTATTGTCATTATATGACATACCTGACGTACTACACAAATTCAGAGTTGGGAGAGGCTGGTGGTCTTTCATACCGACCTGTCCTAGTACAACTACCAGACTCTCACATAAGAGTATAGCAACATGTACAATGTAAGTTTGTTTTGTGATACCTAATGTAAAGCTGTACTTTGTGGGAGAACCATTTTTTTAACATTATTGTATTTATTACATTTGTAAGAATAAATCCAAGTATTTACAACACGACCTTAGAGCAACGTATTATATATTCTGAACCAAAAAAGAGGAAAAATAAAACTGCTGATGTTTAGAATTAGGCTGAAGGATAAGGTCCGAATGTAGCCAATTGTGAGCACTTACCTGCACGAATAGTGCGCGTCGTTGATGGCAATACGTAAGTGATGTTAATCTATCCTCAACATCTTCCTGCTATTTTTTAAAATTTAATTCTAACTTGTACATTTAAAAAGATGTACAAAAGTGATTCTCAAAATATCTTTGATCCCAAAGATGGAGGCCCAGAAAGCTTTTTTTTTTTTTTTTTTTTTT
This sequence comes from Hypercompe scribonia, assembly GCA_949316085.1. Taxonomy (NCBI): domain Eukaryota; kingdom Metazoa; phylum Arthropoda; class Insecta; order Lepidoptera; family Erebidae; genus Hypercompe; species Hypercompe scribonia. Next base: position 10,342,999 of record OX438995.1, read on the forward strand.
TATCGTGTGGAAACCCCCTCGAGCCGTCACCCCACCGGGGCTTACGGCGGGGTGGTGTGTCGGAATCGGACCGACTAAAACCACATGGTGTGCCACTCTGCGCCTGACATAGGAGGGATCCGGGAACAGCTGCTATTACGTCATCCAAATCCCTCCTAGCGCCAGCCCGCTACCGCGGGCACCCTCTACGGATAACCTCTCCATTTAGGCGACGTACGGCACACGCGGACGTCGCCTCCTCGCGGCTGGCCACTATAGCGGATGGAGGGGAAAACCCGTCCCGTCCACCCGCGGCCACACTCAAGGCGGCATGAGGCGCTGGTATGCACGCCTCCGCCGCCCGGCTCGCCGGCGGCGAATTGGGTCCGAGTGGATATCGTCCTCCCGGGCCCTCTCCGCCGCCTCCTTCCGCGAAATTACGTCTTCGCAGAAGGTTGCGACCGCGGTAAAACAACTGTCGCTACCGGCCATGGAGCGTATGACGGCCGGTAGCGAGAGATCACCTCCAATAACTGCAGTGAGGACCCCACGCTGCGCCGCCCAGGCGGAACAAACTGCTAGCGTGTGCTGAGCCGAGTCCTCACTGCAGTCGCAGTGGTGACAGGCGGGACTCAATTCCCTCCTGACGACCGAGTGCAGATACTTACCGAAGCAACCGTGCCCGGAAAGGACCTGCGTCAGTCGGAAGGAAAGGGTCCCGTGCTGCCGCCCTGCCCACTCGGCGATGACCGGCTGGAGAGCCTCCACGGCGGCAAAGCCAGCACGTGGAGCCTCCAGCCGGGACGACCAACGAGCCATCGTGGCCCGACGAGCGGCCTCTCGCCACTCGCGTATCTCTTCGGGCGGGGGACGTATGCCGCTACCCGCCCGGAAATCAGCCGTTCGCCGATAAACTTCGGCGAGCACTTCCGCCTCCAAATCCCACGGGGGACTTCCAGCCAAGGCGCACGCCGCCTCCGTTGATATGGTGCGGTAACCGCGTATGGCTCTAACCGCCAATATCCTCTGAGGGCGCCAGAGACGAGCCCTATTCTGGGCGGTCAGAGCCGCCGCCCACACCGGTGCACCATACAGTGCCATTGACCGGACAACCCCCGTGTATAGCCGTCTCGTCGCGATGCTGGCTCCACCCAAATTGGGCAAAATTCGCCCCAGGGCAGAAGCAGCGCCGACCAGCTTTGGAGAAAGTTGGCGGAAGTGATCGTCGAAGAGCCACCTGCCGTCGAGGATCAGGCCCAGATATTTCATCTGGGCCCGAATCGGTACGAGGACCGAACTGACTACGATGGAGGCGCCGGAGGGTGGACCACGACGGGGCCCATGGAACAAAAGGGCCTCCGTCTTATCCAGGGCCACCCGCAAACCCAGCGCCTCAATACGCGCGACCACTAGAGAGACACCCATGGTGGCCAGGCGTGCCGCCTCTTGGAAGTTCATCCCCCGGGCTGTAACCAATGTGTCATCTGCGTAACAAATTACGCCCAATCCGGGGGGAAGACGGCCTCGAAGGGCCCAGTCGTATCCCATATTCCACAGGAGTGGTCCGAGGACAGACCCCTGTGGAACACCGCACGACATGGGCCGCCGCCTCAGAACACCGTCTCGGTCCTCGTACATGACGGTACGCTCCTCTAAATAGTCTGCCACAATCCGCCTCAGGTACTCTGGCACCCCATGGTAGTTGAGTGCTTCCCTGATGCAGCTAAATGGCAGACTATTAAATGCGTTGGCGATGTCTAATGACACCGCCAACAGCACGCCGCCACAGCTCACCGCCTCTTCGGTGACGGCCCTCAGGCGCAGCACGGCATCGACTGTCGAACGCCCCGCCCGAAATCCAAATTGGGCGTCCGACAGATTGGGGCCCACTTCGCAGAGGTGCCGGACGATGCGGGCAGAGAGTATCCTCTCAAACAGTTTACCCGCCTCGTCCAGCAACACGATGGGCCTATAGGCCGCTACCGATTCGGCTGGTCGTCCCGGCTTCCTCAATAGGACCAGCTTCCCGCTTTTCCAGCACTCAGGGAAGCATCCGGACGCCAAGCTAGCATCCAGGACCTCCCTGAGGCGGTCCGACATGTGTTCGAGGGCTCGGGCCAGCACACGGGCAGATATACCGTCCGGCCCGGGGGCGGTGTTCTTAGAGCGGATCCGTAGAACAACCGCCCCTACTAGAGGCCCAGAAAGCTGACTCAACCCTAAAAATTCTAAATTCATTAATTTCAATATTTTTGTAACACTAACTTCAAACAAAATTTTACGGTCGCATGACCCTTATTGTTTTTACTTTCAGAATAAAAACAAAAAATTGAAAAAAAAGTTGAATGATAACATTCAACTGCATAATATGTTCTTTCTAAATAAAATACAGAGAAAGTGGCGAGTTACACGATAGTAAGCGCCTACCGCCACCCAAAGACACCAGCAACTCAAAACGAATTTTGCACCAATTTGCTGCACTTAATAGGATTTCGAACGTTCAAAGGAGTTGCACGAAATCGCAGCAGGAATTTTCCTACTAACAATTGTACCATATATACTCTAAAGCGAACGTAATATCCGTAGCACAATGTTTTATTTGGTATACTCTCTCGTATCAATTCGCACTTTCAGTACAAATCAGTAAAAACCTGAAACTCACTGCCAGCGCACGTGTTTCTTTCACACTGTGGTGCCGGATCCATTAAGTGGGGCATGAAAAAGCGTCTCGCTAGGCAGCCATAGTGTGGGTTGCCATACTTCACTGTCTGCATTCACAATGAGTATTACAGATTCACTTTAGCAGCCATTAGATAAAGAAATATTAAAATAAAAAAAAAAAATTGCTGTTACACACTGACATGGACTGAATGTCATTACTCTAATATGTCAGTGTCCCAGTACAAGTTTTCTGTTGGCTCAACTTCAGGTGTGTGTGGAGTAGTTACAATTTATTTAAGAAATAAACTATAAATAAAATAATTGTTCCAGATACTCTAATGTTTTTTGTCCAAGGGCTAGACAGACACGTATTTAACGTCCACAGTGTGCAGACTAACTGTAATATTTTTAAGGAAATAGCTAGTATTCAACAGATAGAGATTTCGAAATAAATAAGTGAAAATTAAAATGCATTCATCTTAAGAACGGAGTCAAAATGCGTAGAGACCGAAGTTTCAAAGATTTGTGAAACCCAATCGAGAATAATAGTACGTTTAAGAGAAGAGCTTCAAACAACGAAAAGGTATACGTACTCGTAAGAACTATTGTTATACTTAGACACTAATTTGGGCACGAGATGAACCATAGACCAAATACCCAGAGATAGCAGAACATTTGTAAGACGCGAACTCGAGCGCTGTCTTCAAAGTACTGAGCTATTCAATTAAATGCTAAAAGTCCATGTGGCGAGTGCGGTAGTATTTACGAATATAAGAGTAAAATAACTTCATTGAAGATATTTCAAACTGACCGTACATCAACGTACCGTACTATATAAGTTAAAGCCAGTGATTATGATGTCACAATATGTAGCTAATGCTGTAACCAAGTGGTCATACAAATAGCTGAGTCAACCCAGGGACTGCCTGAAAGAAACAACTTGTGATTCAATGAAGAAGAGACTCAATACGTTTAAGGTATTTCTCTTGTGTCAAAGCGTGCAAGTCACACATCTGGAAGATATTTCGAACTATATTTCGAATTTCTAAATTCTATACTTCGAATATTTTACAAAATACGAAATGTAAAAATGTGATTTCTAGACGTAATTTATCTGTACTTTTTCCAACCCAAGCAAATCGTTTCCCGCCAACCTTGAAAATCAAATTAATATCAACAAGGATAGAGAGCTTCGTTCTTCAAGATTCCGTACAGAGGCTAAATAAAGAAAAGTGTACAACATATACATGTAAAAATGGTGAAATAACCAACGTCATGTGAACTACTCCGAGTCAAACAGGTATCGTGACTTTCGTGCTTAGAGTAAAAGCTACGATATGTTATTAATATTCATCGTTCAAAATGTATACATAAGGAATGTGCGTCAAAGACACTTAAAAAACCTGATCCAGGCACGTCCAGCTCTATGTTAAAGTCTGTGCAGAACTGTATTTGTAAAATTAACTCTTAAATTAGAGGCTCAACTAAAAGACGCTAATTTTAGGAATTGTGAAGGGAACAGGTCAGAATACCAACTAGTAGAATGTTGAACTAAAAATATTATCATAGACCATCACCATCCAAAAATAAAATCATCTATAAGAAACAGTATATTCATATTTACTTCAGATTATATTAACTCATTTAAGTTTACTCAGTTGACACTGCTGCATTTGTACGCCGCGTGGCATTATATAGTGGACATTATCATTGTCCGTTACATATTAAGTGCTTTTGCAATTGAACTTGAATGGTGAACCTTATATACAATAAAGTTGTTATGAACATAATTAGACAATTTACAGCACTGACCATTAACACCTCGTGGCTAATTCTGTTTGCTATGAATCATCAGCGACACCACATTAGTATTGTTACGTTTTCTTGGTAAACATGTAAATTGATAATTATTAATTTTCAATCATAAAAGTAAATAAATTTATAAAATATAATAATTGTATCCATTCCACATTGAAAAGAAAACAATTGGCGAAGTACCTGAATACTGACAAACTTTGATATAGTTGCAGTATTCTTCAAGTGACAAATTCACTGTGTAGTAAAACAAATGTGAATGTAAACGAAATGAAGCTTTGGGTACCTATCAGTATAGCACTTCAGCAGGCTACAGAGTGCAATGGAGACCGCTGGTTGACATACTCTGTCAAAGAAATCACGACTCCCTGCGAATATTTACAGGGAAATAACTGTCACACGATGACAATAGAAGTGCATTGTGGAGTACCGAAGTGCTGCGTGTTTCACGTACGTTAAGATTTCTTTATACAATTTAGTAAATCTATAAAGAGGTAAGAGGAAAAAGAAAACTGCTGTTGTTTAGAATTAGGCTGAGGGATAATTTTCGAATGTAGCCAATTGTAAACACGAATTATTTTATTATCTGCACGAATAGTGCGCGTCGTTGACTGCAATACCGTAAGTGATTTTAATCTATAGTCAACACTTTATTGGTATTTTTCAAAATTCAATTCGAATTTGTTCATTTAAAAAAATGTTAAAAAAATGTACAGAAGTGATTCTCAAAATATTTTTGGTCCAAAAGTTGGAGGCCCAAAAAGGTATCCCTACCCTAAAAATTGTAAATTAATTTATTGAAATATGTTTGCAAAAGTAATTTCAAACAAAATTTACGGTCGCATAACCCTTATTGTTTTTATTTTCAACAAGAAATAAAGAAATTGAAAAAAATTTAAATGTTATCACTGTATAATGTGTTCTTTCTAAATACAATACAAAGAAGGTGGCGAGTTACCCGATAGTAAGCGCCTACCGCCTCCCAAAAACGCTAACAACTCAACACGAGTTTTGCGTGAATTCGTTACACTTGTTAGGAGTTTGAACGTTCAAAGGAGTTGTATGAAATCGAAACAGGAATTTCCCTACTAACAATTATACCATATATACCCTAAAGCGAACGTAATATCCGTAGTACAATATTTTATTTGGTATACTCTCTCGTATCAATTCGCACTTTCTTCCAGTGCAAATAAGTAAAAACCTGGAACTCACTGCCAGCGCACGTGTTTCCTTCACGCTGTGGTTCCAGATCCATTAAGTGCGGCATGAAAAAGCGTCTCACTAGGCAGCCATAGTGTGGGTTGTCATACTGCATTGTCTGCATTCATAATGAGTATTATACAGTCACTTTAGCACCCATTAGATAACAAATGTTTAAAATAAAAAAATAAATTGCTGCCACACACTGACTTGACTTCATTTGACGTCAAGAACATTGTTGTTTAAAAAAGGCCTTTCTATACTTCGAGACTATTATAAATAACCAGACGTGTAACACTGCTACTAATCGTGGAAGTCCCTACGAAGTGAAGATCTCTTCAGACGGACGCTAAATAGTAGTTCAGTGAGCACAAGATTGTAAAACGTTAAAGTCTACACGGTTGTGTAACACATTGTACATTCTGTAGATTCTTGTTCTCAGACTAAGGAACCGTCCTACCCTAAAAACACAAACCAACTGTAAATTGCCTCTTTTTATGTTCCTAGTTCGAAGTTCTATTGTACTGAATTATATAAATATGAACTGCAAATGAAAAACAACAAAAAATGAAAACAAATAAAAGGAGACGTAGTATGTGATATTTGCCAAAAACTTGATAACTGCTTAAATAAGAGAACCAGTAGTGGTTACTCTGGTTATCTGACAGCTCAGATAATCAGAGTAACCACTTACTCTGGTTATCTGAGCTGTCGAATACAATGAGGTTCACTTATTAGCAATGAACCGTGAATAAACGAGTAGAGCTCGAGACCTGCTATAGACTGTTGGAGCACTCTCTCCGCAGTCAGCAGTTGTTCATTACGATGCTAAACGTCTGTCAAACATGACCATACATTCATATAACACATTATAAGTCGGCAATAGCAGTAGCTATTTAAGTTTTAATGCAAAATGTTTAGTTTCTAATATAGGTATAGTGTGTCAATCTGTAAGAAACTTTGTAATGTGAAGAATTTTGTTGACGGATAAGGTTTGATGCCAGCCAGTTGTGAACACTCACAATACAAATACCGTTTAAATTTATTGCATTTGTTAAGAGTTTACTTCACGTTTCTAAAATCTTAAAATCTCACTACTAATAATTACACAATGTACACCTACTCTAAAGCGTACATAATACCTACCTACAGCACAAGATTTCATTTGATATACTCCAACGTGTAAATAAGGAAATCTAAATTAGCGGACAAACTGCTTACATATGCCTTTGACATAAAAGTGTGAGTGTCCTACCATTAAACATGTTGATCACCAACGATACCTTGGTGTAATCATCGACAACATGCTGGAGCCTCCATATTGAATTCGTATGCATTAAGCACACACAGTTCGTTGCTAATATAGTATTATTAAAAAATCACACCCCGTGTAAAATCGTGTCTATATTACACAACTACTTAACTGAATCCTATATTCAACATGGCTTGAGCAACTGTGGCCGCATATGAACCATACCTACAAAGCATCTTCAGCTTCCAGTAAAGAATTCAGCGTAATATTGTCTCAATAAACATTAAACAGAATTTCATTAACAATGATAGCCGTTTGTTTGACTACTGCAAAACCTTACCGGTACAAACTGAAGTTAAGTATATGCTACTTAAAGAAAATTTCTGTATTGAAAATCTTCGCAACGAGATACAAATACTCTGTGTGCGATTTAGGTGGGCGTCTGAATGAGACGGGACGTGACCTGTCCCTGCCACTAATCATTGTTGCCATCCTGGCCTTAATAAGATTTTCTAAATCACATGCACGATAGTCTGATCCTTAACATGTCGAAACTGACAAAATAGTTGCAATAGTGAAATAGTTAAAGTTGTACTTGAAGCGATTGGAAAACAAAATAATTAAGTTACAATTTCAAAGATAATTTTAAAGTTTCAGACTTTGAAATACAATGGTAAATAGCACAGCACTTTGATTTTATGCGCAATTGGTTAAATACCAGAATAGTGGCACGTCGGTTAGGATAATAGAAACACCGTGAGTGTAGTATGTGACGGTAAATGAAAAAAGGAAAATATCAATAATATCGAGCATGTGAATGGATACAAATCTCCTACTTCACGGACTCGATGGCGAGAGGAGCACCCCACTAAACCAGTCAAGCTGTTACCAAGACCAGCTAATAAAAACGTCAGGGACTCAAAGATTATGCTTAATACCTACCGTGAGTGAACTAAGCATAAAAATATAATTATAAAAAGACTTCGAAATATTCAGAATCAAAGAAGAGAAAAGATAAATGTCGATGTTTAGAATTAGGCTGACGGATAAGGTTCGAATCCAGCCAATTGTGAGCACTTATCGGCACTAAATGTGTGAATCGTTGACTGCAATACTCTAAGTAATTATGGTCTTTCGTCATCACCTTACTGGCCTTTTACCAAAGTGTAATTTGAATCGATTCACATAAAAAATTGTAAATTAAATTACAGAAAATATTTTTGGGCCATAAGCTGGAGTCCCAAAACGGTGTCGACCACAAACATTCTAAATCAACTTATTCATATATTTTTGTTACAATAATTTCAAATAAAATTTTACAGTCACATGTCCCTTGTTGTTTTTATTTTCAGCAAAAATCAAAAATGTCTAAAAATTTGAATGTTATCACTGTGTAACATGTTCTTTTTAATAGAATAGGGGTCAAACAAGGTGACGAGTCACCCGATAGTAAGCAACTACCGACACCCAAAGACACTTACAACTCAAAACGAATTCCGCTTAAATCCATTGCAGTTGTTAGGAGTACTAACTTTCAAAGGAGCTGCACGGCATGTACGAGTATACTCACTTTGTATACTCTAAAGCGTACGTAATATCCGCAGCACAATATTTTATTTGGTATACTCTCACGTATCAATTCGCTCTTTGTTTCAGTGCAAATTAGTCAAAACTTGGAGCTCATTACCAGCGCACGTGTTTTCCTCACACAGTAAGGCACAAAAAAAAAAATTGCTGTCACATACTGACACTTGACTTCATATGACGTCAAGAATATTGTAGTTTAAAAACGTCTTTTATACTTCGAGATCATTGAAAAGAACTAATGCTGTATTTAGACACTAAAGTAGAACGCCTGATGATAACGGAAAAAAGCGAAGGTAAAATGATTACAGACAGGAGTTAGCTTCAAAGATTTGTGACATCTAATCGAAATGGAGTTTTAGATGCCTACCAGCACAGCACTTCACCAGGCTACAGAGCGCCATCATGGAGACTGCTAGTTGACATACTCAGTCAAAGAAATCACGACCCCCCACAGTGAGGGACTTACTAGCCACAATAAATATGTCAGGCAAATACTGTCACATGTCGACAATAAGTGCTGCGTGCTTCACGTGCGTCAAGACTTTTTATATAATTTAGCAAACCTATAATTATTAACATATTAACTGTAAGTTACTTCTTAACTTACATTCTACATGACGGCCAATTACATTTTCTCATAAAGACTAATCGAAAGAATATACATATTGGTGACCATCATTAAATTTTGTAATTTTACTGACACGACAACTAAACTTAAGGTTAACAAAACAGTACAATTGCGGTCAAAAATTATGGTCAGAGACACTCTTGAAGCGATTAGAGTGTTGGTATATAAAATATTATTGTTATAACAGTAACCACCATTGTTTACAATAAGATATTCAAGTAACCATATGTTCGATAGTCTGTACCATGTACTGCCACAATAAGATCATCTGAAACTTCAGTGGTCCTATTTAAGTTTTCTGTAGTTTAACCTTCAACACTCTGCTCATATCCTATCTCTCATATTCCTTTTACTATTTTTCTATCTTTTCTATCTATACGAGTCCCATAAAATATCCATTGCTAGAACGGAGGTTCTTAAAATAAAAATAAAAATATACATAATGCCGAAATCCGAAGTAAATGAAATTGATCTTAACACCATATTACAACTGATTCCCCAGTTCGATACCAACATACCTTCAGGCATATATCGTTACATTCGTTCATGTGACACCTCGTTCAGCCTAGCAAACTCGACGCAACAACAAATCGTGCTTATTTTTGCGTTGAATAAAATAACAGGTTCCAAACTGGGCGGGACTCAAAATAGTTCCAATCCAAAAGTTTTCACAAACAAAAACGTCAGCCCACCTAAACCAAGAACTTTAATCCATGTTTCAAAAGCCAAACGAAAGCGTCACAGAATTTTGCCCATCGTGTGGAATTATGTAGGAACAAAATTATTGAAAAAATTAATACGGAAAATATTACAGTTTGTCAGCACACTGTGGACGTTAAATACGTGTCTGTCTAGCCCTTCGGGGACAAAAACCCCTCTTTTTTATCGTTTGTTTCTTAAATAAATTGTAACTACGAAAACTATAGACTAAAATAAATGTTAATGTAAATAGTTATAAAACTTTCATACTAAATATTTACATTTTTTGATTCGGATGCTTCAAATGTGTCCACCTGCTTTCGTGCTAAATAGTTATGTGGTGAGTGCAAGAGGAATTACTTATATAAAAGAAAATACTAACAACACGCTTTTATGTAGACATTGTATATTCTATAATAGTAATGTTATTAAACTTTCACACTAAATATTTACGTTTTTTGATTCGGATGCTTCAAATGTGTCCACCTGCTTTCAAATAAATTTGATTATAAGTGACAAGATAGGTTTGAGCACAAATATGCAGACAGTGCGCCAATAATCCTCGAGAGTTTCATAAAGGGAGAGTATGAAGAGCGAAAGATTCGGAAGTAGTATACATAGCTAATTTTGAATATTTCAAAGTTGAACCATCAGATTAAGATGTGATGTTAAAAAGAAGCTGAAGATCACGAAGGAAACAACCAAGCGAAGGAAATGTATTTGTACTTTAATGTTGATTTGTTAACTTATTTGCGCCATATCTGTTGATGAGCTTTCATCAAAAATGTTTATATATTTTTACTTTGACGTTGAGGTTTATTGTTATGTGTATTTGTTTGAGCGACGACCACCTGTGCATATTCATGTTTAATTTTTTTCGGTTTTCAAATAAATATATCATACTCTTCTATCGTTTGACCAGGTTATGAGTTTGTCGATAGACCGATTTGATCACTGTACCTTTTTGTGTAAATACAGCATTTACACTTCTGAGTAACAAATTCACTTTTTACTGAATAAGTCGTTGTCGTTGTACATTGGGAGATAGAGAACTTACACCCAATCTGTTTTTTTTTACGTGCCGATCTAAGCAGCATTGAGTTGTTAAATTAATCGTGTGACGTTATTTAGAGTCGAAATGTATATCTTCAACACAATGGCTAAAGTTTGTGAAATAAATAAATGAAAATTAAAATGCATCCATCTTAAAAACAGTGACAAAATTCCAAGAACAGGAGTTTGAAAAATTTGTGAGACCCAATCGAGAAGGAATTCAGGATGACATTGATGTCACATATGCGCACTGTAGTGTTCATTTGACCTTAAAAAATGTTGTAATTTGAAAAAACCTTTTTTTTAAGAACCACACAAAATGATGTGTGGTTCTTAAAAAAAATGGTGAATGTAAGCAGACGGTAATCAATTACTAGGTCAACTAAGGTTACTGTGATAAAAATTACAAGAAAAGTAAACCTCTGAACTTACAAGACGAAGATGACACCTTTCATTATCGTGTAAAATAAAATAGTGACATGAAAAATTTGGCTATTTACAGTAGAGTAGATAAAACCTGCGGTCAAATCCGATGCAGCATTTGACGTCTGTCAAAAACTTATGAATCAATTAATTAAAACAATTGTTGAGCACAAGATAGCAAAACAAATGTTCTAAGCATCCTTGCAAGTGTCACACCTTATTAAATTGCAGATGTATGACATAATTTTAAAACAAGAAATAATACTGTCGCGTACTACTGGTGTTATGTACAACTGAATGGAAAAACAACTTTACCTATATGTTTTAATTTGCGGGCAACCTCCATAAACGTGCAACAAATTGTTGTCACTGGATAACGACAGTAGGTACAGTCAACTGTCAGTAAACTGACGTTCATATCTTTATGCCACAAGTGGCAGAACATGTACTTACTTAAAGTTATGAAATTAAGAGATAATTGTTTTAATTAAATGTACGGATCAAAATCACAGTGAAAACATGAATTAATAAGATAGTGACCATCAACGTGTAGAATTTGTCTGAGGCCAGGTGACGCTCTTAAAGCAGTGAGAGCGACAGTATAAAAGCGTATTATTGTTACAACAGAAACCGCCAGTGTTGCACAATAAGGTATTCGAATATACACATACAGGATCATATTATTACACTATTATAATAATTACGTACTATTACAATAAGATCTTCTGAAATTCCACTATTTCTATTTAATTGTTCTGTAGTTTTAACTCCACGTGTGTGAAAATTGACAGAACAACTAGTAAAACAGTAGAAACTGTCATACACACCATACACACACTCACGTGTTTTGTCCTCGAAAGGGATAGACAGAGGCATATTTAACGCCCAAATTTTATAGATTACAATTCAAAAAAAAGAAACATGTCAATAATATCGAACACTTATTCTGTGACCAAAGTCAAAAGAACCTACTCAAAATAAAAACACAGAAAGAAATAAAATATAGAAATATTTGCAACACGACCTTAGTGCACTGTATTAATGTTTTGAAAGAAAGAAATGGAAAACTATCGATGTTCAGAATCAGACAGATTAGGTTTAAATCCAACCAAGTGTGAGCACTTATCTGCACGAAATGACATGTGCGAGTCGTTAAAAGAAAGACTATCTAAAAATAATCCCAAAGAATTGCTACCACACCACGCGAGAAAACATTAAATAGTAGACCTCTTTAGAAAAGGAAGGAGTTCCAATAGTTCATGAGACTTATGGCTCGACACTTTACGAAGCAACGGAATGCAACCGACAAAGAAAAATGAGTGCTCAGTTCAAGAAACACTTCAAACTGTGGTAACACTGTCATCAGATAGCTCGTAAACTGTTTCAGACTGTATAACAGACATCTCCAAAGTACAGATGATTCACCAGGTCAACGCATCTATGTTGACCTTTGTAGACATCAGCAATTATGTAATGAAGACCTTCAAATACCTAAAAAGTATACGACATAATGTTGTACTTAGACACTAACTTAGATAACAGGATATACCAGAGGCGAAATGCCCAGAGATAGCAGATTTCTAAGACACGATCTCGAGCGCTGTCTTTAAAGTTAGGGGCTGTTCACTTCAATGCTAAAACCCCATGTGGTGACTGAGGTAGTATTTATGAATATAAGAGTTAAAGAGCTTCATTGAGGATATTTCAACATGACCTCACATTAATGTTAAATATTATTTATCATGTCACAATAGTTGATACTGTAAATCGCACGGTCAAGCAAACAGCTGTACGAACCCAGGGATTGCCTGAAACAAGCAACTAATAATTCGTAGAAGATCTTTTAAGTATTTCAATTATATGGAGACTCAATACGTTTACGATAATTCACTATTGTCAAAGCTTGTAAGTGACGCATCTTAAAGACATTTCGAACAAATTTTTCACTAAACGTGAAATATAAAAATGTTATTTCTGGACGTAATTTATCTGATCTTTGTTTGTACTATACATAAAGAAAATAGCCTTGGTTAAATTGGAACCAAATCGTTTACCGCCAACCTTGAAAATTAAATTAATATCAACAAGAATATAGAGCTTTGTTCTTCAAGATTCCGTACAGAGGCTAAATAAAGAAAAGTGTACAACATATACATGTAAAAATGGTGAAATAACCAACGTCTGTCATGTGAACTACTCCGAGTCAAACAGGTATCGTGACTTTCGTGCTTAGAGTAAAAGTTACGATAGATTATTAATATTCATCGTCCAAAATGTATACATAAGGAATGTGCGGCAAAGACACTTAAAAAACCTGATCCAGGCACGTCCAGCTCTATGTTAAAGTCTGTGCAGAACTGTATTTGTAAAATTAACTCTTAAATTAGAGGCTAAACTAAAAGATGTTAATTTTGGGAATTGTGAAGGGAACAGTTCAGAATACCAACTAGTAGAATACTGAACTAAAAATATTATCATAAACCATCACCATCCAAAAATAAACTCATCTATAAGAAATAGTACATTAATATTTATTTTAGATTATATTAACTCTTTTAAGTTTTCTCAGTTGACACTGCTGCATTTGTACGCCGCGTGGCATTACATAGTGGACATTATCATTCTCCGTTACATATTAAATGCTTTTGCAATTGAACTTGAATGGTGAACCTTATATACAATAAAGTTGTTATGAACATAATTAGACAATTTACAGCACTAACCTTTAACACCTCGTGGCTAATTCTGTTTGCTATGAATCATCAGCGACACCACATTAGTATTGTTACGTTTTCTTGGTAAACATGTAAATTGGTAATTATTAACTTTCAATCATAAAACTAAATAAATTTATAAAGTATAATTATTGTGTCCATTCCACATTGAAAAGAAAACAATTGGCGAAGTACCTGAATAGTGACAAACTTTCATATAGTTGCAATATTCTTCAAGTGACAAATTCACTGTGTAGTAATACAAATGTGAATGTAAACGAAATGAAGCTTTGGATACCTATCAGTATAGCACTTCACCAGGCTATAGAGTGCAATGGAGACCGCTGGTTGACATACTCTGTCAAAGAAACCACGACCCCCTGCAATGAGCGACTTACAAACTAGAAGGCATATTTACAGGGAAATAACTGTCACACGATGACAATAGAAGTGCATTGTGGAGTACCGAAGTGCTGCGTGTTTCACGTACGTTAAGATTTCTTTATACAATTTAGTAAATCTATAGAGAGGAAAGAGGAAAAAGAAAACTGCTGTTGTTTAGAATTAGGCTGAGGGATAATATTCGAATGTAGCCAATTGTAAACACGATTTTTTTTATTATCTGCACGAATAGTGCGCGTCGTTGACTGCAATACCGTAAGTGATTTTAATCTATACTCAACATCCTCCTGCTATTTTTCAAAATATAATTCGAACTTGTTCATTTAAAAAAATATTACAAAAAGGTACAGAACCGATTCTCAAAATATTTTTGGTACAAAAGTTGGAGGCCCAAAAAGGTATCCCTACCCTAAAAATTATAAATCAATTTATTGAAATATTTTTGCAACAGTAATTTCAAACAAAATTTACGGTCACATGAGCCTTATTGTTTTTATTTTCAGCAAGAAATGAAGAAATTGAAAAAAATTGAATGTTATCACTGTATGACGAGTTCTTTCTAAATACAATACAAAGAAGGTGGCGAGTTACCCGATAGTAAGCGCCTACCGCCTCCCAACAACTCAAAACGAATTTTGCGTAAATTCGTTGTACTTGTTAGGAGTTCGAACGTTCAAAGGAGTTGCACAATATCGAAACAGGAATTTCACTACTAACAATTATACCATATATACTGTAAAGCAAACGTGATATCCGTAGCACAATGTTTTATTTGGTATACTCTCTCCTATCAATTCACACTTTCCTCCAGAACAAAATCAGTCAAAACCTGGAACTCACTGCTAGTGCACGTGTTTCTCTCACACTACGATTCCGGCTTCTATAAGAAGAGCGTCAAGAATCATATCGCTAGGTAGGTATATAGTGTAGGTCGCCATACTGCATTGTCTGCACTTTCAACGAGTATTGTAGAGTCACTTCAGCAGCTAAAAGACCTATCCCATAAAAAAAAAAAAAATTGCTATCACACACTCACCCTAGACTTCACTTGATGTCAAGAACGTTGTAATTTAAAAAGGACCTTTTTATACTTCGAGACTATTAGAAATAACCAGACGTGTAACACTGCTACCAATGGTGGAAGTCCCTACGAAGTGAAGATCTCTTCAGACGGACGCTAAATAGTAGTTCAGTGAGCACAAGATTGTAAAACGTTAAAGTCTACACGGTTGTGTAACACAGTATACATTCTGTAGATTCTTGTTCTCAGACTAAGGAACCTTCCTACCCTAAAAACACAAAACAACTGTAAATCGCCTCTTTTTATGTTCCTAATTCGAAGTTCTATTGTACTGAATTATATAAATATGAACTGCGAATGATAAACAAAAAAAATCAGATCAAAAAAAAGGAGACGTAGTATGTGATATTTGCCAAAAACTCGAAAACTGCTTTAATAAGAGAACCAGTAGTGGTTACTTCAATTATCTGAACTGTCCAATACAATGAGGTTTTCTTATTCATAATTAACCGTGAATAAACAAGAAGAGCTCGAGACTTGCTATAGACTGCTGGAGCACTCTCCGCAGTCAGCAGTTGGTTACTACGATGCTAAACGTCTGTCAAACATGACCATATATTAATATAGCATATTATAAGTCGGCAATAGCAGTAGTATTAACTTTGTAATGTATATAATAATGTATATAACTTTGTAAATGAATAAAATAGATTATTGTAACGTAATATTGTACTTGGACAGTAACATAGAACATCTGACAGTTACGGAAAAAATTGAGGTAAACTGCCTGGAGATAGAAGTTAGTTTCAAAGATTTGTGACTCCTAATCGAAATAAGGGTGCTTACCAATACAGCACTTTACCAGGCTACGGAGAGCAACCAATGAAGTCAGCTGGTTGACCAACTCTCTCAAGGAATCTCGATCCTCTGCTGCGAGGGATTTACTTAAGAAGGAGCAAGTAAGCCAAGGAAATTGCTGTCACATATACCGAACATAATTTCTAAGCTAAATAAATGTTCAGAAATTTTATTTCACAGATACAGGTTGTAATCCTTTTTTTTATTTTTTTAACGCGGGCAATGCTCTGCGTATATCTGCCATATCCTCCGGAGGAAGGAAGGCCGTGTGTGGGACTCCCGGATAACCGGTCTGCCCACTAAACCCCGCGGCGGCCTACCTCGGCAGTTGGGAGGAGCTCTAGGAATGCATTAGCGGCTTCTAGAGTCCTCCCTGCCGTACCTCACAAGTGAGGTACATCTCGGGCACCTCATGCCCCAGGGGCAAGACGCTATCGTACCTCCCATCGCCCTGCGCAGTAAGAGGCAGAACAGCGCCCCGCCCCAGACGACACTCCCCGGCCGCTCCGGAGTGTCACCTGACTCGGGTCGTTTGCAGCAGTCACAACGCCCCAAGATGTGACCGCAGCGACCCTTAGGCGGCGATTAAGGAGCTAGCAACTTCTGCCGCGTCCCCTTCGCCGCCTCCTTCGAGCGGGATCGGCCCTTTCCCAATCTCGCTTTGCGGTCTCCTTCCGGAGCATAACCTGCTCATAGAAGGAGATCGCGGCTTCCCATCCTTCACGACTCGCTAGCATTGCCGCGATCAATGCTGACGGTGAAAGGTTTCGTCCGATCCGTCTGACCAGGACTCGACGCTCAGACTCCCAAGCAGGGCAGTCCTCCAGCGCGTGCTGGGCGGAGTCCCGTTCGGACTCGCAGTGGTGGCATTGTGCCGTAGCCTCCCGTCCTATTCGATTCAGATACTCACCGAAGCAGCCGTGCCCGGTGAGTATCTGGGTCAATCGATAGCTCATCATGTAATACATTACAATCATACAATCACAACAGAACTCTCTTCCAGGTATTCCAAAAGTTCTTTGGACTACGATTCCAATCCACGTTTTGTTATAATGGGCCTTGAGTTTTTTGAGTTCAGCTGTATCTCTTTTAATAATTTCTTATAATTGCAATACAAAAACATCCCTGACTCGAAATGTTGGAAAAATACCAGCCAAGTGCAAGTTGAGTCATAGTCGCATGTAAATGTCCAGCATATTTAACATCTTATATAAATAACAAATAAATGAAATACAATCAAGCCTCCTTTCTAAGAAGACGCCTATATCCTGCAGTGGACTGTTACATTCTGTTGATGTGATGATGTGATGTGAAACACATTGGAAAAATAAACCAAATAAACCAAAATCCCATAATAAACCAAAGCATAAGATTATACTCAGACAATTCTCAGAGTCGAATGTCTTTACTCTAATATGTCAGTGTCCCAGTATAAGTTTTCTGTTGGCTCAACTTCAGGTGTGTGCGGAGTAGTTACAATTTATTTAAGAAATAAACTATAAATAAAAAAATTGTTCCAGATACTCTATTGTTTCTTGTCCAAGGGCTAGACAGACACGTTTTAACGTCCACAGTGTGCAGACTAATTGTAATATTTTTACAGTTTAATTTCATTACAGTTCAGTTAATGTTAAAAAGAAGCTGAAGATCACGAAGGAAACAACCAAGCGAAGGAAATATATTTGTACTTTGATCTTGATTTGTTAACTTATTTGCACCATATCTGCTGATGAGCTTTCATTTAAAATGTTTATATTTTTATTTTGACGTTTAGGTCTATTGTTATGCATATTTGTTTGAGTGGCGACAACTTGTACGAAGATGTTCATGTTTAATGCTTTTTAGTTTTAAAATAAATATATCATATTCTTGTACCGTTGAAACAGGTTATGAGTTTGTCAATAAACCGATTTGGTCACTCTACCATTTTATGTAAATACAGCATTTACACTTCTAAGTAATAAATTCACTTTCTACTGAATAAGTCGTCGTTGTACATTGGGAGATAGAGAACTTACAACCAATCTACTTTCTTTACTTGCCAATCTAAGCAGCATTAATTGTTAAATTAATCGTATGACGCTATTTAGTATCGATATGTATATTTTCAACACAATGGCTAAAGTTTTTGAAATAAATAAATGAAAATTAAAATGTATCCATCTTAAAAACGGACAAGAAATTCCAAGAGCCGGAGCTTACAAAAATTGTGAGACCTAATCGAGAAGGAACTCGGGATGACATTGCTACCACATGTGCGGACTGTAGTCTTCATTTGACCGAAACATGTCAATAATATCGAACACTTATTCTGTGACCAGAGTCAAAAGAACCTACTCTTAATGCAAGCAATTCTAAAGATATCGTATACCTACTCAATACCTATCGTGAGCGAACTCACCATAAAAGCACAGAAAGAAATAAAACATAGAAATATTTGCAACACGTCCTTAGTGCACTGTATTAATGTTTTGAACGAAAGAATAGGCAAACTATCGATGTTCAGAATCAGACAGATTAGGTTTAAATCCAACCAAATGTGAGCACTTATCTGCACGAAATGACATGTGCGAGTCGTTGACTGCGATGCCGTAAATAATGTTAATCTGTCGTCATCAGCTTACTGCCCTTAAAAATTTAATTGGACTCGGTTCATATAAGAAATTTGTATAAAACATCTACAGAACTGTAGTTCTCAAAGTTGTTTGAACCGCGACCCAAACTTTGCCTATTAATTCCTGTATATATTTTTGTCACAATTGTTATTGTAAATAAAATGTTACAGTCGCATGATTTCTTTTAAACTGTAAAAATGCAAACAAATATAATTAAAATATCTACTTTGCTATTGTGTAACACGCTCTTTTTTTACACAAACAGGTGACTATTCACCCGATAGTAAGCGAATACCGCCGCCCATAGACGTCTGCAACTCAAAACGAATGCTGTTTAAGTTTATTGCACTTGTTAGAAGTTCAATTCACACTTCTATAATCTACAATCGAAGAATATTAAATTTCACAAGCACAATATTACATTAAGTAAACTCTCACGTGTAAGCCGGGATGTGTTCCAAATAATTGCTGTCATATGCTGATACCCGACTTCACTTTGCATATAAGAATATTGCAGTGTGTAAATAACTTCTTTTGTACTTCGAGATAACCAGAAAGAAACCAGGGAAACTCAATAATTGCTACCACACTATCTATTACTTGCCATGCCATGCACAGCAAACTGCTGACACATGACGACACAAGGCGCAGTCTACTGTCTGTATATAATAGACATTCATATGTTTACGCCGCAAGTGGCAGAACATGTTGTACGTACTTAATGAAATAAATAAAGAGTTAATTATTGTCATTATATGACATACCTGACGTACTACACAAATTCAGAGTTGGGAGAGGCTGGTAGTCTTTCATACCGACCTGTACTAGTACAACTACCAGACTCTCACATAAGAGTGTAGCAACATGTACAATGTAAGTTTGTTTTGTGATACCTAATGTAAAGCTGTACTTTGTGGGAGAACCATTTTTTTTTAACAAAACACAAAAACAAAAAATTGAAAAAAAAGTTGTATGTTATCACTGCATAATATGTTCTTTCTAAATAAAATACGAAGAAGGTGGCGAGTTACACGATAGTAAGCGCCTACCGCCTCCCAAAGACACCAGTCAAGCACCAGCCAGCCACCAATAACTCAAAACGAATTTTGCACCAATTTGCTGCACTTAATAGGAGTTCGAACGTTCAAAGGAGTTGCACGAAATCGAAACAGGAATTTCCCTACTAACAATTATACCATATATACCCTAAAGCGAACGTAATATCCGTAGCACAATATTTTATTTGGTATACTCTCTCGTATCAATTCGCACTTTCTTCCAGTCCAAATAAGTAAAAACCTGGAACTCACTGCCAGCGCACGTGTTTCCTTCACGCTGTGGTTCCAGATCCATTAAGTGTGGCGTGAAAAAGCGTCTCACTAGGCAGCCATAGTGTGGGTTGCCATACTGCATTGTCTGCATTCACATTGAGTATTATAGAGTCACTTTAGCACCCATTAGATAACAAAGGTTAAAAAAATAAAAAAAAAGCTGTCACACACTGACGCTTGACTTCATTTGACGTCAAGAACATTGTAGTTTAAAAAAGGCCTTTCTATACTTCGAGACTATTATAAATAACCAGACGTGTAACACTGCTACCAATCGTGGAAGTCCCTACGAAGTGAAGATCTCTTCAGACGGACGCTAAATAGTAGTTCAGTGAGCACAAGATTGTAAAACGTTAAAGTCTACACAGTTGTGTAACACATTGTACATTCTGTAGATTCTTGTTCTCAGACTAAGAAACGTTCTGACCCTAAAAACACAAAGCAAATGTAAATCGCCTCTTTTTATGTTCCTAGTTCGAAGTTCTATTGTACTGAATTATATAAATATGAACTGCAAATGAAAAACAACAAAAAATGAAAACAAAAAAAAGGAGACGTAGTATGTGATATTTACCAAAAACTTGATAACTGCTTAAATAAGAGAACTAGTAGTGGTTACTCTGGTTATCTGAACTGTCCAATACAATGAGGTTCTCTTATTAACAATGAACCGTGAATAAACCAGTAGAGCTCGAGACCTGCTATAGACTGTTGGAGCACTCTCTCCGCAGTCAGCAGTTGTTCACTACGATGCTAAACGTCTGTCAAACATGACCATACATTCATATAACACATTATAAGTCGGCAATAGCAGTAGTTATTTAAGTTTTAATGCAAAATATTTAGTTTCTAATATAGGTATAGTGTGTCAATCTGTAAGAAACTACATATTATGAAGAATTTGGATGATGGATGAGGTCCAAATCCAGCCAGTTGTGAACACTCACAGAACAAATACCGTTTAAATTTATTGCGTAGTTTACTTCACGTTTCTAAAATCTTAAAATCTCACTAATAATTATACAATGTACACCTACTCTAAAGCGTACATAATACCTACCTACAGCACAAGATTTTATTTGATATACTCCAACGTGTAAATAAGGAAATCTAAAATAGCCGAGAAACTGCTTACATATGCCTTTGACACAAAAGTGTGAGTGTCCTATCATTAAACATGTTGATCACCAACGATACCTTGGTGTAATCATCGACAACATGCTGGAGTCTCCATATTGAATACGTGTGCATTAAGCATACACAGTTCCTTGCTAATATAGTATCATTAAAAAATCACACCCATGTAAAATCGTGTCTATATTACACAACTACTTAACTGAATCCTATATTCAACATGGCTTGAGCAACTGTGGCCGCATATGAATCATACCTACAAAGCATCTTCAGCTTCCAGTAAAGAATTCAGCGTAATATTGTCTCAATAAACATTAAACAGAAATTCATTATCAATGATAGTCGTTTGTTTGACTACTGCAGAACCTTACCGGTACAAACTGAAGTTAAGTATATGCTACTTAAAGAAAATTTCTTTATTGAAAATCTTCGCAACGAGATAAAAACCCTTTGTTTATATAAAAGATTTAGGCAGGTGTCTGAATGAGACGGGACGTGACCTGTCACTGCCACTAATCATTGTTGCCATCCTGGCCTTAATAAGATTTTCTACATCACATACACGATAGTCTGATCCTTAACAAATCGAAACTGACAAAATAGTTGCAATAGTGAAATAGTTGAAGTTGTACTTGAAGCGATTGGAAAACAAAATAATTAAGTTACAATTTCAAAGATGATTTTAAAGTTTCGGACTTTGAAATACAATGGTAAATAACACAGCACTTTGATTTTATGCGCAATTGGTTAAATACCAGAATAGTGGCACGTCGG
The DNA here is from genome assembly GCA_949316085.1 of Hypercompe scribonia. Classification (NCBI taxonomy): domain Eukaryota; kingdom Metazoa; phylum Arthropoda; class Insecta; order Lepidoptera; family Erebidae; genus Hypercompe; species Hypercompe scribonia. Next base: position 10,365,148 of record OX438995.1, read on the forward strand.
TTAGGATAATAGACACACCGTGAGTGTAGTATGTGACGGTAAATGGAAAAAGGAAAATATCAATAATATGGCGAGAGGAGCACCCCACTAAACCAGCCAAGCTGTTACCAAGACCAGTGTCAGCTAATAAAAACGTCAGGGATTCAAGGGTATGCTTAATCCCTACCGTGAGTGAACTAAGCATAAAAATATAATTATAAAAAGACTTCGAAATATTCAGAATCAAAGAAGAGAAAAGATAAATGTCGATGTTTAGAATTAGGCTGACGTATAAAGTTCGAATCCAGCCAATTGTGAGCACTTATCGGCACTAAATTTGTGAATCGTTGACTGCAATACTCTAAGTAATCATGGTCTTTCGTCATCACCTTACTGGCCTTTTTACCAAAGTGTAATTTGAATCGGTTTACATAAAAAAATGTAAATTAAATTACAGAAAATATTTTTGGTCCATAAGCTGGAGTCCCAAAACGGTGTCGACCACAAACATTCTAAATCAACTTATTCATATATTTTTGTTACAATAATTTCAAATAAAATTTTACAGTCACATGTCCCTTGTTGTTTTTATTTTCAGCAAAAATCAAAAATGTCTAAAAATTTGAATGTTATCACTGTGTAACATGTTCTTTTTAATAGAATAGGGGTCAAACAAGGTGACGAGTCACCCGATAGTAAGCTACTACCGACACCCAAAGACACTTACAACTCAAAACGAATTCCGCTTAAATCGATTGCAGTTGTTAGGAGTACTAACTTTCAAAGGAGCTGCACGGCATGTACGAGTATACTCACTTTGTATACTCTAAAGCGTACGTAATATCCGCAGCACAATATTTTATTTGGTATACTCTCACGTATCAATTCGCTCTTTGTTTCAGTGCAAATTAGTCAAAACTTGGAGCTCATTACCAGCGCACGTGTTTTCCTCACACAGTAAGGCACAAAAAAAAAAATTGCTGTCACATACTGACACTTGACTTCATTTGACGTCAAGAATATTGTAGTTTAAAAACGTCTTTTATACTTCGAGATCATTGAAAAGAACTAATGCTGTATTTAGACACTAAAGTAGAACGCCTGATGATAACGGAAAAAAGCGAAGGTAAAATGATTACAGACAGGAGTTAGCTTCAAAGATTTGTGACATCTAATCGAAATGGAGTTTTAGATGCCTACCAGCACAGCACTTCACCAGGCTACAGAGCGCCATGGAGACTGCTAGTTGACATACTCAGTCAAAGAAACCATAACCCCCCACAGTGAGGGACTTACTAGCCACAAAAAATATGCCAGGCAAATACTGTCACATGTCGACAATAAATGCTGCGTGCTTCACGTGCGTCAAGACTTTTTATATAATTTAGCAAAACTATAATTATGAACACGTTAATTGTAAGTTACTTCTTAATTTACATTCTAAATTTTCTCATAAAGACTAATCGAAAGAATATACATATTGGTGACCATCATTAAATTTTGTAATTTTACTGACACGACAACTAAACTTAAGGTGCAGGTCAGGTCAGAGACACTCTTGAAGCGATTAGAGTGTTGGTATATAAAAATATTATTGTTATAACAGTAACCACTATTGTTTACAATAAGGTATTCAAGTAACCATATGTTCGATAGTCTGTACCATGTACTGCCACAATATGATCATCTGAAACTTCAGTGGTCCGATTTAAGTTTTCTGTAGTTTAACCTTCAACACTCTGCTCATATCCTATCTCTCATGTTCCTTTTACTATTTTTCTATCTTTTCTATCTATACGAGTCCCATAAAATATCCATTGCTAGAACGAAGGTTCTTAAAAAAAAAATAAAAATATACACAATGCCGAAATCCGAAGTAAATGAAATTGATCTTAACACCATATTACAACTGATTCCCCAGTTCGATACCAACATACCTTCAGGCGTATATCGTTACATTCGTTCATGTGACGCCTCGTTCAGCCTAGCAAACTCGACGTAACAACAAATCGTGCTTATTTTTGCGTTGAATAAAATAACAGGTCACTATTCATCCGATGTTCACGCCAAACAGTTTCCAAGTTTTGTAATGTGAAGAATTTTGTTGACGGATAAGGTTCGATGCCAGCCAGTTGTGAACACTCACAGATTAATACCGTTTTAATTTATTGCGTTTGTTAAAAGTTTACTTCACGTTTCTAAACTCTTAAAATCTCACTACTAATAATTACACAATGTACACCTACTCTAAAGCGTACATAATACCTACCTACAGCACAAGGTTTTATTTGATATACTCCAACGTGTAAATAAGGAAATCTAAAGTAGCCGAGAAACTGCTTACATATGCCTTTGACACAAAAGTGTGAGTGTCCTACCATTAAACATGTTGATCACCAACGATACCTTGGTGTAATCATCGACAACATGCTGGAGTCTCCATATTGAATACGTGTGCATTAAGCACACACAGTTCCTTGCTAATATAGTATTATTAAAAAATCACACCCCGTGTAAAATCGTGTCTATATTACACAACTACTTAACTGAATCCTATATTCAACATGGCTTGAGCAACTGTGGCCGCATGTGAACCATACCTACAAAGCATCCTCAGCTTCCAGTAAAGAATTCAGCGTAATATTGTCTCAATAAACATTAAACAGAAATTCATTATCAATGATAGTAGTTTGTTTGACTACAGCAAAACCTTACCGGTACAAACTGAAGTTAAGTATATGCTACTTAAAGAAAATTTCTTTATTGAAAATCTTCGCAACGAGATACAATTCCTCTGTATGCGATTTAGGTGGGTGTCTGCATGAGACGGGACGTGACCTGTCACTGCCACTAATCATTGTTGCCATCCTGGCCTTAATAAGATTTTCTACATCACATGCACGATATGTCTGATCCTTAACATGTCGAAACTGACAAAATAGTTGCAATAGTGAAGTAGTTAGAGTTGTACTTGAAGCGATTGGAATAAAAAATAATTAAGTTTCAATTTCAAAGATGATTTTAAAGTTTCAGAGTTTTAAATGCAACGATAAATGACACAGCACCTTGACTGTATGCGCAAATGGTACGGCACGTCGGTTAGGATAATAGAAACACCGTGAGTGTAGTATGTGACGGTAAATGAAAAAAGGAAAATATCAATAATATCGAACATGTGAGGGTGAATATAAATCTCCTACTTCACGGACTCGATGGCGAGAGGAGTACCCCACTGAGCCAGTCAATCTGTTACCAAAACCAGTGTCAGCTAATAAAAACGTCAGGGACTCAAAGCTATTCTTGATACCTACTGTTTACGACCAATAAACAATTGTAGTCAGGTACTTCATAAATTTAAGTGGAACCTTCCTAACTTCTCAATAGATGGCGTGCGCGTCGAGTTACATCGCGATATAGTTTGGTTCAACACCCTATAATTTAATGTCTGGCAATTTGTAAAACAATAAGATCAATAAACCAGAGTTAGATCAGATTACAGACGGTGTTTTTGTTATTTAACAACCTTCTAGTAAATCTCATTAGGGCAGGAGTTCAACATTAGCTTAGTTAGTTAACACCTACCGTAAGTGAAATAAGCATAAAAACATAATTATAAAAAAAACTTTGAAATATTCTGAATTAAAGAATGTTTTTATTTATAAGGTTTTATTTGAGACACTCAAACGTGTAAATAAGAAAATACAAGGAAGCCGAGAAACTGCTTACATATGCCTTTGATACAGAAGTGTGAGTGACCCACCATTAAAAATGTTGATCACCAACGATACTTTGGTGTGATCATCGACAACAATATGGACTGGAGTCTCTGCATTGAATACGTGTGCAATAAACAGATACAGTTCCTTGCTAATATAGTATTATTAAAAAATCACACCCCATATAAAATCAAATTCATCTTACACAATTGGGTAGATGACCTTATCATAATTAAATACCAATGTCAACTTCATTACAACAAATATCACAAAACATCTCGAAAAATACAGGTAACATAGCTTTTTATTATTATTACGAATTTAAATCAAATATACAGTAAAATATATTGTTCAATTGAGTAGTCTAAAACAGTGACGTAACAATTTTGTATTTTGTACATTTTTCGTACAAAATTGTCGTTTTGACAGAGGATAAATAGTAACTAATTTGACTAAGGTGTCACCTAGCCTATTCCCTAACTGCATCCTACATTCAATATGGTTTGAGCAACTGTGGCCGTATATGAAATATATGTATAAAGCATTTTTAATCTCCAGCGGAGAATTCGCTGCAATATTGTATCTATAAACATTAAAAAGAAATTTATTAACTATGATAGTGGTTTATTTGTCAATTGAAAAACCTTTACCGGTACAAACGCAAGTTAAGTAGATGCTACTTATAGAAAATTTATTTAATGAAAATCTTCGAAACTAGATAAAAATCTTCTGTTTGTGATTTAGGTGGGTGTGTAAACGAAAAGTTCTAGTCGATGAAATCGGACAAGACCTGTCTCTGTCCCCGATCATTGTTACCATTCTGGCATTAATAAGCAATTTTTTACAACATGTACACGAGCCTAATTACAGTTAATTCTTAACACGAAGAAACGAAGTATAAAAAGGTTTTTTTATACTTCGAGACAATTGAAAAGAAATAATATTTAAATAAGAAATAACTTTTTGAGTACAGAGACAGTGCCTCAATTAACCAAGAGTCTCATAAACGGTGAGTATGAGGAATGCCAGATTAAGAGCTATACTCTAGACTTTTGAAATGAATAAAATAGATTATTGTGACGTAATATTGTACTTGGACACTAACGTAGAACGTCTGACAGTTACGGGAAAAACTAGAGGTAAACTGCTGCCTGGTAACTGAGTTAGTTCCAAAGATTTGTGACACCTAATCGAAATAAAGGTGCTTATCAATACAGCACTTTACCAGGCTACGGAGAGCAACCAATGAAGCCAGCTGGTTGACCAACTCTCTCAAGTAATCTTGATCCTATGCTCTGAAGGATTTACTTAAGAAGGAGCAAAGTAAACCAAGGAAATTGCTGTCATATACACAGAACATAATTTCTAAACTAAATAAATGTTGCCGGATGAAGTAACGCATATGGCAACAAACTCATATATGTGACTTTTTATATTAACATTTATTTTAGTTTATAATTTTCATAGTAACAACTAATTTAAGAAATGAACGATGAATAAAAAAGGGGGTTTTGTCCCCGAAGGAGTAAACAGACACGTATTTAAAGTCCACAGTGTGCAGACTAACTGTAATATTTTTAAGAAAATAGCTTCGATTGCAGTTTGCTTACCTCCAAATAATGGCCACCACAATCCACAACCCGTAGATAATGTTTATAACTGGCAAGCTCGCGATCTGCTATAGACTATTGTAGCGCAGCCTTTAAAGCGGCTGGCTTTCGTGCTAAATAGTTATGTGGTGAGTGCAAGAGTAAATACTTATATAAAAGAAAATACTAACAACACGCTTTTATGTAGACATTGTATATTCTATAATAGTAATGTTATTAAACTTTCATACTAAATATTTATGTCTTTTGATTCGGATGCTTCAAACGTGTCCACCTGCTTTCAAATAAATTTGATTATAAGTGACAAGATAGATTTGAGCACAAACACGCACACAGTACGCCAATGAACCCTCGAGAGTTTCATAAAAAGAGAGTATGAAGAGTGAAAGATTCGGAAGCAGTATTATATAATTTTGTATAAGAATATATCACATAGTTTATTCTGAATGTTTTGAAGTCGAACCATCAAAGGCCCATACTACCCCGGCACCTGGGTTGCTAGGAACCCGACGCACATTGAGATCGGCGAAGGGATACAAGCTTAGGGCACACCTAGTTGTAAGTACACCCTCCCGTGTGTGTGTGCTTGGCCTCCCAGCCGGGGTAGGCCCCCGGCTCTGAGGCCAAGCACACACACACCCCCGGGTTGTCCCACCCGGGGACTAGGACTGTTAGTGGTGTTGTTGTTGATGTTGTTGCGTGGTACGTGATACGGTGTATCGCGCAGCACCCAAACCGCCGACATGGCCCTCACGTGCGTAACCCTGCAGGACCTCCTCAACGACCCAGTCATCCTCGCGGTCATCAAAAAGCGATACGCGAACATCGCCGTGCAGAAGGCACAGGACAAGATGGAGACAGAAGCGTCTCCAGAGCCCGCTGCGAGCTCGGGCGAAGAACTAGAAGAAGAGGGACAGACAGAGTCCTCCTCCTCCTCCTCCTCCGACAATAGCGATGAAGAGACCTCTTCAAGAGAGGACGAAGAAGGATTCACCGTGGTTTCCTCACGGAAACGCAGCCGTAAGGCCAAAGGAGGCCCAAACAAGGCCCCCAAACTGACCGAGAGCAAACCGACCTCGGCAGCGCCCGGCCCCGCGCCAGCCCCCGCCCCTGCCCCCGTCCCCGCTCAGGCCTCTTCAAGGCCTAAGCGCACCCCCTCCCCCTCAGGGAGGGCCTCGCCCACCACCACCAACGCATCGGCGGCCCCTAAAAAGGCCCCATCGCCCCCACCAATCTACGTCCAGGAAAAGTCGAGATGGACGGCTATTTCCACGTGGTGCAACGAGCGCCGGATAAGTTACCATTCCGCACGCAGCACCCAACAGGGTATCAAGGTCACCCTGGCCACGTCCAACGACCATAGAGCCCTATCAAAGCCCCTTCGGGAGAGGAACATATCGTTCCACACGTACACTCTCCCGGAAGACAGGATGCTGCGCGTAGTCGTACGCAACATCCCAAAAGAGATTTCGCCTGAAGAGATCAAAAAATCTCTTTTAACCCAAAACTACCTGGTGCACGAGGTACACCAGATGGTCAGAGGCCGCACTAACACCATTTACGTAGGGTGATGGTCTCGCTAGACGACAGCCCCGCGGGTAAAGACATCTTTAAGATGTCATCCGTCTGCGGGCTGTCGGGTATAACAGTAGAGCCACCTCACCGTAGAAGTGGCATTTCACAATGACACCGCTGCCAGCTCTACGGGCACTCGACGCAAAACTCTTTCGCCTGCCCCAGGTGCGTCAAGTGCCTGGAAGACCACGCGATGGAGGAGTGCAAAAGGCCCAAAGACAGGGCCCAATGCACCGAGCCAGTCGCGTGCGTGCTGTGTGGCGAAACAGGCGACCCCGCCAACTACAGAGGCTGCCCGCGGGCGCCAAAACCCCCCAAGGCGAAAGGACCTCAGCGCCCCCGCCTAGTCGTCCATGCTACTGCAGGGACTGCGGGGAGCTTTGCTGCTGCTCCTCCCCCAAAAACGAACGCATGGGCCACTCCCAGGAAGACGGGGGAGACCTTCCCACCTCTGCCCGTGCGGAAGACGATGCAGGCCCCCATACCTGCCCCAGTACCCGCAAAGGCAGCTCCCGGCGTGCCCATGCCCACAAAGTTTCTCCAAGGAGGGCCCAAGCCGATCGTCGACTATAGGAGCCCTCCTGCCCAACTAACCCAAACTACCGACCCGGACCTATCCCTCGTGGCAAGGTTCGCGAGTGCGATAGACTTTAGCGAGCTACGCCATCTCACTAACTTAATTCACCAAAACGAGGGCAATCCGTTGGCCCTCCTCAACGTCAGCATTAGATACTCGAGCGTACTCGAGAAGTTAGACGCGTTCAAGTGTAACCCATAATGGATAGGACACCGACAAGCAGAGTCAAACCAAGATCACTCAAGTTAAGGTACTACAACGCCAACGGCATCAGTAGGCAACGAGATGAAGTTGGCGAATTTCTTAGGGCACACCAACTCGACATACTATTCGCACAAGATACCTTTCTGAAACCCTCGCAGAGAAATCCTAACATTGCGAACTATTGTATGGTCCGCAACGATAGGCGTGACTCTGCGCTAGGGGGCACTCTCATCTATTATAAAAGGTCCCTTCACTGCGTACCTATGGATCCGCCTGCGCTGACAAGCATTGAGGCTTCGATCTGCCGAATAGGCATGACTGGACACCAACCAATCACCCTGGTCTCAGCCTATCTCTCACCCAACCGGTAATTACTCGAGAACGACCTCCAAGCACTGCTGGAACTGAGCAACGCTGTGATAATCAGCGGTGACCTCAATGCTAAAAACACCCTTTGGGGATGTCGCATCACCAACAGCAGAGGCAGAGCCCTGGAGTCGCTTTCGATGAAACTAGCGTTCGACATTATCACCCCGCTCGAACCAACCCACTACCCGACCAACGTGGCACACAGACCCGACATTCTGGACGTGGCACTCCTAAGGAACATAAACCTACGTTTGTGTTCAGTAGAAGTGCTACACGAGTTAACTTCTGACCACAGACCTGTGGTCATGGAGTTCGCACCCAGATTGGGTCCAATCGACGCAGGTCATACCCCCACTAGGCTTATCACGGACTGGAGGCGCCTCAAGACAAAACTCGAGGCATCCTCGTCCGTGCACCTAGACAGGATACCCGACCACATATCCAGCCACGAGGACACTACGGTGGCGATCGACTCCCTCACAGCACACGTGCAATCGTTAATTAACGAATGCGTTCGGGAGGCACCAGCGACGAACGATCACCGCTGGAACCTACCCGATGAAGTACGTGAACTGCTGAGACAGAAGAACGCCGCCGTACGAGCCTATGACAGATATCCATGCGAAGACAACAGGATCAGGTTACGAAGCCTAGAAAGAGCGGTCAAGTCGCGCATCGACCAAATGCACCAAGACAGGTGGGACAGGACACTACAAGACCTCGAACCTACCCACTCTGCCTTCTGGCAACTATCCCGCTCGCTAAAGAGAGACACGATCACCTGTATGCCTTCTCTAAGCCGACCTAACCTTCCACCGGCCTTCGACGATATCGAAAAGTCAGAGTGCCTGGCAGACAGTCTGGAACTTCAGTGCATGCCCAGCGCAATACACTACAATATAAACGAGGAAGCTAAAGTTGATTCGGAAGTAGAGCGCATAGCTTCACTTCCGACTTCAACAATAACAACAACGACGGGGACAAACGAGCAAGACCTAATAACAGTCACCCCCGAAGAAGTTAAGATGATCGTCAAGGTCCTACAGGCTCGCAAGGCACCCGGTTCGGACGGTATCACAAATAGAGTTATAAAACTCTTTCCGGAGAGGCTATTGGTCATTCTGACCTTTATCTTTAACGCAGCGCTCGAAAACAACATCTTTCCACAACAATGGAAAGAACCCGTGGTTATTGGGATACCCAAACCCGGCAAACCAAAGTCCGAACCGACTAGTTATAGACCGATAAGTCTGCTTAAAGGATTAGGCAAGATATACGAGCGTTTAGTTTATAATTGGCTGAAAGCATATGCCGATGCTAATCATCTCCTCCCACACGAGCAATCACCCGAACCGATCACTCGTGCGTCCACCAAGTCCACCGCATCGTTGAATACACCAGCGATCGGCTTCAACGCAACCTGTTCACAGGAATCCTCTTCTTTGACGTGGTGAAAGCTTTCGACAAAGTGTGGCACAACGGCTTATTATTTAAGCTGTCCACCATGGGAGTGCCACACAGACTCGTGCTCATCATACGAGACTACTTGTCGAACCGAAGCTTCCGCTACCGAGTAGAAGGGTCTCTATCCTCCCCTCACCCCATACGAGCTCTTGTCCCGCAAGGGTCAGTGCTTTTCCCCCCTACTCTTCACGCTTTATACTAGCGACATTCCGAAGCATCTTTATGTGCAGACGGCACTTTTCGCAGACTCAACGGCTATCTACTGCTCAGGAAAGAACCCCTCGCCAGTAGCCAAAGAACTCCAGACCGCAGCCAACGCACTAGGCGCTTCGTTCCGGAAATGGAGGATAGAGGTCAACCCCGAGAAGAGCCAGGCGGTGCTGTTTCACAGAAGACAGCTAAGCCTGTACCCCTTGGAGAAGATCCCTCAGATTAGGTGTTCGGCAAGTCTATCCCTTAGGCTAGGCAGGCTAAATATTTAGGCGTAACCCTTGACGACGGTCTAACCTTCGGCCCCCACATCAAGGCAGTCCGCAGCCGGGCTGCCTTCGTGCTAGGACGTCTCCACAGTTTAATAAACGCGCGTTCAAAGTTAGACTTAAAAAATAAAATTAGATTATACACGGCATGCGTACGACCTATAATGACGTACGGTAGCGTAGTCTTCGCACACGTTAGGCCATACAGGATCCATAGGCTTCAAACATTACAGAATAAATTCATGCGCAAAGCTACGGGAGCACCGTGGTATGTACGCAACGTCGATCTCCACATCGACCTTAGATTGCCGACCATCAAGCAATACATAAAACAGTGCTCTCTTAGCTACTTTGACTCTGCTCCGACTCACCCCAACCCTCTAGTGGTTGCGGCCGTAAACTACACACCCAGTAGGATCTCAAACATACGTCGACCCAAACACGCATTAAGGGAAGAAGACGACGACATTACGCTCGCTCAACGTAGAGCGAACGCAGCTAGGGAATCAAATACGATCCGTCCGCGTTTTCGTCCCCGTCGTCGGGGGCGGAATACGCGCCGAGTAAACCGTTTTAACATGGGAATAGGTCGCCCCAACTTAGCAGTAACGCCCCAAGCCGAGGTCCGTACCCCACAGGGGGTGCCCTTGGACAATGTTACTTAACAAATGACCGGTTGAGAGCCCTCAGCGCTCACCGTAAAACCCGCGTAAAGTTGTAGAGGCTATCCGAGGCCAACAGCTAGGTCCAATCAAAAAAAAATAATAATAAACCGTTAGGCCGTGGTCCGCCAGGCAAGATCACCTCGCCTAGTCCGAGGACGCTCCCTTTGTGTCGGAGGGACATGACACTCGTCCCTCCACAGCTACCATAGCGTGGGTCACCATACTGCATTGTCGACATTCGCAATGGGTATGGCTACCACCAGTCTTGGATTCTATTCATGCTTTCCATTAGGTAGAGTAGGATCACTTTGGTAGGCATTCATGAAAAAGAAAAACCATCACCGAAATCAGAAGATAATTTTTCCCTCGTAAGCACTGAATGAACCGTTGGAATACCCTTGTATGTAGAAGGAATAGAACACAAGTATACAGACAGTGCAGCAATGAATGCTCGAAAGTTTCATAAGCGGCGAGTATGAAGAGTTGAAGATTCATAAGCTATGTCCGTAACTTTGCATGTGAATAAAATAGATAGCTTATTGTGACCGTTTCGAATGTTTCAAAATTGAATTAGATAAAGATGTAATAAAATCAGAAGCGGTTCAATAATCGTTTGGAGAGGGCGGTTTACCTCTGACAGTAGTGAAAAAGAGCCGAGTGACATAACAACTATGTGTATTTGAAGTTCAATCTTGATTTAGTACTTATTAACTTATTTTCGTAACGGCTACTGATGAGCTTATATTAAAGTTATAATTTTTAGTTTTGATGCTCAGGTTTATTGTAACAAATAATGTAATAATTACGTTAGCATTTGTTTCTGCGGCGAGTGCTTGTGCGAAGAGATTCATGTTGTTTTAAGGCTTGTTCAAATTTTACGATATTTAAGTAAATAAATATGTCAGTCGTTACCTCACGACGATTATTTTACTTCTTTTCTTTGGTTATTATGATTATTAGTATAAATAAAGATCCTTTAAGTCTGAATTACTTACTTTTGCAATGGGAAAAAAAAATTGAATAGATGGATGGAAAGTTATTACTTGAGCAATTTATAAATTTGTGAATATATGTAAACACTGTACTTCTTTACTGAAGAAAAAGTACTTTTGTTCAAAAAATGGCTGTCTCATACGCCAACATTTGATTTCATTTGACCGTCAACCTTATTGTAGTTGAAAATTCATTTGTTTAATAATATCGAGACTAGAACAAGACAGGTAACAATTAAGCTTAGAACAAGAACGATTGGCCTCGGGGAACCAGTCACAGTGAATCATGTTGATAACTACAAACATTTATTCAAATGCAGTGAAAAGTGAAAAGTTCACTGTAAAATATTTGTACCAGAAAGCAAATATTAAAGGGAAAGCACAAAAAAACGTCTTACTTCAGAAATACTCAAATGCTTAAAGAAAATTTCATAATCCTTGGGACAAATTAGAATTTGTTTAAAGCACAACACCTAGTGACTACACATTTGTGTTAATAATAATGTACATGTAGATGTCTCTTTTTACATATATGTATGAGACAAAACAAAAATCCACTTAAATATAAAAGTTTTATATAAATAAGTTCACCAATGACGTAATTCTGAAATTACAAAATTACAACCTAATGAGAAAGTTCTCCTGCTTTTGGAGTTCATTTGAAATGTAACAAGATACCGTGGGACTCATATATAATCAAACGAAAATGAAAACCACAAATAACTAGAAGACCAAATACGTGAGTAGAAAATCTTATTTTTTTAAACATGTAATAATCGACCACGTAACGTTGAGCTGCGCCTGACCTAATATGCACTTGGCTGGTTTTCTCATTTAATAATTAACAATATAATTCCTCAATTATTTTATAATATTGTACTTTCTCTTCTACGACCTTTTAAAGTTACTACGCTTTTGACTAGACGCAGAGTACAAATTCTTTCAAAACAAAGCCCAATTATTGTTGTTCTAATTATAGCTTTATGCAATTATCTCTTCACATTGGCAATGACTGCCTTTCTGTTTAGTGAAAGTTCTAGTTTCTGATTATAAATTAACATTAAGTTAATTATAAAGAAATAGTGATTGGGGTCGTAAGGCTGTTATCGTGAAATCCATGTTTAGTTGATGTCTTCCAACATTCAAAATGAATTAAGCTAAACGTGTAACCATTAACACGGTTTGCACTTGAGGTAACTCTCGTCGCATATTTGATAGATGAACTATATCAGCTCTTCCTCTCGGTATTGTGATGAACTCTATAAAACGACAATTACTTTCAAAGTCAAGCTAAAGTTTAATAATAATATGCAATACGTAATCTATACGTAAATTTAACGCACAAAAAAATATTGAAGGTACTTAAATACTGGGCAAGTCAATTACATCATGATGATATACTCCTAGCCGCTTAGGCCATGTTGACATCTCAACGGAGACCAGTTAACTACGCAGGATATACTATAGTGCGCAAGCGTATGCGCAAACGCAAGAGCACTCTCTGTTCAATCACTCTCACAAAACAATGGGATGGCTATAGGACACGACCAGAGAGCGATCAGGCGCCTGACCGACGCCTTTACCTGCTCTTCAAAGCACGGGAGTTAAAACTTTCATCTTCCAAACTTCAGTTCATTTAGCAGTTTTGTAATCAGAAAAAAATAAAATAATTTTTTGCCTGACCCGGGAATCGAACCCAATACCTCTTCATCGATTGTCATGTACACCAAGTACCACCACGTAGACCAACGACGTAGTCATCACAAGTTCGTCACAGCCGTAAGTATTATTTTATATAGCACATTATAAAACACGAGTTGTTTTATTTTAATGATTTGTTTTAATATTTTACTCTCACCTGCTCTTTTACCTTCTCGTAGATGTAACTGCATCCAGCCGCGTAGCCGAGCAGCAAACACCACCAACCTCGAACATATCTGGAAAAAGAAATTAGCTTTCTATTAAAATAGAAGCACAGGTTATAAATACTTCAACAGGCTTAACACTAGATTTAAAATTATAAATACTAAAGACAGCGTACATGTACAAAGGTGTCTATGTTTAAAAACCATTCTATAAAACAAAACCTTATCAAAACATAGATAATCCAATAAAAGTCAAATATCCCTCGCTAAGCTTGAAGTGTGTCTTTCAAATTTATTTCGAAACGATCTGACATCTGTCATATTTAATTTATGAAGTAAAATTTACTTTCGACCATTTGTCAACGGTCTTAACTTCTACGTTTCAATTAAAAATACAAATTAGGTGTAAATAAACTACTTAGAAACATGAAAGCCTGACATAAAACATTCATCTGACAACTACAGAGTACTATGTTTAAGTTTATGTTGACTCTCTGCGCGATTGAATTTTGCACAACAAGCTTAAAACCAAAGTGAACAAGAGCAAACCGTCTAATAATGAAACCCGACACGTTTCAAGAAAGAACCGTGTTCATTCACAGCTCCCGTTTACTACAAAAAAGCTGAAACAAACTCTAAACGACTCAGAAATGAAATTATACGTAACCCTTATAGACATTACAGCATTACTACATATCGAACAGATTCAACACTTTAATACCTGCATGCTCGGTATAAAAGTCACTTGAGCTTTTATTCCACTATTTAATTAGAATTGACCAGTTTCATTGCATTATCTTCTTCCAAACCTATATAATTTCCAACATTATCAGGGGTCGGCGACTAATGCAACAGATTTGATCTGAATACCACAGTAGTTCCCGCATCCCTCGTATTGCAGGCGCAGAGTGGCACACCGTGTGGTTTTAGTTGATCCGATGCCGACACACCAACCGGCGTGAACCCTGCTGGGGTGACGGGCCGTGGGGGTTTCTAAACGTTTGTGAGTATATTTGAGGTACCGAGTTGCCAATAACGATTGCTATAGATGATTATATCAATCGGTGAATGTGCCCTTTTATGCAAGGGCGAAACACCACCAACTTCCATATTATTAGTCATTTCGACTGTAATTAGGAATTTCTTTTAAGAGAAAATCCAGTAAAATGTGGGCCTGAAACGGTAATTGAACCTGAGACCTCTTGATCGGCAGTTGCTAACGCTAACCGCTAGACCAACGAGATAGTTCCTATTGTATTATCAAAGATTACAATTGTTTTTTTTTTACCATTAACATCCATAACCTAAGTGTGGGTATTTAGAAATAATGAAATTCACCTCGAAAATGGGGCAATTCTGGCATCTCTAAAACCACCAATACTACTTGTCCTTTTACGAAAATATATCAATATTAAATTATAACATAAACAAAATAAGAAATATATATAATATTAGAAATTAAAATGTATTTTTGAAGTGAAAACTTCTTTAGGCGCGTTGAGCGTTTTGGTAGAGGGTAAAATCCTCGGTTCGCGTCACCGACATGCTAATGATAATAGTATATCTATAGCTATGGAGAATATGATATTATATATTATATATGAAATTTATTATTATTATATATTATATATGATATTATATATTATATATAAACATAAAAAATTTCATATAATTTTTACATATAGTTTTAATTACTCTCAACTTAATAGTTCCGTTTTCACTTCTATCGGCAGTCCCACGACTGCTACTGTTTTTTTTAAATAAAAAATTAGGTAATAATTATAACTCCACACATCTCACACACGGCTGTCTGATTCCCAGTTAGACACAACCTGTACTATGATAACCAGACTGCTGATTATCATTCTTACATATGTCTAAATACATACATATTATAGATAAACTACACCCAGACACAGAACAAACCATCGTGCTCACACACAATTATTTGTCCCGAGTGGGAATCGAACCCACGACCTTCGCCTTAGCAGTCGAGGTCACTAACCACTAGACCAACAGGCCTGTCGAAATACTCAAAATATAAAAGTCAAAGTTAAAAAATATATTAAAAACTATTACAATACAATACATATATAAAATTATTACATTCATGTGTCCTTAAAATTAGATATTGATTTCTGTTATTTACTGTTATTGTGTTATGTACGTTAAATTGAAATTATATTTCTATGTAAATCAATATAAATTATAATTAAAATTAGTATCTTACACTTTAAAACTTGTTGTTGTTTGTTAGTCTCACTAAAATTCAGGAGTTTGTGGAAATCCAGGGAAAGTTTAAACGATGTGAAAACAAAACAATAAAAAAAGGGGAATACCCTAACATCACGTGTATGAAGTAGTGAACGCGGCCTGTTGCAAATAATCTCCTATTGCTCACCAACTTGTCTGAAAACTTTGGTTCTCTTTTGTTCCTCATCTCAGAACTCCAAGAGTTTTAAACTATTTTTATATCAAAACTTCATATAAGGGTGAACATTAAGAAATGAAAATAGTTCCTTACAAAATATATTAATGTAGGTAGTTTGAAGTCGATATATTTAAGCTAATTTTGCATATCTCAGTTAATAGACAAAATACTTAATTGTACACAAATAAACTGGACGCCATTATATACTGTTTGTCTCGTCCGTGTGGTGACGGATTAAGAATACATAGTGTTGCAAACCCTATTCATCCCGTGGGCGTCGTACGAGGCGACTAAGGGAACAAATCATTCAGGAAAATATCACTACAAAGAGAAGGAAAACTCAAAACAAACCCTATTCCAACTCGTTTGGCCAGCGTGGTATAGAACGCCAAAACCTCCTTGCTAAGGAGGGGCCTATGTCCAGCAGTAGACTGTAAGGGCTGTTGATAATGATGATGATGATGAATAATTAGAAATTTTACAATCTTATACTCACCGCATAATAGTTTAATATAAGAGTGTAGATATTTTTACTGCAGGTGCATTGCTGCCCGAGTTCTAAGCAGTAGTGAAGTTCTTGACGGCAGATGTCACAGACTCCATCTGCTCTAGTCCCGAGCTGTTAAACAAAAATAGTTTTATAACCCGCAGTTTCGTTGACCATCACATTTGCTTCAGTATGCCCCTGTGTTACGCACCATAAAGCTTATTATTATTATTTCAATACTTATAGGTACATATCTATAGCTGTAACTTCCCAAACTTTCGAGAAGTTTCCTTAAATATGTTACAATGACTAAGAAACGATTGTAAAGTTAAGGCGATTATTTACGAAACTGGACTGTAAAAGGCTGTTGATAGACGTGATAGAATTATTTACTGCACGGTTACGAAAGGTTGTAAAACAAAATGTTACAATTTAAAACTGCTCCTACAATGAAATATAATTAAGAATTTAAAACCTTGGGCAAACGTTATTTAATTTGTTTAGAAACTATAAGGTAACAAATATATATTCTATTATTGATAAAAACACAAAATAAATTAGAGTTTTACTTTTCTGAAAATGTGTGTAGACACACATCACAATTAATATTATAAGAAAAGTTTAACGTCATTGTTTTATTATATTAAGGAACCTAAAACATTATGATAAAGCTTTGTAAAGCACAATTAATACACAATAACTTAAAACAGACACAAATATATCATTACAGGTATGTCGTACGTAATATTAATGGTTCACATGTTGGGCTTTTAGTGGGTAACTGACTTTAAATAAAAGTGTATCTACACCACTACACTCTACTTAACTGAAACATACAAAATAATGATCGTACTGAGATCTGCTGCTAATTAACTTTGTCATCAGCTTATTTGACATCGTAACTAATATTTTAAACGCGAATGTGAGTTTGTTTGTTAGGTTCTCACGTCCAAAATATTAAACCTATTTAAAAATCTGTGTCGTGATGGATTGAGAATACATAGTGTCACCTCCTGTTCATCCCGTGGGTGTCGTAAGAGGCGGCTTAAGGAGTGAATTATGCAGAATAACATTATTGCAAAGAGAATGAAAACTTGATACAAACTATACCAACCCGCCTTACCAGCCTTGTATGGGAGCTAAAATCTCCTTTCTAAGGAGAGGCCTATGTCCAGCAGTGGACTATTTAAGGCTGTTTATGTGATATGGCTTGAAAAATCATTTCACCAATGGACAGCTACATTATCAGTGAGTAACATTGGTTACTTCTCACCGCGATAGCCGATACACACGCGAGCGGAGCAATGGGCAAACGTAGTAAAGATATAAAACATTGTTTAAATTAATTTAATTTTATGAGGAGATCAAGTTAACCAAAGGTAAAAGCTGAGGGTACCTACAGATTTCTTTAAATACACTGTCCTAGGCTAAAGACTCGCTGTATCTTAAGAGTTATTTATTGAGGTCTACGGATCTGAATGTGAGGTACAAAGGTGATAGAAACTGCGTACCTGTTCATGATCCTCTCTGCGCCTTTGTGATTGACAGGCCAATACCACAGTCAATATGCAGTTTTAACTTCAATTTGTCTAAATTCGAAGAATACTGTGGGAGAATTAAAAAAATATCAGACACGGAGAAAACCGGATTGCCTTAGAGAAACAGCATGTGGATCATGTGATGCGGTGAAGAAAAAACTCCACTCACCTTGAAAATGGTGTTTCAACAAATTTCTCCCCCTTCCCACTCTACGGACCGGGTAACAATTTACAGGGTTCATGCCTTTCTTCATTTTTAAAACTACTTTTATTTACTCCTGGGTCGCGTTGGCACGAGCAGAACGGATATTGGACGAATACAGACCGCCTCTAACTTTATATATTATCACTTTACTACCTACCCACGTCCTCTTACAATATTTGCTAACGGCTGAGAATATTCCGGAACGAGCTGAACAACGATATATTTCTTGTAGATGCTGCGAGACAGAACAGATTTGTTTATGGTATTCTCACGAGGATGAAAGTTACTGAAGATGAATGTACAATGTACCAGGCGTCTTGGTCCAGTAGTGATACCGAATGTTACCAGAAGTCGTGGGTTTGATTCTCACTCAGAACAAAGTGTTAATTAGTGCGATTATTTATTTTTTCCATCATTCAATAGGCTAATGAGCATGATGTAAAGTAATTACCGCCGCCCATGATAGCCCGGAGTTTGAAACAATTGGCGGCTTTTGAGTAGGAGTTCTGTAAACTTCTAAGTCTTAGAATGTAATTTGTCTGCAATATTTGTATGTGTTTAGTCCTTATCATATGTTTTAAATATCACACATTCACAGATCTCGATAAATTGAACCTTAATAGTCCTGCACGAAGTTCACTTTCTAAACTTCTTTTTTTTAAACTCAAATTATATTGAATATATTTAAAAATTAAAATGTAATGATCACAAACACGATATTATTCTTAAAGTAATGTAGATATCTTCTGCTAATGTCGGTCATTATTAGATTTACAATAAAATCTAAAACGGTATACGTACATACGTTGTATGATTTGTGTTAAGATGCTTCTCACGAGAATGTTAACATGGTGATATCCGCGGCTTGGCTGATGTGATTTTCATCACGAACAGCTAACAAGCATCACTATAAATAATCCTACTGATATTATAAATGCGAAAGTTTGTTATTATGGATGTTTGTTACTCTTTCACAAGAAAACTACTTGACGGGTTTGGATGAAAGCTTACAGTAATATAGATTATACGTTGGAATAATATATAGGCTACAATTTGTGATGATTTTATGCAATTTCGGTCGTAATATAACGATACATGTCAATAAGTACGAAAATAATCTGGTCTCTAAGAGTTATCTAGGCGTACGCTGCCGTACCGTAGGATTGTTCGTATGTTAAAAAAAAAAATATTAACTTGATCTGTTACGAAACTTAACGTGGCAGACCAAATTCCAAGCGAGCGACGCCACGGGCAAAAGCTAGTGATTTTATCTAAAGAAAATTGGATCCATCCATCTGTTTAAGAGCTATGATTTCAGACAGACATAGCAGGCAAACTTATAACACGCCTCTTCGTGTCGAGGTTAAAAAACAGAGTTTCAAAACGGAAGTAGAAAGTTTCACAGCCGTTAGTAAAGAGTATAGTAATGTGACGGGAAGTGGGTACGTAGTAAAGCAATGTTATATAAAAGGCGCTTATAATTTGTCTGAAGTTTGTTCTGCTGGTGGCAATGGAGCATAACAGTAAAGCAACATGTTGTGAGGAAGAGGAAAGTCACGAACCCCCTTAGATTGTAGCCCGTGGATTGGAAGGGATATGAATTTATCAAAACAGTTTTTACGTAAGTTTAATTTTGTTTAATTTGAATATTGCTCGTGTACCTACATACTTTAATGAAGCAATCCTGTTTTTTCTTGTTTGTTATAAAAAAAAATCTTAAAATTTGAATATGATCTGATGGTGCTGCAATATGATCTGACGCTGATTGGCTGTGGCGTTCGTCTGACAGTACCAGAGACGCAGGATTACAAGCAGGTATCTATAGTTTCCACCACCGTACCTACTATGTAGGCCCATAGACCTATCTTTTACAACTCTTATAAGATATCATGAACCTTCAGCATAGTGTACTTTATTTTCTTATCCTAATGCTGAAGTAACTACTCAATTGAACAATATATTTCAGTGCATATTTGATTTAAATTCGTAATAATAATAAAAAGCTATGTTAATTGTATTTTCCGAGATGTTTCGCGATATTAGTTTTAATAAAGTGGACATTGGTATTTATTTACGACACAGTCATCTATCCTATTGAATCTTCGTAAAAACCGTGTTTCCAAAGCGGAAGTGGAATCTCTCAGCTAACCACAGAGAAAATAATGTGACGAGAAGTGGGTAGTTCAGCATTACAATATGAATAAAAGGCGCTTATAATTTATCTGAAGCGTTTTCTGATGGCGGCAATGGAGCATAACAGTAAAGAAATATATAGTACGAAAGAAAAAAAGTGAAGGCTCCTCTTAGATGGTCGCCGTGGAGTGGAAGGTATATGGATTTCTTTACTTGATTTTACGAAGCAATTCCGTTTTTTCTTCTTGTGATAATTATTTTTCCAAATCTTTTACAGTATTGCTCACGTTTCGTTATGATGCTGCATGCTGACGCGGCGATATGATCTGGTGTTGATTGGCTGTGTTCACCTGGCAGTAACAAAGGCGTGGAGGACCACAAGTAGGTATCTACAGTTCCTTTACCATACTCTCTTTATTATGTCTTAGGGATATAGTGAAGCTTCAGCCCAGTGCACTTTATTTCCTTATCTGAACGGTAACCAGTTAAAAAAATGTTTAGGAACAAATAGAACTTCAAATCATTATTTAAGAGCTCTGCCTCTGGTCCAGCGATATGGTGCAGTTCGCGGAAAACGCACAGGACCGGTTGTTCTAGTGTCTTGGTGGCAGCCGGATGATAAAAGCCGGGTAACCACTAACTCTGAAGTTTTCCGTTGCCATCAACTTCATATGAGTATTCATCACATCCCCTTTCATCATCATCATCATCAAAAGCCTTTAATAGTCCACTGCTGGTTATTGAATTAAGGGTATCCATTTGGTTTCAATACTTGTAAGTATTATATTTAAAACTGTGTTGGTTACAGTGAAACATTTATAACACATAGGACACACTTCTAGTGCTGTAATTGTTGTTTTAAGTTTTTTTCTTTAAATTCTAGAGTAGTTAAATATATATATATGGAGGGGACTAAATCGCAATTATATTATATAATTGTGTTATTCGTATTACATTGTTTATGTTCCTAGATATAAGGGTACGAAGGTTTTTGAAGTGAAAACTTCTTTAGGCGCGTTGAGCGTTTTGGTAGAGGGTAAAATCCTCGGTTCGCGTCACCGACATGCTAATGATAATAGTATATCTATAGCTATGGAGAATATGATATTATATATTATATATGAAATTTATTATTATATATTATATATAGCTATATATGAAACATAAAAAATTTCATATAATTTTTACATATAGTTTTAATTACTCTCAACTTAATAGTTCCGTTTTCACTTCTATCGGCAGTCCCACGACTGCTACTGTTTGTTTTTTTAATTTTCACTGTGGTTTGTGTGTACTCACATTTTGGTAGAAAATTATTTATAATTTCTTTTGATCAGTATTTAGCTTAGTAGGTAGTTTTTTCTTAATTTTCATATAGTTTTATTTTAATCACATTTTTCTGTGATTTCTCTAGAGGATATTGACTAAGTGGTATTGTTTTTTTTTATTCAGGGCACGCCAATGCAGACAATACAGTACGGTTAATTGCACTGTGATGACCTAGAAGATGCTTTTCACAGCAAGCATATGGATATAGAAGGCATGACCATCATTGTGGCAGTGTACGGGTCACACATTTGCCACAATAACTGTTGACCCTGCATCAAAGGGTCCCCGGTATCGCGCTCACCGATGAAACACAACAGAATGGATGCTGTCGCTTTGGGTTAGTCTTATGTGAGGTATTATAATTATATTTATACTTGGTGTAGTGTCTTAGGAGAAGTTATATTTTATGAAACACTTTTGTCAAACTTGTAGAAATAATCGGTGAATTATTCCATAGGTATTCAAATATCTGGTTGAAGGTTGTAGTGGATACTGTAAGGGTCACATTAAGCTTGATTACTATTGACTACCTCGGTGGTGTAATGGTAGCGAATGTGACTCGAGCACCCGAGGCCTCGAGTTCGATTCCCGGTCGGATCAAATGTTTGTATGATCTGCAAATATGTTTTGGCGTTTGGGTGTTTTCTGCGTATGATATGTATACAGACTGACTGGTGAGATACCTTCAATATGAGGACGTGATAGTATGCGAACATATATCATGAAATAAAATAACATAAAAACGAAATATTAAATAACTTCTTAGTAAACTTCGTACACAGTACACCGAGAGCCCAGTATTTAACTGCGGAATACTTGGACACCGCGCGGACTTATTTTTTAGAGACATTTCGATAAAAAATAAGCACCTATTTTTTTTATATCAAGTTAACGAGAATCGAGTACCGAGTACTCTCCATAAGTATTGAAGGTATCTCACCAGTCACAGTGTATATTTACAAAAAAAAATGCACAAGTATTCCATCAGTCGCTCTGGTTACCATAGTACAAGCTCAGCTTAGTTTGAAACTAGATAGCGTTGCGTGTCAAGTGTCCCAAATATTTATTCGTTTATTATTGAAAATAACTTGTGTGACTATTTTTTTACAGTATGTGGGTAACTCAAAAAATTGTTTCAAAAAAAATCAATTTCATTGGTAAAGGCCTAGTATAATTCCATATTATATAGTATTTAAAAGTATGTGTAGATGTCGATGCACCCCTCTAAAAATATTTCTAGCAACACCCATGTACGTCAATTTTCGATAGTTATACTAAAAAGAAACAATATTTTCAAAATTAACATGCAATACATATGACGTTTGACATTACTATTTTTATTGTAACTATTCATTTATTTTTCAAAGGTGCTTTTACAGATTACTGCCATTATTATAACATCATCAACAGCCTTTTACAGTCCACTGCTGAACATAGTCCTGTCCTTAGCAAGAAGGTTTTGACCTACTATACCACGCTGGCCAGACGGGTTGGAATAGGGTTTGTTTCAAGATTTCCTTCTCTTTGTTATGATGTTGTCTTGTATACTTGGTCCCTTAGTCGCCTTTTACGACACCCACGGGATGAATAGGGGGGGTGACACAATGTATTCTTAATCCGTCACCACACGGGCAGTATAACATACTTTGATGACTATTTTATTTAATAGTTCAAGACTAATGGACGCAGATCAGACCGGGCTTATCACAGAAATGTTTGAAACGGCGTCAAAGGAAAGGCGATTGTCTAAAATAGACCACTTAACTAGAAGAAAGATTTCCAGAAAATTGCTGTCACATACATGCTTGACAGACAACCAGGCCAGATACAGAAGAAGTAATGTAAGGTGTGAAATTTCATTTTAAAAAAGAAATTAATTTCCACAGCTGTTTAAATGCATCGTAGTTTAAATAGAGTGAATAAATACTGATTTTTCTTAAGATGGCTGATAAGATTTATACAGATATCACATGCTGTAAGTTTATCGAATGATTCAATATTGTTTAATTTATTTTTATTTACTTGCAGTTCAATTAGAAGGGGTCACCGTCTGTCTACAGAGTTTCGAAGGTGCATACGTGAAGTGGAAGGCTGAAAAGGTATTATATATTCGTTGTATCATAGGCCTCTCCTTAGAAAGAAGGTTTTGACCTACCATACCAAGCTGGCGTAGTCCTGTGTAGTTTATTCCCTTGCTCTTGACACTTATCTACGTGATAAAATTAGGGATGGAAACAAAAGAAGTTGATAAATTGAATTTGAAGTTTAAGAACTCATTTTTTTTATTGCGCAGTTCGAGACAAAGGGTTCAGCACATCCACTTCAGAGTAAGGAGCTGTTCACTTCAATGCTAAACAGTCATGTGGTTTTTTTTTTGTATAGAAATCTACCAATATGTGTATATAATATTTTTTTTTGTCAATTGTTTAATTTTTTTACCTACGAAAACCCTTGTTCTCAAATACCAAAAACTTTTAGAGTGTAACATAAATAATGTCATAAAGAAGTTTCACTTCTTACGAGTGTACGCTAGTACACGCACACATTTTTTTATGGGTAGTGACTCACCAAAGTGACTCTACTCTGTCTGATGGAAAGCATGAATAGAATCCAAGAGTGGTGGTCGTCATACTCATTGCTAATGCAAACCCACAGTATGGCGGCTTAGTGAGATGCTTCTTCACGCTCTGCTTAAATGACCCGGGAGTACAGTGAGAGAGAAATACGTGCGCCGGTTATGAGTGTCAGACTTTAACTGATTCGCACAGGAAGGAAGAGCCGAACCGTTTAGTACGGGTGCGTATGTCTACCATTCTAAAACGGTGATTTTCAAGGCCAGTACGAGTCGTCCTGTAGAGGAAGGGAGAAGGTGGGACCAGTTGGAAGAGCTCATCAGAACACTCTCCATGATGAAAGAGCCACTATTATCATTATTACTATAAATATTAAATTTCACTAATAAATAGTAACAAATTTGAAAAATAACTACATAGATATTATTTTTTAGTAGGAATGTTTACAAATAAAAATATTTTGTCCATTTTGGAGTCACATGCATATACCTTATTGGATCCTAGTTACAGGGACCGCCCTGGCTTAAAAGACCAGTAGCCCTATATGTGGTCCAGGATATTAAATACCATTTATTTGAATTTAAACTAACAATAAGGTCAAAAATAAAAAGGTTGAATATGAAAATCATTTAATAAATAATGAATATATTATTCCGTTCACCCCTCAGCAAATAATGGCAACATCTATGTATTACATATATTTGGTATTTTTTTATTAACACTGGAGAACAAAACCCCCTAAAATATTAACAGCACTTCTTCCCTTCCTGCACATTCTCACTCTTTCTTACAGCAACTCTTCTCGACTCTTCTACCCTTCCCGGCTAAAGGCCTATCTCTCTCGTCCCAGACCACGACTCCGTCGCAAGCGCAAATGCGTTTTGGGTTCTGAAAGATGCCAGCCGATCGCGCTATAATGCCGCACGCTACACTGCAACGAAAGAAAGTTATTCATAAATCGTCATCCTTAAGTCCACTGCTGGACAGAGAACCATGGAACGACACCCATGGAAAGAATAGGGGTTTTTTTTGTCTATATTAAGAGCCTGCCAAAGTGACTTCTCTGCCTGATGGAAAGCATGAATAGAATCCAAGAGTTATGGTCACCATACTCATTGCAAATGCTGACAACGCAGTATGGTGACCCACACTATGGTGGCCCAGTGAGATGCTTTTTCACACCCCGTTTGGGGACGGAAACGGCATGACAGTCATCGTGACAGTGTACGGTTTACACAGTTACCACGATTACTGTCACCCCTGCACCAATGGGCCTCCGGTCCGAGCATAGGGGTGGTCTGACGGACCTATATTGATCCGCGACGAAAATTCTGACTTGCTTTTCAAATAAAAATAAAATGCGTGCTTGTTGGTTAAATTAAATATCATGTATTTCTCCGACTTCCGTCCATCCGACACACATCCGTTCCTTTTCACGTAATAACTTACAGAACGCAGCTAAGAAAGAGAAATTATGTTACACATAAAATGTATCTAAGTAGTTATATGAGTGTGGCGATTTTCACATACTGAAAAAAAAAAACATACTTCAACGCCATCTAGCGAAGACACATCGAACTACAGAGTCGGTGCTAATTCTACATCATATAGTGAAACTTCTTGCACTTCTTAGTTTGTAAGTATAACTGTCCAAAATCTTTGATCTTCGGTCCAATGCATTTAATCATCTCGTCTGGTTGAAGTAACACCCATTCCTTTGCAATGATGACTCCAATGTGATACAAAATTAGCAGTTACTCCGTAGTTTGGTGTATTTTCGCTAGATGGCGCTGAAATACGTTTTGTTCTAGAGCCCACCCGGCACCCTACAAACTATGCCTAGACAGTACTAATAACCTTACACATACATACATATTACTGACAAATTAACTCGAGAACACGGAATAAATAATCGCGTTGGGTGGGCATCGAACCCACAACCGCTTAGCAGTGAATGAGACCCGTTAAGATAAATTGTCATATGATATAACAGTTGGTCTACTTACGGCTTCCCGCTATCTCCATCTATTTTAGAGGTAGGCGTAGACCCCTTGCCTAAGTCGTCTCTCTGATCCGTGACGGCTACAGAACGGCCTATGATATCCCACACCTGAAAGTAATATAATGTTGTAACTAGCTGCACATTTTATATATTTGTATAGTACTCCAAAGAGAAGAAAACCACATAACAATCCGTATGGGCAGTGCAGTATAGCACGATAAAACCTTTCTAAGGAGAGGTTTGAACAGTCCACTGCTGGACTTGGGCCTCTCAGGAAGGTTTTGGCCTACTGTACCACGCTGGCCTGACAGTTTGGTATAGGATTTGTTTCAAGGTTTAGTGGTCTCTTACGACATCCATGGGAAGAACTCGATGGTGACATTATGTAATCTTAATATACATGGAAATATCGAGCAAGTGACTGTTGAAGGCAGGTGATCTGATATTGAGTAAGGTTATTAATGCATAAGTTTGCATCTATATTGTATAACCTCACACATATTACACACATACACAGCCTGTACTATGGTAACCGGACTGGTGATAAACATACTTATATATTACTAAATATATACATTTTATATATAAATTACCCACGGACAGAACAAATAATAATGGACATCACATAAATATTGTCTGTGTGGTGACAGACTAAGAATACATAGTGTTACCACCCCTATTCACCCTGTGGGTGTCGTACAAGGCGACTAAGAGAACAAAGTATGCAACACAACATCATTACAAAGAGAAGAAAAACTTGAAACAAACCTTATTCCAACCCGTCTGACCAGCGTGGTATAGTAGGCCAAAACCTCCTTGTTAGGGAGAGGCTTATGTCCAGCAGTGGACTGTAAAGGTTGATGATGTTGATGACATAAATATTTGTCCTGGCTGGGAATCGAACCCACGACCTTTGGATCACTGACCACTAGACCGACAAGTCCGTCGTTTATATAAAAACGAAGACTTTGTTTGGTTCAACGCACTATTCTCGGGAACTATTCATTCGAATTATGTGTTTTCTATGTATAACATGTATTTACAAAAGCGTTTACGGTTATCTGTCAGTCCATCTAACTTCCTAGTTTGAAACTAGATGGCGTTGTATGTCAGAAAATTTATTTATTGAAAAATTATATTAGTGATAGACAAGATATACTCTATATCATCACGCTACGATCAATAGGCACCAGGCATCAATCAAAATAAAGCACCTCACTGTGGTTTTTAGTCGGTTCGAGTGCGACATAACCACCAGTGGGTGGTATCCGGGGGGATTTCCACACAGACAAAAAAAAAATAGCTAGTATAAATATACCTTTAGCACATTGTCAACTATCCTGAATGTGGCTCGACCAGTCTCATCAGCGACAATATTGCCCAAATCTCCAGCGTGTCTGTGCTCTTCGGGGTTGTCTGGACCCCCGTGTGGGGTCCCACGGGGGTTATAATGGTCCCCAATGGATTCACAACCCTAAAAGCAATAGAAAAATATTAATCCAGATTTCATGTTTTTACTTCTTAATACAAGTACTGTAGATCTATACATATAATAAAATACGCTAGATGACACCTAAGTTAAATTAGTTACTTTTTATCATCTGTCAAAACGACAAGTTTGTACGAAAAATGTACTAAATACAAAATTGTGACGTCACTTTAGACTACTCAATTGAACAATATATTTCATTGTATATTTGATTGAAATTCGTAATAATAATAAAAAGCTATGTTAATTGTATTTGCCGAGATGTTTCGCGATATTAGTTTTAATGAAGTGGACATTGGTATTTATTTACGATACAGTCATCTACCCAACTGTAGCAGTTCGTTGTCTGTATATTAAAGATATCGAATGATACTCAATGAAAAGAGGTCTTTATTAAAGGGGCCGTTCAATTATTACGTAAGCACTAATATCTTTGCTTTGCTTATTTTGGATGACATGGGGGGTAGGGGAGTCTAGATGATGATTACGTCATCGGTAGTTATTTTCTTCTTTACACGAATGGCAACCCACACATTGTCTTTGCTTGAAAACGAAAAGCATTTTCGGGGATTCCCGCAAGTAATACATACATTTAGTGAACAGTGCGCGGTAATTCCCCTACTCGCTTTAGAACCGAGTAAGGGAATTACCGCGCGCTGTTCACTTGTCTAAATTTCCTCTATCAGTGTATTGTTTCGTTTGGCTGCTATAGCGAGTAGACGTATTGTAAGCATAGTAAAGCAAGTTAACATTTGTGTTACCATTCATTCCATTATCCAAAGTTTAATGTTTAAATAAGATGTCATTTCAAATAGACAAATCTAAGTTATACCAAAAATTGTTTGAAAGTTTTAAAAAATCTCATACAAGTACGAAAGTACAAAATGTACAAAAGTTAGTTAACGAAGTGTGGCGAAATTATAAATTACAAGCAAAATCCGACAAGGAACTAGATATTATTGTATCTAAGAGAATCGAAGAAGAATTGCAAGCAGCGACTAAGAATAAATCCAATTTACTACATTTTTTTTCTAAGGTGAGTGACGAAATCATTTTAGGTACCTATGAGTACCTACTAGAAATATTAGAAATCGCCAAAAAGTTTCTCTTTGCTAATTAGAAAATATTATGGCCTATCTTAAAGTATAGAGGTAATATTCATTATATAGATTTATTTCTTATAATTGATTCCGTCAATTGGTCACAAAATACAGGATGCCAGTTTTATACATATATATATATATATACCTACAGAAAACTATACTCTATTCAAATAGGTATTTAACAGAATGTAAACAATCTTTATATGTCTTTTTATTGAAATATGTGGTTTAAAATTGTAAACTGTGTAAAATCTGTTGTGATTCATTTAAAAACTCAACCAATATTAAAAAATTGCTTTTCTGTAAGTACATAAAGGTGCGTACAAACATCGTGAGGCGTGCGCCGCGAATGGTTCGCACGTATACATGTGCCGTAGCATGCCTCAGGTTGATGTATTCGAGACGAACCATTCACGGCGCAAGCCTCGCGATGTCTGTACGCACCTTTACAGATATCTGATTTTATAATTGCATATTTCAATAAAAAGACATATCAAGATTGTTTATATTCTTTTAAATACCTACTTGAATAGACTATAACACCCTGTATTTTGTGACCGGAACGATTTGCTCGTTTAAAGATATTAGATTTAAAGCCATAGGGTTTTGTATTTACCATATTTATTGCCATACTTTGTATTTATGTAGCTTAATAAGAGAATCTTTAGCAGAACCCATAGAAAGTTTTTATTTTTAGGCAACCTGTAAACCTGCAGAAAAAACACAAATTACACAGCCAGCTTCAAATATTAAAAAACAGGAAGAAGATAAAATAAAAACCGGTAATGAATCACAACAGCAATGCGAAATTAATAAAAATACAGATAAACAGAGACCAAAACCTTCTCAGGAGGCTATGAAAAATAAGATTGCTCTACTCGAAAAAAATTTGAATGCTTTGTATTCTGCCAGAGATACTATGTCAATCCGTGCTGAAGTTGATAAACAGATCATTAAGTTGCGCGAGGAAATAAAAACAGCAAAACAGTCTTTAAACAGGAAGGTTCAAAACGCAGTTGCCCAGAAGAAACACAGGGATGGTATGAAAAGAAAGTTAGAAGATATTTGTCATGAAAATCCAGAAATGAAAAAAAGACTATCTCTGAGGGATTCAGTGGGACGTCCTAATCTTGAAAGCAATCAACCTTTACTATTGAAAACAATCGCGGATATAGCTTTATTTGGAAGTGCAGCAGATGATAGAAGACGAACGGAATCAATTCGCAGCGTAAAAACTCTTGATGAACTCACACAAGAATTACGTAAAATGGGATTTGACATTAGTCGCAGTGGGACATATCTTCGTTTGATTCCCAGAAAATCTAATTCTGCAGAGGGACGAAGACATGTATCGACAGTCCCTGTTAAGCTCATTCGGGCTCAAACTGATCACCACAAGAGCCACTTAGATAGCAAGTTCGCTGAAACATCAATCCATTATTTAGAGAACATAGCATCCATACTAGGACCAGATCAAGTATTTTTCATATCTCAAGATGATAAAGCTCGAGTCCCTATTGGCGTAACTGCGGCAAATAAGCAAGCACCTCTTCTAATGCACATGGAATATAGAATCAAATTGCCTGATCACGATTGGGTAATCGCTGAGCGTCATAAATTAATACCATCTGTTTATGCTGGTATCAAAATCACTTCCAATATGCTAGGACAACCGCAAGCCGTTGGATATTCTGGACCAACATACATCGCTATTCGAAGTGGAAAGCATAGTTCATCTACTGCTAATACTCATGCTCAGGATTTCGAGACGCTTCTCGAACTTGAAGAGTTTCGACCATTAGCTAAAACTGACCATGGACTAGTAAAACCAGTGGTAATCATGACGGTTGATGGAGGGCCAGAAGAAAATTCGCGTTATCAAAAAGTCATAGGGTTTGCTATACAACACTTTAAGCGACATGATCTCGATGCATTGTTTTTAGCTACCAATGCTCCCGGAAGAAGTGCGTATAACAGAGTAGAGCGCAGAATGGCTCCTCTTAGTCGGGAACTGGCTGGTTTAATATTGCCTCATGATCATTTTGGGTCTCATTTGGATGAACGTGGCGTTACAATTGATGAACATTTAGAAAGATCTAATTTCGAATTTGCAGGAAAAGTATTAGCTGAAGTATGGAGTTCAATGGAAATTGATGGCTATAATGTTAATGCAAAATATGTTGGGGCAGGTGAACAAGATCTTCCTGATTTTCCAGACATTAAATGGTATTCAGAACATGTGCATGAAAGCCAATACTTGCTCCAAATTGTAAAATGTAGAAATACAGAATGCTGTCGTCCAAGAAGTGGACTATTTAGATTACTAGACAACAGGTTTCTTCCACCACCTGTAAAAGTAAAACAAACAGTTGATGACTTGGTTTTAGATGAAGGAGGGCAATTTCTTAATGTTCCAGTCAATTTAGCTCTACGCTTAAGTGCTTCACTCAAAGATTTCCTGCAAATGCCATACGATTATTTTTGTCCGACGGTACAATTGAGGCTATCAAGTCGAACATGCAAAACGTGTGGTCTTTATCATGCTTCCGTCAAGTCACTAAATCGTCACATCGAAAAGATCCATAAGAAAGTAAACACGCACACTGATAGGAAAGTTAGACCTGTAAGAGTCGCTGCTCGTCGTGCTAATGAACTGATGTGCATTATTCAAAATTTAGAGCACCATGATGTTGAATGGCTCGATGAGAATGACGTAGACATTCCAAAATCGGATGAAAGCGAGCAGACTCACAACACTGAGCAGCAATCAAAGCAATCCAATGTCATCGAAAACTTAGAATCATGGATTCGGGTTTCATGGACTGAAGACTGTTAATTTGAATTTAATATATGTACCAAAAATTTAAAATAAGTTTGTTATGTTAGTAAGATATAATATTTTTGTCCTTTACTCTATGTTGAATACCGTTTCAGTAAAATATAATCTCTATCCTAAATCTATTTTCTTATTTTTCAAATTATAATTATAACATTATAAAATTAAAAAAACAATACATTAATTGACAAATGTTTACGTAAGCATGGGGGGAGGGGGTAAGAGCTTTGCTTACTTTTGCTGACAAGGGGGATGGGGGGGTAAATAATTGCAATAAATCTGCTTACGTAATACTTGAACGGCCCCAAAGTAACAGAACTCAAAACAGTAGTTTTATCTGTATGTTTGTGCGCACTAAACTCAAAAATAGATTAACCCATCTTTGACTTCATTTAACATTTAATATTTATTTTATTTTAATCGGTTTGGTCATTTACAAACAAACAAGTAACAACATAAAGAACACCTAGACTCAGAACAACAATTTGTAGATCACACAAAGTGTTGTTCCATGTGGGTTTGAACCTAAAACAGCGCAGTCAAAATATTATGTATGTCTCAAGTCTCCGAGGTTCTGGGATCGAAACTTTATCACCTACCTGACTGAGGTCCCCTACATCATGCACATGTAGACCATGAAGGCCACTGGCCAGTCCATCTATGCTACCGTCAGCTACCAAGGGACCCTCGGGGGTCTGTTGGAACCGGATCACGCCCATCACTTTGGATGGACAGCATATTTGGTTGGATATCATACAAACGGCAGATTGGGTGTCTGAAAGAGAATTTCGTTACCTCGTAACTCAAAAATCAATTAATAAGCTAGAATCTGGGCTCAAACTTCATTAAAAAGGACGAATGACTTCGTTAACTAGAACAGGTGACTTCGTTAAATGGGACAGGTGACTTCGTTAAATGGGACAGGTGACTTCGTTAAATGGGACAGGTGACTTCGTTAAATGGGACAGGTGACTTCGTTAAATGGGACAGGTGACTTCGTTAAATTGGACAGGTGACTTCGTTAAATGGGACAGATGACTTCGTTAAATGGGACAGGTGACTTCGTTAAATGGGACAGGTGACTTCGTTAAATGGGACAGATGACTTCGTTAAATGGGGCAGGTGATTTCGTTAAATGGGACAGGTGACTTCGTTAAATTGGACAGGTGACTTCGTTAAATGGGACAGATGACTTCGTTAAATGATGACAATGGTAGTATTAACAGGTAATTGTACAAGCGAGTCAAAAGGAGAGCTATATTTGATTTCCCCAATGAGAGATCTGATAGCTGTCAGATGATTGACTGTCATAGTCAAGTAACATATGGTGTACTAAACACCTGATCTCCTGACCTGATGAGTTCTTACCTCCATAACCCTGTAGAACAGCTCTTTTACCAGATGTGTTGGACACTAAGTTTAATATGTTTGTACTTGGTAATGATGTCTCGACCATGATGGCTCCATTCTTGTACACCGCCTGAAAGTAGAAATGCCATAATAGATAATATTGAATCTCTCGCTTCTCACACACCAGTCTGATCCCAAACTAGACAGAGTCTATGGTTATCTGTTTGCTGATAAATATACTTAAATATTTAATGTAATATTCAATTATTTTTTTCACATCTGACAATACTATCTAGTTTCAAACTAAGCAGAGCTTGTACTATGATAACTAGACAGACTGATAGAATACTTATATAACTTTTTTTTGTAAGTACATACATATTATATAGAAAGCACCCAAGCTCCGATACAAATATTTGCAGATCATATAAACATTTGGTCCGTCCTGGGATTCGAACCAGAGACCTCAAGCACAGCAGTCTCATACGCTATCACTGCGTCACCGAGATAAAATTTATGTCTTGTCTCTTTAGTCTGTATGGTGGTGATTAAGAATATGGGGTGTGATCACCCCTGTTCATCTCATGTGTGTCTTAAGAAGCGACTAAGAGAGCCAAATATGTAAGACAACATCACTTGTACATATAAGGGAGTAGACCCAAGTTTATTTCAGCATGAACGATCAAGCTCGAGGCAGTATTACCCTCTCACAGGAGGGTAACCAAAAACGACATCCATGCTGTCGTCCTTTGAATGGTGAGCGCAAGATTGGAGACCTATTGATGCAGGTCACAGTTATCATGCTAAGTCTTACAGTCTTACACTGCCACTACACAACTGTCATGCCTCTTACGTCCCCAAGTGGGGTTCCGCCATACTGTGGGTCATCATACTGCTTTGTCTGTATTCACGATGAGTATGGTGACCCCAATTCTTTAATTCTATTCATACTTTCCACCAGGTAGAGTAGTCACTTCGGCAGGTTCTTATAATAAAAAAAACATAGATTTGTCGACATATAGGTTGGGCCACGAATTAGTTAACATTTGAAAAATTGTATAAAATACTATTTGATATTTTATAAAATTTGTTTATTTAAAAAAAAGCTAATTAGTGGGTATTCATTTTTAAAAATTACATCGTCTAAATGACCACCGTTTCGACGTTTGCACTCTTCTAAGCGAGCACCAAAATTTTCGGATACTCGTCGGCAAAGAGACCGCGAGATCGCCGACATCTCTTCGTTGATTTTTCTTTTAGTTCACGTAGTGTATTTGGTTTATTGATGTAGACAAGATTCTTCAAATAACCACATAAAAAGAAGTCTGCTTGGGATAGATCTGGACTTCTGGCAATGGAATGTCGTCTCGTCTGGAAATCAGATTTTCCGGAAACATGTATTGACCACCGGTCCACTCATTAGATGTGTATCAAGTGGCTCCATCTTGTTAAAACCATGTGTTACGATCGTAGCCAGCAAATTCCAGTAGCATCGGTCCCAAGAACTCCCGTAGCATGTTTGCGCGGAATGTTAGATTCAAATGTTAACGAATTCTCGGCCCTAATTTTTTTGAAAAATAGTAGCTCTGTTGCCCAATACATACCTCTACAATACCATCCTGCGATTTCAACTCGTTAAGTGTTTTCTCCAAGAGTTTCTGATCAGGATTTTCTCCAAAATCCACCAGAACTTCCAGCTTTACAAACAAAAAAGCTTAAATTAGTTTTAGGACTTCTCTTAATCTATTGATGATGGCTTTGTCATCATACGTAAGTAGCCTCGTTGTTAAGAAAAGTGTGGGACAGCAGTAATAGCATTCTAAGGATGATAGTCGGTGAATGTGACTCGACTTCCTTTTATTTTTTCGGGTTCCGTAGCTAAACGGCAAAAAACAGAACCCTTATACATTCGTCATGTCTATCTGTCTGTCTGTCTGTCCGTCAGTCCGTATGTCACAGTGACTATTTTCCGAAACTATAAGAACTATACTGTTAAAACTTGACGAGTAGATGTATTCTTTGAACCGCATTAAGATTTTCACAAAAATAGAAAAAATATTTGGGGGTCTTATACTTAGAACTGAAATTGACATTTTTTTTGAATATCTATGGTTAGATCTTCAAAAACGATTGGTTTGAAAGAGATCTAGTAAGTAGTTTTTTTTTAATACGTCATAAATCGCTACGAAACCCTTCATGGGTGAGTCCAACTCGCACCTGGCCACTTTTATCTTTATTTAAAAAAAAACAACAGCCTCATTAGAAATAAATCCTGTATTGCGGAGGACTTAACAAACATACAAAGAAATGGACACAAAGAACACCCAGACTCCGAATAACAATTTGTGGATCACACAAAGTATTGTCCTATATGAGGTTCGAACCCACAGCACTCACGAAGTTGAGAGCAGCGTGGCGCCAACCGTGCAGACTAGAATGACGAACCTAGTCATGTTACTAACTTAAATCAAAAAACCAATAGTATTATGGTAAAGTACTAACATAGCGTAAGTCAAATTGTTTACTAACACTACGGTGTAAGTGGTAAGTGTCTGCTATACACTGCCACGATGACTGTCATGCCTTTTACATCGTCAAGCGAGGTGTCAAAAAGCATCTTACTAGGCCACCTTAATGGGAGTCACTATACTACATTGTCTGTGTAGTCAGTTTGTGAACCACAACTCTTGCTATTCATGCTTTCCATCACCCAGAGTAGAGTCACTTTGGCAGGCTCTTAGAATAAAAAAAAAGACTCTCTGAATAAATAAAGATTACTATTATTACTTTTGTTTTAAACCTTTACATTACGTAAAGTGAACATATCTATAAACACGTTATACGGACATGTATATCTTTCAATCTACGCAACGCTGTTTATTCAATAGTGTGATTTGAGACAAAGGTATATATTAATAATACATGCATATTATAACAGCAAGAAAAAGGAAGATTTCCTTTCAAAGCCAAGCTAAAAATATATTGAAATCAAATTGAAGTGACTTCAAAAAACTGTTTTCTCAAGTGCTTATAACCCTTAACACAATTAAAAACATAAACTACACTTTTCTTAATTCTTGTCTGTTTGTTTGTCTGTTAGTTTATCCAGGCTAATATGTTTATCCTGGATTTCCCAAGGAATCGGGATTTACGCAGCGAAAACCACGACTCTAAAATAAAAATTCAAATCTAACGCGAACGAAGTCGCGAGCACAGTTTAGGGTAGAAGAGCCATGCTGATTTCAGCAAAAGTGAGCTGGCTCGACCAGGCCAGCACTACCCTCTCACAGCAGACCAACCTAGCGTGCGAAAAGCGATAGCATCTCTGTTGTCGTGTTTCGTTGGTAAGTTCGAGACCAGACGCCCATTGTCGCAGAGGTGACAGTTATCGTGGTAATTGTGTGAACCTTACACTGCCACAATGACTGTCATGCCTTTCAAGTCTCCAAGCGAGGCGTGAAAAGCCTCTCATCAGGCTGCCTTAGTATGGATCACCATACTGCATTGTCTGCATTTGCAATGAGTATGGGGACCACAACTCTTGGATTATATATATTACATTGGCAGGTTCTTAACATAGAAAAAAAGAAAAAAGAAATTCACGCATATAGAATGTATTATTATATTTACTGACACGATTCTACGTACTATCGCCGACGTTTTGAAGGGCATTGTGTCAAGGTTAAAAATTAAGCACAGTCATTCACTTCATTACGTACATCTGGTGTAA
This sequence comes from Hypercompe scribonia, assembly GCA_949316085.1. Classification (NCBI taxonomy): domain Eukaryota; kingdom Metazoa; phylum Arthropoda; class Insecta; order Lepidoptera; family Erebidae; genus Hypercompe; species Hypercompe scribonia. Next base: position 10,401,849 of record OX438995.1, read on the forward strand.
GAAAATAAAACAAGTAATAAGATGAAACTCACGACTTAAATTACAAATAGACTTACTTTAGACGTAAGCATTGTTGGTTTTCACTTCACAATCAACACATTTTTTTATACATTTACTTAGTTATATTACGTTTATTTGGTTGGATTTTTCTGGAATCACTGTATGTGAATAATAGCAAACATACAGGTAAACATTGGGCCTTGAAGATAACTGACAGTTGATACACAAAAAATGACAATATTACGTGAAGGCGTTCCGAAGCTATTAATAGTAAACATTACAGGACGAACATCCAATATTTCATTTACTGATAAGGATATCGACAATATTTATTTGCTGATTGTTGTACTTTTCCTTAAAAATATAAACTTGTATTTTTTCTGTACACAAGCGTAGTAACCGATAAAATCGAGTCAATTTTAAACTGGAGTATTTACGACAGCACGGTTCATTACTCGAAATAAGCTTAAAGAGCAGACCATATATACTTTTAGTGGGTTAATATTAGTTTTTCTGTATTTAAATACATAAATATGGCCCTACAGTAGTAATTTTTGTTTATTTTTCACTTCATTTTATTCAAAGTTAGGATCTAACTTTCGAACGCGACCTACATTGACAAGTAGTAACTAGGGTTGCCATTTTTTAAATTCGTGTATCTTAACCATGTAGTTAACGATATGCTTCACAGCAATATTGTTTTAAAACTTTTTAAATAAAGTTTTGTTCAATATTTGTTTTTGTTAGTCTAGTTATTTCTTGGCCGTCACATTATAAGTGGTTTGGTAGCCTGCACCTATCTTGGACACCTATTTTATCGTGTCTAAAAGAGAGCAAGACGCAGTAGTCACTATGATCAAGAAACTTCTTTATCTGAAGACCAAATGTATTACACACCGTACTTTTTACGAAATCATGTACAGTTTTGGAAAAATGAAGAGTGCCCGCGGCATAAACCATAAAAAATAATAACATCATTTTTTTTTGTACTTCATTTATTGTAATCATATTCCAAGTTATTATAAAAATCTGCTTAGTATTCTACAATATAATGTGTTTACTTCATTTTAACAGGAGTAGATAATATCTCTACATAAACATATTGCTTTAAAACTCATAGACAATCAAAATCATGCCCAGTTTGCTTTTTTTTAAATAATTTATATCCCATATGTGTAAAATGTGTTTATAGTCACTACTCTGCTCCCAATAGTTCTAGCGTGAAAGTTTATTACTTTTCTATATCTTTTATTTTCCTATTTTAAGAGCTTGTCAAGCTACTTAGCCTGAGGGAAGACACGAATAGAATCCAAGAATTGTGGTCACCATACTCATTGCGAATGCAAACAATGCAGTATGGTGAGCCACATTATGGCGGCCTAGTGAGATGCTTTTTCACTACCAGCTTGGGGACGTAAAAGGCATGACAGCCATCGTGGCGGTACTCCCACTCTTACATTGACATCTGTCACCCCTGCATGAATAGTCTAGTAATATCACAAATTCACAAATTCTATTGCAATTCTAAAAACAGTAGCAGTCGTGGGACTGCCGATAGAAGTGAAAACGGAACTATTAAGTTGAGAGTAATTAAAACTATATGCAAAAATTATATGAAATTTTTTGTTTCATATATAGCTATATATAATATATAATATCATATATAATATATAATAATAATAAATTTCATATATAATATATAATATCATATTCTCCATAGCTATAGATATACTATTATCATTAGCATGTCGGTGACGCGAACCGAAGATTTTACCCTCTACCAAAACGCTCAACGCGCCTAAAGAAGTTTTCACTTCAAAAATTTCACGTCTATGGTAATAAGCAGACGTAGTATGGATGGATTTAAAGTGTTCCTATAGAGCAGACAGTGAATCTGTATCCCACAATGTCGTCCTGAATGTCAACTGTCTCAAAACATGCACACAAGCTTTGACACTTTTGAAATTTCCTAACTAAATCCTACAAAAAAGAAAGAAAAACATGAAACAGCATTAAGCAAACCCCCTGGCCAGCATGGTATAGTAGACCTGCGGGCGGTTAGAGGTTGTTGATGATAATGAACCGTAGATTGGACCACTAAAATATGAGCATGTTGAAAGTGTTAACTGGAAATGTTCCAGGCTGGTAAGACTTATTTTATTTATTTTTTCTTAAAAAGACATCTCTCACATTAAGAATAAATCCTATGTTGTGGAAGACGAACATACACAAACGGAAACAAAGAACACCTAGACTCGGAACAACAATTTGTGGATAACACAAAGTGTTGTCCCATGTAGGGTTTGAACCCACAAGACCATCCATGCAGTATTAATAAAGAAACTTTAGATTGTGTCACAAACATTGTATTATTGCCTTTGCTCTTTAATCAATAAAAAAACACTACAGTAGTGTATATTTTAGTATTGCCAGACATTAAATTAAAAATAAATAATTTAAAGTAATTTTTCAACCATTTCCTGGTTATTCAGTAGTCATTTGACAATTCACGCAAATATTACATACCATTATTGGTACACTTACATAATAGGAATACTATATGTACTTAACACACCCCTACACACCGGCAAGTACACTTAACCCTGCTAATTATCCCTACCAATAGGGGTAACTATAACAAGTAAGTGTTATATCCTTTTCTGTGCGAAAATATAAAAAAAAAAATTGTGTGTGTCAGCTCCGACGCACGACTGGAGTTTACTCCTTAAGTACGATTGTCAAAACAGACGCAAAAAAAGCTTATTTAACTGAAATTAACTGAAAAAAGATTGATACCGTATGAAAGGGTAAATTAACAAATTAATGAAAATAACATATAGATATAGTCGCTTTGCAGCATACTCTATATACGTCTTAATACACTCACAACCAGTGCAGCCGCACCAAAACCAGTGCAGCCGCACGAAAAACGTAACGAGGTCATTCGTTCAGTAGATTTTACTCCTCATTTTTCTTATACCGGGCGCCTTATATCAAAAAACCGATTCTTAAGGAGTACAACTTCAATAAAAAACAAAAGGAGTTGTCCAGTAATTTCGTAAGGCTTTTTTATCTTGAAAAATTACACTAGCAGTGAATCAAAACTCATCTTCTCTCATCAAACTGAAACGTGTGTGTGTTCTTATGTACACACACAAGAAGTTATACTTCTTTGATATATAATAATAAGATAAAAATCTTCCTAAACGTGTTATCCTTCACATTGTCCTATGTTTGTAGAGAAAACGACACTAACAATAGAAAAAAGGTATTTAATTACATTGAAAGAAAGTTTTATTATAATGAATTACTTGGTTAAATGAATGTTATTTAAATATCAAAAATTATTATTTTTACATAACAAAAAACTAAACTGTCGACTAGATTATTTCATGGTGTCGGTTTTTTGTGACGTTAGGCGCGCGCATCGTTACAATGTAGTCTCATCATTTTTCCCTAACGCGCTAAAAGAAGTATAAGCATCTTTTTAAGGAGCAGCCATGTCTAGTAGTGGACTATCAAAGACACACACACACAAAGTGGATGTCACCTTTGCAACATTCTAAAAATCTGAAAGTATAGCCTCGATAAAATATTTTTGAACATGGTTTTGCCAGCTGGTAGCCTGACTAATAAACATATGTATACATGAAATTACACCAATTGGGAGGAGTAAGTATGTCTTTGGAGTAATTCCGCAAGTACTCATGACACATACCTATCGGTAGGGTTAGTTTGTAGGGCCAAGTGTAACTCTCGCCACACACGGCAGGCTGATCGCAACCTAGACAGCCTGTATTACAGTAGCTAGACAGCTGATAAACATACTTATATATTACTAAATACATACATATTATAGATATATTACACCCAATTACAGAACATGAACATTCTAGCAATTACTTCAATGACAGCCGAACCCACGACTTCCATATAACCGCAACATATCATAAATGGCAAATTTAAAAGTAGATAAATCCTCTACCTCACAGTTTCAATAACGACCCACACTATTGAACCACTCAGAATCTATTAAATTTAACACCGTTGCATCCTCTTCAACCAAATAACACTGGTCACCCATTTCTTTCAAACGCTTTCCCACAAGTGTTGCACTAACGTCACTAATCAACTTTCACTTGCAATATCCGCGACACACCACTCACTGTCAACTTCTGCTTCGATTTGCACCGTTTCAGCCTCCATAACTTGGCTCGTGTTCATCATGCCGATCAATTCTGTATACTTGGCTTTCTGTTCCTCTGTCATCACCGCTGGGTTGTGGTTCTTGAGATGGTAGTTGAGATGGCTGCTTTGTTTGAACCGCTTGTCACAAATCCCACATTGGAACGGAGCTACGTTTGTATGTGTTCGCATGTGTTGTCTGAGGTGAACAGACTGGCAGAATGATTTGCTGCACACTACACAGCGGTACGGTTTTACCTGTAAGTAAGAAATAATATTTCAGACATCTGACACACTATGCTATCTAGTTACATACTAAACAGAGCTTGTACTATGGGTACTTAACAACTCTAGGAGGTTACCTACTAGCCAACGCGTGATGTTACCTCGTCTATACAAATATTCGCTGCCTGAGGTCAATATAATATATGTATAACTGCCAATTATGAAAACATAAAAGTTGCCCTGCTACAATCAATGGAATATTTAGTTTTTACCACAATTTAATATGTATGTTTACCCCTTTTTGGGTATATATTTGATAGTCATCAACCTATCAGGCATGTTAGAGAGTATGTAATCTACATAGTATATTAAATGATACCTTAGTGTGGATGCGTAGATGTTGGTCCAGACCAGATTTCTGTGTGAATGCCTTTGGACAAAATGTGCAAGGGAACGGTCGGTCTCCAGTGTGCATTCTCATATGTTGCAAGACTCCACCCTGATTAACAAACAATATTAAAACCTTATGACAACTTGTGGGACAAGACAAGTTCAAGTGATCTATGTGCCAGTCACTAGTGTCATTTTAGAACTTTGTGGTGCATTTTAGGTGAGTTCTTATTTGTATAATGTATTGCACTTCATTTGTGATAAAACTAACACGTACGTTACGTCGCAAACAAGGAGTTCGATTCTCATTGACTGCAAACATTTGTAGGTATTTCGGACATAGCATCAAACTATCTCGAAAAAGCATCTCACTAGGCCACCATAGCGCGGGTCGTCATACTGCACTGTCTTCATTCGCAGTGAGTATAGCGACCACCGCTCTTGGACTCTATTCATGCTTTCCATCAGGCAGAATAGTTACTTTGGTAGGTTGCTATAAAAAAAAAAAAACTTACATGTTGTGTGAATCTCTTGTGGCAGACATTACACTCAAACGGTTTAAGTTTCACATGGGCTATGGCTGTGTGTTCTGACAGCTCCTTATTTGTTTGATACCCCATACCACACACCTGGAATAAATAGAGTAATATTATATCGGAAAGCCGACACACAACGACACCTAGCCTCGAACTAAGCCAAACCCCATTGATGCAGGGTAACAACCTTAGACTGCCACGATGACTTTCACGCCTTTAACGTTTCCAAGCCAAGACAAAAAGCATCTCACCAGGCCGCCATATTGTGAGTCATCATACTGCATTGCCTGCATTTGCAATGAGTATAGTGAAAACAATTCTTGGATTCTATTCATCCTTTCCATCAGGCTATTAAAATAAAAAGAAAAGCAGGGTTTGTACTATGACAGCTAGATTGACTGTTAGAATACATGTATACATTTTTTTTAAACACATACATATTATAGATCTTGGAATTAATCAACAATTGAGTCCGAGATCTCAGTACAGTAGTCGCATACGATGACACTGTACCATTGAGGCAGTCGCTAGTGTGATATAAGTATATTATCATTACGAATAGCCTATAACAGTCCACTGCTGGACATAGACCTCTCCTCGGAAAGGAGGTTTTGGTCTACTATACCACGCTGACCAGATGGACTAGATGGTTGGTATAGGCTTTGTTTCAAGTTTTCGAGGGATCTGGATGTCGTAATAGCAGCGGTTCCCGGATCCCTCGTATCTCAGGCGCAGAGTGGCACACCGTGTGGTTTTAGTCGGCCCGATTCCGACACACCACCCCGCTGTAAACCCCGGTGGGGTGACGGACCGGTGGGGTTTCCACAAAAAAAGGGTTTGTTTCAAGTTTACTCCTTTTAATCGCAATGTCCCACAGGAGATGACCTTACACCTTACCTCACAAGAATACGGAGCCGGTTGATCTTCTCCTGTACAAGCGAGTGGTTTCTCACACACTTGGCACCGCAACCCTTTCCTTCTACGCGTGTGTTCATCGCGGTAGTGGATAGAGTACTCGCAGCAGGAGAAGAAGATTTGGTGACAGGTGCCGTCCGCGACCAGGTTCGAGGGTTGGAGACATTCGAAGGGACCACTGAAAAAACATGCAAATTAATTATTCAGAGCCTTTTTCCCAGCCTAAGTCGGAGTCGCCTTCAAGTAAACTAGAATATGATACGATACGTGAAGCACCTACCATCAGACTTATACAATCCAATAGGGGATATCGAAGAAACTGCCGTAACTATTGCAAGAGATGCTCGTATGGTAACCAAGATCGACGGATTAACGTGCAGCGGAGGCACGGAGAGGTCTCAATATGTTAAGAATCGTCACCCATCATAGGCTGATCTGGGTGATATTGCTTAACTTTGCAATGTGTATACAACATATGTATATAATCTTTTTTAAAAGACAACTCACGCATTTCTCTCTACGAACATTGATAAACAATTGTGGATCACAAAAAGTCCTGTATGGGGATCGAACCTACAACACTCAGCTAATGCGCTAAGGAGGAAGCCTATATCACTACTCCATCCGGCAACAAAAACATACTACAGCCCCATCTACCGAATATACACAGAACTGCGGAGTAATTAAACCTTTGTTGGAAGTCAAATTTTCCTTCTCTTTGTGCCCTTAGTCGACTCTTACGACACCCACGGGATGAATAGGGATGGTAACACTGTATTCTTAACCACCATCCATCACCACATACAATGTTGTGCACATACGTACGTAATAGGTTCAGTTTCCTTCTCTTTCTTTGCGAGAATTTGTTTCTCCATTTCTCTTTCTCTTTTAATGATTCTTTCTATCTTCTTCCTCTTGGCGTCTTGTCCATCTGCCTTGATGATAATGTAACTGACGTCATTGGACGCCAGTGTCATGACGCTAGTCGGTGCCATTTCAGAGAGAACCTGTTCCGTTTTGATGCGAATCAGGTTTTCATCCTTCACCTCAACTTTAATCTGCAATTATACAAATAAAACAATATATAGGGTGGGCCAAGAATTCAAGAATCTAATATCCCGCGGAGACACGTTACGGGAGTTCTTGGGACCGATGCTACTGGAATTTGCTGGCTACAATCGTAACACATGGTTTCAATAAGAAAGAGCCACTGTCACATATCCAATGAGTCCCTGCCGGTGGTCAAAGACATGTTTCCGGAAAAGCTGATTTCCAGACGAGACGACACGCCTACCAGAGGTCCAGATCTATCCCCAGCAGACTATTCATGGGGTTATTTGAAGAATCGTGTCTACATCAATAAACCATATACAATACGTCAACTAAAAGAAAAAATCAGTGAAGAGATGTCGATGATCTCACGGTCTCTTTGCCGACGAGTATTCGAAAGTTTCGGTGCTCGCTTAGAAGAGTGCAAACGTCGAAACGGTGGTCATTTAGATGATGTAATTTTTAAAAAATAAATTCCAATTAATTAGTTTTCTTGGAAATAAACCATTTTCATAATACGTCAAACAGAGGTGCACTCTCTATTCCCTCACTATCACAATCGGATGAGACGGCTTTACGTGGCACGAAGGCACGGAGGTTAAAACTCCAACTGCCAAACTCCGGGCTGTTATTAAGAATTCCTTTAACCAGAAAAACTCGATAAAAATTTTTTTATCCGACCCGGGAATCGAACCCGAGATCGACGGTCGCATACCCTAACCGCTAGACCAACGAAGCAGTGACCAAACATAAAAATTTGCGATCATACCTGTGTTTCCTCTTTCAATGTCCATATCGTTGGATCTCCGGTTGCATATGCATCAATATGCTCAATCTTCGCATGGTTCCTGAGAGCCACGTCACTTGCGAACCCTTTGGGGCACAAACGGCAGTGTACTGCATCACTTTCTATCACCGGGATATATTCTTTCTGGAATGGTAAAGCCAGGTTATGTGAAGGTAAGTCTACATATAACAAAAATGTGTTGGTTAACGTATGTAAGTGCTAATCAAGAGGCCTCCGGCTTGGTTGGGCCAAACAGGTTACTGGGTTTTACTTACAAGAATTTTTTAATAACAGCCTGGAGGGTTGAAGTTTAACGGTGTATCATGCCTGTGTCTAGGATAAATTTATATTCAGGTAAAACCGGTGGAACTAGTAATTATCATCATCATCATCATCACCATATCATCATTGTCATCTTCAACGGTCTTAAACAGTACCACTGCTGGACAGGAGAAAAGATAGAAGGTATCGTCCTACTGTACCACGCTGACCCGATTGATTGGTATAGGATTTGATTCAAGGTTTCCTTCTCTATGCAGTGATATTATATATTTTGTTTGCTAAGTCACCTTCTACGAGACCCACGGGAAGAATAGGGGCGGTAACACCCTGTATTCTTTATCCGTCACCATACAGAGATTAGTAGCTGACCCAAAATAATCTTGAGAATAATCAGGGTTAGGATTGGATAGTCGGTAAGTCAACTAGTAATTGTACCAGAGCGTATATTAAATTTGATTTGAGGGATTTTAGGTAGCAGCATATGTAAGTTATGTAAGAGCTGAGTTTTATTTCTAGGTATTAGTCACGCTGATTTCAGCACGAACGGACCGGCTCAACCTTGGCCGTACTACCCTCCCACAGAAGACCAACCTAAAGCATCCATGTTGTCGTTTTTCATTGGTGTGAGATCGGAGGTCCGTTGATGCAGGGGTGACAGTAATAGTGGTAACTGTGTAAACCTTACACTGTCACAATGACTATTTATATCGAAAGGCAGGCTCTTCATATAGAAAAAAAAAATATATGTGTATATCAGCAGTTTGATCACCATAGCACAGGCTCTGTCTAGATTAGAATCAGAGGGCAGTGTGTAAGACATGTCAAGTTATGATATTACATACAGAATATTCTATACAGAGCACCACATACCTTTATTCGAGCAGTTGGTATAATATTGACAAATCTCTCTTGAGTGTCAGACATCTTTACCAAAATATCTGTGTAAACAAAACATAATCTTATAAACATTGTTGTTTATAAGTATAAATACTTATATCTATATTCATTTACTTATTACATAACTAGGAGCATCACAAACGGAACTAGTTATTGCTTAAAATTACAAATGATAGAAACATTTATTCATTCGTAACGAATAATTCGGCATAATTAATGATAAAAATAGATAATAATTTATGTAACATAAAATACTTTGTATTTGTTTACCATGAGTTCAAAGTAGTGACATGACGAAAATTGCATTAAATACACAAAAGCACGAAATAACTATTAAGAAATTAATACATGCAAGATAAATTTAAATGCAAATAAAAAAGCGGGAACATAAAATTGTCAAAAATAACTTTTTATAAAAAGAAAACCTTAGACTATGGCGTTGGAACTCTGAAAAAAAGTTACAAGATGATAACATTCACAGCTGCTGTAGCTATCCAGACTTATGTTAATAAATTCTAGAGATGATCAATAATATTAAAAAAGGCACTTTTATAGGAATGCAAACAATTACTGAAATATTTACGAATCAGAATTCGATTTTCACCACACTGAGAATAGATTGGCGTTTGTTTTTTTTTAATTAAAAAAAAGAAGTCAGAAAAAGAAAAAATAAAAAATATGGCGATTTCGAAATGTCAAAACAGTTGCGCTTACCAAAAATGACCAGATGGAAATAAACAGTATAAATATCTTGTAAATAACACAATATTCTGTAATTTTAGATGAATCTTAACGAGGTGTGGCTTTTATTACATTTGGCGACGCCCTTTCATGTCATATAAGTACAAGCATAGACTTCGATAGGTAGTTTAATTTTCAAGTATAGCAACATTATCCAAAAGACTAATATCCATGGCATTATGCACACGGAGATGAGAACCTTATTTTAGGTAATAAATTAATTAAACAATATTAAAGTTACTACATATTTAGAACTTATATTTCCAAATGTTGTTTGTTTATTGTTTTATAAAGTAATTGACTAAACAAGAACCGTTCTTAAGTTTTTGTTTTATCGATAATTCAGTTGTCAAATAATTTACAGTTCTTAAAATAAAACATCTCAGTTGCTTAAAATGGCTACGCCGAAAGCAATGACTATTAAAGAAGCCATAAAACGATGGGAGGAAAAATATGGTTTACAGGCAGCAACTGCTACTGAAGTTAGTTTAATATTTCAATGGCCTCCAATAGAAAAAATGGATAATTCTTTGGCTTGTTTGACGAACTGCGAGTAAGTTTTCTAAACTGAACAATTTTTGTATTTATTTAATATCAAATACAAATAATAGAATAGCAGCCCGTCTTATGCACGTATGAATGTTTAATTGTCATATGTTTAAGGATACGATTTTTTTTTCTAAAGAATAGTCTTTAAGTTAATAGTTTCCGAATCTCCTTTTTTTAATTCCAGGAAATTAAGTTTGTCAACAAATATGATAGAAAAGGTAGCGGGATTGAATAGTCTGAAGAAACTTAGAGTTTTATCCCTCGGTCGAAATTATATAAAATCATTTGCTGGAATGGTAAGCTTTAAATAAATCAAGCGCATCAGATCCTATTTAGATTGACTTAGAATTAAAAACATTGACCTATAAAATGGTGTTGCAATTTTTTTTAATCAATTTATTTTCATTTTTGATCGTACATTGCCTAAATTCAATCATTCTATTCATCAAAAAATATTTCAATAACAAATTGAATCAATCATTCTTATGGTCTGCAAGCAAATGCTTCAATCATTCCTTATTTTCTTATTTTGTTTAGATTAGATTTAGTATTAAACTGGATAATGTTATAGGAATGTCTTGGAGACACTTTAGAAGAGTTATGGATATCTTATAATCTACTAGAAAAATTAAAAGGTATCAACGTGCTGAAAAACCTAAAAGTATTATACATGAGCAACAATCTTGTGAAAGAATGGAGTGAATTTAATAAACTACAGGTAAGCATGCCTGACTTTTTTAAATTTTTGATCAATGCTGAAAACAAGGGAATTTAGCGAATATTGCTTAGCTTGTTTCTTCTTACTACTAAAAGTATTTACTACTTTTAAAATACATCATACAGTTCTCTGCAGCTCCTCTCATGTGTGTTGATATTTCACTCTTTAGGGCGAATCGCATAAATGTTTTGAATTCCAACTGTCCTTGGAAACAACTGTAAAATCTATGTTTAATCTTAATAACAAGTAAATATATTGTTTGCGAATCAAGGAGCTAGCACATCTAGAAGATCTACTATTTGTCGGGAATCCCTTATATGATGCGTGTGAATTAGAAGCATGGAGGTCTGAAGCTGCAAGGCGGCTGCCTAACTTGAAGAAATTGGATGGTGAAACTGTCTTGCGTGAAGATGAACCACCGTTGACAGTTGCCGATATGCAAGTAAGTTAACAATAGAATTTACAAAAAATGAATGATGTCGTGGGACACCAGGTAGGAACGAAGTTCCTTCGGATAATGTGGAATCGACACAATTTGCAAAAAAAATTGTGCTCAATTTTATGTAGGTTTTCTTGATTTTTCTCTTAAATTTTGCTGATTAGTTTTTATTTAAGTACAAGAAAGTATTTAGGAAATTCAGTATTTTAGGAAATAAAATAATAAATTCCTTAAAATAAAAAAAACATCGTAATTCAAATTTCAACTGAAATAACAAAAAAATATGTATCTTTATTTTTTTTTGTCAACATTATTATTAATTAAAAATTACATAGAAATAGAAAAATAGAAAAAAATAATAAAAACTCATTTAACGGTTTTATTCCACGCACTTTTTTCCACAGATTTATTCCACGCACTTTTTCCACGGATTTTTTCTTACAGTTTTACTATCACATTTTTTTAAGTTCGGTCCCGCAGCGAAATCCCTATCCCCTCCAAGCCTGCCGTAAGGAACTTCGTTCCAAAAACTTTAGATTTTTTTTTTCACATTTTGTAAAAACAATCTTAGTCTCTAAAGTTAATTAGAACTATCTTAATAAACTTAAAAATAATAGTTCCAGGGACAAAATTTTATTTTTATTGTTGTCCTCCAAATTTTTGATAAACATATTGATAATTTATCAAAAATTTATATTGTCGATTCTATTATGAAACAATTTGCATTGTTTCAGCCGGACGGCGGTGATGGAGTAGAAACCCTTGTTAGTGCAGAAACGAATGATTGAAGTAATCATATTATTAACCAGATTTAGCAAAATATTCACAGTATACCACAATAAAATGTTAATAAATATTACGTGAAGAATTCTAATTTCTAACATTTTTATTTAAAGGTTCATTGTTTTGTTTTTGAGTATTATATTCGATAGTTAGAATGATATATAGGTTAATATTTTTTGAATATTAAATGATGTGAGATATAACAAAAACTACCTAAAATACCCTTATCTCAAAGTTGAAATGGGGAAAAAAAGACTAGTTGCCAAATCATAGACAAGAAAGGAAAGACGCGCCAAACGAAGGCGGGAAAATCAATTCTTTTCTTTCAACGTCATTGTTCGAGCTCGAGTTCAATTGTTCATTATAGTCCAAAATATGGCGTGATCTTTGTGCCAGTGGTCACTGTTGTCATTTTAGAACTTACGAGGTATATTTTAGGAGTCTATATTCATATTTACAATATATTATTCATATTTATTGCACATCATTTGCGGTCAAACGGGCACGTAAAGAATAAAAATGTAAGTGATACAAAATAAAATCACTTGTTCAAAGTTATTTCGTCAGTATTGTAGTCATCTGGCAACGAGATTAAGTTATATTTTAAGAATCATAGGTATGTATTAATCGTAAATCTGTTCTGCTGTTGTACTCGCGCCGATACAATGGCCGTTGCGTGAACAGATAGTTTTCATCGTAACAATCGAGAAGTTTCCTGTTTTTTATGGATTATTTATAAACATTGAAATCAAATAAATCAAAGATTTTGCTTGTGCACGCTGAAATTTAAAAAAAAACCTACAAATATTGTATTGTTCATATGTGTCAAAGATCGACAGTTAAAATCGCAATATTTTTGTGTAGCAAATACATAGCAAAGTAATAAATCGTGACTAAATTGGATCTCAACACACTAAATACACATTTCTGTATATGTATTTTACATACCACAAAGTAAAGTAGGTTATACAAAATTAAAATAAGGTATCATTTGTGTACCCAGTTTGGGCACAACAAAAATTTACAATAAAATAATTAAATTAACAAAAAATACCGCCGGAAGGGGGACCACGGGATACACTTGTACTTCCCTATCAGAAAAGAAAGTAGATGGAATTTTTTTTTTACTTAACTTGAATACGCGACATTGGGAAACTATACACAATTTATTGAATCGGCCGTAAGGAGGCAGGCCAGCCTCCTTACGACCTTATGCTAAAAGTTGGGATTCCTATTCTGTTGTTAAAAAACTTAAAACTTCCAAACATGTGACAGATATGACAGTTGTCGTGGTAAATGTGTGCGATACAATGCTACGATGACAGTCATGCCTTTTACGTCCCCGTGAGGCATAAAAAAGCATGGTAATAGGCCGCCATAGTGTGGGTCACCATACTGCATCGTCAGCATTCGCAATGATTATGGTGACTACAACTTTTGGATTCTATTCATGCTTTCCATCAGGCAGAGTTGAGTCACTTTGGCAAGCTTTGCAATAACAAAAAAAATGGCACAATACTACTAATAAAAGAGTTGCCTGACAATCTTATTGTAGTGAACGTATTCACGGGACCAGCAGTAGGACTACTTGCTTATATGCCACGTAAACCGATGATTCTAACGGACCTGCCCATTCTATTAAAAAGCTGTATGAGAAGCTGAATAGATGACACCTTAGTCGAATTAGTTACTTTTTATCATCTGTCAAAATGATAATTTTGGTATGAAAGATGTACTATATACAAAATTGTGACGTCACTTTAGACTACTCAATAGGCTAGATGACACCTTAGTCAAATTAGTTACTTTTTATCATCTGTCAAAACGACACTTTTGTATGAAAAATGTACTAAATACCAAATTATGACGTCACTGTTTTAGATTACTCAATTGACCAATATATTTCACAGTATGTTTGATTGAAATTCGTAATAATAATAAAAAGCTATGTTAATTGTATTTGCCGAGATGTTTCGCGATATTAGTTTTAATGAAGTGGACATTGATATTTATTGACTATACAGTCATCTACCCAATTGAACCATATATTTCACTGTATATTTAATTGAAATTCGTAAAAATAATAAAATGGTATGTTAATTGTATTTTCCGAAATGTTTCGCAATATTAGTTTTAATGAAGTGGACATTGATATTTGTTTACGATACAGTCATATATCCAATTTGTTACATATTATCATTATGTTAGCCGAAAGATGTCTACGCCTGGACACAGACCGTCTCTTATGCTCTCCACAACAATCGATCCTGGACTTCCCTCATCTAACGCCATAAAAATAAATAAATATTATATTAGCACAATGTACCGAGCGTATGAAACCTACTGAATGCGACCGACCCTACTTCCTAGGGATGGGCAAATGGGGAAAAAATATTGATATATTCCATATCGATATTTTTCAAATGTATTGATAAATATTTACTGAAAAATATCGATATGTTGATATATCGATATTTTTGCGATAAGCTGGTCATAGACTGAAATTTTTGTTTGTGTTTCAAGCAAGGAACTAAATCCATAAAGATTAGTCAAATACATGATGTGACGCGTAAGCAGACAGAAGAGCTTTAAAAATATATCGATTTTGTTACGAATTTCATATCTGAGAATAAATATCGAAAATGGAAATATCGCGGGATAAAATATTACCGATTTATATCGATATCTTAGTGATCGAAATATCGATTTTATGATACAACAATTTTTTTGCTTCCATCATAAAATAGTTTTAGTGAGGTTACTAAACGTAACGTCAAATTTAGATTTTTCAAAAATATTATTGATTGAATACCATTTATTCAAATTAACACATGTCTAAGGCGTCCTTACACTACATACATACGTTTTCATAAATTATTTGATATTTTTTTTTAAATGTTTCGTCCATACGCCTTCTACAACTGCCTTAAAGCGGTAGAAATCTATTATATTTTTACATTCATTAAAGTATTGTTAAAATAAATATGGAAAAACTATCCATGTGTAGAATATGTCTAGCGGTTGATGTGCGTATGTGTTTGATTGGGACAACACATCTCCACAAAATATACGAGGCGTTAACGTTGGTGCCGGTAAGTAGTCCATCTGATGTGTTTCATTAAATATGTACGTGGGCACCGGGTGGTGTAAGGAGGTGCACTTACACCCCCCCTTTTTTTTTCTGTGCGGAAATCTCCCCAGATACTGCCTACTGGTGGTTATGTCGAACTCGAACCGACCAAAAACTGCACACCGTCTCAGTAGCCGGGGAACCAGGTGTACCCTAGAAAGGAAATCCCTGCAACCCCGACGTACCTCGGGCTATCTATCTACGGCTTGCAAATGCCCCTTTTTCTGCCCCGCACTTACGAAAAAGAAAATACATAGAAAAACATACATTTTTAATTTTTTTCATAAAAAAGTCGATTTTATGGGTGAAATTATAATTCTATATTTTATATTGTTAAATTGATATGTGGATGAAAGCACCTCCTGAAGATAACTTTCATCACTCTCAGGAGTATCTAGATATGTATTCATGAATGTAGGTATTCATATATTTTCAAACTGTTCTCTGTGATGTTTCACTGTGGTACCTCATGGCTATAATGATGAAAAAAGAGGAACAGAAGCTGAAGCTCAAATTGGATAATTTACCCTGTTTTTGCAACACTTTTCATTGACAGTCCACTCATATTGGTCATAGTTTAAATAAGTTATTCAAAGCAGAAAAATATTTCTAATTGGACCTGTAGTTCCTGTGATAAGTGCATCAATTAAACAGACAAACACTTAAGCTGTGTAGGTGTGTATTTGTTCTTACAGACTAGTTAAATATCCCTCGTAATTATTGTGTATATATTTTGTTAGCATTGACTACACTAATTAACTTCCAGCATCATCATCAACAGTCTTTGACAGTCCACTGCTGGACATAGGCCTCTCTTTGGAAAGGAGGTTTTGGACTACTATAACACGCTGACCAGATGGATTGGTGTAGGGATTGTTTCGAGTTTTCCTTCTCTTTGCAGACATATTGTTTTGCAAGTTTTGTTTCCGTAGTCACTGTTTACGCCCATGGGAAGAATTAGTGTGGTGATACTCTGTATTCTTGGTCCGTCACCACATGGAACGGACATACATTTATTTAATTTATACTAACTGACCCGGCAAACTCTGTTCCATCTTAGAGGCAATAAATAAGCAGATTTTGTATTTCATTTATTTTAATTATTCAATTCAATTTTTTATTAGGAAAAAGTAAAAAAAAGAATAAAAATAAAAGATAAAATCCTATGTCCGTCTCCTGGTTCTAAGCTACCTCCCCACTAATTTTCAACTAAATCCGTTCAACTGTTCTTGACTTATAAGTGATGTAACTAACACCACTTTCTTTTATATATGTAATATATATACAGAAGATTAAAATCAATATAAATATTTACAAATTTTAAAACACCAAAGCTTGCAATAAATGTCATTTTAGTGTTAAGAAAGGGGTACATTCTTTTATGTCATTTTAAAAGGTTGTATCTGTTCAAAATACTGTGACAATTTCCTTTACACACAGGCTGTACAAGACAAAGTTTCTCGGAAAGCCTATAGTGGTGGGGAGCCTGTTTTTTCGTCTTTTTGTTTCATTGTTAGTAACATAATTAATCTTTTCAAATAACTGTAAAATCTAGACTTAAAATTCACTTATAAAATTCATGGATTCATGGATTCTATTCATGCCTTCCATCAGGCAGAGTAGAGTCACTTTGGCAGGCTCTAAATAAAAAAAAAAAAATGTGTGCGTATACTAGCGTACACTCGTAAGAAGTGAAACTTCTTTATGACGTTATTTTTCAAAAAAATAATTTGAACCCGTCCGAAGTCGATGCAATCGCCACCTGGATTTCAAAAACGTAACTACTCAAAACGGGCTGCAAAATACATTGGAGACATTTACCAATCCCTACTCCGCTGGAGAAAGTATACTTCGAATCACGCGTGGTAGGGATAAGAAAAAGATGGCGCGTAACGGAAAAATGTGACGCGTAACGAAAAAATGTTACACTAAATTTTTTTCCAACCCCGATAAAGAAGTTTCACTTCAAAAAAAAGGTAATGGTCATGAAAAAAGTTACTTATACAAGTGGTGATGTAAACAATTGTAAATGTGGAGGCATTTTTACCTTTATTTTTGATGTTACGGTCCTATCAAAGTGAGTCAACTCTACCTGGTAGAATATAAGAGTTGTGGTCACCATACTCATTGGTGACCCACACTGTGGCGGCCTAGTGAAGTGCTGTTTCACCACGTCTGGGGATGTAAAAGGCATGACAGTCATCGTGGCAGTGTAAAGCTCACACACTTACCACAATAACTGTCACCCCTGCATCAATACACCATAAATCATCATTATATTTCATAAAATAAATAAAATTGCTCTTTAAATGATGGTTCAGGTATACTTTTAACGTTTTAAGGTCTTGTTCTATTCCAGTTTAACACAGAAGACAGAAGATCAAACCGTGTTTGTTACATCTGCTGTGCAAAGTTAAAAAACTGTTACCAGCTCAAGGAGAGATGTCTGCAGAGTGAGGCGCTGTTTACGGGGATGTGTGGTAAAAACATGGTGGTATGTTGTCAATCAACAGATTTCAATGGTCCGCTACTAGACAGACATACACTTTTCCTTAGGAAGGTTTTAGTTTGCTGTACACTTAGTCAGTTGTTATAGGGTTTATTTCAAGTGTCCAGCCGCGTGGAGGCGACATCAGCGTGTGCTGTACGTCGCCTAAGATGGAGAGTTTACTCGCAGATGATGCTCGCTTTAGCGGGCAGGATCTGCGAGAGGTTCTTTGTCAGGCGCAGAATGGCACACCGTGTGGTTTTAGTCGGTCCGATTCCGACACACCACCCCACCGTAGACCCCGGAGGGGTGACGGTTTCCCCGTGGGGGGTTTCCACACGTAAAAGAAAAGGGTTTGTTACAAGCTTCCTTCTCTTTGCAGAAATGTTGTCCTGTGTAATTTACTCTCTTAGTTGATTCTCATGACACCCAAGGGATGAATAACAGGGTTGATACCTTTGGCTTAGTGGATTAAGCGGTCGCCACGCCGCTCTCTACTGCTTTGAGTTGTGGGTTGTGGGTTGTGGGTTCCACATGGGACAACACTTTGTATGATCCACAAATTGTTGTTTTGAGTCTGGCTGTTCTGGCTGTGTCTATTTGTTAAGTCCCTCGCGACACAGGATTTATTCCTAGTGCAGGTGTTGCCTTTTAAAAAAGACCAGAAGATTGTAAGTTGTTTTATTTGCAGGTGCATTTACAAGATCACTCCAGTAATCAGAGACTTAGTATAACACCTGTAACACACTTGTCTGTGGGAACCGCACACCTGGCTATGGGGTATGAAGATATAAAAACAGAACGGAAAGCATCGGAAGGTATCATATCAATACACAATACACATAAATAAGCTTATAATTCGATAATAAAACACACACGACCTGTTTTTAAATTTTTGTTTGTTTGTTTGTTTGTTTGTCCGGGTTGATCTCTGGAACCGATGAACCGATTTTAATGAGACTTTCACTAGGACATAGAGGAGATTACTGGGCAACATATAGGCTACTTTTATTCCGGATTTCCCACGGGATCGGTACTTACGCAGCAGAAATCACGTCACTTGGGTAAAAATTCAAAGTTGAAGTCCTACGCGCATGAAGTTGCGGGGACAGCTAGTGCTATAATAATAATGATATCCGTCTCACATGCAGCAGTGTCATGCCCCACCATAGTCCTTTAAATATAGCTTGACTAGCTTTTGCCCGCGGCTTCACTCGCGTGGAATTTGGTCTGCTACATTAAGTTTCGTAACAGATCATTCTAAATAAATACATATATCTATATTTTTAATAATGAGTATCCTATGTTACTTCTAATACCTCCAAGAACATGTTTACAAAATTTCACGATGATCGGCTGAGTAGTTTTCGCGTGAAACCGTGACAAACAAACTTAGTATTAGTAGAGATTGCTGTAACAGTTATCATTAGTGTCATTTTAGAACTTACGTGGTACATTTTAGGTGTGTTTACTAAGTGGAGCATGTACTACGGTAGCCAGACTGCTGATAAAAGAGGGCAAACAAGCAGACAGATCCACCTGATAGAAAGCGACTACCATAGCCCATGAACGCCTGCGAATCGGGAGTCATCTGCGGCCGGTCTTTAAGAGAGTATTACACTGTTTTAATTTATTATTTATATCTAAATACATGCATGTCATGGATCCAGACTGGTTTAACAGCCAGGATCAATAACTCGAATTGAACTGTCGTAAATTGAGTCTGAGCGAGAGAGTGAAAGAGAGAGAGTGAGAGCGAGAAAAGGGAAAAAGAGAGAGAGAGAAAGGGAAAGATGGAGAGAGAGAGAGGAAGTAATAGACAGAGAGAGAGAGAGAGAGAGAGAAAAGGAGAAACAAAAAGGAAAAAAAGGAAAAAGACAGAAAGTTCTACTCAGAGAGACAGAGAATAGTAGAGACGCAGAGGGAGAAAGGCAAAGAGCCTTTCTAAGGGAGACAACGGAAACAGAAAGAGAGAGAGAGAGAGAGAGAGAGAGAGAGCGAAATGGAGAGCGAGTGAGAGAGAGAAAGGAAGAGATAGAAAAAAAGGAAAGAGAGAGACAAAGAGAGAAAAGGATTGAGATGGGAAATAATGTAATGTATACCATGTAAACCAAAAATAATTTGCAGATGCAGTGGCTTTGAAACAAGAACTTGAAGATATAGATGCACAGTCTAAATGTCCTAAGTCACAAAATGATAAATCAGTCGTTGAGGTGAAGAGAGAACCACATCAGGCCTGGATTAGTGAGTATATTTGTGTATACTCTCTATTTTAAATAGACTACTCCCGCAGTAGCATGCTGTCCTGGGTTGACTTTACATATGTATATGAAACGGAGTTGAAGAAGATCCATACTTCAACGGTGACTGATTATGGGTATCATAGTAGAGCCACGCTGATTTCAGCACGAGCGGGTCGGCTCGACCGGAACAGTACTACCCTCCCACAGAAGATCAACCTAAAGCGACAGCATCCACGTTGTCGTGTTTCGTTGATGAGTGTGAGACCGGAGGCCCATTGATGCAGGGACAGCTATCGTGGTAACTGTGTAAGCCTTACACTGTCACGATGACTGTCATGCCTTTTACGTCCCCAAGCGGGGTGTGAAAAAACATCTCACAAGGCCACCACAGTGTAGGTCACCACACTGCATTGTCTGCATTCGCAATGAGTATGGTGACCACAACTCTTGGATTCTATTCATGCTTTCCATCAGGCAGAGTAGAATCACTTTGGCAGGCTCTTAATATAGAAAAAAATATGGTGTGTCAGCACTTCTGTTGATTCTGTAAGTGTCGTAAGAGTTCGATGAGAGATCTAGCTACGTTGGAAAACAGCACTGAAAAGAGAAGGTCTTCCTTTTCTTATCAGTGCTGTTTTCCGAAATCTGCCGAATCCTTTTTTTTTACGTGTGGAAACCCTCTCGGGCCGTCACCCCACCGGGGTTTACGGCGCGGTGGTGTGTGTAATCGGACCGACTAAAACTACACGGTGTGCCACTCTGCGCCTGAGATAGGAGGGATCCGGGAACAGCTGTTATTACGACATCCAGATCCCTCCTAGCGTCTGCCCGCTGCCGCGGGCACCATCTGCAGGTAAACTCTATTTAGGCGTCGTACTACGGCCACTACAGCGGATGGAGGGGAAAACCCATCACGTCCGCCCGCGGCCACACTCAAGGCGGCATGAGGCGCTGGTAAGCACGCCTCCACCGCATGGTTTGCCGGCGACGAACCGGGTCCGAGTGGAGATCGTCCTCCCGGGCCTTATGCGCCGCCTCCTTCCGCGATATTACGTTTTCGCAGAAGGTTGCGACCGCGGTAAAACAACCGTTGCTACCGACCATGGAGGATATGACGACCGGTGGCGAGAGATTTCCTCCAATAACTGCAGTGAGGACCCCACGCTACTCTGCCCAGGTGGAACAAACCGCCAGCGTGTGCTGAGCCGAGTCCTCACTGCAATCGCAGTGGTGACAGGCGGGACTCAATCGCCTCCTGGCGACAGAGTGCCGGCGGCAAAGCCAGCACGTGGCGCCTCCAGCCGGGACGACCAACGAGCCATTGTGGTTCGACGAGCGGCCTCTCGCCACTCGCGCATCTCTTCAGGCGGGGGCCGTATGCCGCTACTCGCCTCCAAATCCCACGGGGGAGTTCCAGCCAAGGCGTACGCTGCCTCCGTCAATACGGTGCGGTAACCGCGTATGGTTCTAACCATCAATATCCTCTGAGGGCACCAGAGGCGAACCCTATTCTGGGCGGTCAGAGCCGCCGCCTACGCCGCTGCGCCATACAGCGCCATTGACCGGACAACCTCCCTGTATAGCCGTGACGTGATTGTACTGTTTTTATAGCAACCGGGGTCGACGGCTCAAGTACTCCCCAAGGCACGGAAGGGTCTCAATGTTTTAAGAATGGTCACCCGTCCGTAACGTTTAGAACAGATCTTTATATGGCAACCGCGACGGCTCAAGTTCTCACCAAGGCACGGGTGTCTCAATGCTAAAAAAAATGGTCATCCAGCCATAGACTGACCTGGCTAGGATTGCTTAACTTTTTGGAATATGTTAATTTACTTAGTTACTATGAAGTCCGTCACTGTCTGTAGCACCATGTATTTATTTTGACAGAGGTGTCCAGGGAAACTCTAGGAGATGTTGGCATTAATGAACACGTTCAGGATCATATATCGGTAGAAATCATAAAAAATGAACTGGATGAAGGAAATACAAGTAAGTTTACGAGACAAACCCTTTTTCTTTTTTATTTTATTAACGTGTGGAAACCCCTACCGGAGTTTACGACGAGGTGGTGTGTTGGAATCGGATCGACTAAAACTACAAGGTGTGCCAGTCTGCGCCTGGGTTAGGAGGGATCCGGGAACAGCTGTCACCACGACATCCAGACCCCTCCTAATGCCTGTCCATTAGCGCGGCCACTATCTGCGGTTAAACTCTCTATTTAGGTGACGTACTACGACACAAACCCTTTGCCAACACGTCTGCCCGTCGTGGACCAGAACCTCCTTTCTAAAGAAAGAGATTCCATCGACACACAACGCCATCTAGTCTCAAACTAAGCAGAGCTTGTGCTATGATAAGTAGACTGACTGATAGTTCCTTGGGGGAGACCTTCGTTCAGCAGTGGACGGCGATAGGTTGATTGATGATTAGCATACTGAACTGTTGTATTTATTTGCTTTTGCAGACCCTGAGAATGTTAGTCCAACTACACAGGCAGACCACGAAGACACTAGTAGCCAACTGATAATTCCACAAAGAGACTCAGTGTTGAGCAGTACAGTTACAACCAAAATCTGTTCCAAAGAGAAACCATTCACGTGTACTACATGTTACAAACGTTTCAGCCGGCAATATTACTTAAAAACCCATCTATGTTCAAATGTAAGAGGACCACACACATGTGACGTGTGTAACAAACGTTTCAATAGAAAAGATATATTAACGAAACACATTTTGGTACACACAGGAGAGAAACCTTATCAGTGTAACGTATGCCTGAAATCGTTTCAGCAGAAGAGCTATTTACAAACCCACAAACGTACTCACACCGGTGAGAATCCGTTCCAATGTGCATTGTGTAATAAATATTTTAATTCTAAGAGTAATTTAAGCAAACATGTCCGCATACATAGTAATGATAAGCCATTTCGATGTGATGTTTGTGAAAAATCATTCTACAGTAATGGTGAATTAAACACGCATATTCGTATACATACTGGTGAGAAACCATATCAGTGTAATATATGTCACAAACGTTTCAACACAAACAGTTCTTTAAAAAAACACGTACGTATACACACGGGTGAGAAACCATATCAGTGTAAAGTGTGTCAAAAATCATTTAACTCTGATAGTTCGTTGAACAGACATGCTTTCATACACAGTGATAACAAACCTTTCCAGTGTGATGTGTGCAAGAAATGTTACAATTGTAAGAGTTTTTTAAACAGACACATACTCACACACACAAATAAAAAGTTATATCAGTGTGATGTATGTCCCAGTCGCTTCAATTGTAAGGGCTCATTAAAAATACACACTCGGATACACACCGGTTTGAAACCATACAAGTGTGGTATGTGTCATAAATCTTTTAATGGTAAATATGATTTGAATAAACACGTATATAGTCACACTAATGTCAAACCATTTCAGTGTGGTGTATGTCAAAAATGTTTTAGCTACGAGAGCTCTTTGAATCGACATAATCTCACACACACCGATAAAAAACCATATCAATGTAACGTGTGTCAGAAATATTTCATCAGTAATACTGGATTGATCAAACACGTTCGGATACACACCGGTGAAAAACCATATCACTGTGATATATGTGAGAAAAGGTTTAGTAATAAAAGTGATATTAGCAGACACATGCGTATACACACCGATGATAAACCACATCAGTGTGATGTTTGCAATAAGAGATTCATATTTACAAGTACTTTAAAGAAACACCTTGTGATACATACTGATGAGAAACCGTACGAGTGTGATGTATGCAAGAAACGTTTCAATTGTAACGATAATTTACGTAAGCATATGCGTAGACATACTGGTGATCGACCCTTCAAATGTACAATGTGTAAAAAATGTTTCAATAGAAATGTCGAATTACAAAAGCATGTTCGATATCACAACGGTGAGAAACCATTTCAGTGTTTGGTGTGCCTAAAACAATTTAGTCGTCAGGACCTTTTGAATAAACATAGTCGCTTACACGCTGTTCAGACTGCCGAGGCTAGCAGTGAGGCTAGTTCGGTTATTGAGGCTAGCGGTAAGCCTAATTCCATTATTGAAGCTATTTTGGTTACTAATGCTAGTCAGACCACCGAGGCTAGCAGAGAGGCTAGTTCGGTTATTGAGGCTAGAGGTGACACTAATTCTATTATTGAAGCTATTTTGGTTACTAACGCTAGTTAGACTGCCGAGGCTAGTAGAAAGGCTAGTTCGGTTCAATTCCATTGTTGAAGCTATTTTGGTTACTAACGCTAGTCAGACCGCCGAGGTTAACAGAGAGGCTAATTCGGTTATTGAGGCTAGCGATGAAACTAGTTCTGTTATTGAAGCTATTTTGGTTACTAACGCTAGTCAGACCACCGAGGCTAGTAGAAAGGCTAGTTCGGTTATTGAGGCTAGCGGTAAACCTAATTCAATATTTGAAGCTATTTTGGTTACTAACGCTAGTCAGACTGCCGAGGTTACTTAAACTTATAAATCTACTGAAGTTACATAAGCTAACAAAACTCAGTCTGGGTGGTTTAGAGGCTCATAGTTGCATAAAAATACCAGAAAACCATTTCATAAATTATTTATGGTAATAAGAACCATAACTTTTTGCTCGTGATATATTTATTGTAGCTTATAAGGATTTTAATCTTTTTAATGACTGTGATTTTTTATTTATTATTAGTAGGTCAAAATCTCCTTTTTAAGGAGAGGTCTATGTCCAGCAGTGGAGTGTTAAACGCTGTGGATGATGATGACATTAAATATATATTATATCCATGAACATAGTTCTGTGAGAGATTACTGCCTGCTAATGTTGTAACACGTCGAACGTAGATTAATGTTGCCCACTAAATGTTTCAAATTAAAATGTAATTAATAATATTTTGTCGGATATCTAAAACAACGCCATCTAGTTTCAAACTAAGTAGAGCTTGTACTATAAAAGCTAGATGGACTGGTAGAATACTTATAAACTTTCTTTTTCTATTTGAAGAGCCTCCCAACATGATTCGTCTCTGTCTGATGAAAGTATGATTAGAATCTAAGAGTTGTGGTCACTATACTTATTACGAATGCAGACAATGCAGTATGGTGACCCACACTATGGCGACTTGGCGAGATGCATGTTTACGCCTCGCTTGAGGACGTAAAAGGCATGACAGTCGTCGTGGCAGTGTAAGGCTTACACACTTAACACGATAACTGTGACCTTATATACAAATATTATACATAGAAAACACTCATAGTAGTCACTTTGCCAGGTCCTTAAAATAAAAGTGAAAATGCGAAAATGACCAATAATAATATTATAATAATATTTCGGACATCTGACACACAACGCCGTCTATTTCCAAACTAAGCAGAGCTTGTGCAGAACTGATGTAAATACATATATACGTATACACCAAAACTTCGAAACAAACATTTGCAGATCATACAGACATTTAGTCTGACCCGTTAATCTAACCCGAGACCTCAAGCACTGCAGTCGCTACCATTGCGCCATCGAGGCCGTCAATGTTTTCACGTTAAACCGAATGAGGAAATCTAGTCAAAACTAGTAATCTTCATAGGTTCAGGCTAACATGCTAGTTCTCGCCGTAACCGTTCTTTTTGAATTTAAATCCTAAAGTTTTTAGATGTAAAATATTTCGGTTTTTTTCTATATGAAGAAGCTGCCAAAGTGACTCTACTCTGCTTGTTGGAAAGCATGAATAGAATCCAAAAAGTTGTGGTCACCATACTTATTGCAAATGCAGACAATGCAGTATGGTGACCCACATTATGGCGGCCTAAAAGGTAAAGTAAAAGCCATGATGTACATGGTTACTGCATCATAGTACACATTCATCGCGTCGCTCATACATGTCGCGGGAGTGACAAAAGTCAAAAGTCGTATAGAAACCCTCTCAGGCCCACACCCCGGTTCTCAGCAGGGTGATGTGTCGGAATCTGTGCGCCTAAAATCAGACGCTGTGCCATTTTTATAGGAGAGATCCGGGAACAGCTGCTATTACGACAAGACCAAGGAAGCTAAAATTAGCTTAGCACCAAGTCCAGCCTATTCTCATACTCCGTAAAGAAGGGTTTCAGAGGAAGGATGAAACTATTAACAGACACATACATAAAATCGCGCCCAATTTTCGCCAGTTTCGGTCACACGTAATAGGTAGCCTATTGCCGTTAATCGGACTACTTTGTTTACCAGAGCATCTTCTATCAATCAGCAGGTTCACCACTTGTAGATGAGGTTGACTTAGACCCTAAGTTGTTCTGGATGTCGTAATAGCAGCGGTTCCCGGATCCCTCCTATCTCAGGCGCAGAATGATACACCGTGTGGTTTTAGTAGGTCCGATTCTGACACTACTCCGCCGTAAACCCCGGTGGGGTGACGGCCCGAGGGGGTTTCCACACGATAAAAAATATAAAAAAAATGTCCCTAAGTTCTTGATGTAATGGGTTTGTAGGTGACAATATTGTGGATATAAAGTAGAGAGTAGAAAGTTGTTGTGGTGTCAAATGTCAAATCTTCATCTTACTAAACGGCATTTTTGAAGTCCAATAAGAACAGTCATGTAAATTATAACTCTCGAGTGAAAAGCTGCTGTAGACAACATCAGAGCTGTCAAGACGAAGCTGTCAAGGCTTGCTGTAAGATTGTATATTAACCTCACCTTACGCACTGATCAGAAGAATGCACAATAATAGCTGCCTCGTTCACTACAAAGCTTTTGACTCCTCTCAGACAATAACGTCCTACATTGCCCCAACTGAGCCAAGCGTCCCTATAGAAAGCGCCATGTATAGTGTGGGCCAAGAATTCGTTAACGTTTGAATCGAATACGCAAACATGTTACGGATGTTCTGTGGACAGATGCTCCTGGAATTTGCTGGGTTTCAACAAGATGGAGCCACTTGTCACACATTCAATGAGTTCCTACCGGTTTTCAAAGACATGTTTCCGGAAAAACTGATTTCCAAACGAGGCGACATTCCATGAATATCCAGAAGCCCAGATCTATCCCTAGCAGACTTCTTTTTATGGGGTTATTTGAAGAATCGTGTCTACATCAATAAACGAAATACATTACGTCAACTATAAGAAAAAATCAGAGGAGAGATGTCAGCGATCTCGCGGTCTCTTTGCCGACGAGTATTTGAAAATTTCGCTTCGAAGAGTGCAAACGTCGTAATGGTAATTCGTGGCCCACCCTATATAACGTGATTTGTATAATATACACAGTGTATATAACTTATGCGGAGCGTTCGGTGACGATGACGCGAATTCATGATTTTTGTTCACCCAAAAGTGCTCAATGCGCCTTAAGAAGTTTTCACTTCAAAAAACACGCAAGAAACATTGGCAGAAAATTAATATAAAGGTATTTTATTAAATGTATCCAATAATGTGCAATATTGAATATAGTTGACAAAATTTTAACAATTATTTTATCAAAACCTAATATATAAAAAAAGTTGAGAGGTGTCACGGGATACCTGGATGGAACGAAGTTCCTTTCGATTAATTACTGAAGGAATTGTAAAATTTTTTTTTCATTTCTTTTAAGTTATAAAAAAACATAAATAATCGTCACGACGCTACCCTGTTCAAAGCAAAATAGAAAGACGAAACAAAAATAATTGGCTTGCTCCTATGAGAGGGAGAGACAGACAGAGAAACATGCGCATGCCGCACGGTATACTACACTATAGCAAAAAGTGTCGTGACAACTTTTCGTCTGAATTTTTTCTGTTTAGCCTCCATCGCAACGCGCGATAAGCAACTTCATTCCAATATTTAAAGCACATCCCTTTTATTATTCGGGATCTTCAAAGTGACTGTTCTGCCTTATATGTATATTATATTAAGAGCAGTGGTCACCGTACCCATAGCGACTGCAGACTATGCAGAATGGTGACCCACTCTATGGCAGCCTAAACCTCTTATGATAAGAATACTCAACATCACACTATACCGTCACAGTCTTGCATTGGCTGCATTCGCGACAAATATGGTGACCATTACTCTTGGATTCTATTCATGCTTTCCATCAGGCTGAGGTAGAGTCACTATGGCAGGGTCTTAAAATAAAAAGCGTTTGTATATTATTTTTACTTCTTATTTACAGAGCCAAAAACCAAAATTATGTGATATGTATTTAGCGTAGGTATTGCTAATTCTATTGAAAAACAACGCGTTACATAAGTTGTATTAAAATCCTGAATAAACGAATTTTCTTAACTTGCATCCAGTTCACCACTTGTAGTCTTGGCACCATTTTCACTATATACACATCTCTACTCTGCCTGATGGAAAGCATGAATAGAATCCGAGAGTCACCATATTACGAATGCAGATAATGCAGTATGGTGACCCACTCTATGTTGCCCTAGTGAGATGCTTTTTAACACCCCGCTTGGGGACGTAAAAGGCATGACAGTCATCGTGGCAGCGTAAGGCTCACACACTGTAACTGTTCCCAAGAATGTCATGTTTTGGCGTTTGGGTGTTTTCTATGTATAATGTTTGTTTTTACATAACAAAACTATATAAGTATTCTATTAGTCACTTTATCTTTCATAGTACAAGCTCTGCTTAGTTTGAAGCTAGATGGCGTTGTGTGTCAGATGACCGGAACATTTATTCGACGTTTTAGAGTAAGTGGAAATTACGTTAAAAATTATGTTACATGTGTTTGTAGGGAATGAGTGTCGTGTCCCTCCGACATAAAGAGAGGATCATACCTGGCCGGCCACGGCCCAACAGCTAATGTTGGGATGTTGTATATATGTATGTTAATCGCCACGAGAATCTATATTTTGCGATACAGGATTTGTAGTTACTCCGTAGTTCGATGTATCTTCGCTAGATGGCGCTGTAGTATGTTTTTCTGTTTGCGCTGTATGTGGAAGTCGCCCCATGTGTTATGGAGGTGTGAATGTTAGTGACAAAGATGGACGGGCATGCTTCGATGGTTTGGCCACATAGAGAGGATGGATGATAGTAGACTTACGAGAGAGACAGAGCGAATGGGTGTGGAAGTGTCGGAAGAGGTCGTCCACAACGAACATTTACCGACCGAAATTGGTGATGTTCTGAAGAAGGACCATGTGAGAAATACCAGGAACCAACGGGCATACATGCATTAATGCACCAACGGGCACTGCAAAAGAGGTGTGTCAGGACCGTAGCAAGTGGGGAATTTTTTTTTCTGTATTAAGAGCCTGCCAAAGTGACTACTCTGCCTGATGGAAAGCATGAATAGAATCCAAGAGTTGTGGTCACCATACTCATTGCAAATGCAGACAATGCAGTATAGTGACCCACACTATGGTGGCCTAGTGAGATGCTTTTTCACGTTCCGCTTGGGGACGTAAAAGGCATGATAGTCATCGTGACAGTGTAAGGCTTACAGGATTACCACGATAACTGTCACTTTTGCCTATCTCTCTAGGAAATAGGCGTGACTTAATGTATGTATATAATTCTTTATATACAATTTAAATATCCATTGCATAATATTAGTGATGACATTCGTATAATAATCGTGCCATAATAAATAAATATCAATGTGAGCTATATACAAATTGTTTTACTTATCCTGTTGAAATAATTTTTGAAGTGAAACTTCTTTATCGGGGTTGGAAAAAAATTTAGTGTAACATTTTTTCGTTACGCGTCACATTTTTTCGTTACGCGCCATATTTTTCTTATCCCTACCACGCGTGATTCGAAGTATACTTTCTCCAGCGGAGTAGGGATTGGTAAATGTCTCCAATGTATTTTGCGGCCCGTTTTGTGTAGTTACATTTTTGAAATCCAGGTGGCGATTGCATCGACTTCGGACGGGTTTAAATTATTTTTTTGAAAAATAACGTCATAAAGAAGTTTCACTTCTTACGAGTGTACGCTAATACACGCACACATTTCTTTTTTAGGGTGCCGTAGTTTAAATAGTGAAAACGGAAGCTTTATAGTTTTTATTTTTTTAAGAGCATGCCAATATGACTCCTCTGATGGAAAGCATTGATAGAATCTGGGAGTAGTGGTCACCATACTCATTGCGAAAGCAGACAATATAGTATGGTGACCCACACTATGACGGTCTAGTGAAATACTTTTGTACGCCCTGCTTGGAGACGTAAAACGTATGGCAGTCGTCGTGGCACTGTAAGATTGGCCGTACACAGACTGCTCGAGCAGTTAACGGCTGAGCGACGTACACGGATCGCTCGAGCGTTCGGCGTCGACTGCCCAAGCGGTCGGTTGTTGACTGCTCGAGCTGTCACTATCAACCGCTCGAGCAGTTGACTTTCTACCGCAGTCGAGTCATGGATTCTGACGAGGAAGCACTGTTTTTGCTGCTTCTGCTCAAGCGGAGACGACGGCGGCGACGTCAAAAGAGAAACTTTTGGGTTAACCCAATTTTGGAATTAAGAGAACAACATGGGTAATTCCATCATTTGTTTATGGAACTTAGAAGTGATGCAGAATTTTTTTTTAACTATTTTAGGATGTCAATGTCTTCGTTTGATGACCTGAATAATATACTAAAGTCTAGTAGTCTAAAGTCGACTGCTCTAACGCAGTCAACGACTCGAGCAGTCGGTGTATGCCTCGCGACCGCTCGCGAGCGGTCGACGGCACGATGGAATTTCGTCATACAGTTGACGGCTTGAAGCGGTCGCGCCTGCTCGAGCAGTCGTGTGTACGGCAGCGAATGAATGACTATAGTTCACCGCGCGTTCATAACTATCACCCCTGCATCAATGGATCGCCGGTCTCGCTCTCATCAACGTAACTCGACAGCACAGATGCTGTCGCTTTGATTAAACTTCTATGAGAGAGTAGGACTGCTCCAATCGAGCCGGCCCGTTCGTGCTCAAATCAGCATGGTTCTGCTACTCTCAAAGAACGCTTGGTATTTCAAATTTTAATTTTTTATAAACACGTTTTTTGAATAATTAAAATGGTGATGTTATTTTTTGTATGCGTAAACTTCATGGTTTTAATTTTGGAACGAAGTTTCTTATCATACGTTGCGAAGGAGGCTGGACGGAAAAAATTCAGACGAAAAGTTGTCACGGCACTTTTTGCTATAGTGTAGTAAGCCGTGTGGCGTGCGCATGTTTCTCTATCTGTCTATCTCTCTCTCATAGAAAGCAAGCCAATTATTTTCGTTTCGTCTTTCTATTTTGCTTTGAACAGTGTAGTATCGCGACCATTATTTTTGTATTTTTATAACTTAAAGGAAATATAATAAAAAAAAATTACAATTCCTTCACTAATTAATCGAAAGGAACTTCGTTCCACTCGGGTGTCCCCTTGACACTTCTCATTTGCTTTTTTTTAAATAGGGCCCGCTAAATTGCCTCTACTCTGCCTGATGGAAAACATGAAAGGAATCTAAGAGTAGTGGTCGCCACGGTCATTGTGAATGTAGACAATTCAGTATGGTGACCCGCACTATAGCGGCCTAGGTTGTACGTTCCGTACCTCAAAAGTGATAAGATATAGTTTAACTATTTTATTGAATACTAGATGCGCTCCACGGTATTACTCACGGTTTTTAGGGTTCCATAGCTTAATTATTTTCCGAAACTAAGAGTTTTACATGAACTGTGAACCACATTAAGATTTTCACAAAAGTAGAAAAAACAAATTTCCCATATTCAGAACTGAAACCGATTTTCTTTCATCAAACCCATACGTGTGGGATATCTATGAATAGATCTTCAAAAATGATATTGAGGTTTCTAATATCATTTTTTTCTAAACTGAATAGTTTTGCGCGAGAGACACTTCCAAAGTGGTAAAATGTATCCCCCACCTTAAATTCTAAAGTAAGAGAATGATAAAACTAAAGAAAATATATGATATAAATTACAATGTAAACTTCTACCAAAAATTGGTGAGAACGAGATCTAGTAAGTAGTTTTTAATACGTCATAAATTGCTGCTACGGAGCCATTAATTTGCCCGGGATGTTAAGCCCCCAGTACACAATGGCCCATGCGTGCCCACTACAGGCCATCGCCATTGTGTACAGGGGGTAATGGTATATGATGGCGGACAGTTGTCCATCGTGGCGCACAATCGGAGAGTTGTCGGTTTTTTGGGCACACTTCAAAGGAATCGTGGCGTAACGTGGCCTGTGGTGTTTACACAATCGGCCATTGTTTAGTTCGTCACCGGCCGCTGACCGGGATAGTTGTGTTGCGTGATATTGCCGTGGCGTGCGATCGTCCAAAATGTCAATGGCGTGGAGCAATGAAGAAACTTTCAAGTTTATTGATTTATATCAATCTGAGCCCGCAATTTGGGACACAAATAATGCACTGCACAAGGATAAGAACAAGGTATGTTTATACTATTTTTATTTTGATAGAAATTATGTATATCCATACTTAACTACTTACTTACTAATATTATAAATGTGAAAGTGTCTTTGTTTTGGTTGTTTATTAATTTGTTCGTTCATCGGATTGGCGTGATTTTTTGTGTAGGGATACTTGAAGGGCTGTAGAGTGACATAGGCTACTTTGTTTTTCAAAAATCAACCTCTAACGGCCATACGCACAGACGTCAATTACAGTAAAGACAGCTTTTGTCATACAATAATAGCCTTTATTTGTATGGAGCTTAGGAACAAACACTTAAATAGGAATTAAGCCTTAATTGGTGTCTATGCGTGTGGCCGTAAATGGTTAAAGTGGGGGGTTAAAATTTGTATGAAAATTTATGCGCGGGCGAAGCCGCGGGCGAAGAGCTAGTCTATCTATACTTTTATACTAATATTAGGAAGGACTTATTGTTTGTGGGAATTGAATAAGCTCCGAAACTAATGTACCAATTTGAAAAATTCTTGTAGCATTAGAATTACATTATCCTTGATGAAAATAGGCGATAAAAGAGCCTCGTCTGAAAATAATAAATGTTGTAATGTGAGTACGATGTTTTCAGGTGAATGATGCATGGAATCGCATTGCAGACACCATGCAAATTCCTGTTTCGGAACTTAAAAAGAAAAAAGAGACATTGATGTCAGCATTTCGGATGCATTTTAAGAAAAAACAAGATTCGATACGATCTGGTATGGGAGAAGAAGAAATTTATAAGCCAATTTGGATTTTTTATGATGCTATGGAGGCATTTTTAAAAGGCAAATACACAGTAAAAAGTATAATTTCGACAGATGAGCAAAGGGTAAGTAAAACAATTAATTATTTTCCAATATTTTTATTGATAAGTAACTAAGTATTTACTCATCTTGATTACCACAAATTATAAACTAAATAAATTATGCATCATAGGCCCTACCACTGCATAGTCTTCTTTGATGGATGTAATTCATAAAATTTGATCTTATTTGCCTAGCATTAATAGGAGTCCGACGAGGTACAGATTGTAATGGTAATAGATTTTCTTCATGGTTTACTCTCATACCTACATGGATTAATTCACCATTCCTATCATAGCTGTCAGTACTGCCTGGTGGAGTATAAATATTGCGAGATGATTTGCTCTTTCTTAAAAAATTGTGTAGTAATAAACAGCTGTGGGTTATAATAGAAGTTTTAACGACATCTAATGGAATAGGTCTTTTAAATACTCTAAAAACTGATGATAATATCCCGAAAGTATTCTCTACGACCGCACGAGAACGTGATAGTTGTTGATTGAACATTCTTTCTGGGGTACCTAACTGATGATGTCCAGGAAAGGGCTTCATAATATGAGAACTAAGAGCAAAAGCGCCATCACCCAGAAAAACATAAGGCATATTAGTATTACTTCCAGGAAGTGGGCAACAAGGTGGTAAATTAAGGGTCCCATCACATATTTTTTTCCACAAATTGCTTTGATTTAAAACACCTCCATCACTAATTCTCCCTTGGCTTCCTATGTCAGCAAACAAAAAACAGTAATCACTATCTACTAGGGCTAATAAAACGATGCTGAAACTTCCTTTGTAATTAAAGTATTCAGATCCGGTATGAGCTGGTGCTAATATGGTAATATGCTTCCCATCTATCGCGCCAAGACAATGGGGAAAGCTGAATCCTTCCGTTTTGGTCAGCCATTCTTCAGCACTTGTGGGAATCTGAAAAAATAAATATTATTTTTTCAGGCAGTTATTGGAGAACAGACAGGAGAAGAAACAGAAACTACAAGTGATGCCAGAAGCAACACAGAACCAAAGGACATAAATATAAAGATACCTGTACAGAGGAGACGTTCAGTTAAGCCACCTGAGTTAGAAAAAGCAGATAAGGAAATGTCAAAGGCTTTTAATGCGTTAAACCAGGCTATTCTCAATAAAGACCAACAAAATAAAACAGAGGACGACTGTGACTTGTATGGGAGGCTTCTTGCTAACAAACTCAGAAAATACTCAGATAATGAGAGACAAGAAATAATGTACGAAATTGATGGGTTACTATTAAAACGGCGTCGCAATTGTAGTCCTCAATACGTGTCTTCACCTTCTCAAATCATTATAAGTAAACGTCCGTATTCTTCAGCCACCAGCTATTCTTGTCCATCACCGTCGTCATCTTGGATCAATCGCCCCTCATCATCGTCTTCAAATCATTATATAATTACTTCTCCTATACAAAGCCCATCACCTATTCCACCTGCGCAAACTCCATCCCCTCTTCCACCTACTGAAATCCCTAATGCCTCATACACACAAGAAGTAGTTTATCAATCCCCCAACAGAATCCATACACCTGTCCCTACAATCCAGATACCTGAAGGATCCATGCAAATAATTTCTAACGAATTATATTCTCAGACACAGAGTCAGTCCCAAAATATTTTGCCTGATGCTTATGCAAAAGCTTTGAATGACGATTGTTAAAATGATTGTTAAAAAAATGTAATGGGGCAATAATTATTGATTAAAAAATTTGAAGTATATATAAATGTTTTACTAACTCACCTTAATCATGTCCTTTAGCACTTGGTTCAGAGCCAAACATACTTCAGGAATAATTCTGGATATGAGTGTACTTGATATTTTAAAATGGTAGTGCAGGCTCCTATAACTGTCTCCAGTCGCAAGAAATCGCAATGTCAATGCCAATCTTATTTTTGGAGGTATTGCTTCTCGCCAATATGTATCCTTTTTTGCAATAATTGGTGATATTTTTTGCAATATATACTCGAAATCACTAAATGATATACGAACAAAGTTATCGAATTCCCCTGATGGTTCTGCAACAAGGTCGCTTAACAGATTGTCCATGAATTGCCTGAAAACGGTAAAAACAATCTTAAGTAGTCATGTTGTTTACGTTGACATTCTAAATATTAATATTATATCCTAAGTACCACATTAAAAAATCTACGTACCTTGTCCTGTTTCGATGAATGGTCAGCATCCACCATCGCCTTTTTCGCCATTTCCTTTTAACAACTTTGTGACGGTACACACTTCTGTAATACTTGTAAACAGTATACAAATAAATAGCCGCAGCCGTAATTACTTCGACGTCCATCGCAAGTGGTTTGCCAGGCAGCAATGAGCCATACGCCATTGTGTGAACACCAAGTGATCGTGGCCTACAATTGTGCATTGCAAAGCGTGGCCCATCACAGGCCATTGTGTACTGGGGGCTTTACATTCAAATATTAACGAATTCTTGGTCCACCTCTAAAAAAGAATTCTAAAGATGACTGAACGAAACCGGATCGGGTGGCTTGCTATTTACCTATGTATATTATGTTTTTGTTTATAAATATATGTTCATAAATTCATAAATATATACGTCAGAGCGTCAAAAAAGGGGGGGGCGGGCATCATAGGTCTTGGTTGTAGCTATCCACCGTGGGCTGTGTAACAAGAACTTTCAAATAAGGTCACACTTGTATTGTTCAACGTCTCATTATTTAATCGTTATAAAATTTCATACAAGATCTCATAGATCTACAAACTTTAAATAAAATGCAAAATTTAAGAACCAATAGGTCAGCGTGTGCGCACCGCGTGACAGCTGTCCGCCTGATCCTTTTTCAAAAAACCAACTGACAGCCGCTATTACTCGTGGCGATACCTACTATATTTTTTTTTATTTTAATAGCCTGCCAAAGTGACTCTACTCTGCTTGATGGAAAGCGTGAATAGAATCTAAAAGTTGTAGTCACTATACTCGTTGCGAATGCTGACAATGAAGTATTGTGACCCACACTATGACGGCCTATTACGATTTTTTACGCCTCACTTGGGGACGTAAAAGACATGACAGTCATCGTAGCATTGTATTACACACATTTATCTCGACAACTGTCACCCCTGCATCAATGGGCCGGTCTCGCACTCACCAACGAAATACGTCAGCACATGCTGTGCTTTAGGTTGATCTTCTGTGGGAGGGTAGTACTGTCCCGGACGAGCCGGCCCGTTCATGCTGAAGTCAGCGTGGCTCTACTACCTGGGAAATTACTATTCGAGGTTACCGCTATTTAAACAATCTTATTTTAATATTATCGCTTACAGAATCAAATAAACAAATCAAATGATGATTAAAATAATTCGTAACTCCGTAATAAATTAGTTTATAATATAAACTAATCCATAAGCAGCTCGCCGTGATATACATCTCTTTTAAGACAGTATGAATTTTTGGTAAGCATTACGTCATTTATATCGAATCTAATGAACCGTCACAAAAAGGTACGGTACTGTAGTCACTGTTGAACACTGAGTTAAACGGTCAACGCTCTCGAGAGCGTAGTTTACTCAAGATCAAGGTCATGTCGACCTCAATTAGAATAAATTTTTGGTTGTTACTGTAAACACCACTGTTTAATACCTTTTGTTATTGGTAAGTAACATTAGGCGAGTTTGTGCGTCCAAGGGATTTTGGAATTACCATGTTTGTGTTACTCCACAATATATTTTTGTCTGATACATCTACCAGTTGAATGGTCAAATTAAACACAGAATATAATTAGTATGAATTTACTGTTTAGGTGGTACCAATATTCACAGCATTTGTCTCCAAGAGCTTGAATTACACCTTTGTTAATTAGAGTGACCACTAAACATTTTTGCGTCCGTACGTCAAAAATAGTGTTGCCACATAAACGCTACACGATCAAACCATAGAGTATGACAACTCAAGGACAAGTGGAGGGATGCCAAAAAGCTGAAATAATGTAATATAGACAATCAATACCCCTCAATAGTTATACGTATTTATAGATTGCGTAATCACAAAAATAGTTGTGAAATATATTGTTATATTGAAGGTATGCAGCTTAATCAAAGACACGTCTGTTGAACACACAGTATATTTCTCAACAGAAATACAATGCTACCTACTGACAGTATATGAACAATTATAAATTAATATGTACCTACATCACACCTCCCCACCTAAACCCCCCTACGTACATGATTTACATAACCAAATCACAGTAAGGTGTAGTACAATATTTCATCACTTAATGCTATCGAAATGTGGCCGTTTAACTTATATAATGCTAATTAATTATTCTAGTAGTATTTTATTTATTCTAAATAGTAATCTTACTTAATTTTCATACCCAAATCTGATTGGGGGTCTGCGTGTTCGCATCAGACGCCTCACCGGCGACCGCACAGGTGACTGCTGTGTCAGTTGCTTAGGGGAGCCTGGAGAGTGAGAGGTCGGTGATTGCAGACACTGAGATTGATCTCCAGCCAACGTATTAGTATCCTTTTCCTCCCTCTCAATCTCCGCCCTCTCCTCCACCAGGCCCGACTCTGGTTGTTGCTCCACGACATCCTCGAGTTCCTCCACACCTTCTTTTTCCATGTGGGGAAAAATATTAGTGGATCTGCGTCTGATTTGGTCAATATGCCTCTTTACCAATTGACCGTCATCCCTTTCTAGTATATATCTACGTGAACCCTCTCTGTCCACAACCGCGCCTTTTACCCACTTGTCCCGGTTGTTGTACTCCCGAGCCCAGACTGCGTCCCCTTCGGAAAATATACGTTCCTGTCCCCCGCTATTGGCTACCTGGCACTGTTGCGCGCGCCGCACGCGGTCCTCGAGAGCCCCGTCGTTCCGCAGCAAGTCCAATCGTGACCGTAGCGGCCGGCGCTGGAGTAACATGGACGGACTTTCACCGGTCGTACTATGAATGCTATTTCTATAGGTTATTAAAAATGTCTGTAGTGCTGTTTCGATATCAATAGAGTCTCTGTAAGCTTTTTTTATTACCCGTTTACACAAATTCACCGCGTTTTCCGCTGCACCGTTCGATGAGGGGTGATATATCGGCGAATGTGACTGACGTATGCCATTGCTCTTTAGGAAATCTCTGAATTCGGAGCTTGTAAATGGTGGGCCCTGATCCGAAACCACTTCTAAAGGCAACCCAAAACGAGCGAAGGTCGATCTTAACACCTTAATTACACTGGAAGCAGTTGTTCGCGGCATTTCAAATACTTCTAACCATTTCGTTGTCGCATCAATTACAATAAGAAAAGTCTTCCCATAAATTGGACCTAAAAAATCCACGTGTAACCTACTCCATGGCTGATCTAAATACGGCCAAGGCTTAGGCGTCGCTCGCGGCGGTGCTTGCGCCTCTATCGCACACGTCTCGCATCGCCGACAGGTGTCTTCCACGTCGGCGTCTATCCCCGGCCACCACACATAGCTACGAGCCAAACTTTTTGTCTTTACAATACCCATGTGGCTAATGTGGAGCTGTTCTAAGACTGAACCCCGTAACGTGGATGGTATTATTATTCTGTACCCCCACATAAGACAACCCTTTTCTATGTATAATTCCCGTCGTCTAAGAAAATAGGGTTGAAGGTCATCGTCATTGCACGAACTAGGCCAGCCGGACTGGACGTAAGCCTTCACTCTGCTCACTAAAACATCTTTCGACGTAGCTACTTTAATATCACTGTTTGTTATTGGTAAAAATTTCTCTACAAAATTAAAATATGTTACTTCGTTTTCGTCACTCGACGGGCGCGAATTGATTGCCGACTGAGGTAGTCTAGATAATGCATCTGCACAATTTTTCGTGGAGGTTACATATTCTATTTTATAATCATAACCCGATAATAGAATAGCCCATCTTTGTAATCGTGATGCCGCCATCACCGGTATACCTACTCTATCTCCGAATATGTACGTTAATGGCTTATGATCCGTTCGCAGAATAAATTTACGACCATATAAATACTGGTGGAACTTTTTGATTCCAAAAACAATAGCTAGCGCCTCCCTATCTATTTGGGCATAAGCCCGTTCGGCCGCCGTAAGTGTACGAGAGGCGTACGCGATCGGACGCTCCCCCTCCGGTGTGAGGTGAGAAATGACGGCCCCCACCCCGGCTGTGCTGGCGTCCGCTGTTAACACTAACGGTAAGTTGGTGGAGTAATGACACAACACTTCACTACTCTTCAGTACACACTTCACGGCCTCGAATGCACGCTGACATTCTATACTCCATACGTATTTATTACCTATTTTCAGTAACTTATATAGTGGCGATAATATAGTACTGACGTTTTTTATAAACTTAGCATAATACATAACTAAGCCTATAAAGGCTCTCAACTCTGACATATTTAACGGCGCCGGGGCATTCACTATCGCGTCCACCTTGTCCGGGCAAGTGTGAACTCCATCCTTACTAATTACATGACCTAAGTAGCTAACCGACTCCGCGAAGAAGGTGCATTTTTCTTTCTTTACCTTCAACCCACGTGCTCGCAATCGTTGAAATACCTTATCTAAATTGTCTATATGTTGGACTGTATCTTTTCCCGTTATAATTATATCATCTAAGAATACCCCAACATGTGGCATATCTGCGAATAATTGTTCTAGCAGTCTCTGAAAAATCCCAGGACTCGATGCCAAGCCATAGACTAATCGTTTGTACATAAATAGCCCCTTATGCGTATTGATTACGGTGTATTTCCTCGACTCGTCCAATTCGAGTTGGGCATACGCCTGTGATAAATCTATTTTACTAAAGCGCTGCCCTCCGTGTAGTCTAACTAGTAAGTCTTCCACTTTTGGCAAGGGATAACGGTCAATATCGAGTACCTTGTTTAGCGTTAGTTTGTAATCAGCGCAGATTCTGATCGTGCCGTCCTTTTTTACGACCGGCACGATCGGCGTGGCCCAGTCTGAGCGTTCCACCGGCTCGAGGATGTCGTCGCGCACCAACTGCTCCAGCGCCCGCTCGACCGGCTCGCGCAGCGCGTACGCCAGCGGTCGCGCTTTCATATACACGGGCTGCGCGCCCTCTCGTACCCGCACCGTCACCTGGCCGCCGGTGAAGCGCCCGAGGCCGTCCGCGAACACCTCACTATACCTGGAACTGAATTCACTTAAATTAAATAACTCATTTTTCACATTAT
The DNA here is from genome assembly GCA_949316085.1 of Hypercompe scribonia. NCBI lineage: Eukaryota > Metazoa > Arthropoda > Insecta > Lepidoptera > Erebidae > Hypercompe > Hypercompe scribonia. The sequence continues at coordinate 10,442,610 of OX438995.1, forward strand.
TAACATTTTCCTGATGAATTGAAATCGGTATTTTTAATTCTAACAACCACTGTCGTCCTAACAATAATGTTTTGCCATTTTTTAATACATACATATCCAATGCTTTAATCGTGTCTTTATAAATAACTCTCGGCCTTATTACTCCTAATGGGCGTACTAGTTCCCCTGTATAGTATCGTAATATTACATTACATGGATAGACTCTTAAATTTTTAAACAATTTCTGATAAAGATCCTCACTTATACATGTTATTGCACTACCTGTATCACATTCCATCGAAATATTGTGACCATTTACATTTAGCGTAATCAAGATTGGTTTGCATTGATTTAAAGACAATTTATTTATATTGATAATTACCTTGTCACCAACCTCTCCTCGTAACTCCTTGTGAGATTGAACGGGCTCGCTCACTGCACTTAAGTTATGATGCCCGGACACATATGGACACATTCGCTTGAGGTGTCCTTGCCGGTTACAAACCCGACACACGTAGGCCGCAAACCGACACGACGCTTCCTCGTGTGTAGCACCGCATACTCCGCACTGCTGTTGGTGCCGACGCTCCCGCCAACCGGCCGCGACCTGTGACCGCCCGTCGCGTCGCGCGCCGCTCGCCGACAGCCTCCCGCGGTACCCCGCCGCCGTCGCCACCGCTACCGGTGGCCGTGATGGTGTTTGCGGCGACCGCGCCGCGAATTTTTCACGGCTGTACATCGCTGGACACTCAATATGGTCAGCGGCTACGCCCGCTCGACCTTGGCATACCGTTGCTGCATCTTTTTCTGCCGCCTCTAAATTAACCGCCAACGTATAGGCCTTGTTGAAAGTCAGGTCATCCTCTGCGAACAACCGCTGTCGTATTGTGTCGCTTATGATGTTACATGCGAACTGATCCCGTAGATTTTCCTCTAAGGTAGTTTTAAAATCGCACATCGCAGATATCTTCTTTAGTGCAGCCACATAGTCAGCTATACCTTCGTTGATATATTGTTTCCTGTTACGAAATTTATATCTTTCTGCCAGTATACTGGGTTTTGGTTGTAAATGTTTTTCCAAAATTTCTTTCAATTCTTGAAAATTTTTCTCACTGGGCTTTTGTGGTGTGCATAAATTGACTAATAATTCATAGCACTCAGCTCCTATAACCGTTATCAATGTCGGTACCTGCATGTCGGCCTCGATTTTATTAACTTTAAAATATTGTTCCAGTCTTTCTGTATACAACCGCCAATTGTCGGTTCTTACGTTAAATTCACTTATTTTACCTATCGACATGATTCTAAAATAAATACTTTTTCACGCACGGTTCTAATAAACTTCGTCGCCAAATTGTTATATTGAAGGTATGCAGCTTAATCAAAGACACGTCTGTTGAACACACAGTATATTTCTCAACAGAAATACAATGCTACCTACTGACAGTATATGAACAATTATAAATTAATATGTACCTACATCACATATGTAACCAATACCCAACATTAAATGTGTGTCTTATACGAGTAAAATAGAATAAATGCTAGGTTTATCATGAAAATATCGTCACCATCATTATGAGCAGGGTTAAATAGTACACTGCTGGACGTAGGCCTCTCCTTACAAAGGCTGTTTTGGCTTACTATACCTCGCTGGCCATAACACTTTTTATTTGAATATGTCTGCTGTTAACTTGGTACTGTTTGCATCATGTCCAACATTTAACCGATGGTATAAACTTGTAGTCTCGCATATACATAGTTCAGAGTGATTCAGTCGTATCGGGCTGTGAGGTCGTGACTCAAATTTATTGATCGCATGAGTGGGCATGCGGTCGAACGAAACATTTTTACTCTGAACTTCGACTTGTCTAATCTACAACACGTACCGATTAAAAGTACGTCGCCAAAATTAACATCAAGCTTATACACGGGCTTGTATAAACGAAACTATTTCATAGTCACGACGCCATAATATTATTGGAAACTTTGAACACCTGAAGTTTAGTTATGTTTTGTACCAAACACTGAAAACATTTATATGTTTGAAATATTACCCTGATCGGTGGATCACTTGGCTCGCAGGTCGATGAAGAACGCAGCTAACTGCGCGACATAGTGTGAAATGCATCTCATTGAACATCGACGTTTCGAACGCACATTGCGGTCCTCGGATAACCTCCAGGACCACTCCTGTCTGAGGGCTGGCTGTATAACGTACAGTTCACATTGCACTCCGAGTGCATTTGACGGTTCTGCGACTCGTTTGCAAGCGTTTTGCGTCTTGTTGCTAGTTCGTTTAAATATGAAAATTGTAATATTCATGCAAGAGTGAAGGAGGGCACGTTTTAACGAAGAACGTGGTGCTGCTTGCGCGACCGCTTCTCTGTAATATCACTATAGAGGTGGCTGAAGTGCTTGCGGCGCTCTCGACTTTTCGAGTGTCAACGAGAGAGTTGAGCGTATACGTGGATGTGTACCGTTATTTTGTTTAGACAGTGTCCTCTATCGAAACTTACGTATTGTATTATTACAACGTCCAATAATATAGCAGGTAGATTTGTATCTGTGGAGCGCCTCAGCGACGAGGTATAGTTATGTTTTTGTAACGTAAGCTACTCTTCTGTCGTTGAAGCGCTAACAGGTATCCAGTTTGCCTCTTTAGTATCGCTAGCCTCAGATTAGGAAGGATCACCCGCCGAATTTAAGCATATTAGTAAGCGGAGGAAAAGAAACTAACCAGGATTTCCTTAGTAGCGGCGAGCGAAGAGGAAAGAAGCCCAGCACTGAATCCTGTCGTCACTCAGTCGGCGGGAGATGTGGTGTTCGGGAGGTTCCGCTTTCTCGTCGTAGTCATTTTTGTGCAAGTTATTATAGAGTGTAGGTCTATCAGCAAGCGTTGTAAGTGGCCAAAGTCTTTTAGATTGTCTGTGAAATCCGCATCCGTAAATTAATTATCCGTAGATTTGATTAAATACAATGGCCATAATCAAACTAATATCTATGCCATGTTAATCGACTAATACACGTATAGGCTAAATGCAGCACTAGTAAATAAGATGTAAATATCACTGTCACAGTGTAATTAAGTCAAACCAGTTTGATTTTGTTCATGGATCGCTTATTTTGTTAATTTGTTCACATGTTTTAACCACCTTTTCACATATAAGTTTGTTTGTAACCGACTTTTGTGTGCGTATATTTTCAGTTTTTAAACTTTATTTATTGAAGACTTTAGGATTGAAGATTTAAAATACTTGACATTGCGATATCATCAAAAGAAGAAGACTTTGTTTATTAGTCTAGTGGGTCGTGCCTCAGATAGATTAAACTCTATGGTCTCTAGGTATTTTTACTCCTTATTTACAATGAGTGTGATAACTCACTTATAACCGGACCGGCTATTTGTGGTTTGTTCATTTTTCCCGCGAATTTATAACCCAGTTTTAGAATGTTCTTCATCTGTACACTTGACAAAGTGTATGTTGACCTTAATAACAATCGTTTATGTATTTTAAGCTATAGCATAGTTTCTATCGCGGGCCTTGACCGTGGAAACCGAATCCAGAAATTCCGTAACGAAAATAACCTAACACCCCGCACTCCGACCAGCACAGCGGTGATACTTTTTAGTTTTGCCATCTATCGATGAATAGCAGAACTTTTATTGATTTTTAAAATATCACGCTTTTCTCTTTAGTTCGGCAACTCTAGGTGACATTGGTTGTATCGGCGTTACTGCGCATGCGTAATCCCCCTCTTCGCCCCGCAATCTGGTGACTTATGCCTGCTTAGAGTTTCGGCGTTAGGGCATCTCCTCTTTGTATTTACTTCATGCTACGACTCTACGAAGCTCGCACGTACAACGTTGACGCGGTATTTTCCAGATATTTGGAAGATATCAAGTCTCAAGCTTATGTTTCTTATTTCAGTTACCATAAACCCGTAGTTTCAATGATAAATATTCCTGAATAACCTACATGTATTGTAAGATAATAAAAATATTTTGAACAATATTAACTTCTCATTTATTTAATAAAAAAAAATGTTTTCTTATCGGTGACCACGCTCAAAAAGTTGAATTAATATCAAAGAAAAACAAAGGACAAAAAATACTGCATAAATAAAATAAACAAATAATTATAATTACATAAGTTGATAAAAAATGCTATGCAATAGCCTTACCGCGGCTGTCTCCGAGTGCCATACGTCTTTTTATATATATAAACACATTTTCGTGTATATAATACTAATTATGCATAAAAATTGTTTCAATCGTTAGCGCCGCTCCTTCGCGTCGCTTAAAACTGTCCGCCATCTTGTTGGCAATTAAGAAACTTTTTTATTTTATAATATTTTAATTGTGTCTGTTTGAATGTAGATGTCGACTCGCAATCTGCGTCAGAAGCCGCGCATTTCTTATTACGAGCCAGAGGTGCCCAGTTTAGACGAGTATTTATGTAAATTTTAACAGATTTATTTTTGTTTCATATATGTTGGGAATTCATAAAAAAAGATGTGCGTGTACTAGCGTACACTCGTAAGAAGTGAAACTTCTTTATGACGTTATTTTTCAAAAAAATAATTTAAACCCGTCCGAAGTCGATGCAATCGCCACCTGGATTTCAAAAATGTAACTACTCAAAACGGGCCGCAAAATACATTGGAGACATTTACCAATCCCTACTCCGCTGGAGAAAGTATACTTCGAATCACACGTGGTAGGGATAAAAAAAAGATGGCGCGTAACGAAAAAATGTGACGCGTAACGAAAAAATGTTACACAAAATTTTTTTCCAACCCCGATAAAGAAGTTTCACTTCAATAATTATTTTACTACACGATTATATAGAGATATGTCAGGTTTCATAATGTATGTACATAAGTTTTGGAACGAAGTTCCTTATCGCACGTTGCGAAGGAGGATAGATGGAAAAAATTCAGACCAAAAGTTGTCACAACACTTTTTCCTATAGTGTAGTAAGCCGTGCGACGTGCGCATGTTTCTCTATCTGTCTCTCTCTCATAGAAAGTAAGCCAATTATTTTCATTTCGTCTTACTATTTTGCCTTGAACAGTGTGGTGTCGCGACGATTATTTTTGTTTTTTTATAACTTAAAAGAAATAAAAAAAATACAATTCCTTCACTTCATTAATCGAAAGGAACTTCGTTCCATCCGGGTGTCCCTTGGCACCTCTCAACTTTTTTTATGTAGTTTTCGTTATTCTTCTTGTGGGTGATGTAAGAGCCCACTAAGGCAACGAGCTACACAGGACCACAGCTCTACAGAGAAAGGTACCCAGATTGCTGATAAAGAACAGTCTCTATACATATAAATTATCCTCGGATAAATTGTCGTACAGGTCACGTAAACACATGCCTATTGTATCTTCTGGGTAAAAATTACGACCTGGCTCCGCTGTCCGTATCATGTTCGATTCCCGGGTCGGGTCAAATGTTTGTATGATCTGCAAGTATTTGTGTCGCAGTTGGACTGTTTTCTATTTATAATATGTACGTATTTATTTTTTTATTTTTTTCTATAGTAAGAGCCTGCCAAAGTCACTCTCCTCTGCTTGATGGAAAGCATGAATAGAATCCAAGAGTTGTGGTCACCATACTCATTGCAAATACAGACAATGCAGTATGATAACCCACACTATGGCGGCCTTGTTTTCACACCCCGCTTGTGGACGTAAAAGGCATGACAGTCATCGTGACAGTGTAAGACTTACACAGTTACCACGATAACTGTGACCCCTGCATCAATGGGCCTCCGGTCTCACACTCACCAACGAAACACGAGAACACGGATGCTGGCGCTTTAGGTTGGTCTTCTGTGGGATATGTCTCCTTCGTGAGGAGGTGTGTAATAGAAGTATCTCAAGCAGTATACTATCAAAGTTTGTTGACAATGTTGTCAATTAAAATAAAAACAAACTGGATCTATGTGGTTTTTTTTTTCAAATTGACTGTTTATGACAGTAGATAAGGTAACGTTATCTGACTTAATCATTTGTGATAACAAAACTGGCCAGGTGCGTGTTAGCCAGACAATGTAGGGTTCCGCAGTAGTAACTATCAGATTACCGCGTGCTTAACTGCACCGTTGGCCTAGTGGTTTAAGCGGTCGCCACGCTGCTCTCTACTGCGCTGAGTGTTGTGGATTCGAACTCCACATAGGACAACACTTTGTGTGATCCACAAATTGTTGTTCTGAGTCTGGTTGCCGGGTGTGTCCGTTTTTTGTATCTGCCTTTAACAGTCCACTGCTGGACATAGGCCTCTGCTTAGGAAAGAGGTTTTGTATGCAACTACAGTGGAGGAACGGGTGTCATCTCCCTCCAACACAAAGGGAAGCTCCTCCGGCTGAATAATTTATGTTGGGAACTTGTATATGTTCTAATCTGCGCGAGAACTTCTATATCGCGATACAGGATTAGTTACTCCGTAGTTCGGTGTATCTTCGGTAGATGGCGCTGTAGTACATTTTGGTTTGCGTTGTTAATGGAAGTCGCCACACTTCTATGGCTAGTAGGTAGGTAAAGGGTTTGTGTTAAGTTTTCTTTATTTTTACAGTGCTGTTGGCCTCCATAGTTTGTTCTTTTGGTTGGTTCTTACGATACCCATGGGATGGATGGGGTTGGTGACACTCCGCTTTCTTCCTCTATCACCACACGGATGTTATACCTATCCAAGTATAAATGTAAAGGCGAGCCTGTAGCGTGTACTATCAGTGGTGTTATCAAACAATGATGTTGATGCCTACTTGTGACTTAAGGAGAGATAACATATCGTGTTATCAAAGATATCGTTGAGATTTTATTTTTAGTATACAAAATACATTTCTAATAAACATAGAAGAAACTGGTTAAGGAACCTTCAGTCTTAAGTTGTTACATAGCAATCTAACCTTTTTTTTTTGTTGTGGTGGAAAATCCCTTCGGATCTCCGGCTCTTCGGGGACGCAAGAGCCAGGAGTATGTGGTGTTTCCACTAAAAACCACTCCGGCAGCCGTCTCAGGCGTCCTTCTCTGAAGGGACCCGGACCATATTATTTCAGGTCCCCTCCAGAATAAACGCCGTGCCTAGTCAGACCCTATCCTGGGGATAGTCATCTCACATAACAACATCTTATAGTGACCATATCAATATTAAAAGTCCACTACCCTCCCATAGAAGACCAACCTAAAGCGACAGCATCCATGCTGTCGTGTTTCGTTGGTGAGTGCGAGACCAGAGGCCCATTGGAGCAGGGGTGACAATTATCGTGGTAACTGTGTAAGCCTTACACTGCCACGATGAATGTCATGCTTTTTACGTCCCCAAGCGGGTTTTGAAAAGCATTTCACTAGACCACCATAGTGTGAGCCGCCATACTGCATTGCCTGCATTTGCAATGAGTATGGTGACCACAACTCTTGGAATCTATTCATGCTTTCTATCAGGTAGAGTAGGGTCACTTTGGCAGACTTTTAATATAGCAAAAACGATGATAATACTAGACGCGTAAAGTAAATAAAAACAGTATTTGAAGTTATTTGTATATTTTAGGTCAATCACCAGAAAACATACCAAGTTTTTGATTGTTCCACAATTTCGTATATACATATTTGATTCGAACTGATTTGCGAGACTTGGTTTTTCAATAATATAGTTTATATTATGGTATAGTTTTTTTATGGTGTAGTTCATAGTTTTTTTATGGTAGAGAAATACCGACCGTATGAAGCGGGATCAGGTCACTTGTTATTTACGTATATATTTGTTTAAATATATATATATCTTTTAAGAGAGAATGGGGTCTAATAACTATTACGTAACTATAGCGAATCCTAAAGAGCC